>OX438801.1:21444549-22889414 GCA_949316475.1 Hypomecis punctinalis | reverse complement strand
GGGTTGTTTAGAGAGTTGAATCTCTGTTTAATAAATAATAGGTAATTATTTATTGATGTTTAAAAGATCTTTAGCTCTTTTAATTTTTTTTATTGATGATTCGCATGCCTTGGCTATGCTGTGGCTCACGCTGTTAGTGTGGCAACAAATGGAGCTTAAAAAATAAATATGGAACTACCGACTTTATACAATCGACTTCAAGTTTAAAGCAACGAGCGAAAGCAACGACTCTAATGCGATATATGTAAACGCTGTAACTACATCATTTTTCTTAAATTATTTTAAAACCTATCTAAATTAAAAATTAGTATTTTCGTCGCTTGGCGAAAAGCCTCTTTTTGACGCTGCAGCTGGTGACAAGAGAGCTGGCTCATTCCTCGCACAGAGAATCTCTTTAGCCATTCAGCGTGGGAATGTAGCCAGCGTTCTTGGCACCCTACCACACGGACACAGAATTTGTTTCGATTTTTAGCCTTTTTTTAGGATATAGGTAGGATGTAGTTATATAGGAATGCGTGGCAATGCTGCCAGCATGCTGGGCACGCTGCCAACTGGCAGTGGGCTTGAGCACTTGGATTATCTTTAGACCTTCAAGGGTCTGTGGATGATCCAATTGCTTTCTATGTAGTAGTAGTGTAGTATTGTCATTATATTAAAAAAAAAAATAAAAAAAAAAGTTATATAGGAATAAGGTAGTTAAGAATTATATTTCAATGTTTGTTAAGTTATAAAAATATTTTTTTTCGATTAAAAATTTAGTGAGATCAACTTGCAATGTTTTAAACAAAACTCCAAATCGGTTCACAAACAATGGAGTAAACAGGCCAATTGGATCATAGAAAAAACAGACGAATCGAGAACCTCCTCCATTTCCGTTCGATTTCTAGTCGGATAAAAATAATGTGAAATTCTAAAATAGATATATTTTAATTTGAATTCGGCTTGCAAACCATGACCTCGTCGGCTAGTCTAGCATACGCACTACGACATACTTTTTTACGCCATGTAAAAAAGTGACAGATATATACTTCAACATAACTATGATTCGTTTTGATACGTCGATAAAATTACTTCGTGGTGCGTATGGTGGCTAGCTGGAAGTAGCAAAATAATCTAGAGTGAAGTTTATACGCTGAACTAGAAAACACAATATTTACTCTAGTTTTGAAAACATCCACTCTGTGCTCCAGTTTCCTCACAATAGGTAGGTATTATTGGTAACTTAGGTAAAATTTTATTAGGTAATACATCGAGAGCGTGAAATCACAAAACAAAACAGCTATACTCTAAAATACAGAGTTATTCTTAGTCAATTAGTATCCTTCTAGGGACTTATTCTGTATATCAAAATTAACAACTTTTTTTTTAGCGACTTTTATCAAAACTCAAAGTTTGTTGTTAATTTTGCTGTACAGAATGAGCCCCTAAAAGGGTACCAATTGATTAGGAATAACCCTGTTTATTGTCCGATAAATATAAATAATATAATCAATGAACTTATTGGATGGATATATTGCAGTTGATTTTTGACTACAGCGTTCATGTCTTAATAAAAGTCTTAATGAGTACGTACAATGATATTTTAAAAAATATGTCTAAGCGTTTAGAAATGCACGCTGTGTCTATTGTCATCGAAATATGTTAACTTCACCACCTAATAAGCTGACGACAAAACAAGTGTTACCTAGAGTAAATGTTGTTATCGATATAGATACTAAAGACACACCTAAGAGATTTTGCGTAAGTTACTAGTTACTACTACAACTCTGTATACTTCGTAAAAGAAAATGGAATCGAAATGTTTTGTGCGTGGCGCATGTGAAACGAGCAGGCACCAGTGGCGCGTTGGTCACGATCGTCTGACCGTCCAATAAAGTAGAAAGGGGTGCTGAAATCAAATTGAGCAATTGTAGAGCTCGCTCTCCAAATTGTATCCGATAGAAATCCGGTAAATGCGCAACACGATCTCAAACTCAAGGCTTTGCTAAGACGTAGCCTTATTAGTAGCCTCTTAGCGACCTATTGAGCAAAACTTAAATGTTCAGTGACTGTAAAATACCTTTAGCAAAATCGATTAGGTGGACTGACGATATCATAAAGATCGCTGGAGCGCGCTGGATGCCGGCCGCTTCTAATGGGCCTTATTGGAAATCTATAGCAGAGGCCTATGTCCAGCAGTGGACGTCTCATGGGTGATGGATGGATGGACTTTAGCAAGGCTAATACATGCCTACCCAACCGCACAAACTGTTGTTCTATTTTGTTTTCGTTTCGCAATGCCAAAATGGATAACTACGACCGTACGGGACTAAAGTAGTTTAAATTCTTATGGGACCTTGTCGCGATTTTCTACTTCATATTGAAACAGAACACGTGAATTAGACATAGCGTCAATATCGGTTTATAAATCATATGGGTAAATCGGCATAAATATATCCGTCCAACAGCCATAGGGCATCCACTGCTGGACATAGTTTCCGCTATGGTTTTCGAATAAAATTGATTGGAAGCGATTTGCATCCATCGTAATCCTGTGATCATAATAAGGTCATCGGTTTGCGGGTGGACGTCCTACGCTGCGCTTGCCGATACATAAATAAATATAACGGTCGGATTGAAAACCTCCTATTCACCAACCCACACTGGGCCAGTGTGGTGGATATGGCCCAATCACTCTTCATGGGTAGGCCTACGTTCTGCAGTGGACTATTAAAAAAGGCTGCACCTCCTGTACACTCGGAGTATTTTAAAAATATGTTAGCCGCTGTACTTGTATGTTCAGGGTCAAAGGCGTCAAAGAGGTGGCTATACAAAGGACCTGTCAAAATGGCACTCGCTTTGAAGCTTTGCCTTTGCTACAATCAATCACAAAGTTACTGAGAGTACAAAGCGACCCAAAGCCCAGAATCAGCCTGGGAAGTTAACAGCTGCAGTCACGCACATTGACGTCATTTTGATTTGAAAATAACAAGTACCTATCTCTACTTAGAGAAGTATAGTAATCTGTTATATACTATATTCTTTGTGTTGATCAAGTTAATTCATTCAAAATTAGTTTTCTTAGCTGCTTCGTCAGCGCTGTCACATTTAATTGATTAAAGTTATGTTTGCCTTATAAATTCTGATGACACTGCATGCTATGCTGAGAATGCTAGCTACCAGTTAACTGGTGCCTCACCTTGAATTTCACGCCCAAAAACATAGCTTAATTGATTTCTGCAGGCATTTGCTCCTCTACTCAGCATATATCTACTAGAATCACAGCTCAGAGCTTATGAATCTCACAGCTCTTCTGGGTGGAGTGAGAATTGAGGAACAGAAATCGACTACATTCCTGGGATTCGAGGTGGACCGAGGACTGAAGTGGGACCACCACATAGAAAAAGTGTGCGGAAAGCTCGGTAGCGCGTGCTTTGCACTAAAACGAGTTGCTAGAGTGGTGTCGGGTGAGGTAGCACGAGCGTGCTACTTTGCTACAGTGCACTCTCAACTTCAGTATGGGGCAGAGATATGGGCTAGAGCCGCGGAATGGGAACGGGCGTTTCGCATGCAAAAGCGTGCGGTACGGGCCGTGGCACGAGTGTCCTGGGACACCCCGGCTCGCCCCTACTTCAAGAAGTTGGGAATCCTAACGCTGCCTGCCATTCTGATTTATCAGGTGGCAGTGTACGCCAGAACAAACTTGGATACGATGCCTGAGCGAGGTTCTAAGCACGCGTATCCAACCCGTGGCAGGCACAAGTTGTTGACCGTTCCGCGATCGTTGGAGAAGTCCTCCAAGTTGACGCATGTTATGGGCCCGACTGTTTATAATAATCTGCCGGAAGATGTCACTGCGGCTGTGTCTCTGCAGTCGTTCAAGTTTAAACTAAAAAAGTGGCTAATAGAGCAAGCTTTTTATGAGTTTGAAGAATTTTATAAGGTTATAAGATAAGTATTTTTAAATTGCATAATAATTATAATATTTTTGTCTACTCCAAATTATGGTTGTCGGAGTGGAACGAATTGTTTGTTTGTTTTTTTTTTATAATTCGACAAAGTTTGTTGAGTGGAAATTTTTATTATGAGGACCTAATTATTTATTTATTACATAAATGTATTATTTACAAATATTGTAAGTTATGGAATTATTGTTCACTTTTATTTGACATGTAAATTTTTTTACCAATAAATATTACTATGACTATGACTATGTTTACCTTCCAAATCTTCCATCTTGGCCGCTCGCAGTGACGGCAGGCCAAACCTATAGGTACTCGCTGCCTGTGACCTAATGCTTCACATTGGAGTCGATGACCAGCAGCACCACTTCACCCGTCCCACTTGCTCATCCACCTCACATATCTCTGACGATACACAGTCTAAAGCTAAAGGTTACCTTCTAAATCCTCAATCTTAGCTGCCCGTAGTGACGGCAGGCCAAGCCTATCTGCAGCTTCCTGGCACTGTGCTCGTCTTTGAGGGTACTCGCTGCCTGTAAGCTGGTGCTTTACGTTGGAGTTGATGACCAAGAGTACGGCTTCACCCGTCTCTAGGGGCACTTGTTCTGCTGACAACGATCTGAAACAATAAACCATTAATAGTTTCAGCTGTATTACGTATTGGTGCTGATGTGGTGACCAGGTACTTTTTATAGAAAAATAGGGCTACATTTGGCCACCAACTCGCCTGATGGAAAGCGAAGTTGTGGCCGAAGATGGAGTATGTTGACCTAGAAGATACCTATTCACTCATTGCTTTGAAGATATCCAAATTGTAATTGTCAGGAAACAATGGCGCATCTGCCCTACATACATAGTTGACCTGCACTTGCTCGTACTAAGCGATTTGCTTGTTCCTTCATAATGCGGACCACCAGGGATTGGACTCTACCTATATAACAATGCCCTGCCTCCATCATGATGGACGGAGGTACTAGGAAGCGCAGCCTAGGATCTCGCCAGGTGGACAGATGACGTGATTATGGCTGCAGGATCACACTTAATGTAAGCGGCGAAATAAACACATGAAAGATAGCATATGCAATAGTAGATTTCCCATAGCAGACATAATGATGACGATAATTTTATTACATCAACACTTCTATGACATAAGCAAGTGAAATCCCAAAGAATAATAATGAATCCAGATGCTATATTGCATCCGCTTTGATATAAAAGGAAAATAAAAGTCAGCGTATATCGCAGAGGTATACGGTTTTCTATCCATCTTTTATTTTATGTTCCAGCAGGACTCTGAATATATAGGTCAAAACCAGTAATAAAATTTTATAGATATGAACGATGCTATATTTCCGATTTTCGAAATTACGGAAGTTAAAAAATAAGTATAATTTATTTTCCATCTTAACTTAATCAATTGATATCAAATGACTCTACCAATAAATATTAATCGCTCGGCATTTTTTTAAATCAAATTTGATCTTCAAATTCATTAGAGAAATCCGCGATATCATACAAGCTTCTGCACACAAATAACTGCAGTTTAATCTAAAATTTACCGTCACGAAATTCAAAACTCCACCAACAATTTAACACCAGCAAACCAGCATTCAAAACGGAACCTGCCAAACAAAACGTTTCGAAGTAATTATGTAGCTGATTTAATATTCATTGGAGTCCTTTTCCCAATGCACGCGTAATGTGAAAAGTGAACAACCGCAATTTGCAAGCATCCGGATGCCCTAGATTGGGTGACCTAAATCCCATAGCAGAATATTTATTGCAACTGCACAAAGGGTTCGCTAAAACATTGTATGTATTCCGTTAAGCTTACTGACACAATTCCTATTTTTAGCCTGGAAATCTAACCCTACCGTTCAGTTGTTTCTGACCTCACTGGAATTTGTTATTGGACAAGACTACAATATATCGATACAAGGTTGTAAAGTTGTTATTTTGTTAGTTCTGTATGTATAATCGTTTGTATGGTGATATCACGGATCTTTAGTACCATGTACATAGCACAGAGGAATGATGACTGATGAGGACGGACAACTGATATCAGCAAGCGCAGCGTAGGACGTCCATCTACAAGGTAGTCAGATGACCTCATCACGACCGCAGGTTCACGCTGGATCCGAACCGCTTCCAACCGGTTTTATTCTCCAATCTATTATATAAAAGGCTTCCCTGAGTGACTGACTGACAGACAGCCTACAGCCCAAACCGCTAAAGATATAACGTTGAAATTTGGAATATAGGTACATTGTACTACGTAATGGAGCACTAAGGACGAAAATTTTGAACTTTCGACCTCTAAGGGGGTAAAACGGGCCCTTTTCGTTTGTATGTAACTTTTTATTTCCTGTTCCGATTGACTTGAAACTTCGTATACATGCTTTTCAAACAAAATAAAAGTTAAGATTTTTCCTGTTTTTCCGAATTTTCCTTATCTAAGGGGTCAAATAAGGTCCCAAAGTTGGTGAAAAAAGCGTCTATTACATCCAACCAGCTGAACGGTTATGGTTGAAATCTGGTATGAAGAAAGCACACAGCAGGTTTCAATACAGGAACTAATAATATCCAGGAAAATCTATAGGGTTCCTGAGGGATAGCCAATATTAATCAGTTTAGGCTACAGCCCAAACCGTCGATGATATAAACTTTAAATTTAGAATATAGGTACATCGTACAACATCATGAAGCACAAAGGATGAAAATTTTGAAAAATCGACCTCTTACGGGGTAAAACGGGCCCTTTTCGTTTGCATGTAACTTTTTATTTCCTGTGCCGATTGACATGAAACTTTGTAAAGATGCTTTTGATACTAAATAAAAAATATGGTTCTTCCTGTTATTCCGAATTTTCCATAAAAAAATTCCTTAGGGGTCAGATAAAGGAATAATAAAGTTGGTGAAAAAGCATTGATTACAGCCAAGGAGCTGAAAGGTTACGAATGAAAACGGGTATGTAGAAAGGACACGACATTATTTATTACTGGAATTATTATTATCCCGGAAAATCTTCAGGTTTCTTAGGGATAGCCTAAATTAATCAGTTATAATTATAATGTAAAGCTAAGTTAAAATGGTTTAATGAATTCTAACGAAATTTGGAACGAAGCTAGACAATAACACAAATTACCACTTAGGGTACTGCTATCCCGGAAAATTTGAGTGGGTCCTTCAGGATGTCGATTTCTTAAAAAAAACACTAAAAACTGTTTGAAAATCTCAATGAATTCAATTTTATGTTAAAATAGCCACCATTTTAACTAATAAATTACTAACTATTGACGTTCTGGGAAAAGTCCCGTATTCCTTGTGGGCTAGACCAATCGTAACCCTGAATAAGCATAAAAAATAATTACAAAGTTTTTTTTTTTAATAATATAGTGAAATATCTAGAATAGAATTAAGATAATGATTTATCCTTATATGGGGCAAAATGGGTCCCTAATAGTTGACAATTTTTTTTATTTTGTGAGCCCATAATCTTAAGCTTAGGGTACATACGGGTCAATATATGTACACAGACATGGGCTGTGCTCGAGTATCTCCAACGATGCCGTATAGACTATCGGTACATCGAAGTGTTGAAGTGTTTGTATAATAACGCCACTATGTCAGTCCGAGTACAGGAGGAGAGCTCCAAGGCGATTCCTTTAAAAAGAGGGGTCAGACAGGGAGATGTGATATCTCCGAAACTGTTTACTACTTCTTTGGAAAACGCCTTTAAGCTCCTGGAATGGAAAGGATTTGGCATCAACATCAATGGCGAATACATCACTCACCTTCGGTTTGCTGACGATATTGTGGTCATGGCGAAGTCGATGGAAGAACTCAGCACGATGCTCGAAGGCCTCAATCGAGTTTCTCGACAGGTGGGTCACATGGATAAAACGAAGGTCATGTGTAATGCCCATGTTGTACCCACCCCAATATTTGTTGAGAGCTCGGTTCTTGAAGTTGTTGACTCGTACGTCTACCTAGGACAAGTAGTCCAGCTAGGTAGGTCCAACTTTAAGAAAGAGGTCGATCGCCGAATCCGACTCGGCTGGGCAGCGTTCGGAAAATTGCGTGACATCTTTTCATCCGATATACCTCAGTGCCTCTAGACGAGAGTTTTCGATAGTTGTGTGTTGCCAGTGATGACATATGGAACTGAAACGTGGTCTTTTAATGTGCGCCTCATGAATAAGCTCAAGATAGCCCAACGTGCTATGGAGAGGGCTATGCTCGGTGTCTCTCTGCGGGATCGAATCAGAAATGAGGAGATCCGCAGACGAACCAAAGTTACCGACATAGCCCAGCGGATAAGCAAATTAAAGTGGCAATGGGCAGGACACATTGTTCGAAGAACAGATGGTCGATGGGGCCGGAAAGTTCTCGAATGGAGATCACGGACCAGCAAGCGCAGCGTAGGACGTCCACCGACTAGGTGGACTGACGACATAATAAAAATCGCAGGAACGCGCTGGATGCAGGCCGCTTCCAACCGGCCTTATTGGAAATCCATGGGGGAGGCCTATGTCCAGCAGTGGACATCCTACGGCTGATAGATAGATAGATATGTACTTTACTATGGGATTTACTATGGGAACCCTAAAAAGCGAAGATTACCTACCTATTCCATAGATGTTGTCGCGGGTCGATGAACTTTTTGTGTTGAACAGTTGATTTTATTTACGTGATTTCGGGGTTGATACCATAGTAAAAGTTAGTCAAATGATGAGTATAATAGCATCCTTGACTGACTGACTGTCTAGATATAGGTACACTATGTGTTTCTCGACAGTAATAAGATATATTTTTTTCATCTGCCTGGGGTCAGACAACGTCTGAATGTCCTACAATTGTCTCGATCACTTTTAACTAGGTGAACGGTTTTGGGCGAGATTGTCACAACCCAAGTAGCACACTAGTGAATTTTGCAACTTATATTATAGCTCTAAGTTGCAAATTAGTTGTATTACAGTGTTTGATAAAACCTTTAGCTTCAAACACAACTCTTATTTGTATATGAGTACTTCTTGTCGCTCGTAGTTTCATAGGAAAGATTTTTGTTTCTGCTTTGTTTCCTACGGTCGCATAAAACCGATTTTGTTACCTAAAGTAACATACAGGTTTTAATTTCCACTTATACAGAAGTATTGGTTGTATATAAGGTCTCTAAATCACATATATGCAACTCCTAAATCTAAGCGCTATCGTACTCTTATTTGGCACTTTTAGTTCCAAATAAGTAATACAATAGAGGAATATATCTCTTGTAGTAGCTAAAGGTATCATTTTGCAACTCTTTTGAAACCTGTTATATTTGCAGCTTTAAGGGCTAGTGTACTCTGCCACGCCACTTCAACGCGTAACTATATTTCTATAGGGGTTCTGGAATACCAAAAGCAGCAATTTCAACTTATTTGAAACCACTAAAGATCTAACAGTTTCAAAATTAGGTATTATATATTATTATAACTATTGCTACTATAATAACGCATATGTGTATATATATTGTTTAAGCTGTTGTCTAACGCTCACTTAGGCATAGGCCTAACAAAGTACTAAAACATCAGGACCTTTATAAAAATGAATTCCATAACATGGAAAAAAGTAAAAAGTTTTTATCAATTTTGGGACCCCTAATCCACAGGCACTGGGAGATCTATAAAAGATAAAATAATTACTATTGGTAATAAGATCCACTGCTTTGCCACTCGCAAGATATAAATAAGTGATTTTTACATCTTGTAGGTGCAAATAGAGCATATATTAGTGATATTAAGAACTATAAGGTTTCTTTACGTCGCCATGTTTAGAAAATGGAAACCTTGAAAATGTTTTGTTTTAAACATGATTTTTATCACACTGATGCGTAAACACAGAGTTTTGATAGTTATGATTGATGTACTTTAACATCATACTTAACCTAAAACTATTATATCAGGTTTTTAACAGTTTTACTTTTCAATAGTATTATTTCGTTTATTAATTTAGCACAGTATTTTTAATAAGTCTTGATCAAATCGAAGGCCCGTTGAAATTTACAAAGAAAACAATGTATAGTTTCACAGTAACAAAACAATCGCAATGACTTTTGTGATATTTCAATGCAGGGAAGCAAATACAATATTATGTATTAAGTGTCACCAAACACAAACAGAAGTATAATATGGCCGCGCCAATCTCAATCAAAATACCGTCCGTAACACAAAATACAATTTTACAGCTATCGCGGACTGTCGCTACTCTGAATAACTTTGACGTCTCATTTATCGCTCAATGACCGAGCGCGTTGAATGAACGAACGCATTATTGTTCAATGAATCGTTCACTGCCCACATTTTACACTCATAGTTCTAATTGCCACTCATGGTGATCTTGAGAACTGCTATAGATTCCATTTGGAACTAAAAATAAGCTGCAATTTTTCGCCACTTGGTTCTATAATGGTTGCATAAGGGTTCTCTCCACCTATATAGAACTTCATAATGGTTGTAAATTTCACCCAAGTCTGCAAGTAGATATAATATACGAGCTATTTGCCACTATTTGTGCTACTTGGGAATGTCTCTCGGGAAAAAATGAGTTCAGAATAATCGAAATTAAACTTCTAATGACTGAATGAAACATGTCGAATACATATACCAGCCTTAATAGTGCACTACTGAACGTAGGCCTACCCGCGCAGGGCGATTAGGCCATCGGCCATATCCATCACGCCGGCCGAGCGCGGGTTGCGGAATCTATATACGACATTGATTTTTCTCTACGGATGTACCTATACATGTTGCCTCAATGTTTTCCATCAATAAAAAGCCAATAGTGTGAAATCTAACATTGGCACTCATACAATTATTATTAGTATTGAATTAATTACAAAAATTCAGCAATGTATCATTCAAAAATTCACGTACTCCGTAATAAGCTTTAGATACAAGTACGAGTAAATTAAATACGCAAATACTAAGACAATGCTGTTTTCGACCAGTGTGTGTTACCATTGATGACTGATGGCACAGAAACGTGGTCTCTCACTATGGGCCTTATTAGTAAGCTCCAAGTAGCCCACCAACAAGCTATGGAGAGGGCTATGCACAGAGTCTCTCTGCGAGATCGAATCAGAAATGAGGAGATCTGTTACCAAAGTTACCGACATAGCCCAACGGATCGGCAAGTTGAAATGGCAATGGGCAGGAAACATAGCGCGGAGGGCTGATAACCGATGGGGTCGAAAATTCTCGAATGGAAATCACGTACCGGCAAGCGCAGCGTAGGACGCCCACCCACAAGTTGGACGGATTACCTCATTAGGACCGTAAGAACACGCTGGATGCAAGCCTCTTCCAACCGGTCTTATCGGAGATCCTTTGGGGAGGCCTATGTCCAGCAGTGGACTTCTTATGGCTAATGGATGGATGGAAACAATGCAGGCCAATCCGTGGGCTATTTTAGGCAAATACTTAGACAATTCAGGCTAAACCGTAGGCATTATCCTTGCAAGTAATATGACATTAGGCCCAGTTATGAAGGCTCCATCGTAAATTTTAAAGCAACGTACAAAGTGTACTCTCTACTGAACCTTAACCACGAGCTATAATTATTTTAAGTAGGTAAGTGCCATGACAACGCAACAACGCAGGCTAGACCGTGGGCTATTATCATTGCAAGTAATACAACAACGCAGACTAACAGCAGGCAATCATAATTTTAAGGAAGTATTAAGACAACGCGGGCCAGACCGCGAACTATTAGATATTATTAAAAGCAAGTGTCAAAATAATGCGGGTTGAATCGCGGGCTATTATTTTAAGCAAGTAAATACTAAAACAACGCGGGCCAAATGGCAGGCTATTATAATTTTAACCAAGTATTAAGACAACACGGGCGAAACCGCGGACTATTAGATATTATTTATAAGCAAGTACAACCTACCTATGTACTAAGACAACGTGGGCGAAGCCGTGGGTTTTAAGCTAGTAAATCAATAAAAGATCTCCATCTATAAGGGAGGCCTATGTCCAACCGTAAACGTCCAATGGCTGAAACGACTATGACGACGATATGTACCAACTTTGGACACTAGGATCACAAAAAATAAATTTATTAGAATTATTTTATTTTATTTAATTCAGGGGTTATACCTGACGAAAAAAACAGTGTTGTGAGTGCTTGATATCATGAGCAAAATATTGGGCAAAATATTAAACCAAAATATTGGGCACATTTAAACAGCACTCAATTAATATTAACTGTAAGAAAATACCTATCTCCGAGCAAACAAGCCTGCGGATATTTAGAAAACAAGCAAAATATCGGCTTCCGGTAACGGTCAACGACAGAATATTTTTGTGAAAAAGCTTATTTTTAACGCAAAAACTGTTTTTGTTGTATTTTGTTCACCGACTCACCTGTTTGGTAAGTAAGCGTCGCTGGAACCGAAGATAACATTCAAAGAAAAATTTAAAAAAAATCGTTGTCTTAATCCAAATTATAAGGTATTTTTGCTCCACTTTTTGATAAAATTTCTGAAGGCCTAATAAGATGAATTTAGATTTTGAACGAAATAATTTTGCCATCATACATCTCATCGTAATGATTAATGCATTATCTCCGAGTGCGATCTTATGTTCGTAAAATAACAGATATTTTGAAGTAAATCTGTTCTAAAAATAATTTGATCTCTGAGCTCGAGAATCAGGTCACGACGGGTCCTGTCTTTGATACGTAATAACGACGTCACTGCACGCATTTTATTTCTTTATTTTGTTATCTGATATTGTACGTAGAAGTTATCTCGAGAATCAGGTGAATCAGATGGTCTTCAATGAAATTAAATAGATAGATAAAATATAAATAGATTAATAAGGAAATAGATTAATTAATTATTTATACGGTCCACTCCGTGACAAGCATCCGCCGGCAGCATGTCTCCACCTGCCTGAGCCACCACACCCTGATGACGTTGTCATTGAAGTGTCAGCTCAGGAGATGATTTGAGACAAGAGGGGTCGCGCGTGGTGATGGCAAAAGGCTTGACGGCATGACGCTGGTCCCATAGGAGTGTGGACAGCCCTCAGTATGGGACGCAACTTGCGTCTTCGATACTTTGGGACCGTCACATCTTTCTGAGACTCAGAGTAGGGCTGGAGCGGCGGCCAATTCGGCGGAGCAGCACGAGCGGCGCAAATATGCTAACCTTGGTACATATTTGAGCCATTTGGAGTTGAGACTTTGGG
The DNA here is from genome assembly GCA_949316475.1 of Hypomecis punctinalis. Lineage (NCBI taxonomy): Eukaryota > Metazoa > Arthropoda > Insecta > Lepidoptera > Geometridae > Hypomecis > Hypomecis punctinalis. The sequence continues at coordinate 22,876,237 of OX438801.1, read as the reverse complement.
TCCGTGGAAGTCGGGAGCTCATCTTGTTTTCAAATGTCTTTCTGAGCGTCTGGTGGATGCGACGCGTGACCAAAATGCTGGTGTATATTTGGCTCAACGTATAAGCATTGCCATTCAGCGTGGTAATGCTGCCAGCATGCTGGGCATGCTGCCAACTGGCAGTGGGCTTGAGCATTTGAATTATCTTTAGACCTTCAAGGGTCTGTGGATAATCCAATCGCTTTCTATGTAGTAGTGGTGTAGGTAGTTTTAGCATATAATAATAGTAGTAATAATAGTAGTATTGTATATAATAAAAATAAATTTAAAAAAATATATATTTTTAACTAATGTATTCGTAAGTCAAAATTAAGGCATTTAACTCACAGACTCAAACATTTATTTTTAGAAAAATGATGAGTTTTGTTTTGACTGTTTGTCCGCATTTTTGTCTGCCGTATCATACTCGTATTATACTTAGGCACATTTTTGAAATATCTCTCCAAACACATGCGTGTTAGATATATCAAAGAAAAACTTATCATTATTATCAGCCAAAGGACCTCCACTGCTGGACATAGGCCTTTTCTATGGATTTCCAATAAGACTGGTTCGAAGCGGCTTGTATCCAGCGTGTTCCTGCGGTATTCATTAGATCATTGGTCCACCTTGTCTGCCTGCGCTGTGCTTGTCGGTACATTGTCTCCATCCGATAGCTTTAGGGCCTTTTGTCAGGTGGCGTTAGGAAGACAATAAAATACTAGAGTCTCTCTCTATCAATGTGCATGTGTCATTTATTAAGGAAGAACAACAGGTTATATACTAAATCATATTTATACAGTATGCGCTATCTATATCACGTAAAACATTTAAATCACGTCTAGTTAATCGTGCTATGCTACATTGGACGGTGACTAGCGTCTAAAGTTGCCTACGAGTAGAATAGCCAATCAGAGTCAATTATTATTGTTCGGTTTGTCCAAAATCAGTCCAAGATCGATCTACACATAGGATTGTTTGAACCAAGACTACAGTTTTTAGCGAACACAGCCAATGTGTGGCCCCGGCTTCAAGTTTATTGTGGATGTCCTCACCTGCAGTCGACGAGTAGCGCATGGTTCTTCATGCTCATGGTAGCGATGTACTGGTCCATGATACCGCATGGCATGCCAGGAAACTTGCTTCTTTTTGGCATAGCTAGGCTTTTTGCGTGGAGTTAGTTAGACAGACTAAATGGCTATGGAATGGCTCTAATAAATGATGATGTTATCATCCTGATGTCAATGAACATACTAGAAAACTCGTGCTTGCCTCTCTGACAGAGCTGGGTTTTTGTAAGAAACTGTAGCAAGTTATACGGTGATTTACGTCTCTGTGAAATGCTCTCACCTGCAGTCTATAGCAGCGCATGGTTCTTATTTCCCATGGTATCAATTTATTGGTCCATGATACCGCATGGCATGCCGAGGAACTCGTGCTCGGTTTTTTGGAGCAGCTTGGTTTTTTGCTCTAGAGCTAGATTGTAGCAAGTTAGACAAACTGGTTGGATAGTTCTTGTGGATGCCCTCACCTGCAGTCGATAAGCAGCGCATGTTTTTTCTTTCCCATGGTAGCGATGTACTGGTCCATGATACCGCACGGCATGCCAGGGAACTCGTGTTCAGCTTTCTGACACAGCTTGGCTTTTTGCACGGGACTGTAATAACAGGATATAAAGAAATTAAGCTCTGAGTTTGCCTTGTCTGTTTTTGCTCCTTTCCCTTACAATATACACTATACTCTATAAAATTTAACTTGATCTCTGCGATAGCTGTCAGAAAAATCACGCCTATGAAGTCCTGAATTTCTTAATAGTACAGACAGTACCTGTCAATGTCATACTTTGTGGGCATGCCGATTAGTGATGGGCGACGAATGATCGTGACCACAGAGTTTTAGACAGAGTTTTAATTAAAATATCGATAGTTTATTCTGACGATATTTTAAATAAAACTTAATTTATCATTAATTTTATTGTATATTTTAATATCATAACATTTTTTACATGTGTAATTAAATTAAACCCAATTATATGTTAAATTAGCATCGATAATAGTGAAAAACGTCGATAAATACTATCGTTACATTATTATGAGTATTTAATTAATATCATAACATTATTAACATGTGTACATACTTGATCTTAAATAATAGTAAGTAAATAAAATCCAATTTCTCACCTTCAACTACTCATTCGATTTTATTACAACATTGTTTGAAAATCGATTTTTTCCACCACTATCTCAACTCTAAATATGTCAATATATAACTGTCGCAGAGATCAAGTTAAATTTTATAGAGTTTTATACATAGTATAAAACAAAGTCGCTTCTCGCTGTCTGTCCCTATTATCCTTAGATCTTTAAAACTACGCAATGGATTTTGATGTTCTTTTATTTTAATACATAAAGTGATTCAAGAGGAAAGTTAATATGTATAATATACCTGTGCAAAATCGGGGCAGGTCGATAATAATTAATATATGTGAATATTTACTTAGAGTATCGAAATACTTACTCCACAGTGATATCAGCTAGGCCTTCTAATAAAGTGAAAACGGCCACTTCTATCGATGCGCTGCTGGAGAGACCGGATCCCATTGGCACGTCAGACACTACCACGGCGTCGAACCCTTCTACCTTCCCTGCAATTGCAGTAAGGATATTTGAAATATATTTATAAATGGTATCATGCACTGGGCTGGACTGTGGGTAATCTAATTGCTTTTTGTGGAGTACCTGTACAGCTGCTACTGCAGCTGAGGATTTATTGTATTTTGTGAACTTTATAGATTTATAGATATAGCTTTTTATAGCTATATCTTTAGCTTTAAAGATTTTTTTTACTTTAATAGGTCACGTAGCACGTAGACTGTTAGCGTTAACCGTTAGCGGATAAAGTTCTTCTATGGACATAGAAGTAAAATATTAAAACGAGTGTGAATTTAAAATATTAAACCCCACAACTCAAAACGACTGCATTTAATATACGATGCTCTTAGAACTGAGGCGGAAAAGACATTACAAGAGAACGGCAATTATTAAAACCTATCGGAAATTCTAATTGCTATCATCTCGCAATCGTATTTAAGGCGAGGAATTCCCCATAAATCCACTTCATTAAAACAAAAAGCCGATATCGACTTTCTTCAGACGATGTAATCCTAATTTGAGCGCTTTTAAACAGGAAAATCTTCGCCTTGAATATCAAGGAAGGTTCTACGCAAAAATTGTTATTTTCTTTAGCTTCAATTTGAGTTTTGAGCACCTAAGTAGCAAGAATTATCCTGCGCTGGTGCTGTGAGCTTTTGTTAATCAAATACTTAAGTACATAAGACTTCAATTTGATTATTTTAATTTGAAAGAATAAGGTTTCGCAATTTATGTTGAGATTGGCTGTTTTTTGGGTTTGAAATTATTACTTGCTACAATATTTGTGTAGGTACCGTTTCACATTGAATTGGGGCAAATTTTTTGTGATGCATTTACTATTTTTGTTACCATATTTTTTTGACAACATATTATTGTACTAAATTAAATTGGTAGGTAACGATATAAACTTAAATTAAATTACATCGCAGGCGAAGCCGCGGGTAAAAGCTAGTACTTAGATAAAAGAATATCAGTTTCACTCTGATAAACTGTTTTCGGCCGCGTGCTCAACAAATGTTTGCAACTGGTTGCCTACGAGGAGTTTTTCCTCTTTGATGTGACAGAATCATTTAATCTGTCTAGATGACTAGTAGTCCGCCCCGGACTTGGGCCTCGCGCTATTCCTATTTTATATCATAAATACCTACTAGGATATAAAAAATGTAACAATATTTGTATGAAAGTTAGCGATTTATTTTAAACAAATGTTGAAAGATATAGATAACATTCGGTGAAATGTTTAAAATAGTCATACGGAACTCCCGCAGAAAGTGACGCCGTTTTGCCTCTTTTTACCACGGCCCTCGTATCTTCGCAACCACTAAACAGAAGATGCTCATATTCGAACTTAAAAATTCTATAAATTTAAAATACGTTCATGCTAAATTTCATAGGGATCGGTTAAGCGGTACTTGAGTTATCGTCGAACAAATATACATACTTACAAACATACACCCAAGTGCCGGCTCGTCCCAGTACACTCTGAGGGTGACAAATCAACATCGAGCTATGCTGCGCTGTACTGCGCTGTGCTGTGCTCTGTTTCTTAAGCTACGTTTTTTTAACAATTAAACGATGCTGCGCTGTACTGCGCTGTGCTGTGCTGTGTTTCTTAAGCTACGTTTTTTTAACAATTAAACGATGCTGCGCTGTACTGCGCTAAAAATCTCTATTTTTTTATCTGACCACTGCCCTCGATTAACAAATTTCGACACAACACGTGTTACCTGACTTGTTTGAATGGGCGAATGAAACTCGTTCGTTCTTGTTTCTTTGTGCGCGCATACGCAAGTGCGAGCGAGATGGGAGTACGAGAGTGAGAAAGACGTCTGAAGGCGATGGAGGGATGCACGCAGCGTGCTCCAAACCTAGCATAGCTCGACACAGCGCAGCACGGCAGAGCTCCATAAAAAACATAGCACAGTTCGGCACAGCGCGGCTCAGCACGGCGGGTAGCGCGCCTCGCTCGAGACTGCTGCGTTTTTAAACAGAGCGTAGCCTCACACAGCGCAGCACAGCACGGTTTGTTTGTATCCTCATTAAAATATTAGACGAGCGAGTTGACCAAACATAGCACAGCGCAGTACAGCGCAGCCATAGCTCGGTGTTGATTTGTCACCCTGAGACCTCACTCACTCTCGGTCAATTAAAATTAAATAGCTTGAAGTTTCAAGGTACGTCAAATCGATATTTTTCAACCGATTTCCAAAAAGGGCGAATTTAGCTGTAAGGGCGAATTATTCATACCTATCTATTTGTTTATGTTTTATGGTACCTATCTATTTGTTTAAGACTGCCTCGGTGGCTCAGTGGCTAGTGAACTTCTGGATCAAAGAGGCGTGGGATCGATCCCCACCCAGGGCAAATATTTATGTGATGAACATAAGCGTTTACTCTGTGTCTGGGTGTTATTTAGTTACTATCTATACAAGTATGTATTTAAAAATAAGTATATGTAGTATATCAGTCTCTGGTAGCCATATCACAAGCTTTGCTTAGTTTGGAGTCAAAGGCCTTGTGTAAGATGTCCCAAATATTTAAAATATTTATTTATGTTACGCGATCAGCATTTGTGAACCGAATCGTGTGATTCTTATTTCGCTCTACAGAATTCCGTGGCATACCACAAAAGTTTAATTCACATTAAAATTAATGCTTCTGAAACTACACTTAGGTAGGTATACATTAAAAAAATCATAAGTCTGCTAAAATAAACAAGAGTGAATAGGTAGATATCTTCCAGGTCTACATACTCCATCTTCGGCTACAACTTCTCTTTCCATCAGGAGAGTTGGTGGATCAATGTAGCGCTAATATGTTTTTTTTTTAAATCCCATCAATGAATGTTGGTTTGTGTAGCCTGGCTCTCAGGTATTTTTTGGCTGTTGAGAATTGTTTGAAGATGGGCCAAAAATTAAACCTAGATTACGTACCTGGAAAGTTGGCAACCACTCCTTTAACATAGTTGGCCCAGGCAGGTGCTCCCGGCTTCAGAGGCGCAGCTGATGGAGTGGGGAAGCTGACCTTCACCTCTTCGCCTGTCGCCAGAACGGACACCACGTGGCAATCGTGGGTGCCGTTTGGAGCGCCCACGATTATTGTCAGGAACGGAAGTGCCTGGAAGAAGTAGTTCAGAGTTCAAATACTAAATATAAATGGGTGTATGAAAGAAGTTGTAAAATCAAATCATCATCATAGCCTCAGCAGCAATGGGCAGAGCTGGACTGAAGTCCATTGCTGAGCGCTGTCTTTCCGAGTCCGAGGATTTAGAGTTCAAGAAATCCAGGATAGCATTGTACTCATCTTTTTGAAATATCTAAAAAAAGTCACGAAATAAAATATCAGCTGTTCTAGGTAGGCATATTCCGTCATTGTTTCCTGGCAATTACAATTTGGATATTTTCAAGTCAAGATTGAATAAGTATATTCCAGGTCTACTTACTCCATCTTCGGCTACAACTTTGCTTTCCATCAGGTGAGTTGGTGGCCAAATGTCCTATTACATACATACATAAAAAAAAAAAACTTTTTGCTGAAAGTCTATTCAACTTTTTGTCTCAGAGCAAATAAAAAAATCAAGAGAGAATGTTGTGAACAAACAAGTGAAGCCAACCAAAACTACGCCTCGCCGTGTACAGACAATTACACACACATCTACGTACAACGAAACTACGCCTTGGCTTGTCAGTCGAACTATGGCGGCGCAACACCGACGCACTCACACATGTATAAAAAACCGGCCTCACTTGACTGTTCAACGACGTTCTCTCTTGTTTTTTTTTATTTGCTCTGATAGAGCAAGAGCCAGCGGCCCCCAGGCCTTCGGTAAAGTATAAAAGCTGTAAGTTTCTCAAAGTATGGCCCCAACACAGGTAAGAACGAACCCCGTCTATGAAACTTGGGTCGCGGTGGCTTTCGCAGATATCAGGTAATAAAGGTGTGTAAAATTGTGTGTTGAATTCGGTAAAGTATAAAACTCAGTTTTTACATATTTTACTTATAATAATCCTAGAAGTCACCTTGCCGAATGCCAGACACTTCGTACGGTTGCAACCCTCTGCCAGACACCCTTAAAGTATATTTAATTGTTACTATACTTACAGTATAGTATAAAAGCTGCAATTTATATATGTTATTAGGAGAACTATCAAATGATGTTTTCTCAATAGCCAGACAGTTTCAGTAGTTCCTTATGTTGCCAGACACATCAAAAGTCTAATGTAGGTACGAGCGCGAGGGATAGATGTGTTAGCGGGTGCGAGTGAAATACCGCGTTCGGTCCATTGCGACGTTTTACTGAGCATGATGTATCATTTAATTTTATTGTATACTAGTTTTTACTCGCGGCTTTGCCCGCATACGCAATATATCATTATACATAATTTATAGCCTATGTGTTAATCATTGTTATGTGTTACTAAGAATCAACGAATAAATGTTTAGAAAATTATTTTATAAAATTTATCGTGTTTATGAATCATTTAATTAACAATCCAATAATATACTTAAATAATTATTTTAATAATAGTTATTGGAATAATATAATTAATCTAATCTATTATATAAAAGGCTTCCCTGAGTGACTGACTGACAGACAGCCTACAGCCCAAACCGCTTAAGATATGAGCTTGAAATTTGGAATATAGGTACATTGAACGACGTAATGGAGCACTAAGGACGAAAATTTTGAACTTTCGACCTCTAAAGGGGTAAAACGGGCCCTTTTCGTTTGTATGTAACTTTTTATTCCCTGTACCGATTGACTTAAAACTTTGTATACATGCTTTTCAAACAAAATAAAAGTTACGTTTTTTCCTGTTTTTCCGAATTTTCCTCATCTAAGGGGTCAAATAAGGTCCCAAAGTTGGTGAAAAAAGCGTTAATTACATCGAACCTGCTGAACGGTTATGGTTGAAAATTGGTATGAAGGAAGCACTCAGCATGTTTTAATACAGGAACTAATAAAATCCAGGAAAATCTATAAGGTTCCTTAGGGATACGCAAAATTAATAAGTTTAGGCTACAGCCCAAACCGCTGAAGATATGAGCTTGAAATTTGGAATATAGGTACATTGAACGACGTAATGGAGCACTAAGGACGAAAATTTTGAACTTTCGACCTCTAAGGGGGTAAAATGGGCCCTTTTCGTTTGTATGTAACTTTTTATTCCCTGTACCGATTGACTTGAAACTTTGTATACATGCTTTCCAAACAAAATAAAAGTCACGTTTTTTCCTGTTTTTCCGAATTTTCTTCATCTAAGGGGTCAAATAAGGTCCCAAAGTTGGTGAAAAAGGCGTCAATTACATCGAACCAGCTGAACGGTTATGGTTGAAAATTGGTATGAAGGAAGCACTCAGCATGTTTTAATACAGAAACTAATAAAATCTAGGAAAATCTATAAGGTTCCTTAAGGATACGCAAAATTAATAAGTTTAGGCTACAGCCCAAACCGCTGTAGATACGAGCTTGAAATTTGGAATATATGTACATCGTACGACATAATGAAGCACTAAGGATGAAAAACGTACCCAACTCTAACTTACGGGGTAAAACGGGCCCTTTTTGTTTGCATGTAACTTCTTATTCCCTGTACCGATTGACATGAAACTTTGTATAGATGCTTTTGAGACTAAATAAAAAATATGGCTGTACCTGTTTTCTAAATTTTCCTTAAAAAAATCCTTAGGGGTCAGATACGTCCCAAAACTTCAATGCGCTTTTTTAAATAATGTAGTATCTAGGATTATGATAATGATAGTTTATCTTTAAATGGGGCAAAATGGGTCCCCAAAAGTTTACGATTTTTTTTTATTTTGTGAGCCGCGACAAAATGTTGTCGCGGGTCGATGAACTTTTTGTGTTGAACAGCTGATTTTATTCACGTGCTTTTGGGGTTGGTACCATTGTAAAAGTTAATCAAATTATGAGTATAATAGCATCCTAGAATATGCCTGACTAGAATTACGACTTGTGTGCCATTTTTTCATTTGCCTGGAAAATTAAATTTCTAATGACTTAATGAAACATGTCGAATACCTGTACCGGCCTTAATTAATAGTGCACTACTGAAAATAGATACTACGGATAGCACTACGGATAATAGAAACAGGTGGGTCTTAAGATGAACATGGACTAGACGAAAGTCATGTGTAATTCCCATGTTTTACCTACCCCGATTTCTGTTGGAAACTCGGTTCTTGAAGTCGTTGACTCGTACGTCTACCTAGGACAAGTAGTCCAGTTAGGTAGGTCCGACTTCAACAAAGAGGCCAATCGACGAATTCAACTCGGCTGGGCAGCGTTCGGAAAAGTGCGTAGTGTCTTCTCGTCCGACATACCTCAGTGCCTCAAGTCGAAAGTTTTAGACCAGTGTGTGTTGCCAGTGATGACTTATGGCACAGAAACGTGGTCTCTCACTATGGGCCTTATTAGTAAGCTCCAAGTAGCCCAACGAGCTATGGAGAGGGCTATGCTTGGAGTCTCTCTGCGAGATCGAATCGTTAATGAGGAGATCCGTAGAAGAACCAAAGTTACCGACATAGCCCAACAGATTGGCAAGTTGAAATGGCAATGGGCAGGGCACATAGCGCGGAGGGCTGATGACCGTTGGGGTCGAAAAGTTCTCGAGTGGAGACCATGTACCGGCAAGCGCAGCGTAGGACGTCCACCCACAAGGTGGACGGATGACCTCATTAAGACCGCAGGATCGCGCTGGATACAAGCCGCTTCCAACCGGTCTTATTGGAGATCCATAGGGAAGGCCTATGTCCAGCAGTGGACGTCCTGCGGCTGATGGTTGACTGAAAATAGGCCTATCCGCGAAGGGTAATTGGGCCATATCCATCACGCCGGCCAAGCATGGGTTGCTGAATTCACATACGACATTGATTTTTTCTACGTACGTACAGGTTGCCTCAATGTTTTCCAGCAAAGAAAAGTGAAATTTCTTACATAGTTACTCATACAATTATTATTATTGGCTCCCTCGGTGGCTCAGTGGTTGACCCTGACTCCTGGGTCAAAGAGGCGTGGGTTTGATTCCCAGGGCAAATATTTATGTGATGTTCATATGTGTTTGCTCTGTGTCTGAGTGTTATTAATGTATTTTTATTTATTTATTTTACACTTTATTGCACACTATTTGTACAAAAGGAGGACTTAACGCTAAACAGCATTATCTGCCAGTCAACCTACATGTATAAATAAATAAATAAATATATCTTTATTGTACACAGAAACACAGTACAGAAACTATACAATATGCTGTACAATGGCGGCCTTATCGCCTTTGGCGATTTCTACCAGGCAACCTTTGGATGGACGGGAATTATTCTAAAAATAGGAGTATGGTCGGTGGTGTATACAATACAGTACATACATTGAAATACATGTATATGTAGTATATCAGTCTCTGCCAGCCAAATCACAAACTTTGCTTAGTTTAGGATCAGAAACCGTGTGTGAGATGTCCTCCAATATTTATTTTATATATTTATTTATTATTGAGTTAATTTCAGAAATTCGGCAATTTATCATCCAAAAATTCACGTATGTACTATGTAATAAGCTTTAGATACAAGTAAATTAAATAACCAAATACTGAGACAATTCAGGCTAAACCGTAGGTATTATTTTGCAAGTAATACAATAATAGGCTCAGTTATGAAGACGCCATAGTAAATATAATAACAACATAAAAAGTGTTCTCTCTATCGAATGCTTAAAGTGAAAATGAAACAGATATAATTATGATAATTAGCTATTATAATTACGATGGCGCCTTCATAATCGAGCCTAATGCGGGCTTAACCACGAGCTACTATTATTTTAAGTAAGTGCCAAGAAAACGCGGGCCTAACTGTGGGTTTTTATCATTTTAAGCAGTTACGAAAATAACGCGGGCCAGACCGTGGGCTATTATCATTACAAGCAATACAAAAACGCAGGCTAACGGCATGCTATTATAATTTTAAGGATTTATTAAGACAACACGGGCCAGACCGCGAACTATTAGATATTATTATAAGCAAATGCCAAGATAACGCGGGTTGAACCGCGGGCTGTTATTTTAATTAAGTAAGTATTAAAACAACGTGGGCTAAACTGTGGGTTATTATCTTTGTAAGTACCTAATTATTAACACAACGCGAGCTAAACCGCGGGCTTTTATCATTTTGAGCAAGTACTAATACAATACGGGCCAGACCATGGGCTATTATCATTATAAGTAATACGACAATGCAGGCCAAACGGCGAGCTTTTATAATTTTAGGCAAGTATTAAGACATCGCAGTCCATGCTGCGTGCTATAAATAACCATCTTAAGCAGGTACTAACAATACGCGGGCCAAACCGTGATCTATTATCATTATAGGCAAATACTGTTACAATTTTGACCAAACCGTGGGCATTATCCTTGCAAGTAATTTTAAGCAAGTATTAAGACAACGCGGGCCAAATTGCGGACTATTACATATTATTATAAGCATGTACAAAGACAACGTAGATCAAACCGCGGGCTCTTTTCATTTTAAGTAAGTGCCTATGTACTAAGACAACGCGGGCGAAGCCGCGGGTTTTAAGCTAGTTCTATTCTATGAATCGTAGTCGTTGATATCACCGCTGCTCCAATCTGTGGGTCGTTATCAATATCGTCTTCTTCGCCAGTTTTTGTAATAATTAATCCATGTTAACGTGATCATAAATAATCAAAATTTCCTTAATAATATTGTAACATCATAATTACATACCTGATACAGTGGTTAGAGAATTACTGACGTAGTTTGGTAGCTGATCACCTTCAAACCATTTCAACCAATGATATTGATCATTTTGCAGGATCCAACCATTATTTTCTGGTTTGTATTTAGTTGGTTTCTTCAGGTGAGCATTATTCTAAATCCAAGTTGTTTGATTCTTAACACTTTTTTTTTTAAATTATCGGTTCAGAAGAATAATATTGGCTATTCAGTCCTGTGAATGTTTTATGACATTCGCGGTGATAACCACCGTCTGTATATTCATTTGGCAAATTAACGCTGTTATATTTGAGGTTGTGTATTTTCCTCGCCTTTAAAATAGTTTAACATTTTTTTAATGTTCCTTCCGAAAACAACATTATATTTACATCACTTTTCTTACATAAAAAACAAATTAATTTTCCTTCCATGATCACACTGATTTTCACTTACTTTATAAACTGAACAAAAAAAATGAAAAAAAAAAAAACAAATGATAAATCATGCGCAGTAAAACGTCGCAATGGACCGAACGCGGTATTTCACTCGCACCCGCTAACACATCTATCCCTCGCGCTCGTACCTACATTAGACTTTTGATGTGTCTGGCAACATAAAGGAACTACTGAAACTGTCTGGCTATTGAGAAAACATCATTTGATAGTTCTCCTAATAACATATATAAATTGCAGCTTTTATACTATACCGTAAGTATAGTAACAATTAAATATACTTTAAGGGTGTCTGGCAAAGGGTTGCAACCGTACGAAGTGTCTGGCATTCGGCAAGGTGACTTCTAGGATTATTATAAGTAAAATATGTAAAAACTGAGTTTTATACTTTACCGAATTCAACACACAATTTTACACACCTTTATTACCTGATATCTGCGAAAGCCACCGCGACCCAAGTTTCATAGACGAGGTTCGTTCATACCTGTGTTGGGGCCATACTTTGAGAAACTTACAGCTTTTATACTTTACCGAAGGCCTGGGGGCCGCTGGCTCTTAGACTATGAGCTTTTTGTATGGAACAGCTGATTATTGTTGTGGCCAGGGTTAGAAAACAGGGTCCATTACAACACTTGATCAGAGTAAAATGATAAATGAGATTATAACCTTTTGTTGATCACAAACTAAATATACCTAACGTATACTGTAGGAAAACAGGGCAAACAAGTTAAAAATATTTACGTACTAGTTCGTACAATTCCCTAATATTTTAAGCCATGATTAAACTAAACTTCTCGTCCAAATTTCCTTAACAGGCATTCCAAAGCAGCTGCGCCCAGATTCGACTGTATCCGCACAAATCGATCATCAATCTTCATTAATTAAGGGCTTCTTTCAAATTGAAAATTCGAAGGGAAGGCTTGGAAATATACATAGATGAACTGAAACGCATCACCATCACTATCACTACATAGTATAAAACAAAGTCGCTTCCCGCTGTCTGTCCCCATGTACGCTTATATCTTGAAAACTACGCAATGGATTTTGATGCCGTTTTTTTTAATATTATATAGAGTGATTCAATCACGGGGAAGGTTTATATGTATAATACACCTGTGCGAAGCCGGGGCGGGTTGCTAGTTTTGTTATAAAATACTCTTTTAATATACGAAACGTAGATCGAATTTTACTATTGTTTTCTTCGAATTTCTCCAAGTCTCTCAATCTTTCGATGTTTTGTATTCTTAGTTTTCTTGACTCAATACAGGATTTATGATAATTTACGGAAAACCTTTTAAGAGCGCCTGTAGTACATCAGGTTGAACAATTTTTAATAAAATCATATCAAATCATTTATTAATATGTCGATTTACAACTCTACATCTACACTAATAATAATATTATAATGAGGAAAAGTTTGTATTTTTGTGTGGGTGTGTGTATGTTTGTAATGAATAAACTCGAAAACTACTGTGCCGGTTTCAAAAATTCTTCCACCATTGGAAAGCTACATTCACCTTGAGTAACATAGGTTATGTTTATTGCTAGAAAAGATTACGGATCCTTACTAAAACTTAAGTAACGTAACCCAAGGTGTAAAAAATGCCCTAAAACGTCTTTCGTTGCATGCGCTGCGAAAACTATTGATGATAGAACAAAAGTATGTTCTACAATATTAAAGAACATATCAATATCTATAACCACTTATTACATAATAAAAGTTAATAGAAATACCGACCAAAATTAGACCATGTTATTCATACTTCTGTTTAAATCCTTTTCCAAATAAATCATATTATTGTTTTTAAGACTGTTTCAATTCACATAGATTACTTTTTGAATTGTTCAAATCGGCTATTCCATTCAATAGTTATAGACCGTCTTTCCACAAAAGTTTTACGCACGCTTTGTACAATATTTAACTGTACAAATTGCACGATTAAACAGTGTTTAAAGCGTATTTAAATCTTTTTTATTAAGGCGGTAAGAATTTAATAAGTCATTGAAATAGAAAGAAAAAATAAACGCTGTCGTTGTTCATGTATTATCACCGCTGTTCCTGAATGTATCTGTTTCTATATCAGCCTTTTTTAATCGTCCACTGCAGAACATAGGTCTGTTTATGAAGGTTGATTGGGCCAAATCCATCACGGTGGCCCAGTGCGGGTTGTTGGATTCGTATACGTCATCGAGTTCCTTCTTCGGACGTACATAGTTACATAGGTATGCGGGTGGACACACGACATTTTCTTTCACGGAAAAGCCAGTGATGTGAAATTCCGTACATATGTTCCAAAGAAACTCATTGATACGGGATTAAGATTTGAATCCGATTTATGTAATACCTACAGATTTGGAGAACCTAAGTTAGGCGAGCCGACATACCGACGATTTATAATTTATGTTGTAGTGGTAGTTAATAAGTACTGACACAGTTCGTAAAACGAATGATCGATGGGGCTTTAAAGTTCTCGAATGTAGACAATGTTTTGCCAAGTGTAGGAAAGGTATCCACGTGAATCTAAGTCAGGTTGAGACCACCAGATCACGTTGGATGCCAGCGTTTCCATCGGTTCAATTATAGCTCTTTGGGTTAGCAAGTTGAAAAAGCTTTAGATAGGGCACACAATTCGTAGAGGTAGAACTGATGGCCAACATTTTACAAAGTTCTCAAATGAAGAAAAGATCAAATACAAGTGTATAGTAGAAACGTCAACTAACTTACGCAGGTACAGGTCGCGGTATATAAGTGTAGCGCTGAGAGAAGTGTGGAGGTGATGGCTGCGCATGGGTTTAGTATGGCAGACGACATGCGCACCCATCCCCTCCACAGTACCCTCAGCGCTACACTTACGTGCCGCTGTCTGTAGAATGAAGATGGACTGTGGGTTTCTAATATTCTAACCGTTTAAAAGTTGAAACCAGGGCTATAGATTATGTATATATATCCTCCCGACACATACGAACTTACTTTTATTTAGATGGCCAATTTGATACTACATTTATTTTATATTAATAGTTGAACAGATTAAAACTACGGGAATTGCACATTTTCAAACGATTGGGTAAGGTGGCAGATCCCACAACATTACGAATCGTTTACTTAGCGTTGTGTCAGTCTGTGATCAACTATTGTATTGTCTGTTGGGGATCTGCAGCAATAACTCGTCTTATAAATGCTGAAAGAGCCCAAAGAGCTCTGCTAAAAGTTGCGTATAATAAGCCATTTAGATACCCTACAGATAAACTTTATGAAGACACTAAGTACCTTACTGTCCGACAGCTATACGTTGCTGCAACAGTCCTACGCTTTCATAAAACGGCCCTGGCAAACATAGTTCACTCCAAAAAAACGTCTGATCGACGTAATACTTGGATGCTCCCTGTGACGAAAACTGTTTTTGCCTAAAATGCCTACTCCTACAAGGGTCCATTTCTTTATCAAATCCTCGAAAAAAACCTTGAAATCTTAGAATCATCCCGCTTTGTGTGCAAAAAAAAGATTACATTATGGTTGACTAACCTGGGCTATAGTGGTACAGAAAAATTACTGCAAGTGACAAAGTGACCTGACAGGGAAAAATATTTCAACCTTCTATTATAATTATGACAACTATAATTAACGATAATTATATGTGTAACCTAATTTTCACTAATATATATTTATGAATTATTTTTAATATGTGAACTAATAAAATGTATTATATGTTTTATAGCTAGAAGAAAAAAAAATATACTTATATATTTTATACATACATATACTTTTTTTTTACATTTACATTCTAATTCCTATTTATTTTTTAATATATGGTTAATATTATGGTATAACTTTAACAAATTTTAAATATCTCACAAACATAAGAACAATATAATATCACCTACTGTATACGTTGCGCTGTACAACATTCATCACAGCTGCACTCAAGTAGGCTGATGCACACATACCTACCTACTACACGGTCAACTCTAACCTAGTGTTGACACTCACACTATAGTATTTCCACGATACTCATATTCTCATACATTTTTACATTGTGGAAGTGCTAACTTTACACTCACACTTTAATAATGACATACCTTACACATATAGATAGGTATACATTTAAAACACGTATGTACGAGTAATATTGCGAATTTTGTCTTTCTGCTCCAGCGATAACTCTCATAATAAATAAGCAAGAAGTATAACCCTCTTTTGCTTTTTTATGTAAATAATAACTATATTTTCACAATTAATTAGCTTACTAAGTACTTAAATAATATTTTATCTTCATTTTAGTAACCTAACTTTTAAATTTAGTCGCTTTTGTTGTGTATCTATAGTTATTCCTTCAATAGTTAGCTAATAATAATTACTTTTCTAGTATTGTAATTTTAGATAACATATTAATAAGGAAGAGCCTAGGTCCCACGACACAGGTCACCCTAGTGTGGGAACTAGTGCACAACTTGTTTTTGTTAATTTTTTATGGAACAATAAACTTTTTTTTTTTTTTTTTTTTTTTTTTATATCCGCGATTCAGGTACCTACGAGAAGCTTTCAACCCATCTATATATATAATAGACATACCTAATATAATGTCCAATGCTAGGGACATTATATTAGGTATGTCTAGCAATGGGCATTATAATAGGTAGGTACATTTCAATACAACAACACTTTATTGAGACTCAAAATTGATTTATAATTGACGGAATGATCGCATCACTTACCTATGTGCTTAATAAACCTTATGTACCTACATACTAAATAAAACACAGTCTAATTGAGAACCTCATTTTTTGATGGATACATAGATGGAAGCTGGGTGCAAACTTCTTGCAATGGTTTTATTCGGTGTTATTCAAGATCTAATAAGGGAGCCCTATTTTAAGCAGTGGGTGTTCTATGGCGAAAATATTTATGTATAGGTATGATAATGTAATATAAAAAACGCCCTAAAATAACTGAGCGCATGTGTGTGACGTTACTTGGTATGTATGTAACCAATATAGGGTAGGTATATATAGGATATAAGCATATTACTTATAAAATGTCTTTTTAACCAGGTGACGTTACTTGGTATGTAACCAATATAGGGTAGGTATATATAGGATACTAGCTTAAAACCCGCGGCTTCGCCCGCGTTGTCTTCGTACATAGGTACTTACTTAAAATGAAAATAGCCCACGATATAATATCTAATAGTCCGCAATTTGACCCGCGTTGTCTTAATACTTGCTTAAAATTACTTGCATGCACTTAATGCCCACGGTTTGGCCAAAATTGTAACAGTATTTGCCTATAATGTTGGCATGGCATTAGCATGGACTGCGATGTCTTAATACTTGCTTAAAATTATAAAAGCTTGCCGTTTGGCCTGCATTGTCGTATTACTTACAATGATTATAGCCCATGGTCTGGCCCGTGTTGTCTTGGTACTTGCTCAAAATGATAATAGCCCGCGGATTGGCCTGCGTTGTGTTAATAATTAGGTACTTACAATGATAATAACTCACAATTTGGCCCACGTTGTTTTAATACTTCCTTGATTAAAATAACAGCCCGCGGTTCAACCCGCGTTATCTTGGCATTTGCTTATAATAATATCTAATAGTTCGCGGTCTGGTCCGTGTTGTCTTAATAAATCCTTAAAATTATAATAGCATGCCGTTAGCCTGCGTTTTTGTATTACTTGTAATGATAATAGCCCACGGTCTGGCCCGCGTTATTTTCGTAACTGCTAAAAATGATAAAAACCCACAGTTAGGCCCGCGTTTTCTTAGCACTTACTTAAAATAATAGTATCTCGTGGTTAAGCCCGCATTAGGCTCGATTATGAAGGCGCCATCGTAATTATAATAGCTAATTATCATAATTATATCTGTTTCTTTTTCACTTTAAGCATTCCATAGAGATAACACTTTTTATGTTGTTATTATATTTACCATGGCGTCTTCATAACTGAGCTTATTATCGTATTACTTGCAAAATAATGCCCACGGTTTAGCCTGAATTGTCTCAGTATTTGGTTATTTAATTTACTTGTATCTAAAGCTTATTACGGAGTACGTGAATTTTTGGATGATAAATTGCCGAATTTCTGAAATTAACTCAATAATAAATAAATATGTAAAATAAATATTGGGGGACATGTCACACACGGTCTCTGATCCCAAACTAAGCATAGTTTGTGATTTGGCTGAAGAAGAAGAAGTCGGGGTCACAAACCACTGAGCCATCGAGGGAGCCAATAATAATAATTGTATGAGTAACTATGTAAGAAATTTCACTTTTCATTGCTGGAAAACATTGAGACAACCTGTACGTACGTATAAAAAATCAATGTCCTATGTGAATTCAGCAACCCGTGCTCGGCCGGCGTGATGGATATGGCGCAATTACCCTTCGCAGATAGGCCTATTTTTAGTCATGCATCAGCCGAAGGACGTCCACTGCTGGACATAGGCCTCCCCTATGGCTCTTCAATAAGACCGGTTGGAAGCGGCTTGCATCCTGCGGTCTTAATGAGGTCATCCGTCCACCTTGTGGGTGAATGTTCTACGCTGCGCTTGCCGGTACATGGTCTCCACTCGAGAACTTTTCGATCCCAACGGTCATCAGCCCTCCGCGCTATGTGCCCTGCCCATTGCCATTTCTACTTGCCAATCCATTGGGCTATGTCGGTAACTTTGGTTCTTCTACGGATCTCCTCATTAATGATTCGATCTCGCAGAGAGACTCCGAGCATAGCCCTCTTCATAGCTCGTTGGGCTACTTGGAGCTTACTAATAAGGCCCATAGTGAGAGACCACGTTTCTGTGCCATAAGTCATCACTGCCAACACACACTGGTCGAAAACTTTCGGCTTGAGGAACTGAGGTATATCGGACGAGAAGACACTACGAACTTTTCCGAACGCTGCCCAGCCGAGTTGAATCCGGCAATTGGCCTCTTTGTTGAAGTCGGACCTACCTAACTGGACTACTTGTCCTAGGTAGACGTACGAGTCAACGACTTCAAGAACCGAGTTTCCAACAGAAATCGGGGTAGGTAAAACATGGGAATTACACATGACTTTCGTCTTGTCCATGTTCATCTTAAGACCCACCTGTTTCTATTATCCGTAGTGCTATCCGTAGTACCTATTTTCAGTAGTGCACTATTAATTAAGGCCGGTACAGGTATTCGACATGTTTCATTAAGTCATTAGAAATGTAATTTTCCAGGCAAATGAAAAAATGGCACACAAGTCGTAATTCTAGTCAGGCATGTTCTAGGATGCTATTATACTCATAATTTGATTAACTTTTACAATGGTACCCACCCCAAAAGCACGTAAATAAAATCAGCTGTTCAACACAAAAAGTTCATCGACCCGCGAAAAAATGTATGGGAAATGTAGGTAATTTTCGCTTGTCAGGATTGATCCCATAGTAAAATATCTATATTGATCCATATGTGCGCTAAGTTTAAGACTATTGGCTCACAAAATAAAAAAAATCGTAAACTTTTGGGGACCCATTTTGCCCCATTTAAAGATAAACTATCATTATCATAATCCTATTCTAGATACTAACTTATTTAAAAAAGCGCATTGAAGTTTTGGGACGTATCTGACCCCTAAGATTTTTTTTTTAGAAAAATTCAGAAAAACCGGTACAGCCATATTTTTTTTTAGTCTCAAAAGCATCTATACAAAGTTTCATGTCAATCGGTACAGGGAATAAGAAGTTACATGCAAACAAAAAGGGCCCGTTTTACCCCGTAAGTTAGAGTTGGGTACGTTTTTCATCCTTAGTGCTTCATTATGTCGTACGATGTACGTATATTCCAAATTTCAAGCTCGTATCTACAGCGGTTTGGGCTGTAGCCTAAACTTATTAATTTTGCGTATCCCTAAGGAACCTTATAGATTTTCCTGGATTTTATTAGTTACTCTATTAAAACATGCTGAGTGCTTCCTTCATACCAATTTTCAACCATAACCGTTCAGCTGGTTCGATGTAATTGACGCTTTTTTCACCAACTTTGGGACCTTATTTGACCCCTTAGATGAGGAAAATTCGGAGAAACAGGAAAAAACGTGACTTTTATTTTGTTTGGAAAGCATGTACATATACAAAGTTTCAAGTAAATCGGTACAGGGAATAAAAAGTTACATACAAACGAAAAGGGCCCATTTTACCCCCTTAAAGGTCGAAAGTTCAAAATTTCCGTCCTTAGTGCTCCATTACGTTGTTCAATGTACCTATATCCCAAATTTCAAGCTCATATCTTCAGCGGTTTGGGCTGTAGTCTAAACTTATTAATTTTGCGTATCCCTAAGGAACCTTATAGATTTTCCTGGATTTTATTAGTTATTGTATTAAAACATGCTGTGTGCTTCCTTCATACCAATTTTCAACCATAACCGTTCAGCTGGTTCGATGTAATTGACGCTTTTTTCACCAACTTTGGGACCTTATTTGACCCCTTAGATGAGGAAAATTCGGAAAAACAGGAGAAAACGTTACTTTTATTTTGTTTGAAAAGCACTTATACAAAGTTTCAAGTCAATCGGTACAGGGAATAAAAAGTTACATACAAACGAAAAGGGCCCGTTTTACCCCCTTAGAGATCGAAAGTTCAAAATTTTAGTCCTTAGTACTCCATTACGTCGTTCAATGTACCTATATTCCAAATTTCAAGCTCACATCTTCAGCGGTTTGGGCTGTAGCCTAAACTTATTATTTTTGCGTATCCCTAAGGAACTTTATAGATTTTCCTGGATTTTATAAGTTATTGTATTAAAACATGCTGTGTGCTTCCTTCATACCAATTTTCAACCATAACCGTTCAGCTGGTTCGATGTAATTGACGCTTTTTTCACCAACTTTGGGACCTTATTTGACCCCTTAGATGAGGAAAATTCGGAAAAACAGGAGAAAACGTTACTTTTATTTTGTTTGAAAAGCACTTGTACAAAGTTTCAAGTCAATCGGTACAGGGAATAAAAAGTTACATACAAACGAAAAGGGCCCGTTTTACCCCCTTAGAGGTCGAAAGTTCAAAATTTTAGTCCTTAGTACTCCATTACGTCGTTCAATGTACCTTTATTCCAAATTTCAAGCTCATATCTTCAGCGGTTTGGGCTGTAGCCTAAACTTATTATTTTTGCGTATCCCTAAGGAACTTTATAGATTTTCCTGGATTTTATAAGTTATTGTATTAAAAAATGCTGTGTGCTTCCTTCATACCAATTTTCAACCATAACCGTTCAGCTGGTTCGATGTAATTGACGCTTTTTTCACCAACTTTGGGACCTTATTTGACCCCTTAGATGAGGAAAATTCGGAAAAACAGGAGAAAACGTTACTTTTATTTTGTTTGAAAAGCATGTACATATACAAAGTTTCAAGTAAATCGGTACAGGGAATAAAAAGTTACATACAAACGAAAAGGGCCCGTTTTACCCCCTTAGAGGTCGAAAGTTCAAAATTTTAGTCCTTAGTACTCCATTACGTCGTTCAATGTACCTATATTCCAAATTTCAAGCTCATATCTTCAGCGGTTTGGGCTGTAGCCTAAACTTATTATTTTTGCGTATCCCTAAGGAACTTTATAGATTTTCCTGGATTTTATAAGTTATTGTATTAAAACATGCTGTGTGCTTCCTTCATACCAATTTTCAACCATAACCGTTCAGCTGGTTCGATGTAATTGACGCTTTTTTCACCAATTTTGGGACCTTATTTGACCCCTTAGATGAGGTAAATTCGGAAAAACAGGAGAAAACGTAACTTTTATTTTGTTTGAAAAGCACTTATACAAAGTTTCAAGTTAATCGGTACAGGGAATAAAAAGTTACATACAAACGAAAAGGGCCCGTTTTACCCCTTTAGAGGTCGAAAGTTCAAAATTTTCGTCCTTAGTGCTCCATTACGTCGTTCAATGTACCTATATTCCAAATTTCAAGCTCATACCTTAAGCGGTTTGGGCTGTAGGCTGTCTGTCAGTCAGTCACTCAGGGAAGCCTTTTATATAATAGATAAGCATATTACTTATGTCTTTTTAACCAGTCGAACCCGGGCGAAGCCGGGGCGGGCAGCTTGTACTCTATATAAAACATGAACACGAGAGCCCACACAGGAAAGCTTTTCTGTGCAAAAGCTTGTGATGTGAAATTTAGTGAAAATTGGGTAACCAAATATTCACTAGATGAATTAGCTATATTACACTCTTTAGCTTTTATGAGTAGTAGGTAGGTAGGCGGTCCAATATATTTTGTTGTCCATGTTTTTAACCTTTACTAAGACTTTCGCCATTGATTTATATTTGAACAATTTTTGTAGGCATTTTATTTTAATACGAGTATATGTTTTATACTCGAAACCTTTGTATGACACACTACTACTGACAGAAAATTATAAAGACTGCTTTTTATCTAACCATTACATTTTAATACATTCAATAACTGCTACTTATTGTAGGAAAATCAGATGTAATTATTAATTATCATTATGATAACAATTTTATAATTTGAATGAGGTTTTATAATTACTTACCTACTTCTTAGTATTATTATACCTTATACTAATATTATAAATCCGAAAAGTTTGTTGGTTTGTTCCTCTTTCACGCAGGAACGGAGCAAGGGATGACTTGATTTTTTTCAAAGGCCGGAAAGTGACATAGGCTACTTTTTATCCCGAAAAATAAAAGGTTCCTGAGGGATAGCACAAAACTCAAATTCAACGCTGGCGGGGCCGCGGGTAAATGCTACTACTTAATAAAATTTCGAATTTTTATTCTAAAATGCCATAAAATATCCAAAATTTTCGAAAAAGGCCTGAGTAGTTTACTAACTATTAATTTAAATAATATCTTAATTTCATCACCATAAGTTCTGTTTAAGCTACAAAAAGTTCCAAAAGGACATCCCTTTGTCCTCTCTGATCTACCCAAATAAATATTAATCTACAAAAACAGCGTGAGCCGGGAAATTTTCCTACTGGCTGAACTTGAACTTGATAAAATTATGTAATCAGCATTTTCGTCACTGGATCATTAATATTTATTACATTTTAATTCGTTTACTACAAGTTTAAAAGCAATCCGTTCTAATTAATCAAGTTATTGGATCTTTGCGAAATCTAAAAATATTTGTGTTAGTAGGCACCTACTTTTGTCTGCGTCGGATTGATTAAGTTCTCGAGGACTTTGGCTATTTTTCTTGAGATCTGACGAGGCTCTGTAAATTAGCTGAGATTAATTATTTTGGCTTTTCTATCGCTATTTTTATTTTTGTGATATCTGCTACGGTAAAAAGAAGCATAGGAAATGGACGTCTACAGGGTTATCTCTAATCAATTAGCATCCTTTCAGGAGCTTATTTTGTACATCAAAACTAACAACTTTTGTTCTGCGACATTAGTCAAAATTAAAAAAAAACCTGCGGTTACATATATTTGGTCGCGGGTGAACGATATTTTTCTATGGAACACCAATATTTGTTTTTGAGTTTTGACAGAAGTCGCAGAACAAAAGTTGTTCGTTTTGATGAACAGAATAAGCCCCTAAAATGATGCCAATTGATTAGAAATAACCCTGTGTATCGTATCGTCCTACGAAGGGTTGACCTTGTAACAATAATGATGACATGTGTCTTTATTTTATTTTTATAATAAACAATAAATCAGGAACCCAAGTCAGAACTTCAGAATTATTAATTAAGTGCAGATATATATCGCCAGAGAAACGTAAGACTGATAACAGTACTTAGATATAATAACCTAGCTTCAGAGGTGGTGATCTGGACATTGCATTGAACTTTCCGATAAGCCTCAGCATATTGAAGGAAAACATTAGTAATAGGTAAGTAATTTTATAAGTAGGAACGTGATGCGAATAATAATAAATAAATGCCGCCGCAGACGAACGCGTCGCCATTCACTTTACACAGACATTATTCACACCCAGAATCGCCTATTACTCCTATTAGGTTGCCGCAACTAGGCGCGGCTCGAAGCACCGTCAGCACGCGACCGAAAAATTCACACAATTAGCTTGTCCTGTGTCAATAATGTTTACAACTACACAAGCTAGTGCCTAGTGTACACGGTGAGAGACCAAATTAAGCGACAATTTGGTCATGCATTTACAACTACATAAGGACTACAAGTAGATACTAACCACAGGTACCTACGAGTAATACATATCCCCCGCAGTTACTTGTAGTCCTGTGTCGGTCGTGATTGAACGAGTCCCAATGACAGAAATATAATCAGAGCATGATCGAATCGTTCATTACTTGTTCAAGATTTCGATCATTTGTACCATGCGTCGCATGTTCCGTGTCGTGCGATTCGCGCCAAAATGAGGCGTGAAACACTGCTGGCACACCAACAAACGGAACGTGTCTAGCTTGCAGTGATACTTCGCGATTAAAATTCTAAATTAGACTTGACGTTTTAAGACGTAATATGATAGTTATTACCTACAATGCATGCAAACAATGTTCCATTTATTTGATGATTGTATGTCTCTTTCATTTTTTTATTTCCAATATAAACTTTCTTGTCTCGTAATAAGAATTAATTTCGTTAAATTTTCTAATGAGAGGTCAAGGATTGTGAATGTACGTAGGATCTTATCGCCACCGTATGGTTCGGTCACGTGACCGATGAACAACCGATACATTTGATTCGGTTATTTCGCTGGTCAGTCATGAACGATCCGAAACGTGGAGAATGTATGACCGACACAGGACTACCCGCAGTAGTCAATGTGGTCACATTTTAGATTACAACAACCAGGCGTAGCATCGGCCACTGTCGAAGCGCGACTAAAGCGAGCGACAAATTGATCATGCATTTACAACTACATTATGGTGTACAAGGAGATACTAACCACAGGTAACACATATCCCTCGCAGTAGTCAATGTGGTCACCTATTAGATTGACACGACCAGGCGCAGCAACGGCCGCTGTTGGCGCGCGACCATAACAAGCGACGAATTTGTCGCGCGCTTCTTGTAGCAACACCACCTCACCTTTCGCAATCGCTTCGTTGGACATCTGAAAACGATGTAAATACTTCCTTAGCCTCATTTGATACCTAGCTAGTTCGTATTTCATTAGTCTCATTCTCGTTTCTCCGAAAATGGTAATGAATACCAAAGAAAATAAGCCTGAGAGATAATGTTTGCCGAAAACTTGTGCTTTCGAGAATCAAGATGTGATTACTACATTCATAATATTCATACATAAAATATAGACCCCGCTCTCAGCGTCGACACAAACAGCTCGCTAACTCAACGTCATTGACTTGGCATTATTATTTTTTTACTCAAAGTGTACGTATGTCTATGACGATCAATCCTCGATGCAACTTGTTTTCAACAGCGTCGCAACCAATGGCGGCAACTGCAGGTCGTCTCTGAGGCGTCGCATCCCTTGCTAACTAGTTGAGTTGAATTTCTGTATACTACTGTAAGGTGGGCTTTAGTAGTACTAGTTTAAATTATTTTGATCTAGCATTTACCCGCGGCTTCGCCCGCGTGGAATTTGACTTTTGCTATCTCACAGGAACCTTTTATTTTTTCGGGATAAAAAGTAGCCTATATCACTTTCCGGCCCTTGAACTACATCCATGCTACAAATCAAAGCAATTCGTTGCTCCGTTGCTGCGTGAAAGAGGAACGAACCAACAAACTTCTCGGATTTATAATATTACTAGTGTTTACCCGCGGCTTCGCCCGCATGATATTTTGATTTTTGACGCAATATCATTATAATTTATAGCCTATGTGTTATTCTGATATTAAGCTATATTACTGCAAAGTTTCATCTCAATCCGTTTAGTAGTTTTTGCGTGAAAGAGTAACAAACATCCATACATCCATCCATCCTCACAAACTTTCGCGTTTTTAATATTAGTAGGATAGTAGGATACATAAATATAAATATATACTCGTAGTAGGAAGTATGATTATTATTATTAGGAATTACGCAACACGTGACTTCCGTGCTTGCTTTTGTAGCAAGAGCTATTTGCAACTTTTTCCTTACAAATGAATATCAATTGAGCTATCTTATTATTTCGTCTAAACACCTACTTATACAGATTCAGGCTTATTAGTTTTGTTTTGTTTGTCATTATTCAGCGGAATCTAGGTATCCATATCCTTGGCAGAATCTGCTGGTGTTTGCCTAATATATAGGCAGATTTATCAGTGGTATTGAACTTCTGTGGTAAGCGAACAACAACAACAAACAACCTGACTTCTGGTATAGTATTTACTATACCACCAGAAGTCAGCATCATTATTATAATATCATCCATCAAACGTCGACTCTAGGATCTTAGGTAAAATCATCATTATCAGCCGCAGGACGCCCACTACTGGACATAAGCCTCCCCCATGGATTTCCAATAAAGGAAGCTGCATGCGGTCTTAATGACATCGTCGGTCCACCTGGTCGGTGGACGTCCTACGCTGCGCTTGCTGGTGCATGGTCTCCATTCCAGAACTTTACTGACCCATTGGCCATCAGTTCTCCGAGCTATGTGCCCTGCCCATTGCCACTTCAACTTACTAATCTACTGGGCTATGTCGATAACTTTGGTTGGTCTGCTAATCTCCTCATTCCTGAATCGATCTCGCAGAGAGACTCCGAATATAGCCCTCTCCATAGCGCGTTGGGCTTCCTTGAGCTTATTCATAAGGCCCACAATAAAAGACCACGTTTCAGTTCCATATGTCATCACTGGCAACTCTGGCAACACACCTTCCTATTTCTTATTTTTCATATTTTTCCTTATTTGAGTAATTTCTCTCGGCACACTATTGAAACTTTACTTCGTAACTGTCATTGTAATCTGTAACGCAGATAACTGCGGTCAATATAAATGTTATCGCTTAAATAACAAGCGATTACTTAATAGCTATGCGTCTCTTTTATCTAACATATTATAGCTAAATAAAATGAGATTATGAATACAACTATGTCAGGTTGAAGTGGGTGGGCAGGGCACATAGCACGTAGAACTGATAGCTGATGGAGTCGTAAAGTTCTCTAATGGAGACTACGTACCGGCAAGCGTAGCGTAACTTCACGCCCAAGGCTGACAGATGCAATCATAATAACAGCAGGACTGCGTTGCAAGCAAGCCCCGTACAATTGGTCCTATCGGAGATATATCGGGAAGGCCTATGTTCTACAGTGATTAATTATCCTAGAGCAAACATGATGATAATTAAGTACTGGTTAAACATAAATGGACCTTTTAAAGGTTAATTAAAGCATCCATTCTCTTAATTATCTTAATTATAATATTACCAAAAGAGGTACTAATGAGGCACCTTTTGGGATCAGTCTTTACATACTATTCTATTCAATGAACGTAGCTTCGAAAGGCAAAGTGGACCACAATGGCCTAAAATTGGCCTACCGTTACGTAAGTAAATTATACATTTTCCCGCACTCGTTACCCATCTGTGACATATCATTTATTCTGTGTGGATGCCGAACAAACTATCAACATTAATACGAGGAGCCGGGAACGAGACATCATCTTACAAATAGGTATTTCGTTTGACCCACATGTGCAAGGTTCTTACAGTTATTACAGTGATCCTTTCTGTAAAAGCCCATTTGACATTTCAAATGTTTCAAAAGCCAAGATGACGCCACAGATAGTCTTACTGCACTTCTAATGCGGTTTTCCTGGGTGTTTCTAAGCAATCACTAAAGCCAAGCCATAATCGGCACGGCCAGTCTTCATATTGGTGACTGCGGGTGGCAATTACAACTGAGCGCTGCCATGGCTCGGATAACACGTTGAATGGGACACCTTCCGGTTGTTTTAACCGTTTACCCATATCAGAGGCCTTCAATGACTCTGATACCAGTGCCAGCCAACCGACCTATACAAACTTACAACGCACGTACACTATAGTTGACACGTGAACACTAATTAAATAATAATAATTAATTAATTAACACTAATTAAACACCTCGCATTTTCATCAGCAAATAAAAAGGTATCCCATACAAGCCCACCGTACGAAAATTTTACCACATTATTCACAGCTAACATTGACGCGGAATTTCGCGCATTCAATCCTAAATTGGCGCAACAAGAGTTACATTTACACGTTCAAAATGCCGGGCATAAACTGTTAACACACAAGGAACCAGGGACAAGCATTCATCTTACGAATGTGCCATTTGACCCACATGGTGTATTTAAGGTCTTTACAACTGACTCCAGACTCCACTAAAGCGGAGGGGAGATGGGCGGAGTTGATCATTGTATAGATACTTGTAAACTCATCGAAAAAATGGAGCTTCGAACTGCATTAATTCCCTTACGTTCCCTTATACCATAATATATAATTGTAGGATTTGTAGGAGTATGGAATCAAATCGACACTGGTCGCGGTTCGCCAATCGTGATATCGGTCAAAAACATTCATTAGCTGTTATACTTATCTGCCGACCAACCAACGTATTTAACCGCCATTATTCTTTCGGCGAACCAAGTCAGTAAAAAAGGTAGCGGCTGAAAATTCCTTTTTTTTTCTATTTTCTATCGATGAACGGCGAACATTGATTCCCATGTACAATTATTTTGGTTCAAGGGCATGATGTTATATTGATGGTATTTACACAATTCGGAGCACTAAAAATGCCAAATTTACTTTTAGCACAGCGTCGCTCTGCTCACGACTGTGTTTTGTTTCTATCTAGTGAATGCTACGAAATATAAACCGGTTATAGGCAGTTTTTAATAATAGTTAAGTAAAAACCGAGAAAGTTTAGAACAAGTTTTTCATTATTTATTATTAGGTATTGACTTTTAAACTATGTTTATTAATAAATTGACTTTGACTTTGACTTTCACAGTATTGCAATATACGGTAATGTACCTCTTATTAGTTCAGCACGGTAGCCTGTTATTCCCAGATACCTATGTATAGATAATGGGCGATGTACCATGTTTTGAGTTTGATAGCAAGTTAAAATGGCAGTAGGCAGGACACATGGTTTGAAGAAATGATAACCGATGGGCCCATTAACTTCTCGATTGGACGTAACAATTAACAATCAACAGCGCAACCAGCATTACGCTGAGTTGGGACCAGTTTTGTGACAGGGATTTTAGGTATGACGGCGCACGCGTCTGTCAACGTCAAGAGTGACTGTCAAAGTCACTCTAGCGAAGCGTCGTGTCGATGGAAGCGAGGCGGCCATCTTGGGAGACACAGTCTTTGAACGAGAGCCGCCCGCGCACCACGTCTTCGGCGAATCGCTAAATATCCGCGGCAACATCGTGTTTAAATTAAAAATTATCGCAAATTCTGATTTGAATTAACAGTGATTAAGTGCTGGAACCTATATTTCGATTAATTTGTGCGATTCAATTTACCTGTGTCGTTCGACAAAAAAATAAAGAACAACTACCTGCAAAGAAGCCGTTTTTACTAAGTCCAATCTCATATACGCCCACAAGTTATCGAGATGAATTCTGATGAAGGCCCTCCTGTCCCGACATCAGAAGTGGGATCGGACGAAATGCAAAATGGGGCGAAATCGCCAGACATACCATACGCTGAAAAGCTCCTAAGCAACATGGAAGCTATGCTGGCCCGGATATTTGCGCTGCAACAGGCACCATCAGTGAGTGCAAGCCCGACTCCATTACTGAAGTTTGACCCGGATGAAGCGGATGCCGATATCGAAGGTTGGTGCAAAGTGACAGAAGTTATCGTACAAAATTTACGACTTGAAGGAGTTCGGTTACTCACTGCTTTAACCGCGGCACTTAAAGGACGAGCAGCTGCTAGTATCACGAAGCTTAATCTGAATGAAATTACTTGGAGTTCGGTTAAAGACTTTTTGCTCGCGAGATTCTCGAAACCAAAGCTCATCCAGGATTTCTTTGACGAAGTGCTGCGTTTTCAAATTGGCGCTAAAGAAACTGCATCTGAAGCTGCAATCCGCTTGTGGAACCTCATCGAACGGATACCTAAGTGTTCGATGTCTGAAGAAGTAATTGTAGGATTTATCATATCGTTACTGTGCCAGAAAGACAACTTGATACGACGTGAGTTAAATGCGCAAACAGTGACAAATCGAGCGCAATTATTTCGAATCCTCAACGGAATCTCTCTCAAACGTCGCCTTGATACTGAAGCTAACGAATATGAAGTGAAACGACCTCGAATGACAGATAAGTTTGTTGGCAAATGCCATTACTGTGGAATAACTGGACATCGACTTGCTGAGTGTAGAAAACGACGCGATGATACAGGAATGCGACCGCAGGGTGCGTCAAGCTCATCAAACGCTGCAGACAAGAAAGCGACTGTAACTTGTTACACATGTGGGCAACCTGGCCACATTGCGACCGCATGCCCAAACAGGAAGACCGCCGGTGCAGCGGTAAAGGAAGTCAACCAGTGCGAGCGTCGCCCTTCTAGGGGCACTTTGCTGACATCTTCCGGTGAGCCAGTCTCTTTTTTATTTGATAGTGGGTCATCTTGTTCCTTGTTAAAAGAAAGCCTATGTGAAAAACTTGCGGGTACTGAGCGTAAAGGTCTCGTTTATCTTAGTGGTATAGGCGGTGACGATATCGAATGTACGACACAAATTCAATGTGATGTGACTATTGATGAAATTCCGTTAAATTTGCTTTTCCACGTGGTTCCTGATAAAATCATCGCGGATCCTATAATAGTAGGGAGGGATATTTTCGAGAAAGGAATATGCGTTAAGATCGACAATGATAAACTTAAGTTATTTAATAAGATACAAAGTAACGTTTGCGATTTGAAATCAAACTCGCCTGATTTCACTAGTATAGACACAGATTTGCAAGGAACGGATAAGCAAGCTTTAATAAACCTACTAGGTAAATATTCCGATT
This sequence comes from Hypomecis punctinalis, assembly GCA_949316475.1. Lineage (NCBI taxonomy): Eukaryota > Metazoa > Arthropoda > Insecta > Lepidoptera > Geometridae > Hypomecis > Hypomecis punctinalis. The sequence continues at coordinate 22,845,478 of OX438801.1, read as the reverse complement.
ACTTCACGGACGGTATCCCTTCACGCAGAGTTACCACGGGGGAATGCGGAATCAATCTGATAGATCCTCATAAAGTTGTCCAGCGATGCCCGTATAGGTTAGCACCCGTCGAAAAATTGATAGTTAGGGAGAAGATTCAAGATTTGCTTGACGCTGGGGTGATTCGCGAGAGCTCCTCCCCTTTTGCGAGTCCAATACTATTGGTAGAGAAAAAGGATAAAACATATAGGATGTGTGTGGACTACCGCGAATTAAACTCCAACACACAGCCAGAGCACTATCCTTTGCCTCGTATTGAAGAGCAAATAGATCAACTTTCGGGTGCCAATCATTACTCTTCATTAGACATGGCGTCCGGGTTCCACCAAATCGTAATGCGTCCTGATTCTATAGAGAAAACAGCGTTTGTAACCCCCGAAGGGCAATACGAGTATATTGCGATGCCTTTTGGGTTACGGAACGCCCCATCAGTCTATCAGCGTTGCATTACCAAGGCTCTGAGCAATTTAAAGGATAAGCCACTGATCTATATGGATGATGTCTTATGTCACTCGTCAGGGGTAGCAGAAGGGTTGCAGCGCTTAGACGATGTTCTAGGTGCTTTAACGGAAGCAGGATTTTCATTAAATCTTCAAAAATGTAAGTTTATGAAAACTAAGATAGAGTACCTGGGTTATTCTCTACAGTCTGGTGAGATTAGACCAAACCCGCGGAAAATACAGGCGCTAGTAGATTCTCCGAAACCAAAAACGGCCACCCAGGTCCGTCAGTTTCTTGGCCTTGCCTCTTATTTCCGTAAATTCATACCCAATTTCACACGCATCGTAGGGCCACTGTACCCCTTGACGAAACTAAAAGGACCTATAACATGGACTCAATCTCACGAACAAATACGCGATGCTATTATACGTGTGCTCACTACAGAACCGGTTTTGACCATTTTTGACCCTGAGCTTCCAGTGGAGGTACACACTGATGCGAGTTCAGAGGGATATGGTGCGATCCTCATACAAAGAAAAAATAGCCTGCCGCACGTTGTAGAGTATTTTAGTCGACGCACGTCAGAAGTAGAGTCCCGTTATCATTCATACGAACTAGAGACACTTGCAGTCGTGCGAGCAGTAGAACACTTCCGGCACTATCTTTATGGGCGAAGATTTGTGGTCTATACAGATTGCAACTCGCTTAAAGCTTCGAAATCAAAAAAAGATCTCACTCCTCGCGTGCATCGTTGGTGGGCTATCTTACAAGCTTACGACTTTGACATAATTTATCGCGAAGGACGGGGAATGGAACATGCGGATTTTCTTTCGAGAAATCCTCTATCTAAAGCTGACGTCGTTGAAACATCTTCTGATAAGCCACGTAAGAAGGAAGTTCAGTATGTCGAGCTTCACCAAGATTGGCTTTCAGTTGAACAAAAGCGTGATGATGAAATAAAAGATCTTATCAACAAACATAATGACAATGAATTTCCTGATTCAGTGGCTCAGACATACGATGTTAGGGAAGGTATCCTTTTCAGGAAAATAGTACGGAATAAAGCAACCTTGTGGCTACCAGTCGTACCACGGTCATTGATTTGGACTTTAATTAACCATGTTCATAATGAGATACAACATCTGGGTAAAGATAAAACATTAGACAAACTTTATGAGCAATACTGGTTCCCTGAGATGTCGAAATGCGTGCGCAAATTTATTGATTCATGTATTATTTGCAAAGCATCGAAAGGTCCTTCGGGCGCTCAACCCGTTCAGCTTCACCCGATTCCAAAAATATCTGTGCCATGGCACACTATACACATCGATTTTACGGGAAAGCTTAGCGGCAAAAGTGACCGAAAAGAGTATTGCTCAGTAATTATAGATGGCTTTACTAAATATGTTCTACTAGAACACACTTCATCCCTTGACGCCAAGAGCGCCACGCAAGCTTTACAAAAGGCAGTTTGTCTTTTTGGAGCGCCTAAACGAGTCATTGCGGACCAAGGCCGCTGCTATATAAGCTCTGAATTTAAAAGTTTTTGCGCCGATCACAAGATAGAACTCCATTTTATAGCAACGGGCTCAAGCAGAGCTAACGGGCAGGTCGAAAGGGTGATGCGGACTCTTAAAAGCTTACTAACCATTGTCGAAAACGACCCTAATAAAGCATGGCGCGATGAGTTAGGAAATATTCAGCTTGCACTTAACAGCACAACATCTGCCGTAACGAAACACTCACCCACGGAACTTATGTTTGGCATTCGAGCGCAATCACTCGGTATGGCTAAACTCAATTCAGGGGTTAGCGAACAAAATATCTTAGACCTCGATAAGGTACGTAATGATGCATCTGACAATATTAAAAAAGCGGCGCAAACTGAGGTCAGACGATTTAATCGCGGACATGCCAAAATCAAACCATTCTCAAAAGGCGAATTTGTCTTCCTTAAAAATAGCGAACGGAACAAAACTAAATTAGATCGAAAGTTTAAAGGTCCATTTACAATAACTGCTGTACTCGAAAACGATAGGTACGAACTAAGGAAAATAGACGGTTCACAGCGAACATACAAGTACGCGCATGAGAACTTGCGTTCAGTACCCCCGGGGCACGATGGTTTGTTAGAAGTCGCGACTAGTCTTTTAAATGATATGGCCGAGACGGCGCCAGAAGATGTAGCTAATCAAGATGGTCCGTTAAACTCTAACGACTGTGAGACCTTGACTGCATGCTGGGACACTGAGTCCACTGGTACCGGTACTATCACAGCCGGTTCAGATACCCTCAGCACATTTTCCGACCCTGAGACATGGGACGTTCAATATGAGGTAGAAATTGGCGAAGAGCAAGATTAGCCCGTAATGATAGGTATGTCATAATTATATTGAGTTTGTATAATATGTCTTGTTCATGTGTTTGTCTATCCTGGGCGGACGGACAGTGTCGTCCGGGCCAAACTCATTATGAGTTGGTTGAAGGGACACACTCGTCATGCCCAGATGGTTCTTCAGTCTATCCTGGTCCTGGAAAATGTCGTCCGGGCCATCGCGGTTTGTCTTTGGTTGAGAGGACACATTTGTCTGGTCCAGAGGCGGGTCGATCCTGATAGCACGCGTGTCGTCCGGGTCATCCCTGTTAGGGGGTTGGTTGAAAGGACACATTCGTGTCTGTCAGATGTGCTGCGTTAATCCGATGGACGATGAGATGGTCCAAGTGATTAACTCGCTGTATGCATTGCGCTAGTCTAATGGACAATACGATGGTCCAAGTGGCTAATTCTTTTAGATGCATTTGTATTAGTGGAATGGACGACGAGATGGTCCAAGTCATTTAATTTTATCTAAGTACTGTATTAGTTGAATGGACAAGGAGTTGGTCCAAGTTATGTATCTACCCATAAGCATTGCGTTGGTCGAATGGACGAAGAGATGGTCCAAGTTGTTCCCATAGTGTAGCAATTTGATTTAGTTCTCCTCATAACTGACCGTGCATGAGATTAGGACCTGTTCAAAGTAGTAAGGCAATTAGCAGGATGATCGAGCGGATCTTCTGGTGATTGTATGATGTTTGTTTCAGAAATTTCAAAGAATGGACGCCCGAGGACGGTCGAATGTCAGTCCGGCCGTGACGGCGCACGCGTCTGTCAACGTCAAGAGTGACTGTCAAAGTCACTCTAGCGAAGCGTCGTGTCGATGGAAGCGAGGCGGCCATCTTGGGAGACACAGTCTTTGAACGAGAGCCGCCCGCGCACCACGTCTTCGGCGAATCGCTAAATATCCGCGGCAACATCGTGTTTAAATTAAAAATTATCGCAAATTCTGATTTGAATTAACAGTGATTAAGTGCTGGAACCTATATTTCGATTAATTTGTGCGATTCAATTTACCTGTGTCGTTCGACAAAAAAATAAAGAACAACTACCTGCAAAGAAGCCGTTTTTACTAAGTCCAATCTCATATACGCCCACAAGTTATCGAGATGAATTCTGATGAAGGCCCTCCTGTCCCGACAGGTATAATACTGTTGTTTTTGTTTGTGTTTTATGATTTGTTTTGTTGTATATTGTTGTTATTGTACCTATTATTTTTGTTGCAAATAAATAAATTTTTTTCTTTCTTTCTTTCTAACAGCAATCAAAGCATAGGATGTCTACTGACTAGATGGACCAATGATGTAATTAAGACTGCAAGAAGCCGCTGGATGCTGAACCCGCCTTATTGGAAACCCATAGAGATCTGTGTCCAGCAGAAGATGTCCTACCGTCTTCGAGCAAATATCTACAGAGCACAGTCCCTAAGTGAAAGTAGAAAAAAAATCCGAGCGCTATCATACACACCGACATTTAGATATTTACATTAAGGTGACGCATTGATAAACTATTATTTCAAAAATTCTCCCTTCAATCGGACAAATTTTACGCGGTCGCGCTCGATAGGATCACGCCAAAGCGGCGGGCGGCAGTGAGTTTTTAATTAATTACTCATAATGTACACATTAAAAGAAATAACTTCTCGGTTTATGAAATAGAATAGCGGTCTGGCTATTTTATTAGTAAAAAATAATGGGGTGTTGTCGCTGATAATTCTGAGCATTCGAATTATTAAACTTTTTGGTGAGAAATTTGTAAGATTTTTTTTAATAAAGCCGGTTACTCTTCAAGATTTTCTCCGGTTCATCAAATTTTCAAGATTTTCCCTTATCTATGATATTTTTTAAATTTGAATCAATATCATTCGTCCTCTCACATCGCGCATTCAAAAGTACTCGTTTTCGTGTTTCTCGGCCCGATGCTTCATCTTAAATAATTCACAATGACCCGTTTTCTCGAAACTCGACGTTATGTCACATAATTAAACGAGGAATCGCGTGTCGTTGTAGTCGGCTTGCAATCGACTAAAAAGCCAGCCCACTACGTTGCTTGGGCAGTGTTTTGGCTCGGACACTTGTTTTGCACGATTGATGAACACCGAGAAAATTTATAACGTTTTTACGATGATTGCAACGTACCTTGTTGGCTAGTACTGTACTACGAAGCCTGTTATTCCCAATGTTCACCGCAGTATTCGCAGTGGACGCTTGTATTGTTTATCGGTCAACGGTAGTGAGCGGTGTTGTGCTGCGTAAGTACTCGTGCTGTACTGACGAGATGTTTGTGATAGCCGCCGATGTGTGCTTCATTAATTGTAAGGCGGAGTGCTGAATGCCTGTTTGGCTCAATAAAAATTGTATGCGTAATATGCAGGGTTATTCCTTATCAATTAGCATCCTTTTATGGGCTTATTCTGTGCATCAAAACTAACAACTTTAATTGTGCGACTTTAGTCAAAACTTACTCAACTCCTTACCAATTTCTATGTAGAGCTCAGTAAGTAAGTAAGTTCGTATAGGCCGGGTGGCTAGCCCTGGTGTCAGAGTTTTTGAAGCCGCCTGAAGGCCTCTGACATGGCTAAGCGGTTAAAACAACCGGGACCTACAATTTAACGTGTCATCCGAGCCACGGTAGCGCTCAGTTGGAAAATGCCACCCGCGGTCACCCATCCAAATACTGACTTGAGCTCAGTTCAATATTAGGTTATACCAGTGTAATGGAAAGAGCGGTTTTTGGTCTTATAGTTAGTAGTTAGGTATCTACCTACCTACGTTCAATGTTCTTACGAGTAACTACCTGTTTTAGATGACAAGAATCCTGTGTGTAGGCACAAACAAACGTCTCCGTTATACGATAGTTTTCTTTTCTTTTCTATCAATTCTCTTCACTTCACTTCACATTCCACGTTTTTTACAAATATTTTTCTTCAGTTAAGTACCTTCAACCGTTTCCAGTAAACTGCTCCGTTTCGTATAAATTATCTCTAAACCAACATACTTGCAAAATGAATAGGCACATTACGTTGTCTCAGCTCGCTCTTGTTACTACAGTATGTCTACATTGTGTACAATTGGTTAATCAGTCATGCCCACTCACTACTCATCATTCTTCCAGACATGTATGAATGAAACACACAAGTAAAAGTAAGAAGAACCGTATTGGTAGGCGGGGATTGATTTTGATGCTACATTGTTGTTTTTATTTATTTTTTTATTTCAGATAGGTTCGCGTTTGACTACACACTGCCTGATGTTAAGCAGATGTGCGGTCTAGGGTGTAGCACGCTTACCTAGAAGATACCTATTTACTCGGGATTTGAAGACACTCACGTTGTACTTTAACGGGAAGACAGACCCAGGCAAAGCATTCCACATTCCGGCTGTTCGTATGAGGAAGGAGGATTCGAAACGCTTGGTTCTAACGCGCGGAATGTCCACCATAAAAGGGTGGCGCTTTGGTCGCGTCCGTCTAGCCGTACGATAGAAGAAAGGGGCAGTATGATGTAATGTAACGGACAGTGTGGCATGATGTACCCATCAATATTTAAAAACAATAAAAAATGCCAAGTCGATGGATGTACCTGTAATATACCTACATCTTCATCGTTTGTGCCGCAAGAAGCCCACCACTGGACCAGAGGCTTATTGTGTAAGCGTTCTGACGTTCGGCTTCGCTTTTCCTCCCGCTCGCTCTCGTGGCGTGGTTAACTGGAGCGAGCACGAGAAAAAGCCAAACATCAAAGCATAAAGGTGCGGTCTAACTCAAGTAGATATTGGCAGGGGTAAACGCACAACAAATCCTACAAGTGATCGCTCATTGATCCTACTCAACAGTGCGATCAATGAGCGACAATCGAATGCATCCATCCTTCAGCCGTAGGACGTTCACTGCTGGACATCAGACAGGCCTTCCCATGGAATTCCAATAAGGCCGCTCGGAGGCGGCCTCCATCCAGCGCGTTCCTGCGATCTTTATTATTTTGTCAGTCCACTTTCTTATTGACACAGTCAGTCTAGAACCATTTTTAGTCTGAGATGGATTGTTTTGTTTGATTTTGTTATTTCTTCTTTTTGGAAAGTGCCTACGCTGGCCATCCTCTAGTCCTCCAAAGTCTGGATGATCCGAAAACGCGGCCTACATAGCTAAACAGCTGGAATTTTCTTCTAAAATTAACTTTTTCCATATTTTGACGCGGCGTCATCGCGGTCCCGCTACCACCTACTGCTCGCGAGAGCACCTGCGGAATTGTTGAACAAAGGTTCAAGCCGTAAGTAGCGGGCGCGGCGGCCTTCGCTCGCTTCTTCGTCTGCTTCGGGGTCCGCCCGCCGTGAGAAGCCCTCCCTCCAGTTAAATACTCCGTGCTTTATCCGTACCTACGTCGATGTGAAACTCGGTGCTGTCATGAATACTGTAAACCTATGAACATTAGCACCTACCTAAATTAAGCCCAGTGTCCCTATATCTTTGTCTCTCTGTGTGTTTTTATAATGTACCTCTGTATTAAATTCTCTATCAACTGTATGAAGTGTTTGTTTCCTTGATAGTGGCTAGTCTGGACAAGTCTAGACAAGCATTTCATTACACAACCAGAAATCTCCGATATCTTTTATTTTTATATAAATGAATGTTTGTCTGTATGTCCGTTGTATGTCGTAAACTATGTATTTTTGATCATGTCATAGTCTTTAGCAAAGTTCTTGTGCATGAGTCAAAAAAAGGTTTCTGAGTTGTAACTTATAAAAATATTGCGTGGAACGAAGTTCGCCGGTTCAGTTAGTGATTGGTGAAATTATGACATTCTTACTCTAATGTCTAACATTTTTAATATGTAGGTACTTATCTAGATTAAAACTCAGCCAGCATAAATGAAGGCGTGGAAAAAATTATCCTGGACCTTTTCTGGCTTAATTAACTTAATACAATTACTTTAATGAAAGGTCTGAAAGGTCGTTCACCGCCATCCTTTCAAAACAATAGGTATATTTGAGTAATAGGTAATTTTGTAGTTAACATTTTCATAGTAGATAAATAATTTCATTCACTTTATGCTGAGATCTAATTGTGCTTTTATATTTTATATGTCAGTAAAGATTTTTATGTATTATGATTTTTATGTTTATTTTTGTTTTGCCTGGTTGACAGATGAGAATTCACATTGAGTTAGACCATATAAAATAAGTATCAGTAAAAAAAACCTGACTAATAGGTACGTATTTTATTTGTAGGTATTGAATTTACCTACGTGAGTTATGTTTACTTATAGATACACTACTGCGGTAATGCAGTAATCCACCAACTTGCACTGGGCCAGCGTGATGGATTTGGCCCAATCGCCTACGTCCTGCAGTGGACTATTAAAAAGGCTGATACGGTACGGTACTGCGGTAATGCGTGTTGTTATGAGGTATAGTTACAAAATACAACAAAGCTTTAGATGGTATCATTCCGGAAAGGTTAAAAAATAGGCAGTAGACATATATAAATAAAACTAAATATTTAGGTAATAGGAAAAAAATATGAAATACATAGTTTGAATAACTTTATTTGTGATGAAAATTATTCTAAATGTGTCCTGAATGAATAAGGACTAAGGAAGTATCCCTTATAGCTTTTTAAATTAAGATCTATTCAATGAAATCATAGGTAATTGAATCCTATTCAGCCAAGAATTTGGCAGGACCTAAGTAGGTAAATAACTAAATTCCATCAATAAGTAATACCTTTATAATATCGAGGTAGAATTGCTTTACAACATAAATCAAAGTTTCGCAAAGCGAACTATTGATAAATAATTTTGCTGGGTGACTAATTCTTGACGATTTTTTTATTCTTTTTGCTACTTGTACTTAACAGAGTTGTTTGACTAGGTAAATACGAGTATTTGCGCTCAGTATTTTACTACAAAAAGCTGTAGCCATGTCTACAAACATAGTCTCTCTAATTAAAAGACAAGCGTATATTGCAATTTCTTGTTTTTAGGGTTCCGTACCTCAAACGGAAAAAACGGAACCCTTACAGGATATCAAAGTGAGTAAAAATTATCATGTAAGGTATCATATAAAAGAGCTTCATTAGCACATGCTAAAACAGGTTTTTAATTATTTTAACAATGTGTTTGTACGGAACCCTCGTTGTGCGAGCCTGACTTGCTCTTGTCCGGTTTTTTTCTCTTTGCTTAATACCCTCATGGAACTTTCAATTATTACAAGGTAATTGTGTTGCAAACTATTTAATAATAAAAAAAATCGTATAGTGTGTACCGCGCCCTAAAGCCAGTAGTAAACTCTATCAGCTCAGTTTATGACCCTTCACAGATAAGCGAGCATCAGTTGTAAAACAACCACGATTACACTGTGACGCGTTTATTGTCCAATTTTACACTGATAGCAGCACAAGCCTATCTCGTACAGCTTGCGACTGAACTTTAAACTTTATTCCAATTAAAATAAAAGTCACAATGACAGCACAAATTGCAACGAACCCCATGAGCTGCGACTAATCCATGTACGGCTGAATTTTCTTTGATCGATTCGTGATAGGATTATCAATTAATGTGTCAGGAGACAGGAACTATATGTCAACGTTATTACCTAATATATTACTTATTACAATTACAATTACTCACATTTCAACTAGGTACCTACCTATACTCAATTACTCACATTTCAACACACATGATGAAGCGCGGTTTCCTAAACTCTAAGCACTAACAAAAACCGGACAAGTGCGAGTCAAGCTCGCACGCCGAGGGTTCCGTACAAATCTAGAAAATTTCACTAAATTGGGAAGTAAGTTGTTAAAATCTCTATACTATAACCTCTGACAAAAAAGATTTTTTTTCACTTTTCTCGACATTCATCGAACATTACATATTGTTAAAATAATTAAAAACCTGTTTTAGCATGTGCTAATGAAGTTCTTTTGTAAGATACCTTACATGATACGATTTACTCACTTTGAATTTTGAACCCAACTGTACAGTTTTCAGATTTATTCCTATACGTGTACTCTGAGACAATGCTTCTCGCCAAATTTTATAGTTCTATGTCAACGGGAAGTACCCTGTAGGTTTTGATTTTTGTGAGTATCAAAATATGCGTTTTTTCGACATAAACGTCTCTAACTTTTTTAAACGATAATTGAGAAGTTTTTCTTTTACACAACTGCAAGAGATCATAGATATACGCATATAGTTTAAATTTCAACTCTAGATCTTTACGCGTTACCGAGATAAAGAGTCTTGACATACACACAGACGGACAGACGGACAACAAAGTGATCCTATAAGGGTTCCGTTTTTTTCCGTTTGAGGTACGGAACCCTAAAATGCGTCCTGCAAACCTGCAGCGGCGGCCTAGTCAACAACAATCATAGATCTTGACTTGAACATTAAATCACTTTGATTGGCCGAACACTCCTTCGAAACCTTCTGTGATCCTTTTTTAGGGTTCCGTACTCAAAGGGTAAACCGGGACCCTATTACTAAGACTCCAATATCTGTTTGTCTGTCACCAGTCTCATGAACCTGGATAGCTAGACAGTTGAAATTTTTAAAGTTGATGTTTTTCCGTCTTAACAACAAATACTAAAAACAGAACAAAATAAATATTTAAGAAGAGGCTCCCATACAACATACGTGATTTTGCCGTTTTTTGCTTGATATTAATAACGGCAACAGGTAGGACAGGTAGGTCGACGCCTGAAATATTCACAGAATATTTAGTAATGCATTAACTTCAAAAATAAATAATTAAAATAAAATAAATACTTTAACGGGGCTCCCATTCAGGACAGAACCCTTTATGTGCGAGTCCGACTCGCACTTGGTCGATTTTTTGTTTGGACTGCTCTCCACTTGCCAGTGACAAACATCTACATTATACAGGGTTATTGCTAATCAGTTAACATCCTTTTATTTATTCCTTATTCTGTACATCAAAACTAACAACTTTTATTTTGCGACTTTTGTCAAAGCTCAGAAAGAAATGGTTGTTCCATAGAAAAATATCGTTTATACTACACCTGCTCGGAAAGTACCTTGATACTTTATCAAATTTACGGTAGAAAGTACGTCATTGCATATCGAAGAAATATGCGGCGAGAAAACGCATCTGAGCGGAAGAGAAAAGTGTATGAAAATCCATTTCTTACGTGGTTTTTCTTTTTTAATTTTGGGTAAGACTATGCGCTGGTAACCTAAATATCAAAAGCCAAAAAGTTTTTACAGTGAGTTTTTATCTCCAAGTTCGCAAAATGACACTGGCCACTAGCTGTGTGTTGGATGGTGTCAAACAATTTGAAAAAAGAACATGTGAAAATTGCAGACGCCATTGGCGCCATTTTCAATTTGTGTGTTGTTTGAGGATTCAGTTATTAGTAAAGATTTAGTTTTTTATTTTCCTCGTAGGTGTAGTATAAAGCACTATGTATCACTCGAGAGAAAGTGCGATTCCCGATCTCGGGTGTTTTAAAGCCCTCGCCTACGGCTCGGGCTTCAAACGACACCCTCGACGGTCATCGGTCACTTTCTCCTCTCGGTGAACAATGTACCTGCGACAAAATGTATGGAACAGCTGATTTCTTTTTAGTTTTGAGCAAAGTCGCAGATCAAAAGTCGTTAGTGTTGATGTACAGAATAAGCCCCTGAAAAGATGTTCATTGATTAGGAATTACCCTGTATAATAATTTTGTCAAGGCAACGCTCGAGCGAGCGTGGGGTTGAAATTTTTAAACGCTGAATGTCATGGAGGGAATAAAGGTCAATAGCCTTTCAATACATGTATACCTAGTACTTCTCAATATTCTGAGGTGTAACTGCTGGTTGGTTGATTTAAATAAGTATAATAGAATTTCTTCTAAAGACGTAAGCACGTTTTCTGTAACAATAACTTCCTTGACCGAAAACCCAGTGGTATGAAAATTCATACATAGGTTTCAAAGACTCCTTTGAAACGTTACCGGGTTTCGAACCCACGCCCTTACGATTGTAACGAGATCGTTACTATACTATTACTACTACCACGGCTCACTGGCACAACTTCCCTTAATGAGTTATTTTTGCTATATTTTTGAGTCTAGCCATGAAGAAGGCGGAACTTTGGTATAGCGATTATTCATAACTCAACAGTAGTCAAAGGCAAAAAGAAAGAACCAATTAAGCAAATTTCTCGATAAAATCTTTCTAAACTTAGAGACAAGTTTTGACACCGCAATTTATCATTACTTATACGCATCAAATATTTTACTTAAAACTTTTACCGATAAACCTCGAAGAGAAACCTCTAACATTGGAATTTTTCGTTTGTATTTTTAGATTTAAAAAAAAACCTGAGTGAGCTTGACACTAGATTTGAGTTTAAAAAGTAGCCCAATATGACCTCACCACGACCGGAGAATCGGCTTCCAATAGCTTTTATTGGAGATATACAGGGGAGAATTATGTCCAGCAGTGGAAATAGGTTTTTTTTTCTATGCCATAAAGCACTATTTAGGTGATAGGTCTTAAGAAGGGGGTGTTGATATTCCAAATCAAGTAAATACTGGCACAAGCGGCGTAAACATACTAACCTCGGAAGTGGTTACATATTTGTGCCGTTTGGAGTTGAGACATTGAGTCCGTGGGGGCCGGGAGCTCATCTTCTTTTCAAAAATCTTTCTGAGCGTCTGGTGTACGCGACGCGTGACCAAAATGCTGGTGTTTATTTGGCTCATCATACTTATATGCATTGCCATTCAGCGTAGCGATGCAGCCAGCATGCTGGGCACACTGCCAACTGGCAGTGGGCTTCAGCATTTGGATTATCTTTAGACCTTCAAGGGTCTGTGAATGATTTAATGGTGCTTTTTATGTACAATAGTAGTAGTTTATCTAGTTAAGTACCCTATGTAAGTAATACTAAATAAAACACCGGTTTTCACTCACGTATTGATATACGGCCGGGCCGCTGGGAACGTGCGCGTGCGCCAGTCGACGGGAGTGCGCGTATTCCCTGATGAAGGAGTACTAATTTACTCCGAAACCGGTCGGGGTTCCAGCGGCCCGGCCGTATATCATACGTGAGTGAAAACCGGTGTTTTATTTAGTATAATGATTTCTCACGCGAGTTTTAATGAAGTGTATGTAAGTAATGTTGTATTTTGTTGTAGTTAATAAATATTTTATGTGTATCTACAAAAAGTAAAAAGATAAACAGCCTTACCACAAAAGATTTAAACAAACTTTAAACACTGTTTAACCGTACAATCTGTACTGTTAAACATTGTCTAAAGCGTGCGTAAAACTTTTGTAGTAAGACAGAAAGTAACTATGTAGATCGTACCTAACAATTTAAATAGTACCTATTCGCTTAGCATTAAAATAACTCGCGTGAGTAGCGTCTGCGTAACGGAGACATAATAATGTGCCTGGTGTGGTGTCACTTTTAGTTTTAACAGGGACAAGTAAAGTCGTCGCTATGACGAAGAGCTCTTTTACAGTGCACAGCTCCAACGCGCAGCAAAAACAATGTTGACACTGACGCGCTCATAGAGTAGTTAGATTAAGTGTTTATTAGGCATCGACTTGTCATTTTTTCTTTCCTAATATTGATGTTATTAGAGATCACCTAAGCTAAGGCTGATTATCTTGGTCAGCACGCGAAATTCAATGTTTTGCCTATTTCAGATTAAACTTCTCATCTTAACTTTACGAAAACTCATTTAGCGGTCATGAATATACATATAATAGGTAGCGTTTACGAGTTACATACATCTAAAAACCAAAGTAGTGGTCAGTTTATGCACCAAAGTGCAGCTTAGTTTTTAGTCGGTAGGTAAATGGACTCTTGTGCATAAATGGGCCACTCTTTTGGTTTCTAGGTGAATATACCTCGTTAACTCTATATTGTTACGAGATGGGTTCTTGGATAATCAGTTAAAACGCCGATTAATCACTTTGCACTTTATTGCACACAATCACTCTACAAAAATCACAAAAACACACGACACAACTGGTTCGCACAAACACTTCACACTGGCACTGATATTCACACAAACTAGTCACTTCACAATCACTGGTATCGCACTTGAACATTGAGATGTTTTCGCTTCGACGGTAAACGAAAAGCTGAGTCCCCAAGGGTCGGCCGGCGTATTTATATCCGTTATTACAGTCTGGAATTCACTAGATAATTCGTGACATTACTAGATCTAATAAACGCTACTGTGTTGAAAAGTAAACAACTTGAAAGTTCGAGACTTCCCTATTGTTTCTCCAATACGAAAACACCAAAAAAACTAAACAACGACGGCAGACAAAGGCCGACCCCGCTCGAGTCATAAAACTATAAAACCGAATACAAAAGGCGCCAATAAAAACGCCAAACAATAGAGCTTCCCAGAAGCGTGATCACGTAAACACCGCAGATTACATCATAGTTACTGGTACCTACAACGGGCGCCTACTGCGTTACAATATATTCGTGGCCGCTAAATGATTTTTTTTATTTACTTATTATACAATGAAAAGTTTATCTCAAAGAGTTATCTTTGTGATAAGCATTTCAAAAATCTGAAGCGAACGCAGGATTTGAACCTTGCCCCTTCGGATCACTAGCCCGACGCTCTAACCAACTGAGCTAGCTCGCCTCCTACGCAAGCTTCAAATTTCTGAAGTGCTTACATTTCCCAACTTATAGCGTTGGTGGCGCCACCTGTGATACCCGTATTAGACAGGTTATCATTCAACTAGAAGTTATTAGAACTTCTAAAGATTGACGAGAGATGACGCACTGCTAAATCAATGTTATGATGTTTATTTTAAGTGCTTTCCACACTAGATTTTTATCTCAAAGAGTTATCTTTGTGATAAGCATTTCAAAAATCTGAAGCGAACGCAGGATTTGAACCTTGCCCCTTCGGATCACTAGCCCGACGCTCTAACCAACTGAGCTAGCTCGCCTCCTACGCAAGCTTTAAATTTCTGAAGTGCTTACATTTCCCAACTTATAGCGTTGGTGGCGTTTATCTGTAAATGCCAAAAAAAAAACAAAAAAAAATAATTTCGCGCGCTTATATAGAGACGTACGGAACGGTCTGTCTTTGGATGGGTGACCGCGCACTTTATACAATTGAGCGCTGTCAGAGGATTGCGCATTAAATTGTGGGTCACGACGATTTACAACTTCTACTTTGGACAAACCGGGAAAAATCAGCTGTTCTCCATCAACTAACAACTCACTTTTTGTAAATGTTGTTCATTTATGCATGATATCAGAATTTCAGGACCCTTAAGAAGCACGTTGTTACAAGAAAAGGTTCTAAAAAAATGACAAAGCGCTAAAACAGCATCAATGTGAAAGCATCTGGAGCGCTTTTGCCGCGCGGTAAGTTACCTTGTATAAAATCGTTATCTTACACCTCCTTTCATAATTACTTACTTGGTATATAACTGATTGTGTTCAGCTTATTAAAGGTTAAAAGAATTTAAAAATGATAAATTTGTAAGTATGTATCATGTAGCACTCATGATATAGGTACCTAATATTAAGTATTGTGTTAATTAATATTGATTTTTGACTTGTAAATAATCTGTATCAAACAATAACACTTTATTAGACAACCACATTACATAAAAAACAAATCACAGGGACAAAACAGTACAATTTATAGCTTTCTAACTGGCGGCCTTATCGCTTTAAGCGATTTCTTTCAGGCAATCAAGTATATAGATACCTATTATTGTATTGTTATTTTTTTACTGAGTAAAGTTGCTGAGACGAAAATGATTTAATATTCAATTTCACGCGTCATACCACCCACATTAGGACTGCAGGCTCCAGTCGACGCATTCATTGGTCGATCAATTATGCACCATTGAAGTCTATCTAACACATCTTGACAGGGGCAAATGACCTCTCAAACGGGCGTTCAATCTGTTTTCCCAATAGAAATGAGAAATATGAGAATAACAAAGTACTCTGTGATATGAGATGAGCGCTGTCTGGGTCTTTTCCCACTTATGATAGGAAAGATGAGACAGCGCTGTCTGAAGAAAATTGGAAATTCAATTAAAATTTTTGAAATTGGAATTTAGGTCCTCCATACTTTTCTCTATACTTTTAGTAGGTAAAGAAACTTAATAGCAGCAACTTCATCATCATCATCATTTCAGCCATAGGACGTCCACTGCTGGACATAGGCCTCCCCTAATGATTTCCAAAAAGACCGGTTGATAGCGGCTTGCATCCAGCGCGATCCTGCGGTCCTAATAATGTCATCCGTCCACCATGTGTGTGGACGTCCTACGCTGCGCTTGCCGGTACGTGGTCTCCACTCGAGAACTTTTCGACCCCATCGGTCATCAGTTCTCCGCGCTATGTGCCCCGCCCATTGCCACTTCAACTTGCTAATCCGCTGAGCTATATCGGTAACCTTGGTTCTTCTACGAATCTCCTCATTCCTGATTCGATCTCACAGAGAAACTCCGAGCATAGCCCTCTCCATGGCTCGTTGGGCTACTTGGGGCTAACCAATAAGGCCCATAGTGAGAGACCACGTTTCTGTGCCATAAGTCATCACTGGCAACACACACAGCAGCAACTTAAGCTGAGCAATTCCCCACTAAATACCTGCGCTGACATATGAATTTGGTATTCCGCAATAACTCGTCTGGTGTTCACAGGCCATTGATTTTGATTCTGCTCATACCTACTTATAGCAACATTATAGTCTTTTCTTCAGATTACGGATGGTAGAGATAGTAATAATAGATTATACAATACCTACTTACGTACGCACAAACACTTTTAAAGACAAAACTAGGGGATTTTTGTGGCCGGATACACTCTTACCGACATAGTGCCGTTGTTTCGTGACTCCTTGTTTTTTCCTAGTGTTCGAGTAGTTAATAAAACTATAAATAACGATTGCTAACACCACTAGAGTTTATATTTATTAATTCATGAGTTTATCATCCTCACAGAAGCAAAGCTGTTTTAAATAAAACTGAATTATATTTTTCATACTTTATGTTTTCTTACTTTAATTTGAAAGGGGTCTTCAACCGTTTAATATATTCAATGAATTCACTTAGTGATATAAGTTTATCTAAACTAGTGTATAAATAAAATAGATTGCTCTGTTGCTGCCAAAATCTTAATTGAAAGGATGTTTCAGAGTAACGAACTACGGTATGGTACGGCCATCAAATCTATCAATGTCAATACGAAAAATGGATTTGGAAAAATTCTATTTTGAAGTGAAAATATGAACAACTAAAAATAAAGATGAAACGAAATATCACCGTAAAAAAATCAGTCAGGTTTCGTAATCATCTTCGAGCAAATATCTACACAGCCACAGTCCCAGCGACTTATATATTTACATTAAATAATTCACAAAGACCCGTTTTCTCGAATCTCGACCTAATTGGAGCTTGTAACCGAGCACTTTGGCTTCGTGCGGCGTTGTAGTTTACTTGCAATGGCCTTACGACTAACTAAAAAGCCTGCCCACTGCGTAGCGTGGGCAGAGTTTTGTCTTAGACACTTTATTTGCACGATTGTGACTCTATACATATTTGCTTGAAGGTTTTTTTTTTTACTTTTATTTCAAATGGGTTTGCGTTTGGCTACACACAGCCTGATGTTACATAGATATGCGGTCTAGGATGTACTACGCTTACCTAGAAGATACCTATTTACTCGAGATTTAAAGACACCTACATTGTACTTTTACGGAAAGACAGACTCAGGTAAAGCGTTCCACATTCTGGCAATTCGTATGAGGAATGTGGAATCAAAACGCTTGGTTTTAACGCGTGGGATGCGCGCGTCCACCATAAAAGGGTGACGCTTTGGTCGCGTCTGTCTAGCCGTACGATAGAAGAAAGGGGCAGGGGGGACCAGATTGTGCAAGAAGGTAATAATATTAAACTTTAAACTCTAGGAGACCCTTGCTAAGCTTAGAGTCCAATATGTCGCTCGCAACACAAGAAAGTACTTTGTCCCCTTGGTGCATGATCGACTATTGTTCGTATGTTTGACAGATGCCTACTCTACGTCTACGAATTAAGAATACGCTATACCTATCAGCAAGTGCAACGTAGGACGTCCACCAATAACGATCCTAGAATCAAAACTACAGTAATAATTCGCAGAATGCATCCATTACCTAGGTAATATTACAACCTATTCTTAGATGTCTTATTTTTGGCTGGCTACCCGTTCACCCACTGGCTAACCCACTGGTGGGTGTAGGGCTAATACGTTCAAGATAGGTAATAATGATAATAGGCTATTTGACAACATTGAAAATATACTATTGATTGTGGTTATCCATAAGTACAGATAATAGCCTGAAAAAGACATATTTTACTTTATTTAAACTAAAATACGAATAATTTTCGAAAATCTTTCGAAATAAAATACGATATTTTTTTGATTTTTTATCTGTAACGTGAACGCTCTAAGAAGGGCGTCACCTCCGGTGACGACGATGCTAGTAAACAAGAATTTCTCGATTGACTGTTGTTTGTGTAATTTGTGTTTTGTGTTTTTGGAGTAATATTATTGGATCTGTAAGTTACTTTTAAAGTATTTTTGTCAATTTTTAGATGTGAACTAGCGTATTTATTAGTATTAACTAACGTTATTTACTAGTGTGTGACGTCACAAACCAGCGCCATTACAGAATGTCGTTTTGGCGGGATCTCGAATATCTAATCTTTGACACTTGATTTTCATTGTTAATACATTAGATTTCTCGGAAATTTAAATGTAGTGTGCTTATTATGTATATAATAATAATAATAATAAGCCTCTTATCCTGAACTTTTTTCTTCTTTCTATGTGTTGTGGTTGTCTCTTTAGTTATAAAATATCTCTGAGTTCAGTGTGCCTCTTGGCAAAGGCCTCCTCTAACAATTTCCATTGTACTCTGTCTCTAGCAACCCTTCTCCATTTTGGGCATTTTGGCTTATTATGTACTAACGAATAATTTAAAACGATTTCCAAAAACTAGTCAAATAGCCTATTTTTTTTTTTTTTTTTTTTTTTATTCTTTATTTATTTATAGAGGGTTTTATCCGCAGGAAATAGCCTATTGACATTCTTATTTTGTTCTCTTTCCTTTTTTCTTCTTTGTTTGTTTTCCGTGTTCTTAGTCCATCGCCAAGTTATCTTTGACACGTGGAAATCCAAATAACGATAGCGCGTGTTAAACTATACTTATTTGTCATGTTCGCAGAAAATTGTGTTTGTTATATGAACTCATTATAACTAAATAATTTAAACTAGCTTCGTTCACTTACTTTGCAGTGGTCATAGAGATAATAAACTGTACTATTGCGAGTAATCGAATCTAGAGAAAACATTGTAACATTCAGAACCTACAGTTAGAAAAAAGGCGTACCAGCCTTCTTTAATAGTCTACTGCAGGACGTAGGCCTACCCACGAACAATGATAGGACTATATCCACCACGCTGGCCCAGTGCGGGTTGCTGGATTCACATTACGCTATCGAATTTCTTCTACGGACGTATGCAGGTTGCCTCACGATGTTTTCCTTCACCGAAAAGCCAGTGGTGTTAAATTCCGTACATAAATTCCAAAGAACTCATTGGTACGGGACCGGGATTTGAACTGTAACCACGACCTCACGATTGCAAGGCGGGTGTCACTACCTCTAGGCCACCACGGCTAACCATGATGGATGCCAGAAGGAGTTAGAATATATTTATATTTTTAAATAAATAGGAAATGACCTTAAATAGGAAATAACATCCAGACACAAAGCAAACACCCATGTATATCACATAATTGTGTGTCCTTGGAGGCCATCGCACCCATGAATAGAACATTTTGGCCCAGGAGTCAGCCACTAACCACTGGGCCAACGAGGTAACCAAATTCAACATAGACTTCATCACACATTCGTATTTCGAAAACACAGATTTGTCACCACTCGGAGACAAAAACCTAATAATGAATAATACTCCCACGCTCCACAGACAAATTGACACAACACTGTCGTCAAGTCCTTGATATGAGCATCGATCGAAGGTCTACAGGCAATCTACAGGAAGGACATGGCCGGCCAATTATGAGCAAGTGTCCCCAGCGAAATGCACCTACAGCTAATTGGGGTTCGGCGTGCCGAGGCCGTGGCGTTTGTGCTAGGCTAAGCTGGCAATAAAGACATGTATTCACTGAGCAACATTGTTTCGGATACACAGTTTCTGAAACATAAACCGATAAACACGTAGTGTTTACAGAAACACAATTATTGTCTCTGAAACATTATTTTTTGCTTCAGAAACACGTAGATTTTGTTTGTTTTTTGATACGGAGTTTATAAACAATTGTTGCTCAGTGAATACATATGGCTTCAATAAACATTTTCTTTTCAGGTTTCTGGGTTAGGCATCCGTAGGTATTTGCCTATCGACGACAAACTGCGCTCGCTCATCAATGCATTTCAAGTCGTCGTGCACGGCTACACTTATCTGTCTACTCGTGGTTACTTTCCTCCTTCTGCGTCTGTCGACTCTAGTTAGTAGACACATTAGAGTCGACAGACGCGCTCATTCGTTACTCTACGTTTGTACGCTACACGCTCACCCACGCCGGCTTTGCTTGTTTTTCTACGTCTGTCGACACTCAGCTGTCGATTCTTTGTTTGCTCTTTAAATTTTCTACATTCAGCTTCGCTCCTCTCAGCCACGCGTAGACACATACTACGCGCGGCTACGTTTATGTATCTACGCTCAGCTACAGATAAGTCAAGTCCGGCTACGCGGGACCATCTACGCTTGCATAGGCTGGTTTGTCTGCGCTACACCATCCCAGCCTGACTAATTATTTATTTCAAAATTATAATACTAAGCAACAACTTAAGCTATACTATACCCACTAAACACATTTATTTTCAGCTTCAACGGGGCGAACCACTTGATTGATATCAACCCTACGAAACGACTGAAACGAAATTAATGCTTCGCTATGCGTTTTATTTTATTTTATTTATGCGAACAAAATTATGGATCAACCACAATTTTTGATTAAAGATACTGCACTTTGAGATTTGAGATAACGCTAGATAGCAAACTGCGATTCCATCTGCACTTTGACAATGTTGCTTCCAAAGGGTTTCAGTGTCTTGGTTTCGTTCTACGGAACTGGCGGGGCTTTAAATCACCTTATTACATTCTTTAGTACAAAGTGGCTTGGAATACTGTAGCGTGGTATGGAATCCTTTCTACGATATTCATAAAAAGAGATTGGAAAGCGTGCCTCGGGAAGGATCTAAAGAGCTATGTGGCAAGACTCAAAACACTTCAAAATGGAAACGCTCTCACATCGTAGACATACGATTAACGATTATTCTTTTTTAAACTCGCTAATGGTATCTTGAATACTTACTTTTCGAGCTATCCCTGACGAATCCACGAACTTTGCCCAGAAAATCACGTTTTTCTTGTTCTGGTTCCCGTTCCAATCTGGGACTTAATTCTCCCATCGCTAGTATGTCGGGTCAGTACAACACTACCTATATCAAAGAAAACTTATAATGAAATTTTTGGTGACAGCATCAACACGCTTAAAAATAGACTTAAAGTAGTCTAAGGTTCAACAATCTGAGCATTAGCGTATTAATTTTACAATAATTAGGTATTATTATTTTTTTCAATTGTTTGTTATGTTTTTGATGTTAAGTATTATTTTTGTATTTCGAAATTGTAATAATGTTTTTCGTTCAATTATTTTTGCAAGTTGTCTTCGCCTTTAATTACTGTGACATTTGACTCTGTTTTGTTTACTAGGTATGTTAAGTATTTTTTTCTGTGAATTTGATGATGTACTCGTACCTACATAGTGTAGGCGGAAATAAATAAACAAGAACAATTCAGCGGAATTTTTATTTAAAATCGCTATCTCTTCCACCTTGACCATGGCAGCATTGAAACTTGTTGCAGTTGTTGCCCATGTCGCATCAGTTACCTATTGCCACTCAACTATTTTCGTATCGTCGAGGCCCGGTTGTGAAACTAGAAAATTCTTTGAAATAGGAATTGAAAGATAGTTTAGTATTATTTATTAGTTCAAGGCAACTTTTAGTTCAAGGCAAGGGTATATTTTTTTGCTGGTTTAAGGAATGAATTATAAGGGTGATTCTTCGAGTAAGTCGTTCTTTGGTGATTTTCGTGGCAATTTTCAAATTCAGTTTTTTTTTTCAATTTCTTGCCAGAATCTAAAAAGATATGTAAAATTAATATGTTTTATAGAAGAGGCACCTCAAAGAGCCATATACTTACAGAGATAATCGGGGTTAAAAAAATGGAGGCCACGCAAATCATAAAACACCCCACGAAAATGATAATTTTTATTTGACTTTCTCAGATGAGTTACTTACTGTTCCTTCATATTGAAAAAAAGTTATTATGTTATGATAAAGTAAAAAATTGGTAAGTTACTAAGGCAGAAAACGTTTTTAGTAGTATCAGACCAACATTATTTATTATTTGTCAAAGAAATTACAAAAATACACAAATTAAAAAAAGATTTAAAAAAATAACAACAATATAGGTAGGTTACTAAGGCAGACACCGTTTTTAGTAGAATCAGTCCAACATTATTTATTACTAGCTGACCCGGCGAACTTCGTTTCCCGCAATATCTTTATAAATTATAGCCTATATGTTATTCTGACGTATAAGCTAGATAATCAAAGTTTCATCTCTGTATTGTACAGAAAGATAATTGGATACAAAGTAAAGAGCATCAACTTGTGGCGCTTTTTCTTCCAAAAATTTTGGGATAGGCTGAAGATGCTCCCATATTGCAAGTGCATCATGTCGCAGTGATTTGCTTACTGTGCAAAAAGGTGTCGTTATCATTTTGCCATCTTTTTTGTAGTATAAAACTACAGTGTGCAGAGTCAGCTATTTTTACTACCTCTAAAGTGAACGGCTTGGATTTCTCTTGAATATTTTGCATTGTGATTCTCGCTAAAATAGCAATGGATTATGCATTCGTCTTGTTTAAGATTGTATTTTATTTGTTTGATGTGTCTGTGCTGTGATATTATATTTGAAACGTGATTCATGTAGGGAATCAGCTGCTTATCAAATTCTTTTATTAATGCTTTTGGAGAAGCAATTAATTTTTGGTTTGTAACAGTACGAGTTAGACCTACGTTGGAACAACAGCAACCTGTTTGATGCATTTTCACACCAAAGCATATGGGAAACTCTGGAAGCTCAAAATGTGGAAATTCAGTACATAGATATATTAAAACAAATATACGGAAAGAGCACCGGTAGAGTTAAGCTCGAAACCATTGGCCCAAGTTTCCCTGTTGGTAGAGGTGTAAGACAACACGACCCGCTCTCTTCGAGAATTTTTCTGTCTATATTAGAATCTATTAGATTGGAAAAAACAAGGATTGTATATAAAAGGCAAATATTTCAATCACTTAAGATTTGCTCATGATTTAGTGTTGCTATCAGAGTCAAGTAACTAACTACATTATATGATTGAAACATGATGCTAGCATGAAAAGTAGGCCTACAAATGAATATATCGAAGACGAAAGTTATGTCAAATCACACCAAGTCAAGCATAATTGTTGGAAATCATATACCTGAATAGTGAATACGTAGAGCAATACATTTATTTGGGAAAACAAGTAGGATTCAACAGAAATAATAATAAGCTGGAAGTAGAGAGAAGAGTCGAAAGGACATGGAACAGTTATTGAAGGTATAAAGAAATATTTAAAAGCGATATGCCTATAAAGCTCAAAAAAGTCATGGACTCGTGTATTATCTCTTGTCTCACATATGCATGCCAAACATGGAAGTTTACCAACAAAGTTAAAAATAAATTAACTACTTGCCAAAGAGGAATGGAGCACAGCATGTTAAACATAAAAAAAATACAAAAGATAAGATTAGACATTTGAAAATAACATCCAAGACCAAAGCAATAGATGCTCTATCCCACGCTTAAAAATGTAAATGAAAATGGGCCGGGCATATAGCGCGCCTGGTAGATCGCAGATGGACCAAAACTGTTACGACTCGGAATGGACCACCAGGTAAGCGCTACAAAGGAAGATCCTACACGAGATGGGAAGACGACGTTAAAAAAATTGCGGGCCCAAAATGACTCGAAATAGCCCGTAGAGAGAAGTCCGTAGAGAGGCGGACGACACGATAACTCTGAAATCCGGCAACCTGATTTACTACCGGGAAGGTGACCAGTGGTCCCAAAGTGGTGTCGGTTTTCTCGTTCACAAGTCCCTCGCTAACAATGTTATCACCATCGAAAGTGTGTCGAGCAGGGTTGTATATCCAATACTCAGAATTTCCAAGAGGTATTCGCTGAAGGTCATTGTGGTATACGCACCGACCTCGTCACACCCAGATGACGAAGTGGAGACTATGTATGAAGACGTAAGTCAGGCCATACATACATCTAAGACCCACTTTACTGTTGTTATGGGGGATTTCAACGCAAAGTTGGGCAAAAGAAGCGATGATGAGCTGAGAGTGGGGCAATTTAGCAAGACATCCCGGACATCAGCCTGTACGAGATTAGAATGGCCCTGAATCAGCTTAAGAACAACAAGGCGCCGGGTGATGACGGTATCACATCAGAGCTGCTGAGAGCCGGTGGAACACCGGTACTAAAAGTCCTCCAGAAGCTTTTTAACACCGTCGTCCTCGAGGGCATCACGCCAGAAGCATGGAAAAGAAGCGTGGTGGTGTTGTTTTTTTTTTCAAGAAAGGTGACAACACCGTATTGAAGAAATACAGACCCATCTCAGTTCTGAGCCATGTTTATAAGCTGTTTTCAAGGGTCATTATGAACCGTCTCGAGCGCAGGCTTGATGACTTTCAGCCTTGCGAACAAGCCGATATCCGAAAAGGCTTTAGCACCATGAACCACATTCATACGCTGCGGCAGGTTATACAGAAGACCGAAGAGTATAATCTGCCACATTGCTTAGCATTTGTGGACTATGAAAAAGCCTTTGATTCGGTCGAGACATGGACTGTGCACGAGTCTCTCCAACGATGCCGTATTGACTATCGGTACATCGAAGTGTTGAAGTGGTTGTATAATAACGCCACTATGTCGGTCCGAGTACAGGAAGCGAGCTCCAAGGCGATCCCTTTAAAAATAGGCGTAAGACAGGGAGACGTAATTTCTCCAAAACTGTTTACGACTACTTTGGAGAACGCCTTCAAGCTCCTGGAATGGAAAGGATTCGGCATCGATATCAATGGGGAATACCTCACTCACCTTCGGTTTGCCGACGATATAGTCATGGCAAAATCGATGGAAGAGCTCAGCACGATGCTCGAAGGCCTCAATCGGGTTTCTCAACAGGTGGGTCTTAAGATAAACATGGACAAGACGAAAGTCATGTCTAATTCCCATGTTTTACTCACCCCGATTTCTGTTGGAAACTCGGTTCTTGAAGTCGTTGACTCGTACGTCTACCTAGGATAAGTAGTCCAGTTAGGTAGGTCCAACTTCAACAAAGAGGCCAATCGCCGAATCTAACTCGAATGGGCAGCGTTTGGAAAATTGAGTAGCGTCTTCTCGTCCGACATACCTCAGTGCCTCAAGTCGAAAGTTTTCGACCAGTGTGTGTTGCCAGTGATGACTTATGGCACAGAAACGTGGTCTGTCACTATGGGCCTTATTAGTAAGCTCCAAGTAGCCCAACGAGCTTTGGAGAGAGCTATGCTCAAAATCTCTCTGCGGGATCGAATCAGGAATGAGGAGATCCGTAGAAGAACCAAAGTTACCGACATAGCCCAACGGATTAGCAAGTTGAAATGGCAATGGGCAGGGCACATAGTGCGGAGGACTGATGACCAGTGGAGTCGAAAAGTTCTCGAGTGGAGACCACGTACCGGCAAGCGCAGCGTAGTCCACCCACAAAGTGGACGGATGACCTCATTAAGACCGCAGGATCGCGCTGGATGCAAGCCTCTTCCAACCGGTCTTATTGGAGATCCATAGGGGAGGCCTATGTCCAGCAGTGGACGTCCTTTGGCTGATGGATGGATGGATGGATGGGCAAAAATTGATTTGCGTGGGTCAAAACTACCACGTAAACCACGCAGATCACGACCACGAAAATCAAAATAAATCCTAAAGGATTTATTTACATAAAAACCTTTTAAACAAATAAACTGTGTTTTGAATATAAGTTACGTAACTTCATATTTGTTCGCTACAATATTTTACTAAATAAATAAATTCACAGACATCGGAGATAATTGTACCACGCAAATCAAAGTTTTGAGAAACCAAACCCACGCAACAAGGTTCTTACCTCTATTTTTTTAAAACTCGACGCACCATCACTTAAGTACTCTACCCGGCAGTCGGAGCGCGACTAGTTGTAACTTGAATTAGGATCATGCAACATCAGGCCGCAAATTTAGAGATATGCTAGTGCAATTATAAAAATCCACGCAAATCAGTAACTACCTCGGGACAGTTACATTTAATTTTTTTGTAGGCAATGTAGTTCTTTCAGAACTATGGTTTAATTTTTTATAGCATTTTAAACTTCTTATGACTTAGTGGTATTTTTTTTGTAACCATGTAGCGTATAGTTTAAAATATATAATTGTCTAAGTGATCAGATCGGGGATTGGGACACTCCACGAAAATCAAAGAATGGGGTTATTTCATTTTTTTATCATATTTATTTATAAAGATAATTGAATAATAATCAGTGTCCCAGTTCAGATAGGTTTTAAGCTTTGCTCGAAAAAAAAACTGGCTCGCTGACTTTATGATTTATATTATTTTTAAGTAAAGCCGCTGGAAAACCCTGTCCCAAAGAATGACCCATAAACATACACCCAACATACACCTGTGTCATATTGTCGTTATTAACGTTATTCAAATTTTCAAATTACAGATTATTATAGTTTTTTTTTTCAAATAATACTACCGATGCAGTAAAATATTAATCACAATCTTCACTACTATAGTGTACAATAACTAAGTATTAATGTAATGTAATAACTAATTATTAAATTCTTAACTACAATATTTCACAATAATTCTTAACTACAATAGTGTACAATACTGTTACCCATGGGTTCTACTTTCGCAATAGTGGGCAACAGGCGCAGCGGACCGCGTTTGAAGTCTGCAAAGGTTCGAACCTCGGACCGCGAAATAAAAAAATATATAAATTAACTAGCGACCCGCCTCAACTGCGCATACTTAGGTGTATTATGCATATAAACCTTCCTCTTGAATTACTCTATCTATTAAAAAAACCGCATCATAATCCGTTGTGTAGTTTTAAAGATTTAAGCATAGATACATAGGGACAGACAGACAGGGAAGCGACTTTGTTTTATACTATGTACCTAAAGTGATACTGATACGTAGAAAAATACAACAATTTCAAGAAACTGGCTATCAATAGGGCAGAATTTTCGTCTCCTCGTTCTTATGTGAATAATCTTTCTGAAAAATAAATATCGTTCGAAAATAACGACATTATCTAGAAAACACACAATTCGAATATGGTGTAGTATACATCTCGAGAATCAAACTATAAAATACTCTATTATACATCTACCAAACAGACAGCTAGACTCGTAGATTACGATAAATAATTTCACTACCACAATAGTGTTCAGGTCTATATTTATGAACAAAAGTACTTTACTCGAAGTACTTAGTGTAAAAACTTGTAAATAATATTATTATAAAATCCTACTTCCTACTAATATTATAAACACGAAAGTTTGTGAGGATGGATGGATGGACTCTTTCACGCAAAAACTACTGAACGGATTGATTTGAAACTTTGCAATAATATAGCTTATATATCAGAATAACACATAGGCTGTAAATTATAATGATATATATTGCGTCAAAATCATGCGGGCGAAGCCGCGGGTAAAAACTAGTACCTAATAAAAAAATAAATAATATTTTGTACTTTACGCGCTAATTAAGCTCATAAATCAATGGCCTGATTTATTTTTTTTTTTTTTGATCTTCCACCTCCTTTATTAAGGGTGGTAGGGTAAGGCCTCGGGCAAACAGCCCATTACCCTGGCTGCAGCTCATGGAGCATCAGCTCCACGGTCACGTTTCTTGCAATGCTGGCTGTACGCTCTCAGCAGTTGCTGTGATATCGTCATCGACATCCAGGAGCAGGAGTATCTCTCTCGGAAGCGGTCGTTTTAATTGGCTGTCGTCGTCAGGTGGGCGTGCATGCAGCGGAGCGATATTATGTAGATGGGTATGAGGCCCATTATCAGCTGCATCGTACATGCGACGTGCTAAACGTGCAGCAAATTGACCCACCGCATCCATTCGAGTGTCTCGAATGGATGCGGTGGGTCAATTCGAGACACTCGAATGGATGACCTGATCAATTTGACGAAAAAAATATTCATAAAAATGTCATTGCCAAAATAACTAAAATGTTACTGTCAAAGAATTTAGGAGTGCCATTGTCTGAAAAAAATCCCAAAGTTCGGGACATTTTCGACATAATAGGGAGTTTTCAAATGGGATTTGAGGAGTTTTGGCAAATATCTATACTTCTACGGACAGTTTTACAGAGGATGATCCTCCTCTTACCATGCATAAATATTGTATTTTTCAACTTTATTTAATTCTTTCTTTCTAAATATGCCCCTAGAGTTTTGAATGAATTTATTATTCTCGGATTGGTGATTTTCCCCGAAAATGGTGGGGAATGGGGATTATATTACACTGGTACTAGCAATCCCTGATCGAGTTGCAAATTAGGTATTTTGATTACAAGTTTTTTTAAAGTAAATCAATATTTTGTAGTGTAAAGAAGTGGTAATTAGATCTAAATCAATGTCTTTTACGACAAAAGACGTAGTCCTCAAAGAGGACAGACCAAAAACTCTTCTTTTGCAAAAACATTCCGACTATTTAGCTGGTTATGGACTGAATAAGGATGACTACGAATTTTGTATGACCGAATATCTGAGGATGTCCGGTATTTATTGGAGTCTGACTGCTATGGAACTCATGGGACAATCATCTAGGTAAAAATACATTATTTTGTTCCTATACCTACTTATTCACCTACGTGTTACATGCGCTATCTAATTCAGAATTGCAAGCGATAAGTTCACAGAAAGTTACCTACTAGGACTTTTGAGTCATTTCTGTATTATGTTTGTCATTTGTAATAACTACAAAGGGGCATTTACATGTACCACTTCTCATAAATCTTCATTTTCTACACATGTAAACAATGCCAGGTCTTATTAAATAGGCATGTTAACTAAAAAAATATAATTAGTCCTTGAAATAGATTGTCATAAAATATTAGACACATATTTTTTCTTTTGTTAATTTAACAAAATTTGATGAAGATATAGCCCATTAAAGTTCCACATGACGTCACTAACCTAAAACTTAACTAAACTTATTATAATGATTTTCATATCCAGTAAACATCCCTATTAGGCCTACATAAAAAACATTTTCCGCCTTACCACAAAAGATTTGAACACACCTTAAACACTGTTTAGCTGTGCAATTTGTACTGTTCAACATTGTCTAAAGCATTCGTAAAACTTTTGTGGTAAGACAGTTTAAGTTTCAACCCTGACTAATAGGTAGTTGGCAAAAAATGATGTAGTTATGTCAAGCTAGGTATTTCATGTCTCAGTACAGGCTGAATTGAATCACACATGGCAGCTGTGATGTTAGCTTACTAGCTATGGATAACCCAATCTTTACGCAGTTGTTAAGTGAGCTTCAGTCAAGATTGGGTTATCCGGAGCTTGTAGTTCACAGCTGCCAAGTTGTTTGATTTGATTCAGCCTGTATTGAGACATGAAATACCTAGCTTGACATAACTACATAATTTTTTATATAAGAACAGAGTACTACAGACATAATCAGACTTACAATAGGCTTGATGACAAAAAAAATATAATAAGTCCATCAGAAAGACTATCAAAAAATATTCGCTATATATTTTTTCTTTTGTCCATTAAACAAAAATTGATGATGATACAGTCTATCAAAGTTCCGCGTGACATCACAAGTTCTGTAAGAGAGGTGACGTCAAGACCCCAAACTTTGACAAGGTTATCGTTGTCATTTGTTGTTTGATTAAAATTATATAAATATAGTTTTAGAAAAAACTAAAAAACATGCTTGCATTTGCTTGTAACCAACCCCTTTGAGCCTTGATTTTGACCTACTTTGAGTGATCAGATTTTCTTTAAACTTTGCACATCTATCAAAGACCGATGAAAATACATATATATAAAAAAAAATTTGTTTACTCATTAAACAATTTTTTTTTTTATAATCATACAGGTGAAACTAATAAAAGCGTGTTAGAAAGAAAAAATATAAGTCCTATATTTTTTGATAATCTAACAGACTAATAATAATAATGATTATTCATGCCTATTGTGTTTCTAATGTCTGCAATAAAATCATAATTATTTTAACATATCAGAAATAGCAATCATCAGAATTTAATTTGTAATTTAATCATTTTCATTATCTTATCATTCTTTGATTTCAGAATGCCAAAAGATGAAATAGTAGAATTTATTGCATCATGCCAGGACAGTGAAAGTGGCGGCATATCGGCCAGCATTGGGCATGATCCTCATATACTATACACACTGAGTGCAGTTCAGGTATAAAGCAATTCCTTTAGATGTTGAAAATGAAATGTTTTATTGCTTTTATGAAGCAAAAATATGTCTAAAGTTCATATGTTTTCGATGCTTAATGTTTCTGTTACGTCTCTGGTATAGGCCAAATCAAACATGGTCTTCCCAGTCTTCAGATGGGTAACCACGGGTGGCATTTACAACTGAGAGCTTCCGTGGCTCGGATGACACATTAAGTTGTTGGCCCCAAATGTTTTAACCGTTTAGTCATGTCAGAGGCCTTCAAACGGCTTAAAACTGACTCCAGGGCTAAACATCCGGCCTATATAAACTTACCACTATCTTTAGTACTCCTTTTTGTCATTCTTATTATTTTATTTGACTTTTCTTATGGCTATGTACAGAAATAGGTACAGTAATACAGTTTTTATAGTATACTTATAACTAATTGTTATTATGTAACATACATTGTGTCCGTGGACTGTACATACTTGTGGGTGAACCCTAAATCCCACACTAGGAGAATTCCTGTGTCGTGGGATTTATTATACTATATTACTTACCATAAAATTAATTTAGTTTTATTTCTAGGTTTTAGCAATGTATGATCGATTGGACGCCATTGATGTAGAGGCAGTGGTACGATATGTGGTATCATTGCAGCAGGAGGATGGCAGCTTCTTTGGTATGATTCCATCTATTACTAGTAGTTCTCCTAACAGTAGACCTCTCATCTGTTGAACTGAATCAAGTCACTCTTGACCGATTATTCATACCCGTAAATCTTGTTTTGCCAAGTATTGTCATAATTGCCTGTTAAATACCATGACAGCATTTTTCCCTATTTTTGAAGGAAATACAAAGCCCTGTCCAGATTTGTTGAAAAATGTTTCCCGTAGTGAAAAATCAACATCTGGACAGATGAAATCAAAATCATCAATTCAACACTGAGATCTCACTTCGTTTGCTCTGTCAATATCAGTAGTCTCAGCTATCTGTAAAGCAATTTGTGTCATTACATTTCTGTTATGTAAAGAATGCTTGTGAAATGTTCTCCTAAAAATTTCATTTATCTCAGCTTAATACTTTTTTAAACTATTCTAATAATTTAAGTTAATATGGATGGTGTCACCCAGGGTACAATACTTGGGCTTAATTGTTTAAAGTTGTTAGTTACGTTGACTTGAAAATGTCATTTTATGTCAGATATAGGTTGAATCAAACTTCTTGGCGGCTGTGATGTAAGCTAAAAGCTGCGGATAACCCAATCCTTGCACTGCTGTTAAGTGAGCTTCACATCACAGCACCCAAGAAGTTTAATACAACATACAAATTCCATAAAAATTGTTTTTTCTGTAAAATCGTTTTACGGACGATAATTTTACGTGATAACGTAAATTTTCATAATATGAAAACATTGTTGAATGAAACATCAACTGAAACAAGCCGGACGCTTGGGCGGATCGTGCCGCTTGTCGCGCGCTCTCGCTTGCTTGCTCACTCACGTGACACTTTTTAGAGCATGCAACCGACGACGTTAATCGATTTATAAGATGTTATCACGTCAATAATACATTATTTTCTTGTATTGTAGGTGACAAGTGGGGCGAGGTGGACACCCGATTCTCGTTCTGTGCCGTGATGTGCCTGTCTTTACTCCACCGGCTAGATGCCATGGATGTCAACAAAGCTGTGGACTTTGTGATCAGTTGTATGAACTTCGACGGAGGCTTCGGATCTAAACCTGGATCGGAAAGTCATGCTGGTAAATAACACATTGGAATAATTAATTACTCAATTTTCCTGTTACTCTAAAAGTTATCTATTTATTGTAATTCCGTCTTCACCTGGCCTTCACCAGTTACATATTCCAATATTTATTTATTTATTGGGCACTCATAACAAACAACAGAAAATACATGACTTAAATAATAGAATACAATTTCGACCGATTCTGTGGTCCAAAACAATGAGCACACAGCATGATAATAACAGTTATTTATACATATTGTGGTACTTAAAATTTATTTAAGAGAGAATTATGACAGCTATGTTTATTTATGTATATGAAAAATATTAACATCACTATGAAAAAACATGAAACAATTGAATAAATCTTTAGTGTATTTCCACTCTGAAATGATATGACGCAATAAGCTCATTCAAGTGTTATTCTTGTGGCTCTTCTTGACACGTGTTTCATATTCGTACAAGACATCCTCAAGATGTGTTGACTCTACAGCTTACTTGCTAAAACACTGCCTTGACTAAGCCCGCCCTTCGCTTTTTTAAGTGCGGTGTCTTTTTTGAAAAAACTTTGAGGGCTTAGGCTCGAATATTTGCTAGTTAATTGTTAAGTTTTTATCAATAAAATAATGTTTCAACAGGTCTAATCTACTGCTGCGTGGGCACGCTGTCTATATGCAAGCGTATGGACGCGCTAAAAGCAGATGAGTTGGCGTGGTGGTTGTGCGAGCGACAGCTGCCCAGCGGCGGGCTCAACGGTCGCCCGGAGAAACTGCCAGACCTGTGTTACTCCTGGTAAGATCATCATCATCTCATCTGTACAACGTCATAATGGAATCATTATTTTTCGCCAAAAATGATACGTAATCAATTTCAATCATTGCAATCAAATAGTTCGCTATATAAATTCTAATCTAAACTTTCTGTCTAAACTGGCCGTGGGGTGCCGGCAGAGTAGAATAGCACCCCCCTCTTGTACCAGGTGTCGTAAGAGCCGACTGAGGTACTACGGAACCGACAGTTGGCGGTATAACCATCCAGAACAGCGTAGCTAAAATGCAACAGGGCGGGGATGGGCAGCAGCATCCTCGTCGCGAGAGCTACGCCCTGCGATTGCCAACACGCTTGCCCAGCGCGGCAATTATGGGCAAAATCCCCCTAATATGATAGCACAAAATAAAACCAGGCCCCCAGTCCCCGGCAGCTCCGCTAGTCCTGGTTCCGGCAGCGACCACGGTAACGGCGGAGCAAGGGGTGCTAAGAATCCCCGGCAGAGATCCGGCTGCCACCCTAACCGACGACGACTGGCCCTGGCAACATATAACGTGCGCACTATGAGGACTGATGAGAAGATTGCGGAACTGGAAGAAGAGTTGGGTAGGTTGCGATGGGATATTATGGGGTTATCTGAAGTCCGTAGAGAGGGCGAGGACACGATAACCCTGAAATCCGGCAACCTACTGTACTACCGGGAAGGTGACCAACGGTCCCAAGGTGGTGTCGGCTTTCTCGTTCACAAGTCTCTCGTTAACAACATCATTACCATCGAAAGTGTGTCGAGCAGGGTTGTATACCTGATACTCAGAATATCCAAACGATATTTGTTGAAGGTCATCCAGGTATACGCACCGACCTCGTCACACCCAGATGATGAAGTGGAGGCTATGTATGAGGACGTAAGTCGGGCCATACATACGTCTAAGACCCGCTTCACGGTTGTTATGGGAGATTTCAACGCAAAGTTGGGCAAGAAAAGCGATGATGAGTTGAGAGTGGGGCAATTTGGATTTGGGCAACGGAACCCCAGGGGCCACATGCTGGCAGACTTTCTGGAGAAAGAGCAACTCTTCATGATGAACTCTTTCTTCCAGAAGCCACCTCGCAGGAAATGGACCTGGATGAGTCCCGACGGTACCACGAGAAATGAGATAGACTTCATCATGACTAGTGAAAAACGGATATTCAACGACGTCTTCGTGATCCACAGGGTAAAAACCGGCAGTGATCACAGAATCGTCCGAGGCAAACTGAATATCAACGTTAAACTCGAAAGGTCCCGTCTGATACAGTCTACGCTCCGACCTTCTCGTGCCCACATACAAAACCCCGAGAACTTTCAGCTCGAGCTCTCAAATCGCTTTGCTTGCCTGGAGAACTTTGCGTCAGTGGACGAGATCAATAACGGGCTCGTAGAAACTGTCCAAACGGTGGGTTCTAAATTCTTTAGACCCCGCCGTTCAGATAGACCTCAGAAATTCTCCGATCATACTCTAAATCTCATGGCCGAACGACGCTCGCTAAGACTGCAGTCTTCCGATGATGCAAAGTCATACAGGCGGCTCAATAGACAGATTTCAAAATCGGTGCGGTGCGACATTCGTCTCTTTAATACTAAACATGTTAAAGAGACAATAGAGCGGAACAAAGGCTCCAAAGTGTTCGCGAGGCATTTTTCTATTGGGCAAAGCCAGTTGACAAAGCTGAAGAGAGAAGATGGCAGTATAGCGTCAACCAAGGCAGAGGTATTGCAGGAGATCGAAAGGTTTTACGGACAGTTATACGCCTCGGTAGCAAAGCCTGTAAACAGCGCGGCCAAAGACCCAAGAGCCAAGCTGACCCGACACTTCACCGAAGACATCCCGGACATTAGCCTGTACGAGATTAGGATGGCCCTGAACCAACTTAAGAACAATAAGGCGCCGGGTGACGACGGAATCACTTCAGAGCTTCTGAAAGCGGGTGGAACGCCGGTACTAAAAGTCCTTCAGAAGCTATTTAACACCGTCGTCCTCGAGGGCATAACGCCAGAAAAGTGGAACAGAGGCGTGGTGGTGTTGTTTTTCAAAAAAGGTGACAACACCTTATTGAAGAACTACAGACCCATCTCACTTCTGAGCCATGTTTATAAGTTGTTTTCAAGGGTCATTACGAATCGTCTCGAACGCAGGCTTGATGACTTCCAGCCTCCCGAACAAGCCGGTTTCCGGAAGGGCTTTGGCACCATGGACCACATACATACGCTGCGGCAGGTTATACAGAAGACCGAGGAGTATAACCTGCCACTTTGCTTGGCGTTTGTGGACTATGAGAAAGCCTTTGATTCGGTTGAGACATGGGCTGTGCTTGAGTCTCTTCAACGATGCCGTATTGACCATCGGTACATTGAAGTGCTGAAGTGTTTGTATAATAACGCCACTATGTCGGTTCGAGTACAGGAAGAGAGCTCCAAGGCGATCCCTTTGAAGAGAGGCGTAAGACAGGGAGACGTAATATCTCCGAAACTGTTTACTACTACTCTGGAGAACGCCTTTAAGCTCTTGGAATGGAAAGGACTCGGCATCAACATCAATGGCGAATACATCACTCACCTTCGATTTGCCGACGATATCGTGGTCATGGCAAAGTCGATGGAAGAACTAAGCACGATGCTCGAAGGCCTTAATCGAGTCTCTCAACAGGTGGGTCTTAAAATGAACATGGACAAGACAAAGGTCATGTGTAATTCTCATGTTGTACCCACCCCTATTTCAGTTGGGAACTCGGTTCTTGAAGTCGTTGACTCGTACGTCTACCTAGGACAAGTAGTCCAGTTAGGTAGGTCCGACTTCAAGAAAGAGGCCAATCGCCGAATCCAACTCGGTTGGGCAGCGTTTGGGAAATTGCGTAACGTCTTCTCGTCCGACATACCTCAGTGCCTCAAGTCGAAAGTTTTCGACCAGTGTGTGTTGCCAGTGATGACTTATGGCACAGAAACGTGGTCTCTCACTATGGGTCTTATTAGTAAGCTCCAAGTAGCCCAACGAGCCATGGAGAGGGCTATGCTCGGAGTTTCTCTGCGAGATCGAATCAGGAATGAGGAGATCCGTAGAAGAACCAAGGTTACCGACATAGCCCAGCGGATTGGCAAGTTGAAGTGGCAATGGGCAGGGCACATAGCGCGGAGAACTGACGACAGATGGGGTCGAAAAGTTCTCGAGTGGAGACCACGTACCGGCAAGCGCAGTGTAGGTCGTCCACCCACGAGGTGGACGGATGACCTTATTAGGACCGCAGGATCGCGCTGGATGCAAGCCGCTATCAACCGGTCTTATTGGAAATCATTAGGGGAGGCCTATGTCCAGCAGTGGACGTCCTATGGCTGAAATGATGAATGATGATGATGAATGATGAGTTCGCTATAATCGATATTACTACCTACTATATATACATCATATACATCATTTTTATATTATTGTTGCTCTTTCAAACACTACGAAACTGACTTCAAAAAATAAATAAATGGGACTATCTCTCTTTCTCTCTCTCTCTCTCTCCATCTCAAGATCTACCAGACAAAAATATAATTATCAAAAATAGGTTCATAATTGAGAGAATAATCGTGTAACAAAAAAATTTGTTGAATTGAAAATCTCGTTTTTGAAGTCAGTTGAAAATGGCCACCACCAGTATTGTGCAAATATGAAAATTGTTTTGCTTGGAAGGAAACAGACGTAAAAATCAAACCAGTTTTGCGTCTGTTACCTTGCAAGCAAAACAACTTTCATATTTGGCTGGAACACTATTAATACCTACAAAAATCAACATTTTCTGACATGAATGGCATGAATGGAGGCCTAACATATAGAAATCGCAAAGATAATATATAGAAAAACAGATAATCCTGGAAGCGCGGGTAAAAGGCGATTAAAAACTAGTTCGGAAAAAGTTAAATACTATTGAATTAGTATTGACATTCTATAATAGTACTCCCATGTAGTAGTATCTTTTTGGCAGGTGGGTGATGTCATCACTATCAATGCTGAACAGAATTCACTGGGTCGACAAGAAGAGCTTAGAAGACTTCATCCTAGCGTGTCAAGACGCCGAGACTGGTGGCTTTAGCGACAGACCAGGCGACATCACTGACCCTTTTCATACATTGTTCGGTCTAGCTGGATTATCCCTTTTAGGCAATAATAGCATTAAACATGTCAACCCAACGTACTGCATGCCGCAAGAAACGATAGATAGGTTAAAATTAGAACCACAGATATTACATGTATGATGTGATTATTTTTAAGTAAAAATATTTTATATGGATCCATGAAATTATTTATCAGAGAATAATATAAAGACTAAAATAACTATTTCAGTTTTATTATCTATTTACTAAATGTAATCTTAAAAACTTTGGTAGAATTTTTGGAAAAATATTTTACGAATGGTATCCCCACTAGTAACAATCATACGTCAGATTGACAGGCGACACAGCTGTTCACTGATAATGTAAACAAATGAACTAAAATGATTTATTTTAAGCGTAAATCTTTTAAATTAAAATGATACAGTTGAAATTCAACAAAAATGACACCCCTATATTGTTTTCAGTTTTTTCTATTTGGTGTTTGCGTTAATTTGTTCACTTTATTTAGCTATTATGTGTACTTCAGTGATAGGTTATATTTTAGTGATAACATTGAGCCGGAATATGACTACATTATTGGTAAGTACGTTAAAAAGTACTAAATAATTAGCTAGAAATATTATACACCCAACTTTATTTCATTAGATTTTATTTTGAGCTTGTTCAATATTACATCATGCACTTTAACTTGATTATCGTACATGATCGTACTACAAGGTTTTAGTTGAGTAAAACAATATAATTCTTCATGATATTTTGAAATAAATCCAGTTTAGAATGTTGCATTTTTACGTATTAATGAGACTTATCAAGACGTTTCATGCGCCCACAAAGTTATATAGAAATAATATTACTAACATTTTTTTATTTTCCAGTTAGATCTATGTTAAAAATATTAAATACCTCCTAAGACTTATCAATCTTATTCTTTTTTTTTGTGTGTCTTGATCTTGCAATCAGTCTTTAAGACTATAAGCAGATGAGTTCTGTTAATTTTGGCGTTTATGGTGCAGCTCCCAGCGGAGCTAGCCCATTTAATTTATGGATTATTTATTGTTAATCCTGATCAAAAATATCCCGCCGCTTTTTGAGCCGACGTATGGTTTCAGGGATAGTAAGTTGACCCGCCAGGGGGTTCAGATGATTTTCCAGCCTTGTTTTGTATCTCTCTCCATGAGACTCTATTTCCTCCTTCACCATGGCCACATCAAGATTGTCGTGGACCTCTGTGATTCTGATGAACCATGGTGCGTTTGATATCTGCTTTAGGATGTAATTTTGTACCCTTTGGATGACCATTATGTTAGAAGCACTAGCTGCGCCCCATAATTGTATGCCATAGGTCCAAATAGGTTTCAGGATCGTTTTGTACAACAGTAACTTGTTATCGACTGATAGTTTTGAGTTACGACCCAGCAGCCAGTAGAGACCCTTGTATTTAAGGTTTATCTCATCCCGTTTTGTAAGGATGTGTTTCTGCCAGGTAAGTCTGCGGTCCAAGTACATCCCCAGATATCTAACTGTGTTGTGGTGTGCTAGTTGAGTGTCGTTCAGTCTGACTGGAGGGCAATCTTCTTTGCGGAGTGTGAATGTTATGTGCACCGATTTTGAAGCATTGGCGACAATCCTCCATTTAGCTAGCCATTCCTCTATCTTATCTAAGTTGCTTTGGAGGACCCGGGAAGCTTGAGTTGGGCATTTGTCTGAGGACAACAGGGCTGTGTCATCCGCGAAGGTTGCAACAGTGACACCAGGGCATTGCGGTAAGTCGTGTGTGTACAGCGTGTATAGAACAGGTCCAAGTACTGAACCCTGTGGGACTCCTGCAAGAACTTCATAGAAGTTTGAAGTGCTGTTGTTCTCTCTCACTTGAAATAATCTGTCATTCAGGTAAGACTTCAGGATTTGATAGAACGTATGTGGTAGAATCGATTTTATTTTAAACAACAGGCCTTTGTGCCAGACTCTATCAAATGCCTGTTGTATGTCTAAAAAGACTGACGAACAGTATTCTTTTTTTTCAAGCGAAGTTCTTATTACTCTGCAGACTCTATGGACTTGTTCTACAGTAGCATGTTCTTGCCTAAATCCAAATTGATGGTCTGGGATAATTGATTTTCCTATGATAGCTTTCATGATCCTGCGTAAAATTGATTTTTCAAATAATTTGGACATAATTGGTAAAAGGCTAATTGGTCTATATGAGGTCACTTCATGGATTGGTTTACCAGGCTTATGTATCATTTTGATAGTTGAAACCTTCCAAAGATCTGGGAAGTATCCAATTCTGAACATTGCATTAAATAGTATAGTTAGATAAACCATGACTTTACGTGGTGATTCCTCAAGAACCTTTTTGTCGATAAGATCATACCCTGGAGCTTTGTTATTCTTTAGGGTCTTGAGGTTCCTGAGTATTTCTCTAGGTGTTACTAATTTCAGTGGTACGTCAAGTTGGAGATCTTGATTAAGAATTAGGTCGATATCTGATTCATTGCATGCATTTAGAGTAGCTTTATTTGGCGTGAATACATGACTGAGATGCTTTGCGAAAGCTTCAGCTTTGTCTTGGTCAGTTCTAATCCACTGTGCATCAGCTGTTCGAAGAGGTGGCTTTTGTTGTAGTGGTCTATCTTGGTTCTTACAGGCTTTCCACAATGAGTAATTAGTAGTTTTTGTAGCTGATAGACCCTCCAAGTAAGTGTCGAGAGCAGTGTTATTAGCTTCTGTAATAAGATTTTTTAGTTCTCGGGTGGCTTTGTTTAGCTCTTTTTTGTCATCAGGGTGCCTACTGTTATGCCACACTCGACGTAGTCTTCTTTTTTCGTGAATTTTTTGGCGAATGGAATCAGAATATGTTTTACTCTGAGGAAGACGATCGACAACTTCAGGTGTAGACATCCAACAGCTTTCCTGAATCACTGACGTCAGATTGCGTACAGCATTGTCAATATCAGTCTCAGTTTTCAGTGGTATATTCAGTTCCAGTCTCTCATTGACCAATTCCTTAAAACACTGCCAATCAGTGCGTCTGTTGTACATTTTCGTATTGAGTTCCACGTTCAGGACAGTAGTACCAATTGTGAGTATAACAGGCACATGATTGGTATAGGAGTCCAGACATGTTTGCACTTGATATCCAAGTCTTGATAGACCCTTGACTATAAAGAAGTCTATTACATCAGGGAGGCGGTTAGGATCTGACGGCCAGTTGGTCGGCTCCGATGTTGAGATTGTGGTAAGATTATTCTTATCTATAGACTTCTTGAGCTCTCTTCCTCTAGTCGTGGTAAGTCTTGAGGCCCAATGAACATGTTTGGCATTCCAATCGCCACCAACTATAAAGCGTGGTCCTAGGGTGCTGAATAGATGCTCATAGTGTTCTTCTTTGATACTATACTTTGGGGGACAATAAATGGCAGACACATCAAACATTCCATTTTTATCATC
Organism: Hypomecis punctinalis; assembly: GCA_949316475.1. Lineage (NCBI taxonomy): Eukaryota > Metazoa > Arthropoda > Insecta > Lepidoptera > Geometridae > Hypomecis > Hypomecis punctinalis. The sequence goes on along the minus strand of OX438801.1, from coordinate 22,804,863 downwards.
AACAGTCACAGTTGCCGCTTGTATGTGTGGTTTTTTGTATTGTGGTTGCTCATGATGTTTAATTTTAGATTTTACAATTACGGCTGCTCCTGCATGTGCAGTGCCATCCGGGTGGTTGGTGGAGTAAATTTTATAATTGCGTATATTAATACTAGTGTTTTTGGTAAGGTGTGATTCAGACACTAATAAAATGTCTATGTTGTGGGTGTTTAAAAAGACTTCTACCTCATCCACATTGGGGGACAGCCCGTCTAGGTTCCACGTTGCTATCTTGAGGGAAGCCATTATGACAACTTGGCTACAAGGGTTGTTATGAGGTTAATCAAGGTGCTCATTTGTTGTAGGATAAGATCGAAATTATATGCTTGCTTGAGAAGCATATTTTCGATTTTATTTGTTGTAGGTGTCTCAGGATTTGCAGTTCTTTCATTGCTCCTTTGGGTGTCAGCGTAGCTTGGTCTAGTCTTAGTGTTTGTGTTAGATTCCCGTAAAATACTGGGTTTGTGTTGCGGTTGTGAAGTTGACTGATTACCAACATTAGTTGTTGGTGCGCAGTATTGAGGTTTATCTTGGACAGTTGACTTGTCAGGTGGTTTGATGTTTACTCGAGCTCTTAGGTGTGCTTGTTTGTTAGATTTTCTCGATAGTATTTCCTTATATACTTCACATCCCTTAAAGTTTGCTGGATGAGCACCGAGGCACAGAGCACATTTGGCTGGAGTATTCCGATCAGTCTTAGGACAGTCTGCTGTTCTGTGTCCTTGAGCACATTTCACGCAGCGGTATGGTCGCATGCAGTAGTTTTTGGAATGTCCATATTGCTGACATCTTTGACATTGGACTATCGTGTTACGCTTCTTTGGTTCTTCGATTGTGACTGATTGGTAGCTTATGTACTTGATGTTCTTTATCTCCTTATTGTTCAGACTTTGTTGGAAGGTTGCAAAGAATGTGGAAGTAGGTTTCTTTTCGGGTCCATACTTTGCATTGACAATCTCCCCGATTATTGTGTTTCCTGTTGCTTCTAAAGCTTCTTTGATCTCACTAATGGGTGTTGAGTGATGGAGGTTTTTGATAACTACTCTATAAGGTTTTCTGTCCTTTCTATTAAATGTATTTCCAATTAGTCCTTGGCCTCTAATAGCTTCCATTACGGATTTATAGGCGTCTACATTTGCACAATTAATACGAAGTTGGTTTTTGTTAATAATTTTGTAGATAAAGTCTGTTTTGTTGACTACGCTTTCTAACAGTTCAGTAAGCTTGTTGAGATCTTCGATTCCATACAGCATTATAGCTGGTGGTTTTGGAACTTTTAACGGAGTTTCTAGTTCATTCTCTTCTTCTTGATCCACAGGGAGATTGCCGAATCGATTATTAACCACTATTCTTTCAGGAGATGGCGAAGACACTTTCCTCTTCTTGGAATTTCGGAGCTTTGGTTCTCTTTGCCACGTAGGGGGATCGCTCCTTTATCCAAAAGTTTATTTAGTTCTTGAATATAATAAACTACTATAATGATTATAACATAATAGTATCACCATTCCTTATTTTTTTCAATTTCCAGTTGGTTCCGGCACAGCGGGTTCAGTGATAGCCCACCGGTTGGCAACAGAGACCAACCACAGCTTCATTGTATTAGAAGCGGGAAGTCGTAGCCATGCATTGTTAGAGATACCGGTTTTAGGACCGTTCTTGCACAGGTCTGTCTTTGACTGGCAGTTTGAGAGTGTGCCACAGAATGGCGCTTGTCTGGCTATGGAAAGCAAGGTGAGATTTCACTTTATAAAATACTAGCTGACCCGGCAAACTTCGTTTCACGCAATATCTTTATAAATTATAGCCTATGTGTTATTCTGATGTATAAGCATTACTAATACAAAGTTTTATTTCAATCCGTTCAGTAGTTTTTATGTGAAAGAGGAACAAATATCCATACATGCAAACTTTCGCGTTTATAATATTAATAAGATAGGTACTTTAAAAGCCCGATTACAGAGGCGCCAGCGTAATTATATTAGCTAAATAGCATAGTTGTTTCTTTTTCACTTACGGCATTCGATAGAGAGAACGCTTTTTACGTTGCTATTTAATTTACGCTGGCGCCTCTGTAATCGGGCTTTAAGAGGTAACAAATTAATATAGATCAAGCTAGATATTGTCACTACACTAGATCAAGCTAGATATTGTCACTACACTACAAAACAAATGTGCCTTTTTGTGTGTCTGTCTGTTTATCATCTCAGATCTTACAAACCACACAACAGATTGCTACATGGTTATCAATATTTTTAAAATATTTCTTCTGGATGGTTCATTGCTACAATTTATTCATAGCCGGGAGATGCCAGGATGGGCTGCTAGTATACCTATAAGTCCTATCTAGTGACCCTTCTAGAAACTTATATGGGATACTTATGTCTACTGTGATGATGAAGGCATCTAATATAAACCTTATAAAGTTTAAAATATGTATTGAAGCATTGTTACAAGTTCAAAGTCATTGACTTACTGTTTACTGTATACCATTTTATAGTTAAAATACAGATGTCACAAGCATTATCACTAATTTTTATAAAATAAAAGATTTAGTAATAGATATTGCTGTGTAGGCCTGTAATCAAAATTTTGTATTTGTTTTAGAGATGTCGACTTCCACAAGGCAAGATACTTGGAGGGTCTTCAAAACTGAACAACATGGTCCATATCAGGGGCAACATAGATCACTATGTCCAATGGTTCCGAGGGAAACACACCAAACAGTACATCGCACAGCAATTCGAATACATTGAACATGATGTTCTACATCTAGACTCTATACAATACCATAGTGACTTATCTGATGCTATAATAGAAGCAGCTAAAGATCTGGGATATAAAACTAATGATGTAAATTATCAAGAAGGATTTGCAAAGAGCAAAGTGAGCCAGAAAAATGGTAAAAGATGGTCAACATCTGATAAAGTTCTCTCAAAACATGTAGTCACAAATGCTTTAGCAGAAAGTATCATTATAAATGGCAACATTGCCCGTGGTGTAAATATTGAAATGTATGGTAAAAAGCTTAAAATTTACGCACGAAAAATGGTAATATTGTCTGCCGGAACAATTAATACACCAAAGATTTTACAGCTGTCTGGGATAGGACCTGAAAGTGTGCTAAAAAATCTTAGTATACCTATTACTAAAGTGTTACCAGTTGGCAAAAACTTGCAAGACCATGTGGCAACAGGATTGGACTTAATACTTTTTAATAGATCAGTGTCCATAGATGCGTTTGATATGATTAATCCAATAAACGCATTCCAGTATTTTTTTAACGGCAGAGGTCCATTAACAACTTCTGGGTGTGAAGTAGTAGGTTTTGTGTCTAGTGTAAACCAGAAAGAACCGGATTTACAATATATGGTGTTGCCAGTTGGCTTATCTTCTGACAGAGGCAGTCTATTTAGAAAAAGCTTAGGTGTTAAAGACGATACTTGGTATAAATACTTTGCCAAAACATTTGACAAGTATGTTGCTAGTATTTTACCTATTGTGTTACATCCTAAAAGCAAAGGAGAAGTTTACATCGAAAGTAAAGATGCTAAGGTACATCCTGTATTTAATTCTAATTATTTATCAAATAAGAATGATATCAAAACTTTAATAGAAGGTTTGAAGATAGTGAAAAAGATCGTAGAATCAGAAGCAATGAAAAATATCGGAGCATATCTAAATCCGAATCATTTCCCTGGTTGCGAAAACTTTAATTTTTTTAGCGAATCATATTTAGAATGTTATGTGAGATATTTGACTTTAACTAGCTACCATCCTGTGGGAACTTGTTCTATGGGGTTACTAGATTCGAAAGATACAGTTGTTGATACATCTTTTAAAGTTTTAGGAATGGAAAAGTTGTACGTGGCAGATGCGTCAGTGTTGCCAACATTACCGAGTGGAAATATAAATGCCGCAGTGGCAATGATGGCAAGTGTATTTTTTGATACTAATATAAATTCCAGAACTGTACATTCCGAATTTACCAGTATGCATTGTGAAAATAGAAATATTTTGTATGAAAGTTTGTTAAATGTGTGCATTGTCAGTTAACGTCTGTTTGTATCTAATGTTGCGATGTAAGTTTCCTGTAAAAGGTGTTGCATTATTATATACTCAACATTGTGAACAACTTTTACTATGGGATCAACAAGAAATTCCTCAGAAGTTCGCGATGAGTTGGTCCCATATTAAAAGTATTGTTCGCAATGATGAGTATTAAATCAACACCCTGTATATAGAAATTGTTTGTATTACCGTTGTACAGACATCTATAAATATGCGTACATATTTAATTATATAAGGTAGAGGAAAAACGAGACGCTTTAATTAGGATAAAATAAAAACTGCAAAGAAAAACCACATACTTTTATTGATAAGATTTATTGACAGTAATAAGGGCACTTCTAGACATAAATACTGCAATAGGTTGAGCTTACATTTTCGACCACCTAGTGTTTGTAATTTAATAAAACATATAGTACATTTTCGTCATTGAAATAAAATCTGTACAATTAAAAGAAAATATGCGATGGCTGAAAAATCAACAATAATCTTGAATGGTATAAAGTAGATGCACCAGTTGTGGCCATACAAATATTGACATCAAAATTGTAAAGCTTAGTGCACACAGTAATAAAAAACCTAACTCTTTTCGCGTGCCGTATTGCCGTACTGCATTCATCCCCTGTTCAATCGATCTAGTGCATAATTAATGTTCAGAATGCATAATTTCATGGCCTCAGCGTTCCACACGCACATAAAACACCCTACTCTTTTTTACTTTGCTCAACATTATTAAAGTAAAAAAGTAGGGTGTCTAGTTTTATGTTGTACAGGGTCACTTGTAAAACACCAACAATTCGACAGGACTAAATGGCTACCATACTGGTTCTACGCGGTTTTTTGGTGTTTTTTCAAGTAACCCTTTACCTATATCGTGTCAGGGTCCTTAAAACTGGGCTCTAATTCATAACCCTTTTAAACTTTTGCTGAAGTCAATCTAAGGTAGGTTTAATTATCAGCCAGTCAATTTGTAGATATTTAAAGTAAAATGCAGTTCCAGCCTATATAAAGTAATGAAAAGTATAAACTGGCTAAGTACTTAGGTACTTAGTAAAGAAACAAACCAGCAATCAAGTAATTATAACATAATTATTATAATAGATCCAACCGTTTATTTTCTTTTTGACAGCACCAATAGAACGTAACTGCGTCATTTTACGCAAAAGTTCACTTTTAAATGCGAGGTTTTAAAAATATGACAACTGCCTAAGTTTGCTCCTTGATCCCGTATAATAATCATCTTTGACAAATTGAGTCCATAAGTGCAGTAGTTTTCTTATAAATTACATAAAATAACAAACGTTTTTAAAAATTTACGTTCTATGGCTATCGTGTGTAGTTTTTTTTATAAATTACATAAAATAAACGTTTTTAAAAATTTACGTTCTATGGCTATCGTGTGTAGCCATAGAACGTAAATTTTTAAAAACGTTTGTATTTTATGTAATTTATAAAAAAAAACTACTGCACTTTTGGACTCAATTTGTCAAAGATGATTATTATACGGGATCAAGGAGCAAAACTTAGGCAGTTGTCATATTTTTAAAACCTCGCATTTAAAAGTGAACTTTTGCGTAACATGACGCAGTTACGTTTTATTGGTGCTGTCAAAAAGAAAATAAACGGTTGGATCTAATAAACCTACATGAAAAATAAAATTACAAACGATGACTAGAACTTAAATAGAAAACTTATTTATTTACACATGTGTCGAGAAAAATAGCTGCTTAGGTCCCTAAACCTAAATTCATCCGTTTTATGACCTTGTTCTACGACTAATAAATATAATTGTGTGCATTTTATAGGCCACTTTTATAAACTTGAGAAAACTTTTAATATACCTAATAGAGGCTCTGCTCGATTAAACACGAAGTATCACGTAATATGGACGGAAGAATATACTACAATTGTGCAAGAACATTTCTCTATGTACACAAACCCTAACATATAAGTTGATAATATTAGTCAACTTTAGTCCAATAACTTAGGAAATACACAAAGTGTATGGTATACAGGGTAATTGGTAACTTACGCACAACCTCTTTAGTGCGACTTTAGAAACAAGAAATTTTTACTACATTACCAACCCCGAATTTGCCAAAAAAAACAGGTGTTCCGTGGGAAAAATCTGTTGATTTTCCCAAATGTATGAGACAGTTGATAGTTTATTTTCGCGATTTCGGCGTTTTTATTTTGAATTTTTTTTTAGTCTTTCAAATACGTCTTCTGTCACTTGGTAATCAAATTCGGATTTACATTTAAAATGTGTTACAGGTTGAAATAAATTGTTAATCTTAGATTAAACTTGTGTTATGGAATAACAATACTCTCCGCCGGACGAGTGGAGAAATTACATGGTAATAATAATTATTAGACAGGCGAAGGTTGGTCCCAAAGTAACAGTTGTTCATCTTAATGTAAGTGAAGTTGCGCATAAGTTACAATTACAGACCGTTCCACTCACGAAGTCGCGCCCACAGTAAATTATTGGTTTGCATTTATACGCGTAGACCTCATTTGTACACAACGCCTTAGTGTGCGTGTAGAGGCTAATAGTACAGACAGTAAAAAAAATATAAAGTATGATCACTTAGGGGGTTACACTGTCGTACTAATAAATTCAATAAATATGGAGGGGCGCGCCTTCGTGAGTGAACAGATCTGTACCCTGTATTGATATATGAATACCTAATTATTATAATCTTTTAAGAAAATAAACAAGATATTAGTATCTAAGACAACTACAAACTACATTCATAGCACAAACGCTGAGCAAAACACAACGCAGTTTACTGCTCAAATACTGGACGGATGCCTGATAATGTTGCGAGGAATTTGATGAGGATCGTTGAGAATATAAAACGATGAATAAAATAAATTATTTTAAATTGAGAAGAAATTTTGTGCAAAAATAAAGTGCGAAAAATCGACATGGCAACCAAACCTGAGATTACGAAATTCAAGATCGGTGACTTGGATGGCACTAACTGGTCAGAATATTTTTATCGTAATATTTTGACAAGACTGTTTCGTAAGGTTTCCTTAGTTACACAAAATACATAAGAAACCTTCTTTAACATCCTCCCTTTTTGTGTAGTTAAGTAAACTAACATTAGGCTGGATTACAAACAGCCTAAACCTATTCGATCCATAATGGAAACAAGTGACGGCCTGCTGAGAGGCTTTGTCAAGAAATCTGCATTTTGCAGGTTTGCCCCCACATGCTTGACTTCGAGTGTTCCATCTGCAACTAGTTCTCTTACATAGAAGTGCCTTATTGCTATGTGCTTTGTTCTTCTATGCAGTTCCGGATTCTGAGCAAGTTTTACTGCCGCATCATTATCGACTTGCAAAATCGGAATTTGCTTTAGAGTAGAAATCTCACTATTTGGCATAACATCATCCATTGTCTCCAAACGCTCTGATGTTTGATCGTTTGTCTCGTTATTAACTACATCTCCTGTGTCAATATTTGTTGGATTTGCATCTTCAAAAGATTCAGGAGGTATACATTCTTCAAAAGTTTCTGTACTTTCATTACCTTCCTCCCTTACATCGTGAATCTTTTGATTGCTTTTTTCTCTTATCAGGCCTCAACGGAATATCCTCCCTTGCAACAGGATTCGATGGCATTCGTAGACTAATTTCAATTTCAGAATCTTCCTGAGCCTTTGTCAATTCTGAATTCTGTTTTACATTACTCTTACCGATTTCTGACTCAAGAAATTTCACGTCTCTTGAACGTACCAACGAACATCCATTTTTGCTGAAATTCAAAAGTCGATATCCATCATCACCGTCATAGCCGATCAATATACATCTTTCAGCTTTCTTGTCTAGCTTTTTACGCTTCTGCTTGGGAACATGGGCGTAGCATGGACTTCCGATGATTTTAAGGTGGCTTATCTTTGGCTTTTTCTTATACCACAATTCGTATGGAGATTTACCTTCTACGGGAGTACGTCCTGTTCTATTGAGTACATACGCTGCTGTACTTACGAGCTCTGCCCAACAAGCGGTTGGCAGCTCTTCGTGTGCATAAATCATCGCACGAACGGCTTCGACTAATGTTCTATTTTCTCTTTCGCTACAGCCGTTTTGCTCAGGCGTATATGGCATGATCAATCTTTGCTTTATGCCATATTTTTGTAGTATTGATCGAGTTTTCTCATTATCGAACTCTCCGCCGTTATCGCTTAATAGTTCTTTGATGACATGACCAGCTACCTTGCTTTCTTCTAACATCAGTTGAAGGTTTGAGTAGACTTCAGACTTCTGTTTCATGAAGTATACATAACGGTACTTGCTGAAGTCATCTTTAAATAGAACGAAATAGCGAAATCCTTTGTACGAGAATGGAAATGGACCACACACGTCTGAGTGCATGATCTCTCCAGGTACTTCTGCTCTAACTCTAGTTCCGAATGGTTGTCTATGCATTTTACCGAAGCTACAACCTTCACAAAACTCTGTGTTGTTACTTTCTACCTTTATCCCTAGTTCTCTTTCGATAACTTTCTTCACATGGAGTTTGCTTTGATGAGCTAACCTCTCATGGTAAAGTTGTAATAAATCTTGACTTGGCGTAATCGCATTGACTTCGAAGGAGGTTTGTGGCATTATATTTTTTACGTTAAGTTTAAATAATCCACCTCTCTTCTTTCGTTCACCTGTGACTTTAACGACGCCATTAGATTTCAATCTGCAGAACTCTGGTTCTGATTCAAAAGTGCTTCCCGGTAATCTGTCCTGTGCTGATAGTAACGAGAACAAATTTTTCTGTAGTGATGGTACACACCATACATCGCATAATATTATGTATCCTTTCCGATCACCAACGAAAGCTTCTAGTTTGATGTCACCTTTACCAGTGGCAATCACTTTCTCGCCATTCGCCGTCGACACAGTATGCGTTTTGTCGAAGCTCTTAAACGTTTGGAACAGATCTCTTCTGAAGGTGACGTGACTGGTTGCCCCACTATCTAAATACCAAGTTTCTTTATCTGGGTATAAGTCTGTGTCAACGATCAATAAGTCTGTATTCGTAACGATGTTGGCGTTTGAACTAGGCTTGGGTGGTCTTCCATCACTCATCCACTTTTCGCATTTACGTACTTTATGTCCCTCTAATCCGCAATAATTACATTTTATCTTGTTATTGCTGATCATTTTGTCCTTCCTTTTCTTTGAAGTATTTACCACTAGAGCTTGATTACTCTCGCTATTGGATGACGACGCTTGTGTCTCAACATTTCGTTCAAAGGCGCAGAGTTGTGATGTTAATCTTTCTATTGTCCTTTCCTTTTTAGACATCAACAGCCAACTGGATTTAAACGTGAGGTATTCTTCCGGCAAAGTATCTAAAATCTTGCATATAAGGAGTACCTCTGGCAGTTCATTGTTTCCAAGCTTTGTAACTTCTTTGTTTAAATTAAACCAGATGTTCTGTAGCTTTGAAAGGTGCATTGCCATGTTGTCGTCCTTCTTCTTGTACTCGAAGAATTTAAGGCAGTTGTCATAGACTAAGTCATCACCGTCTCCGTCATACAGCCTCTTGAGCTCATCCCATACTTCTTTAGAAGTCTCAAAACGCATGATTCTTTGGACAATTTCATCTGACATATTGCTCGTGAGAATAACCAAAATTGTGCTATCTAGCTCTAGATACTCTTGTGGAGCAGTATCATCAGCTTTCTTGCTGGTTGAACATGGAAATCTCCCTTCTAATATGTCTAGGGCTTTGGGGATCCCTTTTAACATCATAGTAATTTTGTATTTCCATACTGACCAGTTAGTGCCATCCAAGTCACCGATCTTGAATTTCGTAATCTCAGGTTTGGTTGCCATGTCGATTTTTCGCACTTTATTTTTGCACAAAATTTCTTCTCAATTTAAAATAATTTATTTACATCGAATCTATTCTCCAACCGCGCGAACTGCTACCATGTTGCGAGGAATTTGATGAGGACCGTTGAGAATTTAAAACGATGAATAAAATAAACAACATTTATTTTAAAGCATTTAGACAGAATATTTTTATCGTAATATTTTGACAAGACTGTTTCGTAAGGTTTCCTTAGTTACACAAAATACATAAGAAACCTTCTTTAACAGATAATGCTTCGATTACATCTCTACTCTACTTACCTATAGATATAATCCGAACCAAACTTCTTGTCGGCTGTGAAGTTAGCTACAATCTGCGCAAAACCCAATCTTCACGCAGTTTTATGTGAGCTTCAGTTAGGATTGGGTTTTACGCAGCTTAAGACGAGGCATCGTGCCGAGAAACACAAAAACGAGTACTTTTGAATGCGCGATGTGAGAGGACGAATGATATTGATTCAAATTTAAAAAATATCATAGGTAAGGGAAAATCTTGAAATATTTTATGAACCGGACAAAATTTTAAAAAGTAACCGGCTTTATTAAAAGAAAAACTTACAAATTTCACATCAAAAAAACGTTTAATAATTCGAATGCTTAGAATTATCAGCGACAACACCCCATTATTTTTAATGAATAAAATAGCCAGACCGCTATTCTATTTTATGTACCGAGAAGTTATTATTTTATGTGTACATTATGAGTAATTAATTAAAAACTCACTGCCACCCGCCGCTCTGACCCGATCCTATCGAGCGCGACCGCGTCAAATTTGTCCGAGTAAAGGGAGAATTTTTGAAATAATAGTTTATCAATGCGTCACCTTAAGTAAACCTAGCTTACTTCAGAGCTGCCAAGAAAATCGATTTGGCTTATATGTACAACTGTCTTATTGACTATGGATCAATATTTAGTAATAGGCTGAATCATACGGGTCGGCGGATGTGAAGTTAGCTACAAGCTGCGAAACCCAATCAACGCGCAGCTTTATGTGAGCTTCAGTCAGGATTGGATATTGCGCAGCTTGTGGCTAACTTCACATCAGCCGACTTGTATGACTCGGCATGTAGTATAGGTCTACTACTGATTAGCCCTGGAGGCAGGCTAACTGAAGGCATTTGACATGGCTAAGCGTTTTTAAAACAAGGTATGTAGGGTTCTGTTGTAAATACTACCCACGGCTTATAATCTCGACTGCCCGAAACTATCAATTTACTGTACTGTACCAGCCTTTTTAATAGTCCACTGCAGGACGTAGGCCTACCCACGAAGGGTGATTGGGCCATATCCACCACGCTGGCCCAGTGCGGGTTGGTACATCACATACGCCATCTAATTTCTCCTACGGACGTACGCAGGTTGCCTCACGATGGTTTCCTTCGCCGAAAAGCCAGTGATGTGAAATTCTGTACATAAATTCCAAAGAACTCATTGGTACGGGACCGGGGATTCGAACCCACGACCTCACGATTGTAAGGCGGGTGTCACTACCTCTTGACCACCACGGCTATCAAATTAGTGCGCCGAAAATCAGGGACTATGATAGTATTAGTAATTCAGTTTCAAATTATCTAATTTTTATTCATTTAAGTATACTTTTAATTTTCTTGATTGTTTTTAAAGCGTACGTGTACAACAATTTGCAATTTGTCTACGATTTTAGATACCGCTGGCTTTTCTGTGAAGTAACCTGCATAATATATGTCCGTAGAAGCTCAAATTAAATTCGATGTCGTATGTGAATCGCTTAAAGCGATAAGCTCGCCAATTAGAGACCTTATTGTTTTGTTTTGTCCTTATAATCTGTTTTTTTTATGTAATGTGGTTGTCTAATAAAGTGTCGTTGTTTGTTGTTTGTTTGAATCCACCAACCTGTACTGGGTCAGCGTGGTGGATATGGCCCAATTTCCGTTCGTGGGTATGCCTATGACCCTATGTCCAACACACAGAATAGGTCCTATTACACAGGGCAGTCCAACAGTGAAATATGATGTGACCGGTTCAGGATGTAAACCAATATTATTTTTTATCAAATGACATTTAAATCGTTGCGCAAAGTTTACGGAGTACGGGCATGTAAAAGTTAAAGTTTAAACTTAAAGTTCTATGTCGGGCATCTATTTTTCGAACTGAATTATTTATTCGTAAGTAACATCTTTGCATTATGATTTTTTCTTTATGATGCATAGTCAATGTAACAGTCTTGTAATAATTAAATATTGCTACAGATAATTACATCTAATTCAACACAGTTTGTACATTATTTCATAATACTGAGCGGTAAAACGTCACGAGAAAAAATATTATTTTTAAGTACCTATACATATTCAAGTAAATATATTTTCAAATTGCTCTAATATAATTAAAATTGTGCTTCGGACGGATTCTGTATACTGTTAAGATTTTTTGAATAATTGAAGTATTCAAATCTTGCTCAGTACAATTTATATTTTAAATTATTTTAATAATTTAGTGTAATACTGATCAAGTGAAAAAATGTACTTCTTCATTGTCAAAATTTTATGAGCTTTGTCATTGAGCAAAATATTGCAATTGAGACGAAAGTATTTTATACTTGCCACAAATAACAAGCTAATATTAAAATATTTTTTTTTAAAAACAATTGTTGTGCTTTTATTTGTCTAACGCTCTACTTATTAACTTGGTAGAAAAATTATGGTTAATTTTATTTCATAGCTAATCTTTCGCCCATGCCTTTGACTAGAGACTGAGATTGTAATAATTAAAAATATTTCTTTACAATTGATAACTAAAATTACGTAAATAACACTTGATACTTGAAAAATATTTACAAAATCATAACCAAAACTGATACGAGTAGGAGAAATTACTAAATTAATCTGCAGTAGTAGGTATATAGGGTTATTGGTAGGTAATCAATTAGCATCCTTATAGGGGCTTATTCTGTACATACATCAAAACTAACAACTTTTATCAAAACTAAAAAAAAACAGCTGGTCCATACATTTTGTCGAGGGTGAACGATATCTTTCTATAGAACAATTTTTTTTGAGATTTGATAAAAGTCGTTAAACAAAAGTTGTTATTTTTGATCTACAGAATAAGCAAATAACCCTGTATAGTAACGTTAGAAAACTTACTTGAAGCAGGAGTCCAAATAGTTATCAAGCATGTCTAACTGAAGATCGTCCCAGTCTGTAGGATTCAGTAGAAGAGAAGACAAGTCGTCTTCAGGTATCAACGGCGGAGGCATCGCTGGTTCCACTATCACGTTGGCTCCGACATTCCCCTCTAAATCTATATCTTGAAGCGGCACTGTTGTTAAGTTGAAGTCGGGTAAGTGAAGCGTCACAGCGTTCGCGATATCGCTCACCAGCTGGTCTGTGTTTTCCATCTGGACTGGAGGAGCGTCAGGTTTTGTCGCAGGTTTTTTCTTCTTAGGAGGCCTGTTGGAAGTCCTCTGGCCGCCCTCTAAATGTGCGAGGTCTAGCTTCCAGAATCCTCCCTTTCCTGGCTCATGTTTCGAACGCGCCACTTTGACGAACACTTTGTTTAGCGAGAGGTTGTGGCGGATTGAGTTCTGGAAAATAGATTAAAGACATTTTAGCAAATAATAATTAAAAAGACAATGGTGTCATTTTTTATCAGAAGCGTTAAAAATTAAATGTAAAAGCTTGCCACTCGAATCAATGGAATTTAGTTTAAATATTTTTTACTTCTTATATTTTTCTCGATATGTACACATTTCACTTAAAATTATTATTGTAACCAGTACATTTAAATCTGCAAAGTCATTTCATAGAAATAGTAAAAACGGTGGCTTGTAATGACACTAGATTTATCGCATAATTTGCCGATAGAGCACTCCAAAACCGCAATCGACACCCGCGAAACCAATTAGACCTAATCTTATCGCTCGTATCCCTTTATTAAATCATACAGACTACTGTCGGCTATCTCACCTGCCACGTGGGGTCGGCGTTCCTGTAATATTTGAAATTTTCCCGGATCCACGAGTAAATAGCTGACAGCGTCATCTTGTCGTTATTGTACCGCATCGCCATACAAATCAAAGTGCTGTAAGAGTAAGGAGGCTTCTTCTCACTGTTGCTGCGATATTCCTCCTTGTTCTCTGTAAAGTCCTTCTGGCATTTCGCTATAGTTTGGTTGAATTTCTGCAGTCTAGTGTTCTGTGGCTGCGGAGGTTTGGCTGGGGGCTCGGGCGACATCGGGAACTGCGCCACTTGCATTATATTGGTGATGTTTTGCAACCATGTTAAATTAGTTAAGTCCGCTTCGGAGTCCTCGTCCACTGCCATCTTTTCCGGCTTGTGTTTTGTTTTGATCTTTTTGGAAATATCTTGGTTTGGTTGGTTGTCTGGTGGAGTGGTTTCTAATGGGGAGATATCGGTTTGAACGAGTTGATCTTGGGCGATGGTGTAAGTGTCCGGCTGCTCGTACACGTATTCTATCTCGACGGTGTGGGAGGACTCCGGGACGGTGTGGTCGATCGCGAAGCAGTCGCCAGAATCGCCGTACAGGTGGAGTCCAGCATCCAGCATCTCGCCGGACGCCGGCGAAAACCCCGACGTGATGTGCATCGCGCTCTACATCGCTCGCCGCACCTGGAACCGTTGCAATTTTCTTTAACTACGCCTATGACTCATTGTTAGTTGTAAATTAATTCATGGATTGGTGATTCAGCGTTTCTGTATCAATTAATTATTGATATTGAAATTGCGAAAAGAAATGAATGTAAAGAGTTTGAATTCGAAGTATCGAGTTGAGGGGAAGTTGTGAGAGAAACGTACCGAGAAATGGTGGTGGTGATCGGTGACCATCCAAGATGCCGGACGGTATCGATCGCTGACGTCGGGCCGGTCAGTGGTGGCGGCGGTGGTGGCGCGTGGTGTGCGCGCGGCGGCGGCGCGCTCGCTAGTGCCCGCCCGCGGCTGCAGGTGCGCCTCGGAACAGGTGTGTGTGGATCGATACGTCCCGCGGCCGAGGGGCCCGCATCGGTGATAGCTCCGGACAATTAGTCACGGTTATCGGCCAGGGACGGCGCTGCCAAGCTGCCGACCCATAGAATACCATCCCATAGAAGTAATTCGTTACTTCTATGGTTTAGAGATGTTGGAGACAATTTTTTGTCGAGTCTCCTTCAGCTCAAGATGAAAGATTTAAATCGAAGTCTAGGCTCTCTAACTCTATTAAGTTGATAAGTTTGTAGCATCTGAATCGAATCCGATTAAAGAGATGATAGGTATGGGGGAAACCATTTTACGTTTGCGAAACCCAATTTTCCTGTAGCTGTCCTTGTACGTAAGTACTTAACTACAATCCCAGGTACACGAGTATTGCGAGACGCTATTTGTATCTAAAATTAGGTCAATAAGCGAGCCAGTATATCATAAATAAGCTTCTTATTTTTCGTATTCCGCCTCTGTCGTCTAAGCGTCTTATCATAAGCTCGCGCGCGACGCGGAACTGCGGGTACTTCCGCCGTAACGTCGTCATTTACTATGCAAATTATTAAAATACCTGGCCAATTAATAGGTACCTACTGCCTAATATAGCTATGACCTAAGAAATTGATGTCGAACGATCCATAAGGGTTATGATTATGAACTACGGTGTTTGTAAAATTAAAGCGTCAAAGAAACAGCGGGGCGTTACTGTACTGTCGTTCAGCTGAGGTTGATAGCGCTTCTTAAATTATAGAGACTCGTGTAGGTATAATTTATTCACTCCAATCGAAGTTATTTGCCCAGACAATGCAAACAAGCTCCCCTTATAGCGCCGGCTATCCTACTCTACGTTATATAGACACTAGCTTTTGCCGGCGGCTTCGTCCGAGTGGTATTTTAATTTTTGTTGTATCCCATGAGAACATTTTATTTTTCTGGGACAAAAAGTAGCCTATGTCACTTTCCGTCTTTCAAACTACGTCCATGCCAAAAATTAAGTAAATCCGTTGTTCCGTTGCTGCGTGAAAGAGGAACAAACAAACAAATACCTACACTTTCGGATTTATAATGTTAGTAAGAATTTAAGAAGATATAATTTTGTGTTTTTATGTAATAGTGTACCTATATCCTATCTATCATGTTTTGCTATTTTGCAAGAAAGGAGCGTCCATGTTTATTTGGGTAGAGACCATAATATAAAGGAAGCAAGTTCACGCTGGATGCAAGCCGCTTCGAACTAATCTTATTAAAGGGGAGGCCTACTATGTCCAGCTGTGGACGACTGGACAGTGGACGTCTTAAAGCTGATGGATAGATGTTTATGCAAAATAATTTGTCAATGCCGTATCTTATATCTACAGCCAAAGAATTTTTAAAGCACAAAGGATATGTTGTTACAATACCGATTTTTACAAGTCGGCGGATGTGAAGTTACCTACAAGTTGCGCAATATCCCATCAACACGCAGCTTTATGTGAGCTTAAATCCGAACTTGACATCCGCCGACTTGTGTGATTCGGCTTATGCCAGCTGTTGTTGGTAGATCGGTACATTGGATTCAGAATAAGTATCTATGACTACTGGATTAAGTAGGTATAGCAAGTACCTACCTAGCTAGCTATATTTCAGTCGAAGAGTTTCTAACATTGTGAAACAGCGCAAGTAGGTAGGCGGCTGAGTCACCAACCCCCAACGAAGGTCATGCGTCTGAGGTCAAATTGTGACCCTTATCGTCACCTAACCCTTGTGCGACGCCATATACGTGACGCTGAAGAGTTTCACGATCTTAGAGCGGAGTTACGTTGATTGCACAAGCTTAGATCCGAAATAAACAGATATATTACGCGCCACGTCCCAGTCAGTCACATCCTAGTAATTTGTAAAGAGATTATTACGAAAAAGCCGTGATGGTCTAGTGGTAGTGACTCCCGCCTCACAATGGTGAGGTCGTGGGTTCAAATCCCGCTCCCGTACCAATGAGTTCTTTGGTATTGATGTACGGAATTTAACACCACTGGCTGTTCGGTGAAGGAAAACATCGTCAGGCAAACTGCATGTCAGTAGAATAAATTGTGGCGTATGTGAATCCACCAATCCGCACTAGGCCAGCGTGGTGGATATGGCCCAACCCCCCTTCGTGGGTAGGCCTACGTCCTGCAGTGGACTATTAAAAAGGCTGATACAGTATAGTACAGTTATTACGAACTCTGTAGCTAGCTAGCTAGCTAGAGGTACAACGGCGTACTAGGTACGCTGTATAGGCCATATAGGAATCATAATTCTTGGCGGCTGTTAAGTGAGCTACAGTCGGGAGCGGGTTTTGCGCAGCTTGTAGCCGCCAGCCGCCAGGAAATATGATTCATCGTATAATTGTACCTAGAAAGTTAGATTTAGGATTATTTTCATTTTATAATAATTATGTTATATTTGCGACTATTGGTATATTTTCATTAGTAGGTATTTTTATATTAGTAAGTATTAGGTATATTTGTAGTAGGCTTGTATATTAGTCAAATTTAATTGGTATATAATAACACTCTATATTATTATATACTACCTATATTGCATGTCCATTATTAGGATAAACTGTTAGATGTAAAATTTTATGTAACACCTAAACTTTGTACATAGTTCAAGCAATAAATATTGTTCTGATTCTGATTCTTAAGCAGTTTCATCTACCAATCCACTGGTGAAAGATATCAGAACATGAATACTGGTGGTGTAGAAGATTGGTAGGTAGGTACTCTTGCTGACCTACCCAAGTCCTAGTAAGCTATTGCGACCCAAATTATAACATGAATATGCCTACCTACTGTTGAATCGGTGCTACGTTCACAACCACCTTAGTTGACCCCTTGTCACCTTTGAACTTAATTATTTATGTAGATTATTCGTAAATCAGTATCTATTTCTTTCAATACTTACTTAGATTTTATCAAAAAGCGCTACCTACCAACATTACAGCGTTTGACCACTGCTTGTTTAAAGTTAAGGGCTATGAAGATAGGTTGTTGAAGACGAGCACTCCATTGAGTGTTTGGCAAACTGTTTCGACTTAGAGACTAAGATACCACGCAGTATCACTGAAGTAGGTAAGGCTGAGTATGATGATGCTATGCTGATCTGCGCCACTTCATAAGTTTAATTATGACTACTGGAGCTATAAGTAATGGCGTGATTCTGCCAATGCCAAATAATCGGTTCTGGTGTTTATGCGACTAAAACCCCAAATAATTATTTTTCGTAAAAAATGGCATAACATAACCGACTTCAACCTGTACAGAATTCAAATAGATCGCACGGGTCGATGTAGTAATTTTCACATTATTGTTGATTTATCAAAAATGACTAAACCGATTTGGATAAAATGGGACCACCTTTAAAGTATGATCTACCAAACAAAAAAAAGAATCATCAAAATCGGATCACTCTGTAAAAAGTTCTGCGTGGACAAAAAAAAATACGCGTCGACTTGCAAACCTCCTTCGTTTCGTCGATTGAAGTGTTTTAAAGGATGTAATTAACACGCTTTTATTAGTTTCACCTGTATGTTTGCTTGCTTGCTTGTAACCAACCCCTTTGAGCTCGATTTTGACCTACTTTGAGCGATCAGATTTTCTTTAAACTTTGCACACCTATCAAAGACCGAAGACAACGCATTTATAAAAAAAAATTAATGACTCCTAAGCGTTTTTTACTTATTTTTAAAAACTATATATTATTTATATTATTATTTGAGTTCCAAGTTAGAATACGATCGGTGTTTCTTACCTCAACTAGATCGGTTTACGCAGTCAGTACACCTATCACAAATCAGTCAAAACAAATGGATATTTTACGGTTATTTTTCGAGAATGATCGAGGGACCGGCTGGTACCAAGTGCCGACACGGTGGGTGCACCGAGCCCCAGCACCTTGCAATATGGCGTGTCGGGTAGAGGGTGCAACGCTACCCTTGGATGGTGTTTGCGCGGGAATTTTCAGTCTGAATGGGAGAGAACAATTATATTATTTTTTTCGCCAAAAATAGCACAATCGACTTCAATCGTGTACAATATTCAAATAGTTTGCTCGAATCGATGTAAGTAAACAATTTTTGGATATTTTTTTATTTTGCAAAAACTGTAATGCTAATTTCGATAAAATTCAAATGGGACCACCTCGTGAGTAGGTATTCAAACCAAAAAATACTTTTTTAAATCTGTTTTCAATTACCGAAAATATCGATGAACATAGGTATACCTGTATAAAAAAAATCATACAGACAAACATAGAACCTTCTCCAAAATAAATATTATTATAATTCTCCGAAATAGGTAATTGGTTAAAACGGCTAGACCACTTTGGCATTATTGAAATATACCCAGATTCTCGAATAATCGAGCTTTGAATTTTGATAAATCAGCTTTGAAACGACAAAACCAGAATATAATCAGTTTGTTTGAGAGCTATAATACGATGCATACAGACACGCGTCAAACTTATACCTACCTACACTCCCCCACTTTCATTGAGGGTAAAAAATACTGTTATCAACTGCCACATGAATAATAAGGAAAGGGTACTTAGCATGTGTTGTGCGCTTTTCGCTCTTGGAAGTATTTCCACGGTAATACCCGTGGTAATGCGCAGGTATTTTTTTATTTATTGCACAATGCGCTGTTACAGCGTAGATTGTAAGTAGGTGATAAACCTACAGCTCCTTACTAAACAAATTAGGTATTGTATTAGTAGAGACGACAACCTAGGTCAAGTCTGTTTGGTTGAGATCTTCGCCTAAATTGTAACGACCCTCCCGACCCGGGGGTATCGTGTTCGATTCCCGGCTGGGCACACATTTGTTCTAGATCTAGATGTTAGTAATTGTCTTGGTGTGTTCCTCATCGAGTCATGACGTGCCGCAAGGCTTTCTAGTGAAGAGCTATTAATGTGCACCGTTGGGTATTTTTTCGTGTAAACAATAAGTCAATGGGGCCAAAAAGTTCTCGAGTGGAGACCACGTACCGGCAATCGCTGTCTAGGACGTCTACTCACAAGATGGACGGAGACCAAAGGTTGGCGTTGAATGAAAGCCTATGTCCAACATTGGACTTTTGATGACTTATGGATGGATGGAAACAATAATAGGTATCTATACTTCTAAATAAAAACCGAGATAATTGAAGTGTTCAAGACAATTCTAAAAAAAGCTATTTAGTAAAAAATAATATAATGAAGGTAATAATTATTCTTTACAATGTTTTGCTCGATATTAATGCATGTCGTGTTCACCTATAATTTTTGTGACATTTAGCTGCTATTTTTATGTTTAATCTTTTGACAATGTATTGATGTACACAATGTTGGTGAACTGAAATAAATACGAGTAAATAAATAAAAGTAAGCGTAAACGCACTAAAATTCCATTAGTGCAAGTACATACCTTACTTAATAGCTGTGTACTTGACACTGCTTCAGGGGAGGTGTCGTTAAAGCTTGTAAGCAATTTACAAGGGTGGATAAATCGATCGTAACCAATAAGTAAATTGAGTGCCGCTATCGGCCACAGCGCAACGATATAGGCAGTAATATAACTTGAATTTCAGTCACTGAGTCACATTCTGTTTCAGCGGAAAATATAAAAATATGTTTTCTGTATATGTAGACAGATATTTCGGTGTGATTAAAGTGAAATATAAAAAAATATAGAAATACTTATATAGAATTGAAACCCATTTTCAGATTTAACTCAAAATAAAATTTTAGTGTAGTTCGTCAGTGTGCTCCGCGGAACCCTAACCGCAAAGCCTCTGTGGGGCTCCACGACAAAACGGGTATTAATGAGAATAAAAAATATTATGTTACGACTCAGAAATGTTTCAAGACTTAACGTATGTTTGAAGAGTTTTTCCAAAAAAGTTCCGTCACTAATAAAAAAGGTTGAGAACTACAGTGCTGATCTACGCTTTAAAACTTTCTTTATTACGAAAAGGGTTACAAAAACAACTGCAACTGAGCGCTACCGTGGTTCGGATGACACGTTAAATTGTAGGTCCCGGCTGTTTTAACCGGTAAGCTACGTCAGAGGCCTTCAGGCGGTCTAAAAACTCAGACACCAGGGCTAGCCATCCGGCCTGTAGGTACTTACTGTAGTTTTTACACTATACCACCCCTCCGCTCGACGACAGGTGCTCGCCATGTGTCCGGACGCCGGATTCCGGACAAAGGCTCGTTTGCCGGACAATTTGTACATAATTAATATTGGACGGAGGGTGGCTATTGGCAATTGTTTCAAGTGGATTATATGACACTTAACGAATTGGGCAAGGGTTATTGTAGAGCTTATTTGATTGTTGATTTCATTCAAAAGAACACGGACTTTTGCAGATAATTTATCTCCTCTTTATAAAATATCCTAAGTACCGTATCTGTAATCCGAGGCAGCAGTGGGACACCGCCTCGCCCCGGTAGACATCCAGTGCCGGATTAACTCTATCAGGGGCCCCTAGACCGTGCAATTCTCGTGGCCCTATTACAGAACCTTAACAGCCAAGCCAAGTTTTTCAATAGGCATCTTAGTGATTTGTCGTGATTTCTACGGAATCATTGGTCGCATTGTCCAGTTCTTTTATGCGTTCACAGGGCCCCGTGTCCGTGCCTGTGGGTCCCTTCCCTAGTCAATGTGGGGCCCCTAAACTGGGTAAGGGGACCCCTTGCCTTCGAGGGGTCCCACATGTCCCACAAAATGTAAATTGCCTACAGGAAATTTTGGTTTTGCTCCGCCACTGTCTGTAATAACTCCATTGTTGAATATAGCCATTCCTAGCTCTACCTCTAAAAGGACTTATCGTCCGTGCCCTTCTAAGATCTTCTATTAGTCGAGTCAAACATCTTGGCGGTTGTGGTGTTCGCTACGACCTGCGTATTACCCAATCACGCGCAGTTCTTAAGTGTGTTACAGTCAGGATTGGGTCATCAGCAGCATGTAGGTGATTTATTTATTTAAATAGATACACCAACAGTGAACATATTGAATACAATCTTAACTATTACATTGGTAGATATACAAAGATCTGATATGATCACCTTTAATAGGTGTATACAGCATTTTAAAAAAAACTACTTAGTAGTTAAGACATATTTAGTTGTTACAAACTATTATCACAATTAAGAAAGACAAAAAAAAATGTTATGTTATTGAAAATCAATCATTGAACGTCTTAAGTTGAGACTTGAGTATCTTATTTTTGAAAGCGGTGAGAGAATCATTAAAGATATCGAGGTCATCCAAAGTAGCTTTAAAATCATTATAGGTATGACATAATCTTTGTGCTGGAGAATTAAGGGCTAAGTTGGTCCTAGCAGTTTGTTGCCAACCCAGGATTCGAGAAATTCTGTGTCTGGGGTAGCGACAAGGAACACGCAAAGATATCTCTCTTAGGAAACCGGGACAGTCGGAGAATCCATGGATCGCTTTGTGAAGAAAAGTAAAATCACGGGTCTTTCGTCTATCACGCAGGCTGTGCGTTTTGAAAAAACCTAAGCGATTATCATAGGGACTTCTGTGAGAAATACCTTGGATAGAGAAGGCCAATGATCTTGTAAAAGCACGTTGGATACTTTCAATCCGCTGAGAATGTACCACATAAAATGGATTCCACACTACACTCGAGTATTCCAAACAACTACGCACTATTGAATTGTAGAGTATAATTTTCGTAAGAGGAAGTCTGAAACTCTTAGTGTTGCGCCTAATAAAGCCCAACAATCGTGCTGCTTTTGTTACGATCGCATCAATATGGGACTTAAATGATAGCTTGGTGTCCAGAATGACTCCTAAGTCTCGGATTTCAGTCACCTCCTGCAGAGTAGCTCCATTTAAGGTGTATTTGGTGTCAATGGGATACTTCTTACGAGTGTATTTAATGCTAAAACATTTCTTGGCATTGAGATGCATATCGTTCTGTTCACACCATGTTTTAATGGCGTCAACATCACTTTGAACGAGATTCCCATCTGCCGTAGTTCCTATTACTTTGTATATTTTAAGGTCATCCGCAAACATTTTGATATTACAGTATTTAATGTGAGTAGTAATATCGTTAATAAATATTGCGAAGAGGATGGGACCCAGGTGCGACCCCTGCGGTACACCAGATTCAGCAAGAAACATTTTGGATTTGAAACCGTTAATATAGACCACTTGTTGTCTTTTCCATAGATAAGAATGAAACCATTTTAATAATGATCCAAAAATACCGCCTCATTCCAGCTTCACTGCTAACAAAGGGTGACTTACTTTGTCAAAGGCGCTGCTGAAGTCGGTATACACCGCATCGACTTGGTTTCCCTTGTCCATTTCTTGAGATAACTCGGATATGAAAGAGGATAAGTGAGTCTCGACGGAATGCCCTTTAGTGAAACCATGCTGATGCTCAGACAAAAGGTGACTAAAATGCCGAGAGAGTATGGGACATTTTAAAGCTTCAAATAATTTAGAAAAACACGACAAAACAGAAATAGGTCTATAATTTTTAACGTCATCTACGTTCCCCTTTTTATGCAATGGCACAATCTTTGCTTTTTTCCACTCGTCGAGGAACCGACCAAGCTCTAAAGATCAATTCATAATAAAAGTCAATGGCAGAGCCAGGGCAGAACCACATCTTTTGACAAGTAGCGGTGGAATACCATCGGGACCCGGACCCTTGAAGATAACCAATTGCTTATTTTCAAAACTTCGCGCTCTGTGAATTTTACAACGCCCATACAGTTATTGTTGTTAATGGGATCAACTTTTTCCGGACCCTTCTGAATATGACTATAAGAGGTAAATGCGGTTGAAAAGTTCTCTGCAAAAAGATCAGCTATTTTCTGGCCAGAATTAGCAATCGTATCATTGAAATGCATCTCAGCAGGTAATGAAGAGCGTTCTTTTCGTTTATCTTTTACGTATCTCCAGAAGTCCCTAGGATTTTTTGCTATACCCTCCTCAGTTTTCTTTATATATTCGCTATACAGTGTGTTAGATAATTTATGTCCGCGCTCTCTTAATATTTCATATTAAAGAAGATCGCGAGGGTTATTGTATTTATGGTATCTCAATCGTAATTTATTTTTTCTGGCTAGTAACTTGACTAAATTATTGTTGCACCGAGGTGGAAATCGCTTTTTACTGAATTTGTGTTTAGGAACATATTTATCTACTAAATTGTTGAGAGTTGTATAAAGAGTCGAAGTCATTGACTGATGAACAATTGTTGAACATCATATTCCAATCAGTTTTATTCAGTTTCGAGGTAATAGACTCAAAGTCAGCCTTATAAAACTTAAATTCAGGGGAAACCTGAGGACGGAGGTACTTTGGTTCGCTACTGGGTAATATGCACAACACAGGGGGGGTGCTTAGGGTCGAATTTGCTAATGTGATCGAGCTGTTCAGTTAATGAAATTTCTTTTAAAGTGCTGATAGCTAGGTCTAATGTTCTGCCGTCCTTATTACACAAATAATTGAACTGAAACATATTAGAGATTGAAATGAAGTCCACCAACGCATTTCCAAAGGAATTTCCATAGTAACAAGGTTTCGTGAAGTTATCACATTTAGTCCATTTTATAAACGGTAGATTAAAATCGCCGACAATGACAACCTCATCGACTTGATTCAAATTGTTGAAGGCGTTGTCTATAAATGCATTTAACACATCTGCCAAATGGAGGAGGGATGTAAACGACAAAAATGGCAATTTTCTTAATTTTTTTCCCAATTTTCATTTGTACTAAGACCCATATATCTTCAGAAGTAGATTCCCAACTTTGCATTCTACTGGATTCATACTTGCGCGATACTGTCAACATCACTCCTCCGCCATCTGTTTTTGCAGTAGGAGAACTAGAGCTACATAATCGATCTCGACGATACACAGCGTAACGAGAATCGACAATTTCACTACTATGTACGTTTTTGTTAAGCCAAGTCTCAGAAAATGCTAACAAATCATATGAGCTCTGAAATATGTTGCCATAAATTTTATCTGTTTTTGTTCTCATACCGTGTACATTTTGGTAATAAAGGGTAGCCATTTTTTAAATATTAAAACATTTGCTTTTAAGAAACAAATAGAGTGTAATTATTAACAAGTCAATGTGAAAAAATGGCGGTCCATAGCACGTATCTGAACAGCTGAGCTATTTTCATCCCTTCTAGCATATATACGGCCATCTCGAACCCAAACAAACTTGTAAGAGATTTCTTTTGCCTTTTTGCGAGCAGCCGCATGAAGAGATTTATTAGACGGACTCAGATGTTGTGAGGTGATGATGTTGTACGAGCTAGGTAAAATTAAATACATATTTTATGATATAGAGTTTTTAATTAACATAAAAAATATACTTACTTACATTTAGTTACATTCAGTTACCTTACCCTCGTTTACTAAAATCTATATCAGCCTCAGCTCTTTTAAACAATGCAGTCTTACGAACATGTGTTTACAACGATAACTAGATCTTACAGTTACAGTAAGCGCGAATAAACCATGAACATCGATATTTGGGAACACATAATCAGCATTTCAGTTTCATGCTTCTTTGTCTGACGAACCACCAGTGATTTAATAAATTAGTTTTTGTTTGACATGTAATTTATATACTCTATAAAATTTAACTTGATCTCTGCGACAGCTGTCAGAAAAATCACGCCTATGAAGTCCTGAATTTCTTTATAGTACAGACAGTACCTGTCAATGTCATACTTTGTGGGCATGCCGATTAGTGATGGGCGACGAATGATCGTGACCACAGAGTTTTATTTAAAATATCGATAGTTTATACTAACGATATTTTAAATAATACTTAATTTATCATTAATTTTATTGTATGTTTTAATATCATAACTTACACATGTAAAAGTGTAATTGAATTAAACCCAATTATATGTTACATTAGCATCGATAATAGTGAAAAACGTCGATAAATACTATCGTTACATTATTATGAGTATTTTATTGATATCATAACATTATTTACATGTGTACATACTTGATCTTAAATAATAGTAAGTAAATAAAATCCAATTTCTCACCTTCAACTACTCATTCGATTTCATTACAACTTTGTTTGAAAATCGATTTTTTCCAAAACTATCTCAACACTAAAAATGTCAATATGTAACTGTCGCAGAGATCAAGTTAAATTTTATAGAGTATAGTATGAATAAATGAATATGAAGAAACAATCGACAAAGCGTCAATACGGGCCGAAGCCGTAGTTAGGCGATAATCTCTTTAACCGGCTTCCAAAAAAGAGGTTCTATGTTCGTCTGTATGTATTTTTGTGTATGTTCATCGATATTTTCACCAACTGTGAACTGGTTTTGATGATTTTTTTTGTTTGGTACATGACACTGAATTTAAATGGGACCATCCATTTAAATTTCACCGAAATCCGCTAAGCCATTTTAGATAAATCAACAATAATATGAAAATTAGTACATCGATCCGTGCGAACTATTCTAATTCTGCATACGGTTACGTTATTGATTACGGTTGAAGTCTGTTATGGCATTTTTGTCGCAAAATAATTATTATTCCAAAGGTTGATGTTCATTCGTTATTAGCTATTACTGTAAAATGTTTTGTACATAAAAATGCAAGTAGTTTATATTATCACGTGATATTTAGAGCTCATTGTTCGAGATGTGTGAGGAACCAGAGGGCGCTGTTGATGAGATTGTCCATTTCGGCGGGCTGGCTCGACAGAGAGTGGTTATCGTCGTACATGTACACTCTGCGGACAAAACATACGTGTTATTCACCCTCCATTTAACTCTTCCAAGTACTTTGTTACAACTACCGCTGGACATAGGCCTCCCCTACAGATCTCTCCGGTAAGACCAGTTAGATTTAATACTGTGTACATCATAATATTTAGCCCACCAAAAACATTTTCATATGAAATAAATAAATATTAGGGGACATCTTACACACGGCCTCTGACCCCAAACTAAGCAAAGCTTGTTATATGGCGGCCAGAGACTGATATATTGCATATACATATTTTTAAATGCATACTTACATAGATGGTACCTAAATAACACCCAGACACAGAGCAAACACCTATGTTCATCACATAAATATTTACCCTGGTTGGCGAACCGACGCCTCTTTAATCCAGAAGTCAGGGTTACTAACCACTGAGCCACCGAGGCAGTCTTAAATGTTGCCAAAAGGAGAACATATTATTATGATATGGCGCTCACTATCTAAAAGTTACCAAATCCCATGGAGATCTAAGCTTCTAATTCTACACGTTCTCTCTCTACAAGCCCTAACTTCACAAACTCTGCACCTTAAAAAAAAGAAAGTTTCTATACACCTAGTGTGTGAAGCACGATAAAAATCATTTTCATTGATTAAGCAATGCGCCATTTCTCGTTAATGGAAGAAGTTCTAATAATTTCACATTAAGTGACTGACTGGTTTAAAGCAGTTCTCACAGATGGCGCTTCCAACAATGTAGTAACTAGTTGGTAAACATGATAGACATTCTCTAATTCGACGTCTTCGCACACAAGCGTTTCTAGCTTAATTTGGACAAAGCATCTGGGCCGGAATCCCAGAAGGATGCAGGTTCGAATCCTGCGAACGCGTCAATTTTTGTAATGTTTATCATAAAAAAGAAAGTTTCTGCACCTTAGTCAATAAACATGTAATAATTCATAAATATGGCTTGAAAAAACAAAGTACTTAATGTTTATGATATATGACCTATCTCAGCTCGGTCAGACAGTGGAGATGCATTTATTGAAGAGACTGTTCTCACCTCGTCTCGACGCCATTGGCCTTCAGTCTCCTGATATAGTCCAGCCCCTGATAATACGGCACCCTCTTATCGCCGCTGCCCAGCATCATGGCGGTCGGCGCGCGGACTTTGTGCAGGTGCACCAGCGGGGAACACCTCCTCATGAGGAGCAGCTCGTCTTCCGATAGAGGACCTTTTTCTGTGTACTCAAAACCGGCTTCTACGGCGCACCTAGTACGAAATACGACGGTTAAGTAATAGGCTGATTTATATGCTTAGACCCGAGTTCACCAACGCTTGATTAAGTTAAACGTGTGATTACTGTGTTCGAACAACGGTTAAACTCGGGTTTCAGACCCTAGTTCACCAACAGATGTTAAATTTATCAACCGTTGATTAAATCTTAAACAGCCTTTTAACGAAATTTTGCTGTTCAGCAAACAAAAACCGTAGGTTAAATATAGTAAACACACGTTTAACTTAAACAAGCGTTGGTGACCTCGAGGCTTATTAGGTTAGTCTAAATTCAGACAGTCTTACTGAGAGTCTAAGACAGTCTCACTAATATCAGTAATATAAGAGTGAGGCAGTAAACAGAATCGATAATAGTTACTCCAGTAACACCAATATAGGCCGATTCGAACATCTTGGCGGCTGTCATGTTAGCTACAAGGTGCGGGTAACCCAATCCTCGTTCAGTTGTTAAGTGAGCGTGAGGATTGGGTTATCTGCAGCTTGTTGTTACCCAGCACAGTCGCTAAGTATTTGATTCGATCTACAAGCAACGGGCTTGATAAGACCAATCTAACATAATTAGTCCTTTAGTATGAATCAGCACGAATATCGACGTCTACAGACGTTAGGCCAGCGACATAAAAAGCGGTAAATGAGTATTGACGCATTTTAACGTAAGTTAACACTTTTTTCCAGACACACTTTTTAACGTAAGTTAAAAATACAATTGTATGTTTTTACTGCTGTTGTTGTGTATAGATTGAAATTGATTCCGAAAACATTCATAATCATGATGTCATAGCCCTGTGAAATGTACTCTCGTTAGTTCTTGTTTTTAAGTGTGTAATACGAACTGATTTAACTGCTCGCGCTGACTTGCGGTAGTGACGTCACCGCTGGTCCCAACATAATATCAGTGCTGGTTGTATATAACTAGCAATATGCTGAGTTGGGATCAGTTTCGTGGCAAAGCATTGGGTATGAATTGTTCTATTTTTAGTTGTTTTTCGTGTTTTGTTTCTGTGTACCTATTTGTTTTGTCCCAATAAAATTTTCTGTATTTTCTGTATTTCATTGACCAAGTTAAAGTTAACACTACTGTCCCATGTATGGCTTTAAACATTTTTAAACATTTCCCTGGCGGAAACGAGAAAGAACAATGAAAAATATACCTATTATCCACAAGTTATCCAGAACTGCCGTCCATATCCGAAAAAAAAACATCTATTTCATACATTTTGTCGATTACGAGTTGCAATTTTTTATGAAACACCTGATTTTTAGGGTTAGTAATAAACGGAACCCTTATAGGATCACTTTGTGTCGGACAACAAAGTGATCCTATAAGGGTTCCGTTTATAACGTCCGTCTGTGTGTATGTCCAGACTCTTTATCTCGGAAACGCGTAAAGATATCGAGTTGAAATTTAAACTGTATACGTATATCTATGGTCTCTTGCATGTGTGTAAAAGAAAAACTCCTCAGTTACCGTATAAAAAAGGTAGAGCCGTTTATGTCGTAAAAAACCGCATATTTAGACACAAAAATCAAAACCTACAGGGTACTTCCCGTTGACATAGTACTATGAAATTTGGCGAGAAGCATTGTCTCAGAGTACACACATAGGAATAAATCCGAAAACTGTACATTTTTATTTAAATCACAAAAAATAGGGCCTCAAAATTCACAAAATATGGGTTCAAAATTCAAAGTGAGTAAATCGTATCATCAAGGTATCATATAAAAGAACTTCATTAGCACATGCTAAAACAGGTTTTTAATTATTTTAACAATGTGTTTGTACGGAATCCTCGATGTGCGAGCCTGACTCGCACTTGACCGGTTTTTTTTTTTCGAATCCCGGGTTAGCCCCACAGTAAAAGTAATTCATAATAATCACCTCCTTTCCACTTAGTATAGAACAGGGCAAGCAGATAGCCCTGTATGAATAAAGTACGGATTTCATGATTATTTTATAGGGTCGACTCACCCATCAGAGTTGTCAGCGTAATATCCCTTGGTAGCCAAGTCTATGAGAGGATTCCTCATAACCATGGCTCTGAACCGGGCGGGGTGTCGGGCCGCGAGGTGGCCTACCACGAGCCCTCCGTAACTGCCTTTACCAAATTACACTCGTGAGGACCACATAATAAAAATTACTAGAATCCTAACGCGAGTGCCAGATGAGGGCTCTTTTCACCTTAGAATTAGAACCAAAGTAATAGAATACTTACTTAATTTTGCTCAAATAAAAACAATCTCTTTCCTATATACGAGTATATTCTATAACTCCATTTTTTTAATGATAAAAATAAATTGTATAAAAAATATAAATACAGCATTCTAATTTTTCTAGTTTAGCAATAATGTGCTTCTATCGTTCTTTTACTTACATTTTTACCTGAACCTTCCACATACATCTCTTATTTTGCTAAAATTATAAGAAACTAGTGTAGTAACAGTACAGTGTAGTCCTAGTTTCTTATAATTTACAATGTGTCTAGAAACTTCATAAAAAGTGTGTCCAATTGGTAAAAATGCTCATTAGAAGGTTACTTGATCAGAGTTGCCAGATAAAATCTACCTATTCTGTCAAACATAATAATTAATTCTAAAAAAATTAAAATTAATTTTAAAAAAAGGGAAAGCTCTTTTTGTTTTTAACTGGTATTTATACCTATATCCTTGTTTATGACCGATTTCGAACAGCGTGATTGTTGAAGATTGGTCCTAGTTTGGTATTTCGAAACATGTTGTAAAGTACTCTAGAATATCGGTTGGGTGAAATATTTCATTGGAAATATTAAACTTTCAAATACAATATCGACACCTCCGGTAAAACAAGGGCATATTATTTTTTTCCAAAGCAAATATGCCCTTGTCTTACCGAATGTGCTTTTCTTATACCTCCATTGAGTACTACATGACTCGTGGCGTCTCTCTCCAACACGGTGGTGAGAGCGAGATAACAGTCATCCACGTCGTATTGGCCCACGTGACCGATCAAGCTGCGTACGTTACCGTCGCCCGCGCCGATCGAGCCACGATAATTGCACCTCAATACCGCAAATCCTAAAGGACGTTATTATATAAAAATCATGTACAAATATTTTGTACCACAAATAAGTCTGGCTCTATGTTAAATGACAATGCGGTCGAGGTTATCTCGCTTTGTGTTTCGAGAACTATAAATGTTACTATACGCGAGCGTAGTGAGTGCAAAAAATTTACGGAGTTATTAATAAATTCAAAATAGACATGACCAACATAGAGTACTGTACCTATACTGTAGTAGTAGTAGCAAGCATGAAAATTCTAATATATGACGTCGATTTAAGCAAAAACCATCGCCTGGCTAAAGACCGACATGGCCGCGTGGTTCTTTTTGAGCATTAGAGCAGTGAGCTCGAAATTTTTTCAATATTTTGTAATATGTGTCAATATGTTTTTTTTCGGATTTGTACACAAGTTCTGGATAACTTCTGGTTAATAGGTATATTTTTCATTGTTCTTTCTATTTTCCGCCAGGGAAATATTTAAAAATGTTTAGAGCCATAAATGGGACTGTAGTATTAACTTTAACTTGGTCAATGCGTCAATGCTCATTTACCGCTTTTTTATGTCGCTGGCCGTCTTTTTGTACGTCTGAAGACGTCGTTATTCATGCTGATTTATACTAAAGGACTAATTATGTTAGATTGGTCTTATCAAGCCCGTTGCTTGTAGATCGAATCAATTAAGGAGCGTCTAAAAATTACGTGAGTTGTTTTTTTTAAATTTTCTGACCCTCTCTCCCCCGTTGGTAAGATGCCGTGAGATTTTGTTTAACCTCTTTCCCCATCCCCCAAACTCACGTGAGATTTTTCAGAATCTGGGTTCCTTACGTAAACGCGTTGGGTTGTTATTGTAGAAAGAAAAAACAATTTGCTTCGTGTTCTTATTTACGACTAGTTAAGACTAGTAATCAATATTGCTGAGAGTTATAAATGTAATAAAAATTTAACAAGAGAATACTTAAATCATGACTACTGTGATAAAAAGAAAAGAATATGGAATAATGGCGCGAAAACAAAGAACGGGCTACACTGTACCGTAAATTCAGACAAAATTGAGCTTTTTGGTATAAATTAAATATGGTGGTTTGACATTCAGCAGATGTATAACGTCGAAGTATGAATAAAATTAAAGGACGTTATTATATAAAAAAATCATGTACAAATATTTTGTACCACAAATAAGTCTGGCTCTGTGTTAAATGACGATGCGGTCGAGGTTATCTCGCTTTCTGTTTCGATAACTATAAAATCTTATTACGCGAGCGTAGTGAGTGCAAAAAATTTACAGAGTTATTAATAAATTCAAAATAGACATGACCAACATAGAGTACTGTACCTATACTGTAGTAGTAGTAGCAAGCATGAAAATTCTAATATATGACGTCGATTTAAGCAAAAACCATCGCCTGGCTAAAGACCGACATGGCCGCGTGGTTCTTTTTGAGCATTAGAGCAGTGAGCTCGAAATTTTTTCAATATTTTGTCAGTGAAGGTTAGATTTGAAAAAAAAATCAGATGTGAGCAAAGAAAACATCCAAATATATAACCTGTAAAATGTACAGGATAATATTATGTACCTACGAATATTATTTCCTAAATAATTGTTTGGCCGGCACTCTTTCAGATATAGCCCAAAATGAATGATGTCTTTTGTATAGTGGTTTAGAAAGTGCGAAGTGATGAGGAAAGTTATAAATAAAATTTTATAACAGTAAATTTAAAAGGTGTTGTGTCATTTATGAAGGCGCCATCGTAATTATAATAGCTAATTAGCATATTTCTGTTTCTTTTTCACTTTAGGCATTCGATAGAGAGAACACTTTTTAAGTTTAATTTACGATAGTGCCTTCATAATTGGGCCTAGTATAGGCTTAAAAACTACGCTTTATAAGTTTAGTACATCGGCAGTCACACAGAAGAGAGAAGGTCTCTTTTCTGTGGGCAGTCAGGTATTTCTCGGAATAATCGATTTTCGAAGTATTGATTTAGCACAACGCTTCAAGGGGGCAAAATCGACGCCATGTTTCCGAAATTTGCTATGACGTAGCTATGACACGTTTTTTCGAGGGCTAGGGCGCCCCTATGATTTTCAGTGACGAAAAGCAAGTGAGCAGAAAGATCGACATGGGTGAAACATCGGGACATTTAGCGATCAAGTACGAATCGGGACGCGTCCCCAAACCCTTGTAAATCGGGACGTCTCGCGAAAATCGAGACACCTGGCAATGCTATAGACTACTAAGACAATATTAAAAAAAACAAAAACGATTTATATTTCTAGAACACTGACACTGATACACAATCTATTACTGGATTACTAGCATAGCTCATTTACCACTTTTTTTCTACATCAAGTTAAACTAACTCTTAGCTTGCAAGCAACAGTTGTAAAAACATCGCCAAACAAGCAAAATCAGCAATGTCAGCTATGATGAGCAACCGTATAACTATATCATACTATACTGAAACGGTTTGCGGCTGCATAATGGACAATAACCAATCCAGGTTTTGACTTTACATTTTGGCTACTGTGATTGGTCGAGCACTACGCAGAGGCTGGTCACAAGGCGTTTTGTTGCCACAACGACGCGGCGAAAAAGCGCCTATACTCTATAAAATTTAACTTGATCTCTGCGACAACTGTCACAAAAATAAAACGCATATGATGACAGTACCTGTCAATGTCATACTTTATGGGCATGCCGATTAGTGATGGGCGACGAATGATCATGACCACAGAGTTTTAGATAGAGTTTTATTTAAAATATCGATAGTTTATACTAACGATATTTTAAATAAAACTTAATTTATCATTAATTTTACTGTATATTTTAATATTATAACATTTTTGTACATGTGTAATTAAATTAAACCCAATTTTATGTTACATTAACATTGATAACAGTGAAAAACGTCGATAAATACTATCGTTACACTATTATGATTATTTAATTAATATCATAACATTATTTACATGTGTACATACTTGATCTTAAATAATAGTAAGTAAATAAAATCCAATTTCTCACCTTCAACTACTCATTCGATTTCATTACAACATTGTTTGAAAATCGTTTTTTTCCATCACTATCTCAACTCTAAAAATGTCAATCTTCTATGTCAATGTCACTGTCGCAGAGATCAAGTTAAATTTTAAAGAGTATATTAGTCGCAGGCGTTGCAGCCCCCTTTTCCCGCTTTTTCGCACGTTTTGCTTGTCCCATCATCGCAGAAGATAACTCTATCAATGTTTTTACGTGCGAATAAATAAGTAAAATCGACTATGGGAAAGAGACAATCGCCTTTTTACGGCTTCGTTTGAATTTTATCGCCGATTTGTCTAATAGTGGTTCATGAGACAGAGATAGCTCTCTACAAAGCCGAGCAAAACAACAACCGGCCAATTATCTCTTTGCGAACGCTATTACCGTATTTTATTTATTTCCAAAACTCACCAATCATTGATATCCGTGTAATTAAACATAGTAGCGACATCCACTACAGGATTTCTGCTGACCATCGCTCTATACACATCCGGGTACTGTTCGCTAAGATGGGTCACCAGAAACCCTCCATGGGACCCCACAAAAAGCACCAAATTTTTGTTATTTTAGCTGCAAGCTGCGCAATATCCAATCCTGACTAAGCTCACTTAAAGCTGGGTTAAAGCTGGCTGGCTGGCTGGTTGACTGGATATTGCATAGTTTGTAACTAACTTCACCATTGAATTTTTGAATGTTGTTATGGCTTCGTTTGAATTTTATTGCCAATTTGTCGAATAGTGGTTCGTGCGACAGAAGTAACTCTTTTCAAAGCCTTTACCAGCCGATTACCTCTTTCAGTTACTATTGCTATATCACTATCAACTACTCACCAATCATTGATATCCGTATAATTAAACATAGTAGCGACATCCACCACGGGATTTCTGCTGACCACCGCTCTGTACACATCCGGGTACTGCCCGCTAAGATGCGTCACCAAAAACCCCCCATGGGACCCCCCAAATAGCACCACATTTTTGTTATTTATCGGGTAGTTGTTTACAGCGACATCTGTGGCCAGTTTGCAGTCTTTAACGTCGGCGTCTCCCGCCTTCCCGGGCAAATAGCGGAGGAGAGCGTCGCCGGCGCCGGTCGAGCCGCGGTAGTTGATTTGGAGAGACGCGAAACCTGCAATTTTGATGCTGTGAGCCAAATTAGCTAGTTGTGTTTTCTAGTGTTTTAATGTTGGTAGAGTGTTTTGGAAGTTACGATTTTAAATTCTCAGAGCAAATAAAAAAATCAAGAGAGAACGTAGTTGAACAGTCGAGTGAGGCCGGTTGTTTATACATGTGTGAGTTGCGCCGCCATAGTTCGACTGACAAGCCAAGGCATAGTTTCGTTGTACGCGATGTGTGTGTAATTGTCTGTACACGGCGAGGCGTTGTATGTAGTTTTGGTCGGCTTCATTTGTTTGTTCACAACATTCTGTCTTTATTTTTTTATTTGGTCTAAGTTTTAATTGAATAAACATTGAGAAGCCTTTTAATGTTTTTCTGTATTTACAGTAAGTTTTAAAGAGCTTCAGTGCTTATTATTAGTATGCCAAATAAACTAGTTGTGTTTTCTACGGTGTTGTAATTTTTTTAGTTCGTTTAGGAATTTACGATTTTAAATTGAATAAATATTGAGATGTCTTTTTATTCTATCTTGTGTTTACAATAAGTTTTAAAGAGCTTCAATCTTTATTATTTTTCTATGGCTGCAAACGTTTTGAAATTGTGATAATCACGTACGTAATGTAATGAACTAAGAAGTATAATTGTTGTTAAATATATTATTGTTTCACTCAATAATACTGGCTGCCAGTGTACAGTTATCATTCTCGCCTATCCTCGACCGCGTCGACATTTAATACAGTTTTTAAAAACATTGTAGGATTACACATTACTTCAAATAAAATCTATGCAATTTAATTGTATTTGCTTGTGGGTTTGAACCCACTCTGGAATTGATTCTTTTTTGTTAAATTTCTATAAAAGTTAAGCAGATTTTTAATTTAGATAGATTCTATAGACTAACTGACTTACCTAGCATGTGGAACATCGTGGTTTCCAAGGCGTAAGCGTTGACAAAGCTGGAGTGCGGTCCGCCGTGCGGCCACACTATCAGAGGGAGTTTCTTACCCGCCTCAGTCTTAGGCGCGAAGTATATCGCAGAAAACGAGTCTGAAAGGGAGAGCAAACATTTGCATTAAGGTCCTTTATGGCGTTGTGAACACGAGGCGAGTCATTGCGCAGCAGGGAATTCGTTATGTCAGCTGCGCGAGGAGTGGGGATATGTGCAGCTTGTAGCTAACTTCACAGACACTACACAGGGTTATTTTTAATCAATTAGTATCCTTTTAGGGGCTTATTCTGTACATCAAAACTAACAACTTATTAAACCTTCCACCGGGCCACGACCTGCAATGGCCCATCTGAAAGTCCATTAACAGACTCCGAACACAAGCGGGCCGTTGTAGGTACAACATGTGCAAATGGGGCTTAGCCGAACCACCAAAGGAGGAATGCGACTGTGGCGCCACTCAACAGACGATGGAGCATCTACTACAATGTCCACTGTGCCCTAACACCTGCACACAAGAAGATCTCCACGAGGCCAACACCGCCGCAGTCTCCGTGGCCTCTTACTGGTCGAACAGCATATAACAAAATATAAAAATATAAATTTTATGATCGAATAGCTGACTCGAAAAGAAGAAGAAGGGGCTTATTCTATACATTAAAACTAACAACTTATGTTCTGTGACTTTTGTCAAAACTCAAATAAAAAATTGTTGTTCCTTAGATAAATATCGTTCTCCCGCGACATAATGTATGGAACAGCTGATTTTTTTTTTAGTTTTGGCTAAAGTAATAGAACATAAGTTGTTAGTTTTGATGTACAGAATAAGCCCCTGAAAGGATGCTAATTGATTAGAAATAACCCTGTGTACTTTGATTCTTCCTACAAAGTTAAATAAAACACAACCATTAAGTGACGAAAATCTACCAACGACTTTAATTAATATGAGTATATTTAAGCAAAATATAAGTAGATTGTTTTTTTTTTACTTTTCAAATATGTTATTATTATATACTACGGCACTAATCGCGCACTAAAATTAAGAGATAAATAAATACCTCATCACCAACGTTTCTCGTGGTCACAGGTAGACTGGAGTATGAAACAGCTGGTACCGCCAATTCAACTTGAACTTGAAAAATTGTTACTACGACACATAACACTGACGGCATCTAACAATGTCCTTCTACCTACACTACGCGATTTGCATTTGTTGACAACAGGATTCCACGACGCCGATAACTTAAATCCATCCTCCCGGTTGAAATTGTTAAGTTTTTTAATTTCCACCGCTTCACGAACTATTCTTGAAAAATAGTGTAGATCCGTGGAGAGGAGTTTTGTGTCGTGGAGCTCGATCCAATGACCAGTACCTCCGTCAAGCAAATGCTCAGCTATAGCAGACTTCTGTACCTGGCGGTTTTTGACTGCCGCGATATGTTCTTTGATCCGTTCAGCAATAGTACGCTTCGTTTCAATCCACCTTATATAATAATAATGTGTTCAAATCGCGAAAGTTTAAAAACAACATTTTCAAATATGTGTCCAAGTCCTAATTGTGATGAATAAACTAAAACCAATTACATACCTCAAAATAAGTAACATTAGAGAGGGAGAGAGATGGAGATAGAGTGAGAAACACTATCAACAACATCTTCCTTCGCCGCCTGTCCAATAGTCCTTCTTGGGTAGATCTATGTTCTGCAGTGGTCTATTAAATGGTCTGTATGATACAGTACAATATACTTATTTAGGTACTATTAATAATGAAAATAATATACTCACTAACGCCATCGGAGCCCTCATGCTTCAATTGCAAGTACTCTACTTGCGCGGAAGCGACGGGCGGATCTTGTGTCTCGCTCACTCGTACCCACGAAATATCGCCCTCGCTGCCTCTAGCCGGTAGTCGGGCAACGTATATCTGATAACAACTCGGATAATTAAAATAAGCTAGTTCATTATTTTTAATATAAACATCATCTATACTCTATAAAATTTAACTTGATCTCTGCGACAGTGACATTGACATAGAAAATTGAAATTTTTAGAGTTGAGCTAGTGGTGGAAAAAATCGATTTTCAAACAATGTTGTAATGAAATCGAATGAGTAGTTGAAGGTGAGAAATTGGATTTTATTTACTTACTATTATTTAAGATCAAGTATGTACACATGTAAATAATGTTATGATATTAATTAAATACTCATAACAATGTAACGATAGTATTTATCGACGTTTTTCACTAATATCGATGCTAATATAACATATAATTGGGTTTAATTTAATTACACATGTAAAAAATGTTATGATATTAAAATATACAATAAAATTAATGATAAATTAAGTTTTATTTAAAATGCCGTCGGTATAAACTATCGATATTTTAATTAAAACTCTATCTAAAACTCTGTGGTCACGATCATTCGTCGCCCATCACTACTCGGCATGTCCATAAAGTATGACATTGACAGGTACTGTCTGTACTATTAAGAAATTCAGGACTTCATAGGCGTGATTTTTCTGACAGCTGTCGCAGAGATCAAGTTAAATTTTATAGAGTATAAGACCGCATAACTATGAACCACTTTTACTGTAGGACCAACTCAAAATTCGAGAAAAAAAAATCAGCTGTTCCATACAAAATTGCAAATTGGAATCGAGCTACGAGAAAAGATACTCGCCGTACACAACTAAGTTTTATAATTCGATTCAGGAAAACTAAGATTAGACTTTCATACAGTACGGAACCCTACGTGCGCATCAGTTGGACACTCGCACTTGACCGATTATTATAATTTTCTTCTTTTGTTACGTTTATTTTTTTGTGGTGTCAATAAACTGTTGCTTGCTTCGGTGGTTCAGTGGTTAGTGACCCTGACTTTTGGATCAAAGAGGCGTGGGTTCGATTCCCACCCAAAGCAAATAATTATATACGTGATGAACATGGGTGTTTGCTGTGTGTCTGGGTGTTATTTAGGTATTATCTATATAAGTATGTATGTATTTAAAAATATGTAAATGTAGTATATCAGTCTCTGGCCGCCATATCACAAGCTTTGCTTAGTTTGGGGTCAAAGACCGTGTGTAAGATGTCCCCCAATATTTATTTATTTATTGTTCTTGTATTGCATAGGTCGAATCAAACAAATCGACGGATGTGAATTTAGTTACATGCTGCGCGAAGCCAGGATGGGATTGGCCATGATTGGCCAGGATTTCGCTTCTAGCTAATTTCACATCCGCCGATTTGTATGATTCGACCTATACAAACTACACATAGGTAACTAATGAAATTATTTTTATCGTGCTTCACACACTAGGTGTAGAGAAACTTTCTTTTTGTGATAAACATTTCAAAAATTGACGCGTTCGCAGGATTTGAACCTGCATCCTCTGGGACTCCGGCCCAGATGCTTTGTCCAATTAAGCTAAAACGCTCTCTGCGAAGGCGCCGAATTAGTGATTGTTTATCATTTTTACTAACTACTACATTGTTGGAAGCGCCATTTGTGAGAACTGCTTTATACCATTCGGTCACTTAATGTGAAATTATTAGAACTTCTTACCATTAACGAGAAATGACGCATTGCTTAATCAATGAAATTATTTTTATCGTGCTTCATTCACTACGTGTATAGAAACTTTCTTTTTGTGACGCGTCAATTTTTGAAATGTTTATCACAAAAATAAAGTTTCTACACATAACTACATGTTTTTTATTTATTTAATAATCTAAATGTTCACCTGTCCAGGAGTAGTGAGGTTGGAGTAAGCGGAGAGTATGACGTCACCCCTCACGTCCAACACCGAAGTGGATCCGGGCGGGCTCCTCATCGATATGTCCGTTATACTGCCCGTTTCTGAAAAATAATACAAAGTATGTTATTTTTAAACTTTCGCGATTTGAACACATAATTATTATATACTACGGGACCTATCGCGCACTAAAATTACGAGATATATAAATACCTCCTCATCCCGACGTTTCGGCAGAGTTGCGTCGACCGTGGTCACGGGTAGACTACTCAGTCTAGGAGGTATTTATTTATCTCGTAATTTTAGTGCGCGATTAGTCCCGTAGTATATAATAATTAAATACAAAGTATGTAAGTAGTTTTGGGAGTTTTGGCGGGAACGCGGAAAAGTCATGTCGCCTCATTGTATTATTTAGTTAAACTTGTGTTTTTATCATTGATAATTAGTGAAAAATGGTGGTATTTCGTTGATTATGAGCTGATTTACGTGCATGAGTGTAGGCAAGTGATATAATGTGACGTATCATGTTGTTCCGTGTTGTTACCAAAACTCCATAGACGCCTCTAGTAAAGTCTCCACTGCTTTACTGAGGTATGACTTGGACTACGTTGACTACGACAGTGACTATTCTGTTAAAATATCCAAAATTATTGAAACTTAATACTTGACACTGGCAAATGCACAACAATGCGACGCCAAACAAAAGAAGAAGTAGTTTTGTGACAAGGGTACTAGGTGTGATAATGTGTGTGTTTTAAGATTTATATTGTTGTTAATGTACTGTACCTCTTATTTTTATTGCAAATACATTTCTGTATTAAATACACAGTACATTTAAACGGAATTATTGAGATTTCACACTTATTAAAAAATATATTATTCAAATGGTGATTTTATACGAACCAAGGTCCACAACATAGGTCCTGAGTTCAGTCTGCTGCGGCGTGCAGAACACGAGCCTCCCGCCGTCGGCAGAGAAACAACGCCCCGGTAATGCTTGGTTGTACGCGCCGTAGAATGGCTGCCCTGATGTAGTCTTGATATCAGTCTCTACGATGTCTACTAGGGGGACTGCTTCATTCTGAAAGGGTAAAAAACGTTTTGTTTTACTAATAGTCCAGGAGGTAAGCGCAAAAAATGCAACTACTTTCTAAAAGCTGTTTTTTAGGATAGGATCACTTTGTTGTCTGTCTGTCCGTCTGTGTGTATGTCAAGACTCGTACCGTCTAACCACAAAAGTTTTACGCACGCTTTAGACAAAGTTTAGCAGTACAAATTGTACCGTTAAACAGTTTTTAAGGTGTGTTTAAATCTTTTGTGGTAAGGCGGTTAATCTCGGGAACGCGTAAAGATATCGAGTTGAAATTTTAACTGTATTCGTATATCTATGGTCTCTTACAGTTGTGTAAAGATAAAACTTCTCAGTTATCATATAAAGAAGTTAGAGCCGTTTATGTCGTAAAAAACCGCATATTTCGACACTCACAAAAATCAAAACCTACAGGGTACTTCCCGTTGACATAGAACTATGAAGTTTGGCGAGAAGCATTGTCTCAGAGTACACATATAGGAATAAATCTGAAAACTGAACATTTTTAATTAAATCACAAAAAATAGGACTTCAAAATTCTCAAAATATGGGTTAAAGTGCGTAAATCGTATCATATAAGATATCATATAAAAGAGCTTCATTAGCACATGCTATAACAGGTTTTTAGTTAATTTAACAATTTTCGATGAATGATGAGAAAAGTAAAAAAAAAAAAAGCTTTTGTCGATGATGATGATGAGTATAGAGATTTTAACAACGTACTTCTCAATTTAGTGAAATTTTCTGGATTTGAACGGGACCCTCGGTGTGCGAGCCTGACTTGCACTTGTCCGGTTTTTTTGTGATTGGTAGCCACGGTGGTGTACAACAATACCCCGGATGCTGTCAGCTGGAATGCTTAGCGTTTGGAGGGGAACCAGTTTGAACTTTAAAAAAAAATAGTAACTACTTTTAAAAGCTGGAAATTGGTGTGCGGGTAGGAAACATTGGGGTAAATAGTAAACATTGGGGATGTCCAGTAACCAGAACTAATTCATAACTTGAAATTTCACAATCTAGCGTGACAGAGAGCGAAATCTCAAACATTTTAAGAGAATTCGTAAAATCGCCTCTATAGTGAAAGAAGGAAGTTTTAACTTTTACCTCTCCTGCATGCTTGGAAAAAATTGCTCTAAGCGATAAGACCGCCGGTTATCGCATTGAGTATAGTAGCCGGCAAACAACTTGAACATTAAACCTTAGCTACCTCTATTTTGTTTTCTCTCCTAACGAAAGGGAGAGAGTGATATTTTTTTGTTCAAGTTACGTGCCGGGACCTATACCTCAGCAGTGAAAGTGTATATTTTACTGTTTATTTTTTGTACTCGTAATATTGATGAATGTGTGAACAATAAAGCGTTTATCTGTCTATTTCTCTCCATTAATATTAGCTATCTCATACCTTTTTTTTGCCAAGTGAACTGTATTTTTGCCTAAATGTTCCTCCCATGCAGTACGCTTATACAAAGTAACAGCTTTTCGGACCCGGGATTAATTCACGTGTGTGCATTATAGTACAGACGTCAGTTGACGTAATTATTATGTGTACTGTACTGTACTGTATCAGCCTTTTTAATAGTCCACTGCAGGACGTAGGCCTACCCACGAAGGGTGATTGGGCCATATCCACCACGCTGGCCCAGTGCGGGTTGGTGGATTCGCATACGCCATCGAATTTCTTCTACGGAAGTATGCAGGTTGCCTCACGATGTTTTCCTTCACCGAAAAGCCAGTGGTGTGAAATTCCGTACATAAATTCCGGCGGGTGTCACTACCTCTAGGCCACCACGGCTCGCCATATATATATATTATTATGTGTACGTTGTTTTAATACAAACAATCCAATATTTTTCCGATATACCTTTTGGGGCTTTATCTTTTATTAGTCCGGAGTGTCATGATTGTGTCTCCCTACAGAACCGTTTTTTTTACGCGATCTGATGACATGCCTGGTGCAATCCATCAGCCACTCACTGCAGCCAAACTAGATCCCCGCGCGGTCTGAACGATCATACTGGATCACTGAACGTCAACTACAGTGTTCTTAACTTACAGAACCGTTCCTTTTGATCACGATCTGATGACAAGCGTGGTGCGGTCCGTCAGCCGCGCGCTGCAGCCAGACTAGATCCCCGCGCGGTCTGAACGATCATACTGGATCACTGAACGTCAACTACAGTGTTCTTAACTTACAGAACCGTTCCTTTTGATCACGATCTGATGACAAGCGTGGTGCGGTCCGTCAGCCGCGCGCTGCAGCCAGACTAGATCCCCGCGCGGTCTGAACGATCATACTGGATCACTGAACGTCAACTACAGTGTTCTTAACTTACAGAACCGTTCCTTTTGATCACGATCTGATGACAAGCGTGGTGCGGTCCGTCAGCCGCGCGCTGCAGCCAGACTAGATCCCCGCGCGAGCTGAACCGAGGCGAACGCACTGACTTGCCTTCTGCAGACAGTTTCGCTGTAAAATATGACGATAAATTCGTATCAAGATCGATTTGTTGATAGTTGTCGGCATCTTTTTTGACAACCTATTAAAAGCACCATTTTCGATTTGCTACCTTATTACAACCTTTCATAAAATATTTTAACAAAAAATAGAAACCCCGCCTCTTGACAAGCAAACCGCAGGATAATGGTATCATTTTGTCATAACAGATAGGATGACGAAGAGTAGTGGCAGCTGGGTGGCCGGTGGACTATTCACAGTTTCGTCTAATGTGATCGAGAAGTTGAAAGAATGCTGGTTGGTGCAGAAGATGTGTCCCAAACGTCACCACACTATATACTATAGGACTCACATAAAGCCCCGACCAGAGTGAACGAGAAGATAAAAGGTCGATTAGTGCAGAAGACGAGTCCCAAGCGTCGCGGCTCTGTCACCCATGCTCCCATTGTCAGGCGAAAACCGTATACCATATGACTAGAAAGTTCACTATAGTACTCACTCAAGGCCCCGTCCAGAGTGAGCGAGAAGATGAAAGAAGGCCGGTTGGTGCAGAAGATGAGTCCCAAGCGTCGCGGCTCTGTCACCCACGCTCCCATTGTCAGGCGAAAACCGTATACCATATGACTAGAGAGTTCACTATAGTACTCACTCAAGGCCCCGTCCAGAGTGAGCGAGAAGATGAAAGAAGGCCGGTTGGTGCAGAACATGAGTCCCAAGCGTCGCGGCTCTGTCACCCACGCTCCCATTGTCAGGCGAAAACCGTATACCATATGACTAGAGAGTTCACTATAGTACTCACTCAAGGCCCCGTCCAGAGTGAGCGAGAAGATGAAAGAAGGCCGGTTGGTGCAGAACATGAGTCCCAAGCGTCGCGGCTCTGTCACCCACGCTCCCATTGTCAGGCGAAAACCGTATACCATATGACTAGAGAGTTCACTATAGTACTCACTCAAGGCCCCGTCCAGAGTGAGCGAGAAGATGAAAGAAGGCCGGTTGGTGCAGAAGATGAGTCCCAAGCGTCGCGGCTCCGTCGGCCACGCTCCCATTGTCAGGCGAAAACCG
This sequence comes from Hypomecis punctinalis, assembly GCA_949316475.1. Taxonomy (NCBI): domain Eukaryota; kingdom Metazoa; phylum Arthropoda; class Insecta; order Lepidoptera; family Geometridae; genus Hypomecis; species Hypomecis punctinalis. Next base: position 22,760,378 of record OX438801.1, on the reverse strand, counting down.
CTCCTATACCATATGACTAGAGAGTTCATTATAGTACTCACTCAAGGCCCCGTCCAGAGTAAGCGAGAAGATGAAAGAAGGCCGGTTGGTGCAGAAGATGAGTCCCAAGCGTCGCGGCTCCGTCGGCCACGCCACGCCTACCACGCTACTGCCGTCAGGCGAAAACCGCGCCTATTCATATATGTGGTAAGTGCCAAATTACGGAGACATTACATACAAGGTCATCCAAAACTGGTGTACTAATCCAAAAGGTGATTCAGACCATTATTACGAACAACCTTTACTCGGAGCCAACCCGGAATCCGGAAAAAATATAGCTGTTTCCATTCATTTAGGCGATTCCGAGTTGCAATATTATATATATTTTTCTCGAATTCCGATTTGGCCCCATAGTAAAAGTTATTCATAATCATGGTCTTAATCACCACCTTTCCGGTTTAGTATAGGGCAAGAAGATAATATAAGATAACCTAGTATAATACAATACTATCCTTATTTAAAAAAAGAAACTGTTTCGTCAAACTAGAAACAATAAACATTCATGGCAATACAATAATGAATACAGAATGAATTCATGGAATACAGAAATATGATATGTATAACAGAAGTGTGCATTAAAAAATCCACCAATAGGTCAGGTTTCAGGTCAAATGTGACGTATTTTTAATGGTGGGTTTTTCTTCGTACGCCGCTCTTTTACACATCTCTGATGTATGTTTGCGTCTCTGCCTGTGGCATCACAGCTCCGGAACGGATAAACCGATTTTGTGTGTTTTGCTTGAAAGGTGAAGTCGGAAGTGTTCTTAGATATTTTTATGTTTCAACAAAATCGGTTCAACCGTTTCAAAGTTATCAGCATGTTTGTTAGCAGCGATGGAAATTTCATTGCTTTGGGGGTAAATTTTTAATTTTGTCTTGTATTTCTTACCTGTCCCGGGCAACATCCTGAGGGCAAGTGGTCCAGGATAGTGAGAGTTTCATCAGTGAGCGTGCACACTACTATTACAGACGAGTACTTCCCGACCAACTGCTCGCCCCAATCTTGTCTGTACACAAACTCTTCACCCTACAAAAAAAAATAATGGATTTTATTTTTGCTAAATCCAGAGTGCTGTACTGCGGCAGTATTGTGTACGCGTTCAGAGTGCCGAGCGGGAGTTTTGCAAATCAAATCGAATCACTTTTACGTCGCGTTGACTGAACGCGTCGAGCACCATTGTCGAGCACACACTCGAGCACAGTGTCACAGAACACTAGACGTACCCAATGACAGACGTTGCCGCGCTTGTGTTCGATTTCGTTCGATTCGGCTTGGCACTCGTTACATTACAGCAAATAAAACTCACACTTAGCTAGTCAGTTTTCTTTACGTGACACAAGATTGCGCTGTTTCCATAGAAATCACATCAATACAACACCGCCTTTTCTGTTTTTGTTTCTTTTGTTACGTTTTCCTATGTGTAGGTGACAATAAAGTATTGTTATATTGTATTATTGTATCAAACGTTAACGCGATCGAGCAGGTTTCGAACATAGTAAAAAAACTCCTACCCGGCTCTCTGAATGTCCGGCTTCGCTTTCCTTCCCGCTCGCTCTCATAGCGCGAGTAACTGACGTGAGCAGGAGAAAAAGAAAGCGGAACATCAGAACGCGTACACAATACGACTCCTGGCTTGCACTTCACTATCCACCGCTGAACATAGACGTACCCACGAAAGGCGATTTTAAGCCATATTACATACTTCATTATTTTACATACTTCATTATTATTACAACAAAATATTTACCACGTTGACCTAGTGCCAACATACGAATAACATAAAATTTCTTCTATCTAGGATATACACATGTTTTCTCACGATGTTTCCCTTCACCGAAAAGTATGAAAATTCGTGTACTTATTAGTGGTTTGTCTATGTGTCTAAGAATTCAATGGTACAGGAACAGTACTTTAACCAACAACTTTGTGTGTGAGAGTTATTATGTCGAATCAAACCTAAATTGTGACAAGAAGTCTGTACTAGCATTTTTAATAGTCCACTGCAGGACGTAGGCCTACCCACGAAGGTTGATTAGGCCATATCCACCACGCTGGCCCAGTGCGGGTTGGTGGTTTCACATACGCCATCGAATTTCTTCTAAGGACGTACGCAGGTTGCCTCACGATGTTTTCCTTCACCGAAAAGCCAGTGGTGTGAAGAAATTCCGTACATAAATTCCAAAGAACTCATTGGTACGGGACCGGGGATTCGAACCCACGACCTCACGATTGTAAGGCGGGTGTCACTACCTCTTGACCACCACGGCTACAGCGACAAGAAGTCATTTTACTCTAAATATCCGTAAATCATATGGCATAAAGTAATTTTACCCTAAAATTCCTAAATCCCTGTTTTAATTAAAAACGCCCAAGTAATACATGAAACATACTTTCGCCCTAATACGGCAAAATCCCTCAAAGTGGAAACACTTGCTGCGCAGAACCCCACCCCTCACTCCCGCTGACCTACAAATTTTCTACTGCGCAACGACTCGCTTCGTGTCAGTCGCCATTAAGTTTGAATCGTATTATACCACACCGCAGCTACAAGCGCCGGAGTAAGTACTGATATACTTAGGCCCAATTAAACTTTTTGTCTGCTGTGATGTTAGGTACAAGCTGCAGATTACCCAATTCTGAGTGAACCACACAGCTGACTTGACAGCTGCGGGAGGATTGGATTTAGCGCAGCCTGTAGCTAATTTCACAACCACCAAGACAGACAGACAGACAAAACTCTTTATTTACAACCACAATATGAAAAATATAACAATAAAAATTTACACATATACGACAAAAAATATGATTATAAAGTGGCGGCCTTATCACCCATGGCGAGTTCTTCCAGGCAACCTTGCACGAATATCAACTGACAAGAACAAGAAATAGTGGCCTTAAATAGCCACTACTAAATAGCTACTACCACTTATTTACACACTAAATTAAATAAATTAAACTAAACATACACACGTCGCTATTCAGCGTGGTAATGCTGCTAGCATTATAGGCAGCTTTTCACCGGGAACCATGAGGAGCGGGTTAATTGACTTGAATTTGTAAGTTTCGTTGTTATTTACATTTATTTTTTAAATTGACTTGTACATGACTAAATATAGCTTTTTGCTGATTAAATTTTTAGTTATTGAATAAAAAAAAAATTTGAAAAAAAAAAAACACTTAATTCAATCAAGTTTTAAATATACTTACATATATACGTTATAATATATAAATATAATTATATATATATATACCTACATTTATACTTACCTACATCCTACTAATATTATAAACGCGAAAGTTTGTGAGGATGGATGGATGGATGGATGGATGGATGGATGGATGGATGGATGGGTGGATGGATGGATGGATGGATGGATGGATGGATGTATGGATGTTTGTTACTCTTTCACGCAAAAACTACTGAACGGATTGAGATGAAACTTTGCAATAATATAGCTTATATATCAGAATAACACATAGGCTATAAATTATAATGATATATTGCGTATGCGGGCGAAGCTGCGGGTAAACACTAGTACGTTATAAAATAGTAGCAAAAAGAACAAGTAGCATTATGATTTCAGATAATGAGCTTTCACAAGTTTTTTGAAAACGTTCAAGGAAGGTGAACATTTAATTTCTAAAGGTAAGTCACTCCAAAGTCTGACTGCCTCCACAGAGAAAGAAACATGTTTGATTTGACCTGTATTTGTTTAAGGAATATTTCTTGTGTCTCTATTGCCTTTAATTTTGTTTTACATTAATTTTCTTGTTACCTTCTTAGGCGCAGAGTCCCCCGAACTGCACTCATCACTTTTCTCCTTTGATTCTCCTTTCCTCTTGATGTAAGGTTCGAACTTGGGCAGTTTCCTTTCCGCTACATACACTATTTTAGTCTCATCTTGATTCCAATCGAGGTTCCCAAACTCGGCTGTAAAAATATATATAAACAATCGGCCAAGTTTGAGTCAGACTCGCTCACAAAGGGACCATATGAAAGCCCACTTAGAATACCTATATTTTTTTAATTTTGAAAGAAATATACAACTTCAAAAATATCAGGTTTATTGTATGGGAGCCCCCTTCAATATATATTTTATTATAACGAAATTGTTTATTTCTAATGTAAATATTCTGTGAATATTTCAAGCATCTACCGGTCACTGTTATTAATAGCGAGCAAAAAAAGGGTTATAAATTAGGTTTATTATATGGGAGCCCCCCTTAGATATTATTTCTATTCAGTTTTTACTTGTTGTTGTAGCGGCAACGGAAATACATCATCTGTGAAAATTTCAGCTTTCTAGCTATAACGGTTTATGAGATACAGCTTGGTGACAAATAGACAGACAGACGACCTGCGGAGTCTTATTAAGAGGGTCCCGTTTTTACCCTTTGGTTACAGAACCTTAAAAATTAAACTAAATATATTATGCCTATCCTCCCAAAGACTTCTGCCGATGTAAAGGACATGTCCACAAAATGTATGGAGGCTGGTATAATGAAAATCAAAATTTCTAACCTCGACACTCGTTACATTTCGAGAAAGTTCATATTTTTCTGAGTCTATTACATCAGTTAAAATCCAAAAAAGAGGCCTCCGTTTTTTTTTTATTTATTTTGAATCTATTAGGACAAATAAATATATTTGGCTCAATAGGTAGTTTATTTCTATCAACCCTGATTAAGTAACCTCCAAATTGTTAAATAGAAGCATTTTTACCAATTAGACAATGTTTTTTAGTGTTTTTGTCACATTGTACCTACTAACTGGTCACACAGGTAGGTTATAATTTTTAATTTTAGCAAATTAAGAGATGAATGTTGAAGAACCAGCTACGAATGCAAGTAAAATAACGATAGAAACACTTAATTATTGCTAAACTAGAAAAAAATCAAAGCTGAAATCAAATCAAATCATTACTATTTTTCATAAGTACAATATATTTTTCACATTAAAAAAAAAGGAGGGATAAAAAAATCTAAATTATATATTTTTGAGAAGCCCATATATGAAGCTTTCAAACGATAAATATATAATCTTGGTTCGATTTTGCTCTGAATAATATACCACTTGTGAACTTCACGTTTAACTAGTAATTCCCCGAACAATACACCTCGCGACAGATCTCTTTGACTGAGTCTTCATAAGCCTTTACATATCTCGACTTGCTCTTGACCGATTTGGTTCGTACTCGCATGTCTTGTTAGGATTAAAATACTAAAAAATCTAGCCAAATATTATCGAAAACGGCTGATAAATAGCGCGACAGCAAGTAGTCTTCTTTGTAGTTTGTGCAAAAAGTGATGCGTCGTAGGTGAGGTCGCCCGTTGCCATTTAAAAAAATTGTTACGTTGACAACACTGCTCTGCCATTGCTAGTACAGTACAACTAAAAGTGATTGATACTTGGTAGACACTGTTTTCATCAGTAGGCTCGCGTCTACCAAGTAGTTAGTATATTGAGCGCCACACAAATCGGCTGATGAGATGTTAGCCGCAGATGACACTTCGCCGTGATTGGCTAATTATTGCACATGTGTGCACAATTCTGACGCCGCCTGTCGTAGTGCGAAGGGAGCGCGCGGGAGGCATGAGATTGGCGGGCGGGTGTACCCCGGCGTCTCGTTTGTCTGGCTCCCGCGAATATATTTCGGCTTTTGCGCAGCGCTCTGCGCATAACTTCCCATCCGTCGATTAGCAGCCAAGGTATACTGAGCGCCTGACACGCTCAGTATACCTTGGCTGCTGATTAAAATCTTATTATTAGTTCACCGTATCGCCACGACGGTTCTATTTTTGCACAAACTATAATATACAAATAATATACACGAATGTCCATTAGGTACACTTACAATCGGCATACACGTCTCCATGCAGGTCCAAAGCCGTCAAGTCGATGCAGTGAGCGAGGGTGCTTTTCTTCCACACCTCTAAGTATTGCTTCTTAACATCCTTGTTGTTCTTTTCTTCGCGTATCACCGCCTTGTAAGTCTCTTTGGGAGACACCGCTGTCAAGAGTCTAGAAAAAAAAACATTTTTGAAATAAGCTTTTACTGATTTTTCAAATTTTCTACTTCTTTTATTTGATACATTATCAGGAGAGCCAACAAAAAATAACTGCTCCTCCTTCTTGGGCTGTCCGCCATATTGGATTTAGAATGACGTCACTTAGGCAACATGCACTTTGTCGATGACTGTCATCTAAAGAAAATATAATTAAATCTATTTGAATAATAAATTGTATGATTTTTGATGTTCTAATTACTAATATTATTGTATGGTCATATTGGACTTAACTGTTGATTCAATATTTTTGTCATTAGTATTAAGACCTAAATGTAACACAGTTCAACAATAAATGTTCTTTGACTTTGACTTTGAATCTATTCGAGGCGATACTGACTTACGAATTTGCTACTGGGCAACAACTCGTCTCGTGTTCACAAACGCCATTAAGTTCGATTCTCTCTATACCCAAATCATGGGAGTGAACAAAAAAATTAAGAGAAATCTTGTATTTACATTTTTTTATGGTAATGCTCCCCTAGCTAAGTGACGTCACTTTAAATTCAATATGGTGGATGGCATAAGGTGGACTTAGGCAGTCCATCATTTTAGATTTAGATTTATCTCAATCTATGGAGGATAATCAATTGCTATTTATTTATTTGTTTATTGGCGAGCAGTGTATACTGATATGCCTATGCAAACAGAGTCAAATAAAATTAGTATTTATCTGTCAAGGAAATTTTTTACTTCTTTATCCAACGGTCCAGTCTATTCTTAAATGTGTTTATAGTTCTTGCTGAGATTACATCTTCAGGCAACCTATTCCAATTGTAGACAACTCTATTGCATAGGATGTGGTGTGTAGTGTTGGTTTGTGATGGTGTAAATTAAGTTAATTTTGTGATTTAAGTTACGGCTTGGGTCCATATAATGGGCCATTTTAAATGCTTGATATAGGTTTGCAATTGACCACATTCACCAATATTTTGCTTACAGAATACAAAGAATTCACTTACTCATTGCTAACATCTACAGCAAATTCGCTCTGTGCTATAACTTGGAGGCTGTCATTCAGGGTATAGTTTGTGGAGTATTTAGTGCTCTTCCCTTTGTCCAGGTTCCTCACAGACCAGTTGGCAGTCACCCTGTTTCCAGCCTTGTTCAGCTTCCCACTGGCTACAGCAGGTATCTTAGATAGAGCTTTGTAGGTATTTACTATGGTTTCTATCTGGAAATCAAGGTGAGACAAAAATGTTTAGAAATTCAGCTGTGCTCTCTATCCATCCAAAAGCTTGGACCAAATAAAAAAATCAAGACAAAATGTTGTGAACAGTGTCAGTAGGACTATAGCGGCGCAACACCAACGCACTCACCACATGGATAAAAAACTGACCTCACTTGTCTGTTCATGACATTTTTTTATTTAGTCCAAATGCACATAGACATTCCCTGTATTTCTAATAAGACTGCTAAAGTAAGTTAGTATAGGACGGGTAGCTAGACCTGATGTCAGTTTTTAGGCCACCTGATGGCCTCTGACATGACTAAACAGTAAAATTAAGATATAAGACTGCTTAAAAGCAGCTTGCTTTTAGAATGATACTGGGGTCTTGACGAAATCACCTCTCCATCTCATAGGTGGATGTGCTACTATGCTTGCGGGTATGTGGTCTCCACTTGAGAACTTTTCGACCCCATCAGTCATCAGTCCTTATACCCTCCCATTGCCATTTCAACTTGCCAATTTGCTGGGCTATGTTGGTAATAAAATTCTATACAAAAAGAAATTACTATTGCAGCATTAATTTTTTTAGTACCGTTTGCAGATTAATATACAAAATAAATAAGTATTACCTGGGCTGCCATTTTTAGCATCACACAAAATCAACTTCACTGAGTTTCTCAGCAGACTGAAAAGTAATTAAATATTTGTTATAGTGTGAACATAAAATGGTTAAATATTGATATAAATAACAGTACTCCAAGACTCAGAATTCTCACTTCTATTTTAATAACTTTAGAATTCAAAATTGAAAAGCTTGTACAGCAATATCAGTGATAAGCAAGTGGTAAACCACATAACATAGTAGATAAATTGATATGATTGCAGTTACCATGGCTAATTATTTTATTTGTTCAAAATATATTGTAAATATATGCATATTTGAAAAGAGAATACTAGAATGATCATGATAGTTGGAATCCCACAACTTGGCGGCTGTGATGCGGATAACCCAATCCCGACTGAAGCTCACTCAACAACTGCGCAAGGATTGGGTTATCCGCAGCTTGTAGGTAACATCACAGCAATAAAGTACCTATACCTATACTATACTGATAACAATATTAAGGAGATTATGCAGCTACAAAATTGTAATCTAGAGTGGTTTGACAAAGGGCCTACTGTATTTAATTTGTTGGCAATTAGTGTGCTCATGAATTACCAAAGAATGGACCAAGTACTGCAACCTCTATAATCTAAGACTGCAACTGAGTATTATGATAGCAAAACCAATTCCAGAAAAGACTTCGCCGGCTTTTATTACTTTACTGCTATCGGAGTAAATAGGAAATTAAGATTGCTGATTAAGCTGATTTGGACTACACCTCTATAATCCAAATTCGCTGGTCTTCTACTGTTTTATACAAAGCTCCACTGCGGCCACGATGAATTAATGGTCTTGGTTCAATGATTTACTTGTGATTTCCATTTATAAGGGACAGAAGATAAGCAAACTAAAAGTAAAAAGTTGTTTTAGAAATCTACAACTCCAAAATTATGTAAAATAAATAATCTAAAACTGAACATAATAGATACAACTTTACCTTGGTATTCACAGATATTTACTATACTATTCGTATTTACAGATTACATTAATAAAATTATTATGTACTTTTAGATTGCTTTTGAATCAAATAATTTATATTAAAATTCGGAGTCCCTATATTGTACAGCACGTATTTGATGACACCAAATTGTACGGGCAGGAAATCACGCCCCGTATTTCATGTCCCATGCCACCAATTATCAGGCTGGACAATACATGTCCTAACGAGTCCCTATATTGTACAGCACGTATTTGATGACACCAAATTGTACGGGCAGGAAAACACGGCCCGTATTTCATGTCCCATGCCACCAATTATCAGGCTGAATACAGGCCGTACATTATCACCTCGTGCCAATAATATACAGCCCGTATTTTGCGACCCAATAATGTATAGCATGATAAAATGTGTCCCAAAGAAAAGGACACAAAATATCATGCTGTACTTTATTGTGTCGCAAAATACGGGCTGTACATTATTGGCACGAAGAATATTTGCTCCTATAGGTTGGTTTGTCTGTAACTTCTGACAGTTCCAAATAGATATACTATGCGCCACACAAGTTGGCGGATGAGAAGTTAGCCATAGATGACACTTTGCCGTGCTCATTATTGCGCATGTGTGCACAATGCTGATGCCGCGTGGCGTAGTGGTGAGCACGGGTGAAGGGAGCACGCGGAGGGCATGAGGTTGGCGGGCGAGTGTGCTAACGTTTCGTTTCTCTGGCTCCCTCCCGCGCATACTTTTAGAGTATGCTTAACTCGTAAAAAGGACAGGTTGTTTCTGGCGCTTCGCCGGCCGCTCCCGCGGCACGCTCGCTTCGCTCGCTCGGCTCGCGCATTGTTGTCACTGTTCAAACCTAACCTAACCAACAGAGTCGAATAACCTAAGACAAATCATACCTTGCTATAAAATAACCAAGGTCCAGGGACACAAAATATCAGGCCGTACAATATCGGGCCGTGCAATACTGTGCCGGACATTATCGGCACATGCCGATAATGTACGGCCTGTATTTCATAGCCCAATATTGCACAGCCTGATATTTCATGGCCAGTGACACAAATTATCATGCCGTACAATATCATGTCGTGAATTACTGGGTCGTACATTATTGGCTCCCTAAAATTCTATATTGATAACTATTTCTGTTTCGTTTTTAAGCCGGAAACATACTATCGGACGCGGCTGACGGATGCAACTGACAGCCGCGACTTAGCAATGTGCTGAATGTGCACAGTCTTAAAACATCCGATCGCTCTCGCACGTCCGAATGCTCAAGGTCGTCCGAAGGTGACGTCCGCGACTGATGTCCGATAGTGTGCACGGCTCAGTGTACTTTCATATTCTAGATACCTATCAGTCGCGGCTGTCAGTCGCGTCCGCAAGCCGCGTCCGATAGTATGTTTCCGGCTTTAGCAACGTGCACAGTATTTAAACATCCGGTGTGCCAGATCGCTCTCGGACGTCCGAACGCTCAAGGTCGTCCGAAGGTGACGTCTGCGACTTATGTCCGATAATAGCAAAGAAGATATAATAATACTACGTCTAGGTCGCGGCAGTCAGTCGCGTCTGTAAGCCGTGTCCGATAGTATGTTTCGAGCTTTAGCCATATCTATAGTTAGTGAGTTTAGCTTTTACTTCTTCTTCTTTTGTTTGGCGTCGCATTGTTGTGGATTTGCCAGTATTAAGTTATAATAATTTTTGATATTTTATCAAAATAGTCACTGTCGCAGTCACGTCATAATCCAATAAAGTCACGGTCAAGTCCAAACGTAGTCCAAGTCATACCTCAGTAAAGCAGTGGAGACTTCACTAGAGGCAGAGAGTAACTTATATATTATAGAGGTGTCCACAGATCACTAGTATACTAGAGGCGTCTATGGAGTTTTGGTAACAACACGGAACGACATGATTCGTCTCATTATATCACTTGCCTACACTCATGCCCGTAAATCAGCTCATAATCAACGAAATACCACAATTTTTCACTAATTATCACTGATAAAAACACAAGTTTAACAAAATAATACAATGAGGCGACATGACTTTTCCGCGTTCCCGCCAAAACTTCTAGCTCTTACTTGCAGATAAATAACAAAACAAATCTAGTGATTTGCCAATGAAAATTTTCGGGCGATCGTATCTACCAAAGAACAGCGGAACATTTCTCTTCTGTGGTATCTACTTGGTTTTGAAACCGGTCGCACTGCATGCAGCATGAAGTTATAGGTAAACTCAAGGTGGAGTTTTGGCGGCAACGATGAAAAATCATGTCACCTTATTGTATTATTTTGTTAAACTTGTGTTTTTATCTTTAACTTGTATTTTAGTGGTATTTCGTTGATTAAGAGCTGATTTATGTGCATGTTGCATGTTGTAACATACTATAACATGTTGTTCCGTGTTGTTACCAAAACTCTATAGACGCCTCTAGTAAAGTCTCCACTGCTTTACTGAGGTATGACTTGGACTATGTTTGGACTTGACCGCGACTTTATTGGACTATGACAGTGACTATTTTAATACAATATTTCATGGTCTATTATCTTCCAAGCAATATTATCAAAAATTTTTAAAACTTAATACTTGACACTGGCAAATGCACAATAATGCGACGCCAAAACTAAGAAGAAGAAGAAACTCATGGTAAACTGCATCATTCGTCTGTCAAAACTAGGAGAGCCAATAATGTACGACCCAGTAATTCACGACCTGATAAAGTACAGCATGATCCTATATCTTGACTTCCGTAAGGCGTTTGATAGGGTCGACAACGATATACTGTTGGAGAAACTTAGCGAAGTGGGATTTGTACCTGGATTGCTTCGATTTATTGCTAGTTTACTAGGCGGTCGCCAGCAGTATGTGCGACTTGGAGTTTATGATTCTCGGCCCTATGACACGCCTTCCGGTGTAAGTCAGGGGTCTATAACAGGACCGCTGTTCTTCTCCTTACTGATCAATGATCTTCCGTCAGTCCTCAAGCATGCAAAGTGTCTGCTGTATGCTGATGACCTAAAGATATTTATGGAGATTAAGACGCCTGGGGATTGCCTGCGTCTCCAACAAGACATTGACGCAGTGTATAGATGGAGCGTTAAAAATAGAATGGAATTTAACTTCCTAAAATGCTCTCAAATGACTTTTGGTAGAAAGAAGCATCCGATTGAATTCCAATATAAACTTGACCAGGAATCGATTTCGCGATTGACCACTGTGCGAGACCTGGGTGTTGAATTTGACCAAAAGCTTACTTTTCATAACCATATTACGTCCATTGCTAAGGAATCTTTTCGGAGACTGGGTTTTATACTTCGAAACGCTCGCGATTTTCACAATTTGGGTGTGATAAGACTCATTTTTAACACCTTGGTTCGAACTAAGTTAGAAGCAAGTGCATGTGTCTGGCACCCTTATGAGAGCACTTATGCACTCCTTATTGAGAAAGTTCAAAAGGCTTTTCTCAGGTACTTATACAAGCGTACATATGGGTACTATCCGTATAAGTACCCGACCAACTTTCTCTTGGGGAGCCTGTGGTATAACTCTCTTGAATTTCGGAGATCACATGACCAACTTGTTACCATGTGTAAGATCATAAGAGGTAAAATTGATGCTCCTGATCTTCTTAGTGAATTGTGTAGTCTGTATGTGCCTGACAATTATCGTCGCCTCAGACGCCATAAGTTGTTTGCGACACCTTTTAGTCGCACCGTTGCGCGTTCGAAATCACCTATTCCGCGCACTCTCAATGCCTTCAATGCCCTTCTGGAAGCCAACCCTAAGTGTGATTTGTTCGCTGACGATTGGAATGTAATTTTTTCTGAGTGCTTTAAATTTTATGACAAGATATTGTGAATGTTTATTTGTTTATTTTAATGACATTAATTTCATAATTTTTAATATTTGGATGTGTTGTTTTTATAATTATTGTATACTTGAATCTATTATTTATTAAATGAATTTAATCTCAATTGTTGTAGGAACTAGTTGTAAGATAATTTTGTAATTGGTGTAATTGGCGTATGCCGTTCTAATGAATAAATAAATAAATAAATAAATGATAGTTTGTGTCCCTGGCCACGGAATATCAGGCTGTGAAATACAGGCCGTACATTATCGGCCTGTCTTGATAATGTCCGGCACATTATTGCACAGCCCGATATTTTGTGTCCCTGGATCTTGGTTATTTTATGGCAAGGTATGAGTTCTCTAAGGCAATTCGACTCTGTTAGTTAGGTTAGGTTTGAACAATGACAACAATGCGCCAGCCGAGCGAGCGAAGCGAGCGTGCTGTGGCAGCGGCCGGCGAAGCGCCAGAAACAACGCCATGGCACACCCGCCCTCCAACCTCATGCCTTCTGCGCGCTCCCTACACCCGTGCTCAACACTACGCCATGTGGCATCGGCATTGTGCACACATGCTCAATAATTAGCGAATCAAGGCGTCATACGCGTCTAACTTCTCATCCGCCGACCTGTGTGCCGCTTGGTATATCTCTGTGGAACTGACAGTTGTCACAGACAAACCAACCAATAGGAGCAAATACTCTTCGTGCAAATAATGTACAGCCCGTATTTTGCGACACAATAATGTACAGCATGATATTTAGTGTCCTCTTCTTCGGGACACGTTTTATCATGCTATACATTATTGGGTTGCAAAATACGGGCTGTACATTATTTGCACGAGGTGATAATGTTTGGCCAGTATTGTCCGACACGTATTGTACAGGCTGATAATTATTGGAGGCATGGGACATAAAATACGGGCCGTACAATATTGGGACTCCACCATAGCGACATTTGACTAGGGATGCAACATCGCTCATAAAAAACATCGATATTAAAACATCGATATTTTAAAAATTTAAACATCGATGTTAAAAACATCGATGACTATGAACGATACATCGATGTTTTTAGGATTATATAAGTCATTGCGGTAAATATGGAAAATAAATCGTTTTGTCAATACATGAAGTTTTGTGTTGTGCAAGCAATCTTAAAGCTATTGAAAAGATAGGTATCTTTGTAAACGATACATTGGTGTTTAAAATTGGATATGAATGACATAAAAGATAAGAAAGTTGAATTAATGCTGTAGAAATATGAATCTAGAAAGGAATTATGGGGTTAAAATTGCATGATAGGATTAGAAAATATTGAGTGTTATAAAGAAAGATGTGCGATAAGCAGAGGATGTAAGAATGTCATATAAAGAGGTGGATAAAATAATTATACTTTAGCTAGAATAAGTACTAATATGCGTCCTGCCATCACTATTTGCGAATAAACAAATCACGTCATAGGTAGATTTAGCTCTAAGTATATTTTCGAGAAAACAATGCCTAAATTACATGAAAATAACTACACCTCGACTAACCATCGAGCCAATTCAAAATAATATGAGAAAATCAACAACTACAAAAACTTCACATTTAAATAATAAACACTTTAACAAACAAATTCTAAATCAATCACTACTTACGCAGATACGCAAAATAAGATGAAGATTGAAGTATTTTTCTTCGAATTGAATCTTAATTTTTGATTATATAACTATCTACTTCGCAACAATTCGTGCTAGCTGCTATGCTAACCGTTTGTTGTTTATGTCAACGCTGACATAGACAATACAAACGCAACGACGAACGAGATTTATTGTGTCAAAGAACTGTAGACAATACAGCCAAGTTATCTGTAATAATTAATATTTGGCCGTAGCCAATGTTTTTTTATCAATAGATAGTTGGCATTTAAAAAATATCGTTCATTAAACATCGTTCTCGATTAACGATGTTTCATCGATGTTAACATCATCAATATCGATGTTAAAACATCGATGTTTATGAACGATACATCGATGTTTTTAAACATCGATGTATCGTTTGCATCCCTACATTTGACAGGAGGTTTGTTTACGGTTGGTTTTGTGGTTGGTTCACTACGGTCGTTCGGTTCTAATAAAATGTAAACATGACTAAGTTTGCTGATGGTAATTAGGATATTCTATATTTTACGTTTCATTCAGGTGTCTTTTTCATAATCGTAAAAAAACCTTATTTTAATTGATTTTAAAATATTTATGTTTCCTCGTTCTAGGTGAAAAGGTTCTGTGTTTTTATGGCTCTGAACCTTACGAGGCAAAATGTCTCAAGAGCAAGACTACCCAAGATAATCAAATTCATTATTTTATACATTATGTTGGCTGGAAAAAAAGGTAATCATGTTAACGAGGGACTTGTGCAAAATAAATTCGCAAGGGGTTCCGATCACCGAAATGTCCTTGGGCTAGCTTCCTTAGGACCTAGGTTGTAGGTTATAGCTGAATTATTTCAATATTCATGTCGCTTTTTCAGTTGGGACGAATGGGTTCCTGAAAGTCGTCTCTTCAAATACGACGACGCTGGTGTACGACGGCTAAAAGAATTAAGTCAGCAAAATGAACATCCAGCAAAGAGCAAACGAAGTAAGTTATGTACAAAAGTTAAACATCTCTAAATTATAATCTGAACAGCATAAGATTTCTCATATCCTGCTCGCTTTTACAGCAGTGATATTATGTGTTACCTAACACTTCACAATCACAAAACCTCCCTCTAAGATTTCCTGTTATAGGTGCCACTGTAACTGCTATATCCACAGAACATTTACAAAAGTCAGCTGAGGCACAGTGTGTCTAAAGTCTAACTAAAGTAATCTAAGTGATAATAATTATCACTATGATTATTTGATGATATCTACATCAAAACTAGTTTTTTTGGATTAATGTTTGTGCAGTAAAACAGAATTTCCAAAAAATTTGGATGCATCAAAAATTTTAACTTATCACATATACTTTATACTACCCAACGGAAGAGTGATACCAGTATCTGCCTTAAATACAATAAGTCTTGGGTCTGTGCCACAAGGGTCCAGCAATAAGAATTGTTTAATACTCAATGTTTTCCATTGCTTCAACTTAATATCTAATTTTTCTCAGAATCAGATTACAAATTGGAGGAGAGCAGCAAGAAAATTAAGTTGGATGTAAGTAAAACAAAAGTCTGAGAATCTTACACCAGTACTAATTATACCCATGCAGGGCATACTACTTGCCCTGTAGCGTAGTATTATTATATCTTCTTTGCCTGTAGTAAGTCGAAATTAAGACCATAGTTTGACTAACTTTTACTATGAGTCCAGCCCAGAATTTGAGAAAAAGAAATCAGTTGTTCCATTTAAAATTGCAACTCGGAATGGACAAAATGTATGAAAATAGCTAATTTTTATTCTCAAATTAATAGAAGGCCCCACAGTAAGTTGCCCATAATGATGGTCTGAATCACCTCCTTCGGCTTAGTTTACTAGTTCTGGATAGCCCTGTATATGTAATATCTATGATCTTACACTATTTTGTATAATCCCCGCCACACAAGTCGGCGGATGGGAAGTTAGACGCAGAACGCTGCGGAAAAGACAAAATATAGGTATGCGCGGGAGCCAGAGAGACGAGACGCCGGGGCACACCCGCCCGCCAACTTCATGCCTCCCGCACGCTCTCTACGCCCGTGCTCACTACTTCGCCATTTATGTTGGCATTGTGCACACATGCGCAATAGCTAGCGAATCACGGCGAGGTGTCATCTGCGGCTAACTTCACCGACTTGTGAGGCAATACCTATATCTCATATCTTCTGTGTACATTGCTAAATTTTGTCTTCATTGCTGACAGGACCTGGGTATCACATGTGAAAATGAAGAAACCTGTCCAGATGACCATGAAATGGAAAATGAAATAAGTGACACGGATAAAAATGATGCTGAAGAAAATCTTTTATGTCACTTTTGCAAAAAAATGTTTTTCAACCAAACAGATTATGATAAACACTGGCTATGGCATGTCTTACAATTGGAACATGTAAGTATATCACAGGCTTTTAGTATGAGATTGTGCACTAAATGACCATCCTTCATAGGTAAGCCTATGTTCGGCAGTGGACTATTAAAACGGTCAGTATGGTACAGTACAGTAATTGAAAACAATCTTCTTTGTCATGTGGCTCCATACATTTTTGTTGATTCTTCCTCATTACTGCTAGGGAGTACTGTACAAAAATGTAAGAAACTATTGGAGTTTTTATTTAAGTACAATCTTATACTAATCCTAAGAAAAACAAAGAGAATCTTTGAATAAGTTAGTAAAGACCGGGTTGCTCTCCCTGGTGTCAAAGCTGGTTTAAGCCTAATAAAACAGACAATTTAGCATGTCATCCGAGCCCTAGTAGAGCTCTATTGCAAATGCCACCTATGGTTAATCACCCATCTCAAAATTATACATAATTATATACTGTTGAAACACCATTATTGCTAACATTATTTTATTAATATGACCACTATTTCTATTGCGTAGTGTTTGTTTCTATGCTATTTAAATTTTCTTTCTGATAAGGCCATGTTTTTTTGTCAACTGCTATTTTCTACCCATACTTGGTTGTACTGTACCGTATCAGCCTTATAATAGTCAACTGCAGTACGTAGGCCTACCCACGAAGGGTGATTGGGCCATATCCACCACACTGGCCCAGTGCGGGTTGATGGATTCACATACGCCATTGAAATTCTTCTCCGGACATATGCAGGTTGCCTCACGATGTTTTCCTTCACCGAAAAGCCAGTGGTGTAAAATTCCGTACATAAATCCCAAAGAACTCATTGGTACGGGACCGGGACTTGAACCCACGGCCTCACAATTGTAAGGCGGGTGTCATTACCTCTAGACCACCAAGGCTTGCCATACTTGGGTGCCTAGAAGAAATTACTTAAAGCGACAAGGCCGCCTATTAGTGACCTATCGTTTTGTCCTCATAATCTGTTTTTTATGTAATGTTGTTTTCTAATAAAGTGTTGTTGTTTGTTGTTTTGTTTGTATTTCTTGTAGGAAACATGTCTGTTCTAATAATATTTTAAATCCAACCTCTAACTGTATCTAACCATATAATAATTAATGTGTAAAACTGTCTCTAACTGTATAATAACTTATGTGAGATGAATGTAAATGTTTGAAAAATCGTTTTTATCTCAATAAAATAATTTAATTTTAACTGTAAATAAATAAATAGTTGTAAATCTACTAATGCTCTGGGCTGTTTAATTTGGTTTTAGATGCAAAGTTGCTGCGTTCAATTAGAACAAGTAAAAGTATTCAGATGTTACTTTTGCAAAAGATGCTATCGAGATGAAAAAGAGCTAAAAGCACATCGAAGAACACATTTTGACTTTAGTAAAAGGAAACTGAAAGATAAAAATAAAACTAAGCAAGATTCTACTGCCAACCCAAAAGAATTTTCGTCACCGTCAAACCTTGAGGAAGACAAGAATATACACAACCTGCAGTCAAATCATGTAAGTATGCATAATATATCAGGATTATCAGGGCTATGTATATCTCGTGACAATGCAATAATATGGTCCCATAGAGTTGATCTGATGACGTAGTCAGAAGCCGTATGAAATCCTGTACTTAATAAGATAGACCCGTCGTGTTTGGGCTCGTTTTAATTGTCTTGGCTAGCACTCGACTGCTTCATAATATCCAGGGTTTCAAAAGCTTGTATTTAAAGTTATATTTTTAACTTAATTCATTTAAAGTTTTACATATGCATTTCTGAACAAGTCCTAAGGGCGGGTGTGAGAGAGTCAGAAAAAGTTGTTTAATTCTTTCCCCAGTGTAGGTTTTATTTATCAAAATGGCACAAAATACGATACTTATTGCTACAAAAATATCAATAGCGCGATGCAGAAACTAGTGTCGTGCGATGCTAGCGACATCTAGTTTCCCGTGGTGTAACTAAATTGTACATCTGTTTGTTTAAGAATGCTGTAAGTCAAATCAAACTTAACATAGTCTATGAATACGAAGTGAATCGTTGCGCATTAGCAAATTCATAATATGTCCCGTACCCGTAAGGAACTCGGGATTTGCGTAGTTTGTAGCTATCTTCACAGATGCCATTATATAACTTTGATTCGGCCTATAGTAGCCATATAATAGTTTATTGCTGAAAAAAAATAAGTATACCTACGAAGGGCGATTGGCCCATATCTTATACAATAGTAACTATTTGCTCGGGAAATGTTCATTTCTATGTATTCTTTCCAGAAAGCAGACATTCCTAATGATGACAATGGAAAAAAGATTGATAACTATGACACTAACAAAGTAGTTTATAATGGTGACATTAGTGCTAACAATTTGACTGATTATGAGAGCAGTGATAAAAATAAAAGTAACAGTACTAAAGAGAATGAAATAAACGGAGATGAAACTACAACTGACAAAACAGGTGAAAACGTACCAAATAATGTTATTGGAAATGAAAGAAAACAGTTTGAAACTGAAAATGAAACAAATGATATAGATAAAGTTGATATGAACATAACAGTTGATAATGATACAAATGCAGTTAAAGAAATTGATACATATAAGGTGAATAAAGACGAAACAAGGAAGACGAAAGAAGATAAAGTAAACAAAACAGATAAAACTTTTGAAAATTATATAAACAAGTTCGATCAAAATTCTAGAGACAAGATGTGTGAAGATGAAAAAAAAAAGTTTAATAAAGATAAAACAAATGTAGTGGACAAAGACGATACTAATATTATAAAGCATGACAATAAAATGAGTAAGATACAATATGATAAATACGAGAAGAATGAAGATACAATCAACAAAAATGATAAAAGTCAAACAAATAAAATGCAGGAAAATAAAAAAGTGATAAATGAAAATATAATAAACGTAGTAATTGAAATTAAAGAGGTGAATGACGACGATTCAAACAGTATAAACAATGATACAAAGGCATATGAAGTAAGCGATGAAAAAGTAATCAAAATTGACGAAAATGATATAAACGATGCGCAAGTAAGTGATACAGTAAATGAAGATAAAATAAATAAAATTGAAACAAACGAGATGAATGGCGATGATTCAAACGGAATATACAACGATAAAGATACACGTAAAGTAAATGATGATAAAATAATTAGAATAAATGAAAATTACATGAACGAAGCCCCAGCAAGTGATACAGTCAAAATTAATGCAGATGATACAAATGAAATCGAAACAAACGAGGTGGATGGCGATGATTATAATGGGATTAACAGTGATAAAGATACACGTAAAGTGAATGGTGATAAAATAATCAGAATTAATGAACATTATATAAATGGTGCGCAAGCAAGTGATAAAGTCAAGGCAAATGAAGATAAATTAAATGAAATTGAAACAAACGAAGTGAATGGCGATGATTCAAACAGAATTAATAACGATAAAGATACACATAAAATGAATGAGGATATTATAATCAAAAACAATGAAAATCATGTGAACGAGATGCAAGCAAGTGATAAAGTCAAGGCAAATGAAGATAAAATAAATGAAATTGAAACAAACGAAGTGAATGACGATGATTCAAACAAAATTAATAACGATAAAGATACACATAAAATGAATGAGGATATAATAATCAAAAACAATGAAAATCATGCAAACGAGATGCAAGCAAGTGATAAACTCAAGGCAAATGAAGATATAATAAATGAAATTGAAACAAACGAGGTGAATGACGATGATTCAAACAAACTTAATAACGATAAACATATACATAAAATGAATGAGGATATAATAATCAAAATTAATGAAAATCATGTAAACGAGATGCAAGCAAATGATAATGTCAAGGCAAATGAAGATAAAATAAATGAAACTGAAACAAACGAGGTGAATGACGATGATTCAAACAAAATTAATAACGATAAAGATACACATAAAATGAATGAGGATGTAATAATCAAAATTAATGTAAATCATGTAAACGAGATACAAGCAAGTGATAAAATTATGGCAATTGAAGATGAAATAAATGAAATTGAAACAAACGAGGTGGATGACTATGATTCAAACAGAATAAATGACGATGAAAGAAACAAAGTAAATAAAAGTGAAACAAACAAGGTGCAGAAAAATATCGAAAACATTATTAGTGAAAATACTTCAAACAAACTAAGGGAAATCGAAATAAACTTGATGCAGAAACATGATACAAACAACTTAAATGATGATATGAACAATATAGATGACAATAAAACGTACGAGATAGATGAAAATGAAATGGAACATATTGCGACAGATGAACCTAACCAAAATAATGAAAATGTTCCTAACAAGTGTGACTTAAATGACATAAAAGAAAATGAAATGAACCAAACAAATGAAAAGAAATCAACACTAATAATTGAAAATAATATAAATGATAGGGTAAAAAAATTGCCCCAGATAAGTGTAACTAACGTTAGTAAATACTCATTTTGTGGCTTATGCGATAAAAAGTTTCTTACACCAACAGAACTTCGTAACCACTGGCAACTGCACTCTGAAGCAATAAAATATGTAAGCAAAAGCTTTTATCCTTTAGCGTCTTGTCTTACCAAATTTAAAAAATTTAAATGCCTGTCTCACTTTTCACTGTTTCAATTTATTTTATTTTTCTTATTTTACTCTGAAACCTTACAAGAGGTAATGCAAAAATATTTATACTACACCTGCTCGGAAAGTACCTTGATACTTTATCAAATTTACGGTAGAAAGTACGTCATTGCATATCGAACAAATATGCGGCGAGAAAACGCATCTGAGCGGGAGAGAAAAGTGTATGAAAATCCATTTCTTACGTGGTTTTTCTTTTTTAATTTTGGGTGCTCTATGCGCTGGTAACCTAAATTTATATCAAAAGCCAAAAAGTTTTTACAGTGAGTTTTTATCTCCAAGTTCGCAAAATGACACTGGCCACTAGCTGTGTGTTGGATGGTGTCAAACAATTTGAAAAAAGAACATGTGAAAATTGCAGACGCCATTCAATATAAATTTCAATTAGTAAAGATTTAGTTTTTTATTTTCCTCGTAGGTGTAGTATAAAGCACTATGTATCACTCGAGAGAAAGTGCGATTCCCGATCTCGCCGTCAAAAAAATATAATACGATAAGCCCTCGCCTACGGCTCGGGCTTCAAACGACACCCTCGACGGTAATCGGTCACTTTCTCCTCTCGGTGAACAATGTACTATTCTAGCTTAGACCGAGTCCTGCGTCGTTTCGCCCCGCAAGCGGTTGGGCCCGCGGAGACCATTACCTTGTACAGTATTCAATTGTTTACTATAATTTGTTCTCGAAAATGATTTCTCTATTATTTTCTTTATAACAATATTCATTTAAGGCGGAGTGCCTCCATACAAATTTCACTTGACCTTCTTTCGTAACCTGCTATGATTTTCAACTTATTATTACTTAAGATAGACCTAATCTAGGCTTTTACATTGGCGATTTCAATAATATAATCATTTTATAGCCGAGAAATACATTATTTCAATCCAAAAATTTGGCTAATTTTACATTTGTAGTAGTGCAAGTTTTACTAGCACGTCATAATAGTTGACGTAGATTTTGAATGCTAAAAAGGACGTTGTCAGACTGTGCAATGCAAGAATAGAGCGGCGCTATATCGCTGTCTTGGCGCGACGCGACGTTGCCGCTTCGCGTGAAAACATTTTTTAGCATATAATCAAAAGTACAAAAACCAAGTTGTTTTCCGTCGCGTGACAATGCCAAATTATGATGATATAGTGCTGAGCTGATGATGGAGCTGGATAGAGGTCAAAGGAACTTCACAATGAAATTACACAATCTCAGAGAGATCATCGTAGAGCATCGTAGAGTTTGACCTTTTTTGAATCGTCTTGACGAGTAGTTTGTTTTTCAATGGTAACCAGGGTCAGATGATGGAGCAGGCAGAGTCATATGAACTCGGTATTGACATGACATAACCCCACCGAGTTTTAGCTCGTTTGAATAGTGTTGGCGAACAATTTATTTTTAGATGGTTGTCAGGCTCTGATCTGATGATGAAACTGGAAGATAGTCATAGGAAATCAGAAAAGAAATAACGCAACCCCATCTAGTCTCGGCGCTTTTGTTTTGTCTTGATAAGCACTTTGGTGCTACATGGTAACCAGGGTCTGATGATGGAGCTGGAAGGTGGATTTAGGAACTCAGTAATGAAACTACATATCTCTATCGAATATGGACTCATCTGATTTATCATGACGAGTACTTAGGTACTAGACGGTAACCAGGTTCTGATGATGAAGCTGGAAGGTGACCATAGGAACTCGGTAATTAAATGACGTCACCCCTACTAGTAGAACTAGCGGCATTAGAGGTGTCACAGTAACAGCTGTCAAATTGACAGCTGTCAAATTGACAGCTGTCAAATTTCAAAGTGATTTATCTCGGTTATTATCGATTGTAGAACACTGCTGTCTTCACAAAAGTAATAGAGCTCGACAAGATCTACATTTCGGATGACAGCTGTCAAACTTCAAAATGATTTATCTCGGCTATTATCGATTGTAGAACACTGCTGTCTTCACAAAAGTGATAGAGCTCGACAAGATCTACATTTCGGATGACAGCTGTCAAACTTCAAAATGATTTATCTCGGTTGTTATCGATTGTAGAACACTGCTGTCTTCACAAAAGTGATAGAGCTCGACAAGATCTACATTTCGGATGACAGCTGTCAAACTTCAAAATGATTTATCTCGGTTGTTATCGATTGTAGAACACTGCTGTCTTCACAAAAGTGATAGAGCTCGACAAGATCTACATTTCGGATGACAGCTGTCAAACTTCAAAATGATTTATCTCGGTTATTATCGATTGTAGAACACTGCTGTCTTCACAAAAGTGATAGAGCTCGACAAGATCTACATTTCGGATGACAGCTGTCAAACTTCAAAGTGATTTATCTCGGTTATTATCGATTGTAGAACACTGCTGTCTTTACAAAAGTGATAGAGCTCGACAAGATCTACATTTTGGATGACAGCTGTCAAACTTCAAAATGAATTATCTCAGTTATTATCGATTGTAGAACACTGCTGTCTTTACAAAAGTGATAGAGCTCGACAAGATCTACATTTCGGATGACAGCTGTCAAACTTCAAAGTGATTTATCTCGGTTATTATCGATTGTAGAACACTGCTGTCTTTACAAAAGTGATAGAGGTCGACAAGATCTACATTTTGGATGACAGCTGTCAAACTTCAAAATGAATTATCTCAGTTATTATCGATTGTAGAACACTGCTGTCTTTACAAAAGTGATAGAGCTCGAGAAGATCTACATTTCGGATGACAGCTGACTTCAAAGAAATAGATTTTGTCATACTGTCATTTGAGATGTAGATCTCTTTGAGTTCTATCACTTTTGTAAAGACAGCAATGGTCTAGAATTGATAATAACCGAGATAAATCACTTTGAAGTTTGACCGCTGTCATCCGAAATGTAGATCTTGTCGAGCTCTATCACTTTTGTGAAGACAGCAGTGTTCTACAATCGATAATAACCAAGATAAATCACTTTGAAGTTTGACAGCTGTCATCCGAAATGTAGATCTTCTCGAGCTCTATCACTTTTGTAAAGACAGCAGTGTTCTACAATCGATAATAACTGAGATAATTCATTTTGAAGTTTGACAGCTGTCATCCAAAATGTAGATCTTGTCGACCTCTATCACTTTTGTAAAGACAGCAGTGTTCTACAATCGATAATAACCGAGATAAATCACTTTGAAGTTTGACAGCTGTCATCCGAAATGTAGATCTTGTTCAGCTCTATCACTTTTGTGAAGACAGCAGTGTTCTACAATCGATAATAATCGAGATAAATCACTTTGAAGTTTGACAGCTGTCATCGAAAATGTAGATCTTGTTGAGCTCGATCACTTTTGTGAAGACAGCAGTGTTCTACAATCGATAATAACCAAGATAAATCACTTTGAAGTTTGACAGCTGTCATCCGAAATGTAGATCTTCTCGAGCTCTATCACTTTTGTAAAGACAGCAGTGTTCTACAATCGATAATAACTGAGATAATTCATTTTGAAGTTTGACAGCTGTCATCCAAAATGTAGATCTTGTCGACCTCTATCACTTTTGTAAAGACAGCAGTGTTCTACAATCGATAATAACCGAGATAAATCACTTTGAAGTTTGACAGCTGTCATCGGAAATGTAGATCTTGTTGAGCTCGATCACTTTTGTGAAGACAGTAGTGTTCTACAATCGATAATAACCGAGATAAATCACTTTGAAGTTTGACAGCTGTCATCCGAAATGTAGATCTTGTTCAGCTCTATCACTTTTGTGAAGACAGCAGTGTTCTACAATCGATAATAACTGAGATAATTCATTTTGAAGTTTGACAGCTGTCATTCAAAATGTAGATCTTGTCGACCTCTATCACTTTTGTAAAGACAGCAGTGTTCTACAATCGATAATAACCGAGATAAATCACTTTGAAGTTTGACAGCTGTCATCCGAAATGTAGATCTTGTTCAGCTCTATCACTTTTGTGAAGACAGCAGTGTTCTACAATCGATAATAACTGAGATAATTCATTTTGAAGTTTGACAGCTGTCATCCGAAATGAAGATCTTATCGAGCTCTATCACTTTTGTGAAGACATCAATGGTCTAGAATCAATAATATGCTAGATAAATCACTTTCAAATTTGACAGCTGTCACCTATGCCACCTGTCAAGCCACTAGTTCTACTAGTAGTACTAATAGTAGAACTTACAGGAACGTTCCAACTCGATGCGGTTATGTCGTTTAATTACTGAGTCCCTATGGTCACCTTCCAGCCTCATCATCAGACCCTGGGTACCATTTAGTGCCAAAGTACTCGTCAAGACGAAACAAACGAGACGAGACTTGATGGAGCTATGTCGTGTAATTACTTAGTTTCTATGACCACCTTCGAGCTCCATCATCAGAGCCTGGTTACCATCTAGCACCAAACTACGCGTCATGACTATTCAAATGAGCCCAAACTCGATGAGATTGTGTCGTTTCATTGCGATGTTCCTTTGGCCAGCAACCTTCCAGCTTTATCATCTGATCAGTCATCATAATATTTCATTGTCACGCGATTCGCATATCATCCAACTTACTGGGACCAAATTATTAGGTAATCTATGTACAATAAATAAAGAAAAAAAATCTTCTGCAAAACTGAACATTTCGAATCTAAGATTCGAACTCAGTACTTCAGATTGGAAATCCTTTACATCACAGTACAACTTTGCTATTTGAGAAGATGACAATGTGACCAATTTTGATGTATAGTTATTACTGTTTATTTCATTTGCTAGTGTGTGTGTTTTGTTTACACGCACGAGAGTAGATCTTTTCATTGACCTTTTCTCAGGAGTTTAGGTACCAAAAGTTTCAATTGTGTTTTATACGCCTAAAGAATGAAAGGAAATATTCTCAAAAATACTTTAAATTTGTTATTTCTCGCTAAATAATGAAAAATAAATAAATAACATTAGTTTCGAAGAAATAGCGCCATCTCCCGGATTAAGTTGCTTAGCTCCATGTGTCAAATACCCTTAAAGGAATTTCATGTTTTCGGATCTTATTATCATTTGACATTGCTTGTAAAAGATTGCTTGTCGTGGCGGCGTGATGGCGGCCTTGAACATAAATCAAATTAGAAAATATGAAATTCCATTCAAATTAAGCATGAAATGCAGTTGTTTTACTCTGTGCATTTATTTATCACATTTTAATGAAGTTTTGAGCTACTGTACCGCCTGGTCCGTGGTCCCAATTAGCAAGATCTAAAGAATGAGGGTAGGGCTTATATTTATATTCGTTTATTGCGTAATTTATAGTATGTGAAGCTTCTATGATTTTCGCGTCTTAGAGGTTGGTCCCATAGTAAAAGTTAAATAATTAATAATGATGCAACTTGGTGGCCATGATCTTAGCTAAAAGTTGCGGATAGCCAAATTCTGACGGAATCTCACTTAGAGCTGGATTGGATTGTCCGCAGCTTGTAACTAATACCATTAAGTACCTAACCAAAAGGAGTCGGCACGCCTAAGTACCGAAGTCTGCTAAGTCAGTGGGGGTTGAAGAAACGCACACAAACCAAAATATAAGCAAGTTTATACGCACACAAATGTAATTAACTAACAATAGCTGAAAATTAACGTAACACAAGCGCAACCAGACCGATATATTTATATAAAGAGCATGACCGCCGGTCGCGTACTTTTGGCAGAGGGGTACGCTTTGCAGTGTCGACTCCTTTTGGTTAGGTACTTAATGCTAATATCACAGTCGCCAAGTTGTAGGATTCGACACATACAACGGCCTATTACATCGTATTATATTTTTTGAATCATTTCAGATGCAAAATTGCAGCGTATTATTGAATCGTACAAAAATTTTCCAGTGCAATTTTTGCACAAGCAGTTTCCCAGACTTAGAAAAACTTCTATTTCATCAAAAGAAATATTTTCAAGTGGATATGTAAGTACATGCAATTGCTGGACATATACCTCCCCTTTGGATCTACAATGATATGGCTGGAAGTGACATACATTCAGCGCGATTCTGCGGTCTTAAAAACTTAAAAAAATATATTTAAAACTTCAGTCTTAATTATACCACAATGTAATAATTTTTTGCAATAAATGAAATAACCGACTTCAACCGTACATAATTTGAATAATTCGCACGGATCATTTTGTACAATTATCATGTTAAAATTAATTATTATTTTTTAGCTTAAAACAAAATACGAAAACGGAGAAGCCTTTCAATTGCGAAACTTGTGGATTGGGATTCGTAAAGAGGAGTACTTTAGAAGCACACTCCGTACTACACAAGCCGTTTCCGAATATCTGCGAGTGTGGTATCGGCTACTATAAGAAATGCGACCTCGACGCACATCGGAAACTGGTCCATCCAAATTACAAACCTCCCAAACCAGAACCCCTCGAAATCAAGCTAGAAGACGAGCCAGAGTACGAACCCGTCTATAATAAAGTAGGACCCAGACTAAAAGCCACGCTCACATTTAAATCGAAAAACAAAAGTCATAAACAAAAGCACCGTAGCAAAGATTTTTCATACACAACCAAAAAACCCAAACAATCGAAAACTCCCAAAATAGATAAATCCAACAAGCAGAAGCAACGCGAATTTAAAATTGAACTCGAACCCGACGAGAACGGCAATTATGCTTGTGCGTTATGTACTGAAGTCTTTTTCGAAAACGATGAGTTATTATCGCACTATACCGACGCCCATTGTAAAAACGTTAGCAATTCCCGTTTTAATTGCCCCGTGTGTGGTAAAATATTTGCAAACCCATATACACTGAGGCTGCATATCTTCACACATGTCGGTATTAAACCTTATCGTTGTCACATTTGCACTGGAAGGTACTCACAGACGAGCGCGCTCAATTTGCATTTACTAAGACATACGGGTGATAGGCGATTTCATTGTGAACATTGCAGTAAATCTTTTTATAATAGCGCCGATCTCAGGCTCCATTCCAGGACCCACACGGGTCAAAAACCTTTTGAATGCGATCAATGCGGGAAGAGCTTCAGTGATCCTTCGGCTTACAAACGTCACTTGTTAATCCACACAGGTCTTAAACCTTACAAGTGTAAGCGCTGCCCTAAAGCATTTTGCGACCCGGCGGCACTGTTCAGACACAACCGCACCATGCACGAGGGCTACAAAGTGCCGTGCACAGAATGCAACAGGTCATTTTCATCTAAAATGGCGTTGCTTTCGCACCGAAGACTCGCCCATAAGGACAAATTAACAGATGACGAGAAATATCATTGCGATCAATGTAGTCGCAAGTTTCCAACGAAGGCAAACTTAGCCATTCACATGAAAAATGTGCATTTGCAAACCATCCCTGAATTAGAATGTGAAATCTGCAATAGGACGTTCGCCAGCGCTTCATGCCTGAAATTGCACGTGGAAGGGGTGCACCTTAAAGTGAAGAGATTTAAATGCGATATATGCGGTTATGCGGTTTCATATAAAAACAATTTAAAGAAACACAAAAAACTCCACAAATCCAAAAAAGACAACGTTTTTATGTGTGACTATTGCCGTTTAGTGATGAAATCTAAGGCCCGATTGGAATGGCACATAACGCGCGTCCATTTCAAAATGGCGTGTGACGTATGTACTAGAAGCTTCACTACGTTCGCTCGATTGCACCAACATGAAGCTGACGGCTGCGGGTGGTGCAACATTTGTAAAAAGAACTTCTCGACACCTGAAGAATTGAAAGATCATAGAGCGGCCACTCACGCCAATAAAAAAGGGAAAGGATATCGGTGCGAGTACTGTAGCAAAAGATTTGTTCTTGAGAGCAGTCTTCATTTGCACTATAAAAAGCATGTAGATCCTGCAGGGTCTTTCAGCTGCGACGACTGCGGCGAGGTTTTCCAATTGAAGTCGCAGATCGTGGACCATATCTGGGGCAGGCACATGGTAACTCTGTTCTGCAACATTTGCATGAGACGGTTCTACTCTGAGCAAGACTTCCATTACCATAAGCGCAAAGCTGCCTGTCATCTACGTAAATTCTCCTGTGATATATGCGACAGAAAGTTTCTTTTGGAGTCAAAACTGCGATCGCACCTGGCAGTTCATGGTGCTAAACGTAAATATAACAACATTCCAAAATAAATTATAGGTAGACAGAGTTATTCAATAATTTGGATAAAACCAATCTATTTTTAAACCGTATTGTAATTTCTTTTTATTATTAATATTCATAGTGAATAAAAATCCAAAGTTAGATTACATCCAATTTGTCCTACACAAAAAAATCTAAATATGTAATTTTAGGAGCTATTGGAATGAATCTATGATAATTCAAAACTGTATGATGAAACCAAAATTATACAATGTTCACTGCAGTCATCGATCTAAAATATCATATCTATTATTGTACAAATAAGCTTACGTTTAAATCATTTACCAAAGGAGTCAGCCCCTGGTATTTACGGGCTACCAGTTTTAACGTCAATAATGGTAACAAAGCACCCTATTTTCACTAGATCCCTTAGTTAACCTTTTCTATTTCTTCAAGTGGTTCGAAATTCAGTGAAACCAAGGTGTTTTGTTATTAATGTTGTTACATAGTATTATACTTATGTTGTTTTTAAACTTGCGCGATTTTAACACATTATTATTTTATATTTTATGGGACTAATCGCGCACTAAAATTACGAGATAAATAAATACCTAAGCCGTGGTGGTCAAGAGGTAGTGACACTCGCCTTACAATCGTGAGGTCGTGGGTTCAAATCCCCGGTCCCGTACCAATGAGTTCTTTGGAATTTATGTACGGAATTTCTTCACACCACTGGCTTTTCGGTGAAGGAAAACATCGTGAGGCAACCTGCGTACATCGGTAGAAGAAATTCGATGGCGTATGTGAATCCACCAACACGCACTGGGCCAGCGTGGTGGATATGGCCCAATCACCCTTCGTGGGTAGGCCTACGTCCTGTAGTAGACTATAAAAAAAGGCTGGTACAGTAGTACAGTATGTCATACAAACTAAAGGGATTGAAAAATGGGATCTTTTAAAAGCTGCTCCAAATGTGCCTAGTGATAGGCAGCAGATCATTTTCCTTGGTTATTTCTTTCGAGAAATAATTGTATTAAAAGACACTGTAGTGTAATTATATAAGACTTTACGATGGAAATGATGATGATGATTGACTTACTCTTAGATTGACAAGGGTTTATTCCTGCGAGTCGAAAGCTCTAAGAACGTCTGTACCGTTTGAAGGCTGATACTACACTGAGACAATTTAAGTCCTAACACCTTAGTTTTAAGTTTTCAGTCATATTTTTATTATTAGTTCAATGATTTCCTAAGAAGTCATTAATTGTATTGAACTCAATTATTATTTCCATTTATTCCACAGTTTTAACCTAGAATATATTTTTAATGTAAATGATATTAATTTCGTAATTAATTTTAGAATTACCAATTGATAAGAGAATTAAATCAGAACTGGAATTTACTCCGTTTTTTACTGCCAACATAAGCTTCCCCTGAGTATTTAGGTACCTAATTAGATAAACGTTCTTAATAAAATCTAGTATAGGTATACCTAATATAAATATTATACCAAATGCGTTTGCGAAATTGCCAAATATTATTTGGAATATCTCAATTCTACTAACTGTACATATATATAGGTATGTACTCAACTCCCCCGTGTTTACTGTAACAAGGTAATCACAGAATAAATAATAGTATTACAAACTAGAGTTTATCTTGTTAGCGCGTGGCAAGCTGTTTTAGATGTTATTGTGTAGATAGTAAAGTTGTAGTTCCAATGTACGTTTGGTCTGCGGTATTGCGTTGCCGCGCCGCACCGGGCGCGCCGTTCGATACGCGCGCGCCGTGCGGGCCGCGCGGCATCGACCCCGTCTGGCCCCAGCCCCCACAGTGCTCTCAGAACCCACCGACTGGCGGTAACGCACCCCTCGCTCATAAACAATACTAAACAAAATCACTATTCAACACAAACTTTCTATCTAAAAAAGTGATAATTTCGCGGCGTTTTCGTCAATGTTGTGAAACGTGTGAAACAGCTGAGTTTCTAGAGCTAATTGCATTAGTCTCGATTAATAAGCAAACTTACCGGTAGTTCCGTATAAGCTGTACTAATCTTACCAATAAAATAGCATTTAGTTCCCGCGCGGCTAAGTTCAAAACTTTTCTAAATACTGTCCCGAAATTGACCCAGTTTATTCAGGAGTAAATCAAAAAGCCGGCAAGCGGTATGAATGAATTGGACCTCATAAAGGAAGTAGAGAAGAGGCCCATACTTTACGATAAGTCTGTCAGTGGTTTCAATAAAACGAAACTGAGGGATGAAGCTTGGAGAGAAGTCAATGAAGCACTCAATGTTACTGGTAAGTTTTTAACTAATTATTATAAAAGTTTTTTTTTAATGTTATTCCTTTTTGCCCGGTCTTTATAATTCCTGGCTAACTCTTTAACTGTATTTTCTTTAACACGTGAAGGTTTACTTTGCCTTTATTTTGTACTTACCTTTATTGATATTCAAAGCTATTCCATGAGTTGTTTTGGTTTATTTTTCGCTTTTTGTACTAATGAGGTGACTGCAAACTCATTAAGTATATAATATACTCTAGGATTTAGTTGTGCTGTTCCATACATTTTGTAAAGGTTCTAATAACTTTTTGTATGGCATAGATGTTTTTTTTTGCGATTTCTGGTTTGGTCTCATAGTGCGAATTGCTCGTAATGACGAGCACAAGAGGTACCTACATTCTACAGCATTTCTACTAAAATCTCAGACACCACGTATGGTTTTATATTTATTTCGAGTATTTCAATTTGACTTTTAATTGCAAGCAGACATCACAGGTCCCTCGTCTTCCTTAGGTAATGCATAGATGAACTAGGGTAAGGGAACTAACAGTGGATTAGTTCAGTTGTTGTCAACTGTTTTCTTTTACGCGACTGCCTCGGTGGCTCAGTGGTTAGTGACCCTAACTTCTGGATCAAAAAGGCGTGGGTTCTATCCCTACCCAGGGCAAATATTTATCTATGTGATGAACAAAAGTGTTTTCTCTGTGTCTCTGTTATTTAGTTACTACCTATATAAGTATGTATTTAAAAATAAGTATATCAGTCTCTGGCAGCCATATCACAAGCTTTGCTTAGTTTGGGTCCAGAGGCCGTGTGTAAGATGTCTCATAATATTTATTTATTTATAATATCAAGGCAGACTCCCGCTCTATCGATACCTACTAGTATTACTCTGACTTTCTAGATAATCGCGAGTGATATCTTAAATAGGTACCTAAGTACACTAGAAAATGGTCGTCTCTTAAGTTTACCGTACTTATTAATATAGTTCTTGACGTCCTAGCTTTTTGTATTGACCTCGTAATATTGTTTAGAATCGGAGTGCAAGAAACGGTGGCGGTCGCTCCGAGACTCGTTCATAAAGCTGCAGCGCACGCACGGCGGCCGCACGCGCTGGCCGTACCACCACGCCATGCGCTTCCTCATGCCGCACGTCGAGCCCAAGCCTGAGGAGGTCTCTACTGGACGGAGGTTGGTGTTACACTGACTGCGAGACTGTTTCATAATGCGGCAGTGCAAGCGTGGGTTATACCATCACGCCATGCGCTTCCTCATGCCGGAGGTCGAGCCCAAGCCTGAGGAGGTCTCGACTGGACGGAGGTTGGTGCTACACTGACTGCGAGACTGGTTCATAATGCGGCAGTGTAAGCGTGGGTTATACCATCACGCCATGCGCTTCCATATGCCGGAGGTCGAGCCCAAGCCTGAGGAGGTCTCGACTGGACGGAGGTTGGTGTTACACTGACTGCTAGACTGGTTCATAATGCGGCAGTGCAAGCGTGGGTTATACCATCACGCCATGCGCTTCCTCATGCCGGAGGTCGAGCCCAAGCCTGAGGAGGTCTCGACTGGACGGAGGTTGGTGCTACACTGACTGCGAGACTGGTTTATAATGCGGCAGTGTAAGCGTGGGTTATACCACCACGCCATGCGCTTCCTCATGCCGCACATCGAGCCCAAGCCTGAGGAGGTCTCTACTGGACGAAGGTTGGTGGTACATTGACTGCGAGACTGGTTCATAATGCGGCAGTGCAAGCGTGGGTTATACCACCACGCCATGCGCTTTCTCATGCCGCATGTCTAACCCAAGCCTGAGGAGGTCTCGACTGAACGGAGGTTGGTGCTACACTGACTGCGAGACTGGTTCATAATGCGGCAGTGCAAGCGTGGGTTATACCACCTCGCCATGCGCTTCCTCATGCCGCACGTCGAGCCCAAGCCTAAGGAGGTCTCGACTGGACGGAGGTTGGTGCTACTCTGACTGCGAGACTGGTTCATAATGCGGCAGTGCACGCGCGGGTTATACCTACCACCATGCCTTGCGCGTCATCTACCGTATATCGACCTTAAGCCTGAGAAGATATCTACTGGACGCAGGTCAGTGAGACACTGACGAGTAATGACTATAAGACTCGTTCATTAATGCTGCAGTGTATAGAGCCATGCGCTTCCTTCCTGATACCGCACTTCCCACGTCTCAGGACGTCTCTACTGGTTGGAGATCGTGGTTATAAGGTTTTAATAGTGTCTATCTGTCAAGTTAGTCAGTCTAGTGGCAAGTTAAACCACTTCTCGATAATCAATCAGCTATATTACATAAATAGGCATAGAGAATATTTATATAATGTAGCCAATTCAACAAAACAAATTAAATGTCCTTTTTGGGGTCGTTGAATTTGTCTTGACAACTACAGACTATGATAAAAGCATTATGATGACTACTACTCCAACTACAGACTATTATAAATCCTATCTATCCTATATCCTTAGAACTACCAAGGTAATCTTACATCCCTGATAATGACTCTATCTCGTTTCACAGTAAAAAGAAAGAGGCAGACGACTCGGACGCCGAAGAGGAAGTGAGACAGCGAGCCATCCAGTGCCTGCCGGACTTGTCCTTCATGTCACAGGATACGAAGTACGAGGCCGAAGAGTCTCCGGAACCTTCGCCGAAGAAGGCCCGCCTCAATTCCACGGCATCTGATGAGGAGAACAGCAACCAGTGCCTTTGTAACAGGTAAGCTGGATTAGTCTTTTTATTACAAGCTTTTATATGTGTACTAGCTTAAAACCCGCGGCTTCGCCCGCGTTGTCTTAGTACATAGGTACTTACTTAAAAAGAAAATAGCCCGCGGTTTGATCTACGTTGTCTTTGTACTTGTTTATAATAATGTCTATTAGTCCGCGATTTGGCCCGCGTTGTCTTAATACTTGCTTAAAATTACTTGCAAGGATAATGCCAACGGTTTGGTCAAAATTGTAACAGTATTTGCCTATAATGATAATAGGTCACGGTTTGGCCCGCGTATTGTTAGTAATTGCTTAAGATGGTTATTTATAGCACGCAGCATGGACTGCGATGTCTTAGTACTTGCTTAAAATTATAAAAGCTTGCCGTTTGGCCAGCATTGTCGTATTACTTACAATGATAATAGCCCATGGTCTGGCCCGTATTGTCTTAGTACTTGCTCAAAATGATAAAATCCCCCGGTTTAGCTCGCGTTGTGTTAATAATTAGGTACTTACAATGATAATAACCCACAGTTTGGCCCACGTTGTTTTAATACTTACTTAATTAAAATAACAGCCCGCGGTTCCACCCGCGTTATCTTGGCATTTACTTATAATAATATCTAATATTTCGCGGTCTGGCCCGTGTTGTCTTAATAAATCCTTAAAATTATAATAGCATGCCGTTAGCCTGCGTTTTTGTATAACTTGTAATGATAATAGCCCACGGTCTGGCGTCGTTCCGCGTTATTTTTGTAACTGCTTAAAATTATAAAAACCCACAGTGAGGCCCGCGTTTTCTTGGCACTTACTTAAAATAATAGTAGCTCGTGGTTAAGCCCGCATTAGGCTCGATTATGAAGGCGCCATCGTAATTATAATAGCTAATGATCATAATTATATCTGTTTCATTTTCACTTTAAGCATTCGATAGAGTGAACACTTTTTATGTTATTATATTTACTATGGCGTCTTCATAACTGAGCCTATTATTGTATTACTTGCAAAATAATGCCTACGGTTTAGCCTGAATTGTCTCAGTATTTGGTTATTTAATTTACTTGTGTCTAAAGCTTATTACGGAGTACGTGAATTTTTGGATGATAAATTGCCGAATTTCTGAAATTAACTCATTAATAAATAACTGTATAAAATAAATATTGGGGGACATCTCACACACGGTCTCTGATCCCAAATTAAGCAAAGTTTGTGATGGCTGGCAGAGACTGATATACTACATATACATGTAGGTTGACTGGCAGATAATGCTGTTTAGCGTTAAGTCCTCCTTTTGTACAAATAGTGTGCAAGAAAGTGTTAAATAAATAAATAAAAATACATTAATAACACCCAGACACAGAGCAAACACATATGAACATCACATAAATCCATAAAGCCCTGGGAATCGAACCCACGCCTTTTTGACCCCGGAGTCAGGGTTAACCACTGAGCCACCGAGGGAGCCAATAATAATAATTGTATGAGTAACTATGTAAGAAATTTCACTTTTCATTGCTGGAAAACATTGAGGCAACCTGTACGAACGTAGAAAAAATCAATGTCGTATGTGAATTCAGCAAACCGTGCTCGGCCGGCGTGATGGATATGGCCCAATTACCCTTCGCGGATAGGCCTATTTTCAGTCATCCATCAGCCGCAGGACGTCCATTGCTGGACATAGGCCTCCCCTATGGATCTCCAATAAGACCGGTTGGAAGCGGCTTGCATCCAGCGCGATCCTGCGGTCTTAATGAGGTCCACCTTGTAGATGGACGTCCTACGCTGCGCTTGCCGGTACATGGTCTCCACTCGAAAACTTTTCGACCCCAACGGTCATCAACCCTCCGCGCTATGTGCCCTGCCCATTGCCATTTCAACTTGCCAATCCGTTGGGCTATGTCGGTAACTTTGGTTCTTCTACGGATCTCCTCATTAATGATTCGATCTCGCAGAGAGACTCCAAGCATAGCCCTCTCCATAGCTCGTTGGGCTACTTGGAGCTTACTAATAAGGCCCATAGTGAGAGACCACGTTTCTGTGCCATAAGTCATCACTGGCAACACACACTGGTCGAAAACTTTCGACTTGAGGCACTGAGGTATGTCGGACGAGAAGACACTACGCACTTTTTCTAACGCTGCCCAGCCGAGTTGAATTCGGCAATTGGCCTCTTTGTTGAAGTCGGACCTACCTAACTGGACTACTTGTCCTAGGTAGACGTACGAGTCAACTACTTCAAGAACCGAGTTTCCAACAGAAATCGGGGTAGGTAAAACATGGGAATTACACATGACTTTCGTCTTGTCCATGTTCATCTTAAGACCCACCTGTTTCTACTATCCATAGTGCTATCCGTAGTACCTATTTTCAGTAGTGCACTATTAATTAAGGCCGGTACAGGTATTCGACATGTTTCATTAAGTCATTAGAAATTTAATATACCAGGCAAATGAAAAAATGGCACACAAATCGTAATTCTAGTCAAGCATGTTCTAGGACGCTATTATACTCAATAATTTGATTAACTTTTACAATGGTACCAACCCCAAAAGCACGTGAATAAAATCAGCTGTTCAACACAAAATGTTCATCGACCCGCGACAAAATGTATGGAAAATGTAGGTATTTTCGCTTGTCAAGGTTGATCTCATATTAAAATACCTATATTGATCTATATTTGCGCTAAGCCTAAGACTATTGGCTCACAAAATAAAAAAAAATCGTAAACTTTTGGGGACCCAATTTGCCCCATTTAAAGATAAACTATCATTATCATAATCCTATACTACATTATTTAAAAAGCGCATTGAAGTTTTGGGACGTATCTGACCACTAAGGATTTTTTTTTAAGGAAAATTTCAATAATATTAAAATTTTTCAGAAAAACATATTTTTTATTTAGTCTCAAAAGCATCTATACAAAGTTTCATGTCAATCGGTACAGGGAATAAGAAGTTACATGCAAACAAAAAGGGCCCGTTTTACCCCGTAAGTTAGAGTTGGGTACGTTTTTCATCCTTGGTGCTTCATTATGTCGTACGATGTACGTATATTCCAAATTTCAAGCTCATATCTTCAGCGATTTGGGCTGTAGCCTAAACTTATTAATTTTGCATATCCCTAAGGAACCTTATAGATTTTCCTGGATTTTATTAGTTCCTGTATTAAAACATGCTGTGTGCCTCCTTCATACCAATTTTCAACCATAACCGATCAGCTGGTTCGATGTAATTGACCCTTTTCTTACCAACTTTGGGACCTTATTTGACCCCTTAGATGAAGAAAATTCGGAAAAACAGGAAAAAACGTAACTTTTATTTTATTTGAAGAACATGTATACAAAGTTTCATGTCAATCGGTACAGGAAATAAAAAGTTACATACAAACGAAAAGGGCCAGTTTTACCCCCTTAGAGGTCGAAAGTTCAAAATTTTTGTCCATTGCTCCATTACGTCGTTCAATGTACCTATATTCCAAATTTCAAGCTCATATCTTAAGCGGTTTGGGCTGTAGGCTGTCTGTCAGTCAGTCACTCAGGGAAGCCTTTTATATAATAGATATTTATGTAAGTACCTATGTATATTCGGGTGGAATCTTGCAAGTAAAATTTGACCAACTTCCCGGTTTCCGATTGAGCTGAAATTTACACGCAAATGTATATCGCGTGACAATGCAATAATATGGTACCATGGAGCTGATCTGATGATGAAGTCGGAAGGTGGTCATAGGAACTCCTGTACTAAACAAGATAGACTCGTCGTGTGTGGGCTTGTTTCACTTGTTGGCTGCTACATGATATCTAGGATATCAAAATCTTGTATTTTTAAAAAGTTATATTTTTATGATAATTTGTTCTTTACATGTTAGGTTGTTTCTCTAGACGGCTGATATCTTTCAGGATATTTTATGTTACTCATATCAACCTCAAAACAGCGAAAAAAACTCATTTTGTGGATAGTCAATTGAGTTTTTCTATAGGATAGCTGATTTCATTATCGTGTTTTCAAAGTTGCCCCCATAGCTAACAGAGCCGAATGTAAACACATGCAGCAAGTTCTCGAATGGAGACCACGGTCCAGCAAGCGCAGCGTAGGACGTCCACCGACTAGGTGAACTGATGAAATAATAAAGATAGCAGGATCGCGCTGGATGCAGGTCGCTTTCAACCGGCCTTATTGGAAATCTATGGGGAAGGCCTATGTCCAGCAGTGGACGTCCTACGGCTGAAAGTTAGATAATCCTTGAAAAGATTTACATGATAATTTATTATTTGATTTACAAGATTTTTGCTAGGCGTTAAACTTACCTAACAAAAATCTTATCAGTCACTATTTTGAAAGCTATTTTTGGCCTTGGACTCAGGATAATTATATGTAACCGCTTGCTATCAAATTGTCAAAAAAATTGTACTTTTCAAATACTTACATGTACATATGTACTTATATTTCAGATCAGATCCCGACGAACTGTTCCTTCTAAGCTGCGCGCCAACGCTCAAACGCCTGAACTCTAAGCAAAACGCCGTGGCGCGGCTCAAAATACAACAGGCGTTATACGAAGCTGAATTTGGTGTTCAAGTGGACATGCCCTACGTTTCTCCCACCGATAGCTTTGGAAGCCCTTTAGAATGAATTTAGTGACAAAACGCCGATGGATACTCCATGGAATATTGTAAGAAACTTTTTTAATTTATTCATAAGCAAAGTACTAAACGGATTTCGGCGTTCTAGTATACGCAATACTTTACTATACCTACCGACATATATGGAGGATCTTTGGAATTAAGTAATTGAGAGAGAGTTTATTAGTGATTAAATATGGACGATACTCCATCGAATAGCGTAAGGAAATCTTTAAGATATTTGAAAGATTTCTATTTCTTTAAAATATGTAGATAGGTATTACTAGTATGCAAGCGTAGGTACTACTAGTATACAAGCATTGTATGAAACAGAAAAAGCCGTGTTGGTCTAGAGGTAGTGACACCCGCCTTCCAATCGTGAGGTCGTGGGTTCAAATCCCCGGTCCCGTACCAATGAGTTCTTTGGAATTTATGTACGGAATTTCACACCACTGGCTTTTCGGTGAAGGAAAACATCGTGAGGCAACCTGCATGTGTCAGTAGAAGAAATTCGATGGTGTATGTGAATCCACCAACCCGCACCGGGCCAGCGTGGTGGATATGGCCCAAAACACCCTTCGTGGGTAGGCCTACGTCCTGCAGTGGACTATTAAAAAGGCTGGTACTGTATGAAACAGAATTTGGCGTTCAAGTCGTATAAGCAAATACGTATAGGCCGGATGGCTAGCCCTGGTGTCCGAGATTATAAGCTATCTGAATTCCTCTGACATGGCTAAACTGTTAAAACAAACAACCGTCTATGAACTTATTGAGAATTTAGACGTCGATGAAATAGTGTAAAAAACTTTTGAAAGGAGACGTCCACAAGTGGTATATTATTCAGAGAAAAATCTAACCAAGATGATATATATACATCATTTGAAAGCTTGTTTTATGGGCTTCTCAAAAATATCTAATTACGATATTTTCATTCCTTCCTTTTTTTTAAAATGTTACAAATAATATAACAGCTTTTAATTTTTTCTATTTTAACAATAATAAAGAGCTTATATCGTTATTTTACTTGCATTTGTAGCTGATTCTTCCACATGCATCTCATAATTTGCTAAAATTAAAATTTTTAACCTACCAGTGTGACCAGTTAGTAGGTTAAATGTGACAAAAAGACACTCAAAAAGTGTGTCTAATTGGTAAAAATGCTTTATTTTAACAATTTGGAGATTACTTAATCAGGTTTGATGTTTGATAGAGATAGACTACCTATTGAGCCAAATTTATTTATTTATCATAATAATTTCAAAAATAAATTAAAAAAAATTGCAGTGCTCTATTTTGTTTTTAACTGATGTAATAGACTCAGAAAAATATGAACTTTCTCGAAATGTAACGAGTGTTGTGGTTAGATTTTTTGATTATTTTTATACTAGCCTCCATACATTTTGTGGACATGTCCTTTAGAAAATATAATGTTAGAAAGAAAATCCAACAGATGTTCTGTTCAAGTTCGATTTAAAACCAATCCTATAGGCCGCGTCTCACAAGTTGGCGAATATGAAGTAAGCAAGCGGCGCAATATCCATCGACTCGGCATTTTTTCGGTTTCATGTTGATGGCAATATCCAATCCTCGCAAGACACACTCGCCCCGCCACCTGACTATGTAGCGCCCTCTGAACAACTCCCAGCCGGCGGTGACCTCCCGTGGTCCACGTGGAAGTCGTTAAATCGACTCCGGACCCAAGTGGGCCGCTGCAGGGATAACCTCGTAGAATGGGGATACTCAGAGAGCGCTCAGTGCGAGTGTGGAGCCCCGGTGCAAAACATGCAGCACCTGCTAGCATGCCCTCAGGGACCAACTTGGACTCTCCAGGACTTGTACCAAGCATCCCCTCGCGGAGTGGCGGTGGCGAAGCGTTGGGAAAAAGCCTTGTAAACAGAAACCTATTTGGATCATCGATACGACGAAGAAGAAGATCCAATCCTGACTGAAGCTCACATAAAGCCGATTGGATTGGAAGTTGATTGGATATTGCACAGCTTGTAGCTAACTTAAGAGTGCGCCTAATGCCAGGAAAAATCAGATTTCACCCGCGCTTCTTGCATCGCCCGCTATCATCTATGCTGCTCTGTTTAGAGTCAAAAATCGCATGACACAGTTCACGATGAATTTGGCTTCGAGCGCCAGCTTACATTTTTTTATTTATTTATTTTAAATTTAAGCATATTTTAAAAAACTAATCGATTACTCTACTAGAACATTAGTCTGGCTACGTAATTTGTCAAAAATAATGTGGTGTTGTCGCTGATAATTTCGAGCATTTGAAAAAAACGTATGGTGCGAAGTTTTAATTTTTTTCTAAGGTAACCATATTATTTTCCAAAATTCTACGCGATTACACTGCCACTATAGCTTCTTTCCTTTCTTGTAGTATTTTTTTAATATGGATATTTGTGTTCGTTATCTTTACACCACGTCATTAAAAAGTCGATTTTGGCATTAGGCGCCCCCTTAATTTCCGCCAACTTATGTGACGCGGCTTATACCACGCTTACGCAATAATTAATGATCCTCAGGTGAAATACTGAATTCGCAATTAATAATTTATTAATTATAATATTGATGATAAATTATAATTTACTTACTCAAAATTTTCAATTGAACGAGTCGTATTCCCCATGAGTACCTAATTTATTATTTGATGTATCATTCAAAAAGTGAATTTTATTTTAATACCACATAAAACATAAATTAAGTTGGAATTTAAGACCTAAATCATAAATCAGTGATACATAAGGTTTAATCTTATTTAGTTAGTAAAAATAAGACCAAAATTATATCAAATAAAATAACGTTAAGTATAAGTAGCAATAAATAGTGTAGTATCTAGTCTACATACATATTATTATTAGTACTTTAGATTCTAGTACACATTATGTCTTATCTTTTCTGTTAATTCAGAATAAATTATTTTCAAATATCTACTAATTGGTTTAATTAACTAACTTTTAACAGATATGATATATTTTTTATTTATTTCAGTATAGCGACCCGCCCCGGCTTCGCACAGGTGTATTATACATATAAACCTTCCTCTTGAATCACTCTATCTATTAAAAAAACCGCATCAAAATCCGTTGCGTTTTAGAAATATAAGCAATAAGCATACATGGGGACAGACAGCGGAAAGCTACTTTGTTTTATACTAGATAGTGATAGGTTTGCGTTTGACCACATACTGCCTGATGTGCGGTTTAGAGTGTAGCACGCTTACCTAGAAGATACCTATTTACTTACTTGGGATTTGAAGACACTCACGTTGTACTTTAGCGGGAAGACAGACCCAGGCAAAGCGTTCCGCATTCTGTCTCTTAATCGTATGAGGAATGTGGACGAAACGCTTGGTTCTAACGCGCGGAATGTCCACCGGAAAAGGGTGGCGCTTTGGTCGCACGATAGTCGTACG
The DNA here is from genome assembly GCA_949316475.1 of Hypomecis punctinalis. Taxonomy (NCBI): domain Eukaryota; kingdom Metazoa; phylum Arthropoda; class Insecta; order Lepidoptera; family Geometridae; genus Hypomecis; species Hypomecis punctinalis. The sequence goes on along the minus strand of OX438801.1, from coordinate 22,717,851 downwards.
ATAGAAGAAAGGGGCAGGTGGGACCAGTATGCTGAGTGTGAGTTTTGTCGTAAACATGACGCGCTCTTCGGCGAGCGCGTAAGCTTGTAATTTGTATGAAGAAATGTACAGCGCTACTAGCGGTGCGTTTTTGAAACACAACAAGTTCATACAAATTACATGCTTACGCGCTCGCCGAAGAGCGCGTCATGTTTACGACAAAACTCACACTCAGCATACTGCCTCTTAATCGTATGAGGAATGTGGATTCGAAACGCTTGGTTTTAACGCGCGGAATGTCCACCGGAAAAGGGTGGCGCTTTGGTCGCACGATAGTCGTACTATAGAAGAAAGGGGACAGGTGGGACCAGATTGTGCAACTCCTACCCCCCTATCGCCTAAAGCAATAGCAATCGTAATAGCAATCGTTATGACTTCATTTTAGTCATTTGGCACCGCCTATGTGACGTTAGCCATCAAAGTTGTTTATTCAACGATTGCTTTCGCAATCCGCGCAAAGCAATTGATGGCTAACGTCACATAGGCGGTGCCAAATGACTAAAATGAAGTCATAAACGATTGCTATTACGATTGCTATTGCTTAGGCGGTCGGGGGGCTTGGCACACTCTCCGAAGTGTATAACCATAACCTTACGTCGATGCTCGAGACTTTGCAGCTGCGACTCAGTCAAGGTTTCGTTGTCTATCAGCCTCCTGGCTCGCCTCTCAATAGACTAGGCGATAATCCATACAAATTTCGTGCTAATAATAGCTAGTCGAAAACGCACTTTCCCTTTTGTTGAGTAAATTAACGTTCCCACTCCCACCCTTTGGTCTTGAAGATCTGACACTTAATTTTAAAACTTATCTCGTACAACTAGTGTTTATTTCGTGTAAGTCACGTTACGCCGATGAAAACATGATGAAAATTGAAACGGCTATTTGCATACAATGGACTAACATGTAAGTTTCCAATTCGTTATGCAGCCAAGCAGGTAGGTATTGTATATTGTGAAACACTACTCATTTCGCTTTGTGTAAAGTACCCGAAGTACATTAATTTACATTCTTAATTATTGAAACATTTCCGAAAAAGGTTTCATAAATTTTCCAGCCTATCACATATGTTATATTTGTTAGGCTGCGGTGGTAATCTAAACCGGATTTGTAAGGTAATTATTAGGCCCAATTATGAAGGCACCATCGTAATTAAAATAGCTAATTAAACTACATATTTCTGTTTCACTTTAGGCTTTCGATAGAGAGAACACTTTTACGTTGCTATTAAGTCCACAAGTGGTAGGTATATTATTCAGAGAAAAAATCTAACCAAGATGATATATACTTACACCATTTGGATATTGAGCCAAAGATATTTATTTATCGTAATAAATTCAAAATTAATTTTTAAAAAAATTGCAGGGCTCTTTTTTGTTTTTAACTGATGTAATAGACTCAGAAAAATATGAACTTTCTCGAAATGTAACAAGGTTGTGGTTAGATTTTATGATTATTATTATACCAGCCTCCATACATTTTGTGGACATGTCCTTTACGATACCTTTCATAATCGGGCTTATTGTCATATCAGCTGTGAAACGCTATCTACCAGGCATGCCTTTTCCTACTCCTGGATAAGCCTTTTCACCTAGGGAAACGATGTGTTCCATCTCTGCGCGTTGTAGTCGGGATTAGGGGAACGCTTGCGCACCCTCCGCGGACTTGAGTGATTCCTAGATACATATATTTGCAAGATGCTTCGAGGTACAGTCGAGTTATGTGGAGTTACATCCACTAAAACCCCTTCTGCGGCCTGCCTTTTTGCTCTCTTGGGAGCTCCGGCATTTCCAGGAGAACGTGGAGCTCCCAGCTCTTTTCCGTTAATGTCTTGCGTTTGTCATGCAGTCACTTACGACAACATGGCCATGGCACGTTTAGTAAAAATATATGATATTAATAGCTATGTAGGTATAAATATCCATAGCAACATACCGATATGCTTTCTCTTTACCCACTACGAGACACTTATTATGTAACAAATACTCATACACCGCAAAATGCATATTTACGAAACTTCCAATGCTGAATGCAATGTTGTTTGTGTAAGTACTTTTTGGGGTTGCGCGTAGCATATAAGTAGGTTCCCGTATTGACGGCTATGATTTTAGCTACAAGCTGCGCAAATCCCAATCCTGACTGAATCTCACTTAAGAGTGCGCCTAATGCCATGGAAAAAACAGATTTCACTCGCGCTTCTTGCATCGCCCGCTACCTTCTATGCTGCTTTGTTTAGAGTCGAAAATCGCATGACGCAGTTCACGATGTGTTTGGCTTCGAGCGCCAGCTTACATTTTTAGGTGACATTTTATTTATTTATTCTAAATATAAGCATGTATTAAAAAAAGTAATCGATTACTCTGCTAGAACATTAGTCTGGCTACGTAATTTGTCAAAAATAATGTGGTGCTGTCGCTGATAATTTCGAGCATTTGAAAAAAAAAGTTTTTTTTTACGATGCAAAGTTTTAATATTTTTCTAAGGTACTATAGGCTCTTTCCTTTCCTATAGTATTTTTTTAATATGGATATTTATGTTCGTTACCTTTACACCACGTCTTTAAAAAGTTGTCATAAGGCGCCTCCTTAACAGCTGCGCGATGATTGGGTTTTGCGCAGGTCGTAGCTGACGTCATAACCGCCAAAAAGTATGATTCGGTCTAAAGTTTTGAGAGAAATTAGGACCCCGCTATATTGAGACAACATGTATCATCGAGCGAGATCTGTGATTATAGGTACCCTAGATACGTACCTATTTATATACTAATAATGACTGTAGGTAGGTATAGGTATATTTTGCCGACGAGCCGACTATGTTTGCAGCGTGTGTTAGATATTTTTAATGATAAATGCGTACTTAATTGGTCCTAATCGTTTATGCTACTAAATAAAACCTAGTTATTTACCTAATTTTACATTTCTTGGTAACGCTAGTCTTCAAAAATGCTCATTCGACGCTTTGGTGGGTAATTTGACTAATTTGTCCGTAGGCAATATTTTAATTGCTTTTGTATTGCTTGTAAAGCTTAGGTATATTATATTTACGAGGTTAATTATAATGATAATATCATTTGCAGAGTCTGCATTTATGATTAGGCAATTATAGCTATTCTGTTAGTCTATCTACTGGCTGTCTATGCATTTATATACCTAATAATATAATATAGGTATACTTTACTTTATTGAAATAAGATTTATGTACGAGCGCTGTGTTTGCATCTTTTATGTAGTTATAGATAAGCATCTAATGATCTTTGATGTCTGTATTATACTTATAGGTACTGTTATTATAAAATCTATTACCTATGTACAGGAAAGGCGACATTTGCATAAACAGACTCCGTAATAACCTACCGTGCAAATTACACGTCATTAAAGTTATAAATAGATTCGTTATTGGAATAAAAAGATTAAAATAATGACGAGGAATTCAATATTTTTAAACATTTAATTACTGGTTTATCAGTCACACAATAAATACAAATAGCAAAAATATCACAAGTCCCAAATAGCCACAATGATAAAGAGTGATTCAATCACAATGTTACCTAACTACGGACAACGGATATATCATGATTGACATATTTGTACTGCAAATTCGATTTAAAAGTCATATAAAAATAATCACTGGATTTCTTATAAACTAAAGGCTTTCCCGACTCCCAACTTGTTAGGTAATTTTGAAATCTTTTTCCTTGTAGACAAACAGTCGAATTTTCATATTCTTGCAAGTCTGGGTATGAAATTATTTGACCTGATACACGTAAGGTGAGGCGGGCGTTGTGACCTCATCTAAAGTCATGTCTCTCCCGTATCGCTGTAGCAATTCGAGTGCTACTCCGTTTGTCCAGCCGAAGCCGTCCTGCACGCCGTACTCGCCGCCGCCGCCCTGGTGGCCCGGCTGCACCGCGCTGTACTTCTCGAATAACTTATTCCACTGACTAAACCCAATGTAGTTAGCCCGAATCCACAGCTGCGCCAACTCCCGCGCCAGTCGCGTCGCCTCTTCGTACCCGCTGTTCTCTAAACCGCCTATCAAGATACTCTGTAGAGGCGGCCACGCGTTGGGGTAATCCCATTGCTCACCCGAATGCAGTATCGACGTGGGAACGCCTCCTGGAAAGTCCAACGCCCCCGATGAGAGCAGATATTCCACTAATTTTGCCGCGTATTTCGGAGCATCGTATGGTTCTATCGCCCCTGTCCATAAAGGCGTAGCACAGCTCGGGTAGAAGTGTCTTCTAGGAGCTCGAGCTTCGGCGTCGTAATCGTACCAAACTCCGTCAACGGGATCCCACATAACGTTTTCTATGGCGCTCCGCCAATACTTGGCAAGACTCCACCATTTCTGCGCTTCGCGTCTGTCCTTGAGGCGATTACGAAAGTCACCAGCCAATTCAAGTGCACTAGCGAAAATAGCATTAAGGTCGACCGGTAGGATGCGTGTAGCATGCACGTCGGTCAAGTTGCCGACCACTTCGTCTGCAGCCGTCACGAACCAGCGCGATGAGAAGTCCCACCCACTCTCTGCGGCGCTCTTCATTTCCAGGTAAAAGTCCTCGCGCGTGGCGTCATTCGGCAACACTCGCGCTGTCGTATAGTCTTCGTAGTAGGACTCAGGCCGCGGTCCCTCGCCGCTCCTATCTGATAAGTACCGTAGCAAGACGTAATTCTTGCCCTTTACTTCTATGGTCACTTTCTTCTTATCCAGCCAGTATTGCAGTTCTTTCTCTACTGTAGGCACATGCTGTTCTAACCAGGCGAGATCGCCGGTAGCGGCGAAATAGTTGGCTACCATCGCTGCCAATAATGGCGGCTGACTTCGCCCCAAATAATATATTCTGCTCCCATTCGGGATGTATCCGAACTTATCGACGAGATGCAATAAATTTTCGATCATTCCCTTTGCAGTTTGAGTCATGTTGCTTATGAGAAGACCTCGCACTACCCAAAATGAGTCCCAGTAGTATAACTCCTTAAAGCGTCCTCCAGGCACGATAAATCCATTAGGAACGGGAATCAAGCTATATCTATCGGGATGCTGGGCGACTTCAGGCTTCACCTTTCTGCCCAAAATAGCCCAAATGCCGATCACGCTCTTGGCAAACTGTCTAAGCTTGGGATCTCTTATCTGATCCAGGATCGGTGGTTCAAGATTGAAATCTGGCGGCTTCCACTCGTCGAGCTCGTTCCCTTCCAAGAAATGTTGATCAACGAAGTTTGCTAGCTGCTGTCGTGATGGGTTGTGCTTCGTTTCATGCATTAGCTTCGAAAAATCGGCGAGCGTTTCATTTTCATTGCGGACGAGTCGCAAATCTACGAAAGTCTTCGAGTCTGGGAAGATACGCGCTAGTTGAACTCTGTGGAGCAGTTCCCCGGAGCAGTAGAGTGAAGAGCGGCACGCCGGAGCCGTGGAGAGAGCTTGAGCGCACGCTCCTAGGAGCCCGATCACTGGGTAAAGCGGCATAAACCGCGGGAATCGGATCTTCAGCATGATTGTGTGTCAATGATTTTTCGTCGGACAGTGCCCGGCGCGCGGAGTGCGGAAACGCGCGCCGATAAACATAACCTTTGAACGTGCGGTGGCGTGGAGCGAGCACGAGCGTCGCGGGGCGAGTGGCCGCGCGTCCGGTACTCGGCGCACTCGCGACCCATCGTCAAAGTGTGTCAGCGGCGGCGGCGAGCGCGTCCCGCCATCCAGGCTGATGCAACTGACGCGAGACGAGCCCGCGCTTTCACTGCCTCGCGCCCTTTCCCGGCTAGACGGCGGTGCGCGCGCAATCTAGGCCACTCTCAAGGCCCCGACCTTGTTACTAGAGTTGCTCGACGCGTTTATCTTCCGAGACACAAAGTAAACAAACCGCACGTGCCCTCCCTTTGGCATCGAGAGGGGAACTGTCACAACTCACACACAATGACAGCGCCAGGTTTAATCGCAGCTGACAGCAACCGACACAGTGCATTTAATTTTGCTAAGCGAGTTTACTCTAAGTTTACTCGTACAACGCGCACGCACGTTCTACGTCTTTGACTTTGATAAACCCGCTGATTTTATCTATTTATTGTAAATGCGTAGGCGAAGTGATGTCGTCACGACCTATTTGGAAGATTTAGCCGTTATGTAGGGAATATAGACGCCTGTTGATTTCAAACAGCAAGGTGGGTTAGAATGGTCTTAGTGATGTCAACTATATTTTGATTTTATACAAAAATCTCCTATCGTGTTTATTGTCGAACTATTCCGAAACGGCTTGACCAATGTTAATGCTTTTGAATTGTATATATTTGGTAGGTGTAAGGATAGGTCGTAGCCTATGTTTTATACCCCTAGGTGATAAAGGTGTTCGTGTCAGCCACAGGTTGTATTCCTACACAATTACACATAGATTACACACACACACACGTATTTTAATATCTAGTTTTTTAGACACCACATTGTCTAAAAAACTAGATATTAAAACTAGGGTTGTCATGTTGTTTTTAAACTTGCGCGATTTGAACACATTATTATTTTATAACGTCGGGATGAGGAGGTATTTATTTATCTCGTAATTTTAGTGCGCGATTAGTCCCGTAGTATAAAATAATAATAGGGTTGTCATGTTAGTAGCAGCCTTCATTTTTGTCAAAAATAGCTTCCTACATATAGAAGTAAAAACGACTATTTGGTGCAAGGTGCGATGGTGTGACTACGAGTCGGTACTGGATTTTTTTGTTATTTGTGTAGGTTGCAAATAAAATACAGATTTGTAGCACAGCCTTTATTTTTATTTTAAACATTTTTCAAACGTTTTAACATCTACTTGTTTTACTTACATAATTTTACTCGTAAATTTTGTAACAACATTATCAATTAATCAATATAATAATATTTCAAAAGTTTTTTTTTAAATTGTAGTTTAATTCTTCAATAAATAAAACATTAATTATAAGCTAATAAATGCTCTATTATTTTCACTAAATTGGTATCAGTTATGTACATTGCAAGAAAAATATATCGATTTATATTTCGCTCTTAAAGTCCTTGAAGTTTACAAAGAAACAGACTGTATAACACAGTCGGGTTTGCAATATAATAGTTTTGATTTTCTTTTAATATACATTATGTATATACCGAATCAAGCTTCTTGGCGGCTGTCAAGTTAGCTATATGCTGCGCTAAACCCAATCCTGATTGATCCTCACAAACAGCTGCGCGAGTATTGGGCTATGCGCTGCTTCTAGCTAACTTCACAGCCGCCAAAAAGTTTGATTCGGCTCTACAATATAGGTACATGTCTTTTAGCTATAACTCAGCACTATGGCACTATTTCGATGTTTCTGCCTAATATTAAAGAAATAAATTTCTCTACGGTCTCAATCATAGACATCATAATCACAAATTTCCTCTAGGGAGGCAGCTGGCTACTTTTTCCCACCCCAGGAAAATAGAATATACAGGGTTATCTGCTTGCCCTGTACTAAGCCAGAGGGGGGTAATTAAAACCCTCTTTATGAATAACTTTTACAAGGGGCCAACCCAGAATTTGTGAAAAAAAGAAGCTGTTCCATACAACATTGCAACTCATATCGACAAAAGGTATGAAACAGTTGTTTCTTTTTCTAGAATTCCAGGTTGGCCTCATAGTAAAATTTGTTCACAATGATGGCCTGAATCACCTTCTTTCGGCTTGTTACATCAATTCTGGTTAACCCTGAACTGTCTCTTATATTTTCTGGGGTGGATAAAGAAGTTTCTAGGGTGGACCACCCATCCCTGTCTAGCTAGCTGTCCCTAGCTACGTCCTTGTCTAAAATTTAGTGGTAACGCTGTTTCTTTTACAACAAGTGATTCATAAAATAAATATACTTACATTACATTATTTAACTAATTATGTAGTTATTTATTACAATTTCACAACCGGCGAGCAATAAGTAGGTATTACCTGAATAAAATTATTAAACTACTTAATAAAAAGTCCTTATAAAAATTAAGTGTATTTTATTTTGCTATCCTGTATAGCAATATAGGGTACAGGGCGTAAATCTAGACGAAGGATATTCTAGAATTCAATTGTACCTGAGTACTCATCATTACGATTTACTTTGGGACCAAACCCGAAATGGCCGACGTTTTAGAACAACGGTAGGCAACAGACGGACCGCCGAACAGCCAAATAAAAAAAAAATATGTAGAAAAATGAAGAAGACAATTGGTGGAAGACCGCGAGACATGGAAATTGCTCCACCGACTAGAGCCGCGTTCTTAAATTCTGAATGAAATAGAAAAATATGAAAATTGCAAGAAACTAGCTATCACCTAGCTATCAATGAGGTAGTATGTTTGGCTTGACATATGTATGTCAAAACATCTTTTGCCGAGATGATTTTTCTAAAAAATAAATATCGTTCGACACCTCGAGTACACTTCGAATTTGATTTTTCTCTCGAGAATCGAACTTTAATTCTATCTAATTCATCAATATAGAATGTAAGAAGAAAAGATGCGAAATCGATGATCAAACTAGAAAATAATAAATAGGCAAAATTTAATTATTAACAGTTTTGTTTTCTGGACCTCTGGAATTTTTCGACAGTATTCGGACCCCAACTAAAGGTACTTGCCGACCCTAAAATAAATCTCTCTTTAAAGACTATAAAAATAATTGCTCTAAAATATCTCTGTCGTGTTGATTTACACCCCGTGGAAGTTCGCAAACTTTGAAAAGTGATACTTAGCTTAAAAATTGGCAAAATAACAAAATAAATCAACTTATTTATATGAGCATAAAAGCTGGCAAAGCTAGTCTTTTGCAAAAAAAAATACTACAGAACCTTTAAAAATATCCAAACTATGAGTCCAATTCAAAAGTAGAAAGGACCTATTTAGTAACATGTGATTTAGCAGACACTTCATAAATAATATTTCTAGATTAGCACCGTACAGTTTACGGACAACATCATAAATTAGGTCTATTTAGACAAATTTTATTTAGATATATTTCTTCGTTAAACTCAGCCTGTACCTACGATTACTTACGATTTTTTTGTTGTACCATCAAGGAACAGTTTGTTTTCGAAGCTGCTTAACTTGTGCTCCATAATGATTATTTATTTATTTATAGCTATTGAAATATTTATGATAAGTAACGCACGTTTCTGCTCAGGTATTATTAATAATTATACTATCGACCTTGATCTAATAATACTACTTAGTTTTATGGTTTGTCGTCACTCGCTCTCCTTTGAGCCAGAAGTCTCCTTGTCATCTTTATCTTCGTCTGATTTAGTCAGCTTCGATTTCTTTTCGTTTTTCTTTTCTTGCAGTGGAAGGACTTTTAGCTCGTTGGGTTCGGCATTTTCATTCGCAGTCATAACTGCACCATAATCTTCAAGACATTCCAGCACCACTCCGTTAGACCAACCAAAACCTTCCTGGACCGAATATTCTCCACCTCCGCCGAATCTGCCAGGGATCTCCGCATCGTACTTCTCAAACATTTGTTTGTGTTCCAGGAATCCTTTACGACAGATCCTCACCCACTCCTGAGACAAGTGGAATGCCAGTTTCTCACCATCTTCAGTTTTTGTACCTTGTAGGCCTTTGATCACGATACTGACTTCTGGAGGCCAAACATTAGGGAAGTCCCATTGTTCCCCGCTTTTCACTAGCGATACTGGAATACCACCTGGGAAGTCTAAGCCTTGTGAATTCTTCAAATAATTAATAATTTTAGGTGCATGTTTGGCGATAACTCTTTCTTCCACTGCGAGCATCCAAAGCGGTGCCATGTTAGACGGGTAGAAATACTCCCTATGTTTAGAGTTCAGCATGTCGTAGTCGTACCAAATTCCGTCTTTTTCGTGCCAAAGCACGCGTTCGATTGTATCTCTCCATTGCTTCGCTAGGAATCCCCAATGAGTAGCTCTGCGCGCATCTCCTATGATAGCGTTGAATTTAGCCGCGTTTTCTAGAGCATTAGCAAATATAGCATTCAAGTCGACGGGAATTATGTACCTTGTATGAATATTAGTCAAGTTTCCTGAATTATCTCCTTCGGCACTGATAAACCACCTCGATGAAAAGTCCCACCCGCTTTCAGCCGCGCTTTTCATATCGATGTAAAATTCGGTGTGGTCCGCGTGGTTATCTGCGTTTTGAGCCGTTTCGTAATCTTCGTAGTAAGACTCCGGTCTGGGGCCTGAGCTCGGGGCGTAGTACCTGAGCAGAGTGAACACCCTATCATCTTTAGAGAACGTTACAATTTGTGAGTCCATCCAATAATACAATTCCTTTTCCAGGGATGCAATATGTGTTTTCAGAAATTGTACATCTAATGTCCTCTCATAGTAACGCATCATCATGGCAGATAGAAGAGGCGGCTGACTCCGCTCTTGGTAATACCATCTGCTACCGTTAGGGATAAGTCCAATTTTATTGAGTAGCTCAATCAGATTCTCGATCATACCTTTAGCAGTTTCGTTCATTCCACTAATGAGGAGTCCCTCGATGATCCAATAAGCATCCCAGTAATAAATCTCTTTGAACCGACCTCCGGGGACAATGAACCCGTTAGAGACTGGAATTAAACTGAATTGGTCAGGTTTCTCAAATACGATCGGCTTGATCTTTCTGCCTAGAGTCGGCCAGATATTGTTGATGTCTTTGGCAAATTGTCGTAGATCTGGATCGGTAATCTTGTTTAGAATTGGCGGATTGTCGCTGTGGTCGGTAGGAGTCCATTCTTCAAGCTCGCCGGCGGCGGTTTCATCAAAGTTGTCTTTTACGAAAGTACGTATCTGCTCTTTCGTGGGTGCGTTGTTGGTATCATCCATAAGTTTTTGGAAGGCATTAAGGGTGGTGTTCTCATCGTTTTTCATTGGCAAGTCGACGAAAGTCTTGGAGTCGGTGTAGAGTTTCGCCATCTGGACATGATGAAGGAGGTCGCTGTCGCAATAGACTGGCTTGCTGCAGGAAGGGGGGAGGTCGTCGGTAACCACCGCAGCTGCGGCTAGCACCACCAGGAACAACTGCTTCATCTGGAAGTAACGATAAAACGGGATATCAATAAGACTGCAGAATTATATCATCTGATATTATAATTTGTCTAAATAAGACAAAGTTCAATAGGCATAAAGCTTTTTATATATTTTGTCCATCGAAAAAATCAAGGTAAACTTGTTTCAAGAATTGATTAGTTAGATATGCCAATTTAGCATTGATTGAGTAGTTGTGTGCAAAAATCTTGCAAGGTGCCAGAGCAAGTTTAGACATTTCACAAAATGTTATGATCATTTTGATGTTTTTAATATACATACTCGTAGCATAGGTAGATTGAGTAGGACGTCTAATATTAGCCACAATTTAATCTCCACATTATACGAGTTGTAGTTTCAGTGCCTTTACTTTTGTCTTTTATATATTTGTGTATAAAATACGCAATTAAATCTTAACTAAACAATTAAGGAGCACAAAACTACAGTAAGTTTGTCGCGGCACTGGTAGATTTAATTCATATTCGCACGAGAGAGAGTAGATAATTTAAATTGTGTAAACTAAGACTAATAAGTAACAAACGAATCAAAAAATAAAAGATTCCAAGCCTGCATTGTTTCATCATATATCTATTCTTTTCATGTTCGTCTAGCCTTTTACTACAATCTCGTTAGTTTTAGAAATAAATTAAATTGGTATTTATAATAGATAGGTAATTATAGGTATTTAGCTAGTTGTAGAAACCTGATCAGGATTTTTTCTTGTTTAGACGATATAAAAACAAGAGCTGAATATCTAAAATCATTCTAAGAACCTGTTTTAATTAATTACATAGTACAATAATAAAATGAAATTATGTCTAGTCAATTTAAATTTGAATCAACGGCTCGTAAAGTTTATGTTTTTGTGAGATATAAATGCTTATTCAATAGCGTTCTTTTTTGGGAAGTTGTGTAAAAACAATAGTGTAAAATAATTATTTTTAGCCTAAAATGGCACTGACTTCAACCGTGTACAGATTTCGAATAGTTTGCACGAATCGATATGTCATCCATGGACATATTTTATCAAAATCGTCAAAATTGAAAATGGCACCACTACAGGAGTAAGTATACCCTTTTGAAATAAAAAGTATTTTTTTAAATCGGTTCACAATTGGCGAAAATGCCGATGAATCTACACAAAAAATACATACAGACGAAAATAGTACCTCGTCCTTTTTTTGAAGTCAGTACTTAATAGTAAAATTCGGCCTAAGATTACGCACAACGGCACGTACGTACGACTGGTACGACTCGGTCAAAACGTCGGGATAATGAGGTATTTCGTATTTCATACAATAGTCCCGTAATATTAATGAATAATGAAGTCAAATCACGAAAGTTTAAGAATAACAAAAATACCTATATTTTAAAATTACTGCGATGCATCCGTGCCCCCTGACGTAGGCCTACCCACGAAGGGTGATTGGGCCATATCCACCTCGCTGGCCCAGTGCGGGTTGGTGTATTCACATACGCATCGAATTTCTTCTACGGACGCATGCAGGTTGCCTCACGATGTTTTCCTTCACCGAAAAGCCCGTGGTGTTAAATTCCGTACAATAGTTAAATTCCAAGGAATTCATTGGTACGGGACCGGGATTTGAACCCACGACCTCACGATTGTAAGGCGGGTGTCATTACCACTAGGCCACCACGGCTTTTTTTTTTTGGTATTTATAATATAATTCAATAGGTGGTTGTTTTTCTATTTCACGATTTCAATATTGGCCCTGTACTAAAAGTTGGTCATAAAGATGAGTAGGTACAATCATGATGTTTTTAAACTTTCACGATTTGAACACATTATTAATATAGTGCGCGATTAGTCCCGTAGTATATAATAATTATAGGTACAATCAATTAAAAACACAATGTAACAAGATTATTTTTTGCAAAAATTAGCATGACCGACTTCACCCGTGTACAGAATTCGCGAATATTTCGCACGGATCGATGTAGCATTTTTCATATTATTGTTGATTTATCAAAATGGCTCAGCCGAATTCACTAAAATTTAAATGGGACCAATTTCAAAGTATACTCTTTCCAATAAAAAAAGAATTATTAAAATCGGACTACTACGGTAAAAGTTATGCGTGGTGATACATAAAAAAAAATTATACGCGTCGAATTGTATACCTCCACCGGTGGTTCGTCGGTCAAAAAAATAATGCTTATTCGCAAAATAGGTATTACTTAATGCCTCCGGTATTGGTTTTCAGCTTCAAGACATATTGTGACACGTGCGGTGTTAAATTGGGTAAGTATATAAATGGCTTTCAAGGCCAAGCTTTGTTTTTAAGTCTAGTATTTGCCAATCTTAATATCTAAGTCATACATTATTTTACAAGGCCTAAAATCGCCAACAAAAATGACCGTGACCCCTACGAACTATTTAGTGACTGGACTATAAAATTAATAGCATTGAGCGCTCAGTAAAATGTAGGGTTTGAGGTATTTATTGTACAAAATTAGATGTAAGGAGCATTTTTCTAGGCAACGGATATATTCTAGGATATGATTTTTACTATGGGTCCAACCTCGAAGTCACAAGATTCGTAAAGGTGACGTCCACAAGTGGTCATTCAGAGAAAAATCGAACCAAGATGATATACTCGTATACATCATTTGAAAGCTTGATATATGGGCTTCTCAAAAATATTAAATTTTGATTTTTTATATCCCACCATTTTTTTTGAATGTCAAAAATAAATTGTATGTAAAATAATTATACAGCTTTGTATTTCTTCTAGTTTAGTGCTTATAAAGTGCTTCTATTGTTATTTTACTTGCATTCGTAGCTAATTCTTCCACATTCTTCTTTTAATTTGTTAAAATTAAAAATTATAACCTACCAGTGTGACCAGCTAGTAAGTACAATGTGACAAAAACACTTAAAACCTGTGTCTAATTGGTAATAATGCTTCCATTTAACAATCATGGAGGTTACTTAACCAGGATTGCTAGAGATAAACTACCTATTGAGCCAAATATATTTATTTATCCTAATAGATTCAAAATTAATTAAAAAAAACGGAGGGCTCTTTTTTTGGTTTTAACTGATGTAATAGACTCAGAAAAATATGAACTTTCTCGAAATGTAACGAGTGTTGTGGTTAGAATTTTTGATTATTATTATACCAGCCTCCATACATTTTGTGGACATGTCCTTTTGACACAGTTTTGTCGTTATAATGATGATTGCAATTGTATTCTAAAGAACATGTCCATCGTCTCATCTAGGAAAACATTCATTTTCACAAACCGGCTGAATTGAACTGAGATTGCTAATCCTTTAACTGCCTTACCACAAAAGATTTAAACACTGTTTAACCATGCAATTTGTATTGTTAAACGTTGTCTAAGCTGTGCGTAAAACTTTTGTGGTAAGACGTTAAGAGTTTATTTTCTCTCTATACAACTATTGTAAATTGTGTTAGTTACCGCTCTAATTAAAACAAATACCTACTGCTATGGAACCCTATTATAATGCCGGGAAGGACACGCATTTGTTTTTTTTTACTGATTCCTTGACCCTTGGCCTATTTTGCTCGTTAAGTTGCTTATTTTTTCCTCATTAAGGCTAAATTGACGAGTTCTGACTAAAATGCCACGTATCATACTAATATTATAAATACGAAAAGTTTGTTGGTTTGTTCCTCTTTCACGCAGCAACGGAGCGACAGATTGACTTGATTTTTGGCATGATAGTTCAAGGACCGGAAAGTAAGATATGCTATTCTTTATCCCGAAAAAATAAAAGGTTCCCGTGGGAGAGCACAAAAGTCAAATTCCACGCGGGCGGAGCCGCGGGAAAAAGCTAGTTTAAAATGAAGCGCCTTTGGGCTCCTCACCCAAAATGTAAAAAGGAACCCTTATACAATCACTTTATTGTTCGTCTGTAGGTATAGCCTGTTTTGGTATAAACGCGTGGTTTAAATTTTAATTG
The DNA here is from genome assembly GCA_949316475.1 of Hypomecis punctinalis. Taxonomy (NCBI): domain Eukaryota; kingdom Metazoa; phylum Arthropoda; class Insecta; order Lepidoptera; family Geometridae; genus Hypomecis; species Hypomecis punctinalis. The sequence goes on along the minus strand of OX438801.1, from coordinate 22,702,848 downwards.
TTAATTTTTTTTTGTCAACGAAGTTTTTGTATCATTTTTGTACTTGTGAATATCAGAGAATTAATACACAATAAGATTACAATTGAAATAAAGAAACGCGTGAAACATTCTGTTTCAAAAGAGTTGTATTCATTTATGCCTGTTTACTTGTCCTTCAATTTCAACGTTCAGTAAGCTCTGTTACGCTTGATCAGATATAAGTAGGTACAATACAATACCTTCTTGAATAGTTCGAAAAACGCAGTTTAGCAAAATAAAACATGGCCCTGATTCAGCTACTAGCAGTATCTAACCAAAAGGAGTCGACACTGCAAAGCGTACCCCTCTGCCAAAAGTACGCGACCGGCGGTCATGCTCTTTATATAAATATATCGGTCTGGTTGCGCTTGTGTTGCGTTAATTTTTAACTAGTGTTAGTTGATTTACATTTGTGTGCGTGTAAACTTGCTTATATTTTGGTTTGTGTGCGTATCTTCACCTCCTACTGACTTGGCAGATTTCGGTGCTTAGGCGTGTCGACTCCTTAAATGGCTGCTAGAGACGTAACTGAACTGGAGCGTTTTTGAAATTATTTATACGTATCACTACATAGTATAAAACAAAGTCGCTTCCCGCTGTCTGTCCCCATGTATGCTTATATCTTTAAAACTACGCAACGGATTTATTTTGATACGGTTTTTTTAAATAGATAGAGTGATTCAAGGGGAAGGTTTATTTGCATAATACACCTGTGCCAAGCCAGGGCGGGTCGCTAGTAAAACATGATATGCTCCTTTCCTTTTTTTTTCCATAAAACCACCAGATAACTGGATACGGTTAATGCTGTAAAATCGGGTGACGTTTGTCATTTTCCAAGGCGGAAAAACGGATAAGGTTCAGTTCAGATTTGTCTGATCTTAGTCGAATTGGCCCGCAGTTTGTTATGTTGAAACGTGGTTGGAATTTACGTTAGTACCTACCTATCTACTACTTTTTGTGGATTTGTTACTGATTTTTTGTCGGGTGCTTATACGTCATTGTTTTGATAGCCAACTATGATGAGGATGAGGAAATTTCGCATTACACATAAGTTAAGATCAGGATTATTTTGGTTATAACACACTGAAAATAACCTGCCTACTATATTGTATCTGACAGACACCTGAGATTGATGCTACCAACTTACGATAATTTATTAATCAACGAAACATATTAACTAAATGTTAACATGTATGTATTACAATTACATGATATCCTGGTGGACGCGACGTGTGACCAAAATGCTGCTGTTTATTTGGCTCTACTCATAAGCATTGCCATACGCTAATAGCGTGGCAATGCAGCCAGCATGCTGGGCACGCTGCCAACTGGCAGTGGGCTTGAGCATTTGGATTATCCTTAGACCTTCAAGGGTCTGTGGATGATCCAATTGCTTTTTATGTATTCTACAGATTCTACTACCAAGTAGTGTAGGTAGTTTTAACATAAAAAGTAGTATTGTATTTTGTTGTAGAGAATAAAGGCACTTTTGCCCGATTAAAAAAAATTACATTATAAATAGGTAGGTATAAGAAAGCGCTAGTATACAAGCGCTGCAAGAAAAAAGAAGAGATGGTTAGGCAAGACTACGAATCAAGTCTTTCTGTCGTCGTAGCTACGCATTATCATTAATCTCAGCAAATGGCATTATCAGCGTTACTAATTACTAACTATTGTTTCAATAACACCACTATCGTACCCACTCGCCGTCATTATAATACCAAGTTTTTTACAATACACCACAACGATATTTATAAACTACACTGAATATGTAAAAATATTCAAGTAAATCTCAGTGATCTTTCTCAGAATGAAAAAACGCAAACGAAAAATAAATTTAATTATAGCTAAATTATTATTAAATTATAGCTACTGCAAAATACGATTACCTAGTCAGGTCATAAATTCTGTCACATGTTTAATATAAAATAATTGAAACAAGTTTATTCATTATGTAACCATTTATATACCAAAATAAACTTAACATAACATAGATTCTTATGACAATAAAGTTTATTTAAAATGACCTCCGTGATTTTGAATACAAGCCTTTAATCTGCGCGGCCAGTCTTCTATTGCATCACGAACGAGGTCCATGTCAATAACGGCGGCTGCCTTAATCAAGGATGTCTTGAGTGACTCCAAATTGGGATGAGGCTTTGAGCACGCCTTTTCCTCCAAGTGTTGCCATTTCTTGTAATCTAACGGACTCAAATCTGGACTGGAGGAGGGCCAGTCTTCGTGCCGGATGAAGTCGATTTCAGGCGCCGCCAGCCAGTCTTGTGTGCTCTTCGCTCTATGAGCTGGCGCCGAATCTTGTTGGAATACCCAGTGCCTGTTACTGAACATGGTATAAGAAACAGGTTCCACAAGGTTCGTCAGGACTGTATTTTGATACACAACTGCATTCATTTTTACACCTTTCTCACAAAAATGTACCTCTGTTAAGCCCCAATAAGAAACTCCCAACCATACCATGAGCGAGGATGGAAAATGACCTCGTTGGACACGCGGAATACGATTGCTCGCTTCTTCACTACTGTGTGCGTACACCTTATCATTTTGTTTGTTGTAGCTCTCTTATACGGTAAAAATTTTTTCATCCGAAAATAGAATTTCCCGATATTTTTTTCCCGCGTACCGCTTCAACAAAGCGCGGCATTTCTTCAGTCTCAGGTCCATTAGACGAGTATTTAAACGATGTCCTGTTTTACTTCGATATGCCCGAAGCCCTAAGTCTTCATTTAACATTCTTTTCACCGTGGTTCTGCTTAACCCCATCTGAAGGGCCAACAGTTTCTGCTTACGTTTGGGATTTCTTTGAATTCGTGCCTTCACAGCTTTTATCACTGCTAGAGTCGTAACAGACCGAGGGCGACCACTTCTTGACCTGTCATCTACACTATAGTCTTCATTGTATCGTTTGATGGTACGATAAACGAATCTTTTGGTTATATTCAAATTTTTCAGTATGTCAAAAATTAGAATTGGCGCGTAACCGCAACGATGCAACACAATAACTGCAACACGGTCGTCTTTAAGCGTCCACTCCATATTTAAAAATGAGTAAAATTATACATAAGATAAAAAGCATACATTTTTATTTTCATGAACAATTCGAAATTCGAATCCAATAAACTTTTTTATGGCCAGCATTCTAAAAGAAAAGTTTTTACTGTGTGACAATACTTATGACCTGACTAGGTATATAACTATCTCATTAGCGTAACCCAACGTTCTACGTCGTTCAACGTTCGGAGGGGCTATGCTCGAAGTCTCTCTGCGAGATCAAATATCAGATCCGTGGAAGAGCCAGTAATCGACATAGCTCAGCGGATTGGCAACTTGAAATGTACATGGCAGGGCACGTAACATGGAGGACTGATGTCCGATGAGGTTTAAAAGTTCTCGAGTTGAGACTAAGTACCAGCAAGCACAGTAGGACGTGCATAACAATCACAAAGTGGGATTGACGACCTCACTAAGACCACAGAATCATGCTGGTTGCGAGCCGCTTCCAACCGTTCTATATGAATATACATAGGGCCTATGTCCAGTAGTAGACGTCACATGGCTAATCGATGGATGGATATACAGATTCAATAGGAGTAAAGATAGCGATCTGTTCCGAAATCTATATCAGTTTCTGACGCATTGTGTGACTACATGAGATGTAAATAGGTACACAGGTCGGATGAATTACTTATTTATCCAAAGTACCTAACCCAAGCTAATTTTGCACGTCTTGTTTTTCTTACAAAAATACTCGATTGTACACCTACCTAAGCATTTAAAATGCTCAAGGAAAATATCATGAGGAAACCTTTACAAGAAAATAAGATTTGTTTAGATTTAGACGAGCATATTGAGCGTCTTATCTATTAGGTTTATCAACAAAGATGGTGCATTTCCTTTTGAAATTAATTAGCACATGTTGACGATATCTTATCTCCAAGTAGGTAAAACTGTGAATAAAACGTATCGCGTTGCAATGTGGAAAACATTTGGTGATACAATAGGCCCAATTATGAAGGTGCCATCGTAATTATAATAGCTACTTAATTAGAATAATGCTCTTTCTTTTTCACTTTAGGCATTCGATAGAGAGAGAGAAGAACACTTTTTACGTTGCTATTAAATTTACGATGGCGCCTGCATAATTGGGCCTATAATATGTAGGTAGGTATGTATAGATGGAATCATACTTTTTGGTGTCTGTGAAAACGAGCCGAATCATAATGTCATTGCGCAGTAGCAAATTCGCTATGTCACCTGCGCGAGGAGAGGGGATCTGCGCAGCTTGTAGCTAAATAAACAAACACATTGAAGTTTCGGCTTATATGCAATTACATAGTGCCTAAAGTAAGTAATTGCTTGTACTACGATTTGGACAATAGGTACCACGTAGTATTATTATTATAGCCGTGGTGGTCAAGAGGTAGTGACACCCGCCTTACAATAGTGAGATCGTGGGTTCGAATCCCCGGTCCCGTACCAATGAGTTCTTTGGAATTTATGTACGGAATTTCACACTACTGGCTTTTCGGTGAAGGAAAACATCGCGAGGCAACCTGCGTACGTCGGTAGAAGAAATTCGATGGCGTATGTGAATCCACCAACCCGCACTGGGCCAGCGTGGTGGATATGGACCAATCACCCTTCGTGGGTAGGCCTACGTCCTGCAGTGGACTATTAAAAAGGCTGGTACAGTATTATTATAGCTACTTTGGAAATACCATGGTAATATCTACTTGCTAATATTATAAATCTAAAAGCGTGTCTGTAGTTTCATTGATTTGTTTGTTACTCTTTCACACAGCAACAGAACAGCGTATCGACTTGATTTTTGGCACGTACCTATGTAGTTTAAAGATGAGAATAGTTTCTTAAGATACTAACTACTTTTTATCCAGGAAAATATTAAGTATGCTCCGGTTAGCTGCACGTAAAGCTAGTATGTAGGTACTTTTTATCAACACTTGATCAAAAAAATTTAATTTATATCTTCATAAAAGAAAATTATGCGCGACAACCTAAGCGCTGGCCCTTAAATCTTTTGTTCTTTATAGTTGGCAGATTCGTCCGCGACCTACTAATCGAGGCAATGTCTTTCAGCAGGCATCATTAGCTGCCCGCATCGCCTCGCCCTTGCCCTTGCTTTTTATCAACAACTAGTAAGTACTAGTTGTTGATAAAAAGCAAGGGTTACTCCGTTAGTAAGGGAGTACTCCGTTACTTATAAAAGCGCTTTTGCTAGTGAAAAAAAATTTTTTTTGAAGCCTAACACCGTTTGTCCACCGCCGCTGTCTCCGGGCCGTCACCGAGAACGAGATGACGGCGCCGAAGTAGCGGTACATACATTTACTATCGTGTGTCCACCGAAATCGGGTGACGGACGTGCGGAATACACGCAGCTATGGTAAATGTATGTACCGCTACTTTGGCGCCGTCATCTCGTTCTCGGTGACGACGGTTCGGCGACGGCGGCGGTGGACAAACGACCTTACGGTTACATCATTACATGGCTGTCTCATTCGATGCAAGGATGCAAGCCGCTTTCTACCGATCTTATTGAAGACCCTTAGAGGATGGCATGTCCTGCAGTAGACGTGGTATGGCTGATGGATGGATGATGGATGAACGATGCAAAACTATTTATTCGTTACTTCCGGTCATCTACAATGATGGTTTCTTTAAATCTAGAATGACTCTACGATCTACGGAAGCGTGCTAAATTGCTAAATCCTAGATCGCATCTCTGTTTCATTTGGTCAAATGTCAACCTCCCTGGTATAAAAAAACGAGTTAATTTCCTCTTGTCCTAAAACGGGATGGCGATATTAAACGAGAGAAGAATCATTCATAACGTTCGCAGAACATCGCATGCAATGCTCTCCCTTTCACACAAGCATACATATTTATAGATTTTCAAAGCTCGCTCCAGCTCTTACTCAGTCTTGAGTCTTGTGATTATTTACGCAAACGATCAGATCAGATTTTTAATTCAATTATAGAGCCTCTAGACCGATGTATAAGCTCGCTGCCCCGAAGGTACACAGTTACCATATAACAGGATTGCGGCCGGACAAAATACTAAGAAACTCAGAATTTTTCGGATTGCCGACTGTTGGCCGCAATTTAGACTATAATCAGACTCCACTGGGGGGTCCCCTGTGCGTTGGCTACTTTTACAATATGCAGAATATTGCATACTCCACTGGGAAATCCTCCCCATGCGTAATTTGATTTGCATATTGCGTAAAGACATAGGATTTTACAATGGAAATCAAGATTTCCAAAATTTGTAGGGTTTTCTGTAGACTCAATTATCTATATGACCTTCACCCTATTCCTGTTAAAAATGTATACCCAATAACATACTTAAATCGAGAACAGGTAAAAGGGCATACGAAAAGATACGTTTGCGATATTTTAGTAGTCTACCAAGGTATTTCATAAGTAGATGCTCATGTAAAATACCCATTGGAATAGGAATTGGTTCCGCTCGCGTGCCGGAAAATGGACCAGTAATCATGAGAAGTCCTTCGACGTGCTCTTCTGACTAAGCTAAATCAGTAGGTGTCATGTTTTTTCATCTATTTACATTTTATATTACATTTAGTTTGCTCGGCATGATGCATACTAGTCACATAAAACATCATGCTACGCCGAAATTGTGAAAGAATTTGCTTCTGAAAAACTAAACCTACAAATAGCCTTTTCCTTTTACCTATACGACTAGGTACTTTAAATATGCATCGTTTACGAAGAACTTATCTTTAAATAAAATAGAAAATTTGAAAAGAACTGTAGTTTCTTTGTAATTCAGCCGAGAGGTATAGAGGGAATCGAATTGAATAGTTATCGTGACTATACAGAACGTGACAAAATATTTCCGCTACTACCGTATCGTATTACCTATACCCCTGTTACAATTAAAATACTAAGTTAAGAGTATCTACTATTATTTATCTTTGAGTGCTACCATTTGTTAAGATGATGTAGGTACACGTACCTACAGAGACAAGATTAGATTAAAAATTTCGTAAACCCTTAAACGCAGTACGATTCTTACCACAGTAAACAAAAAAGCTGATAACTTTGAAACGGCTGAACCGATTTCGATTTTGTTAACCGTTCTGGAGCTACCTACGATACCACAGACAGACACATCAAACTTACAACACCCCGTACGTTGTTTTGCGTTGGGGGTTAAAAATGTATGTAGAGATGGAAATATAGTTCACGCAAAATTTGTGTCTTTCTTATTTTCAACGAGTTTCACGTATTCCAATTCGGAAGAATGCGCAGACACTATTGTCTGCGCATTCTAAAACTAATTAAACTTAAATAATATTTTCCTATGAAAATATTATTTAAGTTTCTAGTATGAGTAGGCTATAAGGATTTTTTTTTGGAAATTTTAAACTACAGACTCCAGGGTTTGTGCGTTTTGTTTACTAAATGTACAATTATTTGATTTTACTGTACAAAAAGAGTTAGTACAACGTATTCCAATTCGGAAGAATGCGCAGACAATAGGAAATATTATTTAAGTTTCTACTCATATCTCTTTGGTTTTTTTTATTGGAAATTTACAAACCACAGGTTCCAGGGTCTGTACCGTTTGTTAACGAAATGTACAATTATTTAATTTTACTGTACAAAAAGAGTTAGTACAATAGAGATAGGTTAGTTTAAATTTTAGCTTAAGTTAGTAGTTTCGGTGCATTGCGTGTATGCCACGCAGTAGACCGGCGAAAGTTTTTGGCGAAAGTCTTTGAAATTTAGAACATAAAAAAAATATATATATTCACTTATTTCGGCTTCCATTTTTCTCCTTTCCGTACAAATCTTCTTTACGATTACAGTATACCTACCTAGTTACATTTAGATTAGAACATATCTCTCATAGGTACTAAGTTACTTAGTTTATCTACACTTAAATGGCTGTCCGCAAACCGTCATAGTTAACTATCTATTGTTTCCTGTAATGTCTCATTGAATTTGATTTGGATGACGGATATTGTCGAAGAATTTTAATTCAGATCACTTATTATAAAACGTGACTGCTCTAGAAAACTTACTATGAAAATTGTTACCTATCGTTTCTAGGATAATATCAGAAGTCAATGAGCATCGATCTATTAATAAATATATCGATGATCATAGGATAAGATAGTAAAGTAAGTAAACACTCGAGTTGAACACTTGTTTCTGTAACAATAAAAAAACCGTATGGTTCTTGTGACTTCACTCGGAAAATTCTCACAATAATGATAAGATATTTACTCGTACTTAGTTGAATTACTCGTTATCTGTTTGTTTTGCATTTTGTAGTTGAAGTGCCTTCCTCAATACCTGTAATTATTTACAGTTCTTAGAGAACTTGATAGTCCTATGGAGCCTGTAGCACTTCTCTATTATAATCTCGAAAAAAAATCGAATTTTCCAAACGCAGCGTCTGTCGTCCACGCACGACGTAGGTACCTGATACCTTATCTAGCTACTCTAGCTAGGCTAGATAGCTAGAGTAGCTAGATAAATGCAGAAGTCGCTTCCAACCGGTCATTTTGAAGATCTATAGGCAATAAATACTTAGACGTCCTACGGCTTAATTGCCATTGATGATAATGTTGAGGGTATCTATTTAATACCAAACTTAAAAAACATTTCATAAACTATAACTATTAAAATTAACCTACTTAAAAAAAAAACTAATACTAAACACTAAAACTTATATTACTAAAATAAAAATAAAACGAATCTAAAAGACCCGGGGCAGAGGGTAACGTGGCCAGAATGCTGGCGGCGTTGCCTCGTTGAATTGCTATACTTATTTTTTAACCAAAGTAGATGCCAGCATTCTGGTCACGTGTCACCTCTACCAGTCGCCTAGCCAGATCTTTATATAAAAGGTGAGCGTCCGGCCCCCACGGACCTAAAGTCTCAACCCCAAACGGCACAAAATGGTACATTCTGTCCAACGACTCATATTTGGGCCGTTTGAGGTTTTCAGCTTTAAATGTTGATGACAAACCATATTTCTTTACAAAATAGTTTGCTGTCTTATTAAATATCATTTAATCCTAGTTCTTTATAGTGCTGTAATATTTAAATCTGTAGTACTTAATAACTTTATGACAAGTTTGAAACTAATTCTTAGATTAGGTAATTCATATAATAAAGACAAATAAGATTTTAATGAAGAGATAAGTGAATTAAGAAACACTTCGTCTTTCTTTGGTCACACAAACATACAGTTATATCTTGATAGATAGACTGATTACTGACAAACAACAAAGTTCTATTAAGGTCGCTCTATACCTTATGAGGCACGGAACCCTAAACTGTCGATGTGGAAGTAACCACGTGTTAAATGTATTGGAGTGTTTCCACTTATCTATTTGTATCTGAGATTATCTTGAAATAAAACCATATCATCTTTGTGTCGGCAGATACCTGTTTTAGAAAAATCTTTAGTACTGATAACATTGATTGTAAAGAGATCGAATCTTTATGCCACGTAGAAGGCCATGGACAGCGCTGTTCTACGACTTTATGTTAGTGATCGTATAATTTTGCTTTCTTACCAATTTTCCTGTTTCAGATTGAATTGTTTTGTTTTTCAGTTAAATAACTGAAAAAGCAATAATTGAGCAATAATAATATTATTATTGCTGCTACGCACAATTTTGTTATTTTACTTACCTACTAAACTGTGCTAAAATAAATCTGCGCCTTTGCATAAATGTGTGAAACAGGATGACAGCAATTTTAGAGCTGTTTTTAGTTTAATTGAAAATAACACACCTGAATTACTTACAGGATTTATGCTGATGAATCACATACAATTTTAAATAATGGGTGTTTAAGAGTTGAGATAACATAGCTGTTTTTCTCTATCTCACTAGGTATCTGAAAGTCACTTTAGTACCTATCGTGTACCTAATATTTAAGATTTATACCAATTTTCTTAAAAAAAATATGGTTTCTAGATTTAAAAAACGGTATCGCATAAAATACAATACTTAACTTTCTGCTTCGCCGTATAATTGAATAGTTTAAGAAATAAATCTTTTTTTTTGACCGACGAACCACCGCACCGTAGCGGAGGAGGTATACAACTCGACGCGTATATATTTTTTTTAGGTATCACCACGCATTACTTTTTTCATAGTTATCCGATTTCAATAATTATTTTTTTATTGGAATGATTATACTTCGAAATTGGTCCCATTTAAATTTTATCGAAATCAGCTGAGCCATTTTTGATAAATCAACCATAATGTGAAAAATGTTACATCGATCCGTGTATAATATTTGCGTTGTAGCGATGTGCCCCGGCTTTGCACAGGTGTATTATACATATAAACATTTATCTTGAATTACTCTATCTATTAAAATAAACTGCATCAAAATCCGTTGCGTAGTTTTAAAGATATAAGCATACATGGGGACAGACAGCGGAAAGCGACTTTGTTTTATACTATGTAATGATTCTGTACACGGGTGAAGTCGGTCATGCTATTTTTATCAAAAAATAATTATTTTATTTGTTGTATGTGACATAAGGTTGAGTGTTTTAGCAAATTCAACTTTAAGAGCTTGAAGAGAAAATTCGACATTCAACGAATTCAATTCAATTTTACATCACTTCAACATTTTAGTATAAATCAAACAGGTAACAGGTACCTACTGACTAAGTTCAACATTTTTGCAAATTCAACTTTCCGGGCCTGTAGTACCTAAATGTAGTAAACTTATAAGGTTTACTGTCTACTGTCTGTCTGTTTGTCTACTACAGGCAACCGGGAAACACAGACTCAGGAAGAGAGTTCACATCCTTCTTATCTTCAAACGGTAGTCGGTAACACTTAGTAAAATAAGACCTTACGACCTTGTCCTTGGCAAGATACCGGCCGGTATCGGTCCATCGTGATTCAAGAGGAAAACTATTCTTCGCATTTTTCCTTTCCGTTCTATTTGTGTTTATTTATTTATTAGGTGACGAACTACTGCTATAATAGCCTACTCTATCTAATTAAGTCTTATTACAGGAAAGGTAATACAAAATTAAATTGATATTTAGGTCAGCTTAGTGCAATATCTCGAGGAAAACAATAACACTATAATTAATAGAATTGTGTTTATTCTCAATTTTAATTGCTAATTTAAGAAAGTAATGTTATACCGATTGTCATTGTAAGTATCCATCCATCCATCAGCCAAAGGACGTCCGCTGCTGGACATAGGCCTCCCCTATGGATCTCCAATAAGACCGGTTGTGGGTTGACGTCCTACGCTGCGCTTGCCGGTACGTGGTCTCCACTCGAGAACTTTTCGACCCCATCGGTCATCAGTCCTCCGCGCTATGTGCCCCGCCCACTGCCATTTCAACTTGCCAATCCGTTGTGCTGTGTCGGTAACTTTGGTTCTTCTACGGATCTCTGATTCGATCTTGCAGAGAGATGAGAGAGTCTCCGAGCATAGCCCTCTCCATACCTCGTTGGGCTACTTGGGGCTTATTAATAAGGCCCATAGTGAGAGACCACGTTTCTGTGCCATAAGTCATCTCAGTGGTAACATACACTGCTCGAACATTTTCGATTTGAGGCACTGAGGTATGTCGGACGAGAAGATCTTACGCAATTTTCCGAACGCTTTTCGCGCGTTTTAACGCGAACCGAGTTGGATTCGTTTAATGAACTCAATAAACGCTAAATTATAAAATCTACCTATTTTTGTCTAGATATTGCAATAAAACTCAGTTCGACCTTGAACTTTCATCTATCTATTCGAATTGTAAACCTACCTAAGTTCACTAAACTTGATTTTATTCCAAAATATATGTGAATCAACGTCTCATATTTCAAGTTAGCAACGGTTCGTTTCATTTTTGGAAAATAGATGAATTGAGCAGTGGATAACGATGAATTTTGAATTTCATATATGTTTTAAATATTTTCATTCTATTTTCATAGACTTATTTTCATAAAATGAAGTTATTTTCAGTTTGCCTTGCCAGTTACATTGGAATAGATTAATTGGAATAAAATTACGGACGCACAACACTACAAAATGATAGACTCATACCGTCTACCCGTGACCACGGTCGATGTAACTCGGCCGAAACGAGATATATAAATACCTCCTCATCCCGGGAGGTATTTATTTATCTCGTAATTTTAGTCCCGTAGTATATAGTAATAATGTGTTCAAATCGCGAAAGTTTAAAAACAACAATTATAGACTCATAATTTCGTAAGTAGAGTACGTACATTATAAGTAATTAAGTTCGTATAGGCCGGGTGGCTAGTCCTGGTGTCAGAGTTTTATAGGCCGCCTGAAGGCCTCTGACATAGCTTAACGGTTGTAACAACCAGGACCGGGAATTTAACGTGTCATCCGAGCCACGGTAGCGCTCAGTTGGAAAATGCCACCCGCGGTCACCCATCCAAATACTGACCGTGCGGAACGTTGCTTAATTTCGGTAATCGCTGACAAACCATGCTGAGTGTGAGTTTTGTCGTAAACAAGACGCGCTCTTAGGCGAGCGCGTAAGCATGTAATTTGTATGAAGAAATGTACAGCGCCACCAGCGGCGCGTTTTTGAAACAACAAGTTCATACAAATTACATACATGCTTACGCGCTCGCCGAAGAGCGCGTCATGTTTACGACAAAACTCACACTCAGCATACTGGTTAAACTAAGCTACGAGCGCTACATTATGATAGAGCTCCTTTGTCTGGAGCCACACCATTGTCAATTAATTTAGCCACCAAGTTGAAGGGCACAACTTTTTTCACATAAAGATTTTGTTTTGTAGGCTATTTGAGACTTTTGTCTTATAAAAATTATATTATTCATTCAACTCTTACCTTTTATTTTTGCCTTATTGCTTTTCTTACCTACACTTTTTAGGCATGCAACGTAGACCATAACAAACCTAAATTAAAAAAAAAACATAATTACTTATGTATTCATGTTTTATTACATGAATAGATACCGTTCGATTGGTTTCATAATTTTTAGTGTTTATTGTAAGATTACGCAGACTTAAAATAAACATAATTCTCACATTTGTCCATATGACCCTGGACTTGTATCATACCACTGCAATAAAAAATCCTTAATTTAATGAAAATCCCAACCGTGTGATAATATAGGCGATATGCAGCGATGCCTATCGCTGCATTGTAGGTATATTAATATATTAAAAAATACTTGCAAAGTTTTCAAGAAAAATTGAATGTAAAACTTGATTTTCGGTTAGTTGAATCGTTTCGACGCCGAACTGCAGATACCTACCGAGAAAGTGCCCAAAAAACCAAATATGTAATTATTGATGAACATTAGTTTATGCCCTTGCTTACCTTACGGTGTTTTTTCATTTCATTTAATTTATTTATTACTTGCGAAGTAGGTAAAACAATTTACATTGTGATCTTATTGGTAAGTAGGTACGCTACATCAGCTACCTATGTAGTTAGCATGCAAGCAGGTAATATTATGTATTACCATCATCTTAATTAAAGTAATTAGTACATATTTCATTGAAATCATAAAAACGATATAAATACACATGTCAAAGTATAGTGTCTCATTATTGTTTATTTTATTATTAGACTAGTTTTTACCCGCGGCTTCGCCCGCATGATATTTTGATTTTTGACGCAATATCATTATAATTTATAGCCTATGTGTTATTCTGATATATAAGCTATATTATTGCAAAGTTTCATCTCAATCCGTTCAGTAGTTTTTGCGTTGAGAGAGTAACAAACATCCATACATCCATCCATCCATTCATCCATCCTCACAAACTTTCGCGTTTATAATATTAGTAGGATGTGTTATTCTGATATATAAGCTATATTATTGCAAAGTTTCATCTCAATCCGTTCAGTAGCTTTTGCGTGAAAGAGTAACAAACATCCATACATCCATCCATCCATCCTCACAAACTTCGCGTTTATAATATTAGTAGGATAGAAAGTACGATGCAATGTCAATAGTATTCAAATATAATCATGAATAAAGTCTTTATCTTCCAAGAATTCGTCAATTGAATAATAAGCTTTTTTAAGTAATAGTGTTCTAAGCATTGTCTTGAAGACATCAATGTCAATTGGTAGCATTCCAATTCCATTCCATTCCTGAATGTTTTTCCATTTGTTTTTTGATGCTTTATTAATTCTGAGACGGTACGTTCACCTTGTCAGTTCATAAAATATTTCAAAGAAGAGAAGGATAGGGGTGTAGAGCAGGGTAGAGCAGTGTTTTGGTGGATATCAGTAAGAAGATACATATATTACCTGAATATAAGTACCGGGAGTTACTTCACAAAGTAGGTAGAGGGAGTTTTAGAGGTTAGGATCATCACATGCAAGGCCCAGAACAGACAAGTTTGAGTTTTGTCGTAAACATGCTCACCGAAGAGCGCGTCATGTTTACGACAAAAACACTCAGCATACAGGGCTCCGCGGAATTCTAACGCGGCAACGCATTTAGCGCTCAAAACGAGGGACTTCCTAGACAATACACCGTTCAAATACCGAGTTCTTCCTCCTCACAGCTTTGACCCCGTGTGACTTCTTTTTAGGAGAACGCCGTAGAAGTCTGAAGCGGACTAATAAAGTATTTTGAAAATTTTTGCCCTGATGCCGGGGCACTAGAATACGGCATCGGTATCCCCTGCCTGTAGTAAGAGCCTACTAAAAGGGGACCCCTGGGCTCGTGGGTGGTTAGAGTTGGGGCTCTGGCCATCCACTCAAGCGGGCCCGAGAAGGACGGCAGCGTGTGTTGTAACGCTGTCGTACAGGACCGCACAAGCCTGGTCTACTACCAGGCGAGTAGACACACGAAGTGCCGGGAGCACCGGTGCGTTCCTTTTGGAGATCCCGGGGCTCCCAAGAAGGCGATAGGCTGGCCACCGAGGGGGTTTTAGTGGGTACAATCCCACATAACCCGACTGCACCCCAAAGCGGTCGGGCATCTTTAGAAGATTTCCCACTCGTAAAAAAAAAAAGGAGAACGCCGTAGAAGTCTGAAGCGGACTAATAAAAGTATTTTGAAAATTAGTTCAGACAATTGTAACTTTGTATAGATACTGGTAGAAAGGTATTTGAAAATAATTCAGTTACCCATAGAACATATTTTTTGGTGTCGCAAAATTTTATGACGCAATTCGAATTATTTTGGATAATATGAGTCATCCAATGCATGTAAAAGAACTGGTGATGTAGTGTCCCGTTATCTTAACTAACCCATTATAAACTAATAATCCAGTCAATTAACTAAATGCTTAAGTTAGAAATGCCAACTGTATATATTATAACTATTTAGGTTCCTACCTGGGGCCTTATTTTGTAAGCGCTCTGACGTTCGGCTTCGCCTTTCCTTCCGCTCGCTCTCGCAGCGTGAGTAACTGGCGCGAGCAGGAGAAAAAGCGAAGCCGAACGTCAGAGCGCTTACAAAATAAGGCCCCTGCTCATATTATGCAGACAGAAGCGATAAAAGAAAAAAAAGTTTTTTTAAATTTCAAATAAATGTGGCAATTCTATGGTGGGAGATAAAATAAATAAATAAAAGTAATGTGTCCTTTTCAGGCATTTAAAAAGAAACGACATTATAGAAAAAAATTAAATGTGACCTTTTCACGTTGAATAAGCGAATAATACAAATAAATAGCCAAATGACATCGGCATGTTGAAACAGAGACAACCCGCTCACTTTGTTCGCTTGATCAAAAAATATCCAAAAAAAATAGTTTTTTACTCTACATTTTTAATTGACTAAGGCAGTAAAAAGTAGTTGGTATCGATTCTGCGAAAAAAAAATTAATTGCTAGCGCTTGATTGATAGGTTACTAATAAATTTTAATCGATAGGTTAGTCGTAAATTGGGAAGTTGTTAATGTATTGGCCAAAACTTTTTAATCAGCTTTCGGCCTTGTCATGCATTTTTCGAGTTCCTTTCGATTCAATGCAAGCGTTCTGTACAAACTTAAAACAATAAACAATGTGATGTGAAGATGTTATGTAAAGTCAAAGTCAAAGTAAAGTCTTAATACCTCCAGGACTAGAAGGTGTAAGGTTATAGAACTAAATATTTTTCATGGAATACAATTTGTACAATAATACATGTGGAGATATAATATTCGGCTCGGTTACGTATCCTTTCGGAAGTAGGTATAGGCGTTCCGTGTAACCCTATAATATAGTGTTGTTGTAATATGTTTATTACAAGTTTTGTGCGTGTTAATCTACAATCTGACAGCTAGGATCTGATGTGTGTTGACAATCTTATCTTTTAGAAGGTCAGGTCAGGGAGCTTGCGTAACACTCTGTGCCAATATTCGTGTCCTAGATTTTTTTTATATCTAAGAGCGTAATTATGTAGGTACATTACACATACATACTTGTTTGTATTACTGTTTTTTTACTTGCGATTAGTGGGTTTCGATTGGCATAAAAATAACATCGATCTAGTTAAGCAACCTTAAAATCAAGTTAGGTATATCATAGGTACAGTTGCAGTTCAGTTTGGTTGCGGTCGCAGTTTTTATTTTAATCCATTTACATTTTTTTATTATTCGGTAAAATATACAGCAAATATAGGTAGTTTACTTCGCAAAACGTCCAGTTTTCATCCTAAAGGTACGATTATCATGATAACGCGGAATGTTTTCTTATACTGTATTTTGCGATTACATTCGCAATCTCGTATTGTGTGTGGCCCGAGCCGTAAGTTGTTAAGGTATTTTTAGTTGTACTCCATACTGATTTTATTAAGAGGTAACCGAAGCAGGAGTTCAACAGCCTAATCCTCTCGCTAACACGAATCAGGTTTTCAAAATTCTACCTCTTAATTCAATACCTCGAACCAAAATATTTTTTTCCAAAATTCCATTGATTTTACTTAATATTTTTGCA
Source organism: Hypomecis punctinalis (assembly GCA_949316475.1). Lineage (NCBI taxonomy): Eukaryota > Metazoa > Arthropoda > Insecta > Lepidoptera > Geometridae > Hypomecis > Hypomecis punctinalis. The sequence continues at coordinate 22,685,891 of OX438801.1, read as the reverse complement.
TAAAATATGGTTATCAGAAATCCGAACCCATTAGCTGCAGGTAATTTTGTTTTTCGAAGGAAATTTATAAGATATTGACCCCACTTTATTATTGGAGATATTTAAATTTATTTGCCTCTTCCGAAATTTGTGATTCGAAAGACTTGATTGCATAAAACAATTAATTTATTGCCATTTAAGATACCAAATTAAACAAATCTATTTTTGGTATCAAAAGTATGAGGAATGCTGTTAGGATTTAAACCTGAAACTGACACAGAGCTGAGTAACAGTTTATAAGAATCGATAGATCTGTTCTACGAGTACATAAGGAATTAAGAAACTCAAACAGTGGTCAATATTACTAGAATGAGTTTTGATTGAATTCATTATTTTGATTTTCCTTCCTATTAATTCATTATATAGGGTTCCTGTAGCATGAAATAAATTACTTTTAATATTTATTATTTGTTTAAATTATCAAATAGCGACTCAGATTTACGTAGGAATTAGGGGTGTTTCCCACTGGGCAGATTGATTGTCAGACTAGTCTAGCCAACGGGAATATTTTTTCCCGATGTTCAGATTTATTTGACAGCTAAAGTACTATGAAAGCAAAAATGGTTTTGCATTTTATTGTTACAAACGTGAACGTAGTCTAATCTATTTTTGCTGCACATCAATGATGTGCTTGTTCCTGGTATTTTTATGCAGATCCAGGAAATGCAGATGGCAGGACACTAGTTGTTGAAAAGTACACATCCAATCCAAGAGCAACAAAGGAGGAATCACAAGCGTTGAGAGTAGACATAGGTATGACGAAAATCTCAACCCAAGGTTGTCTGTTCTCCATAAAAAAGTGTCCCTTTGCACTGTTGCCTATATTTTGAAACTTTTTAATTTAATCTTGTAGTTATAGTCAAATGCATCATAAATAACTTGTAAAACCGCGAAACGAAGCCTGTCTGATGAAGTTTAGTTATAATTATCCAATCTATGGATAAATAATTACCCTCTGTGGCCTGACAGAATGAACAACAGTTATTATAGGTGTATTCCGGTCAACTACACAACTTAATTACTACTCATCTAGGTGCTTTATTATTGTTACATGTTATTCGCTGTGTACATCATTTGTCTTGTCGTTATGCAAATATTTCTCTTATAAAAAGAAGTATATTTTTACGTATTCATATGATAAGAATACTGTTTGAAAACTTTTCGACAACTCTAAATATAATCTTAAAGTGTGCAATCTATTAGACAAAGACATTTTGTCTAGATTTTGTATGAATCGCAATGAAAAAGACGATGTATTTTTAGTAAGTTTAGACCTGCCAAATTAAGCCTTCAAAACATTGTAGTGTTATTAGACTAGCTTCGCACAGGTGTATTATACATACACATACCTTCCTCTTGAATCACTTTATTAAAAAAAACGCATCAAAATCCGTTGGGTAGTTTTAAAGATATAAGCAATAGGTACCATAGATAAATTATGAATACTTAATTTGTCTATGGCAATACATAGGAACCGACAGCGGGAAAGCGACTTTGTTGTATATTAGGTAAGTAGTGATTATAATCAGTATTCAATGCAATTTGGAAATTATAAAAAAGTATTACTTGGAAGATGTTTTTCTTATTTGCGCGCTTTATAGTAGAGTATGATAACTTTTAAATCTAAGTAATTTAATCTAATCATTACGTATCAACTTTTTACATGTATCTTACTTTTACAATGAGACTATTCTTAATTAGGTACTATAATAATTAAGTATGTATGGTATGACTTTTCTCCAAAAATCGGTATAAACTTAAGTACTTGATCTTTTGCCATTATTTTTCGAATTCGAAAATGAGTAGTAGAGCTAGACTTGAGCTACATAGTTTGAAATTGGATCCTATGTTTTATAACGTCGTCGATAAAATAATACTGTTCTGAGCTTACATTCAAATCTTTAGCTGGGGAATATCACAAAAAATATCACTAGAAGTAAAACCGAAACCCGAAACATGTAAATTTAGCATCAAGATTGATTGCACAAGATTAGCGTCTAAATAAAAAACTCGATCTGGAGATACCTAGGTCGAATCCTTGATTGGCCAATTACATCGTATGGTTCGAGTTATTTTGATTTAGCAATATTTTAATTACGTCTACCGCCAAGGTGGACTGATGATCTAATCAAATCAATCGTAGGAACACACTGGATGCAAGCCGCTTCCTAGCGGTCTTATTGGAAATCTATAGAGAAGACCTATGTCTAGCAGTGGACGTCCTACGGCTGATAATGATGAATATTTTGATTGGATTTTGTATCGCTCATAGGTATTTTTAAACGATCACCGAAATTAAAGCAACACTCTGAGGTCGATTTGGTCAGTCTTCGAATACCTGACTTCGGTGGTGTTTACCTCTAAGCGCTACCTACCATGGTTCCCACTTCATCCCTCGTGGGTAGGGATATGTTCAGCAGTTGACTACTGAAAAGATCAGTAGGTACATCTACCAGGGTTCGGATAACACGCTAAATTGTGGACGACCGGCTAGAGCTACTCAACTTAAATTAACATAGGTACATACTTAATTTGAATACTCGCAATTTATGTACAAAATAGTTCCTTACCTACCTGATAATGTTCCTTAACGTTGTCGGAGCAAAGTTTATTACCATAGGTATATAAGAAAAACATTAGACAGTAATCACAATAAAAAAAATTAAAACATTTAATTTAAAAATATTATGTAAAATAATAATAATTGGTTATGAACTGGATATTCATCAAGGTTGAACAGCAGAGTACTGAGTTGATAGATTCACTCATTCATATTGTATTCACTTTTACTATGGGACCACCTATGAAATCCGAAATAAAATTAAAATGCTGGTTGAGATTAGAACATGGAGCAATTTGTATGTACCTAATGAAACCGTTGCTTTATACAGGTGACTGCGAATTCCTTAACAATACTCTAGGATGTAGTTATGTTTGTCGCTATGGCCAATTTCACTATGGGGTCAACTCCGAAATAGTTAACAATAATCAGATGTTCCATACATTTACAGTGCGACACAAGAGATGAAATGAATTAATCGGGTTCTAAATTATCACTTTTGCTAGAACCACAATTTGCACTATCAATCATTGTTAACATCCTAGCATTTTTCTCATTTTACGTTATTTTGTGGATTTTGAACAGAAAAGCAGTATAATTATGCAAAAAAAAATAATGCAAAATATGCTAACAAAGCGATAGTGGCGACCTCATTTATTTTCAAGTCTTTTATGTCGCACAATCGAGTTCCGACGAACTTTTTGTTTTAATAACTATTTTTTTGCGATTTTTGGTTTGGTCTCATAGTTTGCCATAGCGATGATTTAAATTCTAGAGTGGAGCATATTTATTTAGGTATATTTATTTGTGTACAATTTTTTTTTCAAATATTTTTAGAGCTCATGAATTCGCAGTCACACTGTATGCGCGATTTCACGGACGTACCATGCTACAATTTGTTCGTAAATGGAAACAATGGTTTGCATTCGTTTTAGCGGTAACTTTTCTGGTAAATCTGTATAAATAAGACATTATGTAATGAAGATATAACAAGTTGATTATTAACAACGTAGTTCTTAGTATAAATAGTTAATGATAATTATTATTAGTACTAACTGAAACTCAATCATTTAATGCAACATATGAAATTTACATGCGGTTCTTAATTAACATGTTTTGTATATCTAGTTATACTTATAACCCTATAAGGGTATAGCAATTTATTATTTATATTGGGATGATTTAATTATTATAGATATCCAGAAGTTTTGTGGCAACAAAGTAGTTATTAGTATAAATAGTTAATGATAATTATTATTAGTAGGTACTAACTGAAACTCAATCATTTAATGCAACATATGAAATTTACATGCGGTTCTTAATTAACATGTTTTGTTTATCTAGTTACTACATACGAGTATGACCCTATAATGGTATGGCAATTTATTATTTGTATTGGGACGATTTAATTATTATAGATATCCATAAGTTTTGCGGCAACATCTGAATGTACTGGCAAAGGAGATGGATAATTGGCGAAAGAAAAAGGAGGCTTTTGCCCTGCAGTGGCCAAAAATAAGCCGATGATGATAGTTATTACCTACAACTTAGTAAAAATAGGAATATAAAAACTCCGTAATTATTATGTTTGTGTGAAACCATGCGAATATCTTCTACCGAAACAAATTTACGTGAAAAATTAGGTAGTGAACGGTAGATATATCGAATAATACCTTAGCAACAAACGAAAAAGGTACGGTCGAAATAAGAATCCTCATTTTTAACCGACTTCCAAAAAAGAGGAGGTTCTATGTTCGTCTGTATGTATTTCTTGTGTATGTTTATCGATAATTTCGCCAATTGTGAACCGAATCGAAAAAATCTATTTTAGTTCAAAAAGATACATTACCGAGGTGGTACCATTTAAATTTTATAGAAATCGGCTGAGGCGTTTTTAAAAAATCAACAATAATGTAAACAAGGCGAGCGAAATATTCGAATTTTGAACACGATGAAAGGCGGTTTTACCATCTTTAGCAAAAAAATATTATTTGGATACTGGTTGAAAAAAAATAGTTGTAGAAAAGAGTAAATCAGAATATTGAAAAAAGTACGAAAGAAATAAAATCGACAGACAATCCACAAGTTGTTGTGATCTGTTATCACTCAGTATCGGCTTATCGCTCGCCAAACAGGTAGATACTTCAGTGTTTGTTGAAAGTGACTCAAAAAATTAAATAAGTATATCAAGAAGTAGGTACGTACGACACCACCAATACGTACCAAATGCTACCAATACAGGATCGTTCAGAATTGATGTAAGAACTAAGCTAAAAGAAGGTTAATGAGACCATCATCAAATGTCAAAATAAAAAAAAAAAACTTTTACTAAAGAGTCAAACCAGAATTTAAAAAAGCAACTGTACCATATTTTTTTCAATTCGGGCTAAGCTATGCTGAACTCCAACCTTTACCGACTTAATAAATAAAATGGAGTTGCAATTTTGTATAGGACAACTCGATTTTTTTCTCGGATATCGAGTTGACGCTATTATTGTGAACAACTTACTATAAGTTGTTCACAATAATAGCCTGAATCCTCTTTTCGCTAAGGGTGTATCCTTTCTAAATATCCCTGAATATACGAACTTTGCGAACCAAGTATGTAGGTGCCCTGAGACTTAATTAATATTCTCGTAAATACCAATTGAAACATAAATACAAACTAATTAATATGGGTTGTATGCCTGAAATAAACGTTTATTATTAAATATTATTCTTAATAAATCAAACTAATTTACTATTAAAATCAACATACCTTGTACGCAGGACCATGCACCTCAAACAGCTCGAAACTTTATAAACTAACAATAATTAAATCACAAAAAAGACTAGGCAATATTTATTTTAAAAAAGTAAAACAAAAATAGTGTCGCACTCTAAGTTGACTAGCGTATCACTGAACGTTATCACTTGATAAAGGACTTTATAGTATTGTATATAAATACTGTTTTAGTATGATAAATATGGTGTAACGTAACATTTGTTACGTTACACGTGCGTTGCTGGCGGATGTCGGCGAGGACTGCGACAGGTGACTGATAGCAGAGCCTTAAATTCTGCGACCTCCGTGCGTAGTGACTGTTGGTGTAATCTGTGACGGTGGGACGCAGGCTGCGCAAGCGCACCGCATCCGGATTGATGAGTTTGTAGCTTTGCAGGATAGGGAAAAGCCCTGACAGAGGCTCCTTTACCTTTGAACGATCAATTCTTGTTTAGTTTTTGCTCGCGCCTTCGCCCGCATATATTTTGATTTTTGTGCTATCCCACAGGAACATTTTTTTTTTCGGGATAAAAAGTAGCCTATGTCATTTTTCGTCTTTCAAAATATGTCCATGCCAAAAATCAAGTCAATCTTATAAACCAACAAAATTTGTAATATTAGTAAGGAAGTAAGGATCATTTTGCTTGGTTGCTAGAAAGAAATATATATCTACTGGCGATGAGGCCGCCATTATATCACAATATGCAAATTAATTAGCTTTAAATATGTGTGCAAACAAATAAAGAGTTTATTTTGTATTATTTGTACAAATTGTACAAATTCGGATTTTGAAAACGGCTCTGAGTATTTTTATGAAGAAGACATTTTCACCGTATGCAGATCCTAAGTTTGAGCCACACTTCAAAATAAGCGTAAAAATATTGCGAGCAAATGGGCTGCAATTTTTTTTTCCTTGTAGAACAATATTTTATGATTTGATTTTTGTTTGCATGGCCGCCATATTATTCTTCGAGCAATGAGATAGGTAATATAAATATATTTGATAGAAAAATAATTTTACAAATAACTGGCTAAGTGCGAGTCGGACTCACGCACGAAGGGTTCCGTATCGCACGGGGCAATCCCATGCGGTTCCTTTATACATATATTTAATTTGAATTACTTGTTTTTAAGTGAATATACTACTAAATATTCTATGAATATTTCAAGCGTCTTCCTGTTGCTTTTGCAAAAAAATCACGTTTCTTATATGGCAGCCCAACTTAAATAATTATTTTATAATATTTAATCATTTATTTTTTAAGTTTATTTCAAGCGTCTAGTTGGTACCGTTATTAATATCGAGAGAAAAACGGCTTAAACTTCAGGTTTGTTGAAAAGCAGGAATTAATATAAAAAAATAGACATTTATAAATTAAACAAAAATATTTAAAATTATTTTGTACTATAAATTAAGCCCCCCTAAATATTTATTTTATTCTATTTTTTCTTATAGCGTCAACAGAAATACCTACATCATTAGTGAAAATTTCAACTTTCTACCTATTGCGGTTCATGAGATACAGCCTGGTGACGGTCCGTGACCACGATCGATGCAACTCGGCCGAAACTTCGGGATGATGAGTTCTTTCCGTTGTAAAAAACTTTCCACGGGTCACCCAGGTGGTCTCAGGACAGGTGGACGGTGGGAAAGAACTGGGGATGATGAGGTATTTATTTATCTCGTCATTTTAGTGCGCGATTAGTCCCGTAGTACATAATAATAAAGCCTGGTGACAGACAGACAGATGGACAGACAGACACTATTAATTCCTACTTTTCAACCGACTTCAATGATGGAGGTTCTCAACTCGACTGTATGTTTTCTTGTATGTAGCAGCTGCGCGATTACTCCGCCAATTATGGACCGATTATAATGATTATTTTTTTGTTTAGTATATCTTACTTTAGAAGAGATTCCATTTAAATTTCACCGAAACTGGCTAAGTAGTTTTTGAAAAATCAACAGTAAGGGGCCGTTCAAGTATTACATAAGCACTATAGGAGGGTGGAGGGGTTTATCAGTTGCTTATTTTTGATGACATGGGCGGGGTCTAAAAGGTGATTACGTCACCAATAGTTATTTATTTCTTTTCGCATATGTGTGTTATCTCTATGCTAAATCTGCTGTTGAATGAATCCATAACAAAAAGAAAAATGTATACAGGTACCAATGTTTACGTAAGAATGGCGGGGAGGGGTAAGAACTTACTTACTTTTGCTGACAAGGGTGAGGGGGGGTTTATAATTGTAATAAATCTGCTTAAGTAATACTTGAACGGCCCCTAACCAGAAAATAGCCTAGGTACTTAGATCGATTCGAGCAAACTGTTCGGATTTTACGTGGTTTGGAACGATAGAAGTCAATTGTGTCATTTTTGGCGAAAAATAAGATCATCATCAGCTAAATCACGGAAAATTTTTGTTTTAAAATAATATAGTCTGTCGCGGGTATTGCGGCGTTTGGCCCCGCAAGCTGTTGGTCCCGCGGGGCGAATCGACCATGACTCTTTTTGAAGGCCCCCATTGGGCCCGCGGGGCGAATCGCAGAGAACTATGAAGGAAGAGGTCGCTTGGGCCCACGTTGATAAAGATCAATTTCCCGCATCAGTATTACGTATTTCTTATGGTACAGCCACGCATAAAATTACATGACATAAAATAAAAATCCGACTAAAATAAACAACAGATGTGCAACGCTATAAAAAGAATTGTTGGTATGTTTATGAGCCTTTATTATCACATTGTTGGACAAAGGCCTCCTCTCGAGATTTCCAGTTTTGTCAGTCTTGTGTTGATTCCTGCCAATGCACCGCGGCGTCACCGCCGCGGTGCAGCGGCGGTGCAGCCGCGTCGTTGCGGCGACACCGCGGCGACCAGTGTTGCCGGTAGCGATTTAGACATTAATCTAGAGTATTCGAGTATTCTATGAATATTTAGCGGGAAAAAAAGGTTTTGACGACAACCGTTCAATCATAAAATGAAGATGAGAAAAATCCCTCGTACACGTTAGAAATCGGATCGTGTAATTTGTCACGACTAATGTCACAGTAACAGCTGTCCAAGTGACAGCTTTCAAACTTCAAAGTGATTTATCTCGGTCATTATCAATTCTAGACTACTGTTGTCTTCAAAAAAGTGATAGAACTTGACAAGACCTACATTTTTGTTGACAGCTGTCAAACTTAAAAGTGATTTATCTCGGTTATTATTGATTCTAGACCATTAATGTCTTCACAAAAGTAATAGAGCTCAACAAGATCTACATTTCAGATGACAGCTGTCAAAGTCAAAAGTGATTTATCTCGGTTATTATTGATTCTAGAATACTGCTGTCTTCACAAAAGTGATAGAACTCATTGAGATCTACATTTCAGATGACAGCTGTCAAACTTCAACGTGATTTATCTCGGTTATTATCGATTCTAGACTACGGCTGTCTTCACAAAAGTGATAGAACTTGACAAGATCTACATTTCGAATGACAGCTGTCAAACTTAAAAGTGATTTATCTCGGTTATTATTGATTCAATTGATTTAAGTTTGACAACTGTCATCCGAAATGTAGATACCGTTGAGCTCTATCACTTTTGTGAAAACATCAATAGTCTAAAATTGACAGTTACAGAGATATACATCTTTTATTTTTGACAGCTGTCATTTTTTATATGACAGGTAGCTGATGTTTTTAACTGACAGCTGTCATTTTATAATTTTTACAGCTGTCAAAGCAAAGTTCATGCAAACGGATTACTTTTGCACACAGAGCTTTTGCAGATAATAAGTAAAAGTAAAAAAATATATTAAAAGGAACTGGAAAAAAGTATCCTCTATATCCTTTTCCTAGTTCTAAGCTATCTCTTCACCAATTTTCAGCCAAATCGGTTCAGCTGTTCTTAAGTTATAAATTGTGTAACTAATACGACTTTCTTTTATAAATATAGATAGAAGATAAATGATTTTCAAAAAATTCTGTGAGACACAGTGTGACAGATTTACCATAAAAATCTTTTTCTATCATGGCAGCTGTCGGACACGGTTGGTAATCCCACAAACTTCTAAAGAGCCCCATGACAATTATATTTTTATTCTAGATAAAATTAAAAAGTATATTGTAGAAAAGACATCGAATGGTTCATTTGTTTGCTTCAAATGAAATATTTATGTTTACAAAACACGTGAAACCAATTTGACACATTAGTTTCATGTGATGATCATTCAATCATCAATTGCATCATTTTTGTTCATACACTCCCATAGGACTCATAGAATGACGCCCTCAAAATAATGCAATTGTTTATTTTTTCCATTGACTACTTTTCTACTTAAATGTACAGATAAAAAAGTGAATCGCGGGGCGATTCGCCCAAGACTCTTTTTGAAGGTCCCCATTCGCCCCGCATTGTTTGGAGCGGGCCGAATGGGGACATTCAAACGGAGTCTTGGTCGATTCGCCCCGCGGGACCAACCGCTTGCGGGGCGAAACGACGCAGGACTCGTCGCGGGGTACGTGTTTATTCCTCTGCGGCAAATGTCATCGAATCATTATTTTTGTTTTATGGTTCCCAACGAAAACAAAATTCTAACACTTAATTTTAAAAATGTCCTAAGCTCATACATATCTACATTTCATATACATACAGGTAGGTACTTTAACAACGGAAGAACCAGTCTAACGTACCTAACTTGAATTTTAGGTCAATAAGATATCAGTAATTAGTTTTTTGTGTTCATTAGTCTCTTTTGCATATCATTGATATATTTATTAAGTCAATTTTAACTACATCGATGAGTCGATGATAATTATATTTGCTACAGGATGACACGCGACAGATAGAAGGCTAACTCAACGATGAAGTTCGAACAAAGTTCATACTCGTATAGAGCTACCCCATACATCCGGACAAATAAATCCTACTAATATTATAAACGCGAAAGTTTGTGAGGATGGATGGATGGATGTGTGGATGTTTGTTACTGTTTCACGCAAAAACTACTGAACGGATTGAGATGAGACTTTGCAATAAAATAGCTTAGGTATATAATAATATCAGAATAACACATAGGCTATAAATTATAATGATATTGCGTCAAAAAACAAAATATCATGCGGGCGAAGCCGCGGGTAAAAACTAGTATATAATAATAATAAATAATAGTTTATTTGTTCCAAAAGAACGCTTAGGCTACATTAAGTACGCTGCACTCTGCACTAGGTCTCCGAGGAGCCTGTGTTGCAGAGAAATAAATATAAATCTTATACATCCGTGCAGACGTGACGTGACTGAAGGGAAAAGAAGAAAAATAGTGATGGCAACAGACTTCCGATGGATGTTCCGCGATCAACTCTACTTAAGTAAGTAGGTACTAAAACTCAACAAACTACAATCAACTCTACACATGACTAAAGCATATGACAAGGTCTCACACCGAATATTACTATCAAAGCTTTACGGATCAGGTATTCGTGGTCCAGCCTATTTCTGGTTAAAATCATTTCTAAGCAACAGAAAACAAATAGTCCAAATTGAACATTTTAACTCTGAAACTAATCCAATGCATATTATAAGATCCATAGAAAAATCTCTAACCTGTTCAATCCCTCAAGGCAGTGTGCTAGGATGCATATTATTCCTGATATATGTCAACGATCTTCCAAAAATATTTAATGAAAACGAACAGTATGTGTTATTTGCTGATGGTGTCTCAATACTAGTAAAATCAGAAAAGGACCAAAACCCAAACCACACATTACAAAACACTATGAAAAAAGTCTCAAACTGGCTTCAGCAACATAACCTGGCAATAAACTACGAGACAACCAAAATTATGCAATACAAATCCTATAACAGTCCCTCACTTGACCTAAATCTAAAATATAATAACATTACAGTAGAAAACGTAGAGTCACTTAGCCTGCTAGGAATAAATATAGACACACACATAAACTGGAAATCACACATAGACTGCATCAAAACAAAGTTATCTAGATTCACATATGCACTTTTTGAAATCAACACCAGTACAGACACAAAAACAGCGCTTTCAGCATAGTACGGATATGCACACTCGTGGTTAAAATATGAATTAATATTGTGGGGAAACAGTGTTAACTCTGAACAACTTTTTATAATGCAGAAAAAATGTATCAGAATTATTGCCAAAATAGAAAATACTGTCAGTTGCAGGCCATTTTTCAAAAAATATAATATCCTACCACTACCCTACCTATACATACAAGAACTATGCATTTACGTTTATAAAAACAACCACGCCTTTTGCAAAATAAAAGATACTCATAATTTAAATACCCGACATAAGAATAATTTAAGCTGCTAAAATGCTGAATGAAAGTCCTTATTATATGGCCATTAAAATCTATGATAAACTACCAATAGACATACGAAACGAGCCAAAATTAGCAAAATTTAATAAAAAAATAAAACAATTTCTATGTTCGAACTGCTTTTATTCTTTAGAAGAATACTTCGAAGTTAACAGTTTTAAAAAATAAAACGAGATCTATTTTTATATGGTTTATATTTATACGCCAATCAGCTGCCTCAATGTACCTATGTTTCGATAATTTTATATTCTTTTGATAGCGCCCTAGCATGTATTTGCAATGCCCGACAAGGGCTGCTAAGTTTTAAGCTCTAATCTTTAATTAAGATCTGTACAATGTTAACAATGTACACGTACACTTAGTGGCAAATAAATAAATTATGAAATAAAAAAAAACTTTTTACGTTTATAATCTCGCGTTACATTTATTTTTTAAGTCGGGGGTTTTAAAATTAAATATCATAGAGATCTATAAAAAGGCCTTTTCTTACCTATGACGAGCGTGATATAAGAGAATAGGCGTACCTATGAGCCGGGAAATACATATTTTACGAAGCATTATGGGCATATGCAGCCAGATCTGTCTAGAGATTACTTAGATTTGAACCCTTTAAGTAGCTAGCTTAGACGATTATTTCGATATAGGGCAGAAGTAAACAAATACTGATAGTCAATTTGAAAAAACACATATTTTCGTGTTATCTAAAAGAACCCGTTCATATAGCCCGTGAAATATTTACGGACATCCTGTACAAATGAAAATAATTAAATGAAAAATGAAATAATTTAATATCTACTCGTACCTACTATCAATTTGAGTCATTAGTGAAGTATTGATATCTATATAGGTAGGTAGTACTTCACTGAACATACTTCAAACGAAAACATTTCGCAATAACAACACGTGATGTTCTGGAACAATTACTCACAAATTTTTTAGGTAAAATCTTCGAGCAAATATCTATAGAGTCACAATCGCGCACAAAAAAGTGTCCGAGCGAAAACCCTGCCCCAGCTACGTATTGGGCAGGCTTTTAAGTTAGTCGTAAGGCGATTACAAGCTGACTACAACGCCACGCGATGCCAAGGTGCTCGGTCAAAAGCACTAATTAGGTAACGTAGCATCGAGATTCGAGAATAGAGAAAACGGGTCACTGTGAATTATTTAATTTAAATATATAAGCCGGTATGTATGACGGCGCTCGGACATTTTTTTTACTACTTTCACTTAGGAACTGTGGCTCTGTAGATATTTGCTCGAAGGGTAAAATCCAATGAGCAGAAATAAAAGACAATGGAATTAATTCCTCTTACGATCATCCAGAATGTGGCACTCTTTAAATAAATAAAATAAATAAAGTACAACGTCAAACAGGTGTCTTCAAATCCCAAGTGAATAGGTATCTTCTAGGTAAGCATATGCTACGCTTTACCGCATCTCCTTAACATTATACACTTCACACTCTATAGACTTCGGAGAGTGCGCCCAGGAGTTGCACAATCTAGTCCCACCTGCCCCTTTCTTCTATCGTGCGGCTAGACAGACGCGATCAAAGCGCCACCCTTTTATGGTGGACATTCCGCGCGTTAGAACTAAGCGTCTTGAATCATCATTCCTCATATCGCCAGAACAGCCAAAATGTGGAACGCTTTGCTTGGGTCTGTCTTCCCGCTAAAATACAACGTGGGTGTCTTCAAATCCCGAGTAAATAGGTAAAATAGGTATCTTCTAGGTAAGCGTGCTACACCCTAGACCGCATATCTGCTTAACATCAGGCAGCATGTGTTTGACTACATATACTAAATAAAAAGAATACAAAGTACCTAATAACTTATTACCTTGTATTTTTACCTGGCTTGGCCAGTGGTGTAGCTATACAGGGTTATTTGTAATCAATTAGCATCCTTCTAGGGGCTTATTCTGTACATAAAAAACTAACAACTTTTGTTCTACGACTTTCGTAAAACTCAAAAAAAAAATCAGCTGTTTCATACATTTTGTCGTGGGTGAACTAAATTTTTATATGGAACTAGCTGACACTCGGTGAGCATCGCCATTTGAAACATGAGAGGGGGTGAATGACCTCAGAAATCTGCTTGCGGGAAACCGAAGCTCAGGCTCGGGAAACCGGACGAAAGTTTCAAAATAGGGCCGCCGGCCACGCGTTGCTGTGGCTAAATAAATTAAAATTGCGACTATAATTTGAGATTTAAACTATCCTATCTCTCAAGTTGGATCAAACTGCACATGGTGTGCGAATTTTATTATAATCGGTTAAGTGGTTTAGGAGTCCATTGAGGACAAACATTGTGAAACGAGATTTATATATATTAAGATAACAAAATTATTTTTTGAGTTTGGCCGAAAGTCGTAGAACAAAAGTTGTTAGTTTTGATGTACAGAATAAGCCCCTAAGAGGATGCTAATTGATTAGAAATAACCCTGTATAGGGCGGCACCTACCCTAAAAACTTCTTCGCCTACTCTGAGAATACTTCTTTGAAAGTTAAAACTTTCTATTTTTCCGAGGTGTGTAAAAGTGGCCAGCTTCCTTCGAAGAAAATCGCGAGCTACGCCAATGGGTGTTATTGCTTTTCAAAGTACAGGAATATAAAGAGGTGAATGGTGTATACCATAGTGAAGTATATAACTAGACAAGGCGCTAAATAATAATAATTACAAAAGTAAGAGAAGGCGATATGTGCAAGTATAAAGAGTGAACAGGACGAAAGTAATATATTTTGTCTCTACTTGCGTATACGTTATTTTGTCTGACTATTACTTACGCACTGTCTAGACGTAGTAGTCAGGCTAATTTTTCGCGCCAAAAACTACTGTTGAATTTTAGATGAGATGCTTAAGTAAATCAACATATTTATGAACTATCACCTATTTCCTATCATTTCTATAAATATTATGCAGGTTTTTACTATTATCTAGAGTCTAAATATGATAAAGTCATAACAACGTGTATACCTATAGCTATCTAAGTATGTATAGCACATCTTTTTTCTCACACCCTATACGCAATTGACGATTCTAGTCATTCATAATCTCATTCTATGGCGTATACCTATATATTATGCTATACAGTAATCTTATGAACTTCTTTCTAGGGGACCTGCCGAAATTGCGAAAAATAAATGAGAAAATCCAAATAACATTGACTCTTGACAAAATGTATAGAACAGATGATATTTTTTCGCGATTTCGGAATTAGTCTCATAGTGGTAAGTTATACATAATGATGCCTATTGAAGTACAGACACCTCGTTGAATTATTTTTTTCTCTTTAAATCGTTGCGCTTTGCAAAGCAATACTCTATGGGCATTTCACATTCGGACTTAAACAAGCCTATTGCATAGGAGGCAGGACTATGAGGATATGGGCAAGCCCCCAGGAAACTACAAATATTTTATAACAAACAAATGACGAGACGAGCGAGTCACGCATCAATATGGGAAAAAATGCCAGGTCGAGTCACGATACTGTCTGACGTCACGCCTACCTTTGACAAATCACTGAAAGTCAACATCATCAACCTTTTTACACCCACTAGATACAGTTGGTCATAGTAAATTATGAAATTTCAATTATACTAAATAGACTGCACTCCAAGCATGGCAAAGAGAAATAACCATTTTATGCACTTATCAATCCGTAGTTACTTTATTTCCTCTTCGAGGGGATAAATTGATGGTGTGGCGATTTGTCCCTTTACCATGTTAGGGGAGCTGGTGGATAAACCGTTCCAGCAATCTACGTGCAATTCAACTGATTTCGATGAAATTCAACTGGAACTACTTCTAAAATATGATCTACCAAACAAAAAGCCTCCTCCATTTTGTAGAGTCGGTTTGCACGCAAGTTTTTCTTCGGCAGTGTAAGCTGTAGTTTTGTCGCAATTCCCAGAGTACGCCCCGTGCGTATTCAGTGATTTCACTAAGTATTTATTTACGGTAGAGCACAAAATTATAAAAAATTGTTAACCTCACGGACTGTTATATCGTTTGCATGTATAGTTCTATTATTATTTGTGTCCAAATTCTGTTAACAACTTTTTATAATTTTGTGCTCTACCGTAAATAAATACTTAGTGAAAAACATTTCAGTGATTTTATCTTACAATAGTTTTAATATACCTTTTTAGTATGTAGTTATTAATTAGGCACAATATGCAGGCATGGCGTCACGCACCACTCCAGAGTAGGTAATACTAGTGTCATATAGGTGTGTAAAGGTTAATACTACAATGACAATGACACACCCACATAGCAGCCAATGGGCAAAACCGAAATCACCACAGCTTCAGGAAAATTGTAGGATTAGGAACAAATCGAGAGCTCACTGAGGCAAAAACTGTACCAACCACAAATGTATACAGCTACATATCTTGCGTCGCGATCTATCGGGGACCATCATCATCATCCTGTCCTTATCCCACTAGTTGGGGTCGGCACAGCACGTTTCTTGTCGCCACTTCACTCTATCAGACGTCATATCATCATCAACTCCTTTCTCCCGCATATCATCTTTCACACAATTCATCCACACATTTTTGGTCGTCCCCTCCCATTTCTGCCGCTTACCGTCATGTTTAGGGTTCTTTTCGTGACATGACTCTCTATCGGAGACCGAATGTGGTATAAAATATCACTGTGCCTATTAAATACCCTGGTATTTAATAGGTATGCAGGCCGGCTACCCACTAAGGCTGATTGGGCCATATCCACCACGCTGGCCCAGTGCGGATGATGGATACGCCATCGAATCTCTTCTACGGACGTACACAGGTTGCCTCACAATGGTTTTCTTCACCGAAAAGTGACCGACGTGAAATTCCGCACCTACATACTCGTAAGTTCTTTGGAACTCACTCTTTTGTTACTACCACTAGACCACCACGGCACAAAATATCTCGCGTAAAGCCAATAAATTAATTACATAATTTAATTTTATTATGAGGTACAAAGCTCAACCAAACATCAATTCATACATGGTGTTGTTTTGTAATTTACAATACAACTTGTACTACGGCACCAACACCGAAATTGCGAAAATAAACAGCTAAGCTGTTGCATACATTTTGTCGAGATCCAATAGGGATGTTTACTGGGTATGAAAATCATTATTAGATTTAGTCCGTCAGTTAGATTGAAAAATATTGGACACGTATTTTTTCTTTTATCAATCAAACAATTAGTGACTAAGATAAACCTTGTCAAAGTTTGAGAGTGGGGGCTCGTGACGGCACTAGCCGGTACATTTCATAGCGGTTAGTGACGTCACGTGGAACTTTAACAGGCTATATCTTCATCAATTTGTGTTAAATTGACAAAAGAAAAAATACGTGTCTAATATTTTTTGACAGTCTATTTGACGGACTAATTATATTTTTTTAGTAAACAAACCTATTAAATAAGTTACGAACTTGCATCCGTCATGACTGACCGAGAGTAGATAAACGTTTCTTGTGGAAAAGCTGATTTGTGTGAAAGTTGTTCATAATGACGAGCATATACCTACGCCTCTGAAAGTCCCTACACTCCAATGTAGGCCGTATCATACTAGTCGGCGGATGTGAAGTTAGCTACAAACTGCGCAATATGAATATCCAATCCTGACTGAGACTTACATAAGGCTGCGCGTTGATTGGATATATAGCTTGTAGCTAACTTCACACCCGCCTTAAGTATGATTCGGCCTATACCAGTTGTATTTTTATTTTCCAAGCCTTTATTTAACTTGCAATGGATGTACCTATGTATGTGTGTAAGTTCAGATGGAATCCCGGTTTCCGATTGAGCTGAAATTTTGCTCGCATAGGTATGTGTACAGTGTCAAGTGGGAGATTTGCAAATCAAATCGAATTACTTTTACGTCGCGTTGGCCGAGCGCGCGGTGCACACATTGACACACACGCTTGAATTAGCCAATCACAGACGTTGCCGCGCTCGTGTTCGATCGGTTTGGCGCTCGTTACATTACCGTAAAAAATACTCACACTTAGCTATTCAGTTTTCTGTACGTGACACAAGATGGCGCTGTGCCATTTCCATAGAAATCACATCAAACGCGTTAACGCGATCGAGCTCGAGCGAAAATCTCGCACTTAGCTCTCTGAGCGCCACACAAATCGACGGATGGGAAGTTATGCGCAGAGCTCTGCGCAAAAGCCGAAATATAGGCATTCGCGGGAGTCAGAGAAACGAGACGCCGGGCACAGCCGCCCGCAAACCTCATGCCTCCCGCAGGCTCCCTAGGCACTACCACTTGCGGCGTCTGAATTGTGCACACATGCGCAATAATTAGCCAATCACGGTGAAGTGTCATCTGCGGCTAACATCTCATCTGCCGATTTGTGTGGCGCTCAGTATATATCGCGTGACAATGCAATAATATGGTACCATAGAGCTGATCTGATGATGGAGTCGGAAACGAAGGTGGCCACAGGAACTCCTGTACTAAACAAGATAGTCCCGTCGTGTTTGAGCTCGTTTTACTTGTCTTCACTAGCATATGATGTCAAAAGCTTGTATTTGAAAAGTTATCTTAATATATATAAATCTCGTGTCACAATGTTTGTCCTCAATGGACTCATAAACCACTTAACCGATTATAATAAAATTCGCACAGCATGTGCAGTTCGATCCAACTTGAGAGATAGGATAGTTTAAATCTCAAATTATAGTCGGAATTTTAATTTATTTAGCCACAGCAACGCGTGGCCGGGTCAGCTAGTATTTTTATAATAATTTATTGTAGATCGGCCCCCCTACCGCCTAAGCAATAGCAATCGTAATAGCAATCGTTTATGACTTAATTTTAGTCATTTAGCACCGCCTATGTGACGTTATAGCTATCAATTGCTTTGCGCGGATTGCGAAAGCAATCGTTGAATGAACAACTTTGATGACTAACGTCACATAGGCGGTGCCAAATGACTAAAATAAATTCATAAACGATTGTTATTACTATTGCTATTGCTTTAGGCGGTAGGGGGGCAGCTCTATTTATGGTAAGCTGTTAGGTACATGAAGACATTTAAGAAAAAGTGAACTAGCCTATTCGGAAGTTTAGTCACCAATCCCGCGATCGACGTAGGAAGGTGATTGAGGAATGAACAATGGGTACAGCACGTGAGACCTTGCACGACTAGGTCCTAGCGTTGCTCCGTAAACAAATGAAGGAAAATCGGTTTCCGTGACGTCAGTAGTGGTCTGCCGTGATCGTGACGAATTTTCGGAGCAGAAAGGTACTTCATGAAAAATGATTTCTGTAATATAGCTGGGGTAGGTGAATGGTCAATGTTTCAGCGAAATGTCAGAGCAACATGAGATTCGCCTAGGATCGAGTGAAGAGCGCAGCGACATAGAGATATTTTAGAGAAAAAATAGTTTAGATGACTAAAAAATATAATTAATCCGTTAATTAGATTAATTATCAAAATATATTAGACACGTATTTTTTTTTTCCATTGAAACAAAAAACCGGACAAGTGCGAGTCAGGCTCGCACATTGTACAAATCCAGAAAACTTCACAAAATTGGGAAATAAGTTGTTAAAATCTCTATACTGTAACCATCGACATTTTTTTTTTTTTCACTTTTCTCGTCATACATCGAAAATTACACATTGTTAAAACAATTAAAAACCTGTTTTAGCATGTGCAAATGAAATTCTTTTATATAATACCTTACATGATACGATTTACTCACTTTGAATTTTGAACCCATATTTTGTGAATTTTGAGGCCCTATTTTTTGTGATTTAAATAAAAATGTACAGTTTTCAGATTTATTCCTATATGTGTACTCTACACATATAGGAATAAATCTCAATAGAAATTTTCAGATCTGTGAGTTTGTGAGTGTCGAAATATGCGGTTTTTTACGACATAAACGGACAGACGGACAACAAAGTGATCCTATAAGGGTTCCTTTTTTTCCGTTTGAGGTACGGAACCCTAAAAATGATGAAAATATAGCCCGTTAAAGTTCCGTGTGACGTCACACTACGGTAGACTTCATAGAGGAAGTATACCTACTATAAGGGAAAGACATTTTAGTGAAATCGTGAGCCCCCACTCCCAAACTTTGGCTCGCATACTATACGTGAGTAGTACCATCAATGGTACTAGTGACAGAAAACCGCTTTATCTTTGCTATTTTTTGTTTCATTGACAAAATAAAAAATACATGTCCAATTTTTTTTTTGTTGTTACTGACGAATATAATAATACTTATACTAACTACTATTGGCTCCTGAAACACAGTCTTAGACTAGTTCAGGAGTCTATGGATCATTTGATACTGTACATTAACATAAAAACTATCTGTTACTTCTTCTTCTTAGTCGTATACACTCTTGACAGAGTGGCCGTGGTCATCAGTCCCGGTGGTGGCTCGCTTTACAATACGTCGCCATTCCTCTCGTATGGACGCCTTTCTCGTGCACATATTGACGGGACCGTTTAGTGCAGCCTTCTGTTACTTACATATAATAATTCTTTTACCCAGTTGTCATGCCTATTAGTATCTACTAAATGAGTATTAAAAAGGCCGTGAATAGGTCCGGCATAACACAGTACCATTAGCCATGTCTTCTGTCGATCGTATCGAGTGGGACTTGCCCACCCCAGAAAACTTGAAATTTCTATTTTTCTATATTTAAAATATAATTCTATTTTTCTAAAAAGGGACTGGGCAAAAGAATATGTCTGCTCCCCTTAGCAGGATCGGACCGTGAGTTTAGGGGGCCCTGGGTTAATACTACTTATTTGGGGAATGGGGGCCACATAGACTTTAACTGAATCAAAAGAATTGAATGGGTTTGATTAATCGTAAGATTCATATTCATATTTATTTATTGCCACTAAGGTTACATTTGAGTCTAATTAAGATATTATGTACTTACAACTTAGTCGCCCTTGTCGGCCATTGCAAAATTATAACTTGTTAGGGCGCTCTCTAAATATATTTACCAAATAATTACATTTTATTGTTATGATCTAAGTTTAAGAATAGTTACTTAGACGTTTAGTAGCAAGCAATTATGGAACTATTGAGAAATCGTCATACAAATAATCAAATAATATAAATACCTACTTGGCAATAAGCTTATTTATTACTTTTGTAGGTGGAGACTTCAAAGTATTCATATAGCGAATAAAATCAATGTGATACTAAAAATTGTTTTCGTTTAGAATTAAATGATGTAATTTTTTGTTCATTTCGAATGGTGATTGGTAGATTATTTTATATTTTGACTGCCATATAATATGGGCTTTAATTAAGCATTTTTATTCTAGATGATGGCATTGGATGGATAGGATTTGCACGAACAAACCTTACGATCTGTTTATTTTAATGAAATTTTAGATTTTTTGTATTATCGTCTATTTTTGATTTGGACTTGACTTAGCTGGAACCCACGGGGCCCTGGGCTGAAGCCCAAAAAGCTACATGATAGAACCGGCCATGCCGCTTAAAAAGAATCTCTAGCTAATCCAACGCAGCTAATTACTTTACTGACATTGAATTGAATGTAGGTAACCTAGTTGTCTCTGGACAGCGTTATCGCCGATTATAGCCTGAAAGTGTACCTATTTAACATGAGAATGCGTCTTTGACGTCTCATTCAGAGCATGCGGGACGCGGGTGGCTATTTGCGTTGTAGAGTTCAAGCCAAAACTTATCGGCGATCAATATCAAGATTATTAAAGATCCTAAATTCAATATTGAAAGATTATTAGATTCATAGAGATTAGAGAGGTCAAGAATACAGCTCGAAAAGTTAGTCACTGTCTCATCAAAACTGCACGAACAAAGTGCATACAAACCGCATTCAACTGATCTCATTGGAAATCCATAGGGCCCATCGCGTGGACATCCTACGATTAACATATTGACGAATTGGAGTAGCTCTAAATTCTCTTAGGACGCAGACGCAGCGTAGATTTGGTTGGAATCGATATCTTTCTGAATGAGCCGATAAGTCCAGACAGCCCTCGTACCAGCTCTACTTCTAAGCTGTAGAGCCCACTACGTAAATCCCACGGTAGCCTGGAACTGCCTATACTTTTACCCTCCCCATAAAAAATGTATAGACATTTTAGTTTTTCGGGTGGGCAAAGACGTTTCTACAATAGGCATTATCCGTGCAATGCCCGTGTCACCAAGCGATAAGACCGCCAGAGGTCCTAGATAATTTTTTTGTATACTTAATCTGAGCGATCATAAAATTGTCGCGAACTGTTTAACTAATAACTGTAATATGAGATGTTGCGAAGACGTTGAATGGACACTAGTAAGTTTACAATAATAAGTTGAAAACTTACACATACCTACCTAAGTAGGTATCTTACACATAGGCTAGGTACGTAGGTATTGATATTTTTTTCAAAATATGTGTTTAAGTATTATTTCTTATATTTATTGCCTAATTTTCAACTTATTTTTTAATCTACATAATCTTTCATCTTTCTCGAAATAAAATATATTTTTGACCGACGAAAAGGAGGAGGTACCATATAACCACGCATATTTTTTTACGTAGTGGTCCAATTTCGATAATTATTTTTTTATTAGAAAGAATATACTTCGAAATTGGTCCCAATTATATTTTATCGAAAAAAAGCCGTGGTGGCCTAGAGGTAGTGTCACCCGCCTTGCAATCGTGAGGTCATGGGTTCAAATCCCGGTCCCGTAGCAATGAGTTCTTTGGAATTTATGTACGGAATTTCACACCACTGGCTTTTCGGTGAAGGAAAACATCGTGAGGCAACCTGCAGAAGGAAAACATCGTGAGGCAACCCGTGGAAGAAATTAGATGGCGTATGCGAATCCACCAACCCGCACTGGGCCAGCGTGGTGGATATGGCCCAATTACCCTTGGTGGGTAGGCCTAAGTCCTGCAGTGGACTATTAAAAAGGCTGATACAGTACAGTACAGTATATTTTATCGAAATCAGCTAAATGCTACATCGAACCGTGCGAACTGTTCGCGAATTCTGTACACGGTTGAAGTCGGTCATGACATTTTTTGCAAAAAATAATTATATTCAAGTTTGATCATTATTATATTTTTTCAGGATCTCTATTTGAGTCTTTGTATTTAAAATAAATTGAATATTAAGTCCCCTAAAGTGTAGCCCAATGGATACTCAGTCTGTAATGTACACTAAGCAGTAGGTAGGTATATTTTAATGAATGAAGCGTCTATAAATTAAATTTAATTGAAAATAGCTGCACTTACAAACTAAGCAACGGTTTGAGATGGCTGGTTGTCAAATCCGAGTTTTCTGAGGTCCTTGGAGACCATCGAGAGAGTCAACGTTACAGACCCATACGACTCCGTCCGAAGTACTGCAACAAAATATATCTGGACGTAAGTAGGTACACTAACAGATTCATTGGCTAATTCTCCATCCATCCATCAGCCACATACAGCCTTGGCCAAAAGTATTAGGCACCTTTAAAAAATCAAAATGCATGTTTACTACTTAACCAATAACTGAGTGCTTATCTTAAATGACTTAACGGGGTCATAAATAACTTCTTAGAATATCAAGCGGCTATTTGGTAAGGTCATAAAACACCTGGGGCCTGATTCTCTATCGACAAAACGTAACATAACGCGGTAAGTATTTTTTTTATTTCCGTGAATTTCGTTTGGAGAAATATTTGATAAATATAAAATTACGTTAAAATGAATAAAAAACTGAGTTTAAGTTATGATATTTGAATAAAGAGCGCGTTACACGCTTGTTTTCATACAGAATCACCCACCTGGTGACCGAACACAAAGGATTCGGTTTTCTTTCGGTCTTATCAGTCAATGTTTGGTCACTTGTGTTCTGGACTCTAACAAGTAAACAAGCTTTCATTTCTGTTGATGTGATTGACATTTAATTTTGTTAAAAATTCCAAAAAGGAGTGAAATTAGTTAAGAAGATAGAGTGAAAATACAGGGTGCCTAATACTTTTGGCCAAAGCTGTATGTATATAGCCCGAGATCCCACCGCAAAAACATCCCGCTCATAGCGTACATAGTTCAAACCAATTTTTTACGTAATTATATGAATAGGAGGATAATTATATTTAAACAATGCCTGCCTTGCGAAATGTGGTCACAAGTATTTGTTTATTAATGTTTAATTAATTTATAGGAAAATATATCCTTTTACTGCTTGGACTGGACTAAACGAACGAAGTTATAGTGCGAGAACGATGCTTGCTGCACCTATATCTTATAAAAACTATACATATATTTAGAGTGTTAAAAATCCTGCACGTATAATTGTTATCCTTCCCGTTAGCCAGCATCTTGGGGTCTACCAGTTTAGTATGCCGATCAGAGAGCCACGCGACTCACCGTGGACTGCTTGGACTGGACTAAACGAACAGTTAAGTTATAGTCCGAGAACGATGCTTGCTGCACCTATATGTAGATACAATGTTATAAACAATCCACGTACAATAGTTGTCATTCCCGTTAGCTAACATCTTGGGGTCCACCAGCTCAGGATACCGTCCGGTGAGCCACGCGACCCACCCACCGACCACCGTGGCTATATAAGGGACCGTAAGAGAACAGTTATAGTAGGAGAAAGGAAGCCCTTGCTATATATGTTCTAGTGAAATCTACAAAGCCAATGTATTTTTATCATTTACGTTAGTCAGCTTCTTAGGATCCACCAGCTCAGGGCACTGTCCAGAGAGCCACGCGATACACTCGTTTAGCACAAAGGGAACTACTATAGGACGAGGGCGATGCTATTTAGGTACACCTATAAGGTCTAGTAAACCTACACGTACAATAGTTATCCTTCCCATTAGCCAACATCTTGGGGTCCACCAGCTCAGGATACCGCCCGGTGAGCCACGCGACCCACTCGCCGACCACCGTGGACGGTGTGGGCCGGACTAAGGGCGCTGTGATGGTGCGGGCCCCGCTGGTAGGAGGGCACAGGGCGAGTGCGTACCCCCGGAGCGAGTCGCCCGTGATGGGGTTCTGCGCCCGCACTGTCAGCACTAGCTGCGGCCCTGAAAATGTATTACAAGTGTAAGAAAAATACCAATTGTCACATTATTGTAAAGGTTGAATCTTTCTTCTTCTTGGCGGGGAAATGTTAGCTACAAGCTGCTGATAACCCAATCCTGACTCCTGAATCATGACTACGTGAAGCTCACGCAAAAACTGCGCGATTAATAGGCTATTTTACTATGAATGAGAAAAATCTGTAAATGTATGTTTGAGATAGCTTAGACAAAAAGCAATCGGAAAATGTGCCTTTTAGATCATAAAACAACAAAATAAATTTTAAAAATCAATACAAAATATTCCATCTTTTTAATCTGTGCATAAAATAGTCGCCGCTATGTTATGACGTCATCCGGCTATGTAAACATTGAATAGTTGATCCGGTGTTTGTACACTAGTATTCCAGGAACAGCACACCAACGGTAACTCATTATTAACCATTTATAATAACTCATTTTCAACATAAATCTCAAACTTACAAACAAAGACACTATTGTGAAAAATATTTTACGTGCATTGTTTACATAGCATAGTGACGAAATTCATGACCACAGAGTAAAATAATGACATCCATCGTTTTACATAAATTACGCGCGAAATTTTGAAATATTAAAATTAAAATACATTTTTAAAACTCTTAACGATTGAATAATATTTTTTTTGTATTTTTTTGTGGTTTATTGGACCAACAGGATCTGAGATGCTTTTCCAAAGTGACTGTAATACCCTATTGGGTTATCAGCTGCTTGTAGCTAACATCACAGTCGTCAAGAACAGTCGTCAAGACCTGGGAGACTCACATAAATAAAGTGTGCGGGAAGCTGAGTGGAGCGTGTTTCGCTCTCAAACGGCTTGCCAAAGTACTACCGAGTGACGTGGTAAGATCGTGCTATTTTGCCACAGTCCACTCCTTACTCCAGTATGGTGCTGAGCTTTGGGCGGGGGCAGCTGAGTGGAACCGAGCTTTTGTTTACCAAAAGCGAGCCGTCCGCATAATGGCACGCATCCCGACTGATGAATCAGCTAGACCATTTTTCATTTCGTTGAATATACTTACACTACCATCTATAGTTATTATGCAAGTGGCTATTTATGTGAGAATTAACCTAGAATCTTACAAAGTGATGGGGCAAGCACTATATGAATCCCAACAGCGTACTACTCGTCACAGGAACAGGCTCTTACCTGTGAAACGAACGCTGACAAAGTCCACCAAGTTGACCCATGTCATGGGAACTATGATCTATAACAGACTTCCCCGAAATGTCATTGAAGCATCTAATTTGACCATATACAAGGCAAGACTAAAGCGCTGGCTTATCAGTCAGGCGTTCTATGATATAGAAAAAGAATTCATGACGCTAAAAGTAACCACATACTATTAGTATGAGGCTTTATAATTATTTAATTCAGTTTATATTATATATTTTTTCTGCGATTGTTGTAATGATTCGTATAATTTGATGTATTTAATTTTATTTTTAATTAGAATGAACATAATTTTGAAATATTTGAGAATTTATTTTGTATTAAAATTATTAAATTATTATTTGATGATTGATGTAATTAAATGACGTGTACTAAAATGTATCAATATATGAATATGAATATGAACATGGATTCGGCCTATAGCTATGGCCTTATTAGGGGCAAGGGCAAATGATAATGACAATAAGCAAAACCCAAATCTATGTTATGAATAAATCTTTAGTAAGTATTTGTATTTCCGCTCTGTTAACGCCTGATTCAATCAACTACAGTATTCAATACATACCTACTTACATAAACCACATTCTTAGGTTGCGGTATAGTAGGTACCTATGTACATACTTAAATGCACAATAGATAAGCACATACAACTAAATCAAGTATCCTGAAATGACTAAAGATTCCACGATTCATACTTAGGTACATGGCTTCTAACATAAAAGTCACTCTTATAACACTTACCTGTAAGCACCTAACTATAAGTGCTCAGGCATTTGAAAAACAGTACCTAACTACGTCAGACTATCATGCACTCAGGGTTTTTTACAGACGTCAACGTCATGAAGAAGAGGGTCTACACATTGCACATTTTATGTGGTGAAACAATTCGGTCAAAATAAAAAAACAGTCATATTTAGAGATACATAATATATATTTACGACTAAGAATGTCTACAATTACGAAGTTTATACGTAAATATCTTCAAAATCCGGATATCTTTAAGGCAAGAATGAACATAGATATCTTCTAGAAGATGCGGCGCAAGGCGTGGGTGACGTGGGCCCACGGCTTTGCGCCCTAGGGGCCACGCACCTCGAAGGCCAGTGGGTCCCCCAGTAGACCCAGTGTTGACCAAAGTTGGCTCGCCGAAGGGCCTAGCAAAATGTAAATTGCCCACAGGAAATTTTGGTCTTGCTCCGTCACTGTCTTCTAGGTCTACAATTCTACATACTCCATCTTCGGCTACAATATCGCTCTTTGACGCCGTAAGCAGGTAGGAATATGTGGGTACCCGAGTAATTCCACGCCGCCTAATGGACCTTGCCTATATTACCTATATTTTGCCTGTAAGTATTAGATATTGGTAAATATAGGTATTCCTTCAAATAGGTATAGGTCTGTGCTAGATACGTCATGTGGAGTAACCAATGATTTTCCGCATTTTTCAAGATATACACAATCGTATGCCGTCCCGGTGACGCACTCTATTTCCTTGCCAAAGATCCATGAACACGTGTTTAGTTGTGAAAGGATACATGTAAGTACTAAGTACCTAGATCCTAGAGTCCTTGATATTGTAGATCGCAGTTATACAGATAAATAGAAATAGAAATAATCTTTATTGCTTAGCTGTGTACAAAATGATGTTACATAAAATTAAAAAGTTCAAACAGCCTGCCCATTTCGAGCGTACAATAGTAGGCTTATTATTATAAAGAGTCTTAATCTAGAGTTACATAATAAAATTTAAACTACTTTATAAATTGGGTAAGCCAAAGGAAATTAATTTGTGGTTTTCAAAATATTCTTTCATAGAATAGAAGACTTTTGAAACCAGCCAGGACTTTATAGTTCTTTTAAAGCTATTTCCTTCTAATACTTTAATATGTAAGGGTAAAGATTTAAAAAATTTAATAGCCATAGCATATGCGCTATTTGAGAATATGGCATTATTAGATTGAGGTATACATATGTCATATTTGTGTCTTGATCTCTGGATTTCGGTACGTACAAACGTACCGAAACTTTAGGTCACTGAAAAAGATTTTATTATTTTTGACAAACATGCAGGTCTCATATAATTATGTAGATACTCGTACTAGTAAGGGTTAGAAAATTATTCGCTTTAAATACGTCACGAAGTGTATCTGTGTTATCTAATTTAAATATAATTCTGAGACATCTTTTCTGCATAATGAAAGTTGAATTGGGCTCAATTAATGAATAAATGGACGGAATTTCTCCAAAAAATAACTCCATATGTCAACTGAGGATAAACATAACCATAGTAGGCATTTGTAGCAATTTGTTTAGAGGAGATGCTGGATAATATGCTGATAACATAACAATACTGTGACAGCTTATTATTTACTTTACTTACATGTGATTTCCAGTTCAAATGAGTATCAACATTTACACCTAGGAAATTAGTATCTTGAACGGAATTTATCTGCCTATTGTTGTATAAAATGTTGAGTTTTATTAAGGGTTATTTATAGTTTCTAAATTGCAGTATTTTAGATTTTTAGTTTAGAGAGAAAAAGCCAAACAAAAGAAGCATTACCTATGTAGATAGACTGAAAAAAATTAGGCTAAAATATTTATAGGCCGCCACACGAGTTGGCGGATGTGAAGTTAGTTACAAGCTGCGTAATAGCCAACGTGCGACTTTATGTGAGCTTCAGTCAGGATTGGATAATCATAATCACTTTATTCATAACATTATGTTACAAGTCATATAATTCAGATATAAACATCGCGTCTTGAATATTTTACAAATATAATTCGTACTTTTTACTATGTAAAAAGAAATTTTTTATCATTTGATTAGACATTCAATTAATTACAATTACGTAATATGATAAAATTACAATTCTATAACTAATTAAACACAATATGATGTCTACAATACATAAATATTAACTATTGCTTACAAAAATACTAAAAACAACGTATACTGCACAGCTTGTAGCTAACTTCACATCCGTCAACTTGTGTGGCGCGGCCTATACCTCACAAAAGTAACGTAAATAGGGTGTTTGTGCGCGGCTGTGCTGTGTATACTGGCTAGCCCTGGTGTCAGAGTTTTTAACAGCCTTTAAACCAGACCAGCTACAGCTATCTTACTTACCTATACATTTGCTAGAATGAGTACATAGGCAATTGTATTTCCAAAAATCCTATTTATTAAGGATTCATTAATCATAACACGTATATATATACTTATTAAAGAAAACCTGGTTTTGATATCTTTTGATTTCACAGAAAAGATTAAACAATGTAAAACTAGAACGTAAGGGAAATAACAACATAAAGGATGTATCTAAGTAGGTATTATCAATCAACCCACCTCCTGAGTGGGCATCTATTTTTAAAACTCTAGTTTTAATAAAAATAGATACCCACTCAGGAGGCACTGATATATAGGTAACACATTAAACAGATAGGTAAGTATTTATATCTCTAAGTAGATCTACTCGTAGATGGCTGTCGCCTATGGTACAAAACAACCTTATTTTCGCCATGCGTTTACGCAAATGAAGATGGTACCTATTGGTATGAATTAATGTCATCACAGCTGATAATCACCTTATCCTTACAACAGCTGGAATGCTTCAGCGTCTATTTAAGTTGCATGGAGTAATTCCCCGATCTATGAGTAGGTACCTACTAATTTTGGAGAACACATAACGTAATTCGACGAAAACATTGAATAACTTTAGTATTTGCAATCCCAAAATGCATACGGGGAAAACCGCCGTCTTGAAGTAGACATATCGCCACAGATTACAAAGTTTTACTATGGACCTATATTTTATTATGGTACCTTTATTTTATCATTTGGGTTTTTTGGCTTCAGCCCAGGACCCCCAGTACGTAGTATTATTTATCTTCTTTGCCCCCAGCTAAGTCGAGCCAGAGTCGAAAATCATACTTAATATTATAAATCCGAAAAGTTTGTTGGTTTGTTCCTCTTTCACACAGAAACGGAGCAACGGATTGACTTGATTTTTGGCATGGGTTGTAGAGAAACTAACCTTTTTGTTAGCTTCTCTACATTCAAACTCTTTCGATGATAACACTGCCCATTAACAATTATATGTACCTATGAAAATTTAAAAATACTTTTGATAGGATCAGCGATCCTTGTTTTAAAAATTCTGGCAGTCTTGGGTAACTTGTGGTGTTGCAACCGGCTCCCCCGCTTGCAACATTACCGGTTCTTACTCTGATACTCTTAACCTGTGGTGCTGCAACCGGCTCCCCCGCTTGCCACATTACAGGTTCCTCTCTAATCCTCTCTTAACTTGTGGTGCTGCAAACGGCTACCCCGTTTGCAACGCTACAGGGTATAGTTCAAAGGCCAGAAAGTGACATAGACTACTTGTTATCCCGAAAAAATAAAAGGCTCAATAACCAATATATAAAAGCTGCGCAATATCCAATCAACGCGCGGCTTTGTGTGAGCTTCAGTCAGGATTGGATATTGCGCAGCTTGTAACTAACTTCATTTCCGACATCTTTTGTGACGCGGTCTATACTTACGTGTATTACAAGAGATATCCAAAAACATACAACATCGTATATACCTTACTTAGTCATAGTCATTTATTGACAACACCACTGTTACAAGTCAAATTTTTATGTCACGAATATAAAAACACAAATTAAATAATACATTAAACTATTTAGGTACCTATTTAAAGTACCTTGTTAGTAATACGAGACAAGATTTACAGGAGGTACTCATAAATCTTTCAATGAACCATTTCAAGTCATGAGTCAAACTAGTACCGTACCTGGTACGTAGAGAAGGGTACTAATATTTTTCCTAATAAAATAGCATCTAGTATCTGCGTCATGTCACTTTGTTACATTTCCCGCATATAAAAAGGAAAGTAGGTCATATATCACGGAGGACTGAGGGCCGGTCGGTGGAGTCGAAAGGTTATTGAGTGGAGATCACACGTAGGCTTTGACTATTTAGAAATTATTTTACGCAAAAAATGGATGACCTACTTCAACCGTGCCGTGTACAGAACACACAAATAGTTTGTACGGATCGATGTAGCAATTTTCACTTTATTATTGATTTATCAAAAATGGCTCAGCCGATTTCGATTAAATTTAAATGGGACCAACTTTGAAGTTATATATCTATACACTTTCCATTAAAAAAAGAATTATCGAAATCGGACCACTGTGTGTTATGCGTTACAACATAAAAATAAATGTATATACTCGTACCTACGCGTCGAATTGAGTACCTCCTCCGTTACGTCGGTCAATAATCAAAGCACGTAGCCCAGGGATATTAGGCAGGCGCCAGAGTACCTACCTAGGAACGACCCACAAAATGCTCAACCGCTTCCAACCGGCTTTATTATTGGAGGTCTGTGAAGGAGGCCTATGTCCAACAGCGGACGTACTGTGACTGAATCAATGATGATGATCTCAATATTGCTATCGAAAATATCGAAGTGCGATGAATTAAATGTAGATTAGTAGGTATAGTCATTATACAGTCTTACATCAGTGTCACAGTAGGTACCTATTGCTATCGAAAATATCGAAGTGCGATGAATTAAATGTAGATTAGTAGGTATAGTCATTATACAGTCTTACATCAGTGTCACAGTAGGTACCTAATCAAAGTCCCACCATTGAAACAACAATTTCATTCCTACAAGGAAAATTAATAGAAAACTTACAGCCCGAGACGTTCGTGCCACCAAATACCATTTCTATCGGCATGTTGAACGTTACCCGTTCAGGGTCAGTCCCTGGACGTGCCATTTGGCTGGTGCACGAAGACAAACCCGATATGGGCTCCCAGTCAGGACCCCATACCACCTCGTACTGCACGTACAATAGATCATCGAAAACACCCGCGGCGAAAGTCACATACTCTATCTGACCACTAAATGATACTAAAAATTTAGTTGTATCGTTATCTTTCATTGAAAACGAGGAACTTATTTCAGTGTGAATCAATTTTCCTACTTCAATTTCAAAAATTCAAAGCAAAACGAAAACAAAACAAACGTTGCTATAGCAACAGCGTTGGTAAGGTATTGCCATTTTATAATAAGAAATACAAAACCGTTCATTATCAGCAAAATGTAAATAACTAATATTTAATTACCTATTTCTTACATATTATTTATATCTGGATTTAAATAAATTATCAAAATGTCCAATGGATGAAATAACAATTTTTATTGATCAAGTTTACCGGTTTTTTCAACAAGCCAAGTCAAACCATAGACAATCAAAAAACTTCTAACTTCCGTTGTGCTGCTTTACCGACCTAGTTTAAAAGTTTTTGGCAAGATGGCGCTCAAAGCGCTTTTCAAAACTCAATCGGCCACCATTGTGAAGTCGATTCTGCTAAAAAGTTTGATGGTTTTCAAGTTTTTTGTGTTGATAATTCGTGAAATACGACTTTGAATGACATTTATAAAACTGGCCAATCTTCCATCTACGTAAATAAAGCATCACATAGTTGTAAAACTTCCTATTTTCAAAACCTTAGTGCGTCCAAAATGTCACGCGAAGTAAGCATCACATTCGTGAACACCATACCATGCACAAAATAAATTGAGTTTTCTTTCAAGAAAGTGCTCTTTAGTGGTGTGTGAGTGGCTTCACTCGATCTGTATACATGTGGAATGCAGTGCAAACTCGGATTGTGGATGTGCACATGTGAAAACATTTCAGAAGTTTCTGTACACGTCGTAAAGGAGCTCAGTTACGCGGGCGAAGGCTTAAAAGTTGCCGGCATCATTATGGTGGACTGAGAGAGAGTTTGTTGACGGATCGCCGATAAGTGGTCGTCGCACGGCGCCGCCGAGGCGAGTGCACGATGTCGGGCTCGCAGCACAACCCGAACGGGCGTCAATCGCAGCTGGGTTCCGGGTGGAGCCCCCTGCAGGTGGTGATTATTATTCCTATAACTTGTACACAACCCAGCTCATTTTCGTAACATCCTGTCGGAAGTACGCTAAGCACATGTTTCGACATAAAACTAACACCTATTGGAATAATTGCGCGAAATTACGACTACACTAAATTCCTCGCCGTGTCAATGAATAAAATATTACACATTCTTTGTGTGCAATTAAAATATTGAGCGTCTCGTGGCGAGTACATACCTACGACCCGATCAGCTGTTCACATTCACAAACATGCTAATGATTTCTTATTCAAGATTGAAAACAATCTGAATATCAACAACTTCATTGTTATTCTACTGCTTAATTTAACTTTTAAAATGATAGCATTTTTATTATACTGATGTAAATGTGTGGGATATTCTAGAATTAACTAACACATTTTAAAATAGGTCACAAAATTATCGCACACCTGTTATGTCTTTTCATTGCAATTTATAAAATAAAATCTATTAAAAAGTTATGTATCTAATAATATCCCCAGTTACAACTTTGTTACCTAAGAGCTTCTCAGTAATAGCTACTTTCTGAAAGTAAAGAAACCAATGAAAAGTAAAGTTTGGAGGTTGTTGTAAAGTTCAACCTGTTTTATTGTTCCTATTCAGAGGAAAATAACTTTGAGCATGCTCTCCTTGTTTACTTCCCCTGACAAGAAAAAGTTTGTATTAGTTTTTATTTTTGAACAAGGATGAAATATCTAGTTATTTTATGTATGCATAGTAGTTTGACCAAGCTTATAAAATAATCTATGTATATAAAAATGAAACCCATTTTCCGTTGTCACGACATAACATGAAAACGGCTTGACCGATTTGGCTTATTTTTTTTTGTAATTTTCTAATACTCTGTACAAGGTTCTTACGTAAAGCGAAACGAAGTTCGCCGGGTCCGCTAGTCTAAATATAAATAATAACAGTAAGTAAAAGCTAGCAACTTAATCGAATACCCCTCATCCTCACCCCTCATCATTCCAGGTGGAAAAGTGCCCATAACACTTGCTTTTGGATGTAGATGGACATTCTTTGCACAAGAAATGAGGTAGAATGGGTGTAAATATTTCAATTATAACATATCTGGATAATTAACATAACATAATTATAATATACTGAGAGAAGTTTTTACTATTAGTCAAAGTATTTAACTTGTGCTTCAAGAAGCCATTTTACTATCAATTTGTGTAAATTTTGAAACACCTCGAGTGCCTAAGCCATTCCATTGTGACAAAGAATGACAAGCCAACCTGCATAATATGTATGCTAATAAATTAAACACCTGTGCAATATACATATGCTAATAAGATAACTTAACTAAAGACTTTCTAACCATTTTTATTCTGCTACATAACGTGTGTTTGTGTTGGGCTCCATGGTGTTTTTGGCATTTGCAAAATTAGTGTTAAAGTAAACTGTTCGACTTGGGAATTTCGCCAATAATGCTACTTTTGCTCACTACTCAAAACAAATGCTAAATGTCAAACTCTATATGTTAGTAAATAATCACAAAGAACCCACCTCCGTGCCAG
Organism: Hypomecis punctinalis; assembly: GCA_949316475.1. Taxonomy (NCBI): domain Eukaryota; kingdom Metazoa; phylum Arthropoda; class Insecta; order Lepidoptera; family Geometridae; genus Hypomecis; species Hypomecis punctinalis. Next base: position 22,651,454 of record OX438801.1, on the reverse strand, counting down.
GTGCGTCAAAAGTGGCAGTTCACAATGGCATTTTTAACTGTTTTTGAGCTATCCGAACAGTGAGTGAAAACATTTAAAAATTCAACTTTTGCTCACACATTCTCAAAACGAACGCTGATTATGACCATTATTGGCATTTTTAACTGTTCATTTTCCCATCAGTAGGCTTCCCGCACGCACCTTTATTATTAGTAGAAATACCAGTGTCGCATTCACCATAATCTATTGCTTTCATAAATACAGATTGAGTACTTATTACTTATTTTAACATTAAGCCCGATTATAGAGGCGCCAGCGTAACTATATTAGCTAAATAGCATAGTTCTGTTTCTTTTTCACTTTAGGCATTCGATAGAGAGAACTTTTTACGCTGCTATTTAATTTACGCTGGTGCCTCTGTAATCAGGCCTATTGTGTACATAAATATCTCCCTAAGTTGTGTAGAAATTGTGTCATCAAAGTTTGTATAACTTAAAACCCTGTAAAAAGTGTCTACTTGGTGGCTATGATGTCAGCTACTAGTGGAAGATACCCCAATCCTCACGCAGCTGTAAAGTGAGCTTCAGTCAGGATTGGACTATCTGCAGCTTATAGCTAACATTACAGCCTCCAAGTTGTATTATTCGGACTAAAACAATCTCTACTTGGAACTTCGAATACATATTTAAATTCACAAGTTTTCCAAATTACATCTGTCTTTGTTCATGTTGTTGATTATTTGTAAGTTTGCCGTATACTTAGCATACTTTAGACCTTGAGTTTTACAAATTCCTCAATGGTCAAGGTTACATAATGCAAATAGGTTTTTTGTACACAGTATGAACCTTAAACACCATACACACCTTGTAAATATTAAAGCGAGTTACTTGGTATCTGATGTATTTATAAATTATTAAAAGAAATTCATTCAATATTTTTCATTGCTTATTAATCATTGGTGCTGTAGTGGTGGAAGCTACCCATTGATGTCCGGTCAAGAGCTCTTCCGGAACCTTAAATTAATAAAAAAAAAAATTAAAAAAAATTCTTATTAGGTATATCCCACATGGGGTGAATCCTGGGCTCCAACAGCATAATCCATCAAAGTTTACTTAAATTTTAGTGAAAAGTTGTCAGTCATATTCATTTGACTTATTCCTGTGCTGATTACCTGTTAATTAATTCTAATAAGAATTATACTTATGTCGGTTGCTGATTAAATGCAAAAGGGCAACAAATTAATACTTACATGAGTCTTTTATTTCTTCAATTCCAAATAAATTCAGCAATTCTTTGATGGAAAATGGCCCTTTCGCATTTAATGGGTGAAGTGTTAAAAAACAACTGTTCATCTAAGTAAGTCTCGTATAGGCCAGATGGCTAGCCCTGGTGTCACAGTATTTAAGCTGTCTGAAGGCCTATGATATGACTAAATGGTTAATACCTACCAGGGCCTACAATTTAACATGTTATCCGAGCCATGGTAGTGCTCAGTTGTAAATGCCACCCACTGTTCATCTGATAATGTACAATAGTAAAATCACAAAAATATAAATTACTTGCTTGCTACTCTTTGTACAAAGCTTTTACTTAAATGAAAAAAGAGTAAGGCAAGTCTGTGCTCGACCTCTAAATTATGGTTGTATGAGATATAGGCCGAATTAAACTTCTTGGTGGTTGTGAAGTTAGCTACAAGCTGCGAAAAACCCAATCCTTATTGAAGCTCATTTAACAGCTGTGCAAGGATTGGGTTTCACACTTGTAGACAACTTTAAATCTGTCAAAAAGTTTGATTCGACCTATATCAAGGGAGAATTTGAGTTTTAGATGTTTTCGTCATTAGTGCTCAACATTAGGCCACAGTTGGCAAATCCAGTAGAGTCACATCTTAATGAAACATACCTACAAATTTTATTAGTTTTCTGACACCACATCTTGATCCAGATTGCTAAATTCAGACATATTTCGTGCTCAATAGAAACCAGATTTATCTAGTGGCTTTATTAGCTCTTCCATCAGGCAATTTTTGAGAGCATTGTACTTAATTTGATAATTATGTGATAAGGAGATAAAGTAAATTGCAGGTTTAATGATTAGTGAGCATAAATGACATAGTTAAGACTGAATTTGTTAAAAATTAAGGAAAAATATTGTTAATTTTTGATAAGCTCATGATTCAATTGAGGTCACAATAAAAGCACTTTTTAAACAGATTGTCTCTTGAGAGCTGAGACGTGCAGATGTAGTGGTATATAAAAACTGCTAATATTTCAGTTCAAAAAGTAACCTGACAGTGGTTTCGCATTTCATCCGAAACGAATCCCATCTGAATCGTAGTTAGAAACTGAATAACTTGCGCGTAAACTACCATACATGTGGCCACCAACATATTGTGCGAAACTCTATGAAAACGTCTGCTTAGCCAAAGTGAAACCTATTTTTAGCGCCGATGCAGAATTTCTTTAGTTTTTCTAGTTTTCGAGTTTTTCTACTCTAATCCTGTCCCTTAATATCACACATACACGACTCTGCGGCCGTATTGTGTACGCGGTCTGATGTTCGACTTCGCTTTTTATCCTTCTCACGTCAGTTACTCGCGCCACCAGAGAGAGAGCAGGAGGATAAGCCAAGCCGAACGCCAGAACACAGACAATACGGGGCCAGTCTCAGAGACTAGTCGCCGCGGAGTACACAAAAACACGCACACAAATTGTCGGATGGGAAGTTATGCGCAAAAGCGGAAATATAGTTATGCGCGGGAGCCAGTCGCGCCGGGGCACACCCGCCCGCCAACATCATGCCTCCCGCGCGCTCCCTACGCCCGTGCTCACCACTACGCCACGCGGCGTCGGCATTGTGCACACATGCGCAATAATTAGCGAATCACGGCGAAGTGTCAACTGCGGCTAACTTCTCATCCGCCGATTTGTGTGGCGCTTAGTATACCAGTATCGCAGTGTGCGACTCACCATATCAATGTATGTATGATACCCCGCGGCGGCTAATATTCTGACTAGGCCGCGTACACACTATGCGGATGCGGTTGTGGTCCGGCTGCAGCAACACAGAAAAATGTATGAAACCGCAATGTTATCAACGCTATAATGAGGTCATAGTGTGTATTATGTAACCTGCAATTTTAAAAAGTTGCGGCAGCCAAACCGCATCCGCATAGAGCGTACGAACTCCGGGTATCTTCATCGAGGACTTCGACGTAGCGTTGAAGCAAGTAGTGTAGTGAGGCCTTAGTAGTAGTTTGCAGACTAACACGACGACGCAAGTTATCGAAAGCTAATCGGGTTGCACCAGCTGAGGCGGAATGCTTTCAGTTACAGATGGCGAACTTGCTGGCGCGCGCCCCGCAGGCGCACATGGCCTCGGACCGCGGCGTCACGTGGCACACGCCCACGCCCCCGCCGCACCTCTACCACGTCCCCGCGCCTTCGCCCCCGGATCCGCTACAGGTATTTTCATACATGCACAGCTTCGCTTCCGTAGTATCTGTACCCAAGTGTGATCGCATGGGCGCCGGGTGGTTGCAAGTGCACCTCCTTGCACCGCGCTGGGAACCCTCCAACTCCCCTAGGATTGTGATAATGGAAGACGGCTGTTGTACCGAGGCGCGTTAGGATTGCGATCACTGAAATGCGGATACACCTCTCTGAAAATAATTCTGGCAGCACCCATGTGTGATCGCGAATGAGTAGGCCACGCCACGGTCACAAACATCGATACTAGAAAAAAACAGCAGCCTCAAATTAGCGTGTTATTCAGGGCAGAAGGTGAGACGCAAGACGCTACACTTGAACAATGTGATAGTACATTTCAGAGATACATGGAGAGGATAACACTTCAACTGGTAAGTGGCTTCAAGATAGAGCGACAAAGCAGCCGATCGAGACATCCTGGTAAAGATGCATTGATTTAATACGACATTAGAAAGAGCATCGGTTAGTTTCTCGTCTTAATGAGTGAAGCGATATTTTGAAGCGTCATATTTGGAGAGCAAAACAAATATCTCTGAATAAATAAATTAGGGTTTCATGGATTTTTATATTTATTTATTAAGTAAGTAAGTAACTTACTTTACTTTTATTTAAAAATACATGCAAAATATGAGTACAAGTATAAAAAGACCTATATAAGTTCGAAAAACGCCATATGAAAAAGCCCGCGTCTCATAACACATGTTATCAATCTCGTTGCAGGAAATCTGTGATGGTAAGCGACATTTCACTGAGATCATCTTCTTACCCTTATCCCACTAGGTGAGATCGGTACAGCACGTTTCCTTTCGCCACTTCACTTATCTGTTCCCATCATCACCCATCATATATCCGTCTTCCTGCTAAAGTACAACTTGGGTTGTTGGGTGTCTTCAAATCCCGAATAAATAGGTGCCTATTTTCTAGGTATGCTTGCTACACCCTAGACCGTATAATATATGTGCTTAACATCAGGCAGTATGTAGTCAATCAAATGCAAATGTGGCTATTCTTAAGGGTATGTACAGAAATGTTGCAGTTACACAGTTTTCTATCTATAAATAAAAGTGTCTTAAAAATAAACTTATTTAAAAATAAGTATATGTAGTATATCAGTCTCTGGCAGCCATATCACAAGCTTCGCTTAGTTTGGGGTCAGAGGCCGTGTGTAAGATGTCCCAAAAAAATAATATTATAATTATAATATTTTTGGATACTTGAACTGATTTTATTTAAAAAACAAAACACCCAATTACTGCTGAGAATTATAATTCAACAAAAATAATCAAAAGTTAAACAATCGGACAGCGATTCGACACAATTTAAATAAAGAGAAATGAAATATCGGACGATGTTTCCACGACGGTGGCTCGAGGCAAAGTGTCGGCGCGGCGTTTGCGCACCGCCTTTTATATCATTCGCCGGCTGTTTCTCGTCTACCTTCCAACAATATAATAAATAAATAAAATAAAAATTGTAGCTACTTTAACCATGTTAGGACTACCTACTTCTAGAAGGATGAATGCGCTCGTTAGTATTATTTTGTGGATAGGCCGAATCATACGAGTCGGCGGATATGAAGTTAGCTACAAGCTACGCGAAATCTAAACAACGCGCCGCTTTATGAGAGCTTCAGTCAGGATTGGATATTGCGCAGCTTGTAGCTAACTCAAGGAGCATATTAACCAGTGGAGAAAGTGCGCGGGGCGGCCTCGCTCACCATCGATAGGCGCTTTAGTTGACAACCGACTAGGGATGCTCGATCTAGATGCTTTGTATCGATACTTTGGATTGCAATGGATCGCATCGCAGTGTATCGATCCAGGTATCGATCCGCTTGTTTCGATACGATATTTTGGATCGATCCGGTATCGTATTTTAAAAAATAGAACATATTGTCTTTTATACCATCAAAGTTTATTGTTTTAGGTACATAAACAATACTTATTTACGTCGGCCAACCTGTAAGTGGCAAAGTACACAGAAATAATATTTTCTAAAGCCGTACTTTGTTGAGACGATACGATTGTGTGGTTTCGATACGATATTTGATCCAGTATCGTGTCAATAGTTAAAAATATGTGTTGTTGCGATACGATATTTTATTCAAAGTAGAACCAAGTCAAAAATATCGATATTTTGCTAGTAACATTTTTGGCACCACTACAAGAACTGTTGTCATTGCGTCATTTTGGCGTCAGCCAATTACAGCCAGCGGAGCTTACCTCTCCCCCCGCTTAAAATCGGTGACCTATTGTTTCAACAAAAACGGGGCCCACGCGCTCTCCAGTCTCCTCCATGAGCTAACTTCATGTCCGCCGTCAGATGTTCTATCAGATGTGTAGTCTGTTAATAATACAAATCATTTCATCATCAACTCCTTTCTCTGACATATCATGTTGTTTGCAGCATAGTCTGTACATTAGTGTAGCTTCACTTGGAACATTGACCTACAGGTCTGCCCGCGAATCTCGGTATCAGGTGACGTCATCGCCCTTATCGCGCCGCTTCCACTGAATCGTGATCAAGACTTGAATGGAAAACGTAATCATAGTCGAATCTTTTCTCCGGCTTATTTCCCTTGGGACAAGGATTTTGAAAGTATAAAATTAGAAAGAAAGTGTATTTGTTGGCTTCTTACTCTTTCGTGCAGCAACTTAGCAACGCATAGACTTGATTTTTGTAATGTATTCAGTGCAAAGGTTGGAAAGTGAAAAATCCCGGAAAAATAATAGGTTCCCTTGGGATTGGAGGGATTGGTATTTTGGGATACCACAAAAATCAAAATAGCAAGCAAATGCGATGGTAAATACAACGAAAATCATTTTTGACTTGTAATCGTTAATCTGCGTTAAGTTCTATTTTTGTTTTAATATTCAGTGAATTTACTTTAAGTTTACTTAATTACTTCATTGACAAAAATAATGTATCAAGGAAATCGAATAAGTGTGTGTCTGTTTATGTTTGACGATTAGACTAAATCTACTTCAGCTTGACTCAAAATTCAAACAAAAAAAAACGCTGCTTTTATCTAGATTTATAATGGGAATATTAGCCGCAATGTATGGTTGTTTGGAATCTTTACTAATATTATTAATCTGATAAAAGTGGCTAAGAACCGCGAGAGGTAGATTTGCTCCACTGACGAGAGCCGCGCTCTCAAATGCTGAATTAATAACAAATTAACAATGAATATATAATCATCTGTTTTCCGTACTATGTGGCCTGCCCACTTACATTACAACTGGCCAAGCTGGACTGTACTTTCACTTGTAAATTGCTTGAATTTTAAAACTTTGAAATCTGGCAATAATATCTCTATCTATGAGTGGTTTTTTGGAGGCAAACCTAGGCATATGATTAATTTTGTAATTAAATTATCTCTCTCATTATACCAGTCTGGAGTGGTTACCAGATCGGTGTTATTACCTCCTTTTTTCTCACCTGTTCATACTGACTTGCCAGTTATTCATGAACAAAAATATGTAGACAAACCTGCTAAGTCAAATTCTCTATTTTAAAAAGTACAATTTGGAATCGTAATTGTTTGGTTATCAAAAGAGTGAAGATATAAAAAAATGTACTTACTGAATTTAATTTAGAAAAATAGCCTTGAACAGTGAATACTTTTCGTTAGGCAAGTTATCATAGGCGTGTTTGTAAATAGATAATATTTGATAAAAAATCTGTCTATCACGTCGGTGGTGGTCGTTCATCTACGTCTCGCCCCCTAATAGCAACGTTCGGCACGATCAATCTTTGGATGACGAGACGGCTCCGCGTGATAGCACTCGCCAACTTGAGAAAGGTCGCCGAACGCGACCGAAACTATAGTAGTTGTTATGACTATCCGTACACGTGAGTTTAGTCCCGTTATATATGTATAGTATAAAATCTTTGGATGGGTGACCACGGGCGGTATTTACAACTGAGCGCAACCATGACTCGGTTGACATGACTTGTTTCCTAACTTGGTAACAAGTTTAGTGTAACTGTGTTGCAGGCAATGAAGAATGCAGGCAGCAACTCAGTGTTCCGGCACACGGCGACGCCGCCGGAGCTGTATCGACACACGCCGACGCCGCCGGACAAACACTTGATGAGGTATATTATACTTGACAACATTCATCTACATATTGTCATAGGAATACAGTTTGTTGTTGCAGCTTCATATCTATCACCTCCATCCTAAATTCAATTACACGATTTGATAGCTAAAGGATCAAAGAATTTCGCGATTCGTCTGGGTTAGCGTAACTAAGTAACTAACTAACTAGCTAACTCAGACGAAGATGGGGAAGGTCGCCATTTTGAGGTCATTTTGCAAACGTAAACGTTGAATACGTTTACGTCGTACAAAATACGACTGTGGGTGACACAACCACACCCCACTTTTACTGGCCCATAGTAAAAGTTGTTTATACAGTTATACACACCTTAAAATCCTTGCTCTTTGCAAAGCGAGTCACCATTTCGTTATGGAATAATATTTTGGTGTTTTGTTAGCAGACATACTCCGTCACCGGGCGATGTTAAGACTGGTCCGCCGATGCCGCCCGTGGACCTCTACCCACATCTAGGGCCTGGGAGAGGTCAGTATTAAATACCCCCTATAATACAATACAATTTATTGACACCACAAAAAATAAAATATAACAGAAGAAGAAAAAACGACAGAAGAAAGGTATAATAGACATGATGACAGGGTAAAAAAAATATAATTAGTCTGCTAAATTTATTTATCATAAAATATTGGAACACATATTTTTTTCTTTTGTCGATGAATAAAAAATGGCAAAGATTAAATAAGTCAAAATTGGGGCTTAAGTCGCTATAAAATCTTACAGTATTAAAAGCTTTGGAGCTATGATTGAACCTTGTGATACGCCGTTTCAGACAAATTAGTCCGCGAGGAGCTGCTGGCCTACGCGCGCGGAGTGGACTTGTCTCTGGGGTCTCGCGCCAACGGAGCGCCGCCGCCCGCGCCTCCCGCGCACTCGCCCGCGCTCTCCGTGCGAGACGCGCCTACCATCAACAGGTAATTGAAGCGCCAACGGAGGTGACATCACAAAAAAAAATAGTTAACTGAGTGACTCGTGTCTCTCTGTATAATTATAGTTATTTTGAATTTCCCGAAAGAAACGTATAGATTTTTCGGAACTTGAAAGTGCAGCCGTGTGATTTTCTAATTACGCTTCACTGAGTGAATTTGCCTCAGTTCACTTCCCCGTCACATCGAACACGTTCTCGATACGCCTGAGGATTCCGGTTGATTATGGCAACAAATGAGCTCTGAGTGGAGTGAGGTGAGCAAGGTAGCTAAATGAGTTTTTAAAGGCAGTCTTGTATAATTATGTAGGTACCTACTTCTTTAACAATGTTTTGTATCGTTTCAGTCTGATAAGTCGTGGCGGCGGATGTGGGTCAGCTCGACGCGTGGATTCCCTACTGGAGCGGTTGGGAGCAGGAGCGCCCGCCCCCGCGCCCGCGCCCGCCTCCCCGCACTCGGTGATCGTGCACGGCCGCGGCGCGCACACTCCCAGCCCGCCCTCCTCCAACGAGGCGAGTACTACACACCCCCGCCTCCCCGCACTCGCTGATCGTGCACGAGCGAGCCACATACACACATCCCACTCCCTATAGACAAGTGATTACATATTTGACTTAAAATTACAGGACTCTGGTGACTCGTTCGGCGCGGCGCCGGGGTCGAAGCGCAAGCGCAAGCCGGAGCGCACGGTGCGCGTGGCCGCGCCGCCCGCGCCCGCGCCCGCCGCGCCTCTTGCCGCTCCGCCTGCCGCGCCTGCACCTCGCCCGCCATGTTAGTATGGAGGAAATGGCTACTACAGCAGAAAATAAAACTACAGTTTGAGCTTGAATTGGAGAATGAACTTATTTATATGAAAACTATTTGTCTTCTCTAGCACTTCACACTGCTCGCACATATAAAGAAACTACTTAGTGTAGGCATTCCACGACGGAGGATGTAGCGTGCGCACTTGCGCGCTTGTCGTGCCACCGGGCCCGCCATGTTAGTATCTGAATTACGTAGCGTTCATAGCGTAGTTTGACTAGGTGTTTGTGAAATTAAGGCGACTTGGTATCAGCGTTGAGCGGTTTTTGAGGGGGTGAAGCAGGGGCAGGTCCCCGCGCGGCTAGGGAGGTCTGACCAGCTTAGCTAAACGCGCGCGATCTCGATTACTTCGTAGTAATCTGTGTAAGGGCAAGTCGTGCCTATGAAGATAATATTATAATTACATTCGCAAATGATTTCTAGCTCAGGCGCATTCATGCGCTTTGTTCCGTATAATATTTTTGTAATTAGTATAGATTATTCCAAAATAACGATAAATAACAATATTTGCTTAGAATTTTATAACCAATATAATGAAATTATGGACTAAATTTGATAAAAACCAATTATTTACCACCCATATCGGACAAGAGAAAATAAATAACGATATTATGCCAATTTTTTACCAACCTGAAAAATATCATACCAATAAATGCAATAAATATGAATATCACGGCACTTGAATGTTCCGCGTACCAAACTATAATAAATTATACAACATAAAATAAAACGCCTTTTTTATTTTTTATTACATAATAAATACATAATACTGTCTAAACTTGATAAAAACCAATTATTTACCACCCATATCGGACAAGAGAAAATAAATAACGATATTATGCCAATTTTTTACCAACCTGAAAAATATCACACTAATAAATGCAATAAATATGAATATCACGGCACTTGGATGTTCCGCGTACCAAACTATATTAAATTATACAACATAAAATAAAACGCCATTTTTTATTTTTAATTACATAATAAATAAATACATAATAATGTATCATAGTACCTAAAATACAAAATTCCAATAATATGACACCCCTCACACTTTTGATATTTCGTTGTTATAATTATAATTGACGACTTCCAATTTGCCCCACCAACCCACCCCATTAGAGGGGCACAATCTTCTATTTTCTTTTTTGAGAGGAATCTGCCCCATTCGTTCCACCTTAGTGGGCCAGATTCTACACATATTTTTGGTTGGTGAAATCTGCCCCATTTATATTACTATTTATAAACATATTTTTCATTCTTCACGCATGTAGATACCTACATACAAATTAAGGCGTATTTTTTAACCTCTATAAGAAAGAGATGCCACTTTTGAAACAGGATTAGTGAGAAACCTGGATTAGTGAAAAACTGCGAGTGAACCGCGAAATAAGCGAAAATAAGATGGTGGTCCTTTCAACTCTCTCTTATCCAGGTTTGACTGTATATTGTGTACTCAAAGGCAATGTTATTTGCCAAATATCATAGTTTTAGATCAGGATGAAGTACCCTGTAGGTTATGATTCCCTTGTAAGTGTCAATAGCCCATCTTTATACCATCGAAACGTTCGTGGGGAATTACCAAGAGGCGCATCGAATGATATGAGGGGAATTACATGATATGTCACTGTCAAAATTATGTCACACAATTGTCGGTAGCCCTACCTGTGGACCTGTCCACAGGCAGGGCTTCAGGATGGGAAAAAGACACGATGACTAATAAATATAATTAGTCTGTCAGATAGATTATTTATCAAAAAGTATCAGACACGTATTTTTTCTTGTGTCAATAAAACTAAAATGATTACATTTTTGAGTAAATAATATAGGAAAGTTTTAATGTTTAAGCTTGCACACAGCCCAGATTATTGACCTTAGAAACATATTTATTGACAAGTTTTTTACCGGGTAGACAACCATCTAATAAAATGAATATTAAATAAATATTTCATAAATAAATAAATATTTTTTGCAAAAAATGGCATGACCTACTTCAACCGCGTACAGAATTCGCAAATAGTTCACACGGATTGATGTAGCATTTTTCACTTTATTGTTGATTTATCAAAAATGGCACAGCCGATTCAAATTTCGAAGTATACTCTTTCCAATAAAAAAAAACAAATTCGGCCTACTATGTAAAAAGTTATATGTGGTTATACATAACAAATATATATTATATATCTACGCTTTGAATTGAGTACCTCCTCCGTTTCGTCGATCAAAAATTGTTTTTTACCATCACTGTAATCATCGTCATCATCTACGGAAGCCTATAATACGAGAATGTTGTCGCACACTGGGGGTCACACTTGGGGTGTTGTAATGCTTAAAATGTTGCAGTCTTTGCATTACTAAAATATGTATGTGTAAAATCTGCCCCACCAATATGTGACGAGTGGGGCAGATTCCACTTCAAAATGAATCAGTGGACTATGAGGCAGCTTGGTGGGGCAAATTGGAAATCATCATATTTATATTCGATGTTGCTTAGATAAATATTAAATTCTCATTTATTATGTACCTTTCCAAAATTATTTCGTTTCTCAAAGGCATGTCACGTTTATGTCATGAATCCAAAAACTATGACTGTAATTATTTTTGCCAATAACCGATTTCAATCGTCTACAAAATTCAAATAGTTTGCTAGAATCGATATATATATATATATATATTTTGAATATTTTTGAATTTTCCGATGAGCTCGCCCGATTTCGATAAAATTTAAAATCCTGGAGTGTTGATCTACCAAACACAGAAATAAAATCATCAAAATCGGTTGATCATTGGCGGAGTAATCGCGTAACATGTAGGGTAAAGGCGGGATAGATGCCCTACTTTTTGAAAATTACTCCTAATTTCAAAAATATTAATTTTATTTAAATAATGTCTATAAATATAGCTAGTTTAATCCTTTATGTTTAACTGCAATTTGTCTTTTTGGACCTATAAATTACAGATTTTGTAGATTTTAGCTTTTTGTGGATCTCTATTTTTGAGGATAGATGCCTACCCGTATGGATAGTTGCCCCACCATGAGAATTCTAACAAGGATAGATGCCTGCGGCGCGGGATAGATGCCCTTTTCATACTGTAAAATTATAATAATAGTTTATTTTTGTCTTTGTCTAACTTTATTTTATTTATAATGAAAAGCATTTTAGTATTTTACTATGATAATTTTATTTGATCTCAAAATTAGAATTAAATTGTAACGATGACAATTAAAACATATTAAAAATAATAAATATAAATAGGAATTCAAAATTCTTCTTATAAAATATTAAGTTTCAACACGCCAAATCATAAGTCATTATATTAAAAAAATAACTCAATTAAATAAATATCTTTATCGTGTGATTCTACTCAAAAGATACTTAATAAATAATAAATAAATAAAAAATACATAAATAATTAATACTTAACCGGATAGAGCTTTCAGTTTTCCACATCTTGAGCAATAATTTCTGAACAGTGTCCAAGAACATTCTCGAGCACGAACTCCTTCCTTTCTTTCGTATTTTCGTGGCGAAGTTCTGCTACAGTCAGAAAAAGTCTAAATAGACATTAACAAATAAAAAATATAACAGAATACAACAATATGGTCAAAATATATGTTCAAAGCCCATAGAATACAATAAGGGTATATATGGTGAATGGAGGGATAGATGCCCCTAGGGGCACCTATACCGCGAAAAGTCAGGGCAACTATCCTTTTTGATAGGGATAGATGCCCAAGTATTTTTTAAATAAATAAAAAATAAAAGAGTAACTATTTACATCTAGATGCATACTTGATGAATCAGTATATTGACGTAATAAGAAATATAACGGAATTAATAACTACTTATAAAGTTATACAACAGCAAATACTTACCTGTAAAACTTTGACGTGTTCGTTAATTTCGCCGCGGAGATGAATCCACACACAAACGAAACGAGCCCTCACCGCACGACGACCCTTGGCTACCTGACGTGCGGGGTGCCTGCGGCCCTTAGTTATACTATTGTTTCTTAGTCGAGAGTTTGGGAAGTTAGGTTTTTTGAAAGTGGGGCATCTATCCCACTGAGGCATCTATCCCGCCTTTACCCTATACAAAAACATACTTACATACGAATTGATAACCTCCTTATTTGAAGTCGGTTAAAAATATTTACCATCCCTATAATTTGCCTAAGAAAAATATACATATAAAATATATGTACATATATTATAAACATCTGATACTACGATACCGTATAAATTAAAGTTCACACGTGCGTGTTAGTAGCTAGGTATGCACTAAAAGTGAATGAAATAAGTACGTAGGTACAGGTAGACCGACACTAAGTATACCCATCATAATATACGTGTAATATAAATATTATTCTTCGAATTCGACAATCTCGTACGGGCGAGATGATTTTTTGGGGTATTTATTACCAATTTTGATAATTGATTGACCCAAAAGTCTTACGACAAGATGTACTGGAGTTTCCGAAAAAGTTGTACACGTCTGCTCTAGACAACGCGCTGCGGCAGACTGGCGGGGGTCGGGCGTCATGGTAATGCCTGGTTTCTCAGCGTGCGCGCTTCCAAACATAGTGAATATTGATTTCAAGTTAGATTTTTTCGAAAGTGGTACATTTTTGGTGAAAACTAATTCCAGGATTTTTTTCGTATGCTTGTTGAGATAACGTGCATTTATTTTTGTAACCATGTCTTTACTCGTTACTGAATAAAGTTGACTCATTTCACCCACGGGAACGTTAAAATGAGCGTTTTTTTGGGAACTTCATGATTTTTTTCTATCGAGCCGAATTTATTCAATTGTGTTTCTGCTCCCGACATTTACTAGAATATTTTGTGAACATTCTAATTACATAAAAATATTTCATTTATGAATCGTTTGTAAAGGTTAAGTTTTGAAAATTCGAAACGACGAATCACCAAATTTGGAACGTATTTCATCTTAAGCAACGTTCTGCACGGTCTGTCTTCGGATGGGTGACCTCGAACATTTACAACTGAACGCTACCGTGGCTCCGATAACTCGTTATATTCTAGATATAAGCCGAAACAGAATTATTGGCGGTTGTGATGTAAGCTGCAAGCTGCGGATAACCGAATCTTGACTGAAGTTCACTAACCGCTGTGCGAGGATTGCGTTTGTTGTAGCTTGTAACTAATATCACAGCCGCCATGATGTTTAATTCTTACGACAAGTTTAAACACAATGTGTCCGTTTTTGCAGCACCGGTAGCACCAGCATCGCCGGAGACGGCGCCGGCGCGGCTCTCCCCTCCCGCGGAGAATGGGCACCCCCCCGCGTCGCCGCCGCCCCCCCAGCCCGCACCCCACCCCGCCTCGCCCGACCAACCGGACACTAGGACCACGGAACCAGCCACCGCCACTGATGAGGGCAGGAGAAAAACACGATCAGGTTAGTTATTATAGTCTTGTAAGGTAACAACACGACTAGGTCAGTATTGTAAGGCGGTTAGATAGAAGGGCAGCACACCCCGCGTCTCCCCCGCACTCATTTTTGTTGATGGGCAATACGCCCGACAAACCGTTGGGGTTGCCTCACTCACACGTAGCCCATAACCCCCCTTTTCCGATTATAGCTGTGATTTATACAGGGTTACTGATTATTGAACCTATTCCTTCTAGAGGGGGGGTTATTATCAACAAAGGTGATGTCAACAAGTAGTATATTATTCAGAGAAAAATCAAACCAAGATGATATATACATCATTTGAAAGCTTGTTTAATGGGCTTCCCAAAAATATTTAATTTAGATTTTTTCACCCCCAATTTTTTTTAAATGCGAAAAATAAATTGTATGATAAATAAGAATACAGCTTATTACTTTTTTTAGTCTAGCAATGATAAAGTGCTTCTATCGTTATTTTACTTTTATTCGTAGCTGATTCTTCCACATTCATCGCTTAATTTGCTAAAATTAAAAATTATAACCTACCAGTGTGACCAGTTAGTAGGTACAATGTGACAAACAAACACTTTAAAAGTGTGTCTAATTGGTAAAAATGCTTACATTTAACAATTTGGAGGTTACTTAATCAGGGTTGATAGAGATAAACTACTTATACTTATAGCCAAATATATTTATTTTCTCTAATAAATTAATTTAAAAAAAAATTGGAGGGCTCTTTTTTGTTTTTAACTGTTGTAATAGACTCAGAAAAATATGAACTTTCTCGAAATGTAACGAGTGTTGTGGTTAGAATTTTCGATTATTATTATACCAGCCTCCATACATTTTGTGGACATGTCCTTTGACCCCATAAATTCTCATGCAAAAGTTAACCATTTCGGAAAAAAATTGAATTAAAGTTTATTTACCATTTATGCACTATTTACGCCAAATGTGTTGGCATTTTTTTTGATAATTGTTGTTCAAAGATATCAATGAAACTTTCTTTTTAATGTTTTCATGTGATAATTATCTAATGTGAGCACCGAGTCCAGTTTTTTTTACTCATAATGATAGCCTGGTGTCTCAGCTAAGTAAAAAAAAATTGTGCAAATACATCAAACTTTTTTTTACTAACCCTTAAGGCCATGTTCAGGTGGCAAAATTTTGACGCGCGTTTTCAAATCGTGCGACTAGACATCGTAGTATTTACATACAACCGATCACATGAGCGTGCCTTAACGCGCGTCAGCGAGCGTTGACGCGGCGCTCAGAGAAAAAGTCTCTAGACGTAGACTACCGCGCGTTGACGCGCGCTTTGACAGCTATGTAAAGTCCGTTGACTGTTCCATGACTGTTCACTGACCATCGCAATTGCACTTTTTTTTTTGTGACTTGCTTTCGTATTCTGTTCAAAATGAGTGAATCAGATATTGACATCGACCATCCATTTTCTAAGTTCTACTGAACTAGACTAACGAGTAGTGACGACTACTCTCGCAACGCGCGTTAACGCTCATCATTTGAACTCTCTTTAAATTTGATCGTGCGTTGACGCGGGTTAACGCGCGTTACATGTCATTGTGTACTTAGCCTAAGTCACCTTGCATCGATAAAATGGAAAATAAACTTTTATTCAATTTTTCTCAGAAATGGTTAACTTTTGCATGAGGGTTTATAGGGTTAAATTTGTTGATAATAACCCCCTCTATAACCCACAAGAAGAAATAGGTTCAATAACCAGTAACCATGTATTTCTTGTCGGGCCTAAAGCCAACATATTTGCTATGTATTTTTTTTTACTTCAGGATGATTCTGTATGAAAATATGGGTGAAACGCGCTCTAACGTGCTATTTGTTTTTAGAAAATTCGTGTGAAATATATTTATTTTTAAAAAAACATAACTGAAATTCGGTTTATACTTCATTTTTACGTAATTTTACATTTAAAAAAACATTTGTTGAAACGAAATTCTCGGAAATAAAAAAATACTTAACACGTTACGTTACGTTTTATCGATAGATAATCAGGCCTTTTTATTACTTATTTTTAATCATAAATATTGTTGAAATAACTCATAAGTCAAGTGTGTGACACTGTTTGTTGTGAATAAACTGTATAAATATGGGAAATAATCACTATGCTATCACGATGTGATCGATGAGAGCGAGTCGTGATATCTCGCCGAGTAGAAACTAGCGAGATCGCGAGCTTTGTCTGTTTTATGCAGGGTTCCTCCTACGCTCCGTTTACAAAATGTTAACGTAACATTGTGTTGTTGCAGGTTCCGCGGAGACGATAGCGGACATCGCGGCGATGATAGCGGGCGGCGCGGCGGCCGGCCCGCCTCCCCCCGCGCCGCCCGCGCCCCACCCCCCGCTCTCCGTCGACAAGCTCAAGAGCGTGCTCGCCTCGCCCGAGCCCGAGGAGCGCGCCGGTGAGTATATACCGCTCCCCCCCGCGCCCCACCCCCTGCTCCCGAGCCCGAGGAGCGCGCCGGTGAGTATATACCGCTCCCCCCGTGCCCCACCCCCTGCTCCCGAGCCCGAGGAGCGCGCTGGTGAGTATATACCGCTCCCCCCGTGCCCCACCCCCTGCTCCCGAGCCCGAGGAGCGCGCCGGTGAGTATATACCGCTCCCCCCCGCGCCCCACCCCCTGCTCCCGAGCCCGAGGAGCGCGCCGGTGAGTATATACCGCTCCCCCCGTGCCCCACCCCCTGCTCCCGAGCCCGAGGAGCGCGCTGGTGAGTATATACCGCTCCCCCCGTGCCCCACCCCCTGCTCCCGAGCCCGAGGAGCGCGCCTGTGAGTATATACCGCTCCCCCCGTGCCCCACCCCCTGCTCCCGAG
This sequence comes from Hypomecis punctinalis, assembly GCA_949316475.1. Taxonomy (NCBI): domain Eukaryota; kingdom Metazoa; phylum Arthropoda; class Insecta; order Lepidoptera; family Geometridae; genus Hypomecis; species Hypomecis punctinalis. The sequence continues at coordinate 22,633,868 of OX438801.1, read as the reverse complement.
CCCGAGGAGCGCGCCGGTGAGTATATACCGCTCCCCCCGTGCCCCACCCCTGCTCCCGAGCCCGAGGAGCGCGCTGGTGAGTAATACCGCTCCCCCCCGCGCCCCACCATCTGCTCACGAGCCCGAGGAGCGCGCCGGTGAGTATATACCGCTCCCCCCGTGCCCCACCCCCTGTTCCCGAGCCCGAGGAGCGCGCCGGTGAGTATATACCGCTCCCCCCGCGCCCCACCCCTGCTCCCGAGCCCGCGGAGCGCGCCGGTGAGTATATACCGCTCCCCCCCGCGCCCCACCCCCTGCTCCCGAGCCCGAGGAGCGCGCCGGTGAGTATATACCGCTCCCCCCCGCGCCCCACCCCCTGCTCCCGAGCCCGAGGAGCGCGCCGGTGAGTATATACCGCTCCCCCCCGCGCCCCACCCCCTGCTCCCGAGCCCGAAGAGCGCGCCGGTGAGTATATACCGCTCCCCCCGTGCCCCACCCCCTGCTCTTCTTCTCCAAAAATACAGTTAAAAAGCTCATAAAATTAAGTAATAAATTCAGTGGTTTAATTATAATAATCTATAATTTTATGACATGGTAATCGGTTTTGAAGTACTGCGTGTCCACCGGTTTGACAACATTTCAAAGGCCCTTAATACCTTAATCATTCGTGATATTACAAAATATTTGGCACACGCGTCAAGAACATGTATAGGTACAATATACTCAAATATAACGAAATCCAAAACATCGATCTTTTCTACCTGTCCGCTTCGCGTGGAATGCCCCATTAGCTAGATGGCATTACGTCTTCAACATCTAAGCCTAAGGGTTGCTACACTTGTAAGTGAACTGGCATTGATCTGCACTGCCTTGTATTTGTGTAGATCATTTTATTTAGTTGTCCTTTACAATTTTCTTTCTCTCGGTACCCGGTATAGTACACAGTCAGGTCATAAGTATTGTCACACAGTAAAAACTTTTCTTTTAGAATGCTGGCCATAAAAAAGTTTATTGAATTCGAATTGTTCATAAAAATAAAAATGTATGCTTTTTACAATTTTACTCATTTTTAAATTTTAAATATGGAGTGTACGCTTAAAGAAGACCGTGTTGCAGTTATTGCGTTGCATCGTTGCGGTTACGCGCCAATTCAAATTTTTGACATACTGAAAAATTTGAATATAACCAAAAGATTCGTTTATCGTACCATCAAACGATACAATGAAGACTCTAGTGTAGATAACAGGTCAAGAAGTGGTCGTCCTCGGTCTGTTAGGACTCCAGCAGTGATAAAAGCTGTGAAGGCGCGAATTCAAAGAAATCCCAAACGTAAGCAGAAACTGTTGGCCCTTCAGATGGGGCTAAGCAGAACTACGGTGAAAAGGGTGTTAAATGAAGACTTAGCGCTTCGGGCATATCGAAGAATAACAGGACATCATTTAAATGCTCGTCTAATGGACCTGAGACTGAAGAGATGCTTGCGCTTTGTTGAAGCAGAAAAGCGGCGTTTGTACGCGGGAAAAAAATATCGGGAAATTCTTTTTTCGAATGAAAAAATTTTTACCGTAGAAGAAAGCTACAACAAACAAAATGATAAGGTGTACGCACACAGTAGTGAAGAAGCGAGCAACCGTATTCCGCGTGTCCAACGAGGTCATTTTCCATCCTCGCTCATGGTATGGTTGGGAGTTTCTTATTGGGGCTTAACATAGGTACATTTTTGTGAGAAAGGTGTAAAAACGAATGTAGTTGTGTATCAAAATACAGTCCTGACGAACCTTGTGGAACCTGTTTCTCATACCATGTTCAATAACAGGCACTGGGTATTCCAACAAGATTCGGTGCCAGCTCATAGAGCGAAGAGCACACAAGACTGGCTGGCGGCGCGTGAAATCGACTTCATCCGGTACGAAGACTGGCCCTCCTCCAGTCCAGATTTGAGTCCGTTAGATTACAAGATATGGCAACACTTGGAGGAAAAGGCATACTTAAAGTCTCATTCTAATTTGGAGTCACTCAAGACATCCTTGATTAAGGCAGCCGCCAATATTGACATGGACCTCGTTCGTACTGCGATAGACGACTGGCCGCGCAGATTAAAGGCTTGTATTCAAAATCACGAAGGTCATTTTGAATAAACTTTATTGTCATAAGAATCTATGTTTTGTTAAGTTCATTTTGGTATATAAATGGTTACATAATGAATAAACTTGTTTCAATTATTTTATATCAAACATGAGACAGAATTTATGACCTGACTAGATATTTTACACTCTGTCGATTTATTTTGTAGTATGTCGTTCTATAGGACACTTATAATATTTGCAGGTGTTGCGGCAGGCGAGGGCAGCCCGGAGTCGCGGCGCGTGCGCGCGGGGGGCGCCCCGGCGGCGGCGCGGGCGCGCGCGGGTGCGGCGGGCGGCGCGGGCTCGCCGTCCGAGGCGCGCGCCGCCGACGGGGCCGCCGCCGCCGAACCCGCCGCCGCCTTCGTGGAGGTCGAGAACCAGCTCGAGAAGATGTTCGCGGGCTTGGAGGAGGACCAGCAGCAGCCTAAAGCCGCGTCCGAAACGGAGGAACCCTCAGGTTGGGAGCCTGGATCTTACAGCTCAGAGGCGCGCCCCGTCGACGAGGCCGCCGCGGCTGAACCGGCGGCTAAGTTTGTAGAGGGGAAGAACCAGCTAGAGATGTTCGCGGGATTGGAGGAGGACCAGCAGCAGCCTAAGGCCGCGTCCGAAACGGAGGAACCCTCAGGTCAGTAGCCTGGAGCCTACAGAACAGTGGTGCCTGTTGCACTGTTCACATTGGTTTTAGAGTTTTCCCCTTTGAATTGAACTTATAATCCTACAAACAGTGATTAGTAAGTATAGGCGAAATATTAAAAATGTGTTTGTCAAGCTGTCAAGCTAGTCTGGTGGAGATAATCCCTTCAAACCTCGCCCTTGAAACGTCGCATTTATACGTATCCGCAATTTTAAATTCCATAAGAACCCTCCGAGTCCTCTGTTTGACACGTGTTTATTACTAATTCCAGCGAAAGAGTCCGCTCCCCCGAGCAAGCGGCGGAAATCCGCGCCGGGGCGGGGCCGCGAGGCGCCGCCGCGCCGCAAGGGCCCGCGCAAGAAACCCGCCGACAACAAGCCGCGCGACAAGCCCGCCGCGCGCGAGCCGCGCTCCGGCTACGACTCGGGCAGCAACGCCAGCTCCACGCGCTCGCGCCCGCCCTACATACAGGTCGGTCCTCCCAGCGACAACCCGGCTGACAGCAAACCACACCTAAATTACAAACCCAATTACAAACAAAATTCCTACTTCATCAGAGTATGTAACACTTTCAATTATAGTTATTCTAAACATGTAGACTTATTTACTGCAAGACAAAATGCATTCAAAAACTTAATATACGTCTCTCTACTACTCAACTTTTTTCTGTGATGACTAACTTCAATCTCCAAATTCTTAACATTTATATTTGTTCTTCCCTTTCAACTATCTACATTGGTATAGCTCCCACAAAATTAATTTCTAATATTTATTATTGTTACCAATGTATTTTTTATTTTATTATGTACTATTAGTGTAAACGTCAATAGGCTTATATATGTCATACTAGCGAACTAACTTTTCTTTAAACAAAGCTGATTGTTTACAAAAAAAAAAATAAATAAATAAATAAATTCACTTTATGCCTAAAATCCAAAATCAAAACCCATAGATTGAAGTATGCGTGTTACGTGGACAGATCCGCGGCCCCCGCGCGTCGCCCGTGTCGGTGTGCGTGATGAACGCGGCGGCGGGCGAGGAGGAGGAGCGGTCGGCGCGGCGCGCGCGGCGCGGCGGCGAGCGGCGGCGCGGCCTGCACGCGTCCACGCTGGGGCTGCGGTACGACGCGGCCACGCGCGACCACACGTGGGTGTGCGCCTTCTGCGCGCGCGGGCCGCACGCGCGCGCGCTCGGAGACCTCTTCGGCCCGTACGAGCTGGACGGAACGAGGCACGAAGCCTGGCTGCACGCCGACTGCGCGCTGTGGGCGCCCGGCGTGGTCGCGGCGGGCGCGCGGATCTGGGGCCTCACGCACGCGGTGCAGACCGCCGCGGCGGAGCGCTGCCGCGCGTGCTCGCGGCCCGGGGCCCCGCTGGCGTGCGCGGCGCGCGCGTGCCCCTCGCGAGCACACCTGCCGTGCGCGCGCGCGGAGAGCTGGCGCCTGGACGAGGCGGACTTCCGCGCGCTGTGCCCCGCGCACGCCGACCCCTGAATCTCCCGCGACCTGTAACATACTAGTGTAGATAATTGATGAATTGCCACACGTGTGCTCCCCGACCAGGAAACTTGTCCCGTAACGGCTATACTGTGATTTATGACTACTAAATAAAGCAGACAGTTGGTCCCAGTGGTTTTAACCATTTATCCATGTCAGACGATTTAAAAGCTTTTAACATCAGTGCTTACCACCTGGCCTTACTAACTTACTTACATTTAGGAGACAGTACAATAGACATACTGGTTTGAAGTCCGCGTGGTGATATGAGCAATTTCTGAAAATATCCTATACCAAAATCACATCGTATAAAATCCACCAATAGAATAATGTTACTCACGACGTGATTCTGTTAAAAGATTTTTCCTCGCAGCTCTAATGTTTGATGAAAATGCTGTTAATATTTTCATAATATTTACTCCTAAGTGACAAGACATTGAATCAACAATTTGTCTACTTTTCACGCCAAGAATGGTAGAGGTTCTGTAACATACGACTTTCACATACGAATTTTATTTTCTTACTAACGACCCGCCCCGGCTTCGCACAGGTGTATTATTATAAATCTTCCTCTTGAATCTCTCGTATCTATTTAAAAAAAAAACGCTTCAAAATCCGTTGCGTAGTTTTAAAAGATATAAGCATACATAGGGGCAGACAAACGGGAAAGCGACTTTGTTTTTACTATGTAGTGATATTTAATTTATAAAAAGAAATACTTATTTGGCCAATGCAGTTTTTATTATAATAATTCATCAATTGAGGTCGTAACGTTACTCAGGACCAGTAAATCCCAGTAGCCTGTTCATCAGAAATTTTGGTAAAAATCATAGTAATTCTGTCACGGGCCAAGTAGCTAAAACACGGGAGCACATGGCGTCGAGCTGTAAATATTAACAGTGTAAATACATAGTTTGCGCGTAGGACCCGTCTAGATAAACCTGAGGTGTAAAATATCGGAATGGCCGCGAATGTAAATGCAGTATTCGTTAGCGATGTTCTTTATCTTGAACGCACGACTCGTGTAGTTGTAATTATTATTAAGATAATGGCGGAAGTACTTGAGTCGCTCGGCTTAGAGGCTTAGGCCCAAATTCCACTAAAGCGGAGCATCTTTAGAATAATAAAAGACAGTAGAAACGCCCTAAAGAGAAAAAAGTTGCAATGATTATAGAAACATGGCGTCGAAAACGCATAGAAATTATTTTGTAATCAATGACTAATCTTGAAACAAGTGACATTTGAACTACTGACCAAATGTCACATCGCCGTTTCAGGAGAAGCCCCCTATAATATATTTAGGAAGGTTCCATTATATTTTCTACTTTAAGGCGCTTTTACTTTCTTTCATTATTCTAAGGGAGCATCTAACTAGTTCGTTCTCGCCAAGCAATTATGGCATTTATTCAATGGACTCACGGGCTATCGCTTTCAGCTCCGCTTTTGAGCAGTCTGGGTCTTGCAGTGAAATGAATATATCCTAAACATTGATTCTGTTTTATTACCACTTTTATTAATAGTCTCATTTTTTATTCGATAAAAGTGATGTATTCGCTTCATTGTGTACACGATGATTTCCTTTCATCACGATACAATGCAGCGATATCGACAGTGACACTTCACTATACATCGTACGACACTACTGTTCGGTTGCCATTTTTATAGTATGAAGAACTAGTCTAATAATACTGTCTTGTGATTTTTGAAATTTATGAAATCGTTTGGGATTTTTAAAAAAATTACAATTTTAGCTCGGTATGAGGATGTATGGGAGATCATACTGCATCGTTGGTGGGTAGATTACACAATGTTGTGTAGTGATTTAATCTAATGGTTATTTATACCGTGAAACTTACGCTTACATTTTTAGTGAAACGTCTCAAATGTTTTGAGTGATTTTGTTGACTTTTTTAAACTTAATTCTGTATATATTTAAGAATATGTTTATCGATCTATTGTGAATACTCATGTAATCTTATATACTCCTACATACATATGAACTGTGCATACAAGAAATGCAATCTATTATTTTCATCACAAATCCCCAATGAAAACTTTTTAACATTTTATGAGAAAAATCACGAAACATTTGAAAAGTTTCACGTAAATAATAATGAAGAGGTGAATAAGGAATAATCTTCATTTGCCTAAAGTGCGGTGGCAGAAATTATTGTACTCTAATTCCAGTGGTTAGGCAAAATAGACTCTATTTAGATGAAGTAAGGTACAAATTTACTGTAGGTTCAGGCCAGTCTAGTGTTTTTAAAAGCTATCGGAACATTGAGCAAGACGCAAGGGAATCAGAATCAGTAACATCCAAAGCCTTTCGTATTTGTAAATGGTGTAAGTTTTTTTATCACTTACGGCAAATGATTACTTTATTAAGTATGTAATTGTTATAAATTATATTTATCATGACATTATAAGCAAATTGAAATACAACATGTTTAAAATGAGAAATATTTATTTTATTGAATTTTTTTTTTCTTTTAGTTTAGTGATTTGTTTACGGAGATTCCACTTCCAAATTAGCGCTATAATCTTATGCTTGCTACACATTTATTTGGGCCGGCCTTGATCGGCACTGCCGGCCGGTAAAATTCTCCGAAGAATGACAAGTAATAGAAGTATTGCTAAATTTTACTCAAAAACTACGTACTACATGGTACTACGTACTTATTTATACAGCTTACGCGAGAGTGAGTCGCATACGTCAAAATCACCAGTTGGAATGTCAAAATATGTAGTTAAAATTTGGTTCCACTTGGTCTTTTGTCTTCTTCGGGAACCCTCTTAGTACGGTAAGGAAGTAAGGTTAAAATCTCTGATCCTACTTTTTACCTTTTTTAATTTGGACAGCCGAGATTGTTCAATGCTAGTTCGTGAAACCCTACAAAATTTCGGAAGTTCGAGTGTAAGTGCATCTTTTTCTAACACGTTTTAAAGGACATGTCCACAAAATGTATGGAGGCTGGTATAATAATAATCAAAAATTCTAACCACAACTCTCGTTAGATCTCGAAATCTAGATAAATAATTATATTTGGCTCAATAGGTAGTTTACCTTTAGCAACCCTGGTTAAGTATCCTCCATTATTGTTAAATAGAAGCATTTTTACCAATTGGACACAGTTTTAAGTGTTTTTTTGTCACATTGTACCTACTAACTGGTCACACTGGTAGGTTATAATTTTTAATTTTAGCGAATTAAGAAGTGAATGTGGATGAATCAGCTACGAATGCAAGTAAAATAACGATAGAAGCACTTTATTATTGCTAAACTAGAAAAAATACAAAGCTCTATTATTATTTTCCATACAATATATTTTTCACATTTAAAAAAAAAATGGAGGGATAAAAAAATCAAAATTAAATATTTTTGAAAAGCCCATAAAACAAGCTTTCAAATGATATCTTGATTCGATTTTTCTCTGATTAATATATCACTTGTAGACGTCACCTTTCTTAGTTAAAATGGGACAAAGTGATGTTTAACTCTTGCTATTTTAGCGCGGTTTCTATTACTTTAGTTCTTATTCTATGGTAAAATCGAATATGTGTAAATAATTTGGGATAACAGCCGATTTCGCTAGGCGTCGCGGCCGCGAGTCGGTACGTTCGGTAAAACAGAATGTATAGAGTAGAGGAATACCGCGACGCGCAGAAGACGCATGACGGCGAATGAAACCGAATTGTGCCGTTTGGACCCGAAGGAAGAGGGTGCCGATCGGCACAAGCCGAGTGATGCAGAATGTATGTAGTAGTCTGCTTTGTCAGTCGACAATTTGTGCCGGCCCGAATGTGTAGCAAGCCTTAGTGACCAGAAGCGACGTTTGTGGCTGGTGAATAAAAGCAAAAATAAATCTAGCCTGTTAACGAAATAATCCGATTCGGCTGACAAACCAGTATTTAGGTATAATCCGCGCCACACAAGTCGGCGAATGAGAAGTTAGCCGCAGATGACACTTCGCCGTAATTCGCTAATTATTGCGCATGTGTGCACAATGCCGATGCAAGTGGCGTAGTGGTAAGCACAGGCAGAGGAAGCGCGCGGGAGGCATGAGGTTGGCCGGCGGGTGTGCCCCGGCGTCTCGTCTCTGGCGCAGCGTTCTGCTCCTAATTTCCCCATCCGCCGACTTGTGTGGCGCGGATTATACTCCATAGGCTAATGGTAGCTAGTCGCTACACTTATATTCGGATCGGCACTGCTGAATGGTAAAATCGAATATGTGTGGAAGAATCATTCGGTTCGGCTAATACCGAACGGCTTTCGCTAGGTCGGGCGGCCGCACAAAACGAGTTTAGCCGAACTGTTTCGGTTCGGTTTTGCCGTTCGACAAATCCTGCCGATCCGAACATATGTGTAGCAAGCCTAAGCTACATGGACAAAAGAAATGAAACAACTTTTTAAGTTCTATAAATTATTTCATATTCAGTTCGCGAAGTTAACTTCACTAATGTGTACCTAATCTACAATCATAGAAAGCGCAGGTGGCCAGCAAGGGCCCGCCTGCCACCAGTCCGCACCATACGCTATGCTCACATGTTATACTCTAACACCAGCCTTTCTTATTATATACTACGGGACTAAACGCGCACAAAAATTACGAGATAAATAAATACCTCCTCATCCCGACGTTTCGGCAGAGTTGCATCGACCGTGACCACGGTCAGGCAACTCAGGCATGATGAGGTAATAATGATGTGTTCAAATCGCGAAAGTTTAAAAACAACACTAGCCCACAGTTCGGCTAAACTCGTATTCTGCCCTAGTTTGAAGCCGAATCTACGGAATCTATCGGAATATATATGCACGCTGCGAGAATCAGGTCTGGTCTGGTGGGGGGTTCAAAGAGTACTTTATATACGGAGGGTGGTACTTGAGATGCCAGACTCCGCCGTTCGTGTCGGATCGAGAACCCCGTGATCCGTGCACGGACGGTACACTACACAAAAAATATAGGTATATGAAAAGTTTCAATCCGTGCTCCGTCCGGAACAAACCAGTATTTACCTACTCCAAAGTCTATGGACAAAAGAAACAAAACAACTTTTTAAGTACTATAATTATTCATATTCAGTTCCCGAAGTCAACTTCACTAATATGTAATTTACAGTCATAGAAAGAGCAGGTGGCCAGCCAAGGACCCGAGTGGCTCCAGTCCGCACCATACGCTATGCTCTCATGTTCGTTATACTCTAACACTACGGAATCTTTCTGCACCAGTTTGAAGCCGCCGTACATGCAGGCTGCGAGGATCAGGTCTGGTCTGGCGGGGTGGTACTTGAGACGCCAGACTCCGCCGTTCGTGTCGACTTCGGAAACGCTGGTCTTGAGGTTTCTTGTGTCCCAGTATCGTATTTTCTCGTCGTAACTGTAAAATAAAGAAGTTATTACGGATTTAGGATAATTTTATTTTATAAAAACAGTTTCGGTGTATTCAATCTCGTAGTTATATGTATTTCATTACTGTTGAAGTTGTTTACTGTCTAAACTGCCTTACACAATACTTGGGCTTCAATGAAGTTCCGTTATAGAATAGAATATACAAGGGTTATTTCTAATCAATTGGCATCCTCTTAGGGGCTTAATCTGTACATCAAAACTAACATCTTTTGTTCTGCGACTTTTGTCAAAACTCAAAAAAGAAATAGTTGTTTCATAGAAAAATTACGTTCACCCGCGACAAAATGTATGGAACAGCTGATTTTTTTTTTTGAGTTTTGACAAAAGTTGCAGAACAAAAGTTGTTAGTTTTGATGTACAGAATAAGCCTCTAAAAGGACGCTAATTGATTAGAAATAACCTTGTATTTACTGTACTGTACCAGCCTTTTTTATAGTCCACTACAAGACGTAGGCATACCGACCAAGGGTGATTGGGCCATATCCACCACGTTTGTTAGGCGGGTGTCTCTACCACTGGACCACCACGGCTTGCACAATTTATCTTTAAATCTCCGATTTTCCAATATGCTTTTTTTTGTATCGCAAATTAGTACGCGTTTGACCACCAACTTACCTAATCGTAAGCGACGTGAAAATGTATTGTTTTACTAAAGCGTACAAAAGTAATATTCTTCCCTTCTTTGTCACATCAGGAACAAAAATACATTTACATGTTTACCTATTAGCTAATAAGTTCTCACATTATAAATATTTATATGAGCCTGCGAGCTCGAAGAATACATATGTACGAGTATCTGGTATAATCACTTTTATTAAACTATTACTCATTATTAGTAAAAATGTTAAACCTGACGAGCATGTTAATGAATCAATATTATGCAATATTTTTTTGTAATATTAGGTTCTATTAATAACAATAAAGTAATAATATCTTATTGTACTACCAGGATTCTTGTACGCTGGTATTGTACTTATGTTTTGTTAAAAATTATGGTAAATAAAGACTTTTAAAAACTGAACTGAAGCGGCGTGCGGTGCGATCGAAGATGTAGCACATAAGCTTAGATGATACCTACCTCTCTCTGACTTTCGAATGCTTTTGATTCATTCAGTTATTTCAATCGAAAATAATAGGCACTGATAACGATAGCTAACACATAAAAACTTTAACAGGCCGAACCAAACTTTTTGGCGGCTGTGACGTTAGCTACAAGGTGCTGATAACCGAATCTTCGCTAAGCTGTTAAGTGAGCTTCGATACGGATTGGATTTTCCGCAGCTTGTAGGTAACACCACAGCCGACAAGAACTTTGATTAGGCATATAACTCACGTTGGGTGTCCTATCTATTTGCTACAAGTGTCAATTGCCTGATAGGTATATAAACAATTTACCTTCCAGTGAGCAGTTGATGCTCCACATCCAGATGACTCCTGACGGCAGTGACCCCGGCGTCGTGACTTCTATTGGTGACAACTGCAGTATCCGCCACTCTGACGTCATAGCTCTTGAACAGGCAATCATCGCCACCTGGGGGCGCAACACTCGATGTAAAATTATCTTTTTTTTTTAAATATTAGGGGACATCTTACACACCGTCTCTGACCCCAAATTAAGCAAAGCTTGTGATATGGCTGCCAGAGACTGATACACTACATATACATATTTTAAATACATACTTATATAGATAGTATCTATATACACCCAGACACAGAGCAAACACCTATGTTCACCACATAAATGCTTGCCCTGGGTGAGGATCGAACCCACGCCTCTCTGATCCAGAAGCCACCGAGGCAGTCAATCCGTAGTTACTTTATTTTCCTCTTCGAGGGGATAATTTTATTATTCCCTCGAATCCCATTATTCTATCATCATCATCCACAGCCTATGATCGCCCACTGTGGAGCATAGGCCTCTCTCTCCCTCTCTCTCTCTCCAGTACGCCACCCTGTCGTGTTCATGACGATGTCTTGAAATAATAATCTCTAATACTACCTAGGTACTACAGTAGGATTATTGACACAACAATAGTAAAAATAGGAGTGTATACTGAGCGGCACACAAATCGACGGATGGGAAGTTATGCGCAGAGCTCTGCGTAAAAGCCGAAATATAGGCATTCGCGGGAGCCAGAGAAACGAGACGCCGGGGCACACCCGCCCGCCAACTTCATGCCTCCCGCGCGTTCCCATGCGCAATAATTAGCCAATCACGGCGAAGTGTCATCTGCGGCTAACATCTCATCCGATTTGTGTGGCGATCAGTATAGCAGTAGTTTTAATTCGGCTGTCTCGGTCTTACGATTTTCCGTTTTTATCCGGCAATATAGAATAAACGACTAAAAAAAATAATCCGTCCGTTAGATTATCAAAATTGCCCGTTAAGTTCCGCGTGACGTCACGCGTAGATAGACTTTTTACTATATTTTGACGTCACATGCCCCCACTCCCGAACGTTGCCTCGCTTTCTCTTTGCTATTTTTTGTTTCATTGACAAAATTAAAAATACTTGTCTAATATTTTTTTGTTATCAAACTGACGGACTAATTATAATAATATTTTAACCAGTATTAGTCATGCCTATTCTTGTAATTACTATTTTTCAACTTACCAGAGTAAAATACAGATGGGTTCCAGTAGTTGAACGCAGCTATCCACGCTTCAAACCCGTGAGTTTTCCAAGCACCTATCTCTTCTAAACAATCTCCGCCTACCCTCAAAACCGTCGCACCGCCCGACGAATCACTCACTACTATTTTCGGCTCTTCCGATTGGTTCTTATTCGTCGACCAATCAAGCGAGAGCGCCAAGATATCCTGGCCAATGGAATGTTCGATCCACAGTTTTAAATTCAACGTCCCCCCTTCACTGACCAATCGGTAGAGCTCAACAGTTCCAATCGACGTTACTGTAGCTAAGACAGGGAAGTCTGTTATAGTGTGGTAGCACCATTTTTGATCAAGAATGCCTGCTGTCTCGATGGTCTGTACCGGTGAAAGTTCTGTGGTTTCTTCATTGATGGTGAATAGGTATATTTTACCAAGCCTCGTTTGCTTCTTTGGAGTTTGATCTGTAATAATTGATATAAGTTAGAGAAGCTGCACTCCGCCTCTTATAGTTTAGAAATAAAATACTATCTTTAGAAATAAAATAATCTCTAAATTCAACAAAACTAATTCCGCGTAGAGCATTTATTATTTGAATACATTGAAACATAGCGTATAACTCTTTGAACGCTTGTTTATATTTCTGAGCACATGGATTAAACCATAGAGGAATTAATCTCAGAATAAACCATATAAAATATAGATCACACCGCGCTCCACCACAGGTACAAACGCCGCCACAGACGTTTTTCAATGCTCTAGAGCATTCAAAACTTTTATGAAAAGATGTCACTAGTTTTGAGCCTAATGAAGAGGATACAAGATAGAGGTCCGCGACGCTTTTAACACGCATTTATTAGTTTCACCTGTATGTTTGCTTGCTTGCTTGTAACCAAGCCCTTTGAGCTCGATTTTGACCAACTTTGAGCGATCAGATTTTCTTTAAACTTTGCACACGTATCAAAGACCGATGACAAAGCATTTATAAAAAAAAATATGAATCCTAAGCGTGTTTCATTATACATTTAGAGTTGTGTATGAGTACTTATACACAGTCAGGTCATAAATTCTGTCACATGTTTAATATAAAATATTTGAAACACGTTTATTCATTATGTAACCATTTATATACCAAAATGAACTTAACAAAACATAGATTCTTATGACAATAAAGTTTATTCAAAATGACCTCCGTGATTTTGAATACAGGCCTTCAATCTGCGCGGCCAGTCGCCTATCGCAGCACGAACGAGGTCCATGTCAATATCGGTGGCTGCCTTAATCAAGGATGTCTTGAGTGACTCCAAATTGAGATGAGGCTTTGAGCACGCCTTTTCCTCCAAGTGTTGCCATATCTTGTAATCTAACGGATTCAAATCTGGACTGGAGCAGGGCCAGTCTTCGTGCCGGATGAAGTCGATTTCACGCGCCGCCAGCCAGTCTTGTGTGCTCTTCGCTCTATGAGCTGGCGCTGAATCTTGTTGGAATACCCAGTGCCTGTTATTGAACATGGTATGAGAAACACGTTCCACAAGGTTCGTCAGGACTGTATTTTGATACACAACTGCATTCGTTTTTACACCTTTCTCACAAAAATGTACCTCTGTTAAGCCCCAATAAGAAACTTCCAACCATACCATGAGCGAGGATGGAAAATGACCTCGTTGGACACGCGGAATACGGTTGCTCGCTTCTTCACTACTGTGTGTGTACACCTTATCTTTTTGTTTGTTGAAGCTCTCTTCTACGGTAAAAACTTTTCAACCGAAAAAAGAATTTCCCGATATTTTTTTCCCGCGTACCGCTTCAACAAAGCGCGGCATCTCTTCAGTTTTAGGTCCATTAGACGAGCATTTAAACGATGTTCTGTTTTTCTTCGATATGCCCGAAGCCTTAAGTCTTCATTTGACACCCTTTTCACCGTGGTTCTGCTTAACCCCATCTGAAGGGCCAACAGTTTCTGCTTACGTTTGGGATTTCTTTGAATTCGCGCCTTTACAGCTTTTATATCACTGCTGGAGTCCTAACATACCGAGGGCGACCACTTCTTGACCTGTCATCTACACTAGAGTCTTCATTGTATCGTTTGATGGTACGATAAACGAATCTTTTGGTTATATTCAAATTTTTCAATATGACAAAAATTTGAATTGGCGCGTAACCGCAATGATGCAACGCAATAACTGCAACACGGTCTTCTTTAAGCGTCCACTCCATATTTAAAAATGAGTAAAATTCTAAAAAATACATTTTTATTTTCATGAACAATTCGAAATTCGAATTCAGTAAACTTTTTTATGGCCAGCATTCTAAAAGAAAAGTTTTTACTGTGTGACAATACTTATGACCTGACTAGGTACGTACCCACCCCTGTTTCAGTTGGGAACTCGGTTCTTGGTGTCGTTGACTCGTACGTCTACCTAGGACAAGTAGTCCAGTTAGGTAGGTCCGACTTCAACAAAGAGGCCAATCGCAGAATCCAACTCGGTTGGGCAGCGTTCGGAAAATTGCGTAACGTCTTCTCGTCTGACATACCTCAGTGCCTCAAGTCAATTATTTCAAATATCTTAGTAAATTAACTTTACTTCTCTAAAATTTGTACTGTGTTATGGTTCACCACTTACATTTAACTTGGGACAAGGTGAAGAGGAAAGTCCCGCAATTTTGAATACAGCTTGGTAACTTTATAGCCAAGTACAGTACGCGCCAGTGATGACTTATGGCACAGAAACGTGGTCTCTCACTATGGGCCTCATTAGTAAGGCAAGCGCAGCGTAGGGCGTCCACCAAAAAGTTGGACGGATGACCTCATTAGGACCGCTATCAACCGGTCTTATTGGAAATCATTAGGATTGGCCTATGTCCAGCAGTGGACGTCCTATAGCTGAAATGATGATGATGATGACTTATACGTAGCCAGTAATTGAATAATAACTTGCCTTCATCGGTCTTATCGAGCTGGTAGGTCCCACAGACGAGCACGTGGTGGTAGGGCTCCACGGGGCACCACTCCACGGAGTCAGCGCTGTAGCCCGTGTCCCAGCGCCATTTTGTGCACCATTCCATCGTCAGACTAATGAAACATTATTTTAGGTTCTCTATAAATACAGAAAAAAATATTTGCAACAAACTATCGTAGTAGTAGTATCATAGTGTAGGTACGTATAATACACAAACAACAAAGTAAAACATAAAACACACGTAAATCAACTCATTATACCTACCTACCTAATACTATAGTCACAAATTAGTCCCAACTCAACGTAATGCGGGTTGCGCATACGCACCACCAGCGCTGGTATTCTATGACCTTCCAAGCAAGGACCAGCACAACAAGTGACATCCATCCCGATACTACGTGAACAGCATACTGAACTGTATACCAGCCTTTTAATAGTCCACTGCAGGACGTAGGCCTACCCACGAAGGGTGATTGGGCCATATCCACCACGCTGGCCCAGTGCGGGTTGGTGAATTCACATACGCCATCGAATTTCTTCTACGGACGTATGCAGGTTGCCTCACGATGTTTTCCTTCACCGAAAAGCCAGTGGTGTGAAATTCCGTACAAACATTTCAAAGAACTCATTGGTACGGGACCGGGGATTTGAACTTACGACCTCACGATTGTAAGGCGGGTGTCACTACCTCTAGACCATCACGGAACAGCATATAGGCACATAAAGGCATGTTATGCAGATCGCTATGCGTAGCGACCGATTTCTTGGATTCCTTTCAAAACCTTTAACATTTTTGAAACAGGAAACTATGGTTTTAATTATACTAAAGCCATATTAACTATGGATTTTATTTCGATGCTTTCGTGTATAGGTAATATATAATATCGTTAAGATAAAATGGAACAGCAATAATATAACTACTACAGGCAATTCGACAAATAAAAGATGTGAACATAATCTTGCAGCACAGCAGATATAAAATCGGTTTGTCGGCGATAGTACTCGTAGTAGGTCACATACGAATTTACATAAAAACACGCAAACTTGCATTAACCTCATTTTTAAGCAGTTGAGTAAAGAATAAAATTATAATAATTATAAATATGACTTAGGAAATCAAATAAAACTTTATATAGCAATGGCAAAATTTTGTTGCGTGGGCTAAGCAATTTCCGTTTGTAACCGGTAGAGGCGCTGCTCTACTTTCCATACATTTTGCTATTGATCATTTAGATTTTAGATAAATTGTACTTACCTAAAGAGCTGTAGGTTTTTGCAAAATTTTAAACTACTGGCGCATTTTTATGCTAATAGTAACATTTAGTTTTAAGTTTAGTTAGTCTATAAATTAAACAAATTAAATTATTTAGACCCATTTAATAAAAATATGTCCATACATGAATACGCAGACTAACACTATGCTCCGAACAATTATTTCAAATATCTTAGTAAATTAACTTTACTTCTCTAAAATTTGTACTGTGTTATGGTTCACCACTTACATTTAACTTGGGACAAGGTGTAGAGGAAAGTACCGCAATTTTGAATACAGCTTGGTAACTTTATAGCCTGGTACAGTCCGCGCGAATAAATAATGAACATCGACATTAGTAAAGATAATTGGCTAATTTTGGTTTTGTACAGCGCACTCTGTCTTACGAACTAGAACTACTGTTGGATAAACTAGCGATAATTGTCACTTTGTCCAATGGCGGTCCGTGAGACAGAGATAGCGCTCTACAGATGAATAACCAGACGATTATCTCTTTCCAAAAATCGATGTACATTCTTCACAGCCACGTAATACCTCTTACGTTTAAGCCGAATCAAACTTCTTGGCGGCTGTGACGTTAACAGCAAGCTGCGCAAAGCCAATCCGTCCACTTTTATGTGAGCTTCAGTCAGTTTGGGTTTTGTGTAGCGTGTAGTTAACTTCCGAGCCGACAAGTTTGATTCGACCTATACGAGACGTGAGCCTTACCATGCAACTTTTATTTCAACCATTGGTATTAGCAGTTTATGCAAAAAGAGAAGCGTTGTAGGTGAGGTCGCCCGTGTCACTTTACTAATTTTGTTACGTTGACAACACTGCTCTGTCATTGCTAGTACAACTAAAAGTGTTTAATACTTGGTAGACACCAATTCGGTTTTCATCAGTAGACTCGCGTCTACCAAGTAGTCGGTACCTTGGCTGCTGATTAAAATCTTATTGTTAGTACACCGTAACGCCACGACGGTACTCTTTTTGCACAAACTCTAGCTAGAGATATTTTTCTAGAGAGGGGGGAGTTGCTGCCTACATTTTCCCACCCCAGAAAATAGAAGGTATTAGCTTTCAAGTTCTCTGAGGTGGGTAAGGTCCACTCATCCACTATACTCTATAAAATTGAACTTGATCTCTGCGACAGTGACATTGACATAGAAGATTGACATTTTTAGAGTTAAGATAGTGGTGGAAAAAATCGATTTTCAAACAATGTTGTTATTAAATCGAATGAGTAGTTGTAGGTGAGAAATTGGATTTTATTTACTTACTATTATTTAAGATCAAGTATGTACACATGTAAAAATGTTATGATATTAAAATATACAGTAAATTTAATGATAAATTAAGTTTTATTTAAAATATCGTTGGTATAAACTATCGATATTTTAAATAAAACTCTGTGGTCACGATCATTCGTCGCCCATCACTAATCGGCATGCCCATAAAGTATGACATTGACTGGTGCTGTCTGTACTATTAAGAAATTCAGGACTGTATAGGCGTGATTTTTCTGACAGCTGTCGCAGAGATCAAGTTACATTTTATAGAGTATAGTTACACACACGATCATCGGGGTATAGGCCAAATCAAACATCTTGGCGGCTGTAATGTTACCTACAAGCTGCGGATAGCCCAATCTTGACCGAAACTCACTTAACAGTTCCGCGAGGATTGGGGTATTCGCTAACACACAGTTTGATTCAGCCCATAAGCCGCGAGAGGCGCTCCAATAAAACGATTTGCATGTGTGCGAACCTTTACAACTAACAGTCACATTTACTGTATTTCAAAAGATAGTTCGGTGTTCTGAACGTTTTGAAATCAGGCAACATAAATAAAAATGAAACTATTTAAAGAAAGTATTATTACGAAGTTATTAATTCGACGTTTATTTCATGCATTTAAAGTAACGTTTTTAAATATAGGGTCATAGGTATTAAACGCAAAACCTTTTAAGGGCGGGTCTAGTACCAACATCTAGACAAACTACTTTTGTACAACGACTTTTGAAAATTCGCAAGAAATTAAAATTCGCTTCTCCATACATTTTGCCACGCGTTGGCGAACTTTTTGTATGAACTATGAAAAACTTTTTCTTCGTGATTTTCCAAATGCCCTAGAACAAACCACCCTTAAAAGGTTTTGCGTTTAATACCTATGACGCGGTAGATTATGATAATCAGGCTTACAATTTTTATTTGGTGGCGTGATAATATTGAACTATATATAGATCTCTTTATTTGAGTAATGCGCTCACCTTTGGTACTTACATTACTCAAAGAAAGTAATTAAACTATGTAATGTCCCTTGGGATATTCTGTGTAATAAATTAGGTATTTTAAAATAATAATTATACAACTATCGTTCAGAACACCTAGCGTACAAAAATAGAAAGAAGCGTGATAAAGTTTTTAACAGGACTGCCTCGAAATCTACCTTAACGATCAACACTTAGACGATTTAAGTTAAAACATTCACTTAGCTTGTCAAGATCAAAAAGTTTAATATTAATAAGTATACCTTTCTTTCCATATCGTATACACTTTGCGATAGCTCCGACACTTCCATGTCAAAGGGACCTCACTCTAACATCTTCTGTGTGGCTTATATCATCTCATCTACGTTTGGGGTGGTTTAGAAATAAGGAAGAAATCAGGTTCTGCAATAAAGCCTCAGTGGGAGTCTGAAACTTTGCATAGGTTGTGTGATAACTGATGCAATTCTGCTATAGTTTTACCATCAATGGTACTGGTGGGAAAATTTGGTGCCAGTTGTACCATCAATGGTACTAATGGTACAAGTGATCCGGTGGGTACTTTTCTAGTATCGTAGTGTTACTATACTTCAAACTACACGTTTTGAAATTATGGTATAGGCCGCGACACACAAGTTGGATGTGGAGTTAGCTACAAGCTGCGCAATAGCCAATCAACATGCGGCGTTATGTGAACTTCAGTTACGATTGGATATTGCGAATCTTGTAACAAATTTCACATACCCCAACTTGTGTGGCGCGGCTTATAGGTACAAAATAGTTAAATTATACTAGGAAATCTGAAATCTGAATCTGAAATTCTGGAAATAACATACTTATCGTAATAAGTTGCTTTATTTATATCCAAAAAAATCGAAAATCGAGGTTACTGTCTCAAGCCACGCCAACAATAATTTGAGACATTTACAAGGCTGAGGCTATCTACACTTTGTAACTTTATGGTGTACCGTATTTAGTATCGTAGTACCAGAACAATAGCTAGATGTTATAAGAAAGCTAATATTTGGAACTTTACAAATATCCAAAAGTAGATGAGATCACCAGAGCCACATAAAAGTACTACCTATACCATCTATATGCTACCGACATCTTACCACATTCACTACAGTTAAGTATACATTAGTAAGTTTTAGTGGTAGCTTCAGAAGTACTTTAAGATGTTTGTTTTATTCTGCCATACCGCCTTTTTTATATGGTTTTACAGAATAGTGCATGGGTTGAAAAAGAGATCATTGTATAAGAACAAACTTTAAAGTGGAACCAACTGAAAATAAATAGTGCGTGGAGTCCCTCCGCGCGAAAGAAATGTGGAAAATAGGAAGGGGTAGAAATTGATTTTGAAACGTTAAACGTTTAACGCAACCTTGTTGGAAGTCGCATTAGAAGTTTCACTTCAATAAAATGTTGTTCCAAACACTTTAACAGAAAATGGTAAGCAACATTTGGCACGGTTACTTTTTGGATGGGTGTCCGCGGGTGGTACAACTGAACCATGGCTCATAACATGTTACATTGTAGACTTGCCGTCTTACCACAAAAGTTTTACGCACGCTTTAGACACTGTTTAACAGTACAAATTGCACGGTTAAACAGTGTTTAAATCTTTTGTGGTAAGGCGGTTGTTGTTTTGAATGTTTAGCCATATCAGAGGCCTTCAGGTTAAAACTCTGACACTACTAGACACCATGCATATAAACGAACGTAATTTTTACCAGAAAAAAATTAATTTCAAAGCTGGTCCTATGTAAAAGTTGTTCATTATAATCATGTGTGAAAGTAAATCTGAAGTTACCAATCGTGACATTAAAGTCTATATGAAGAATATAATTTGATTTGAAAACGTAACTAAATTGACAACTTTCGTAAGATATTTCCGAATTTATTAATGTCTGTTGAATACACGGAAATGCCTTTCTCACGCAATCGCTGACGTTTGTACCACGCTATGCTTTATTCCACTTCATTTATCGCAGTGTTTGCATTACCACAAAGATAAATAGGTTGGATAATTTAAAAAAAAAACATAGTTAATCAGTCAAATAGATTAACAAAAAATATAACACAAATATTTTTATTTTGTCAGTGAAACAAAAAAATATATAGTCTGTTAAGTTACGCGTGACGTCTAGCTAAATATTTTAATTAGAAACGATGTCGGGAGCCTCCACTCCCAAACTTTGGTGCGCTTTATCTTTGCCATTATATATTTGATTGACAAAATTAAAAATACGTGTCAAATATTTCTTGATAATCTGATAATACATTTTCACTAGAAGAGATAGATAGATATTAATAGGGATATTAGATAAATAGCAGGTAGGTATGCGCCACAGAAATCGGCGGATGAGATATTAGCCGCAGATGACACTTCGCCGTGATTGGCTAATTAATGCGCATGTGTGCATAATTGATTGTGTTTCTGCCTCGGTGGCTCAGTGGTTAGTGACCCTAACTACTGGATCAAAGAGGTGTGGGTTCGACTCTCACCAGGGCAAATATTTATGTGATGAACATAAATGTTTGCTCAGTGTCTGGGTGTTATTTAGTTACTATCTATATAAGTATGTATTTAAAAAAATAAGTAAATGTAGTATATCAGTCTCTGGCAGCCATATCACAAGCTTTGCTTGGTTTGGGGTCAGAGGCCGTGTGTAAGATGTCCCAAAATAATAATTTATTATTATTATTTATTAATTCCGACGTCGCGTGTTGTAGTGCGTAGGGAGCGCGTGAGAGGCATGAGGTTTGCGGGCAGGTGTGCCCCGGAGTCTCGTCTCTGGCTCCCGCGTGTACCTATATTTCGACTTTTGCGCAGCGTACTACGCAAAACTTCCCATCCGCCGATTTGTATGGCGTTTAGTATACATCTAAATGCCATCGCAAATGAGCGTGTAGCGCACAGTCACAAACCTACATTTTTTATCCATTTTATGAAGTCGCCGCACACGGTAATCGCGAGTAGCTTTTATTTATTTGAGGTCATTTGAGGCTGGAGATTCGCCCGTTTACGATAACCCTTAACACACATACTTTATGTGGGATGTACCTTCGTATATTAAACAATTTATAAACGTGGTAAGCAGGTATGTAATCTTCTATTTGCAAATTATTTAACATCTTTTTGTGTAAGGCTCTAACGCCTTTTAAACAAACATGGCATCTTTGTGCCTTTGTGGTTTTCTCGCCTCTACAATTTCATATTTTACTATATTAATTACTTTAAAAAAGGTATGGAATTTGAAGGTTAGTAATTATTAGGTATTATTTAGGACAGCAAGCTTTCAAGCTTACAAAGAAGCAGTCCTGTGTATTTCGTAAGAACATCAAGATATAGAATAATTAAAATAAACATCTTAAACAGTCATTCAATTAAATGGACATAATTACAACAACATTAAGTAAGTACTTGTATTAATTAATGGTAACTTATCGTAGTTATGTTAAAAGTATTCGTAATATCTTCCTTATATTTAAGACTACATCTAAAAGTATACTTCGTGCCAGCTGGACCAAATAGTTATTATTTTTATTAATCAAAATATGTAAAATATACATGACTTTTCAAATAAAGGAGTTTCTTTGGTTTTTAACGTCTACCATTATTGGTTGCTCAGATTTTAAATAAATAATTTAACTATTTAAAAGTGAAATTTACTGTCAGATAAACTAGATACTCATTCAGAACTACATATTCTGAAATCCTTTATAGCATTAACTGTAATAACCAACTTCTCATAAAAATGACGATTTAAATTTTTAGCAATAGAAATTATATAAGTTATACTATCCTTGTTTACTGCACTGCATTGACGAGGATAGCATTATTTTCATAGCAATTTTAATCGACTAAAACTTTCAAATTCGTATTTCAACGTATACTGGTCAGATGAGCTTATGTCACAGCTGTAAACAAAGCTCCAGTTAAAACTAAGACTAAATTATTTACAACTTAAAGTTTATGTTAAAAACCAAATCGAAGGTCAATGAGCATATTTTGCTTACACGCTATGTCGCGATTATGAGGTCAATGACATGGCATTTTATTAGACCCTAAGAACTGGGTCTGCAGAGCAAAACAAGAATTGAGGAATGTGTTTTTTTAGCCCGCGCAGGCGCGTTTCGTAGAACGAATCATTCATGAATTATTTCGATAAAAATCTTGTGATAAAATTTTGTTTCGAGTTAACACCAATTATTAGATTTTAGGGTTAGATAGATAGATAAGTACTGTGAAGAAATTCGATGGGGTATGTGAATCCACCAACCCGCACTGGGCTAGCGTGGTGGATATGGTCCAAACACGCTTTGTGGGTAGGCCTACGTCCTGCAGTGGACTATTAAAAGACTGATACAGTACAGTACAGATAGATTAACTCTTTATTGATTCACATTCACACACACATAAAACAGAAAATAGATGCTAAAACATGTGAGCAACCGGCTCCGTATCCATAGATAGGATAGGGTTCCGTATCCAAAGGGTAAAAATGGGATTCTATTACTAAGAATCTGTACTGTACTGTATCAGCCTTTTTTAATAGTCCACTGTAGGACGTTGGCCTACCCACGAAGGGTGATTGGGCGATTGGATTTGGTCACATACGACATCGAAATTTCTACTACTGACATTATGCAGGTTGCCTCACGATGTTTTCCTTCACCGAAAAGTCAGTGGTGTGAAATTCCGTACACAAATTCTAAAGAACTCATTGGTACGGGACCGGGATTTGAACCCACGACCTCACGATTGTAAGGCGGGTGTCACTACCTCTAGGCCACCACGGCTTTTTTTTACTAAGACTACTGTCGGTCTATCACCAGGCTATATCTCATGAACAGTGTTAACTAGGCAATTTAAAATTATCACACATCATGTGTATTTCTGTTGCCTCTATAACCAATTGACAACAAATACTAAAAACAGAATAAAATAGATGTTAAAGTTTCACAACAAGTGATTCTTTGTCATTTTTTTTCTAAATATTAATAACGGCAACCGCTAGACAAAACAGTCACAGAATAATTCATATAAATATTTTTGTCTACAATAATTTGTCTGGAACATTATAGCAAAGTTAATGATAGAAAAAAAAACTGTATTTTACAGCCAAAGTTTACAGCAATATCCGCTAAATAAACAGCAACTTAAAATTTAAGTAAAATTACTGATAAATAAAAATAAGTAATTTGTATTAACTTACACATAACTATTTTGTTAAGAAGAAAATCTACTTTTATTTGTTTTACATTGTTTTAAAATGTAGGAATGCAGATGCTTAACTGTTCAATTAAGAAAGAATGACCATGAAAACAGATTGAAATAAGCAAACCTTGCATTGTTAAAAACTTGTTTCAAACCTCATCTTGTTAATTTTTTTATAAAGGTTTTAATGTTATCTCTATATTTCTCCTTGGACACCTTTTAAGTTGAATTAGACAAGAAAACACATCAATTCCTCAATTCTTATCTAGCATAAAATTTGTGGCTCATACAATCTATACATATGTCTATCATAATATAAATTAATAATATCAAAGATGTATTGCTGTTAAAGTATGAATTATGCCATTTTAGCATCACATTTGACAGTGTTTAAATTAAACTTTATTTACACAGTTCTAAGATAAAATTTTCTTAACCCCTTAGCCATCTGGTGAATCATGAAATATGGCGATAAAACCATCTTTTCATAGACATAAAACTGATAACTGCATTTTTAAAATTGAACTAATGGGTTAAGTACACTACAGTTAAAAGTTATGAGGAATCTTAAAACACATTTTTCAAAATTACTCCACATTTAAATACATTGTATTTTGCATATAAATATTAAAATATAGGTATTTTGTATGTGTATGAGGTAGATGTTCACAATAAATGTTGCAATCACAGCCTGTATTCATTCAAGACCTAACTTCTGGACTTTGCGAAAAATATAAGGAATCCATTATAATGCAGCCAGCCAAAAAGATATGGCACAGTAAAATCTAGTTATAAATACTTTGTAATCAATACCAAAACTACCTGTTGGCATAAATGTGTATTGTTTATTATGCTCCTGACAGGCTTTTCTGCTAGTATCAAATAATGTATAAAGAGTAAAAAATGGCATGCACTGTCAATTTAATTTATTTATTCTCAGTTTGCCATTAGCATAGCCATCAACTTTCTATAGAAGGGGCAACTTCTTGTTCTGCTCACCCCAGAAAAATACAATGGATTGAGTTATAAGTATTCTGAGGTGTGCCCCACCTGTACCCCAAACCTTTAGCAACATGTATACAACCAGCTTCATTCTTATAACTTCTAGTTCATTTTATACTATATATAACGGGACTGAACTCATGTGTAGGGATAGTCGTAACGACTATAGTTTCGGTCGCATTCACTTTAAAAAAACTTTTAAAGTTTCTAAAGTTTACACAATTTTAACAGAATTAAAAATATTGTAAGCATTGAATGGCATCAATTTGAAGAGAGCAAATAGTTTAGTTGTTTTACTATATTTATTACTGGATTCCACTATACCTGTCTTTACAGAAATAAAAATTGAACTTTAATTTTTGTATTGCAAATCAAGGTTTTCCTTATATTTATGTCTAAGTACCCTGAATTATTCAATATTTCTCTTTATATTAGATATACTAATAAATAAAATACTAAATTCTGTAAATGGTTAATTCACACTATCAATTTGAAATTTTAAAATGTGTCTAGCAACATAAGAATTTTAATATTTTTGAAAATTGTTTTGTGTTTTTACTTCCTAAGTCAATATTTTTTTCAATGAGATATTTTTAATAAATCTCGATCCAGAGCTAATTAGCTTGTTGAAAAATTAAGACAATTCTTGCCTGAAAAAATTCAAGTAAACAGATAAACCATCAATCATTCCAATAATTGGCTATTTCTCATTTTGCTCAATAACTTCTAGATTCTCTACAAATTGACTGTGACAACACGCTGTGGGGCGACCTACTGCCGCGCGGACCGCTCCGTTTCGATGAGACACTCTCTCACTAGGATGCGAGCGTGGACTATACCACGCTTGAGGCGCTCGGCAGAGCTGCGGCTGCCTGAGTAGCTCGGTCTCACCTCCTTGCCCATCTCCTCAATCACGGCCAGCAACTGCGCGTACTTTGACATACCATTGTCTTTGTCTTTCCCAATAGAAGATGGTGAAGATGCAGGAACAGTGGATATTGTCGCGTGGCTGTTACCACCATGGCTCAGGTCCTTGTGTACGCTCTTCCCGCTCATCGGTATCGCAGTCACCGTGACGTCACTCAGCTTTGATTCGACCGCTTGGATATCCATAGCTTCCATCTTCACCTGAAAATAAAAACAATGGGTAATAACATATTTATAGCGGCCAAATTATATCATATAAAAATTTGTCACTTACCTATTATATTACTAATCATTTTAGTGATAAAAACTTACTTCAAAAGCACTAACTATGGTATAAGTAATAAATTCAACAATAAAAATGTAGGGCATACATACCGACTGTAATTTCCGAAGATCTGAAGAGGCGGTGTTCTGTCACTGTGTAAATTAGGATGGTTTTAACTAAATCAGCCGGAATGTACTGAAATATTTGTAAATACAAATGAAATTCCTAAATAAAACCCGTATTTAACAAACAACAAACAATCCCACAAATCACCACATTGACAGCTATTTTTTTTACTCACCAATCGACAGACGGGTGGGCGGTCGCAATTTTCGTGCACGTTTGATTTGTTTGATTGCTCTTGTCCATAGACTAGATTAATAGTAGATTGTATCATATGGGAGCAAAATAATATTTTTACGGCGAGGGCGCTTTTTTTGAATCCAGACATTTCCTTCCTCAATGAATCTAGAGCGAAGTGAGGGATTCTAGATTTCTTTTCATTACCTCTATGAGAAAATAAAGGGCGCCTCATATTTTATTGTAATATTATTATTTAATAAAACGCAGAACGTAAAAACTAAATTGAAATGAAAAGGTATCTAAGAAAAGTAATGAAAACATAAATTTACATTCTTTTCAGTCATTTTCTTGGCGCTGAACAGTGAACACTAACA
Organism: Hypomecis punctinalis; assembly: GCA_949316475.1. NCBI lineage: Eukaryota > Metazoa > Arthropoda > Insecta > Lepidoptera > Geometridae > Hypomecis > Hypomecis punctinalis. The sequence goes on along the minus strand of OX438801.1, from coordinate 22,607,042 downwards.
TTCAATTAATACTTCCAAATTCAAAAATTGCGCGGCAAAGATCATTCCGCGGCACTTATAAAGTTCTTATAGAAAACACCACCTTTGGGCGCACTTAAGGGCGAACCAAGTAGTCCTTTTCGAATAGATGCGATGAAAAAATAATTTAGGTACTTTATCACATTGGAACACCTTGGTATACCCCTAGATGGCTGCGGCCTAGCTGTGGCTGTGGTTGCGACCCAATCATCTGTGTAATACAAGGTCTAATACAGATCGATCATGATTTAATAAGTTCGAACTTCGATAGGTCAAACACTAGTCCGTCGGTATCCCAGTAAGCTACGCACACGCTGTCCTTTCCATCAAAGAAGTCCCACGGAAAATTAGTGAAACTTCATCATCATCTTGCCCTTATCCCACTAAATGGGCACATTTCCTTTCGCCACATTTTTTTTTTTTTATTTCAGATAGGTTCGCGTTTGACTACACACTGCCTGATGTTAAGCAGATGTGCGGTCTAGGGTGTCATACTCATCATACATAGAACTATGTATAGTTACATTACCTTTGAAATCGGACTTTGATATTGGCCAGCCATGCGATTGTGCTGCTGCATCTGCGAGATTTCTTTCGTAAAATGGGCTCTGGGTACGCTACGTGGCTACGGCATAGTGTTCGATCAATAACAAAGACCAAAATTAAATCAAGAATCTGTGATCGACACAGTTCTTCTGTTCTGTAATGATTATTGGTCAAATAATTACTAAGTCGCGGCCATAGCCGCAGCTGTATGAGAAACGCTGCATAATGCGTCTGTGTGATGTCGAAATAAAAAAATGATTGTCAACTATTTCATGAATATCAACTTCAAACGTCAATAATCAATTGATTGATTGCTAGGGATTGATTGAATTTGGGCTGAGGTGCGGGTCGGTTGCGCTAGGATAATGTTGGAATTTCCTTTTTTTCTTCGCTTTTTATTTTTTGCATTTCACCAGGGAAATTTATTCCGGTGTCCTCAGCGTATCTAATTATAAAACCGGCATCGCATTCCGTGGCAGAAATATACTGCCCTCTCGGGCTCGAGTTAAAATTAATATTAGAACCGATCATGTTTCAGAATGCCGTAATGAAATGAATGTAAATAATAAAACAATAAGTGGACGGTGTCAAGTGGAGTGTCCGCCCACGGGCGGTGTGTAGTGGTCATGCGATTGTCCGGTTTGATGGGCTAGCCGCTAGGGAGTGCGAGGATGTCGGGCGAAGGAGAGCGCGTATCGCGGCCCAGCTCTCTGCTGCTGGACGCTCCTCCGCCGGAGCGCGAGCCGCTGCACTTCGACGTGCAGCTGATCGGCGCGCCCCCGGAAGTCGAGCAGCTCGTCAATAACATCAAGCAAGTCGCCGAAGATTTCCTTTATCATTGGAAAACTTTTCCTATTGGTGAGCCACTCATGTTATATTTTTTCAGAGTATTCTTTTTTATCTAAACTAAACTGACAAGTTTAGTTCAATACCAAGACTGTTCTAACTAAAAACTACTATCAGAACTATTTTAAATAATTATATTTTTAAAAAGGTTGCAATTAATGTCAGTTCATCCTCAGTTCTTTGAATAAAAATTTCAATATTTTTATTCTGATGAAAAAAAACAATATTGTCTGGTATGATTACTAATTTTCCTTTATTCATATTTTTGATTATTATTTGTAACTAGCTTTTGCCCGTGGCTCGGATCGCGTGGCATTTTGACTTTTGTGCTGTTCCACAAGAAGCTTTTATTTTTTCGGGATAAAAATTGCCAATGACACTTTTCGGCCTTTGAACTATGTCCATGCCAAAAATCAAGTCAATCCGTTGCTCCGTTGCTATGTGAAAGAGCAACAAACCAACAAAGTTTTCAGATTTATAATATTATAGTATGGTAATTTTTAAAATAAAGATTTAATTTATCATCATCACAGCATCATCCTCATCGCCATCTAGTATACCAACAAAGCCACTGGAGCAGTTATGCCAGCGGCCCAGAGCCACGCTCCATTATTTTAAGGAGCTGGGCTGGCTGGGGTAGACGCTGGAGGGGGAAATGCACAAAACACCCCATGCGGGACATCAGTGCAGGACTTATCGCCCCTACTTCAAATGAGAATGAGAAAGATTTAATTTAATTTTTAAGAAATGTGGCATTATTTGACTGGTGACGCACCTCATCCTATAGCCCATCTTTGTAAAATATCTCTCAGCACATCACAATAGCCTAAAATACTTTAAATCACATCTAGCAATAGCATACATTATATCATCCTATAACAGATAAGTTTTATAACATTTTATGTAAAAGGGCCTCTCAGTGTTGGCTGCGGCTCCACTGATGCCTGCCAAAGGACCAAGCTACGCTTGTGAGTTTTACTTGTTTAATCCTACTAATATTATAAAGGTGAAAGTTTGTGAGGATGGATGGATGGATGTATGGATGTTTGTTACTCTTTCACGCTAAAAACTACTGAACGGATTGAGATGAAACTTTGCAATAATATAGCTTATATATCAGAATAACACATAGGCTTTAAATTATAATGATATTGCGTCAAAAATCAAAATATCATGCGGGCGAAGCCGTGGGTAAAAACTAGTTTAAAATAATATTATTTAAATTTTTTTTTTAAAAATTGTAAACTGCCAATAACCTCTTCGGACCAGGGGTACACGTATGTGCACCTCACTTTTTCCTCAAAAATTTAAAAAAGCGCTATCTTGCGACAATTGGCAATAACACCACGGCTTACTAATTAGAATTGTACTTTTAAAAATAAACACTTGTGGCGCTAGGGGCTTACCGTTACTTGAAGAAATGCATTTGAATTTAATTGTTAGCTGTTAATTGAGATGCAACGCGTTCTGACAAGTTTAACATTCGGTAAGTAATAAAATTATCCCTATTTTCATGATTTTTTTATTTATTTGTATTGACAACAAACTATATTTTTGTATTTGAGTAAAATATTTCGAATTCTGCGAATATTTTGTTGTTTTGCGACACACTTTATTTGTGTTACACAGATGTGTACCTCAGTACTTACCGTAGTATTTTGTACTGATGGGGATAAATTACATTTTATCTTCTTTTGCAGTTACAACAATGAATGACCGAGAATTCGAAGAATTGCTAAACAACAGTGACTGGGACTTCTCTGGAGACGATGATCTCGAAAAGTATTTACCTCTAGAACCCAGAAGTCAGTCACCATTTCAGCCAAAAGAAGAAAATGAAAACAATGAAGAGGAAAATATACAAGAACATTCAAGTTTATTTTGGCGCACCAAAGATATAGTTTTCGTGGACCAGACATTGCAGATGATTTACAGATAGCGCATGGAGCTTCTGATACCCATGTTTTGTCTTCATTTTTTGAATATTTAGGCCGTGACTTTTGGGAATTGTTAACAGAACAAATTAATTTGTATTCTTCACGCAAACGGGATCTAAAATTTGTAAATACCACTGTAAGGGAGATGATTCGTTTCGCAGGCGTTCTTTCAACTGATGATGGGGACACTCAAATATCCTCAAGCAAAAATATACTGCAGTAGGGACCTAGCCTAGATCGATTTTTCGAATTACGAATTCATCTACATTTTGTTCAACGTGTGTCGCAGGTGCACCAGTGGATACGTGCAAACACTGGTGTAAGCAACAAAAACGTAAAATTGATATTGCACAACCAGCTGTAATAAAAAATTATAACATCTGTATGGGTGGCATTGATTTGTGTGACAGGTTGATTGCTTACTACAGGTCCGCGATGCGAACAAAGAAATGGCCAGTGAAAGTGTTTTGCCACTTTCTTGAACTCGTAGTGGTCAACTATTGGATCATGTACAACCGTTGCTGCAATGAGGAAGGAGTTACAAGCAATGGAAAGCTGGGACTACTGCAGTACAGACTAAGCCTGGCCACCGACTTGACAAAATATGATGATGGAGAAGTCAACCCTTTGTTCACACGCCACAGCTCCAGCACCCGGCCAGGATCCAGCCCTAGTACCAGGTCAAGCAGATGTGATGAAGCAGAATTGCCTGAGGACACTGAGCCACCCAATATAAAAAAGGCACGTATTGTGGTACCGCAACCAAAATCTGAGGTGAGACTGGATGGTGTAGGCCAACAAAGTGTCAGCCATCAACAGTCAAAGTGCCGCCATTCCACCTGTTCATCGCGTTGCCGCACTATTTGTATAAAACGCAACGTTTACTTATGCATTCTCAAGAATAACTGCTTCAAACAATTCCACGCTTATAAGAAGTTTAGGCCCTGTTGAGTACTGAGGTACACATATGTGCACCATGTTTTTTTCAAAAAAATATTATTAAACACATATTAAAAAACTGTATGTCCTTTTTATTTTACCTATCCTCAACATAATAAATCACTGAAATCACTTTTATATACTTTAGTTTAAGCTCAGGTCTGAAGAGGATAAACATTATTCCACCATTGAGCAGCTTTATAATAGCTGAGATAGGCTAGGGCAGTGTAAGAATGTGAAAATTGTATTTAGGTGGTTAGGCAAGTCTCCATTCTGTGTGAATAGTACTAATTGGTATTCTGTGAGCAAGATAGGCATCAATGTAAGCAATAATGTACAAAATTATCATGAGAATGTGCATGTTGAATGTAATTGTTGAAAGAAAGCTTGTAATCAAAACACCGACATAGTTTCTAAACAATGATATTGTTGCAGTTTCTCTCATTGGAATGTATTACCAGATGCCTTTGTTGTTACATTTTCTATTCTGAGATTTAGTGTATGCTGTTGATATTATTGTAAACTATAATAGTAAATAGTTTACATTTGAAGTACCTAACTAATAATAAAAATAACATGGTAAAAACATAAAATAAATAATTATGAGGTTCAATGGTAAGTAATTAAACAATGTATTAACTATAACTTTTATACCATATTATTTTTTAAATACTACAATTTTTGTAAAACTACTCGTAGTGATACCACACTAAATCCTGCACTTACAACACATATTTGAATTCATTTTTAGGGTTCCGTACCTCAAACGGAAAAAAACGGAACCCTTATAGGATCACTTTGTTGTCCGTCTGTCCGTCTGTGTGTATGTCAAGACTCTTTATCTCGGGAACGCATAAAGATATAGAGTTGAAATTTTAACTGTATTCGTATATCTATGATCTCTTGCAGTTGTGTAAAAGAAAAACTTCTCAGTTATCGTTTAAAAAAGTTAGAGCCGTTTATGTCGTAAATAACCGCATATTTCGCACTCACAAAAATCAAAACCTACAGGGTACTTCTCGTTGACGTAGAACTATGAAATTTGGCGAGAAGCATTGTCTCAGAGTACACAGTATATAGGAATAAATCTGAAAACTGTACATTTTTATTTTAATCACAAAAAATAGGGCCTCAAAATTCACAAAATATGGGTTCAAAATTCAAAGTGAGTAAATCGTATCATGTAAGGTATCATATAAAAGAACTTCAGCACATGCTAAAACAGGTTTTTAATTATTTTAACAATGTGTTTGTACGGAACCCTCGATGTGCGAGGCTGACTCACACTTGTCCGGTTTTTGACCGACAAAACAGAGGAGGTACTCAATTCGATGCATTTTTTTTTAAAGTATAACCATTCTCAGCTTTTTAGATAGTGGTCCAATTTCATTTTTTTTTTTTGGAAAGAGTATAGTTAGGAATTGGTCCCATTTAAATTTTATCGAAATCGGCTGAGCCATTTTTGATAAATCAACAATAATGTAAAAATGCTACATTGATCAGTGCGAAATATTCGCGAATTCTGAACACGGTTGAAGTCGGTCATGCCATTTTTTGTGAAATATAATTATCATATAAAGAACTCTTATATTTTTTTGTCTGCAGTCCTTCCACCATCCCGATTCACCGGCCCCGGCAACAGACTCTCCGACATCATCATACCTCCGCCGTGCGATGAGCTAGACACCGCCGCTCTTGATGCTGGGGTCGAGCCAGAACCCCTATCTCCAAAACAGCTGCAAGCCATCAGGGAAAAAGGGTATGCAGTGGAACATATTCTTAGACATTTGTGAGAGTTGGCACAATGGGCTGTTCTTCTCTGCAGCCTAAGAGAATAGGCTAGAATGTCATTTGTTTGTGATCATTATACAACATCATACCTCTGTCGTTCTATGAGCTTGATAATGCGGCTTTTCATGCTGGGGTCGATCCCCAAGCCCTGTCTCCGAAGCAGCTGCAAGTCATCAGAAAAAAAGGGAACACTTTAGAATATCCTTACATGGTGTGAATACATTGAAAAAAGGATCACATTAGAATATCCATACATGGTGTAAATACATTGATAAGTCAACATAATATTATATCAAAGCTTAAACTATTGACTTCTGAATTTTTTGCTTCATATGAGAAATAAATGTGTAAGTCCATAAACTCGCTTAGTTTTGGTATGCTGCAGTTGTAAATTGGATGAAATATGGATTTATTTGTTTATAGGTGAGCAGTATATACTGATGTGCCTATATCAAGCAGTGTAGAGTAAAATTAGTATCTATATGTCAAGGATTTTTTTTCCTTCTTTATCCAAACGTCCAGTCTATTCTTAAATGTGTTTATAGTTCTTGCCGAGATAACATCCTCAGGCAACCTATTCCAATTGTATACTCTATTGCAGAGGATGTGGTGTGCAGTGTTGGTTTGTGATGGTGTAGGCTGTAAGAGGACTCTATGGCGTCTGCTATCGCGCATATTTTCTTTCAAGGTGTTCATGTCGTGGATATCCGGAAGATTATAGAAGCTATTGAGAATTTTGAAGGTCAAGTCTCCACGCAACCGTCGTTCTTCGAGGGTCGTGAGACAAAGAGCTTTTAGCCTCATAGGTCTTGCGGCGTAGAACATATGGAATCCTGGTGGCTTTTCTTTGTGCACTTTCAAGCATTTACCAGTAAGATTCAAATTTTAAAATGGCCACACTGTAAAGTATGTATTTTTGACTGATCAGTTTATTTTATTCACTCTGTGTATGGATATATTCTTAGACATATGTATGTGAGACTCTTATGATCATGCACAAAGAGCTGCTCCTCTCTGCAGCCTAATAGCAAGAAATTGCAACCCACATAAGTTCTCTGTATTTCTGTATAAAGTATCAGAACCTGCTGCCTGAGTATTACTAATTCTGAAATTAGTAATACTTGAAATAAAAAAAATAGCCATCAGAGGAAAGAACTTGGAAGTCGAAACCGGAAAGTAAAACTTGAAAAAACAAAGATTGGCATCAGAAATAAGAGAGTATGTTTTACATACATGTAGGTTCGAATGGGTGCAAAATATTCTGCTGTTAGAATTTAGCATAACAATGGTAAGCCATGTCCATAGCTCAAACCATGGGTTGGGCATACAGCCAAAATCAACATTTTATTGTAATGAACTTGTGGCGTCCAAGTTGGGAAAATATACATGTCTCTAAAACATAACTTCATAGTATTTACTACATTGAAAATTGCAGGATTACGTTGCCAAAGATTTGACTGAATGTGGCGATGAGAACTAATTTTGTAGTGAGAAACTATACCTATCTAAAAAAGGAGATTTAAGTTTCAGTTTTAAAATCTGCTGATCTCACTGTCTTACTAGTAAGATATTATTTAAACTATTGGTGTATCCTGAAAATGAACAAGGTCGGTCATTTATATTCAATCAAAATAATATTTTGAATCCTTGAATTCAAACTAGATTGGGTTTTTATTAACTCTTAGATATTTAACACATATATATGTACCTACATATCAATTTTGAATACCAAAAGAATAACCATGTTTTATCTTCTCTAAAAAATATAGGCATATTCAAAATACACAATGCAACCAGTATGAAACTATTCTACGTTTTGTAATATACATTCAATGTGCAAGCAAAGGAAATGGCCTCTCACCCTATCATGTTCATTAGCTTCAATTACAGCTTACATTCAAACTGATGAGTTCAATCAACATGTTTTCACAGTGGGTTTCACATTTCACATACTCTTTGTTTTATGAAGCTGTATTATTTATCTTCATTCCCTTTTTTTTGGTTTGCACATGTTTTGTTAATGGGATTCTCACATTAGATGTGTTGCTTGCATGCATGTGTTACACTCGTACATGCAAGCAACACATCTGATATTAGATATTGTCTTTAGCTCTTCTTTTCATTGTTGTTATAATTTATCGCCATGTGAGACTAATTTGGAATAATGATCTGGGTCCCATATTGGACTGGTTTTTGGTCAAGGCTTCGTCCGCGTGCTATTTTGGTTTTTGTGCTACCTATCACACAGGAACTTTTTATGTTTCCGAGATACCTTTGAACTATAACAATGATTTTTTTGCATAGATATAGGCCGCCAATTAGAGACCTATTGTTTTGTTTTTGTCCTTATAATCTGTTTTTTATGTAATGTGGTTGTCTAATAAACTGTTGTAGTTTATTTGTTTGTTCAAAGGTATCCTGGAAAAATAGAAAGTTCAAAGGTGAAAGCACATAAACCAAAATAGGACATTCTTTCCTGAATAATAATTGTTTTTTGCAAAAAATAGCATGAACGACTTCACCCGTGTGCAGAATTCGCGAATATTTCGCACGGATCGATGTAGCATTTTTCACATTATTGTTGATTTATCAAAAATGGCTCAGCCGATTTCGATAAAATTTAAATGGGACTAATTTCGAAGTAAAAAAAAAGAATTTCCAATAAAAAAGAATTATTGAAATCTACTATAAAAAAAGTTATACGTAATAATATATAATATATGTATATACAGGGTTACAGGCTAAGTCGACCTATTCCCGTTAAGCGTGTGTAGTTTACTACGTTTCTGACTGATTTGACTATGAAACACCATATCCTAAATCACAGTTTACAAATATGTCGACATATTTGAATTCAAATACTTTTTATCAAAGCATAATTTTACGGACAATATTGGGTTTTGAGGTCATAAAACATTATTTTCAATCAATCAAATAAAATTAATAATACGACTTACACGTTTCAAAATATCAGAGCTGATAGCCGAAAATTGGGAATGTTATAAATACTAATTTCAAATATCTGTTTTTTTATTTTATTTTAGGATAGTGTATTTCATAGTCAAGTCAGTCAAACAAAGTAAACTTGTTTGTAAAAAGTAACACACCCTTAACGGGAATAGATCGACTTACCCTGTAACCCTGTATAAACGCGATTGAATGAAGAATGTTCACTAATTTTAAATTTTAGCTTAATGTATTCTCAAAAATACATGTGAAAGAATTATTTTGATATGTCAATTAATTCCCGAGTTATAGCATTTAAAGTGAGCTCGCGACCGTTGGCCCTAGCTCGCGCCGTATGACGTCATTTTTCAACACTCGATCAGTCCGCTCGCGCTCTTCCGTACCGCTGCCTTACGTTGCCCTAAAAATCATTGGATATGTCCAATCCTAGTTTGCGGAAATCCTGTGTTGTACAAGTACTACTACCAAGACACCGGAAAAGTTGTTTTTCCTAGTTTCAATGGACCTTATACATAGCATATATAGGTAGTATCATCGCCGTAGCTTTACCGTGCCGATCTAAAAAAGTTATTAACAAAAAATGTTAACACCTTACGTATTTAATTTATTGTAAACTAGCGACCCACCCCTGCTTTGCACAGGTCTATTATACATATAAACCTTCCTCTAGAATCACTCTATCAAAAAAAAAAACCACATCAAAATTCGTTGCGAGCGTTGAAAAATGACGTCATCCGGGGTTCAGTGAATTTAGCGGGGCAACAAATTTACGCAAACTTTGAATGCTTATAAAATCAAAACTACTTGGTATTTTTAAATAAAACAAAAACTGGTCAAGCGGCTTCCTCTTAAATTGGCTCAAATTGGTCGGATCGCGGCAATGGAACAACAACCGACATGTTTTTTTCATGACTATAGTTTAAATCTTTTTTAAACCCGCAAAAGTTAAAGAATTCTGTGGAAAGCCGCAACGGGTAAAGTATAATGACGGTATGATTCCGAAAATCGCTACTGGCAGCAGCAACACCGCAACAGTGCTGCCGAAGAACTACCGGTCCCTATTAACTCAATGAGTTTATATTAGATTACATTCCGAGCTAAGCAGCATTGTCGCCGCAGCAATATGAGGAAAAGTAGTGCTGCGGCAGCACTGCTGCCTGAAGAATCATACCTTCAAGCTGCTGTGTTTAAATAAGTTCAGATCCAAATCTAATAATAATTCAGTCCGAGTGCATGGTCAAGCGTTCATCCTCCTAAATTGGCTCAAATTGGTCGGGTCGCGCGTGATTGCGTGGGCTCAGTCTCGGCCACGCGTTGTGATACGGGCTGCTATTACATCTCATATCTTATAGCAGGGATGGTGAACCTTTCGGGGGAACGTGCCATTTATTTTATTTAAAAAAAATATCTAAAGCCAAGACGTGCTGTCAAAGAATCATCATCATTCTTTTAGCAGTAAGTTGTAGCAGTAACGGATGATGATTGGTCCCTAAACATTTTTAATAGGAAATGTCATATTTAAATGTCATGAAAACAAAGAGAGATTTTTATTTTATTTACCCTGCTAGTCATACTCAGCATTCCGACCACGAAAAGAACTCATTTCGACGTGTGAAAAAGTGACAGATATATACTTTGCCATAACGCTGTCTCGTTCTGACACTACGAACGAAATAATTCGTGGCGCGCATACTAGCCCGGCTGTACTGTCCCACTGCTGGGCAAAGGCTCTCCTCCAATTCCTTCCATTCTTCTCTGTCCTGTGCTACCTCCGTTTAATTCTTTTTAAACCTCTCGATTTCGTCGCGCCATAAAAATGCCATTAAATAAAATGATTTAAATAAAAAAAAATAGCAAATAATTCGAAATGCCAAATAATACCCTAACAATAAAATTCACCATGATTGACAAAAAATCGTCGCATTTATCATTTATCGCTTCGAACAATAATTTTCGTAAATTCGTCGTATAAAATTCTGAGTCAAAAATAGTTCTCCTTAACTATTTTAAAAATGCCAAATAATACCATAACAATAAAATTCACCATGATTGACAAAAAATCGTCGCGTTTATCATTTATCGCTTCGAACAATTAACTATTTTTCGACTCAGAATATAAGCGATAAATGATAAACGCGACGATTTTTTGTCAATCATGGTGAATTTTATTGATAGGGTATTATTTGGCATTTCGAATTATTTCGTCGTGCTAATTTAATGTTTGCCATAGCTGGCTTATAGCACAACTCAGGGTTTTCCAAACTATGGGTCGTAATTTATAAGTGGGTCCCGGGTAAACTTGTATTAGAAGGGTTGTAACCGAGATAACTTTGGGAACCACTGGCATGGCTTATTATATCTCTGTGACATGGGATACTCCACCGATGTCATATTACGCGCGGCCGGTGTATTGTGTTACATTGGTATTGATTACGCTGCTGTTAAATACTAATGTAATCGTAATAGACTGTCAGCTGGCTAGACCTGCATCGTATGCATTTGAATGCATTTCATGTTTATTTTTGCTCAAATCCAATGGCAGTTTTGTTCCTACTTCATGTAGTGGCTATTACTGGCGCAAAATCGTTTATGCAGTAGGTCCTTTATGTTAGCGTTCACGTTGAATACATTTATAAAAGCGACATCTTATGAGTTAATAAAATTACCAAAAATTGCAAATTGAACGTTTTTATGCGATTGATTGACAAGTCGAACTATAGGTATAGGCATGCACGCACGTTGGCGACAGACCCAAGGCTAATACAACTCGTGAGAAGCGCTGTCGCTTGAGGCAATTCTCAACCTCAAAAATGTATGTCAAGTCTTGCCCAGAGGTGTCAAAACTGTCAAATATGAATTGGAATTAAGAGAAAAACACTGCACCAGACACTGAATCGAGATATTTTTCATGTCTCTTTCTAACTCATGCCGTATTAAATCAATGCATTTCCTTCAGATTTTCTCGATCAATCACATTAACTCTCTGGTTGTAGGTAATAGCTCTGGCGACAGAGCTACGCCACACAATTTTGAACTACCTATACATATATGTATACCAGTTAAAAACCTGCGCGAAACATCACTGCGCTCTTCTCTTTGACATAATGCGATGAACAAGTGATATTTTCGCTCTTATTTTTTTTTGTGCACCTAATTGTTTTCTTCCGAATAAAACGGTTTATGTCATATACCTTCGGTCTGTGAATTCTAGTTGATAGTAGTGATGTATTGCAGCGAGTTCGAGGTGCCGTCGCGTCACTTCCCGGGGCAGACGCACGTGTGGCGCGTGGCGGGCTGGCTGCAGCGCGGGCGGGCGCGCGCGCGGGACGCGCTGCTGCGCCACGCCGCGCGCGCGCTCGCGCTGCTCGTCGTCACGGCGCGCCAGCGGTTGCTCGGGGACCAGCACTGCCCGCTGTCGCTGCGGGCCTCGCGAGCCGCGCTGGCACACGCACTCTACAGGTGAACCAATCAATGCGGCTTTTCCTTTGTAATCTTGATATCAATTTTTTAGTTCTCGTCGTGATGTGTGATTATTTCGTAGATTGCTGGATCTTTTGATCGGCATGCCGTCCATGGAGGCGCGCGATCTCGAGAAGAAGATACGAGAAGAGAGGTCTCGCTATTTGGTCGCCGAGTTGATTTGCACGGTACGGTTCTAATAAATGTGGTAATCTCCGACTCAGTATGGTTTCAAGGTTTTTTAACCATACTAATGATACCATACCGTAACTGTAGCCCGAAAACGAAGAGGATATAGCGAGCGTGGCGGCGTGGGTGAGCCGCGCGCTGCGCCGAGCCGGCTCCGAGAAGGTCGAAACGCGGGACTCGGCGCGCGCCGTGCCGCGCCTGCCGCACCTCTACACCACGCCGCAGCGCACGCAGGTGGACCTGCGCCTGTACCGGCGGGACATCGTGCGGCGCGCCGCGCCCGCGCTGCAGGCCATCCTGGAGCGTGAGGCGCGCGGTTGGTTCCTGCATTTCCGCGAGCGTACGGCGGCCGCGCTCGCCGCGCGCAAGGCGCCGCCCTCCGACGCCGAAGAGGAGCTGCGCGCCGCCGCCATGCGCGAGTACGTGTCGCGCGTGTGCGCCGCCGTGCGCGCCAGCCCCGCGCTCGCCGCGCTCGGGCCCGGCGTGCCCGCGCTACTGGCCGACCAACTGCGCGCCGCCGCTGCGCTCGAGCGCGCCGAGGCGGCCGCGCGCGCGCGCCTCACCGCCGGGCTCGCGGGCGCCGAGGCACGCCTGCGCGCCACGCGCCCGCTGCTGGCGCGCGCACCCGCCTGGCGCGCCGAGAGGCTGGCGCACGCCACGCGGCGCCTGCAGCGCGAGCTGCGCTGGGTAGCGCGCGAGGAGGCCGCGCACGCCATGCTGGCGCTCGACCTGCCGCAGCACCGGTACTTCCTGCTGCGCGACCTGGCCTTCCTACGCGACCGCGAGCCGCTGCTGGCGGCCGAGCTGCGCGCACACACGGTGCCCACGCGCACCTTCGTGTGGAGCGCCCGGCCGCGGGAGGGCGGGCGCTTGCGGCGGCGCGGCGCGCGGGGCGAGCGCGCGCGCGTCTCCACCACGCGGTGGCCGGGCTGGCGCGTGGCCAACGCGGTGCAGCGCACGCGGGCGTGGTGCTGGCGCGCCGTGTACGTGCTGGCCGTGGTGGTGGCGTGGCGGTCGCCGGTGTCGCTGCGCACGCTGGTGCGGCGTGACCCGCTGGCGCCGGACCCCGAGGCGCAGGCGGCGGGCTCGGCGCGGCGCGGCGAGACGCCCACCATGTGGTCGCGGCTGGTGGCGCTGTGGCGGCACGTGGCCAAGGAGCGCGGCCGGATCGACGCCGAGCCCGACACGGGTGAGTGCGGCGCGCGGGGGCGGGCGGGTGTATGCGAGCCAGCAGTGACGGCGGTGTCCCGCAGGGTTGCTGGGCGGCGGCGTGGCGCGGATGGCGCGGCGGGCGTGGCTGGGCGCGGCGGGCGCGCTGGGCTCGGCGGCGCTGTTGCTGCTGTTCCCGGCGGTGGTTGTGGCGGTGTGTTCGCTGGCGCTGCTGGCGGCGGTGGCGGCGCCGCTATGGGTGCCGCCGCTGGCGCTGCTCATGCACCTCCACAATATGCTGCTCTACGACTTCGACTGTCCGCAGCCCGGGAAACTCAACCGGTGAGACTCTCCATATACAGCATAGACATAGCATTGATCCGAATAAACCAAATTTTTATTTAGCAAATATACTCGCTACAACAATGTGCGACTGTGTCAGGTGGTTCCCGCTGTTGGAGGTGTTGATCTGGCGGCTGCTGATCCTGGGCATCCTGCAGCCGGTGGCAGCTCTAATAGCGGCTGCAGTGTTGGTCCCGCTAGCCGCGGCCGCGCTCGCGGGCGGCGCGGCCTGGGAAGCCGCGCGCGCCATCTGGGAGGTACATTTTGAACTACTCGATGTAACTACCGTCTAAACATTTCATCTCATTTTCAGTTCCATTTTTGACTGTGCTATTTGCCTGCCTTATTCTAAGAAGAAAGAAAATCTGTGTTTTTATCGAGTTTGTATTGTCACGTGCACATCTTATCTTTGGGAGAAATGCAGCGATTGAGGGGCGTGTTGCAGGCGGTGTGGTGGCGCGCCGTGATCGTGCGGCTGGCGCGCGTGCCGCACCACGACTCCGTGTTCTGCCGGCGCGTGGCCGGCCCCGGGCTGACCGCGCCCGGCTACTGCGGCCTGTCCGCCGCGCAGGCCGCGGCCGCGGCCGCCGCGCGCGCCGAAGCCGACGCGCTGCAGGCCTGGGCCGAGCGCACCGAGCAGGAGATCGAGCGCCCGCTGCGCGACTACCGCCACTTCGTCGACGCCTGCTTCGGGCCCTTCTCCGTGCAGATCGCTAAGGTAACTGGACTGCAGGTAACGATATCTGTAGCGTAGGTAGCACGCTGGCTCCAGCGCGGCGAGCGGACCGAGCGCTCGCTGCGAGACTATTGGCAAAGGAAAGGTTAAACTATACTCTATAAAATTTAACTTGATCTTTGCGACAGCTGTCAGAAAAATCACGCCTATGAAGTCCTGAATATCTTAATAGTACAGACAGTACCTGTCAATGTCACACTTTATGGGCATGCCGATTAGTGATGGGCGACGAATGATCGTGACCACAAAGTTTTAGATAGAATTTTAACTAAAACTTCGTGGTTCTTTTTATTGACATAATATGGCTTAAACCTGCCAATTCACATTCGCATCGCTTTGGGGAATGTGTCGCCGCAGCGTGCGCCCGAGCACCCGCGCTCCACACCGCGAGAACGTCAGTTCTTCCATGTCCTTCAACGGCACGGCCGCATAACAATCTACATACAAATTCAAAATAAACTTTCACCCAAAAATATTAGTACCTACCTACTTCATGATATCGTGTAGTGACGAGTGTCTGTATGTGCAAATTGTGTTTGGACACTCCTGTATTTGGATACACCTGTGCAACGGGACTTTCACCAGGAACTGCGTGGTCATCCACTACAGCCGCGCGCACCTCCGGATGCTGGATTGGCAGGTACCAGTTTATGTTAATAAGGCTATCGTCGAACCGGCATCAGAATGTAACAGCTCCTTTTCCCCCGCATTCTCTCTCCCCCGGGAACACATCGAAAATCATCCGGGAACCAGCGCCCCGCCGGTGGTGGAAATAGGCTCAAAAATCTATTTTTCATCGCCACTTCGATAGTTTATTCTAACGATATTTTAAATAAAACTTAATTTATCATTAATTTTATTGTATATTTTAATATCATAACATTTTTTACATGTGTAATTAAATTAAACCCAATTATATGTTACATTAGCATGGATAATAGTGAAAAACGTTGATAAATACTATCGTTACATTATTATGAGTATTTAATTAATATCATAACATTATTAACATTACATACTTGATTGTAAATAATAGTAAGTAAATAAAATCTAATTTCTCACCTTCAACTACTCATTCGATTTCATTACATCATTGTGTGAAAATTGATTTTTTCCACCACTATCTCAACTCTAAAAATGTCAATCTTCTATGTCAATGTCACTGTCGCAGAGATCAAGTTAAATTTTATAGAGTATAGCTTATACCAAACGCACTAATAGGAGAAACGAGAGCGCCTCTACGTGACCAACAAATCCGAGTCATAGTCCTTGCTTGAACAACACGATTTGATGTTTACTGAAACCTTAGCTGTGTTAGCGTGGCGTCGTAAATGCGGCCGTGTGATTGTCGCAGACGGGGTCGTACCTGTCCCTGGAGCGCGAGTGCGCGGCGCTGGTGGGGTGCGTGCGCGCGGCGGCGGCGGCGCGGCGGCGCGAGCTGGCCATGCCGCTGAGCGCCGCGTGCCGCGCGCGCTGCCGCCTCACCGCGGCCGCGCTCCGGGCGGCGCGCGCCGCCGCCGCCGCCGAGCTGCGGCGCGCCTGGCGGCACGAGCCGCGCGCGCGCGACTGGTGGCCGGCGCGCGGCCTGGAGCCCGACGACTGGCCCGCGCTGGCCTCGGCCGCGCTGCTGGAGGCGTTCGACGCGGACGTGCTGGTGCCGCTGGAGGAGGGCGCGGCGTGCCTGCCGCTGGAGGCGGGCCCGGGCGCGCGCGCGTGGGAGGCGCGCTGCGCGCCGCCCGACCTGCTGCCGGCGGGCGGCGGCGCGGACGTGGCGCGCGGGCCGCGCGTGCCGCCGCCCGCGCTCGACCTGGCCGCCTTCAACCCGCGCCACCACCACCACCCGCCGCTGCCCGACCCCGCGCTCGTGGCGCTGCTGCTGCACAACAGGTGAGTGCGACCGAACAGCGGCAGGATGGCCGATTCTATCACATTTCTATCGAACTATACTAAAATGAAACGTGACGTGCCCTCAAGAAGCGCGCTTTTGCAGATGATCAATATGCGTGGGCTATGTGCTCACACTACGTCACGATAAAATATAAATGAGACCAATTTCGAAGTATACTCTTTCCAATAAAAAAAGAATTATTGAAATCGGACAACTATGAACAAAGTAATGCGTGGTAATACATAAAAAAAAAAATATACACGTCGAATTGTATTCCTCCACCGGTGGTTCGTCGGTCAAAAACAGTTCTCACTTATAATCTAACATCTTATAAAACATCTACCTACGCTTTCCTAGCTACAAGACGTGTTTTTTGATCGCTGTATACTTATTGTAAATTATCAAGCAAATTGTTACGTGAACCAGCTCAAAGAAGCACACAACTTTTGAGGAGAACTGGGAGCACACTTTGGATATATTTTTCAGCCTGAAACTTCCCGTTCCAAAGCACAGTTTCCTGTAGTGTTCTGGCGAATTCTGGCACGTGATATTCGACGTCATCGAACCTGAAACTTACTAAAAGTGAACTCAAGATCGCCAATTACCTGAGTGAGTGTTATCTCGTTGAAACATTACTTAATTATACACTAAAATGATCATTGAATATAGAACGAATTATGAAACACTCACATATTAACAGTTTTCTACCCGAAAAATAGCCGTATTTAACATCACCATAAAAATATTTTTGTGAAAAAACCCGCATTTGAAAAACAAAAACAATTCGAATTTGACAAGAATAACATCAACTGACAGAACTGACAGTTACATCTCACTTGTCATTACTAGATGTTCCAAGTCGACCTCGAAAGCATACAAGATTCTTAGCATTGAATACCACAGACTAAAAATATCGTCCGGATTTCACATGGATGTATAATTCAACTTTGAGGTTTCGAGACTAGTGTTACCTTACTAAAAAGACTACCCATATTAACAATAAAAAAAGCTTTAAAAATGAATTCTAATCAGCAAATGATGTCAAACAATTCCTTGAGCCTCAACAATGTAAATACAGATCGTAGATTAAAGCGAGCGCAATCCTTAAATGACGTAACAATAGAAACAACTGACTCAAGCCTAGAATCAAATAAAACGACAAAAAGTGTATTTAATTTATCTACTGACCAAAGCGTTTCGAAAATAATCATGTTAGAAGAAAAAATACTTCAATTAAGCACTGAATTACTTTCTGCACACGCCGAAATTGAAAACCTAATGCTGGAAAACAGATCTTTAACATTGAATAATGAAAAAGTAACAGAAAAATGTGAAAAACTTCAGCAAATTATTGACTCATTCAAGAAAATACGGTTTGATTCATGCTCAACGCCGAAAAAAATGACGAAATCGAGTAGAAATCTTCAGATGAATAAAAAATTAACTAAAGAATTACAGCATTCAACAATTAACCATTCTATGATAAATAATACTATGCATGATACAACTAACAATATACAGGATATTGATATACATGACACAAGTTATATTACTCAAGAAATCAACACAAATATAGATAATACAATACAGTTGAAAGTCGAAGAAGAAATTTCAAAAAAGAGAAAAATTATGATATTAGCAGATCAACAAGGCCGATATTTACAGAAATATCTTCAAAACCAATTAAGAGAGGAATATGATGTGATCTGTACATTTAAGCCAAACGCAAAGATGGAACACATAACACCATTAATTAACAAGGAATTAAAAACACTGACAAAAAATGACTTCGTTATATTAGTAGCAGGCACAAATGATGACAACCCATTTGATTTTAAAATACATGCGAATAATGTACTTCTCAACTGTAAACATACAAACTGTCTTGTATCGGAAATACCATATAACCGTAATCTAAACGAAGCAACATTGAACCAGGAACTAAAACTATCATGCAACAGATTAAAGCAGGCATTCTACGTCAATATGGGGTACAGCCACCGGATTCCATCCAGAAACATAACTGCAAAGCACATATGTGAAAGATTAATGAAATTTATATTATTTGTCAACTACAAAAATGAATATGCGACAGCTAAACGAAATAAAACTCAACAATTGCAGCAATCTTATGCGGAAATTACAAAAACTAAAATTTCAAACAACACACCTATACCGAAACCAGGTACTATACCATTTTATTTTCAGGAACACCAAAAAATTACGCCAACCACGAATAACAAAATTATGAATGATCAACAAACGTTTTTTCGTGAACAATAACACAAATAATAATTACTTGAGAATATTGCATCAAAATATAGCAAGCTTAACGGCAAAAACCTCAGAACTAACTATAGTTTTAGAAGAATTCGTACAAAAAAAGGAGGAAATTGATGTTCTGTGCCTAACAGAACATTTCATCAAAGAAGATCATATAAGAAACGTCAACGTGGTTAACTACAAACTAGCAAGCTACTTTGCCCGGGATCAAAGTAGAGGAGGCACTTGCATTTTGGTCAAAAATAACCTAGATTATAGAGAGTTACCTCAATTTAAGAAGCTATCAAAAGTTTCCGTTTTTGAATGTTGTGCTATAGAACTTATTCCCTATAAAATTGTAATCGTATCAGTGTATAGAGTGCCAAAGAAAACAAACCTTTCGAAATTTTTAGAGCGTTTAGAAACACTATTGTCAATGTTGAATACTATGAAAAATAAAAAAAATATTATTTGCGGAGATTTTAATGTAAATATTTTAAAAAAGAATAAAGATACCGCCGATTTTGTAAAACTTATCTCAGATTTTAAATTTAAATTAGAATTTAACGAAATAACAAGACTGCAAAGTAAATCTTGTATAGACAATGTTATACATAATAATATCCGAAGTAGTGTTAGTGAAATACATCATATGAAACTTTCTGATCACTCTACACTGGTATTTAAATGCCCTGTAAAGAAATTATATTACTTGAAATATTGGTATGTTAAACGCCGAATGTATACTCAGGAAAATATGGACAAATTCAAAACATGTCTCGAAAGCTTATCTCTATCAGAAATGTATGAACTAAACGATGCCAACCAGGCTTATAATAGTTTTCATGATATTTTCAAAATGTTTTATAACCTGTGCTTTCCAGTAGAGAAACTAAAAATACACGCAAAACAAAGACCTCGATGGTTAACAAATGGAATAAAATTATCATGCAAACGTAAAAGAACCATATATTTGGACTATAGACATAATAGACAAACAAAAGAACAATATAAAAAATATAACAACATCTTACGCAAAGTAATAAGTAAATCACAAAAAATACAAAATAATAAAGAAATAGATAGATCAGAAAATAAAACTAAAGCAACTTGGAAGGTGATAAGTAGTTTCGAACCAAAAGTTCCTAAAATATCAATTGACAAAATTAAACACAACAATAACATTACAGAAAATCCGACACATATTGCAAATGCTTTCAATGATACATACATAGATTTAGTGAAAAATCAGACTAAGCCAATAAATCAACCAAAAACAAACCAGAATCCTCAAAAAGTAGGCCGTCTACCACAATCTATTTATATGGAACCAACGTCACCACATGAAATAAATAAAATCATTTCATCATTGAAACAAACAAATAGTGAAGGACACGATGAAATTTCAACAAAAGTATTAAAATATTGCAAAGCAGTAATATCAACACCACTATCGTATTTAATTAATCTATCTATAGAACAGGGAAAGTTTCCCGATTTATTAAAAATTACAGCGGTTAAACCGCTGTACAAAAAAGGTGACAAGCTAATATGTGAAAATTATAGACCGATTGCATTAATACCTGTCATTTCAAAAATTTATGAAAAAGTGATATATCTTAGACTTTATAAATTTCTCGAAAAATATGACATCTTAACTAATGTGCAATATGGCTTTAGGCGTAACCGGTCTACTACTCGTGCAGTTTACGAAATGATGAAAGTAATAAGTGAATGTCTTAATAATAAGTTACCTGTTACATCAATATTCATGGATATGTCGAAAGCGTTCGATTATGTTTGTCATAAAAAGCTGTTGAAAAATCTAGAATTATACGGTGTTAGAGGTTTAGCATACAAACTGCTGGAATCTTATTTAAGTAACCGCAAACAATATACCGAAATCACCCGGATACAAAATAACGAGGAAGTAGTCTACAAATCCAGACTAAGGCGCGTAGAGAACGGCGTTCCCCAAGGAAGCATTTTGGGACCCTTATTATTCCTTGTTTACATTAATGACTTGCCATCAACAGTAGATCATCAAATGGTACTACTTGCTGATGATTCTACCCTCATAATTAAGGGCGATTATACATCGGACTATGAGAACACTATCAATGGAGCACTTGAAAATGTTATGAATTGGTTTAATGATAATAACCTACTAGTAAATCTGGATAAAACTAAAGCAATGCAATTTCATTTTCCACAATCAAAGTCAAATAACATCACAATTAAATATAAAAATACATTTATAGAACAAGTGAAAGAGATAAGGTTTCTAGGACTGATCCTTGACTGTCACGGTAATTGGAAAAGCCACACAGATCACTTAAGTAAAAAAGTTAGTAGGTTTGTTTATGCACTGAAGCGATTATCAAAAGTAGCATCACAGAAAGCAGCGATATGTGCTTATCACGGAAATGTGGCTTCCAATTTGCGTTACGGATTATTACTTTGGGGAAACTCAGTAGATGCTAAAAAAGTCTTTATAAAACAAAATAAATGTATTAGAGCACTAGTTGGAGCCAGACAAAGACAAAGCTGTGTCCCAATTTTAAAAAAATATAAACTACTACCGTTAGCATCGATGTATATTTTGGAAGCGTGTCTTTTTGTAAAGCAAAATTTAGAAATATTTGAAAAAAAAGTTACACTGAAACTACGAAGAACACGAAAAGCTTATTATGTATTACCTCCCCAAGGCTCTAAGACGAATTTTTATGACAAAAGTATTTATGTAATGTGCACTAAATTATTTAATCATTTACCAGATGCAATGAAAGATATGACATGTAATAAATTCAAATTTAATTTAATGAAACTCTTACTTGACAAATGCTATTACACAATTGACAAATTCCTAACAGACAAAAATCTTGACATTTCAAATAAATAATAACATTGAATTAATCACATGACATTTCTTAATAATTATTGACATTTCTTAATAATATTATATTATTGATTAGGTATATAACAATGTTTAATATTGTATGCCCAAGAGGGTAGCTGTTGACACTTCTTTGAAAAATAGACCACCATGTATGTAAACACAGCTGACAATAAATGATCTTGATTTCTTGATTTCTTGAAGTTTTCTAATTCTACCCAGTGTGAGTACAACTTTTTAGAAAAACTACACTGTTTTGTAAACATAACCTACGTCTTGTCGTGTACTCACTGAACTGACTTTGACATACTCAGGATTGATTGATCATAAAGAAGTCATTACTGTCATCTGTCACTTTAATACTAACGTCACAGTCAGACTGACTAAAACCGTTCACTGCAGCTGACCACAGATAACTTATTGTCTTCCCGATAATGGCAGGCGCGGGAAATTTGAGCACTTGCGAGGGCTGCAAACTGGTGATAAGTACCAATGAGTTAAAAACTTGTAGGGAATTGTCGTAAAAATTACTACTACCAATGTCTGGGTATAACCATTGAGAACTTTCACAAAGAATCAGAACAAGCTAAAGCCTCTTGGAAGTGCCCGGCCTGCAAAAACAGCGAGAAAAAGGGAGACAACTCTAATACACCGGTGCGTCCTCAGGCTCAAATCGTTTCACCTACCAAGCCTAGCTCTTCGACGTCCAGCCTTTATCAGACCTCTAACGTCGTAGATGAGCTGAAGGAGTATTTTGATTCGAAATTCAAGGAAGTATCGTCCTCACTGTCCAAGGATATACAATCAAAAATAATAAATGAGAGCAAGTTTACAAACGATCGCATCGCGAACATGGCTGAGAGTGTGGATCATATCTCTGCTCAATTTAGAGAATTGAAACTTTTGTGTGACGCGCAAGTAGCAGAGATTAACTCACTTAAAGTGGAAAATTCTGAATAGAAGACGCAGATGAAAGATGTCACCAGCAGATTGTCGAAGATGGAGCAATTAGCCCGTGAATGCAATATGGAAATTCAGTGTGTTCCTGAAAGCAAAACTGAGAACATTCTGTCCATCGTCAATAAAATCAGCGACGCGGTCTCCTACAAACTGAATGAGACGGATATAATAGCGGTACACAGAGTTGCGAAGCTTCGAAATGATTCAACCAGACCTCGTTCCATTATCGTTAGATTGGCAACTCCTCGCATCAGGGATAACTTTCTCGCGACCATAAGAATGTATAACAGGAGCCACGAACAGAACAAGTTGAATACTTCACACATAAAAATGTCAGGAGAAAAGCGCCCCATATATGTGGCTGAACACCTGTCGCCGGCAAATAAAAAGCTTCATGCTGCCACAAGAGCGGCCGCCGCTGAGAAGGGCTACCGATTTGTGTGGGTCCGCAACGGACGTGTGTTTGTTCGCAGGGACATCAAATCTAAGCCTGTTCACATAAAGGATTTGGATTTTGTTAAATCCTTATGAAACCGTCACGAAGGTCCAATTAAA
This sequence comes from Hypomecis punctinalis, assembly GCA_949316475.1. Lineage (NCBI taxonomy): Eukaryota > Metazoa > Arthropoda > Insecta > Lepidoptera > Geometridae > Hypomecis > Hypomecis punctinalis. The sequence continues at coordinate 22,583,562 of OX438801.1, read as the reverse complement.
AATTTACTATCAGAATGTGAGGGGTCTACGAACCAAATTCCAGGATTGATATATGAACGCATTATCGGAGAACTATGATATTATTATAATCACAGAAACTTATTTAAATGATTCTTTTTTTGATAACGAATTATTGGACAGCAGATATAATTTATTTAGGCGGGATAGGTCAGAAAGTGGTTCCTTTAAACAAAGTGGAGGGGGTGTTTCTTTTTTTTTTTTTTATGGTAGGTGTTATGGTAGGTGTGCTGCGTAGGTATAACGTACTACGTATGTCTTCATGGGAATCTTCGTGTGAGGATCTATGGTTGACTCTCAAACTGGGGACAGCTTCTGATAACAATGTTATAAATATTTGTGCTACTTATTTGCCATCACCACTCAGATTTGAAAACCTTAATTGCTTTTGGGATAATACTAGTCACATTATCAATAACAAAATAATGCCTAATTCCAAGATTTTTATCGCAGGAGATTTTAATATGAAAAATATGAATTGGGTGCGTGACCCAAATACTAAAATCTTAGCTCCACAACATGGAAATGGACAAGCGGAGGTGTTTTTAGCTGATGCAATAGCATTCAATGATCTTGTACAGCATAACAGTGTGCTTAATGGAAATAATCGTATTTTGGATCTCTCGTTCAGTAATTTGGGCTGCAATAATGTATCAGTTAGCGATAACCATCATCCATTAGTCAAGGTTGATTTTCCACATCATTCTTCTTTGTATATTACTGTAAATCTTCACAGCCACAGGCCACTGAAAAAGAACCTAATACCTAAACTGAATTTTTATAAGTCTAATTATGTCATTATTAATCAACAACTGTCGGAAATAGATTGGAATGTGCATTTTGAGAAGTGTGGCACCGTCGATGAGATGGTGGACGTATTTTATAGGGTCTTGATGCCTATAGTAGAATGTAATACTCCGTTATTACCGCCTAGGAATAATAATTATCCAGTTTGGTTCTCCATTCCTCTAATAAAGAGTCTCAAAGAAAAAGCTAAGCACCACAAAAAGTATAAAATGTATAAAAACCTGCAGGACAAATTAGCCTTTCAGTCTAGTAGAAAGAGATGCGACAAGTTGCTGGTTGATTGTTTCAATAATTTCAAAAATTCTTCCTCAGAAATACTTAAGAAAAAGCCTAAGCTAATTTGGCAATATGTGAATAAATTGAAAGCTAATAACAGCTCTTTGCCAGATCAAAATATGACGTTAGGTGATAAAACTGCTGTCGGAGGACAGGAAATTTGTAATTTGTTTCTGGAGCACTTTAATTCTGTATATAAGATCAATCAGTCTAAGGAACCTAGTGGATCTGCTTCCGATGAAAATTGCAAAACTGGTATACCTCCGTTAACTAACATTGTTATTCAAGAAAGGGAAGTTAAAATTGCTCTAGGATCACTGCAAATTAAGGGACCCGGACCTGATTCGCTGCCATCTATTGTATTAAAAAAATGTGCGGATAATCTGGCGTGGCCTTTAGCTACAATATATCAGGCTTCTCTTTCAACTGGAATCTTCCCAGTGAGATGGAAATTGGCGTTTATCACCCCTATTCATAAAAAAGGAGATTTGGCGTCTGTGGAAAACTATAGGCCAATATCCATCTTGTCAGGGTTTGCAAAGCTGTTTGAGTCACTGGTTATCAAAAAGATCTACTGGTATATTTCCCATCTTTTGTGCAGCGACCAACATGGTTTCCTACCTCGTAGATCCACGTCCACGAATTTAGTTAGCTTTGTTACAGATATTCTTGAAAGTCTAGACAAGGGTGAGGAGGTACATGCAATATACACTGATTTCAGTAAAGCCTTTGATTTAGTAGACCACGATATTTTACTTGATAAATTACAGAAATCTGGTTTGCATGGATCTCTTCTACGCTGGCTGAGTATGAATATATGGAAAAGCGCTCGCAGTTGGTGGTAGTGAAAGGTTTCAGGTCTCTCGAGTACCGTCCGGTGTGCCTCAGGGTTCACACTTTGGGCCTTTGTTATTCACCGTTTTTATTAATGACTTGCCTGGACTGTTGACTTCTGAGGTCAAGATGTTTGCCGATGATTTGAAGATCTATAAAACCATTAAAACAACCACAGATGTCGAAGACCTTCAGGCCGACATTGATACTATCACTCATTGGTGTGCAAGTAACAATATGTCACTCAATGTTGACAAATGCTGCTTTATTAGGTTTTCACGTAAACAGTCACCATTTCCGGCAACTTATACAATTAAAAACAAGCCTTTATGCGAGGTCGATAGTGTTCGTGATTTAGGTGTGATAATGGACAATAAGCTCTCCTTTCATAGTCACTACGACCATGTGATAAAGAAATCTATGAAAATTGGTGGGTTTGTTGTTAGGCACTCTAAAATATTTCGCAATTCCTTCCTCTCTATCAGACTCTTTTATAGCCTAGTTCGTAGTACTTTGGAGTATTGTAGTGTGGTCTGGAATCCTGTATACAATGTACATGCTGATCGGCTGGAAAGGGTCCAATCCAGGTTTCTTTACCACATAACGTATATGGATCAATTGTGCAAATCACTTAGATCATACGATTCTCGACTCCAGCATTACAATGTAATGTCGCTTGCCAACCGCCGTATGGTTAGTGATATTGTCATGTTGTATAAGATATTGCATGGCCTTGTTGACTGCCCCGAACTCCTTGAAAGAGTTACGCTCAAAGTTCCTCGTTCTGGAACGTATTTATCTGCTAATAAACCTACATTTGCTAGACCACGGTGTAGAACCAATCTCTTTATGCATTCTCCAATGTACCGTATGTTCAACTCCTACGATAAGTTTAAAGATGTCATAGATATTTTCAGGCTTGGTTCGTTGACCTCTCTAAAACTGAACCTACTTAGAGCAATGGAATGATGTAGGGTTATCTTGTTACGTTCTCATAAGTTATGAGTTGTGTGTTTTCTGTTTTATATATGTATTTTTTTTTTATGTATTTTATGCATTTCTAATTTATTATTTGTTTTGCGTTCGAGCTTAATTTTAATTTTTAATTGTTATGTTTATATTGTATAGAAATGATTAGGTAGACAAATTAAAATTTAGTTTCTGTTTGTATACTAGTAACATATCTGTTTTTGTTTTCTCGTCTTTGTTTATAACTTGTAGCTAGCTATTACATAACCATGTTAGGACTACTCCTAGAAGAATGAATGTGCTCGTTAGCTATTATTTTATGTAAGTCTTTTATGTTTTTTAAAATGTTCATTCAGTTTTGTAGTCTGTCAATAAAAAAAAAAAAAAAAAAATATATATAATAAAATAAAATAAATACAAAGTTCCCAATAAATGTTTATATTTGATTTGTAGTTGGTACTTTGGCTGGCATTGTAATAGTTTATTTAATTTTTATTTGTGTATATAATCATTCTAAACTTGTGAGTTTCTGTTACAAACAGAAACTCACAAGTTTAGAATAATTAACTGATTATATTATTATGATTATTGATAAACACTATCTTTGCTTATGTTATATTGTATAATTTTCTTCAATTTTCCTTTTTTCTAATCACCAATATTATTATTCTATAAGCGGTAGTCTTCGTTGGCCTGAGTGTTTTTAGAATTGCTTATAGACTTTTTTGTATAAAGGCCGTTTGGCAACCCAAAGATATTAAAATAAAATAAAATATAGTTTTTTAAAGTCAGATTTTCGGGAAGATACTATGTGTTTCTTAAAGTATTTTATATTAAGTAAGCTAGGTCTATTCGTTAGACATTGTACATAACATAAGCTTTCTGTAATTATTTTAACTTATAAGACTAATGTATAATGTTGTTTATAGACATAAATAATAAAAAAATACGGAATAGGTATATAAACAAATAATGACTTAACTAAATTATCTCTGCACATTATAATAGCATTCCCATACTTAATAAAGTTGACAACAAGAATATCTAAGAGCCAGAAACAAGTTTGACCCGTCGATGTCTTCGTGCCTCTAGTACCTACTTTAACAAGGTGTTTATTCCTTTTATAGTCGTTACGACTATCCCCACACGTGAGCTCAGTCCCGTTATATATAGTATAAAATGTGTGAAAACCACGTTAATTTCCATAGTGTTCATTCCTACTAATATCTCTTTTCTTCCCACTTTTTTTTAAAGTGTTTTCATATTTAGATTTAGTTTTATCAAAACAGTCTATACTGATTAATTTTTTAAACGAATTTCGTTTCATATGAACAAATCAATAATCCTGGAATAATTTTGATTAAAGTTGAAAGAAGTACGGACAATATACTGGCGTCTTTCTTTTTCCAGGGACTCCGACAACCCCGTGCCGCTGGACTCTGAGCTCTGTGCTGACATAATAAGAGCGCTGGAGGAAGCGGCGGAGTCGGGCGGCGCGCCGCAGCGGTACCGCGGCGGCGGCTCCGACACCGGCGACAGCGACGACGCCGACACCGACCGTGACACCGACCCGCAGCGCGACACTGATCGAGACACCGACCGCGACACTGACCCTCATCGGGATACAGACACGAGACTCGAGACTACGCACTCTAGGTACGTATCGACACGAGGCGCGCCAGGGTTGCCAACCAATAAGGAACTAGCTTTTGCCCGCGGCTCCGCCCGCGTGGTTTTTTGACTTTTGTGCTACCACAGGAACCTTTTATTTTTCCGGGATAAAAAGAAGCCTATGTCACTTTCCGGCCTTTGAACTATATCCATGCCAAAATTCAAGTTAATCCGCTACTCCGTTGCGGCGTGAAAGAGGAACAGACCAACAAACTTTTCGGATTTATAATATTAGTATGATTGTTGGGGTCAGGTCGCTAACTTCCGACCGGATGCAATTAGTCCGGTCAGATTAAATTTTGAACGCGACGCTTCTAATCATAGTAGTCATGGAGCTAAAAAAACAATAAAAAAAACTGTATGAGCACGGACCAATGGAAAAAAAATAATTTATTGTGGGTTGAAATTTTTAAAGAAACTATAGCACCCAAATCTAAGAATGATACAATTTTTTTTTCAACTTTGGTCAGATTTATGATGTCCGGGTATGGTGGCTGGAAAAATTGGCAACCCTGGGCACGACACCACACACTCTAGATACGTATTAATATACGTGGTGGAGTCAGTTAAGTCCGATACGGGTGACAGCGACGACGCCCCGACCGCGAAACCGACTCGCAATGCGACACTGGCCCTCACCACGATCTATCCCAATACTCGACACTACACACTCTAGGTACCTTCCTACGTATTTCTGTTAGCGGCGGAGTCAGTCGGCTCCGACATTGGCGACGATTATGACACTGATACCGACCCGCAACGCGACACCGATCACGGTACTTATCCTCCAGTACGTGATAAACGTAACTAAGTAGGTAGTGTAGTAAAGTTATGAGATTGTGATATAAGTGACCGTTCACAGGAGCGCGGACAGCGGATCGGGCGGCGGCGGGGGCGGCGCGCGCGGTGCGTGTCGCTGGACGCTGACCGGGCGCGGCGTGCGGCTGCGGGCCGACCTCGCCAGCCCCGAGGACGTCACGCTCGACGCCGAGCGCCGCGGCACCTCCGTCTGAACACCGACCTACTGTACTGCCACCACACGCTACAGCGCGGCGCGTGTCACTGGACGCTGACCGAATAGACCGCATCTGTCACAACACGTCACGTACTGAACGGATGTCACACGCTGCAGCGCACCACTTCCGTCTCAACACGTCTCGTACTGATCTGACGCCACACGATACACCGCGAAACTTCCGCCACAACACGTCACGTACTGAACTGACGCCACAAGCTACAGCGCGACGCCTCCACCACAACACGTCACGTAATGAACTGACGCCACACGCTACTGCGTAACGCCTTCGCCACAACACGTTACGTACTGAACTGATGCCACACGGTACTGCGCGACGCTTTCGCCACAACACGTTACGTACTGAACTGATGCCACACGGTACTGCGCGACGCTTTCGCCACAACACGTTACGTACTGAACTGATGCCACACGGTACTGCGCGACGCTTTCGCCACAACACGTTACGTACTGAACTGATGCCACACGGTACTGCGCGACGCTTTCGCCACAACACGTTACGTACTGAACTGACGCCACACGCTACAGCGCGACGCCGCCTCCGCCACAACACGTTTACACGTCACAAACTGAATTGACACCACTAATGGGTGTCAACATTTTCAAAGTAGAAAAAAGTCCATTTGGACGCTGAGATTTTGAGAGAGATTCTCATACACTTTTGGTGGCAAATGCCACCAAAAGTGTATGAACAAAAGAATGCAATTTTTACGGCGGTACAAAATTTTGAAAAGCTCTCTATTCGTCCAATAAAATTCTGTACCGCAAAACACTAGAATACGTGCAAAAGGCTACAAAAACTCGCTGTAGTCATCAAAACAAAAAACTGCGTTTAATCGTATAAGTCATATTAAGCTTACAAATTCCAAGCCTAATATTAAGAGAAGAGTGATCGAAACATAGATCTGAAACTGTTACTTTTAAGCTTTAACTTGTTAGATCGTCCTGTAAGTTTATAGAGATCGGGTTCAAAGAACTTCTCGTGTAATATCTATGATTTTTACTTTTACAGTCTATATGTAAACCACAAATACGTACGCTTTGGTTTTAAAACACATTTAGAATTAAGTAACCAAAGCAGGAATGACGACAACTTCCTATGTTGAGGTTTAACGTAACTGCTAGGCCTAGTATACAGGGTTATTTCTAATCAATTAGCATCCTTCTAGGGGATTATTCTGTACATCAAAACTAACAACTTTTGTTCTGCGACTTTTGTCAAAATTAAAAAAAAAATTGTTGTTCCATAGAAAAATATCGTTCACCCGCGACAAAATAATCAGCTGATTTTTTTTAGTTTTGACAAAAGTTGTTAGTTTTTATGTACAGAATAAGCCCCTAAAAGGATGCTAATTGATTAGAAATAACCCTGTAGTTGCTATAATTGCGACTTTTACATGTATAGGTCGAATCATACAACTTGGCGGTTGCGACATTAGCTACAGCTGCCGATAACCCAATCCTCGCGCAATAGTTAATTGAGCTTCAGCCAGGGTTAGGCTACTCGCAGCTTGTACCTAACATCACAGAGGCCAAGTAGTATCATTCGATCTATGGTATTCGTGCATTACTATCTTAATAATATCTTACTAATATTATAAACGCGAAAGTTTGTGAGGATGGATGGATAGATGGATGGATGTATGGATGTTTGTTACTCTTTCACGCAAAAACTACTGAACTGATTGAGATGAAACTTTGCAATAATATAGCTTATATATCAGAATAATACATAGGCTATAAATTATAATGATATATTACGTATGTGGGCGAAGCCGCGGGTAAAAACTAGTGTCCATATAATACGTCTTTAACGCCGCGTGCGCTCGTGCATTGTAATAAGTATAAAGTGTAACTCTGGATACCATTTTAAGGCCTAAACCAATACCCTTATTGGGTAAGCTTGGTGGCGATTGTTTTGGTTTCATCCTGCTCGCAACAAATGATTCGCGTCTTAAGCAAAGCGGTATAAAACGCAAATATACCGCCAAAGTTATTTCATAAGACAAAGTATAAGATGTAAGATTGGTAACGTCATTAATAAAAAATATGCAATCTCATTAATTTGTAATACCGAATGTCTGTAAACGACAAACGTATTCTAGGGTATTATTGTACTCATTATTATTTTCAACTTTTACTATGGAACCTTCCCTGAAACTACTGAAAAAAATACTGATCCATTTGTCATAATGATCAGTACAGCGATATCCTAAAATATGTCCGTCGCTTAGAGAAACGCCCAGGGGCCAGAATTTCCAAATTCGAACGCCTAGGAACGTATACTTACGGAATTTTAACAGATTGTATGAAAACTCTCTACAGGGTTATTTCTAATCAATTAGCATCCTCTTAGGGGCTTTTTCTGTACATCAAAACTGACAACGGAACTTGTATGAAGCATTCGCAACTTCCACAGAAAATATACAGGGTTATTTCTAATCAATTAGCATCCTTTCAGGGGCTTATTTTATACATCAAAACTAACAACTTTGATTCTGCGACTTTTGTCAAAACTAAAAAAAAATTGGTGTTCCATACAAAAATATCGTTCACTCGCGACCAAATGTATGGAACAACTGTTTTTTTTTTTGAGTTTTGACAAATGTTACAGAACAAAAGTTGTTAGTTTTGATGTATAAAATAAGCCCCTGAAAAGATGCTAATTGATTAGAAATAACCCTGTATTTTGTCTATGGAAGTTGCGAATGCTTCATACAAGTTCCGTGTGCGACCAAGCCGTGCGAAGTTGAAAAATCATGCCCCAGTGCAATACGACAGTGAAAAGATTGTAATACCAAAATCGCTGTCGCTTACATCATCGCGTTTGTAAATAGTCGCTTGTCGCTGAAAAGCCCTTCTCATTATGATATGCACATAAGTCCTAAAGTATGTGCAAAAAGAGAACCATCAAAGTCGTGAGTGCGTATCGTATTAGAGATGGGCCTAAATCGCACTGCATTAGGCAGCTTGAGTGCGTAAAGGAATCCGTTAGGTTCCAATCCTCAGTCTAAGTGCACTTCACGTCATACAACGATAGTTTAGTGTTAAGGTTGTAACTTTAGAAGGTGTTATCGCCATGATATAGAAATGAACCTGTAAACCCTGGTTGCTTAAAAATTGTAATAAAAGCAACCATTGGCGTTGCTGGAGATTTTGTCTAGGGAGAGCAGCTGCGTATTTCAGTCCATGAAAATATGTTTTTTAAGTTTCAAGTTTTCTGGGGTTGTCTTGGGCATATAAAAAAAATCTTGAAAGAAGTTATAGAGTGGGCACGGTTTACCCGTGACTCCCCATTAGCTATGTCCATGAAAGCTACATATTAAATAGGTAGGACTATCGCAAAGTCCATCTGAAGAAGTAGTAGTTACTCAATTTGTCAAGCCTCATAGAGATTTAAATTTAAAGGCTATTTAAAGTTCACAATGAAGTTAAAATCGAGCGTAAGGCAGATTTTGCTGATGAACGGTGTGCGCCAATCCGCCAATAGAATCGCTCCACGTCAGATGTGACGTGATAATTCGCCAATAGAATCGCTTCACGTCAGATGTGACGTGATAATCAGCCAATAGAATCGCTTCACGTCAGATGTCACGTCATAATCCACCAATAAAATGAAGCTATTCTAATGGTGGATTTTCCTCGCACATCGCGCATCTACACATCTCTGACGGATTTGCAGCCTTACAGCTATCCGTGCAATATTATTTATTGTTTTTTTTTGTAAATAAGATAAATTAAGCTTTTTATTGTCGCCAAGCAGTGCCGACGCGACCATTTAAACTTTATTCTATCGAATAGTGCCTAGACTTAACCATAAACAAATAATGCATTTAATTGTAAATAACAATTTCATATATTTATTAAAGCGCGGGTTCCATAGTAGTGACGTGGAACAGAGTAGACATTAATCATAATTATGGCGTTCAGCCATTGCAAGAATCGACATTATTTTCCTTTAGATGTTGTATATGCCGAATCAAACTTATTGGCGTCTGTGATGTTAGCTTTTCTTTTTTTTATTTTTTTTTATTTCAAATAGGTTTGCGTTTGACTACACACTGCCTGATGTAAAGCAGATATGCGGTCTAGGATGTAGCACACTTACCTAGAAGATACCTATTTACTCGAGATTTGAAGACACCTACATTGTACTTTAACGGAAAGCTACAAGCTGCGCATAACCCAATCGCAAACGACTGCCTCGGTGGCTCAGTGGTTAGTGACCCTGACTTCTGGACCACTGCTGGACATAGGTCTCCTCTATGGATTTCCAATAAGGCCGGTTGGAAGCTGGTCCGTGGTCTCCATTCGAGATTTTACTATACGAACTTATTATTATCACTTACATTAATAGTTCACAAATGAGGTTATCACTCATTTTGGATAACTTTTACCATGGGCGGAACCAGGAAACCGCGAAAAGTAACATTATCTTGCAACAAATACATTTTTTCCATATTGACTGCCTCGGTGGCTCAGTGGTTAGTAACCCTGACTCTTAGGTCAAAGAGGCGTGGGTTCGATCCCCACGCAGGGCAAACATTTATGTGATGGTTTAGTTTTATTTAGGTACTATCTATATAAGTATGTATTTAAAAATATGTATATGTAGTATATCAGTCTCTGGCAACCATATTACAAGCTTTGCTTAGTTTGGGCTCAGAGACCGTGTGTAAGATGTTCCCGAATATTTATTTATTTATTATTAATCCTGACTACGCTCACTTAGCAGCAGTGCGGGGATTGAGTTTCGCCCAGCTTGTAGCTATCTTCACACCCGCCAAGAAGTTTGGTTCGGGCTATAAATGACAAAGAAAATAATATTGAAAATGACAGCTCGGTATCTACGCTCTGCGACACTATCTTGCAATTACTATCCGCGCGGGAAAAAGCAATTTAGATATGAACAAGTACTGCCAATTGCCTGAAATCAAATTGCGAAAATGCAGCTAACTAGCTTAGTTTATAGTTACAATTTTAGAGTATAGGAAGAAGCTTTAGGTAGACGTTATAAATTTTGGACCTTAAACTAGAAATCAACAAGAACATGGCCTAAAAATACTTACGGTTATCTACTTCCGTCATCAGTCAAATCAATTAAAGAATAAGAAAAAAGATAATCCAAATTATCCAAAAAATTAAGTCAACATCAAATATGATATCTCGGACTCACACGCCTAAATTCCTTTATAGGGAATCTAATGTATTATAAGAATCATGTTAGGATAAAACACAAAGCGCTTTTATTAATGTAAGATGCTTAGAAACGAAACCTATTATGAAATTTAAAAATGAAACAAATACCATTTTTTGTTGCATTGCAAGCTCTCGTATGACCGCCTTAATACGTATCTAGTTTATAGCTCTCTATATTCAAAGCCAAAATCGAGATTATTTACATATTTAATTTATTAAATAAACATAATACATACGTATATGACTAATAAATAGTATTTAAGAAATCAATTACAAATTGTTTAATTGTATTTGTACATTATTCGAATGGCAGCTTCATTGTACGCCAGTTTGCTCATTAAATGTATAATACGTTGCTAAATGAAGAAGTAAATGCTTTATTCACAAATTATATTTATTGACGTAGTTTTTAACTCGATGTTTTTATTTTTACTGTTCATATTTAAGTCTTTGCTTCGTGCTTATCTGTCTTGCTCGGTTAGACGTGCATCGACATATTTAAAAGAATAAGCCAGTCAATTTCATTGAAATACATCGTAAGCGAAAATAATTAGACAAATGTCTAATATTAAATAAGGGAACTATATAGATTAATCATATAATATATAAACGGTTTTTAGTTGGATCAACATGTTGTAGGATTGACTGATTTATATTATTATTATTTAGACTAATGAATATTTGTTTTAATTTTTAATTAATTCTAAATTGTATTATAAATGTTTATAATATGGACTCTGTCTGAAGTAAATAAACTAAATAACTTTGTTAAATAACACTACTGTCTGTTGTGAACAAGTTCATTCTCAATCAGAGTAAAAGAAATAATTATTTAATCCTTTTTAAGGTCGTATTATAAGCTGTTTTTTTTTGTATTTTTAAAGAAACTCCTGAGCGAGACAAACCAGCATGAAGCATGGGCTAAGAAAGGCTGTTAAACTGAAAACGTGCCAGTGGCGACCTCTTCTTTGTACTGTTCCGTAACTTGCGCAGATTCATGTCCGCCGCACTGCTTCTGCCGTCCTCAGTGTGGCGAAACCCTTATGTAAATCATATATTATCTAGGTACAGACCGTTTCACTCACGAAGTCGCGCCCCTCCACAGTAAATTATTGGTTTGCATTTATACGCGTAGACCTCGTTTGTACACAACTCCTTAGTGTGCGTGTAGAGGCTAATAGTACAGACAGTAAAAAAATATATAAAATATGATCACTTAGGTTAGAGGGTTACACTGTCGTACAACTACATAAATATATAGGGGCGCGCCTTGGTGAGTGAACAGATCTGTACCAATCTGTCAACAATTCGAGCACATTTGCATTTTCTTGTCCCAGCGAATTAGGTAGCACTAACTCGATGCCGTACCGCAATACTTTAAATCGCATTAAAAAATTTCTCTTATTGGTCTGTGATTAAAAATATCGGACCCTTAAATCTAATACACTGATATTCATGTCCAAGTGGTGTAATTTAATCTATTATGGCATTGGCGATAACCGATAATTCTGTCGATTTAAGAAGTGTCATGGTACGGTGCGGAGTTTTAAAAAACTAAATTAGCTTCAACGCGAAATGTATCGTTAATTCGTGATCTTCAAAGCAATGTTTAGATAACGCAGTGTTGCAGGTTTTTTTTTTAAATAAAAGCCCAAGAAATTAACACTTGTTTCTCTTTGTGACCTTTACGTCTATTGACTGTAGCTTTCGCCCTATTGTATTTCCAGATTGGTTCGTGGCTGGCTGCCCACGCGTAGGTATCTGTCTGACAGCTATATGTACGTTTGTTTATAATATCCAGTTGGGTTTATTAGTTACAAATACATATATAATAAGCCCATAGAGCTACTATATGCCCAATTATGGAGGCGGCATCGTAGGTTATTTAAGTATTTGTTTCTTTATCACTTTAAGCATTCGATAGAGCCTAGAACCCTTTTGACGTTGCTATTAAATTTACAATGGCGCCTTCATAATTGGGTATGTAAATATACTTTTGATAGTAAGTATTTTTTAGTAGATTTCAGTTTTCTTTTCACCCTTTGTTCTAAAAAGGTGTACTGAGGGTACTGAGCGCCACACAAATCGGCAGATGAGATGTTAGCCGCAGATGACACTTCGCCGTGATTGGCTAATTATTGAGCATGTGTGCACAATTCCAACGCCGCATGTCGTTGTGCGTAGGGAGCGCGCGGGAGGCATGAGGTTGACGGGCGGGTGTGCCCCGGCGTCTCGTTTCTCTGGCTCCCGCGAATGTCTATATTTCGGCTTTTGCGCACCGCTCTGCGCATAACTTCGCATCCGTCGATTTGTGTGGCGCTCAGTTACAGACTCAAAAAGTAATTTATAAGCCGGCTTAGGTTCACCGAAATAGTATTTTGCACAGATAAGTGCGCGAAGTGGGCAGCGCGTTCACCTCAAAACGAAAAATAAAATGAAGGCGATGACCTCAAGGTAGATCAGGAACATCCCCCCTTACCACCTAAGCAATAGCAATCGTTTATGACTTCATTTTAGTCATTTGGCACCGGTCAACGTCACATAGGCGGTGCCAAATGACTAAAAGGAAGTCATAAACGATTGCTATTGCTTAGGCGGTAGGGGGGCTGCTGGTCAGCTGAATAAATTAGCTCAATAAAATAATTATTTATGTATAATACTGTGTATAAATTAGGGGTGTCGATAGGGAACGTGTAGGTGAAATAAAACAAGTTGATTATTGAATCGAATTTAAAATTTATTAAACCTACCTAGCTATTAAAATTATAAACTTCGCTCTTTACACGTTTGTATCACTTGATTTAAAAAATATAAATGTACCTATTTTAGGAACGTGCGGAGTACGTGGACACGTACAAAATAATTATTTTTGGTTTTAATTGTGCACTTTTACTTCTATTCCCAGAAGTCCCTACGAGGGGTTTTATTTTTGTTTTATATGAACAGTAACTTTATTCTCACTCATGAAAAGAAATATGAGACAACATGAGAATCTTGATCAAATATTGTACAAAATTAAAACAATTATATTTCATGGAAAAATAACTCGACTAAAATTACGCGTCATGAAGTTGTCGAAATCTTGTCCGCCATCTTTCTACACCGCCATTTGTATTTACCATAATGAAGCCTTTTTAGAGCCCACGCGACACGTCAAGCAGAAGTCAACAGATTTCTGCACTCTCAATAGAGATATCAATCGCGCTAAACTCATACTCAAGTCGTACTAAAGTTACAAAGTTATTATACTCACAATTTTATTCGAGTTATACTGATTATTAACCCCTGAAGAAAAAGAGGGGTGTTAGGAGTCGGTGTGTCTATAATAATCTGTGGCTTCGTAGCCCGCAAACGAATGGACTGAGTCTATGCGATCTTTTCTTTGAAAGATGATGTAACTGAGATGGTTTATTAAAGGTTTCCAAAGTTTCAAATTTTACTCTTGTTTAAGCAAGATCACGACGATAGCGCCATATTGAGCGCCAAGTATCAAGAGCGATTGCCATTGTAAAAATCTTGCCCATGCAAGTTGGATGCAATACTAATGGTATTGCTACGCAAGCTTTTTACATTTATTCTTGAAATGAGTTTGAAAATGGAATGAATTGCCAATGTAGAGCATAAGTTCGAAATGTAACATAGAAGTTTCCCAAAATTTTAATTTATATAATTCAAAATAAATAATTTCTCTTCATGAGTTTTCAAAACTAGTTCCCGGTACTCCCACGTTTTAGAGTGAATATAAATATGTATGTAATTTCAATTTATAGTCATAAAAAAGCTATACTTCATCGTTAGAAATGGTAAGCGAATACAAACGTATCATTAAATTATTCCTCTACTTCTATTGCTAATTTAACAATTATAATTTTATAAAATTTGTTGGGCCTACCTACCTAATGATTAAATAAAATAGAAAAATATAAAACAGAGTTATTATGCATACGCAACAAACCTCTTTTTATATAAAAAAAAAAAACTTAAAACTAAAACAAACTACATGGTGTTTTATTTGAATATTAGTTATGATTAGATGTTAAATATTGTTGTGCTTTTTGTATCCAACGGCAACCAATTACATTAGTCCTGTTTTTCATTATTCTAAGCATTAGTCAGAGGTCAGTGGTGTACTATAGCAGGTCATCAACATACAAGTCTAGAGATATATGTATGTATCTATATTATTGATTTTGTCTCAGCCTTTATAAGCAACAAAAGCCAAGTAAGTCTATATAGCGTACATTCAAAATGCTCTAAATGTACGCTATATCGAACGGGCGGCTACACACGTCACACAGTCATTATAATATAATAATCGAATTATTCGGACAACTTTTAAAAAAGAGACGAATCCAGCCAAATTAAATTAAATTCATGAATTGATACTCAAACAACTGCGGAAAAAGGGATGAGTATAAGACTCAAGAGTCATCGTAGCTTTCGAACCTCTTTCCTTCTTCAGAATTTCGAACTGATGATCTGATTTTGAAGTTGTAAAATGTTGTTTTGGGTCAGGATTTTTTTATTTAACACGCTTTTATTAGGTCGACCTGTATGTAACTATGTAATGGAATCTAAGGTAACGAATATAAACATCTTCCAAGGGTCGTAGCGTCATGAAAATTGGCAGCTGTATGTAGTTCTGATGACAATACAATAATATGGTACTGTCGAACTGATCTGATGATGGAGCCGGAAGATATGAACCTGGAACTTCATGATGGAAAATCGTATCATAACTGTTTTGGATTTCTTAGAAAAGTCTTGTAATTAACTTTTTTCAGGATTAGGTTTCAAGGTCTGATGATAAAGCCGGAAGATAGGCACTAAAGCTTGTTTTTCTAGTGTTTTTAATACTATTAATTTAATTTAGTGCTCTTGTTCTTGTACTTTAGAGTTGATTCCAAAGTTACAACCGCCCTCAGTGTAGATTTCACCTCACTCATTAAGTTTCTCAAATGCATGGCAGAGGGAACCACTATCGCACGTTCTGATTGAACTTGCATTACAATGCTCTTTATGGGCATCTAATAGACTTCAAGAACTATATAACCGATTGTGATAGGCTTAAAGAACTGTAAGAACACATTTTGCGACACTTGTTCATATTTGTAGTACCCAACTGACTTCTGTTACACATACTTTTTTAAATCTAGTTAGTATTGCCTGATTTAGTTTTATTAAATTTAATTTACGTAAAAAATCTAAAACACGATATTTACAAAAATCCAGTCATTTAAAACAGGCATTACAAAGCTTCACAAAAATGCAAAAATTTTCCGAAAAAAAAAACTGCCGGACATATTTATCACAAAAATGGTTTTCCAAATAAATGCATCTTTTTAGTTTTAGGCAATTAAAAAAGCTTTTGTGGAATGGAAATGCCAATCAGTCTCACAACTTCATAATTCAGTCACTCGACCAAAGACATGAAAATTCTTATGTGATAAAGATATGTACCGACTAGAGTAATAAAAAATAAAATCGCGAATGAGGTGTCCCGTAGATACCTACAGCCTGATTATCAACCAATCACAGCTCTTCATTTAAGCATCTCGGGCGTGATTGGTCGAATACTAGGCCACAGGCGTCAGAGGGACGTTTGAATAGACAGTCGTTGGTGGCCGTCGGATAAACACATTGTAAAAGATAGTAAATAACTTAACATAGTGATTAAACATTTCAACGTAACAAATGCCACACTCCTGCAAACTATTACTAAGTAAAGTAAAACTATTGATGCGCTGTATATTCATCAAAAATCAATGAAATTGAAAAAAAGAAACATGATTGAAATTGATAAATATGAGTTGTAAATAATGTCTATTCATAGGAGAGAGTACACTATACACAATAAATTAATTCTTTCTTGTCTTAATAGAAGTTTCGCTCTTCTTGTTTTGCTTTTTTTCTCGCACTTTTTACTAAATTGATTTTCCATTAATATGTATGTTATTCGGCTTTTGTATAATAGGTATACAGGGTGACTGCCAACTCATTAGCGATACTTTAGGATGTTCTGCTCGAGCCATGACCAACTTTTACTACGGGGCCAACTCCAAAATCCCGAAAAAATATTAGCGGTTCCTTATATTTTGTAGGTTCGACGAAGTATTTGGCATGGAATGGATTTATTTTTCGTTAGAAAGGAATTATTTGGTTTGGTTCCATAGTAAATAATGCCATAATGACAAGCGCAACTACATAGGGAAACATTTGATAAAAAGACCGTATTGTTAAATATACGTCATTTTCAAATAATTGTACAAAAATACAGCTTTATAAAGGGCAGCCCGTGGAAGTATTTTGGGTTCCTAGAAGATCTGAAAGCCTTATAATATCAATCCACATCTAAACCAGCATACTGTACTCTCTTCTGATGAATATTTAGAATAGTATGCCAATAGCAAGTGCCTAATAAACGATAGGTAGGTATGTGTATGTATGTAAAGTACCTAAGTAATTTCTGGTATTCGACGTAACTTTTATAGAATATAAAAATAAATATAGCTCTAATACATGTTAATATCTAAATATTTTAATATGTATAATTAGAAATACTAGCAAGCTAGACTACGAACTATGGCCACACAGAACATTTTGATTCTTATATTTAGAACTACACTCTTTACGCGTAACAACGAAATGAATCGACACTCTTGTTTAATTTCGAAGTTTAAATTATAGAGAGCAGAAACCTCGGTACGAGATTATTCATAAAACTACATATTGTTATTGCGTGGCTCAATACATCAATTGTTAGTTATCCTACGTTACCGCTAGGGGTACTAGATGTATGGAGCCACACGAAAACGATTAAAAGTGCTACAGTGAAACCTCGATTATCCGAACCTCAGTTATACGGATTCGTGATTATCCGGACCACTACACGCGGTCGACAAAATTTAATTTTCAAGTTGAATCCATACATGTTAGAAGTTTCATAACCCGTCCTATCTTCCCTCTCTTTCTCTGCTCTTCGCGAATTGTTATTGCTTTTGTTACTAAGTGTACTCCGCTACGCTGTCGCCGCGAGATCTCTGAACTTGAATATTTCCAAGCGTAAGCGTGTTAGCGCTTAAAATAAACATTATTGATTCATTAAAAAAGTGAGAAACTGGTAGTAATTTAGATAAGACAAATAATAAGAAAAACAGCTTATTTTATTCATTGGGATATCCGGATCTGCGAATATCCGAATGCTCAATGACACGAATTATCCGGTTAATCGAGGTTTTACGGTATTTAGAACTGAGTTGCAAATTTTATTGCAACTGCCGACAGCACGTTCAGCGGTTGATACAAACTAGTAGTGCAGCAGCTGTAGCAGACTTCATTTGTTTTGGCCATAGCTGCACTGCACTACCAGTTTAAATTAACCGCTACACGTGCTCTTTGCAGTTGTTGGCAGCTCGGTTCCAAATGGCATCTTAATGATTTCGTATAGTGATAATCTCATATTAAGGGTACAGACCTGAAATTTACCTAGAAGCCCAAATACAACTGTAATTTTAACGGCTAAATAGTCAGTTAATAATTGCTGTTCAACTGTGCGCACTAAGGAAGAAGATTCACAAACAAATACTAAGACAAATTCTTAAGCCGCGTATCGACTAGTACTTTGTTCTACGCGTTTTAAAATACCCCAAAATCTTCATTTGATATCTGAATTCTTTGATTCTTATTTATTAATTTAATAATAATACAAAAAAGAAAATGTATATTAAGTTTAACTTATCTTTTGTATATATAATAAACAAAATATAGAAAGACACACATATCATTCCCAAAAAAGATCTAAAAAAATGTGTTTTCTTAATTTCTAGCTACCCCGCTAACAAATAAAAAATGCAAAGAGGAAATATACATTCCGTACAGCTCGCGCCACGTGTTTTTTTTGCAAAATTGATTTAAGGTGTAAAGTAAAATTGATGTTTCACTGCGCAGTTGGAACTGCGCATGCTGCCCGCTGTTCGTATTGTACTACAGATGCACAGAACGCATACCTTAGTCGTTATTTGATGCGATCTGTACAGACTCAAGTGAAATTGTAAAAACCAAAGAGTATTTGTGTAAGACTTCTTCCTGGGCGAGTACACGAGAAATCGACGATAATTCAATGAATTTTTGTTCAATGGCATTGATTTGATTCTTGTTCACGTTTGTTCAAACTTAGTTATATATATCAGAAATAAGACACTAATAAATAATATTATTTAAATATAAAGTGTAAAAGATTAATTGCATAGCTTTTTCTACTACACATTTAATTAGTTCCTTGGTAATCCCGCTCTCTTTTTGTCTAAAAATATTCAGTTACTGGTACATTACAAAAGCAAAGCCAAAACAGACGATTTTAGACGAAACAGTATGTTTAATAAAGCTGTCTAATAGACAATAGACATACAGATACAGACAAAAATTGATATTCAACTGGCCAGTTAGTTTCTCCCCAATTATCTGAAGACGTAAATAAGTAAATAACGTGTCACGCGTTTAGGCCTTTAGAATACTTTTTATATTTAAGAATTCATTCGACCTCTAGTACTAAAACGTCATTCGTAAACCCACAAGCCCATTCCAACGAAATCATCGCGAACAAAATGTGCCGTGTCGACATATGCATGTAGGTATAAAATTATTGCAAATAGTCCGCTAAAGAAAAGCAGTGTCTAAAATATCCTCAGATAAATGAGTTCACTAAACTATAACAGAATACGGCTAAAACTCACGTTATAATTATACGGTCGATCCGCAAGGAATCCAACCAGTTTCAGAGTATTTAGAACTCCATCCTCAGGGAATACGCGCACCCCCGTCGACCGGATGGATGGATGGAGTTCTAAATACTCTGAAACTGGTTGGATTCCTTGCGGATCGACCGTATAATTATAATGTGAGTTTTAGCCGTATTCTGTTATAGTTATGATGAATACTCACGGTAGTTTTAATGAAGTGAGTTCACTAAATGTATAAGATTTGATTAAAGACCACCAAAATATATGTTTTATAGGCCGCAATCAAATTTCTTAGCTGCTGTGATGTTAGCTACAAGCTGCGAGTAACCCAATAGGCATGATGACAAAAAAATATAATTAATCCGACAAATAGACTATTAAAATCTACTATTAAGATCAATAAATATTATACACATATTTTTTCTTTTGTCAATTAAACAAAAGCTGACGATAATATAGCCTGTTAAAATTCCACGTGACGTCACAAGTGCCATACAAATGTATAGACTTCTGTAAGAGAAGTGACGTCACGACCCCCACTCCCAAACTTTGACAAGGTTTATCTTTGTCATTTGTTGTTTGATTGACAAATTAAAAAATACGTGACCAATATTTTTTATTTACCTAACTCACGGATTGATTGTAATAATGATTTTTATAACATATTTGCTCGTAAAGTGGCTGTAATTACACCAATTTCAATATCGTAATGTATTTCATTACGCACTTGTGCGTTATTGTAATGAAAAACGCACGAGTTTTTTTTTTTTTTTAGTTTATTTTTTTTAATTAAGTAACATGCACCGTTTTTTAAAATGCTCCGTCTAAAAATGAACGATACTTTTTAAAATCTTAGCAAAGAGTTTTTATGTCAGAAAAGTGGTCAATATTCTGGCAACGTAACAATCACTTTTAAAAATTGTACAAATTTCTATAACTGCTTTAACAAGTAATTAAAGATTTATTCGTTGAAGAAAGTCAGAGTTTTATTAATTTCCTCGCAATTATGTTATAAAACGTCGTATGACATACGTGCGCTTTGAAAATTACAGCCTCTGCTTCCTTATAGCAATATCGCCTCGGCTGTAATTTTCAACTTACCGCACTTATATCATAACTAGCTGACCCGGCCACGCGTTGCTGTGGCTAAATAAATTAAAATTGCGACTATAATTTGAGATTTAAACTATCCTATCTCTCAAGTTGGATCGAACTGCACATGGTGTGCGAATTTTATTATAATCGGTTAAGTGGTTTAGGAGTCCATTGAGGACAAACATTGTGACACGAGATTTATATATATTAAGATTAGTGCTATTATTTTAAGTCAGGGTTTTGGCGTAGCTTGTATCTAATTTCACAGGCTCCAAAAAGTTTAATTAGGCCTATAATATAGTTTATATTAAAAGTTAGCTCTGCTCTTCTTTACAGGACCCAACATACAAATATGATCTCTGTGTAGGCGGTCCAGTGGGTTGATTATCCTTTTATTGCTTTTGTTTACAATGTAAGACAACATCGCAGCTACATCGCTTAATTTATTAAAGTCCATTACAATTTGAAAACTCTACTTACGACTATACTTATGACTAAGTTTAATTTGTTATTCATATATCGATATAAAATAAAAACATTTCGAAATATACGTTACTTAATCATTATAGCGTTACAAAGGGTAAACAAATAAACTTTATATAAAATCGTTTTTTACATTTAAATATTTAGGATGTAATTTATTATAAAATAGTATGAAGCGACTTTGATAAATCAATAAAGAAAGTGAATACATAATTTAATTTCTTTAGTATCGATTTTTTTGATTTATGAAATTGATTCGATACCCGATTTTGCGTTGGCGAAAATATAAACTTCATTTGGTCCTGAATATCAGTGATATTATAAAAATGCAGTTAGTGAAAAAAGCTACGTTAATTATTGCTAATTCAATTGAAATTGAACTAATTAAAAAAAGCTATCTCCCGTAGCACAAGGAGTGTCAAAATTTCCAACTATAAAGGAGTTGTCAAAGAAACAATCCTATGCGAATATATTCGCCCTATTAAAAATAATAAATTAATTTGATTAATTTGTTATTTAGTCCCAGAGATAACGAAAAAGACTATTGTAATGACTAATAGTTACAATTTGAAAGAAACCCTAGTCATGTTACTAACTATAACAAGAGTATTAAGCGACTTGTATTGAAATGTGATGAACTAAAGCAAACTAAATCTAATTGTATTACAACTACCAACACCAATACATCAATAAATACAATGCTTGTCTGGGAATGTTGTCAATAAAATGCGAATTATAACAAGCCACCGATATTTTACCAATGCTGGTGATCTTATAAGACTCTAAAACAAGTTTTTATATAGATATTTTGTGAAGATCTTTATTTTTTTTTACGAGTTTTTACTACATTCTAAAAAAATATTCTCTATCATAATGAAGCAGTGTAACGCGGTCGCGTTTTTTTTAACATATGGACATAATATGTTATACTTGTATACAGGGTTATTTCTAATCAATTAGCATCCTTTTAGGGGCTTAATCTGTACATCAAAACTACTTTTGTTCTGCGACTTTTATCAAAACTCAAAAATAAATTCAGCTGTTCCATACATTTTGTCGCGGGTGAACGATATTTTTTAAACAACAAATTTTTTTTTTTAGTTTTGACTAAAGTCGTAGAACAAAAGTTGTTAGTTTTGATGTACAGAATAAGCCCCTAAGAGGATGCTAATTGATTAGAAATAACCCTGTATAATCCTGACTAAACCTCACAAAAAAGCCGCGCGTTGATTGGATATTGCGCAGCTTGTAGCCATCTTCATTTCCGCCAACTTATGTGACGCGGCGTCATATTACTTTACTTTCTGATCGTGTTAGATTTGTATCAATAATTTTATTCTAAAAATTACATTTCATCTAGTTAACATGTTGTTGACTGAATTTCTTATAACTTTTAAAGACTTATGAATGAGGATTTACCACTGAGTTGAATCTAAAAGAAACTAGAATTCAGTTATGTCCATCCCATTGTGGATTTAAAAAAGTGCACATGTACAGAAAATATGGTACAGACGCAACGCGGGCGCGTTACAAGTATATTACCATAGAGAATAAAATCGAAACATCGATGTACATTTTCTAAACCAAAATAAATTTCACTGCACTAAAACTATCTTTGCCTTGTAAAAAGAAATGAATGAGACAGAAGATTTTAGTTTTACCAGTTTGGTTTAGTTTAGTGTGTGCATCAGAAACGAGGGCTACAATAGATTAATTTCATATCATTTAGTGTAAATTCTCGTGTATATTCATATTTGTTAGAAAAGTTCCTATTAACTTTGTGTCAAAGAAGACATTGATATTAGTTTATATATTTAGGAATCGAAAGATCTAATATTTAATAAATACACAACATATTTTGTCCATGATATAAATTAATAAGGATGCAATCTTATTTTAAACATGTGATATAAATGTATCTTAATCTACATTGTATATAATAATTATATACTCAGATAAAATAGACGAAAAGATCTTTTTTATAAACTTAAGAACAGTTAGTATTTTAAATATTTATTTTATTTTGTTATGATTTTCAAAATTAATTTGATATAGGATTGTTTTCATACAAGAGAGTATGTGTTAAGAATTAAAGATTTTATTTTATTGGTCCTTACATTTGGCTAAATAATTGTTATAGGTACATTTTTCAAAAGCATCGTTGCGAGTAAAGATATTCGAAAATAAAATTAATTTTAGCTTGTTTTGTTTACTGAACCAGTATTGTTAATGTGGCTGAATTTAATAAAGTAATGATAACTAATTCGCTATACAGAGTATCATAAATTATATTTTTTGGTAGAATTTCTTTATATATTTCTATTAGACATACGATAATGTATGTCAATTTTGTATAGTGCAATATTTTTATAAATTATAAATCTTGGATTGCATAACATCAATATCATATTGAGGTGGGTATTTTGATCAGATGCTTTTGAGTAATAATTTGCATTAGTATTTATATTGATTTGTAAGTTTGTAAAAAGCGAACAGACTACAAAAACTCCTACTAGATATTATACGCAGTCATTAAATCTTATTCCGAACATGCATATCTAATTTAAATTACGCATATAAAACTAAAAAATCTCTTTTACAACTACACGATAAAATCGTTTTGTAACGCAATGTCGGTCGTACTCCCAACTTCCAACATGAGCATGATCTTACGGATTTCAAATCTAAAATAATTAAAAACGCCCTTCATATTTTCCATGTTGGATGAGCCGCTACTTAAAATTAATTTCCATAGTTTCTACGATAAATATGTATTTATTCGTGTCCGTAATAAACGAGTTATGGAACAATTTATTGCCACCGAAAGCGATACGATTACATAGCGTATTTATACAGGGGCAGAGACAGACGGCCGGCTGGCCGACTACATGGCTGGGAACATTTCATATTCAATGATGAAAAAAATATCTTTACAAAAAACTATCGGACATCGGCATCATGTCGGCGTCTACCTTTGGCCCATTTTGAACGTAATGATTAAAGGGATCAACCAAGTCAAAACTGTGTTAGTGAATGATAATATGCGATATGCACGCTCGACTCGGCCGACCGAACGTCGCGAATCCCCGACACGCACAACAGTCCGTCTTCAACATCAGCCTGCGACGAACGACTCGCACTACATTATATCATTGAAAAAATAGACTATAAAGCTTCCATCAAATATCGAATTGTCGAACATCCTCGGGCGCCGCGGCGTCAGCAGCGCGCGCGGGCGGCGGGGGCCGCGGGGGGCGCGGGGCGGGGTCAGTGCAGGCGCTGCACCGGCGTCTGGCAGTAGGGGCAGTCGGGCGCGGCGGCGGCGCACGGCTCGCACACCACGAAGTGGTTGCAGGGCGCCAGCGTGACGGCGCGCGCGCGCTCCTCGCACACCATGCACTTGGTGGCCGTCTCCAGGTACAGCGCCTTCTCGATGTCCTCGAGCTCGGAGCGCGCGGCCGCCTGCAGCGCCTTGAGCGCGGGCAGCGGCAGGCCGCGCAGGTCCCGGCGCGCCGCCGGCCCGCCCGCGCCCGCGCCCGCCGCGTCCAGCTCGCGGCGCAGCGCCAGGGCGTGCGCCAGCGCCTCGTCGCGCTGCCGCTCGGCCAGCGCCGTCTTGCGGTGCGCGTCGTCGAGCTCGCGGCGCCACGCCTCGCACGCCGAGCGCGCCTGCGCGATGCGCTCGTCCCAGCGCGCGACGGCCGCGCGCGACGCGACCACCTCCTCGCGCAGGCGCGACAGCTCGGCGGGCGGCGCGCTGGACGGCGACGCGGGCGAGAACTCGTAGCCGAAGCCCTGCGGCTTGGCGCCGTGCGAGCCGAAGGCGCCGTCGTGCGAGTAGCGCAGGAAGGGCGGCAGCGGCGAGCCGGCGGCGGGCGCGGCGCCGAAGCGCGGGATGTTGACGGGCGCGGAGGGCGGCGGCGCCTCGCTCTCCAGGTCGCGGTCGAGCGCCGCCATGAGGTCGAGCGGGTCCTCGAGGTGCATGTCGTCGAGCGCGTTGCCGACCACCTCCTGCAGCACGACGGCGTCGAAGGCGGAGGCGCGCGGCGGCCACGAGGGCCGCTCGGGCTCGCGGCGCGCGCCGCCCGAGCCGCCGCTGGAGGTGGAGCCGCAGTCGGAGGCGGCGCCGTTGGCGTGCGGCTCGCCGTTGTCCCGCGGCAGCGCGCCCACCAGCAGGTCGGCAAAGGAGGTGCCGCCGTCGTCGCGCGCGGCGCCCGCCTCGTCGGCCGGCTCCACGTGCGCGAAGGCGCAGAACAGGCCGCGCGGGCAGTAGCCGGCCTGCTGCACGTCGTTGCACTTGGTGGACTTGTAGATCTCGGGGTGGAACTGCTGCTCGGTGCGCGTGTGGCAGTAGCCGCAGTTGTCGCCGGCCTCGCAGTTGCTGGGCTCGCCCCACTCCTCGCCGTGCTTCACGTTGGGGCACGGCGTGCTGCGGTACTTGTACTTGCGCGGCGACCGCCGCTTGTCCTGTGTCACATTCCAATATGCCACTTCTAATATAAATAAGCCCCCCAGTATGACTCACAGCCTAGCAAACTTTTTTAAATCAGAATTTGATTCAAGTAATTCCTAATTGAATTCTAATAAAACTTTAATTCTAATATGAAACTTGCTTTTCCAAAAGAAATCTGTCAAATGTTTTAGAAATTACATATTTAAGTTTTTAGAAACTGAAACTTCAGAGGTTTTATTTCAAAAACAACATACCTTGCTATTGTGATATTGAGGGCAGGCGTACCCTTGTCTGCATAATCTAGGCGGGCGTTTGCACGGTTCCGTTTTATAAGATGATAGCACATAATTCGTATCTGAAAAAGATATTACATACTGAATCAAAGTTTTCAATTTAAGATACACAAGATTATCTTTTGCAAAAATAGCATGACCGACTTCACCCGTGTACTGAATCCGCGAATATTTCGCATGGATCGATGTAGCAATTTTCACATTAATGTTGATTTATCAAAAATGGCTCAGCCAATTTCGATAAAATTTAAATGGGACCAATTTTGAAGTATACTCTTTCCAATGAAATAAAAAATTATTGAAATCTAACTACTATGAAAAAATTTATATGTGGTATACCATATAAAAAAAATATACGCGTCGAATTGAGTACCTCCTCCGGTTCGTCGGTCAAATAAAAAGAGGAAATAAGAAAGCTGCTAATTTTAATTAATCCTAGACTGTCAAATATCAATCAGGCTCTGCTACATCCTCAGGAGATCTAAACATAGAGCTAGGGTGCCTTGACAAAGAAGAATACAAATTTAGTACAGACAGACACCTTATCACTTGGGGGCAGGTCGGGCGCTCCATACTTAGAGCGCTATCCGCTCCGTGATGTAAGTACATGATGAAGTACCTACCTTGCCACTTGGGGTCCTCGGAGACGAGGTTCCTCTCGCGGTCGAGCGCGTTGGGCGCGGCGTCGTCCTGCTCCTGGTGCGGCGCCAGCAGCTCGCGCGCGTCCAGCACGGGCGGGCGCAGGTCGGGCGCTCCGTGCGCGAATGCGCAGTGCGCGCCGTTCTTGGTGCAAAGGCCGCGCGCGTCCGAGTCGTGCACGCACATGCACGTCTTGTAGTAGCGCAGGTGGTAGCGCCGCTCCGTGTCGCCCGCCGTGCGGTGCAGGAATGGGCATCTGTGTACAATCAAATGTGGTTTATTATCTAACAGTATACTAAGACTTGAAAGATACTGTATAGGCCGAATCATACAAGTCGGCAAATGTGAAGTTGCGCAATATCCAATCCTGACTGAAGCTAAAACTGCGCGTTGATTGGGTTTCGCACACCTTGATGCTAACTTCACATCTGCCCACTTGTATGATTCTGTCTATACTGGCCTTTAATAGCCGACTACTGAACAGGTCTACCTATATAGGGTGATTGGACCATATTATGTGATTTTAATTTTTAATTTATTATTGATGACATTTTTGAATTTAATTGTAATTTTTATAATTGTCTCTGTTGTCTTATATTATTTATGTGATTTTAATTTTATTTTATTATTGATGACATTTTTGAATTTAATTGACAAGTTTTCATATTTCACAAGGCTATGAAATTCCAAAACCATTTCGAGATATTGCGATTCTGATGATTATGCTTATTTTTCCAAAATTATTGGTGCAGTAACTACAAAGTTATTAAATAAAAACCATCCGTCAAGCCGATTACGGATTCATAATTCATGTTCAGTTGCCTTTGATAAAAAAAAACACTAGCAATATAAAATGACAGTTGACACTGACTTTCGGTTACGTTTTGTTTTGTTATTGTGCTAAGCAAGGCTTAGCAAGGTTATACGCAAGTATACGTATGCTCGACTCGACATAAATCTTATCATTAAATTCATAATTTACGTCCTAAAATTGTTTGGTGTTCTCTTGGAAGTTTTTATTTGATCTCTCCTGATTATTTACGTTAACAAAATGAAAGTTTCGGACGGCTACACAATGGCCGACAGCCGTAATCTACCTAAAGTAGATTACATGATGCTACTGCAATATATGCGAGAAAACGCACAAAACACGCAGTTATAGGATCTAGTCGCCGAGAATCCATTGTGCCCTAGAAATTCCAATCTATGGCCTTAGATTCTATGCCTAGCCAATGAAGATAGATGACTGATTAATTAGTTATTTTTACAATATAAAGGCTAAAGATTAGTAGTAGGCGTAGTAATTTATGATTGAATTTGTTATTTTCGTGGAATGTTATTTAGTTGTGAATTCATGAATGTTTTGATTGTCACTGACACTACTGACAGTGACAGCAAAGCATGCGCCTATTTTTTTTTAGAAAGTGGCTACAGCATTACTCTTTATGAATCCAGAATTTTGCAGTTACGACCTTTTGGAATAAGCTCTTTTTCAAAAATTAATTTTGCGCAAAATATGAGTAATATCGAAAAAATAAAAAATACGTGTTTCTTAATTTTCCATATTCTTTCAGAAAAAAAATAAAAACAAATACGTAAAATATTTGAAATGTTGTCAATTGTATTTTAATAATTTTCTGTATGGTTTTTAAAACTGAAATAAACTGATTAATAATAATAAGTAATCACGCTGGCCCAGTGAGGGTTGGTAGATTCACATACGCCATTAAATTTTATAGATATACGCAGGTTGCCTCATGTCAGTGTCTGGTGTCAGTTTTTAAGCTATCTGAAGGCCTCTGACATGGTTAAAGAGTTAAAACAACCGGCCCCCCGACCGCCTAAGCAAAAGCAATCGTAATAGCAATCGTTTATGAATTCATTTTAGTCATTTGGCACCGCCTATGTGACGTTAGCCATCAATTGCTTTGCGCGGATTGCGAAAGCAATCGTTGAATCAACAACTTTGATGGCTAACGTCACATAGGTGGTGCCAAATGACTAAAATGAAGTCATAAACAATTGCTATTACGATTGCTATTGCTTAGGCGGTCGGGGGGCAGGACCTACAATTTAATGTGTCATCAAAGCCACAGTGGCATTCTTTGTAAATGCCACCCATGGTCAGAATGGTCACCCATCTGAGGATTGACCATGCTAAACATTGTTTAACTTCAATGATTGCTAATGAACACCTAGTCAAACTCTGCTATAGGCTGAATGATAGATTTCGGCGTATGTGAAGTTAGCTACAAGCTGCGCAATAACCAATCAACGCATGGCTTTATGTGAGCTTCAGTCAGGATTGGATATTGTGCAGCTTGTAGCTAATTTCACAACCACCAACTTGTATGACTTGGCCTATATGAGCTCTATAAATATTTAAAACTAGCACAACTGGCAACATAATCACTAGCAGTACTTTTTTCTGAGTAACCTTAGGACGGAGGTAAAATACTAAAAAAAAAACCGGACAAGTGCGTGGCAGGCTCGCACACTAAGGGTTCCGTAAAGTAAGTTGTTAAAATCTCTACACTATAACCATCAACAAAAAAGTTTTTTTTTTTCACTTTTCTCGTACTTTCTATGTTTTCACATACGTCGAAATTACACATTGTTAGAATATTTAAAAACCTATTTCAGGATGTGCTAATGAAGTTCTTTTATATGATACCTTACATGATACGACTTACTCACTTTGAATTTTGAACCCATATTTTGTGAATTTGAGGCCCTATTTTTTGTGATTTAAATAAAAATGTACAGTTTTCATCTTTATTCCTATATATGTACTTTAAGACAATGCTTCTCGCCAAATTTCATAGTTCTATGTCAACGGGAAGTAACCTGTAGATTGATTTTTGTGAATGTTGAAATATGCGTTTTTTTACGACATAAACGGCTCTAACTTTTTTAAACGATAACTGAGAACTTTTTCTTTTAAACAACTGCAAGAGACCATAGATATAATACAGTTTAAATTTCAATTCGATATCTTTACGCGTGCCCGAGATAAAGAGTCTTGACATACACAAAGACGGACAACAAAGTGATCCTATAATGGTTCCGTTTTTTCCGTTCGAGGTACGGAACCCTAAAAACAGCAATAAAACAGGGAAGTGAGAGATTACACTTATATAGGTAACTCGCATTGGCCCTACTTATGCTGTTGTCACTGTCATATCATCGGAAGCATCTAGTAAGTATAGGCCGAATCATACAACTTGGCAGCTGTGATGTTAGCTACAAGCTGCGGATAACCCAATCCCGACTAACGCTCACTTAATGACTGAGCAAGGGTTATCTACATCTTGTAGCTGACATCACAGCTGCGAGGTTGTATGATTTGTCCGGTAACACAATATTTTATTTGTGCCTTATGTTTATTCCAATAAGAAAACAAGGAAGGACAAAAATAAGGAAAAACTTTGGAGAGTACTCTCAAGTTACAGTTAACATTATTTTATTAGAAGATTGAAAAGCTTTATACCTACATGTATTCAGCTGGTACATGTGTATTCAGTACAGTTAAGTAAATATGATTAATTTGAACAGCAATTAATAACAACTGTCAGCATTCCGATAAGCTATTATTCTATTTTTAAGGTTATGATGCCTATAAAGGCCAGATCTGAGTGTTCAATTACTATTTGAGATAGCATTGTCACTGCTTGAGACTGCTAAGGATCACAAACAGTTTATTATGTTTGAATGAATTCTTGTACTTACATTTTTTGCATTTCAAAACAAAGCAACATGTACTTTATGTGGATTATATTGATTTTATTAAAATCTACCTACATTATTTAGTACAGCCAACTCACATTTTGAACTTTATTTTTGTAAAAGACAGTACCTACTAAACATTTATAAATCAATTTGCTTTCAATTCTTATTTGATTATATCTATTATAGCCATATAGAACAATCTGGATTGATTTCATTTCAATAAAAGCTTATTAACAAGTATATACAAAATATGGAACACAAAATACAGGGAGAGGGAAAAACAACTACATCAATGGATTACTGATTTTAAGTTACACAAAATCAATAATCATGCATTTTTCCATTAGTTGGGTAAAAATTCGAAATATGCATAGCATAAAAGGTCAAAACAAGGGACGTAAACAAAGCAAAGTGAAGTACTCACTCGTCGCCATCCTCGCAAATACCCGAAGTTTCATTATATTTGGTGCAATAGTTATCAGCGCTATAGTTAAACGATCCATCTCTTTTTCGAACAGGTCTTCTTCTTCTTTGATTATTGAAATGCCAATGGAAACATGTAAAAGGCCTATGTTGTGTACATTTGTGTTGTAAGAACGAGGGACACTGTTCCACTCGGAACTCCTTCAAATATCTGTAACAACACAAGTGGAATGATAAACCCTGACAGTTTCTCGGCAATCAGCACTGTAACACCAATTCTAGGGATATTATTACTTATAATGATTTGGCTTTTCTGTTTGGGCTGCTAACAAAGGTTTGGATTCCGACGGCATTTTGGAAAACTAATATTGCGCCTCTTGCGTCGCGCAGGGCACGCTCACCGACGGCGACCAATTAAAATTCAATACACGATCACGTGACAACAATAGAATTACACGGGAAATATGAACACATAATGCTCGAAAAGAGCCACAATTGAATTGGTTTTTCCAAACATTTTCTAAATTACAGGAAACCTTGAACTCTAAAAACTTCGGGATATTTTTGTAAAAACTACAAAAAATTAGAACGTAAACCAATTTGACAGACCTGTCATTTGGATGTTTTCTATTTGTTTCACTCTAACGACTGATTTACCAAGTCCGAATGAGCGAGACAAAAAATCGGCCAATGCATCTTTTCTCCTTGTCTATGGATAACTTTTCTTTTCCAAATAAAAAAGTTGAATGGGATGAGTAACAATAAAGCGTATGCCCAAACATCAAGCAATTTGATTGATGTACAGCATTATGCACGTTGGATTTTGCCCATTAAGGTTCTGTATATTAATATAATTATACTGTACATTTGTTCATTATACTGTTATTTTTTATTTACATGTACATTCCCGTGACGGGAAGCGCAGTCCCGGTAGACCCTTACAACGGTGGCGTGATGACATTCAAAAGTTTTGCGGTCCACACCTGGATGAGACTGGCACAGGACAGGGATAGTTGGCGTGAGGGGGAGGAGGCTTGTGCCCTGCAGTGGGCCGAAATAAGCTGATGATGATGATGACTGTACATTTAAAAATATTCAATCATCGTCATCATCAACTACTGTTGTCACCAATTTATTATGTATACTTTACCATTTTTGTACACAGTTTTTACAATAAAATATATTCTATTCATCATATAGTCAGCTGCTAGCTAGTCATATATTGTTTAACAAAATACTCCTATAAATTTTCAATAAGACAGCTTGGAAAAGTTAAGACGTTTCCAAGCTGTCTGGAAGTAAGCTTCCAGCCAAAGTCTGAAAAAGGGAAGACAATTGATGCAGTCGCAAAATGTGGCCCTATTCAACAGAGTCGCCGATATTTATTTATTAGAATATACAGTTGCTATAAATATAATATTATGTCTAGTATAATACAATAGTGCATATTATGTCTTAGGGTGTTGCAAATCGTTGATAATATTAATCTTAGTCATAATTGTACAAAATAAAATCATGAATTATTTATATTAATTCTAAGTTTCGCAAGCTTGAAAAGTTTTCTTCAAGGTGAATCAGCAGCTTTTTGAGTTTATTGTGGAATTTTTAAATATTGGTTTCTTCTCTTAGGTGTTTTGGCAGATAGTTAAATATTCTTTTTTGCATGTACTTAGCATATACTCGCACTATGCCTGTTTCTTCGCTGGCACTTAATGCGTTGACGCCTTACTATCTCCTTGTCATTCGCCGGAAGCTTGTCATCGAACCCGGGCTGACCCGAATTATACCAGAACCATACATAATAGGTATTTTGTTTGAATATCACGATTCGTCTTCCTTTTTTGAAACTGTCTTTGCATCCAGCGCGTTCCTGCTCATCATTATCAATTTTTACCTAGTCGATGAATATCTTAAGCTGCATTTCTCGGTAGCTACTTGGCCTCCGTTCTGATAATTTGCGTTCCCGTCATCTATCAGAATAAAAAGTCTGTAGATACGTATACCACAAACATATCAACTACATTGTTTCAATGTAATCTAAGCCCGTGTTGTCACAATAGTACCTACTGAACGAGAAAATTTACGAGAAAAAGATTAAAAAGGAACTATAGGTATTTGTTTAAGGTATTTATCGATAATAAGAAAATTGGTAAGGTTGTTACTCAATGAATACAAATCATGTATCCTAGTATTTTGTTAATAATAGTGCCTATTGCTCAGCAATGGATACTAACTAACAAAAAAAAACACGTAATAAGTGTGTTGTCATTTTATTCAAGTGACTTGTTCATTTCAAAAACGCTTATCAGTCTCACTATCTTTGCTTCGCCTTTATTGTCTATGGTAATAAAAGATATTTCGAGAACCAATCACAGAGCATCTCTATCTACCAATCAATTCATTTGAAATCAAATTGGTTCACCAATCAGTATCGAGTTTCACGGCGTCAGTTTCGCCCGCCATTCTCTTCGGCGCCATTTTGAGCATATGATCGTTGTTGTGCATTGTTGTGAAACTCCGAGACAAAATTTGAGTTTTATAAATTTCTAAAGCCTCATCGAAATCAAGAAAAGGTAAATTTAACTAACCCAATGTATGTTTTATTCATATTGTATATCTAAACTTATATTTCTTTCTCCCATTAGGTGTAAAGACAAATTAACTGCTGAACCACTTGTGAAATTGTTCGTTACATTGCTCTGCTTACTATTCATGAATGTATTTTATCGTTTCAGCAAATAATGGCACGTACTAAGCAGACAGCCCGTAAATCCACTGGAGGCAAAGCTCCTCGCAAACAGTTGGCAACAAAAGCAGCTCGTAAATCAGCACCCAGCACTGGTGGCGTCAAGAAGCCCCATCGTTATCGTCCGGGAACCGTGGCTCTTCGTGAAATCAGACGTTACCAGAAATCCACTGAATTGCTTATTCGTAAGCTGCCATTCCAGCGATTAGTGAGAGAAATTGCCCAGGACTTCAAAACTGATCTTCGTTTCCAGTCTGCTGCTATTGGAGCCCTTCAGGTGAGCATGCTCTATCGAAAACTTTTTATAGTGCCTATCCTACACCTTATCTCAACATAGGTATATTATACTCATGGGTGTCTATTCTTCCTTGCAGGAAGCCAGTGAAGCCTACCTTGTAGGGCTCTTCGAAGACACCAACTTGTGCGCTATCCACGCCAAACGTGTCACTATCATGCCTAAAGATATTCAACTTGCTCGACGAATTCGTGGAGAACGCGCTTAAATAATACTTTTAATATGTCATCGTAAATTAAAATACCTAGATATAATTTCTCTAATACATTGTAATGTTTCACATTTTTTTTCATCATTAAAATACTATGGTAAGGAAGCAGCAGAACTGATTTTTTTACATTCTTATATTTTAAGTTGTGCTATGTGTTTCCGTGTTGAAATCATTTTGGATTCGCTGGTAATACATAGCAATTAGACCTAAATTTTAGTGTTTGTGGTCTGAAATGTATGTGTAGTTTGCCTAGGCAATTTAGACATAATTTGTGTGGTGAAAGTACATACAGACGAAGATAAAAATTACTTTGCACTAATATATTGTGTACTTGTAATACTTATTTGGTGTTATCGTAAATAAATTTAATGTAGAGGTACACATTTGTTTTATTACATTTCTAATAAGTAAAATGGTGGATGGGATACAGACTACAGATCCTTTTTGTCTAGAATTATTATTTCTCTCACTCAAATAGGGGGTAGAATAGTTATTAATCTGATGGTGGAAAAGCAGCCTAATTACATACCCTGATTTATTAGATTTTTTAAATGTAAAAAGAGGGTCTTTATTTTGTAAAAAACATTTAGATTTTTTATACTGTTATGATATAAGATGATTCAAACTTAACAGTGCTGCATCTGTTAAACATGAGGGTTGCTATGTAATAGCAAATTCTCACAGCTGCAGTGAGAAGTGGAGATTTATACTGGTTGTAGTTAAGTTTGATCAGGATGTTTCTCTAGATAGGTTCATACATATTTTAGGATATAACTAGTAGCTACTATCATTATAGCTTTTCTGTTACTAAACTTAAAATTCCAATGAAAAATATGTGTAGGTTTTTTAGAGAAATAAAAAAGGAAACTAGTGAATAATAGCTAATTTAATGTTAAATCTTAGCAAAGTATCAACTGCTATAAACAATTCATATATCTTCTACTGTGCCAAAGCCTCCTCTGCCTCAATCTCTTTGAGTCTCTTTTCTATATCTTCTACACTTTTTCCATTTTCTTTATTATACCTATATGACTGAAGTAGTTGTTCTTTTTCTAGCCCATGAATTCTCTCGTATAAAGTTTTGTTGAACTCTTGATCCATATCATTCTCTTCTCTTAAAATACAGAAATAGATCAAGAAGACTGCAATACTGGCGACTACAGAGTATGGTTGATACCAAGGCATGTCAATATTTGTTCTTTTAATTATAGGAGCCACCCTTTTTTTTGCTGCAGGGCTTGTTGAGAATTTGATCGGTTCATTTTCGTTTTCATGTAAATTACTGCTGGCCAGTCTGTGACCCATTTGATAAGTCAAACATTTTCTGTAACAAAATATTATTTTCATCAATACATGATATCCATAAACATATTGGGCAACACTTGGATAAGAGTGATGCGAGACAGAAAATTGGCAAAATAAGGGAGAAGGAAGCGCTCTGATGTTCAGTTTTGATTTTTCTCCCGCTCGCTCCCATGGCGTGAGTAACTGGCGCGAGCAGGAGAAAAAGCAAAGCCGAACCTCAGAGCGCTTACACAATAAGGCCCCTGGTTGTCTTAAATGTTTTGCCATGTCAGAGGGCTTAAAAAAACTGAAACCATGGATAGCCACCTGGCCAATACGAAAGTATGCCTTGCCGTAACTGTAGGCCGAAGCTCCCAATGATGATAATAATTGCATAGTTATCAATAGTTCTAGTCAGCAAATACTGAGAAGTGAGAAATATTCTTTATTTATTACCAAGAATTTGCTAGATTGAAGCTAAGGCGCTTTTACTTTTTGAACATTAGTGATGATTAAATATTCTTAGAATTCACTGTGATTAATGGAATATGACTCATGACAATGGGTGTGTATAAATAATATGTACATAATAAGATTGGTAAGTTCATACTTGTAAATAAGGTAGGAACTTGTCAGTCCCAACTAAAGAAAAAAGTTTGCCCCCAAAATTAATTTACTTATAGGGTTTTTGGCAATTTTAGAATGTGAACATACATTTTTGAAATTGGATGTGGCGCAAATGGTCTAACATAAGTTCAGTAGATATTCTGATATGTTTTACATTAAATGCAAATTGAATGACTAAGACACGAGGATAGTGGATACATGACAGCCACTGGAAGATCAGAGTCTAGCAAATGGTGTGACAAAGTCCCACTGAAAAATGTCTTGACAGTTAACACTAAACTGGTTTCCACACATTTTCCTTCCTATGTTATTGTGTTGACTCAAAATCATAGTGAAATATTGTGAAACTGGTTTCATAGGAGCTATGAATTTTATATCTTACTAAATAAATAGCAATAAGTGCGTGAGATATATGAAAATGGTGTAAATAATACGTAACCTGATAGAGTGGATATTTCTATACAACTTCATACTTTGTAGGGCCATATTTTAACAACTAGAGGTTATGAAATACTATTTTGTTCAGAATCACGTCTTCAGAACTCTTTTCTTGATAGCATTAGAATTGATTAGAATAAATAAATGTAATCTCCATCAATTTTCCATTTTCTTCCAGGTTTCAGAAAATAAATGAAAATTCAGCTGCAGCAGCAGCAAAAGACGGGTTGCCAGCTGTATCCTGTCATTATCTACTGAAAGTCTGAAATATTGAACAAGATCATGATTTTTCATAACTTTTCAAAGCGTTCGTTGTACGGCCATGTTCCGTTGTTTTGGTTGATTGTTCAGGCGACACTATTCTGCATTTTACCTTAAGTTGTTATAAAATAATCCAAGATTTCAGTGCAAAGTATTCTGCTAAAACTTGTAAACCTGTTGTCAATCTGCTAATTTGGAAGAAAAAGTAATAAGTTGGTAGCACAATGCTCAATATATGACAATTTGATTCTGACGTATGTCAAAGCTCAACTTTTTTTTATTTTGATGGCATGGAATAGGTATTGTTCTCACCAATTTGAGTTCACGAAGTTCACGTGAATAATTTTACTGAGCGCCACACAAATTGGCAGATGAGATGTTAGCCGCAGATGACTCTTCGCCGTGATTGGCTAATTATTGCGCATGTGTGCACAATTCCAACGCTGACTGTCGTAGTCACAGGTCGTAGTGCATAGGGAGCGCGCGGGAGGCATGAGGTTGGCGGGCGGGTGTGCCCCGTCGTCTCGTCTCTCTGGCTGCCGCGAATGCCTATATTTCGGCTTTTGCGCAGTTCTCTGCGCATAACTTCCCATCCGTCGATTTGTGTGACGCTCAGTATACCTACCAAAAATAAAATGGATTGGATCTTGATTTATTCTCTCATATTTTGAGCAGCCATTTCAGCCGAATAACGAAGAGCATTCTTAATTCTGAAATTAATTAATCACGAAAATAAAATTACCGGCGTAGCCAGGAATAGAGTTTGCGGCCAATAGGGCCAGATATTATATTAAAGACAGTTATAAAACAGTAGTCTTAATAACGTATTTGAACATAGAAATAGAGTAAAATCAGGTTTTCGCACCTCATGAATTCTTCGCCAAACTCAGGCTCATTCAGTAATCGGTCACGTTCTACAATTAGACGTTGTCGTCTTTTTTGGGCAGATTCCAATGGACTGATTGGTTGCGGTTGATTTTTAGAATTATCATTGATTGCTTTTTTAAACTTGGTATTCGTTGGCTCCATGTATTTGGGTTTAGTGAACAATGCCCACACATCGCACTGGTCGGAGACTTTGTGAACCTCGTCACATAGTGTATTACGCATCTCCCACACTTTTGAAATGCCTTGCTCCTGTAGGCAAACATCATTATTTTATTCTTTTTCTCTCAGACTGCTAAGTGTCATACCTACTAATGGCATTTAATTTTATGGTACAAGTCCTGCCGCACAAGTTTCGTGGTGCGCGTTCAGCTTTAGGCAAGAAACCTCAATCGCGAACGCCCGCCATGTTATTATAATCCTACTAATATTATAAACGCGAAAGTTTGTGAGGATGGATGGATGTATGGATGTTTGTTACTCTTTCACGCAAAAACTACTGAACGGATTGAGATGAAACTTTGCAATAATATAGCTTATATATCAGAATAATACATAGGCTATAAATTATAATGATATATTGCGTATGCAGGCGAAGCCGCGGGTAAAAACTAGTTATAATATATAGTCACCAAAAGCAGCGTTTGTGGCTAGTACGAGCGTATTAGGATTTCTGGCTCTGGTGGAATATTATATTTAAGCATTTAAAGAGTGAAAAATGAAAGTCGCAAAACCAAATGCCAATCGTACCCACCCCCTTAGTTAGTTGAGGTTCTTATTTATTACCGACTCAATTTTAAACTGCTGTAGTTGCTTCGAAGAGGCTTCCAGTTGTCCCGCGAGCCCGGAGCGGAGCGCTTGCGCTGTGACAAGCTCAGCATTGGCTGCATCAGCTCTCGCAGTAGTTTGCGCAAACTCCTCTTCTAATTTACGTGTATTGAGTAAAGTTTCGTGTAAATTGCGCTTCAGTAATGCTATCGTTGTTTCAACTGTGACATTACAAGCAAATTAAACACTAATTTATATATTAAAACATAACAGAGCTACTTCTGATTAATTATATTGCGAATTTTACATGTATAATGAGTGAAATTACTGATAAATGGTAATACAAAAAATATCAGCATGTTTGGTCCCAAACTACGAAGGAAACACTTGTGTCCTGTTTATAACTATACTTACTAGCACGTTTCTCTTTCAATTTAGCATCATTTTCTTGTTCTTGAAGTTTAATTTTTTCGAGGGCAATATCCATGTCAATATCCATGGTTTATTAATTATAGGTATTTTTATCTAATTGCAAATAGCTGAATAGGAATTAAGGAGCAAATCAAGAATAATTTAGAATAGCGCAACAATTTGGCGCGTAAAAGTTTGCAAGATTGCTTTTGTGTTGTTGCTACACGCTTGGCAAGTCGGATTAATAGTCAGTGTAGCAATTATAAAATATTTAAATAACCCTGGACCAAGGAAGTTTCATATGAAACTTCCTTGCCCTGGACATACCAATACAGCGACAATATGAATAAATACTCTATTAAAGGTGGGCACACATGGTCAGTTAAACTGATCAGTTTTTCCCGTCACTCCAAATGGGGCTCATTCAGTAAATTAAAAGGTGGGAATTGGTGGCTCCATGTATAAACCACTACCAGAAGCTGGGCACACATGATGAAATGATCGCATCAGTTCATCAAATAATTGCAGCGGGGTCCTAATGTAGTCAACTATTGCCGATAGGCACTGCGATGGTTTGCATGTTTGTACCACTTCGTTGATTAACTGAATCTTCAGTAACTCACGTAATTTCAATTTTTTATAAAAAAATATCTGAACCAAAGTTGTTTGGAATTTGATTTACTACAACTTTAATTCACATCAAGTTTTGTAGGATCGATATTTTTCGAATATGACAGTGGTGCCATTGTAAACAATATGGCACCACCGTCTTATCAAAAAAAATATCGATCCTAGAAAAAATTGATGGGAATCATAGTTGTAGGAAATCAAATTTCGTACATTTCTGGTTTCCAAATTTCTCATGAAAAATTGAAATAACACAAGTTATGGAAGAAGCAAAATGGCACCACTGCCTTATTAAAAAAAATATCGATCCTATAAAAAGTTGATAGGAATCAAAGTTGTAGGAAATCAAATTTCAAGCAACTTCGGCTTCGATAATTTCTCATGAAAAATTGAAATAACAAGTTATGGAAGAAACAAAAAAGAACCACTAACTTATTAAAAAAAATATCGATCCTGGAAAAAGTTGATGGGAATCAAAGTTGTAGGAAATCAAATTTCAAACTACTTTGGTTCCGATAATTTCTCATGTAAAATTGAAATAACACAAGTTATCGAAGAAACATCATGGCACCACTGGCTTATTAAAAAAATATCGATCCTAGAAAAAGTTGATGAGAATCGAAGTTGAAGGAAATCAAATTTTAAACATTTTTGGTTCTGATAACTACCTCATGAAATATTGAAATAACACAAGTATGGAAGAAACAAAATGGAACCACTAACTTATTAAAAAAAATATCGATCCTGGAAAAAGTTGATGGGAATCAAAGTTGTAGGAAATCAAATTTCAAGCAACTTCGGCTTCGATAATTTTTCATGAAAAATTGAAATAACAAGTTATGGAAGAAACAAAATAGAACCACTAACTTATTAAAAAAAAATATCGATCTTGGAAAAAGTTGATGGGAATCAAAGTTGTAGGAAATCATATTTCAAACAACTTTGGTTTCGATAATTTCTCATGTAAAATTGAAATAACACAAGTTATCGAAGAAACATCATGGCACCACTGGCTTATTAAAAAAATATCGATCCTGGAAAAAGTTGATGAGAATGAAAGTTGTAGGAAATCAAATTTCAAGCAACTTCGGCTTCGATAATTTCTCATGAAAAATTGAAATAACAAGTTATGGAAGAAACAAAATAGAACCACTAACTTATTAAAAAAAATATCGATCCTAGAAAAAGTTGATGGGAATCAAAGTCATAGGAAATCAAATCTCAAACAACTTTGGTCCCAATAATTTCTCATGAAAAATTGAAATAACACAAGTTATGGAAGAAACAAAATGGCACCACTGTCTTATTAAAAAATATCGATCCTGGAAAAAGTTGATGGGGATCAAAGTTATAGGAAATCAAATTTCAAACAACTTGGGTTCCGATGATTTCTCATGTAAAATTGAAATAACACAAGTTATCGAAGAAACATCATGGCACCACTGGCTTATTAAAAAAATATCGATCCTGGAAAAAGTTGATGAGAATGAAAGTTGTAGGAAATCAAATTTCAAGCAACTTCGGCTTCGATAATTTCTCATGAAAAATTGAAATAACAAGTTATGGAAGAAACAAAATAGAACCACTAACTTATTAAAAAAAATATCGATCCTAGAAAAAGTTGATGGGAATCAAAGTCATAGGAAATCAAATCTCAAACAACTTGGGTTCCGATAACTTCTCATGAAAAATTGAAATAACTCAAGTTGTCGAAGAAACATCATGGCATCACCGGCTTATTAAAAAATATCGATCCTAGAAAAAATTGATAGGAATCAAAGTTGTGGAAAATCAAATTTCAAACAACTTTGGTCCCAATAATTTCTCATGAAAAATTGAAATAACACAAGTTATGGAAGAAACAAAATGGCACCACTGTCTTATTAAAAAATATCGATCCTGGAAAAAGTTGATGGGGATCAAAGTTATAGGAAATCAAATTTCAAACAACTTGGGTTCCGATGATTTCTCATGAAAAATTGAAATAACACAAGTTATCGAAGAAACATCGTGGTATCACCGGCTTATTAAAAAATATCTATCCTAGAAAAAGTTGATAGGAATCAAAGTTGTGGAAAATCTAATTTCAAACAACTTTGGTTCCAATAATTTCTCATGAAAAATTTTAACACTTAACACAAATTATCGAAGAAATATCATGGCTCCACTGTCTTCAAATATGGAACCACCAATTCCCACCTTTTAATTTACTGAATGAGCCCCAATTGGAGTGACGCGAAAAACTGATCAGTTGAACTGACCGTGTATGCCCACCTTTATAATCCTTACTGAACTATTTACTATTATTTACTTTTAATATTGTTAATAATATCGATGCGAAAGTGTGTTTGTTGGTTTGTTCCACAGACTTATAAGAGTAAGGTTTGTTCCTATTTCACGCAGCCATAGAGCCATAGATTGACTAGATTTTTGGCATGGACATAGCTTTAAAGGCGGCTACGTTGTAGGTTCCCATGGGATAACACAAAAATTTAAATACAATGTGGGCGAAGCCGCGGGCAAATGCTAGATAGGTACCTACGATAAGATCTTGCGTTTAGCGGAACAGTACTTGGGCAGTAAGTACTTTGAAGCAAAAACTCCTGTGGCTTATAGTAAAACCTCATTATAGAGCAAAGAGAATGGTTGCTATGGAAACTAAATTTTGTTGTAGTTACAAATTACAAAAGCCAGAAGACTGGAATATTTTGATTTCTGATTCATATCATCCATTAGAGGAATTAATGACTACTTCTGATCTTTGAGCTCTTGTTCATTGTTCTGACAGCTGTGTATTATTTTAAAATTACTTAATGTTTCTTCGGTGTTTCTAAATATTTTTATTGTTTTTATTCATATCCTAAAATTTCTATTATCCATACACAAATGGAAAAGCCAGATTCGGCTGGTTATGTTAATATAACGTGGCCAAGCAGGAATGTGCCCCACGGTGGAATTTTTCATACACGTGTTGCCCAGCCTACTGAGCATCAGCAACAGTTTCTAAAGAGTAAGTACCTACCTACAGAGTATCGGTTTTATACTGAGCGCCACACAAATTGAAAGATGGGAAGTTAGCCGCAGAGAGCTGCGCAAACGCCAAAGTATAGACGTTAGCGGGTGCCAGAGAGACGAGACGCCGGCGCACACCCGCCCGCCAACCTCGTGCCTCCCCCGCGCTCCCTACGCCCGAGCTCACTACTTCGCCATTTGTATAAGCATTGTGCATACATGCGCAATAATTAGCGAATCACGGCGAAGTGTCATCTGCGGCTAACTTCCCATCTTTCAATTTGTGTGGCGCTCAGTATACCGCACTGGATGCGCTCTGCGGAGTCTGCGGTCGGCGGTCAGGTAAATTGAACGCAGCCCGCATTATGTATGAACAACGTTGTTGGTCTCTGAATATTTTGTATAGATAAGCAATCTGATTGTGAGATCACGCGGAAGGAACGTAAGGAAGCGTACGAGCAGGTAGGCGGGCAGCAGGCACGGTCTGATTGACGCTCATAACGTTTGCCTGCCCGCATCACCCGGTTTGCTGACCGATTGTCCTGACCGACAATGTTGTTCATACATAATGCGGGCTATATTGAGTTTGACCTGCCCGCAGACCGCATCTAGTGTGGTGCCTTATTGCTTGCAAGTATCTATACTTGCTGCTCTAAGTAGGTAAGTTACTGAGAACGGTATAGCATAGCACACTATTCTAAACCAAATAAAAGTACATATACAGGGTGATAACCCTGATATCTGAGTATCAACTTGCCCTGTACTGAGCCGAAAGAGGGTATTCCACCATCATTATGAACAACTTTTGCTATGGGACCAACTCAGACTAAATAAAAAATCAAGACAGTACGTCGTGAACAGACAAGTGAGCCCCTTTTTTATACATGTGTGAGTGCGTCGATGTTACACCGCCATAGTTCAATTGACGTGCCAAGGCGTAGTTTCTTTGTACGTATAGGTAAAAGTGTGTAACTGTGTGCACGGCAAGGCGTAGTTTTGCTGGCCTCACTTGTTTGTTCACAGCATTATTCTTGATTTTTTTATTTGGTCTGAGCCACCAACCCAGAATTCTAGAAAAAAAAACAGCTATTTGATACATTGAGTTCTGTTTTCAGCTGTTTCAAAGTTGCTATTATTTTCACAGTTCTTCTAGAAGAATCAAAGCTCAATTTGAAGTTACGCCAGAACCGGGCATATGGCTTGCGGTCTGACGATAGGGACAGAGATTCCGTGTCAGCTGCTGCGCCTCGGCGTCCGCCGGTGCCGACCGCGCGTCCTCGCACTTCTCGTCGCCGCTCTCTGTCCGCCATACGAAGCTCGGGAGTGCTCGATGTTGACACGTAAGCTAAGTATTTTAACCGACTTCTAAAAAGGAGGAGGCTATGTTCGTGTGTACATGTATTTTTTGTGTATTCTCATTATTATCGCTAATTGTTATTTTTTTTTGTTTGGCAGATCATATTTCAGAAAACTTATTTAAATTTTTCAGAGCCATTTTTGAAAAATCATATACGGCTCGACCAATTGCATGCACAGTGCATGACTCACAAATCTAGGTGCAAGGCAATGCACTCAACATGTCGATCAGATTTTTTTATATACCTTCAGGTTCCGACCTTTAAAACGAGGCGAGGATCGGGAGCATTTGAAAGACAAGCTGGCCAACACTATGGCGTACGGAGACTCACCAGACCAACAGCCGCCTCCACCTCCACCACAGTTGAAGAAGAAACCGGCGCCCAGACTTCCTACAAAAAAAGAAACTTGGAATGACTGTACGTACCTAACTAATTAGTCATGTATGCATGTGATTAATTGATTATACAGGGTTATCCAAAACTGGCGTACTAAGACGAAAGAAGATGATTTAGACCATCTTTATGAACAATTTTTTCTGTGGAGAGTTCCAGAATTCGAGAAAAAAAACCAGCTGTATCATATATTTCTTCGATTCTGAGTTGCAATGTTGTATGGCATACTGATGATTGTGAAGACAATTTTAATGTTAAAAAAATATATTTACAGAAAAAGAAAACATTGAGTATATTAATCTATTTATGCATTAATTTTGACATTAAATGGCCAAAACTGGGGCAGTGGCCACAACCAGTGTATCGACTATACGTATAGTTTGTTGTAAATAATTACTTAGATAATCTGTCATTTATTTTTAGTGGTGACACAAATTCGCGAGCGTGCCGAGTGGCTGGAAGAGATGGAGTGGCTCGGCCACGCTGCGCCTCATCGAGAGATCGTGGAGGTTTGATCTGGCTTTATACACATTTGTCTTTTGTTTTGTCACGACGAATCGTAAAATACTTTTCGAATATACTAGCTGTAAATATTTTAAAAGCTTTTATTTAACTTGCAATGTAAGTATGTATGTCTGCTCGGGTGGAATATTTGAACTCAATGTCGAAGAAGATATCTTCAACCGATCGAGCTGAAATTTTGTATACATACCATACCATTTTTGTATTGTATTGTTTTGTATACACGTTTAGTTTAGATGACAATGCACGATATGGTGTGTGACGTCATTCTAAATCCAATATGGCGGACGGTCCAAGATGGCGGAATAGTTAT
This sequence comes from Hypomecis punctinalis, assembly GCA_949316475.1. Taxonomy (NCBI): domain Eukaryota; kingdom Metazoa; phylum Arthropoda; class Insecta; order Lepidoptera; family Geometridae; genus Hypomecis; species Hypomecis punctinalis. The sequence goes on along the minus strand of OX438801.1, from coordinate 22,538,751 downwards.
TTTTGATGCACTTCTGACAGACGAACAGTTATTTTTAATGCACTTCTGCAATATTCAAATTCAAATTCAAATTTATTTATTTACAATAAATATAGCTTGACAGACTTACATCAAATACGCTACATTTATAGAGTTGAAATACTATACCTATATACAATTATGCTAAAACAGAAGCAAGGAAACAAAACGAGACATAATATATCTTAAATCATAATTAGGTACAACGAATTAATCAGTCAAAAAAAAATCAGTTTATGTAACAAACGTAACAAAAATAAAAATCAATCAGTCTTAAATAAATAAATATGTAGTTATATCTGAGAAAACCTTATAACTTATACCTACATACTACCAGTTGCGATGGAAACTAAACTTTTCGGCTGTATGCAGAGCAGCATCTCTCTAGGACGCTCCAGTCATCAATGAATATGTCCAAGTGAGGAAACTCTGATAAGATGTTATTCAGATGTTTTTGAACCCGGAAAATTGTGGATTGTTGACGCGCCGCCGTTCGCGCCGGACCTAGAGCGTTTTTCGGGCACACATAAGCGACTTGCCTCACAGATAATGTCAGGACAGTCAATAGTTCCCCGCAAAATTTTAAGTACTACTGAGATCTGTTCAATAGTTCTTCGGGACTCGAGCGAATCAAATCCAAGCATACCAAGCAGAAATTTTGTTGGGTACAGAAACGGGTAGTACCCATACATTATTTTGTACAAATAGCGTAAAAACCGCTTCTGTACTTTTTCTAACATTAATGTGTAAGTTACCTCATGCGGGTTCCATATGCAGGCACTCGTCTCTATCTTTGATCGCACCAGGGGCATCCCTGGTGCGATCAAAGATAGAGACGCAGGTAAAGAAGTTTAATGGCATTGGTATTTTCGAAGTCCTTGCAATTTCTTGTAACAAATCCTAGTTTCTGGAAAATATGGGTATCAAATGAAAGGGCTCAAAGAGAGTAAATTGATAAGTGAGCTCTGACTTGTGCAATTTGGCGAGATGGACGACATCAGCATTGAGGTGTTAGGCTGGTGCCACACGGGCGACGCCGCGGAGACTCCGCCGCTGCCCCGCAGCGACCAGTGTTGCCGGTAGCGTCTTAGACATCAAATCTAGAATATACGAGTAGGTATTCTATGAATAGTAACCGGGAAAGTACCGAGTAAAATCTCTCGTACACATTCAAAATCGGATCGTGTGATTTGTGACGACGAGTGTCACATTAGTAGCTGTCTAAAGTGACAGCTGTCAAACTTCAAAGTTAACTTCAAATTTATCTCGGTTATTATGGACTCTAGACTTCCGCTGTCTTTACAAAAGATATAGAGCTCAACGAGAACTACATTTTGGATGACAGCTGTCAAACTTCAACGCGATTTATCTCGGTTATTATCGATTTCTATCACTTTTATGAAGACAGCAGTAGTCTAAAAAGACTACTGCTGTCTTCATAAAAGTGATAGAAATCGATGAGATCTACATATTGAATGACATCTGTCAAACTTCAACGCGATTTGTCTCGGTTATTATCGATTCTAGACTACTGCTGTCTTCATAAAAGATATGTAATATATGTAGATAAGATATGCGTGATGGAGCTCGACAAGATCCACATTTTGGATGACAGCTGTCAAACTTGAGCAATCTGAATAAAAATAATAATATACATACAAAAATATTCTGACATCACTCTTTTTTAGTCTTAAGATTTGTATGCTTTCCCATAGTATGGGTAGGTATTAAATGAAATTGTTCGCTGATAATAAAAATGCAGGTTATAGTTGTAATATATAGTTAAGTTTATGGAATGTTATTTAAGTGTTGTGTAAATAAGTTATCTCTTTAGCAGGTTACATAACTAAAAAGTAAAAAATAAATTAAAAGCAAAAAATATTTTTGATAAAAAACTTTTATTTAAATGCTCTAAAAAGAAGAAAAAAGGATTTTCCTTTAAAATTTATCTATCAACTTATATCCTCATTATAAAAAAATTATATGTACATAAGCTAGACGACAAGCATAAGCTTGTCGCGCGATTTAATTGTGTAAATTAACTATACTCTATAAAATTTAACTTGATCTCTGCGACAGTGACATTAACATAGAAGATCGACATTTTTAGAGTTGAGATAGTGGTAGAAAAAATCGATTTTCAAACAATGTTGTAATGAAATCGAATGAGCAGTTGAAGGTGAGAAATTGGATTTTATTTACTTACTATTATTTAATATCAAGTATGTACACATGTAAATAATGTTATGATATTAATTAAATACTAATAATAATGTAACGGTATTATTTATCGACGTTTTTCATTATTATCGATTCTAATGTAACATATAATTGGGTTTAATTTAATGACACATGTTAAAAAGGTTATGATATTAATATATACAATAAAACTAATGATAAATTAAGTTTTATTTAAAATATCGTTAGTACAAACTATCGATATTTTAAATAAAACTCTATCTAAAACTGTGTGGTCAGAATCATTCGTCGCCCATCACTAATTCATCATCATTTCAGCCATAGGACGTCCACTGCTGGACATAGGCCTCCCCTAATGATTTCCAATAAGACCGGTTGATAGCGGCTTGCATCCAGCGCGATCCTGCGGTCCTAATAAGGTCATCCGTCCACCTCGTGGGTGGACGACCTACACTGCGCTTGCCGGTACGTGGTCTCCACTCGAGAACTTTTCGACCCCATCGGTCATCAGTTCTCCGCGCTATGTGCCCTGCCCATTGCCACTTCAACTTGCCAATCCGCTGGGCTATGTCGGTAACCTTGGTTCTTCTACGGATCTCCTCATTCCTGATTCGATCTCGCAGAGAAACTCCGAGCATAGCCCTCTCCATGGCTCGTTGGGCTACTTGGAGCTTACTAATAAGGCCCATAGTGAGAGACCACGTTTCTGTGCCATAAGTCATCACTGGCAACACACACTGGTCGAAAACTTTCGACTTGAGGCACTGAGGTATGTCGGACGAGAAGACGTTACGCAATTTTCCAAACGCTGCCCAACCGAGTTGGATTCGGCGATTGGCCTCTTTCTTGAAGTCGGACCTACCTAACTGGACTACTTGTCCTAGGTAGACGTACGAGTCAACGACTTCAAGAACCGAGTTCCCAACTGAAATAGGGGTGGGTACAACATGAGAATTACACATGACCTTTGTCTTGTCCATGTTCATTTTAAGACCCACCTGTTGAGAGACTCGATTAAGGCCTTCGAGCATCGTGCTTAGTTCTTCCATCGACTTTGCCATGACCACGATATCGTCGGCAAATCGAAGGTGAGTGATGTATTCGCCATTGATGTTGATGCCGAGTCCTTTCCATTCCAAGAGCTTAAAGGCGTTCTCCAGAGTAGTAGTAAACAGTTTCGGAGATATTACGTCTCCCTGTCTTACGCCTCTCTTCAAAGGGATCGCCTTGGAGCTCTCTTCCTGTACACGAACTGACATAGTGGCGTTATTATACAAACACTTCAGCACTTCAATGTACCTATAGTCAATACGGCATCGTTGGAGAGACTCAAGCACAGCCCATGTCTCGACCGAATCAAAGGCTTTCTCATAGTCCACAAACGCCAAGCAAAGTGGCAGGTTATACTCCTCGGTCTTCTGTATAACCTGCCGCAGCGTATGTATGTGGTCCATGGTGCCAAAACCCTTCCGGGAACCGGCTTGTTCGGGAGGCTGGAAGTCATCAAGCCTGCGTTCGAGACGATTCGTAATAACCCTTGAAAACAACTTATAAACATGGCTCAGAAGCGAGATGGGTCTGTAGTTTTTCAATAAGGTGTTGTCACCTTTTTTGAAGAACAACACCACCACGCTTCTGTTCCACGCTTCTGGCGTTATGCCCTCGAGGACGACGGTGTTAAAAAGCTTCTGAAGGACTTTTAGTACCGGCGTTCCACCCGCTTTCAGAAGCTCTGAAGTGATTCCGTCGTCACCCGGCGCCTTATTGTTCTTAAGTTGGTTCAGGGCCATCCTAATCTCGTACAGGCTAATGTCCGGGATGTCTTCGGTGAAATGTCGGGTCAGCTTGGCTCTTGGGTCTTTGGCCGCGCTGTTTACAGGCTTTGTTACCGAGGCGTATAACTGTCCGTAAAATCTTTCGATCTCCTGCAATACCTCTGCCTTCGTTGACGCTATACTGCCATCTTCTCTCTTCAGCTTTGTCAACTGGCTTTGCCCAATAGAAAAATGCCTCGCGAACACTTTGGAGCCTTTGTTCCGCTCTATTGTCTCTTTAACATGTTTAGTATTAAAGAGACGAATGTCGCACCGCACTGATTTTGAAATCTGTCTATTGAGCCGCCTGTATGATTTTGCATCATCGGAAGACTGCAGTCTTAGCGAGCGTCGTTCGGCCATGAGATTTAGAGTATGATCGGTGAATTTCTGAGGTCTATCTGAACGGCGGGGTCTAAAGAATTTAGAACCCACCGTTTGGACAGTTTCTACGAGCCCGTTATTGATCTCGTCCACTGACGCAAAGTTCTCCAGGCAAGCAAAGCGATTTGAGAGCTCGAGCTGAAAGTTCTCGGGGTTTTGTATGTGGGCACGAGAAGGTCGGAGCGTAGACTTTATCAGACGGGACCTTTCGAGTTTAACGTTGATATTCAGTTTGCCTCGGACGATTCTGTGATCACTGCCGGTTTTTACCCTGTGGATCACGGAGACGTCGTTGAATATCCGTTTCTCACTAGTCATGATGAAGTCTATCTCATTTCTCGTGGTACCGTCGGGACTCATCCAGGTCCATTTCCTGCGAGGTGGCTTCTGGAAGAAAGAGTTCATCATGAAGAGTTCCTCTTTCTCCAGAAAGTCTGCCAGCATGTGGCCCCTAGGGTTCCGTTGCCCACATCCAAATTGCCCCACTCTCAACTCATCATCGCTTTTCTTGCCCAACTTTGCGTTGAAGTCTCCCATAACAACCATGAAGCGGGTCTTAGACGTATGTATGGCCTGACTTACGTCCTCATACATAGTCTCCACTTCATCATCTGGGTGTGACGAGGTCGGTGCGTATACCTGGATGACCTTCAACGAATATCGTTTGGATATTCTGAGTATCAGGTATACAACCCTGCTCGACACACTTTCGATGGTAATGATGTTGTTAACGAGAGACTTGTGAACGAGAAAGCCGACACCACCTTGGGACCGTTGGTCACCTTCCCGGTAGTACAGTAGGTTGCCGGATTTCAAGGTTATCGTGTCCTCGCCCTCTCTACGGACTTCAGATAACCCCATAATATCCCATCGCAACCTACCCAACTCTTCTTCCAGTTCCGCAATCTTCTCATCAGTCCTCATAGTGCGCACGTTATATGTTGCCAGGGCCAGTCGTCGTCGGTTAGGGTGGCAGCCGGATCTCTGCCGGGGATTCTTAGCACCCCTTGCTCCGCCGTTACCGTGGTCGCTGCCGGAACCAGGACTAGCGGAGCTGCCGGGGACTGGGGGCCTGGTTCTATTTTGTGCTATCATATGAGGGGGATTTTGCCCATAATTGCCGCGCTGGGCAAGCGTGTTGGCGTGTTGGCTGGCGTGTTCATCACTAATTGGCATGCCCATAAAGTATGACATTGACAGGTACTGTCTGTACTATTAAGAAATTCAGGACTTCATAGGCGTGATTTTTCTGACAGCTGTCGCAGAGATCAATTTAAATTTTATAGAGTATAGTACCTATTTAATTAAGTTACTTAATTTTGTTTAATTAAATACTTACGCTAACCTTGCGACAAGCTTTTATGATTATATAAATTGTGTATAATGAGGTTATAAGTTGAAAGGTAAATTTTAAAGGAAATTCTTTTTTTTTTCTTCTTTTTAGAGCAATTAAATAAAAGCTTTTAATCAAACATATTTTTTATTTTTAATTTATTCAAATTTCAAATAATGCCCATTCTTATAATTTTAAAATTTTAACTGATTACAAAAAAGGGGTTTCAATTCCACTATATGTTTTTGTAAGTATGTAGGTATGTTACGCAATTACTCCGCCAGTCACAGAAGAGAGAATCTAGTTTCTGTTCTGTGCCGCCAGTTATAAACTGATTTTGATGATATTTTTTCGTTTGGTAGAACTTTGTTTCTAAATAATAATTTCTTAATCTTATCTTTCGTGAAAAGTGATCCCTTTGAAATTGAAATCGGCTGAATGGTCTTTGATAAGTCAATTAACAACAATGTGAAAATTACTACATCGCTGATACACTTTATGGAAGATCAATGGTTGTAAATAATTAAAATATATGTATGTATAATATTCATAACTTATCAAATAATAATAATTATAATAAACTCAGTACAGTAAAATAATAAGATATAATTAGCCTGTGTATAGCTTGTGACATTCCTATGATATATTGCAACCCTATTACTAAATTGTAAATAATGTCATTTAAATACCTACAATTACATTGTTATACTTAGCATAAATAGTAATAAGTTCTCTTGCAGCGCCCTAACGGGGTCTATGTTTTGTACTACAATTAGTTTTAACATTGTTATGTACATTGTGCAAATAAAGAAATTACATCACTATTTGAATTTTGTACATGGTTTAAGTCGATTTTACCATTTTTGGCGAAAAATAATAATTGTAGCTTGTGCTGCGTAAAAATAAACCTACTACGATGGCACAAATTTTTCAGGAGCAAATAGCTGAGCGTATGCGTGCTCTGGATGCCCTCGGCGTGGACAGTGTTTGCTCTTCGGGCCGCTCAACCGCACGTTCGATCCAGAATACCATCGCACCAACTGCCTCTCCGGGACCCTCGACTGTGCAGACGCCTGTGACAGAACGACACGGAGGTATAAACCACTTGACAATTTTTAACCGACTTCCAAAAAGGAGAAGTTCATAGATATTTTTACCAATTGTTAACAGATTAAAAAAAAAACTTAGTTAAAAAGGGTATGCTCTCGAAGTTAACCCATTTATATTTTATCGAAATCGGCTGAACCATATACCTACATAGCTTCGAGCGAACTACATATTAGAATTTTGAGCACGATTGAAATCGGTTGTGCCAGTTTTGGCGAAAAATAATTAAGGTTCCAGTCATTTATTACACCCACCGCATTTTTTTCCATTTCTGCGCGAACCATACAAAATTGGCTTTGCCATGTTCAATATGTAACTTCGTCTATGTGTTTTTTTAACAGCACGTTCGTCTGCACGTACTGCACCAAGAAAGAAGCCTAAAAAAACTGAAGAAAATGTAAAAGCTTACAGTCAGTTATCGCCACTGCGGTATTCACCAAGGAGACGCGTTTGAGAAACAATTTAAAATTTTCTACTTATGAAAATATTTACTCCTCTTTCAAGGTTTCAAGTCAAATCTCACAGAAAGTTGATTCAAGTGTAGGTATATCCAGGTTTTACCTATGTGTTTTATTTATATTTACAGAATAATTATATGCCTACTAAATAAGATGATTGTCTCGATTCCACGATGTGACAATATTTTTACATTTTATCTAAAATAAATATACTGCATTGATAAACCTCAATGTCTTGTTAATACCCCGAGACTGTAGGTACGTCGTGCATTTGACAACAATTTCTTTCAATTGTGAGTGATTGATACGTTGTCTCAAACTTCTCCCTGTAGGTATGTAATAAGGAAATTCGTAATAAACGTACATGTGACTGACCGATGTGCTGCCGCCAGATCAGATTGGTGCCAAAATAGTTTGAAGTGTGTTTACTGCGAACAATGTGGATTATTACTATTCTAATAACTGTGTAAGTTGATTTATTATTTACTTTATTTATGAGTATTAATTATAACATGGGTCAACAAGTCAGCGGATAAGAAGTTAGGCGCAGACGACACTTCGCCGTGATACGCTAATTGTTGCGCATGTACAAATACCGTGCACAATACCGACGCCGCGTGGCGTAGTGGTGAGCACGGCATGAGGTTGGCGGGCGGGTCTGCCTTGGCGTCTCATCTCTGGCTCCCACGCATACCTATATTTTGCTTTTTGCGCAGTATTCTGCGCATAACTTCTCATCCGCCGACTTGTATGTCGTGGAGTATATCTATAGTCTCATTCATATAATTATAGGCTGAATCAAACTTCTTCGCACTTGTGAAGTTAGCTACAAGGTACGCGAAACCCTATCCTTGCGCAGCTGTTAAGTGAGCTACAGTCAGGATTGGGCTATGCGCAGCTTGTAGCTAACATCACAGCCGCTAAGAAGTTTGATTCGACCCATAATAGTACCTACACACTTTATCACAAAGAAAACGGCCCAGATCTTTGACAATGAGCGCGTACTTAATATGTCAAACCTGTCAAAATTTGTATGGATAGGCACCATATATGGACCATATTTTTTGGACCGTTTTGCTCAGCTGATTCGGTATCTAGACAGATACATAATCAAAGAGTACACATTATACCCTGTCATAGGGTGTTAGAAATAATGTAAGTATTGACTTTGATTTGTTTTGTTCTTGGTATTCGATTTGTTGGTATGACCTTTAACAATATCTTATTTACTAGAAAACTAGTCAACGTGAGTCATGGTGAAACAGTAGCAGGACTTATCCTTGCTCGGGGTGGTTCAAAAGGAGTGCACCTCAAGAATCTACAGGAAGTCGGGGGAGTAAGCTTGATCCGGCGAGCCGTCACCACAGCGAAGGCAGCCGGCTTGGTTGATGTCACGGTGGCTACTGACCACCCTTTGATAGCGCTGGAAGTTTTACGATGTAAGTACTTTTTAATATTATTTATTCGTAATATTTTGACACTCAAGATCAAGCTTGCAGGATGCTAGTTATAGTAACTTGCAAGATATAGTTTCTTACATAATATAGTCCCGCTAAGCAAGCAAAAGTTGCAATAAGATTACTAAACGTAACATCAACGAGCTTGTAACTTACAAAAAGGTTGTAACGTTCATGCAAGCTGACAGAGAGCTTGAAACGAAGCCCTAATGGCCACGCTGTAGATAAACCCTATAACTTGCGCAGAGCTGATCACCAAAACTTTGTATAACTTTAAAACGTGAAGTTGCAGTAACATTACACATAAAATATATCTGAAAGTTGTAAAGTTAAGTTTCCGAAAGTATAACGGTTAACATTTCCACAACTTACTATTTGAAAGGTAGAGTAACTTGTCTCAACTATCTTATTTAAAGGTCACAAATGAAACTTGCACGTGGTTTGCATTTATTAAGTTGTCGCAAAGTTACATTTGTAGGTTTCAGATAAGTTTGAAATGAATCCTTTCTTTATAGTTGGACCTGAAACTTGCACGTAACTTGCATTTATTTAGTTTTAGAGATGTGACTAATATATTCATAATAGGTACACGTAATAGGTATACGGGTGTAATTTCATATCAAGTATTATGAACGATATTATACTAGGTTATTTAATAATAGTCAAATAACAGCGATATTTATACCCTAAATAAAGAATATAGGCAAGAATTCCTGTCTTAAATACCGATAGCATTTATAATTTCCGTTTAATTAAACGATATTTCCGTTGTATCTCGGCAATTTTGCTTGCATCTGTTCAGATGTTGGTTTTCCTCTACAGGTCGCATTTTTCAATAAATATCGACAAAAATTGGTACACAGGTTCAGTATATTATTTAATAGAATCTTTTGTCGTTCACGATTTTGATAAAGGGCATACAATATTTGCGAGTATGAACCAAATCGGTCAAGAACGAGTCGAGTTATAGGCAAGATTCAGTTAAAGAGATGTGTCATGAGGTCTACTGTTCGGAGAACTATGAGTATCAATAAATACCTCCTCATCCCGACGTTTCGGCCGAGTTGCATCGACCGTGGTCACGGGTAGACTGACACGGTCGATGCAACTCGGCCAAAACGTCAGGATGAGGAGGTATTTATTTATCTCGTAATTTTAGTGCGCGATTAGTCCCGTAGTATAAAATAATAATGTGTTCAAATCGCGAAAGTTTAAAAACAACATATTAGTATCAAATACATATGCGATGCGATTATTCATACGAGAATCTTATATCATTCTGTTATACATAAAATCAATCCAGTAACGGTTGAATATTGCGATATAAACTGTGACTATTACTTGACTATTATCCAGTAATAGAATAGGTATGATACCCTATTATTGCCAGAGCAATATTTTCGATAATAGGAATACGAATATTTCAACCTAATATACCTAACATCACTGTTTAGTATCGTCCAGTTTCCAAAATATTATTTATTTTTTAAATTTTGTTGATGTTAAAAGTTCTAAATACAAGTCTTGAGCTCAAGACATACTATCGGACGCGGCTTACGGACGCGACTGACAGCCGTGACCTAGACTATGAAATAACACTGAGCCGTGCACACTATCGGACATAAGTTGCGGACGTCACCTTCGGACGACCTTAAGCGTTCGGACGTCCGAGAGCGATCTAGCACACCGGATATGTTAAGACTGTGCACATTGCTAAGTCGCGGCTGTCAGTCGCGGCCGTCAGCCGCGTCCGATAGTATGTTTCCGGCTTTAGGGGCGGGTGTGTGTGAGGGAAAATGAGAGACTTTTTTTTTATATCCTCAGTAAGGAATGTTTTATTGTAATTTTCAAATAGGGATATTAATTTCTGCAAACACAACACCACCGCAATGCAGAATATCAATGTGCGATGTCAACGCCGTCTAGTTTTTTAATGTTAACTAAGAAACTCTACAGTTACACACAACTTTTGAAAATTAATTTCCAGCAACATTACATAGGTTGAGTTCTTCCACAGGTAAATAACGAGAACAATTCGTAATATCGTAGAAAAGTTGAAAAAACAAATATTACAAAAGACGTATTGTCGCGATGTTACATTTCAGTAACTTTCATTTGTAAGGTACAGGCAATGCCAGACAGTGAAGTTAGTAAAATTATATTGCTGCAAAGTTTTAACGTCCCAATTTCATTTTTGCAACAATGTTAATTATTTACATTTAGGTATGTTTGGGTGGGAGGCTATATCCCTGCAAAGTTGAAATGTAGACTTTCAAGCGAAATATAACAGTAACATAATTAAATAACTTCTAATAAGTTTCAACCTGATGTTTGAAAACAAGTGTGCCAAATACAAACTTACTATAACTTATTGCAAGTTTCATGCTTAGTGGGGTAGGTGTGCCAGTTGTGGCCACTGACCCGATCGTAGCCATTTGGTTCCAAAATTATTGTTTAAATGATAAATAATTATAATAAACAATGTAACACCATAATTGTTTGTGTGAAACTCAAAGGTGATGTCCACGAGTGGTATATTATTCAGAGAAAAATCGAACCAAGATGATATATACCTACTTACATCATTTGAAAGCTTGTTTTATGGGCAACCCAAAAATATTTAATTTAGATTTTTTCACCCCTCCAATTTTTATTAAACGCGAAAAATAAATTGTATGAAAAATAACAATTCAGCTCATTACTTTTTCTAGTTTAGCAATGATAAAGTACTTTTATCGTTATTTTACTTGCATTTGTAGCTGATTCTTTCACATTCATCGCTTAATTTGCTAAAATTAAAAATTATAACCTCCCAGTGTAACCAGTTAGTAGGTACAATGTGACAAACAAACACTTTTAAAGTGTGTCTAATTGGTAAAATGCTTTTAATTAACAATTTGGAGGTTACTTAATCAGGGTTGATAGAGATAAACTACTTATTGAGTCAAATATATTTATTTATCCTAATAAATTCAAAATTAATTTTAAAAAAATTGGAGAGTTCTTTTTTGTTTTTTAACTATTGCAATAGACTCAGAAAAATATGAACTTTATCGAAATGTAACGAGTGTCGTGGTTAGAATTTTTGATTATTATTATACCTACCAGCCTCCATACATTTTGTGGACATGTCCTTTCTGTAAAAATATTATTTTAACATTGAATTGAATGATGAATTACTTACTCAATTACAAATCTCAATCCTCTGAGCAAATAAAAACATCTTATTTTATTTTTAGATTTTTTATTTGCTCTGAGGCGCAAATCGCGCCATCAAAGCAAGGCGCCATCATAAAAAGCAACGTAAAAAGTGTTCTCTCTATTGAGGGCCTAAAGTGAAAAATAATCAGAAATATTCTAATTAGCTTCTCTATTGTCTAATTATAATTAAAATTCAAAGTTACCACAAATAAAACTAAGATGGCCACAACCTACATCTACCTCTTTCACTATGAATTTAAAGTAGATTCACGTCATTTGGGAGTGCAGTGTAATTTATACAGACAATTTTATTTCAGCAAATGCGTCTTTATTCCATAGAAGTCGTATAACTGCGAGCGACTGGGCACCATCCATCTGGGGCGTTGCTGAATTTTTGGCCCACAGACCGGATATAGAAATCTTGGCTCTACAGCAAGCTACTTCTCCTTTTCTCCACCCTGCACAAGTACGCGCTGCTTTGAAGAAGATTAATACACCAATAGCATATGATTGCATTTTTTCTGTGACAAGGTGAGCCTAAAGTAGTTTGTTGTTACTTATCAATTTTGCTCATTTACAAGCAATAATAATTTAAAATTGTCGCGTTTCTTCGCAGAAGTTTCAAACTTCGATGGCACATGAAAAACGGACATCTTAGACCGTTGAATTTTAAAAATGATCGAAGACCACGGAGGCAAGACTGGAATGGAGAACTGTTGGAAACGGGGTCCTTTTACATAGCGCGTAGACACATTTTGACTGAGGGAAAATTTCAAAATGACAAGTAAGTTAAACTAGCGGACAATTTGTAAGTATCGCTTTACTTAAAATGTATTCTATCAGTAAAATGTAAATATTCATCTAGGCCGCCCTTACACTAAATAATTAGCTACACAAACACGTTCGTAAACGGTTTTGCACATAGAAACAGGATTTCTGTGCTGTTTTGTATCTTAATCTTAATACAAGTGGTAAATACAAGTACTTATACCGAAAGAAAATCAAAAACTATATTCCTTCTACCATTACAGATCATTAAAATGAATAGTCGTGCTACACGTCTCGCTGAATATAATCTGTTAACGTTTTTGTTTGAATAGACTAAATAAAATACAATGCAATCTTAAATGAAAAAAATAGAATTTGACATTTGATAATACAGTAACTTGACAGGTGACACATGTTGCCGTGTTTACAAAATGCTCTTGCGCAAGTGGATTTCCGATTTGCTTCGCCCCTTTTTTTGTGATAAATAGTAAATACACAATAATATAACGGAACATCACACTTTCTGTACATTCCTAGAATAAAAACAACTGCTTTTTCAATGCCACAAATCAACAATTTCATTCAACAAGTTTATCAACAGTTGCACTACTTGGGAAGTTACATCACTTGAGAGCTTCGAAGTGGACACGAAGTTCGATCTACAACTTGCGAATATTTTACATGAAGCTAACGTAATTAAGAACAACTAACAACAAGGTAAGAACTACAAGTTCACTCATGGTTAAATGGTTATTCTTATGACAATTTTTAAAGCGTGAATACTGGCTATATTTATTGTTAAATTTTCAGCATGACCAATTCTACTGACAACATTACATTTGAAGAGTTGGAAGCAATAGACGTAATCAACGTAGACCTCGTGCCGGAACGGAAGGGCCTTATTCTCAAACACTGCGAGTACTACGTCAGTTCACGGCGGCACGGGACCACAGTTACTCGGAGATATAACGACTTTGTACAGCTTTACGAGGTGTTATCTGCTAAGTATCCTTATCGGTAAGCTAAAAAATTATTTTTATACCTACAAGTTTTGCGGATGTTAATTATCATGCAAATGTTATGCTAAAACTTGTGATAGTGAGCTTATTGTGGCCGCTAGGTAATTGTTTTAGCAAGGTCTTGGTCATTATGATTCATCATACAGTAGTTTTATATTAAAGCCAAAGTCCTCTCATACACCATTGTCTCAGCTGTAACACATGTACAGTTAAAAGTACTGTTAGTCCATAGTTTTTTTTTAGTATGTGAGCCATCTTATGCACAGAACTACATGGTGGGTAATTTAATTTAATTTTAAGGTACCATTTTGTAAGCTTTTTAATTATGTATTTTATAAGAAGGCCTATTCTCAGCATTCGTTTCTACGCATTTTTTAAGAAAATTCAAAACATTTTTTAATAAAGTTTATTTACATTTGGGTAAGGCTTATATTTTTCGGGCATTTCAATAAAACTTGTTGTCTGAAGAGTCAGACTTAAAAAATAAAATAATATAAAGACATCTTGTTATTAATTATACTTATAATAAATAATGTTATCTTTCCACAATGTCTAGGTATTTTTCATTGATTGATATTCCAAATAAATATTTTATAACATTTAAAAATAATAAAGGCCTACTTTTTAGGGTTCCGTACCTCAAAAGGAAAAAATGGAACCCTTATAGGATCACTTTGTTGTTTGTCTGCCCGTCTGTCCGTCTGTGTGTCTGTCAAGACCTTTTATCTCGAAAACGCGTAAAGTTAACGAGTTGAAATTTAAACTGTATACGTATATCCACAGTATCTTGCAGTTGTGAAAAAACTATACTCCTCAGTTAACTTAGAAAAAAGTTAGAGCCGTTTATGTCGTAAAAAACCGCATATTTCGACACTTACAAAAATCAAAACCTATAGGGTACTTCCCGTTGACCTAGAACTATAAAATTTGGCAAGGAGCATTGTCTTAGAGTACACATATAGGAATAAATCTGAAAACTGTACATTTTTAATTTAATCACAAACAATAGGGCCTCAAACCTCAATGCAAAAAAAGTGGGCTATGATTTAAAAGTGAATTAATTGTATCATGTGGGGTATCATATGAAAGATCTTTTAAAGCACAAGCTAAAACAGATTTTCACTTATTTTTACGATGTTTAATTTTCGATCAATGACGAGAAATGTAAAAATATAATTAAAGTACGGCGCACGACGCTCCACACAGTCACGAGTACATCTCGTGATACGACGCATTCTTAATTCGTATATAAGCTGCCAGTCCCGGCGCGACACTCAGTGTCGGTCGAGCTGCGGCTGCGCGCAGTCGTCGTCTCGACTCGAGACGCCCACATTGGGAAATGGTATGTGGCAGTAGGCAGGCGCTGTCGTAGTGGTCATACTTACTTACCCGGCTAGCATACGGACCACAAAATAATTCTATCGACGTGTCAGTATAAGGCAGAGTGGCCGGGCTACCATCTCAGACCAAATAAAAAACAAGACAGAAAGTGTGACTCAAGTGAGGCCGGTTTTTTATACATGTGGTGAGCGAGACGAGCAAATGCTTAGCGTGTATGTGTGTTATTGTAGCATCACTAGCATACGGACCACGAAATAATTCTATCGACGTGTCAGAATAAGTTTCACACTTCAATAAAACTCTTTTTAGTGGTCGTATGCTAACCTAGTAGGAGCGGGTAATGGGTGATATCGCTTTTTACCGACTTCCAAAAAAGAGGAGGTACTATGTTCATGTGTATATATTATTTAACCGATTTAAAAAACCTTTTTTATTTCAAAAGGGTAGTTATACTCCCTAGGTGATCTCATTTAAATTTTATCATTTCATCGAAATCGGCTGAGCCGTTTCTGATAAATCAACCAACACGGACGACACAACGATTTGTGCAAACTGTTTGAATTTTGTACACGGTGGAAGTCGGTGGTGCTATTTTTAGCGAAAAATAATTACATATACATACCTATATCAAAATATCGTATCGAAACTAGTTACATAATATATTATATCGAATTTTGAAACTAGATATACAATATATCTATTTAACAGGGCTTAGAACTGGATGCATTAATTTTATAATGTAACATCATAAATTAAGATGTTTCTTTGAAAAGTACAGAAATTTTCAGATGGATACAGGGTTATTTCTTAGTAATTAGCATCCTTTTAGGGACTTATTCTGTACATCAAAACTAACAACTTTTGTTCTATGATGATGAACGAATAATGAACAACTTTTATACTAAGCGCCACACAAATCGGCGGATGGGAAGTTATGCGCAGCGTTCTGCGCAAAAGCCGAAATATAGGTTAGCGCGGGAGCCAGAGAGACGAGACGCCGGGGCACACCCTCCCGCCAACATCATGCATCCTGGGCGCTCCCTACGCCCGAGCTCACTACTTCGCCATTTGTATAGGCATTGTGCACACATGCGCAATAATTAGCTAATCACGGTGAAATGTCATCTGCGGCTAACTTCTCATCCGTCGATTTGTGTGGCGCTTAGTATACTGTGGCAACCAACTACGAAATCACAAAATAAAACCGATGCGACGTCTGTAAAGTGAATGACAAGCTGCGCCAATCCCCACTTGTCATCATCGCTGACTTATGAATTAGCTACTCTCTTCGTGTTCACTGACGCCATTAAGTTTGATTCGGCCTATACCCAGATCATAATTAAGGAATACACCTGTCATGTGTGTAAAATATATAAGGTACAAAATAGTGCTCCCACAGACAGTACAGCGGGGTAAGGCTAGGTATGGCGCAAAAAGGGTTGGCTATAGCCGTCCGGTACCTGATTTTGATGAAGGTGTGAGTGTAGGGGTATCATTGGGGTCCACCTGAAGCCCTTTCAGCAATTTTTTTGCCGGAGACGTAGTTTAAATTAATTATGATTAAAATAAAATTTAATATAAACATGTGAAATGGAACGCAATGTTGAGAAAATGATACAATATTATGCATTAAGTTGTCAAACTGAGTGAAACGAAGAGTATCACAAGCAAAAAAAGCCGCTATTTTGTCTTACTGACAGATGGACTGCCATCTATTCATTCCGTTTCTCTTGTAGTTTCGTGAATGTGTGTTTTCTTGTTTTTCGATTTTTGTTACGACTCTGGAAGTGCCAGAAATGAACCGCCTTGATAGATTAGGTGTGAAACAAAAAATAGCTTAGGTTAGAACATGACAAACAACGCACGAGCCGAGCGAGCGAAGCGAGCGTGCCGCGGCAGCGGCCGGCGAAGTGCCAGAAGTGAACCGCCTTGATAGATTAGGTGTGAAACAAAAAATAGGTTAAAAATACTGATATAGCCGAAAATGAGTACTAAAAAGAGAGGTACCTACTAAAAAAAATATTACTGAAAAACTAAGGGCCTCCGGCGGAGGGGGATTGCAGGGGGGGCTTCCCCTCTCCCCCAACCCCCTCGCCCACCCCCCTCCCCCTCCCTCTTTTTACGACATCTGACTTTCCATTTATAATGAAAATTGTAAAAATAATCATTAATTTTGACCTTTTGGTGCGTTTTAAAGGACTAACGCCATGTAGTATACTTTCGCGTTAACAATCGATGACCAGCTTCGCCCTAAGGTTCCAACTAAACTTAGTTCCCGATTTTCAGGATTTGTACGGAACCCTCGGTGAGCGAGCCTGACTCGCACTTGTCCGGTTTATCTTTTTTACAATTTGTTGGTGTCTGACTACGCCCACTTCTTACAAATCATGATATATTTTTTTTTTAAATCACTATGTCTTTTTAATTTCGCTTGTATCTTGTTCTATAGATTCTAACCGACGAAATCATACGAAAATAACTACAGTTGATTATACCATAATGATTTATATACCAAAATTAAATGTGTCTCTAATTCAATTCCGTTGTAACACTACAGTTGTGTGACACGATACCTCTAGAAATATTTATATTCTACTACGAACAACTAATTTATGATAAGTGGTACCACTGATCCTTAAAATTTGACACATTTTTGAACGATTCCGCCATTTTTTCTGAAAATTATTTGGAAGATGGTGTTGGAACGTATTGTGTGTCGCTAAGAAATTGTAACGTTTGTTCATTTGTATTGTCACTAATTTAATAGTTATTTTGATTTTTAGCTATAAATCATGTAAACCAATCATTTATTTGCTCAAATATAACAGTGTTTAAAAGCCAAATGTACTTATTTTTGTGTTATAATTTTTTTTAGGTGTGGTCATGTTGTTTTTTTTGTTCCATTGTGCAATGGTTGTGACACGAATTGTGCGACGTGTCACAACGGAAATTATAAAGATTGGTTCACAGTAAAAAATTGTGAAGAAATATTTATATAAAATTTTATATTTAAACAATTTAAAACTATTTTTATTTCGGTTCACAATAAACGTTTAAATTACAGTATATTGGGGATTCCTTTTAAGCAAATCCCCGCTCTTCCATAAATTCATTCATAAATTATATATATATATTTGGTAATTGAATTGTAAGGTTTATTATTACAAAAATCTGAACATTATGCCATTTACAGGGCAATAAATATCTAATAAAGATGTTTGGAACATTAAATAAATGAAACAGGAATATTTTTATTTAAAATTTTGTGATTCCTGAACATTATAAGCATTATTAAAAAAATATATTTTTGTGATAGCCATAAGGGTTTACAAATTCCGTTGTAATACATTATTTCATTTGTGACACATTCCGTTGTGATATCTATTGTGCAACAGCTCGAAAAATATAAGCCTTACCCATTTAACTAAAGTATGTAGGTACCATTTTGTTCGATAACTTTTTGCCATCTTGTAGGTAGGGACATGATCCCATTGCTATAGAAATTTTGGGATATCTGATCAAAATACCGCGACAAGTGGTTTTGGCAGTCCTGTCGTGATGTTAACCTGACAGTCCTGACACTACCCTGAAGAATTCTGAAGAGACCGAAACAGGTGGAAATCTGAAGGTGCAAGGTCAGGACTATACGGTGGATGGATTAACACCTCCCAGCCAAACTCTCTTAATTTTAGCTGAGTGGCTAAAGATGTGTGAGGTCTAGCGTTATCATGATGAAAAACCACACCCCTTCTGTTGATTAATTCCGGCCGCTTTCTCTCAACTTCTTGCTTTAATCTCATCAGTTGTTCGCAGTAGAGTTAAGAATCGATGGTCCTGCCTGGTGGTAACAGCTCATAATGAATAATGCCCTTCCAATCCCACCACACGAAAAGTACATAATACGCTTCATTAGGTTTCTTTCAGTGAGCTTGTGAGATACCCAAATATCGAGCTTTTTTGTGTAACCAGTTTTTATCAAATGCGCCAAAACTGTTTTGTGGTCTATTCCCAGTGCTTCAGCTACGTCGTAACTACTGATATGCCGATCTTGCTCCACTTTTTCAAAAATAGCATCCATTTTATCCGTAATAGGGCGACCAGAGCGACGTGCGTCTTTGATTTCATAATTTCGGGATTGAAAATGCTTAAACCAAAGGCGACGTCCACAAGTGGTATATTATTCAGAGAAAAATCGAACCAAGATGATATATACATCATTTGAAAGCTTGATTTATGGGCTTCTCGAAAATATTTAATTTTGATTTTTTTATCCCTCCATTTTTTTTTAAATGTGAAGAATAAATTGTATGAAAAATAATAATACAGCTCTGTATTATTTCTAGTTTAGCAATAATAAAGTGCTTATATCGTTATTTTACTCGCATTCGTAGCTGATTCTTCTACATTAATCTCTTAATTTGCTAAAATTAAAAATTATAACCTATCAATGTGACCAGTTAGTAGGTACAATGTGACAAAAAACACTTAGAAACTGTCTAATTGGTAAAAATGCTTCTATTTAACAATAATGGAGGTTACTTAACCAGGGTTGCTAGATATAAACTACCTGTTGAGCCAAATATATTTAATTATCCTAATAGATACAAAATTAATTTTAAAAAAATAGGAGGGCTCTTTTTTGATTTTAACTGATGTAATAGACTCAGAAAAATATGAATTTTCTCGAAATGTAACGAGTGTTTTGGTTAGAATTTTTGATTATTATTATACCAGCCTCCATACATTTTGTGGACATGTCCTTTGTGCTACTCTCACAGACACTGCACTAGGTCCATAATGCAATTTTTTTTTCACGGCTTGCGTTGCATTTTTACCTTTTTTGTAGTAAAATTTTAAAATGATTCGAATTTCTTCATTAGATTCACTCATTTTGACAGTACAAAAAAGAAATGAAAATCACACATTTTCCCAATTTGAACTTGGAATTATGTTTTTTAAAATTTAAACTTTCAATGGCACTAAAACAAGCTAGATACAAATAGTATAGCCAAAGAGATTTTATTACAAGTTCATGCGAAATGACTTTTTCCCCAACCCTAAAGTTATGTTCAAAATATTATGAACATAACTTTAGTAAAATCTACATCAAAATCAGTGAATTTCAATGAAAGTTATAATGTAGATAACACACAAAGCAAAGAAGTGAAAAATACTTAATGAATACAGTTACTCACATTATGTATTTATATTACACTATTATTTATAATCATACACAATAATAATATGCTGATGTGCCTATATCAAGCAGTCGAATATTTTTTATTTATCTGTGTAGGCATTTTTTTGAGTTTTGTATATGTCTAAAGATCTAGTATATAGTATCGGTCTACTATTACTACAGTTGCTTTTGTATTTTACAGTGCTGTATGTCGCTTACCACCAAAGCGCGTGGTGGTAGGTGGTGGCAGCGCGGCATTTGTCCGCAAACGACGAGCAGCACTACAACGTTGGCTGACGCTGGCGGCGCGGCACCCCGTGATGGGCCACGATGCCGACCTGCGGGCGTTCCTCTGTGAACCGAGGCCTAAGCTCGAGCGGCCCAGACATGACGAGTTTGAACTAGCGGGCTCTCAGGCTCATGAGGAGGTATAACTCTAGTATAGGACCAATTTAGAGGCGCCATCGTAATTTTAATAGCAATTTAAAATGTTCTGGTTTCTTTTTCTCTATATGCATTTAAAAGACAGAACACTATTTTAAATTACTATTAAATTTACGATGGTGCCTTTAAAATTGGGCCTAATAACAATCTGTAATAGTCCACTGAACAAGATTATTTTTTTGCAAAAATTAGCATGACTGACTTCACCCGTGTACAGAATTCGCGAATGTTTCGCACGGATCGATGTAGCATTTTTCACATTATTGTTGATTTATCAAAAATGACTCAGCCGATTTTGATAAAATTTAAATGGGACCAATTTCAAAGTATACTTTTTCCAATAAAAGAGGAATTATTGAAATCGGTCTACTATGAAAAAAGTTATGTGTGGTTATACATAAAAAAAAAAAATATACGCGTCGAATTGTATACCTCCTCCGGTGGTTCGTCGGTCAAAAACAAAGGTAACATTGGCTGACGCTGGCGGCGCGGCACCCCGTGATGGGCCACGATGCCAGCCTGCGGGCGTTCCTCTGTGAGTCTCGGCGAAACTCGCAAGTACCTAGCCCAACTTGCTATGGAGAGGGCTATGCTTGAAGTCTCTCTGCAAGATCAAATCATAAATGGGATCTAATAGAGCTAAAGTTACCAATGTAGACCAGCAGATTGGCAAGTGGAAATGGCAGGGGGCAGGGTGCATAGCGTGGACGACTGATGACCAATCTCTTGACGCCAAAGCACACTCCTTATCTCTTTCTTATTAATGTTCTATGTGTAATATTTTTATGTAAATTAATTTGTTTATGTGGTATTACATGCCTCATAGGAAATATGGGCAGGTAAGAATACTTCAAAGAGTTATCTTTGTGATAAGCATTTCAAAAATCTGAAGCGAATGCAGGATTTGAACCTGCCCCTTCGGATCACTAGCCCGACGCTCTAACCAACTGAGCCAGCCCGCCTCCTACGCAAGCGTCAAATCTTTGAAGTGCTTATATTACACCAACTTATAGCGTTGGTGGCGCCACCTGTGATACCCGTATTAGAATACTTGTTTGTATTGTAATTTTCATTTTTACTTTTGATTGCATTAAACAAGTGTAACTTATGTGAATCTCGAACATTTTTAAGGAAAACAAAAATTGTTTCCATATGATTTCCAGAATGAAGAAGAGACTTTAGAAGAGCTAGAGGCATCATTTGTGAGTGACCAAGAGCAGCTGCGGTTGATACAACTCGGCCTGGGGCGGCTCGAGCAGATATTTGAGAAAGGTAACTTCACTTTCACTTATTGGGTTGTCCTTATCTATTGGTTTAATCAGGTTTCGTTTTTTTCCATGTGTATTTTTGAACTTATTGATGTCTGTATTTGTACATTCTTTAATTTTATTTTTGGATATGTAAACCTTTCAAATGACAAAGTACTATTTCAATCATAATATTCCACATGTTTATGTCTCATGTCACTGCCATATGGAATTAAGTAATACATCTTGTTATAATGATGTAACTTTAGGTAAGTACTGTGCGCTGACTCGTTTTATGGTCAATATGATATTCCTCGAAAGTTTGGACTTCTCTGACTATTTACAAACTAGATATTTCATTATCTCAGGGTTGCAACACAAATACGCGGGCCGGTCAAATGACAAAGCCGACCTGAAGCAGCTACTACATACGTTCTGCATCACTCGGCTTGCGCCGATCGAGTAGTTCCTTCGGGTCCAAT
Organism: Hypomecis punctinalis; assembly: GCA_949316475.1. NCBI lineage: Eukaryota > Metazoa > Arthropoda > Insecta > Lepidoptera > Geometridae > Hypomecis > Hypomecis punctinalis. The sequence goes on along the minus strand of OX438801.1, from coordinate 22,516,300 downwards.
CGGCACAATTCCATTTTATATTCGGCTGTCACGCGTGTTTCCGCGCGTCGCGGCATTCGTCTTACTTACGAGTACATTCGGTTTTGCCCTTCACCTTTGCTGACCGTACCGGTATGCTTAACTTTACACTGAGGTGATTGGTATTGTGTTTTCCAGCTGAACAGCGCTGCGCAGCGGAGGGGACTGACATACGAGAGCTGGGTGCAGCGCTGGTGGCGCTGGCGGCCCCCGCGCCGCGCGACTCGCCGCCCTGGCTCGCGGCCAAGCGGGGCCTGAAACTCGCGGCTGAGTAAGATACTTACACTTTATCTTATAATTCTACCCATTCTCATGTATTATCTTTCAGTATCTTTCGAATTTTAGAGTTCGAAACCATTAGTGTTTGACCAATCATTAATAAGGTGTCTTGTTCATGTCAGGGTGGCAACGGCGGCGTCGGAAATAGAGGAGCCCGAGGAGGAGTGCGAGAGCGCGGCCGAGGACGCGCTGGCCACCGCTCTGGAGGCGCTCGGCGCCGCGCGGGAGCTCGGCTCGCGGCTGAGGCGCGGCGCTCACGCCGAGCGCGCGCACGCCGCGGCCCGCGCGCCCGCGCTCCGCCACCGACACCGGTACGCGCTGCGGGCCGCGAGACACGTACGTACTGCTACTGTTTTTTTTCCAAGTTTTTAGGCACAAACCTGTTTACAAACTTCTAAATAAAAAGAAAATAAATTTTGGAGCTCATTGCTCTCGCGCAATACTTATGAATTTCATGTTTCTTCCTTAAAATAGCTCCCCTCACTTACCTTGTATTCCGACTCCCGTCATACATCATAGTTCTCAAACCCTGATGAGCAATATCCGATTCCGTAGGAGGCGGCCGTGAGCCTGGCGTACGCTCTGCGCGGCGTGTCGCGCGCGGCCGCGGCGCTCGGCTCCGCGGGCGCGGCACACGCGCGCCGCGCCGCGCTCTGGGCACGCCTGCACGCCGCAGCCACGCAGCATCCCAACCACTGACTAGTGACTACTGATTACCACATACGTCGGATAAAACGCTCGTCAACTGACTACATAGTGATTACCGCATACGTCCGGCAAAACGCTCTTTAACTGTCTCCGTAGTGATTACCACCAGGCACTACCTCTTGTCGCCGCGCCGCGCACTGGGCTCGACTGCACATATTTGCGTGGTTGCCGCAGCCACGCAGCATTCCAATTACTGACTGATGATTACCACATACAATTGGTAAAACGCTCGTCAACTGACTACATAGTTATTACCACTATTACAGGAAGAACACTCTCCAACTGACTATGTATATTGTGTAGTGATCGCAACCGATTTCGTTTTAAGTTCGTTAACCGATTACAGATACCGAATCTCAGAATTTAAATTTCTAATACCAAATTGATACAGGTTCATTTTAGTATCTATAAATATAAACCTTGTGTCGACGCCATATTATTATTCATGTAGCAGCCATGCATACCACATTGACAGACTGCGGAATCCGAATCTCAAAATTGTCTGAAATTTCAAAATATACACAAGATATTGCTTATTACCACAATCGTCAAAATATGTATAAAAATGCTCGTCAACTGACGGCGGATACCGAATCTCAAAATGGAATCGAATTCGAAGTCGATACTAGCTAATTCCAGTAGAAATAAAATATAAACCCATGTGTAGCAGCTACGCAATATTCCACCTGCTGATTAATGATTACTGATGATTACCACTTAAGTTAACCAAAACATGTTTATAGACTGCGAATATCGAATCTCAAATCTATCTGGGTAATTCGAATTTGATACATCTCACTGACTTAGTGATTACTGCTGTATACCACATTAGGCCCAATTATGAAGGCGCCATCGTAATTATAATAGCTAATTTATAATAATAGCTAACTTTAATATTTCTGTTTCTTTTTCACTTTAGGCATTCGATAGAGAGAACACTTGCTATACTTTCTCGCCTATTTACTTTTCTAAAATAGAATCTCAATAATTACGAAATCCATACAACAGTATTTCTCTGATAAATAGCAAAACTGTGAGCAAAACAATTTCAATGAACTTAACTTTTCGCATATCGAAAAGTTAAGTTAAAAATCTATTATACCGACTCTTCTGCTATCGTATCTAAATTAATAAGATTGTGACATAATATCTTTTTTTATTTATTATCTTTGGGTTGCCAAACGGCCTTCTTACAAAAAAGTCTATAAACAATTCTAAAAACACTTAGGCCAACGAAGGCTACCGCTTATAGAATAATGATATTGGTGATTAGAAAATGGATAATTGAAGAAAATTATACAATATAACATAAGCAAAGACTACAAACAGAAACTCAGAAGTTTAGAATTATTGTTATAACAGAGAATAGGAAGAGATGGAATAAAAAGTTAATAGTTTTATACTTACATTAGAAATTCAACATGAAGCATGAGATCTGCTACAATTTTAATAAATAATTTACCAGTTACAATTGATATGTATAAATTAACCCACATTAAAATACAATACAGCCTCACAATTATTTCATTGCCGTGCATATAGTACCTTTGAAAAACTGACTATTAATTAAGGCTTTAAACATGTTGTGCCTTGATACAAATAAGTCTACATGCTTTGAAAAATTCGTGTTATTGTAAAAGTGCGCAAGAAGTAAGAGTTGCCACTTTTATTACAAGTTTTCTTGTACTGAGGGAGAATAATGTTATTCATCACAAAAATTATAAGGTACAAAATTAGTTTGCTCATAGGATACTGTATGAACCCTGAACGAAAAAAAAATCATGTATCATTTGTATTCCCTATGTAGCCAACATCACAGGTGACATACTGCCCACCCCAGAAAAATAGAATAGGCTAATAATGACTAAAAATATTATTTTTATTTATCAAAAAATGTTAGACTCGATTATTTTCTTTATGTATGAAGATATATCCCGTTAAAGTTCCTCGTTACGTCACAAGTCACATACAAAAATGTACCTTTAGACTTTTGCCAGAGAAGTGACGTAACGAGTTAACGACCTCCACTCCCAAACATTGACAAGGTTTATCTTTGTCATTTCTTCTCAAAGAGTTATCTTTGTGATAAGTATTTCAAAAATCTGAAGCGAACGCAGGATTTGAACCATGCCCCTTCGGATCACTAGCCCGACGCTCTAACCACTGAGCTAGCTCGCCTCCTACGCAAGCTTCAAATTTCTGAAGTGCTTACATTTCCCAACTTATAGCGTTGGTGGCGCCACCTGTGATACCCGTATTAGACACGTTATCACTCAACTAGAAGTTATTAGAACTTCTAAAGATTGACGAGAGATGACGCACTGCTAAATCAATGTTATGATGTTTATTTTAAGTGCTTTCCACACTAGATTTTTATCTCAAAGAGTTATCTTTGTGATAAGCATTTCAAAAATCTGAAGCGAACGCAGGTTTTTAGCAGTGCGTCATCTCTCGTCAATCTTTAGAAGTTCTAATAACTTCTAGTTGAGTGATAACCTGTCTAATACGGGTATCACAGGTGGCGCCACCAACGCTATAAGTTGGGAAATGTAAGCACTTCAGAAATTTGAAGCTTGCGTAGGAGGCGAGCTAGCTCAGTGGTTAGAGCGTCGGGCTAGTGATCCGAAGGGGCATGGTTCAAATCCTGCGTTCGCTTCAGATTTTTGAAATGCTTATCACAAAGATAACTCTTTGAGATAAAAATCTAGTGTGGAAAGCACTTAAAATAAACATCATAACATTGATTTAGCAGTGCGACATCTCTCGTCAATCTTTAGAAGTTCTAATAACTTCTAGTTGAGTGATAACCTGTCTAATACGGGTATCACAGGTGGCGCCACCAACGCTATAAGTTGGGAAATGTAAGCACTTCAGAAATTTGAAGCTTGCGTAGGAGGCGAGCTAGCTCTGTGGTTAGAGCGTCGAGCTAGTGATCCGAAGGGGCATGGTTCAAATCCTGCGTTCGCTTCAGATTTTTGAAATGCTTATCACAAAGATAACTCTTTGAGATAAAAATCTAGTGTGGAAAGCACTTAAAATAAACATCATAACATTGATTTAGCAGTGCGTCATCTCTCGTCAATCTTTAGAAGTTCTAATAACTTCTAGTTGAGTGATAACCTGTCTAATACGGGTATCACAGGTGGCGCCACCAACGCTATAAGTTGGGAAATGTAAGCACTTCAGAAATTTGAAGCTTGCGTAGGAGGCGAGCTAGCTCAGTGGTTAGAGCGTCGGGCTAGTGATCCGAAGGGGCATGGTTCAAATCCTGCGTTCGCTTCAGATTTTTGAAATGCTTATCACAAAGATAACTCTTTGAGATAAAAATCTAGTGTGGAAAGCACTTAAAATAAACATCATAACATTGTCATTTCTTGTTTGATTCACAAAAGAAAAAATACCTACATGTCCAATATGTTTTGATTTTTCTAACTCCCGGACTAATTATAATATTTTTTACCCAATCATCATAGCTATTATTGACTCAGTTTTTTTCAGTTTCAAAATGTTTTGGTTTTCATGAAGTTTCTTCATAACCCCTCCCACTACACCCATGTTGACCCCATTGATAATAAATTATATATCATGAATATGCTATAATATGATGAATGATGCTCCTGATGAAGTAGGTAAACATTATTGTCGTATATTGAATAGGGTATTATGGTGGTTAGGTTGACAATAAGTATAAGGAAATATGTACATTCCATTAGAAATATGTAGCATTGTCGTCAAAGACGTAGATATACGTAACGATAAAATTTATATTGTTTTAATTTAGGTATATTATATTGCCTTATTCTGTGCAATCGTGTGTTACAAATTATTTAAACAAGGTCATAATAATTAGCAAATGTATTATGCTTAATTTATAATTAGTAAGTGTAGTTATGTTTAACCACTTATGACGTATTTTTGTAAGCATAGTCTCTATTTATGTTTTTGTGCTGATGTATTTTATTTCTGGTTTTTCAAGTGTTTTATTTTTCGTTTAATAAACAACTATTTACATTAAAAGTTTTTTTATAGGACATTTTGCTGCAAGCTGATTCCGCATCATACCTTACTATCCAATTATTATTCTCTATAAAATTTAACTTGATCTCTGCGACAGCTGTCAGAAAAATCACGCCTATGAAGTCCTGAATTTCTTAATAGTACAGACAGTACCTGTCAATGTCATACTTTATGGGCATGCGGATTAGTGATGGGCGACGAATGATCGTGACCACAGAGTTTTAGATAGTTTTATTTAAAATATCAATAGTTTATACTAACGATATTTTAAATAAAACTTAATTTATCATTAATTTTATTGTACATTTTAATATCATAACAATTTCTACATGTGTAGTTAAATTAAACCCTTACATTAGCATCGATAATAGTGAAAAACGTCGATAAATACTATTGATTGATATATGAGTATTTAATTAATATCATAACATTATTTACATGTGTACATACTTGATCTTAAATAATAGTATTTAAATAAAATCCAATTTCTCACCTTCAACTACTCATTCGATTTCATTACAACATTTTTTGAAAATCGTTTTTTTCCATCACTATCTCAACTCTAAATATGTATGTCAATATGTAACTGTCGCAGAGATCAAGTTAAGTTTTATAGAGTATAGTTCTTTTGTCGTCATTTACTAATAATAATAACAAAACATAAATTGCTTCTTAATTTCCCATAAGCTCAGACGAGACTGGAGTTGGTGCCGCGTTTTTTTCGCGGCTATAATTTTATTGATATGTAGTTCTTTACTAAATTTTAACAGAACAGATAGATATAAAGATAAAGCTTAGACTAATAAGTTGAAACTGGAATTAGCTTTAAAATGTTTAAGATGTAAAAACTATTTCACGCGCGTTTACTATTTTTACTATATTTCTATTTAGTCGATAATAGTCCCATTATTTGTCGACAATAGTAAAGTAGTTACGCAATGCTATAGTAAGATTAGATCAGAATACCTAGGTGATCTAACGTGTTTACAAACAAGCGAGTGCGCTTGTGAAGCGGAGTAGTGCAGCCAGTGCCCCTCGAGCCTTGGACAGCAATGGATGTTTGGTGGACGTGGGTGTGGGCGTGCGTGAGCGTGGCGGGCGTGAGCGGGCGCGCCGAGCCGCCGCCCGACCTGTCGCACGTCGCCTCCTTCCTCACACACAACTCCATACGCCTCAACAAGAAGTACCGGCCGCTGTACCACGTGTCCGCGCCCTTCGGCTGGCTCAACGACCCCGCCGCCTTCGTGCGCTACGGCGACAAGTACCACCTGTTCTACCAGTACTACCCGTACGACGGCGCCTGGGGCCCGCTGCGCTGGGGCCACGCCGTCAGCGAGGACCTCGTCCACTGGGCGCACTACCCGCCCGCGCTGCTGCCGCGCGACCCCTACGACCGCCACGGCTGCCTCGCCGGTTCCGTCGTTGTCTACAACTCGCACCTGGCCGCCTTCTATACGGGCGAGGTGGTCGCCGCCAACACCACACGCCAGACGCAGAACGTCGCCATCTCCTCCGACGGCATCATGTTCCAGAAGTACCTGTACAATCCCGTGGTGCGCTCGCCGCCCGACGGCGCTATCGACTTCCGCAACCCCAAGGTGTGGAAGTACGACGGCACGTGGTACATGCTGGCCGGCGCGTCCGTGCGCGGGCGCGGCTCGCTCGTGCTGTACACGGCGCCCGACCTGTACGGCTGGAGTTTCAACGCCACCGTGGCGCACTCCGCCGGCGACCTCGGCCGCCTATGGGAGAGCCCCGACGTGTTCGAGATCGACGGCCTGTCCGCCGTGCTGCTGTCGACGCGCGGCGTGCACGCCGACGGCTACCGGTTCCGTAACCTGTACCAGACGGGCTACGTGCTCGGGCGCTTCGACGTGCGGCGCGCGCGGTTCGACGACCTCGAGATCTCGACGGCGACGTTCGGCGAGCTCGACCACGGGCACGACTTCTACGCGGCCAAGACGACGCTGGCAGCGGACGGGCGGCGGCTGCTGGTCGCGTGGCTCGGCATGTGGGAGAGCGAGTTCCTGGAGTCGGACGAGGGCTGGGCGGGCTGTATGACGCTGGTGCGCGAGGTGCGGCTGGGCGCGCACGGTCGCCTGCTCACGCCGCCGGCGCGCGAGACGCTCAAGTTGCGCGTGGAGACGCTCGAGAACGCGTGGTACGGGCCGGGGGAGGCGTTCTACGCGGGCGTGCGCGCCTTCGAGCTGGAGGTGAACGCGAGCTCGGCGGCGTACGACGCGGCCGTGAGCCTGGAGTGGGGCGGGCGGCGGCGTTACACTGTGACGTACTGGGCGGGCGAGCGGCGCGTGTCGGTGGACCGCGGCGGCGCGGACGGCGAGCGGCGCGCCGACTGGACGCCGCCGGGCGCGCCCTACTGGCGCATCTTCGTGGACCGCAGCTCGGTGGAGGTGTACATGGGCGCGGGCGAGGTGGTGTTCTCGTCGCGACTGTACCCGCGCCGCGCGCTGGCCGTGCGCGTGGGCGGCGAGGCGCAGCTGCACGTGGTGCAGCACCGCCTGCGCCGCAGCGTAGGATTCGACAACAAACTCAAGAAGTACCTCAAGCGCCGCCTCGCCAAGGGCAACAAGAAGTCTATTCCTATTCCCATGTGAATCTCCACCTGTGCCAGTCGGACATGAATTCATTCGTCTATTTAGTAGCATGGTAGGTATATGTATTTAATTTTTGTTTTATTTAATAACTGTGTTGGATACATAGCGTCTAAAATTTTACAAAATAAGTAGGTAAGTACCTATATAATATATTGAACATTTAAACCGCCCTAGGCCATATAATAGTTTTAATTATTAATTAAATATTCAGTTTCCATTGGTTTTGTTTCATTTATTTTTTGGCTCACTTAAAAAGTAATTAGGAATGTCTAAAAGTTTTCAGTACCTACCTAATAATAGTGCATGTATCTATACTATCCAGCAGACCAAAATATACCTACGTCTGCTGCGTGCCACACAAGTAAGCCGCTTCAAAGCAGCGTTATTGGATATTTATTTAGTACCTATAGATTGAATCACACAAGTCGGCGGATGTGAAGTTAGCTACAAGTTGCACAATATCCAATCAACAGCCCTTGTGTCAGAGTTTTTCAAGTCGCATTTTTTTTTTAATCTGATGTGTGACAATAATTTATAGGTACCTACCTGTAGTTTGTGTTTTGGTAGGTACTACCTAATGTAAAGTTGTGTAGTACCTAGGGTACAATTTTACTCTCAAGAGATTCTGTAGGAGACGGGATTATGAGGCGTCTTTAGTTGGAGGGAATGAAAACTTTTTGTGGGTGCTTTTTTAAATAACCCACGCTTGGAAATGACGTCATAAAAAATAATGACGTATAAAATAATGACGATGATATTTTATATTAGGACGGGGCGGGCGCGGGCCAGACGGGGCCCGTACGACGCACGTTCCATACATTTTGTGTAAAAGCCCCGTCCGGGCGTTGTACTGTACCGATACAGGGTCTCGCCATAACCACATATAAAGATCTATCTCATATGTAAAAGTCTCCCACAAAATAGATCATATTTATATTTAATTATTATTAAAAACAAGGTCAAGTAAGAAATTTGCATAATAGCTCGGTCATTGGAATGTTAGATAATAAATTCTAATTATTTTAGTAATATTCGCTGAAACATACTGTGTAAAAGATTACCTAGATATTATTTGTACTACAAAACTAATGTTCCTGTCCGTCACTTCACCCGTTGTGGAAGGATGAACACACCAAGTTGGAGCGGAGAATTTGGTACTTGAAACGCTCGCAGCTCTCTGTTGTAGGCATCAATGCGAAGACACATGCTGGAAAAGATCAGAAGTACAATTAAGTATCTGATTTCAGACTTGATAATCTAGAATTGAAAGATCTTTGGAACAGAAATACACACAACACAACTTGGAGACAACACAATTTGTCTACAGATTGCTGAATACTTATTTAACAAACTGAGGAGATTAACAAGCTACATTCTAGTAAAGATCCGTGGAATTGTTATGAATATTCATGGATGCATTAAAAAAAAACCTTACTTGCTTTACTGTTCTGCAATCATAAGATACTTTAAAAAGACATGCTTTTGCCTGCCATTGCAAACTAATAATAACAATAAGATTTTGGGCTCAAAAGTTACAGACAATGACAGTAAGATGAGAAAAGAAACAAATACTTGAACTTACCTGTTCAACCGATATCGTAGTGTTTTGATCGCCGTGCGGCATTGCAATAAACTGGAGATTATCCTGTTGCATTTATTCCAGAAAGGTTATCACGAATCTTTGAGAAGTTTTGAGTTATGTTCCAATAAAGGAAGCTGAGATTCTGCTTGACTTTGAGACAGCGAACTCGAAAAATAAACAACCAATTTAGTTGACAATTTTAGGTTGTTCTTTAAGGTATTTACATCATCTAACGTGTTGCACTGACTTGAAGCACTGTCTAATCTCACAGACACTGTGGCCGAATTTGGTTTTATTAGAAACTTCCTTGTTATCCAAGAAAAAAAACTCTCATTTTAAATTCAAAAATATGAATTGTTTACAGAAAATAATGACGGAAGGCATTCCATACTTAGTATTACCAGTACAGGATGAATAATACGTATCGTGGTGTGAAAAATTATAGAACGAAATGATTATTTCCTCAAAGACTAAGAAAAAAATAATCAAGGAAATACAAAGGATAATTTTAAATAAATCATGAGCTAGTTGAACAGAAGTTTATTATTCTAGGTTAAAGTACGAAAAAAAAAGGAGGATTTTTACTCCTATCTTTTCTAAAAAATCCGTAGAAATACTTGTTAACAAATATGATTATACGACTTTGGATATGCGATCACATAGATTTGAGGGATTTGATTGGCTGGCATAAACACGAGATTCTACACATGGAACCTAGATCGCTGATTGGACGAAAACTGTAACTGACGTACCGGGAAATAGAAGGCACAAGCGAAAATAGCAGGCTATATCTCAAACAGGAGGCTTTTTCGCAAATAACAGGCAATTTGACAAACAGGAGGCACAATCGCAAATAACGCGTACCTGGTAAATAGTATAAAAGGAATGGGGACGGGAGAGGGAGGACAGTCAAATTCCGAACGTTGGGAAGAGCAGTGCTAATCCCTGTCAGTTTATAGATAAATTCGGTTTAATATTTGAACTTGTAGTTTTTAAAGATAAGTGTTGTAATTATTTATGTGAATATTTTAAGGGTTTTAAAAGTGGGTGTTTAGTGTGAGTGCAGAAATATCCGGTGAGTCCTTTCCAATTTATCCTGGTGATTGTTGATTTGTGAAATAATACTCTGAAACTTAAATAATTAAAAATTAAATGTACTTTTAATTAAAAGGTTATTCCAATTCTTGGCGGGACTTGGCCTTCCGACATCTAGTTATTTTGATAAATAATATTATTTTCTTTTTAGAATGAAACCTGGAAACTATTGTTGGTCTAATCCTTTTTAGTACTGGACTATATTACGAGTTGAAAATAGTACCTCGCTTAACTTTAAATATCTTCTGTAAGTTATTGAACAACAGAGAAATACAGTTTAAATTTAGAATAATTATTGTAATTTGAAAAAGGGTGGTATCAGAGTATTGTATTACATAAAGCAAAGCCGTCCTTACCGCTGATCATTAATTGTTTCAACTTTATTTAGGTTTCATGTGATTACGTATTATTTCGAAAAATTATTCTACGTTTTACCTTTTATTACTTAATTACTATTTCGTGTGGTTTCGTGTCTTGTTGATTATTTATACTTACGTGTTTTACTTGCTTCTATATTTAACTGTGTGTGTTTTCTAACTGTTTATATTATGTTCTGTGATTTCGTATTTCCGTCGTGTCATATCTTGTGAACTACCTGTGTACTTTTCTTGGTTTCTGTGAATTATAGGTATAATGACTACGACACTTATTTACTTAGTACTTTTATTTCTAAATGCTTATGTGTATAGCCCATGTATGTACTTGTGTTTTGATGCTTACTACTTGTGTGTTTTGATTGTACTGAATATTTCTTGTTCCTGCTTTTAACTCTTTTAATTAACTTTTACCGATTCTTTTAACCGTCTGACTACTGCCGTATCCATAATGTGTTTACATCCTGGTTTATTAACTTGCGTCAAGCTCACTTATGTTCTTGTTATCTGTTTGAGTATATTATTTTCAGAATTACTCTAGACTGTTTAGTGTTTACGTTTAATACTTTACTCGGTTCATTTTATGTCTAAAATGGGAAATGTTAGTGATACTTTCTAATCTAAAATTTAGGAAATATCTACTTATGTATGTAGGAAACCTGGATGTTCCTCAAGGGTTGAATATTTCTCAGATCTTTCTATCCAAAAGGTTTAGAATTGACTTCGCTTATCCAAATATTTTGTAACATAGTTATATCGGGTTTTGCTCACTGAAGCTGAGTGAATTAAGCCGAGGTTTCTAGTTGTAAGGATTTGGCCCCTTATCTCGAACTGACGTTTCGAATGTGTTAAATTAACCTATGATCCTTGAAAAACAGGTGGGTGAAACAACACTATACACAAGGAGTGCTATTACTTGCCGTCGAAACACTGGCTTGTTCTTGTCAAAATCAAAAACTAATTCATTATTAAGTAAAGTCTTTCTATACCTAAACCAATTAATAACGAATGTAATCAAAATTTAATTAGAACGCCTTTGATAAACGTTCAGGCAACTACTTGCAATAAGTTTAGCGTGGGAGGCTTTGGGTAGAATCTAGATTGTCTTAAGATTTAGGATTAATAAAAAACACGTGTTGTAGTTTTAATTAGGACTTATGTTTATTTTAATGGTTGTGAATGTACCTAGTCGTCTATATTGTTATATGACATACTTGACAGACATTAAGATTATTTGGTAACAACCAGTCCAGTAAATAGCTTTGACCCTTAAGGTCCAGTTCATTAAAAAAGTTCATAAATGAATCTAGTAATCAGGCTTGGTGTATAATACCTGAATGATATAAACTGACTGTCTGATAATAGTCAAATCAAATATTGTTATTCGATTCTTTCATATTCAGTCCAGTTGTATTAAAAGACTAAGTAAATAGTTTTTCTTAATATGATGGTTATAATATTATCTTATGAATAACCTGAATGGCATTATTATTATTATTGTCCAATTATAATCGATTTGTTGATTGAATTTTGAATTATCTAGTATAATTGATACTGAGAGTTATCAAAGCAAAAACATAGCTTTGTTTAACTTTTAGATATAACTTTAAGAAAAAAAGAAATGCCACTGTTGGAGAAGAGGGTGGTTGTATGGGGATGGAACGGAGACCACTACCAAAAAAATAAATAATATTTTATTCTTTATCATTGCCACTACCAAAAAAAATAAATAATATTTTATTCTTAGTCATTGCCACTACCAAAAAAATAAATAATATTTTATTCTTTATCATTGCCACTACCAAAAAAAATAAATAATATTTTATTCTTGGCCATTGCCACTACCAAGTAAAATAAACAATAGTTTATTTAAAGAATATAAATTAATTTTAACTTGTATTTGCATCTATCGTCAGACAGTCATGAAAAATAAATAAAAATTCAAATAAAGTTTTATTTTAGACTATGTGCATTCACTATTATCTCTGTCTAGTTATCATTGCGTATAGAAACCTCCGAAAAGCCTGTACAAAAATAGCTACTAGAATTACTAAGACTAACTTAACAGTAATCTAAATTTACTTTCTTGTTTCTACCTCTTCTTGTATTATATTTTAATCAATTCTATAACCTTGACATATAGTTACGTAAGTATAGTCTCCAAAACCATTAGGGTTCTACGATACATAATGTAGGGTTCACACTATTCGATCATTGGCCAAACCTAGCTTTAAGTACTTTAATTATAACGGAATTAAATATAATCTTATGATTATTTCTTTAAGGATAATTAGATTCATGGTTACTAATTTAGGGTTAAGCAGTATGGGAGAAGCGTCATTAGTTGAGGGTTAACAATTAACCCCTTAATAGTATTTATTATAATAAGAAAAAAAAAATTAAGTCTGGGTATTGCTAAGGATAAGTGGGTTAGGGGTTAGTATAAGGTTAGGTTTAATTATACATGTAGGTAAGGGGTTTAGTTACAATTTGTAGGCCGTGACCAGGATGACGAAGAACCTTTATAAGTAAATTCCTTATTTTTAGATTATTTTTATATCTTATATCAATTAATTGCTAGCTACATAGTTTCTCGTACGAATCATACCTATATTTTATCAATGCTAAGTCTGCAAAAGTAGTCCATAAAAACTATTGTAAGAACGCAAACACGATTTTAGTTCAATAAGAATAAGCTTGAATTTTATTTTATTAAGTACATCTAAAGTTGCCTGGAAGAAGTTTCAGTGCAATATAGATACAGTAAACTAGGATCTCAGAACCTGATAGTTATATAGGCTGTAGCATGGACAACTAGGATCTGTTTAAAATATGAAATAATTTTGGGTATTTCCATGCGATTCAGTTTGGGTTTCGTGTAATATGAATACGTATGTGAGATGGTTTAGGAATTTCAAAAATAACTATAACGAGATTTCCGGAAATTATTTTTATAGCTCAAATCAGGGTCTTCTAACTTTTAGGTTTTCATAGGATTGCTAGATTAACGAACGCAATAATAATATAAAAGATTGGGGGTTGATCGAATTTATTATGATACATAATTATTATAAACTATGTAAGACATTACTTTATCATTTACTTACAACGTTGTTTGGAACGTTCAATAGCATTAATTTTAGGTAAATTAAGCTCTGATCAAACTTTACGTTGTAGTTTGAAATTAAAACAAAAAACAATAAAAGACTTAAGACACTAGTTTCCAAAAAAAAAAAAAAAAAAGGATTCGGTGTTTTGACACATAGTTTTGACGTAGTTCATTGAATGTGGGGATGCCAGAAGCAGGTAATTTCCACAAAGATTCTGGTAAAATAGGTTCAGTGGGTTTATCGTTGCCCCATTTATAATAATATCTCATAGCAATGATAAATATGTACAAAATAGGAAAAATAGAGTAATATATTTATCTAAAAACATAAATACAAATTGACTACGATATCTCAATAGAAATTATTTATTTTAGGTAACCAAATAGTAGAAGTACACTACATATCCTAACCTTAGATTTAAGTAAGCTGTTAATAAGTTTCCGTTCAAAAAATAGTAGAATAATAGGCAATTCAAATTCTTCATACATTAATTTTATAGACGCAGACAGAATTCTTTGGTTTATAGTCTGGCAATACTGATTACTGTTTATAACAAAATTAATTCAATTTCACAATTCTGTTCGTTGGTTTTGGCTAATTTATTTATCTTATTTGTTGAAACAATACGTCGTCTCTTTGTACATAATATATGCGTACTTGCGAGAAACAATGGGTAAGTAATTTTTACGCTAGTTTTACATTTTGCTGAATTTAAATAATAAATAAGTCAATCATGTTACAATGACTATAAATTATCAACATAATGTTAAATAAATAAAATATATTCATATTTATTCATTTCAGGATAACTTACTATCGAGGACCTGGAGCCCCAATATGGAACGGAGTCGAGGATGTAACACTTGGAAATTTTGAAATATCTTATTCGGTGAAAATAAGTGCAACATGGACAAAGGACATATTATAGTGAATCTATAGTGATTATGTTATATTAATGGTTCCTTTATAAATAGATACTATTAATATTTAGCTATAATTATTGTTGTAACCATAGAAATCTAGAGAAAGGCTTTGCTAGGTATGTCTTAAATATTTATGCTCTGAAAAACATACTTTGTAAAATTAATACTGATATTTTAAGAAATTGTCTCTGTTGCGTATAGTTGTAATTTTAATGAAAATTCGAGTTCCTTGTTAGAGTGAAAGAGTATTAGAGTAAATCTCCTTTCTTGTAAAGTTTTATGGTTATAACACTTTATTTAATAAAAAGTAATGCTGGTTTCCAGGTGAAACTAGCCATAGCATCAAGCAAAATAATAATGTTTAATTATGATTTAGAGGTTAGATTGTTATAATTGTTTAGTACATTAGAATTACAAGTATTCCCGCGCTAGCAGTAGGTATATAGGTTTGGTAGTGAATTATTGTTTTCTTAGATTAAGAGGCCCGTTGGAACAAGTTTTCGGACTTTTTTGACGGGCAATTTGGGCCGTGGCATGTATACGAATCGGTTTTGGAGACTATTTTAAATAGGTACTATGTTTATTTATAATCAATAACTATAGTAAAAGTATATTTGTATAATCATCATCTTTGATATTTTAATCAGGGTTTTTCAGAATGGTTGTCGGGGGGTTGATGATTGAAATATGAAAAGGTTGGGGGTTGTATATTATTAAACCTATATGACCGAATGAACATAACGTCTTAACGTATCTAGATATATCCTGTAAAGATGTTCTTCTAGCCTTAAGAAATGGGGGTTGAATTAAATTATTGAACAACTTACAACAAAAAAAAAAATAGATGTTCATTACAATTAAAGTACTTCACTTAAAGCCTATTAACATTACAATATGCAGATATAGATACCTACAATGCTAATAATAATTTCTAGATTATCAAGCAATAATGAATAACTCCGGAGTTTGCATTTATTTCGACACCTTAGACATCTGAATGAAAAGCCACTGATAAATATACATTCGATTTGTTTAGTTCCTAGTTTGTGATTGATATACAAATATGTAATATGTATTTTGTATTAAGTAAAGTAGTATTAATGGAAAAGCTGGCTCAGGTGTAAGAATTTTACTTGTATTTCTAGGTCTTATTAGCTAAATAATAAGTACTTAATGTTTTCATTTGACTATGGGGTGGAAGCGCAATATAGCCCTAGGAATGTGTTATTAAAATTGTCATATCCATTAATTAGGTATGTCTATCATTATGAAATGGTGCCTATTTTATCTAAGTAGGTATAGTTTTTGTTTGCATAATTATAAATAAAATTATGTTTTATCAAGAAATAGTCAAGTTGGTTAGAAAAGTCAATCTCTTCTTGTATTTTCTTAAGACAAATATAATAGCAAAAAAATGACTCAACTCACAAGTGTTACTGTTGTTTTATATTATTAATAAGACTCAGGGTACCTAGCATTTATGTAAGACAGATTAAAATAAGGAAACTGTTAGAATATAGTTATTTAAATAAAAGAAAGGCATCTACTTCATAATCCGGTTTGATATTGCTTTGACTTAATTTAGTATTGTTTAGGCTACTATTGCTAATCTGGTTTTATTTAGATTCTACTATTATAAGTTCACTGTTAGTCGTGTTAGCTAAGTTTTAGGCTAATCTATTTCAATCACAGAAATTTGTAACTTAGGTGCATATATGTAATGATTTGCTTGGGTCTAGGATGTGACTATATTATGGCATTTCTTAAGTGTGACTAATGTAATTATGTGACTCTATTTATTTTTTCATAACCAAATAGTTTGGTACTTATTACTAATTTAATGGATTATTAGCGATGCACATTTTGTAATTTGAATGCCATATTGGTACAACACATGATAATTGTAACACCCGTGTTTTGCGAGATAAAAGAATTTAATTGACTTTTATATTTATATTAACCATAATGGTTTAGTCTATATATTATAATTGTAAGTAACACACTAGTGTTAGAATACCTATACAAGTTCCTTACTTATTTAACATGGATTTTATAAATAAATGTGTGTTGAACATGTACCTACCTTATTCTTTTGATTGTAGCATTTAGAACCAACCTAATCTTTAGATTTAAATCAGTCATGAATAAACCTAGTTAGGACACACTCAGTGTCGTCATGCGTCATTGTCGCTACATACGCAAGTACTAGAAGGATTTAGGTACCTACTTAAACTTTTGTGTTTTAATGAGATTTGAATATACAAAAATAAATTCAGGGTTGGGTAGTGGGTACTCGTAATGTCGTTACTTGCTGATATGTTAAACTTTTATGTTCTTAGCTGCGCAGGCGAAAAAATAGTTAACATTTTGTTCTAAGAATTAGCATTATTATACGGGGAGAGATAAATAAAAATATAGTTCCAATATTATATCAATAAGAGGATTGGACTGGCTTTTGGGTCTTTAGGCAATCAGTAATTTTAATCTTGCAAAGCACAAGTTTGACATATTATGCTGGTTTCACATTGTACTATACCATCTACAGGTCTTATCAAGCCCATAACATGTAGTCAGGGGTAGTCTAGTACCTTACATTTTAGGTAGGTAGATGTTAGTTCATGAGTTACAGGGCATCCGAAAGTTAAGAGGGGATTTTAACTGAAACGGAAAAGGAACTACGGAGGATGGTTCATAATTGACAGAGGAATCGCGTAACCTTCAGTCGAGTTGAGAACCTCTACCTATTGAAGTTGGTTAAAATGTTGGCAATATTACCCTTCTCCGGATTTTATGAGTTACTTACCTAGACATTAATTAGTTAGGTTTTCAATTTTCTTTAAAGTTATAGATATTATTTGTTACATCATTTATTTTGCTGTAAAGTTGTCTGGAGGAATTTTTATACCTATTTATTTATGCTGAGAATGTTAGTTTTATAATACATAGTAATATAGTAAATAGAAATAATAATTTATTTTAAACTGTTAGAAGAACGAACGATTTATATTTGGTTGCGAAAAGGTAATTTCTGAACAATCCGCTAAAAAGACGAAAAAAGTTACGCAAGGTGAAAATAGATGGCATTGTCCAGTCTTAAAACGCGCAAACGAAGAAATCAACGTAATTCGGAAATAATAAAGACAGGTTAGAGTAGTCTGCTGAAACCGGGGTTGACGTGTGGCGTTCGAATTTGACCGTGCCGCTATTGTGGGAAATTCGAACGGCTGTTATTTTAAAGCGATTAGGTATGAATACGTAAATTTTTATTTCTAAATATTAATTTCTTTATTTTAATTATTTATTGCATTGTTGATAGCGCGGTAATTTTAAGTAACGGAACTGAATTTTACTGTGTATCTGTATTGTGTTTCACTGAACGGGCATACCTACCAAAAGTAATCGGGCAGTGGCCGTCGCGCTGACTCGGTACGGGTTGGTGGATTAGCAAGTGATAGCTGGGTATGTTCTATGAATTTCTCCAGTCAAAGGTGTGAAGGTTTGTGCTTGGGTTTCGGATAGCTCGATGCCGCGATATCGGGATCTGAATCCTCAACGACTTAACATATGTTAAAAGAATACTAGGTACTGTCAGTGGACACGAAACTTTTGTTATAGGCTGTTATGCGAATTAGTAAATTAGTGACATATTTATAGAATAGCGCGTAACGTTTGTGGCGTACTATATTCTGAAAAGGTAGTAGTTACTTAGCGTGTTCAAAGCTTAACGCGTAAAACTTTTTGCGTAACACATTAGCGTGGCATTGCGTAAACTTCACAAGCCACTCGATTAGTATGGCAATGCGTAAATTATGGCAATGGGTAGTTTCCCGCGTTTCCATGTCAAACTCGTCGCAATACGCTAGGACAAGTAGCCGCATTTGCGCGTAAATAAAAGAAAGCTTGTGAAAAAAAAAAAAGCGTTTTGAATGTATTTCCGGATTGTTAGCGCTGAAAAAGTGACAGCAGACGGAATAGTGCCAATCAATCTTTACATTTATATCTGTGTGTAAGTAAAATTAAGCATTTAGGATATATTTATATTTTACTTGTGTATTTTGCTATTCACCAATAGGTATATACAGAGCAAACATGTTTTATGTAAGCTGCTTGATTTGTATTTTAAATAATTTCCAGAACATGTTCAGGCCCGTTAGGTGAAGTAAGCAAACATTGCAAGAACTGTAAATGATATACTCGTAGATTAGTATTAGACTACTGCTGGTTGTGTTTTATTATGATTTCAGTGTTGTGTTTAAGTTTATCTCAACTAAGCTATCACGATGACTTACAATTATTTCTTAATATTATCTTGCCTTTAGCAATAAGATAATATAATTATGATATAGTTAAGGGCTCTGCAGTAATAGTCGTGCAGGCAAGTTCAGTCTTAATTAGTTTCTTAAATAGAATAAAAAAGGAAAGAAAAAAAAACAAACGATAGTTTGTGAATACTTAAAACGTTTTAGTTGATTGTGAAAATTTACATAACATAATCTTGATTGATTTTGAAAAAAAAAAAAAATGTCCCTTTTTGTCTTCGATAAAAAAAAATATAACATATCAAAAGAAAACAAGAATATACCTGTATTACGATTGTGGTGGAATTGAATGGACTTGCCTGGACGTCCATTGTAGCTAAGTTAGACGAACTTACTTACCTGTAATTCTATTGTATTTAATTTGGACGAATTTACCTGTAATTTTATCATTGGTTTTTTTTTAACGAATATGATTTATTAGGTAGATATAAATAGGAAAATCCTATTTGTGATCCTTGTAGTAACTTAATTGTTGTATTTATCTGGAAGCATTTTAGATGAGATGGTGAGATATAAAGGTTGCCAACTTATAAGAAATTTTTGTACGAATTTGAAGTCGATACTAAATTGTTGTTTAATAGGTTAAGGTTTGTAACTGTTTGATTTAAGGATTTGTAGTTTAGGTACGTTAATTGAAAAGGTGTAATAGTTTAAGTTGTACAGGCTTATCATTAGGTTTCTATCGCATTTTTGTCCAATAGGATATTAAGGCTCGTTAATATATTTTTTGCTATAGTATATATTATTATGCAATTAGGTTTTGTTAGATTATAATTCTGATAAGTTATTGTTAGAAAATTATTTGTAAATGTGGATGGCACGGGGAATTTATTAAGGGGTTTGTGCATATTGGAACGCTTTTAGTCTTGCAAGTACGGTAGTGCTCTATCATCAGAGGAAAGATACTTTGAGTGAAAATGAAAGGGGTTTGGTTGATGGAAATGCAGGTTGGAATGAGAGGTTGAATGAAAGGTGGGTGGAAACAAATATAAAAAAAAAAAAAGAAAAACGTAGAATCAAGGCAAAATCGAATGAGAATGACAGAGCTGTAGAGAAAAGCATTGCTGGAGGTTATGAGCGGTTTGTCAACACTCGATTCTGGCAAAACACTTTCACAAAATGGACCTATGGAAGAAGGGAATTTGTTAGGTAACTAGGCAAGCATGCAGTCCCGTCAACCTTTAAAGTTGACTCCATGAGTTCATTCACTCTACAATGTACGAACATTCGACCTAATACACTCCACATGCTCCAACTTAGAGATGATTTGATCTTTATCTCTAGCTCATAGTGGGACTTTGGCTTCGTGCAGAATATTTCTTCTGAAACTTACCACTCCTGGAATCTGGAGGGGCGGAATTGACAATTTCGGCAAATGGAAGATTGATTTACCGACCTGGTCGATTCTGTATTACTAGAATAGACTTGACTCACAACCAAGTTCCCCTGCAGGCGCTGAAAGTGCAGTTGAAAGTGGAAATTTTGCGTATGAACGATTTGTTAAAAGCCTTGAGTTGGGATTCTGAAAAGCTTGTCTCTATTTTGGTTTAAATACACTTTCATATTGTACTAGGGAAACACACACACTCTAATACACATAATTTATTGCTGAAATTCGTGACTTGACAAATACAATTTTGCACTAACAAACGAATTATTATAATTAAAAAAAAAAAAAAAATGTTAAATTTACTTCGATTAAGTAATTCTTAATCTACTTAAATTTAGGGGGTTGCTGTACCGATACAGGGTCTCGCCATAACCACATATAAAGATCTATCTCATATGTAAAAGTCTCCCACAAAATAGATCATATTTATATTTAATTATTATTAAAAACAAGGTCAAGTAAGAAATTTGCATAATAGCTCGGTCATTGGAATGTTAGATAATAAATTCTAATTATTTTAGTAATATTCGCTGAAACATACTGTGTAAAAGATTACCTAGATATTATTTGTACTACAAAACTAATGTTCCTGTCCGTCACTTCACCCGTTGTGGAAGGATGAACACACCAAGTTGGAGCGGAGAATTTGGTACTTGAAACGCTCGCAGCTCTCTGTTGTAGGCATCAATGCGAAGACACATGCTGGAAAAGATCAGAAGTACAATTAAGTATCTGATTTCAGACTTGATAATCTAGAATTGAAAGATCTTTGGAACAGAAATACACACAACACAACTTGGAGACAACACAATTTGTCTACAGATTGCTGAATACTTATTTAACAAACTGAGGAGATTAACAAGCTACATTCTAGTAAAGATCCGTGGAATTGTTATGAATATTCATGGATGCATTAAAAAAAAACCTTACTTGCTTTACTGTTCTGCAATCATAAGATACTTTAAAAAGACATGCTTTTGCCTGCCATTGCAAACTAATAATAACAATAAGATTTTGGGCTCAAAAGTTACAGACAATGACAGTAAGATGAGAAAAGAAACAAATACTTGAACTTACCTGTTCAACCGATATCGTAGTGTTTTGATCGCCGTGCGGCATTGCAATAAACTGGAGATTATCCTGTTGCATTTATTCCAGAAAGGTTATCACGAATCTTTGAGAAGTTTTGAGTTATGTTCCAATAAAGGAAGCTGAGATTCTGCTTGACTTTGAGACAGCGAACTCGAAAAATAAACAACCAATTTAGTTGACAATTTTAGGTTGTTCTTTAAGGTATTTACATCATCTAACGTGTTGCACTGACTTGAAGCACTGTCTAATCTCACAGACACTGTGGCCGAATTTGGTTTTATTAGAAACTTCCTTGTTATCCAAGAAAAAAAACTCTCATTTTAAATTCAAAAATATGAATTGTTTACAGAAAATAATGACGGAAGGCATTCCATACTTAGTATTACCAGTACAGGATGAATAATACGTATCGTGGTGTGAAAAATTATAGAACGAAATGATTATTTCCTCAAAGACTAAGAAAAAAATAATCAAGGAAATACAAAGGATAATTTTAAATAAATCATGAGCTAGTTGAACAGAAGTTTATTATTCTAGGTTAAAGTACGAAAAAAAAAGGAGGATTTTTACTCCTATCTTTTCTAAAAAATCCGTAGAAATACTTGTTAACAAATATGATTATACGACTTTGGATATGCGATCACATAGATTTGAGGGATTTGATTGGCTGGCATAAACACGAGATTCTACACATGGAACCTAGATCGCTGATTGGACGAAAACTGTAACTGACGTACCGGGAAATAGAAGGCACAAGCGAAAATAGCAGGCTATATCTCAAACAGGAGGCTTTTTCGCAAATAACAGGCAATTTGACAAACAGGAGGCACAATCGCAAATAACGCGTACCTGGTAAATAGTATAAAAGGAATGGGGACGGGAGAGGGAGGACAGTCAAATTCCGAACGTTGGGAAGAGCAGTGCTAATCCCTGTCAGTTTATAGATAAATTCGGTTTAATATTTGAACTTGTAGTTTTTAAAGATAAGTGTTGTAATTATTTATGTGAATATTTTAAGGGTTTTAAAAGTGGGTGTTTAGTGTGAGTGCAGAAATATCCGGTGAGTCCTTTCCAATTTATCCTGGTGATTGTTGATTTGTGAAATAATACTCTGAAACTTAAATAATTAAAAATTAAATGTACTTTTAATTAAAAGGTTATTCCAATTCTTGGCGGGACTTGGCCTTCCGACATCTAGTTATTTTGATAAATAATATTATTTTCTTTTTAGAATGAAACCTGGAAACTATTGTTGGTCTAATCCTTTTTAGTACTGGACTATATTACGAGTTGAAAATAGTACCTCGCTTAACTTTAAATATCTTCTGTAAGTTATTGAACAACAGAGAAATACAGTTTAAATTTAGAATAATTATTGTAATTTGAAAAAGGGTGGTATCAGAGTATTGTATTACATAAAGCAAAGCCGTCCTTACCGCTGATCATTAATTGTTTCAACTTTATTTAGGTTTCATGTGATTACGTATTATTTCGAAAAATTATTCTACGTTTTACCTTTTATTACTTAATTAATATTTCGTGTGGTTTCGTGTCTTGTTGATTATTTATACTTACGTGTTTTACTTGCTTCTATATTTAACTGTGTGTGTTTTCTAACTGTTTATATTATGTTCTGTGATTTCGTATTTCCGTCGTGTCATATCTTGTGAACTACCTGTGTACTTTTCTTGGTTTCTGTGAATTATAGGTATAATGACTACGACACTTATTTACTTAGTACTTTTATTTCTAAATGCTTATGTGTATAGCCCATGTATGTACTTGTGTTTTGATGCTTACTACTTGTGTGTTTTGATTGTACTGAATATTTCTTGTTCCTGCTTTTAACTCTTTTAATTAACTTTTACCGATTCTTTTAACCGTCTGACTACTGCCGTATCCATAATGTGTTTACATCCTGGTTTATTAACTTGCGTCAAGCTCACTTATGTTCTTGTTATCTGTTTGAGTATATTATTTTCAGAATTACTCTAGACTGTTTAGTGTTTACGTTTAATACTTTACTCGGTTCATTTTATGTCTAAAATGGGAAATGTTAGTGATACTTTCTAATCTAAAATTTAGGAAATATCTACTTATGTATGTAGGAAACCTGGATGTTCCTCAAGGGTTGAATATTTCTCAGATCTTTCTATCCAAAAGGTTTAGAATTGACTTCGCTTATCCAAATATTTTGTAACATAGTTATATCGGGTTTTGCTCACTGAAGCTGAGTGAATTAAGCCGAGGTTTCTAGTTGTAAGGATTTGGCCCCTTATCTCGAACTGACGTTTCGAATGTGTTAAATTAACCTATGATCCTTGAAAAACAGGTGGGTGAAACAACACTATACACAAGGAGTGCTATTACTTGCCGTCGAAACACTGGCTTGTTCTTGTCAAAATCAAAAACTAATTCATTATTAAGTAAAGTCTTTCTATACCTAAACCAATTAATAACGAATGTAATCAAAATTTAATTAGAACGCCTTTGATAAACGTTCAGGCAACTACTTGCAATAAGTTTAGCGTGGGAGGCTTTGGGTAGAATCTAGATTGTCTTAAGATTTAGGATTAATAAAAAACACGTGTTGTAGTTTTAATTAGGACTTATGTTTATTTTAATGGTTGTGAATGTACCTAGTCGTCTATATTGTTATATGACATACTTGACAGACATTAAGATTATTTGGTAACAACCAGTCCAGTAAATAGCTTTGACCCTTAAGGTCCAGTTCATTAAAAAAGTTCATAAATGAATCTAGTAATCAGGCTTGGTGTATAATACCTGAATGATATAAACTGACTGTCTGATAATAGTCAAATCAAATATTGTTATTCGATTCTTTCATATTCAGTCCAGTTGTATTAAAAGACTAAGTAAATAGTTTTTCTTAATATGATGGTTATAATATTATCTTATGAATAACCTGAATGGCATTATTATTATTATTGTCCAATTATAATCGATTTGTTGATTGAATTTTGAATTATCTAGTATAATTGATACTGAGAGTTATCAAAGCAAAAACATAGCTTTGTTTAACTTTTAGATATAACTTTAAGAAAAAAAGAAATGCCACTGTTGGAGAAGAGGGTGGTTGTATGGGGATGGAACGGAGACCACTACCAAAAAAATAAATAATATTTTATTCTTTATCATTGCCACTACCAAAAAAAATAAATAATATTTTATTCTTAGTCATTGCCACTACCAAAAAAATAAATAATATTTTATTCTTTATCATTGCCACTACCAAAAAAAATAAATAATATTTTATTCTTGGCCATTGCCACTACCAAGTAAAATAAACAATAGTTTATTTAAAGAATATAAATTAATTTTAACTTGTATTTGCATCTATCGTCAGACAGTCATGAAAAATAAATAAAAATTCAAATAAAGTTTTATTTTAGACTATGTGCATTCACTATTATCTCTGTCTAGTTATCATTGCGTATAGAAACCTCCGAAAAGCCTGTACAAAAATAGCTACTAGAATTACTAAGACTAACTTAACAGTAATCTAAATTTACTTTCTTGTTTCTACCTCTTCTTGTATTATATTTTAATCAATTCTATAACCTTGACATATAGTTACGTAAGTATAGTCTCCAAAACCATTAGGGTTCTACGATACATAATGTAGGGTTCACACTATTCGATCATTGGCCAAACCTAGCTTTAAGTACTTTAATTATAACGGAATTAAATATAATCTTATGATTATTTCTTTAAGGATAATTAGATTCATGGTTACTAATTTAGGGTTAAGCAGTATGGGAGAAGCGTCATTAGTTGAGGGTTAACAATTAACCCCTTAATAGTATTTATTATAATAAGAAAAAAAAAATTAAGTCTGGGTATTGCTAAGGATAAGTGGGTTAGGGGTTAGTATAAGGTTAGGTTTAATTATACATGTAGGTAAGGGGTTTAGTTACAATTTGTAGGCCGTGACCAGGATGACGAAGAACCTTTATAAGTAAATTCCTTATTTTTAGATTATTTTTATATCTTATATCAATTAATTGCTAGCTACATAGTTTCTCGTACGAATCATACCTATATTTTATCAATGCTAAGTCTGCAAAAGTAGTCCATAAAAACTATTGTAAGAACGCAAACACGATTTTAGTTCAATAAGAATAAGCTTGAATTTTATTTTATTAAGTACATCTAAAGTTGCCTGGAAGAAGTTTCAGTGCAATATAGATACAGTAAACTAGGATCTCAGAACCTGATAGTTATATAGGCTGTAGCATGGACAACTAGGATCTGTTTAAAATATGAAATAATTTTGGGTATTTCCATGCGATTCAGTTTGGGTTTCGTGTAATATGAATACGTATGTGAGATGGTTTAGGAATTTCAAAAATAACTATAACGAGATTTCCGGAAATTATTTTTATAGCTCAAATCAGGGTCTTCTAACTTTTAGGTTTTCATAGGATTGCTAGATTAACGAACGCAATAATAATATAAAAGATTGGGGGTTGATCGAATTTATTATGATACATAATTATTATAAACTATGTAAGACATTACTTTATCATTTACTTACAACGTTGTTTGGAACGTTCAATAGCATTAATTTTAGGTAAATTAAGCTCTGATCAAACTTTACGTTGTAGTTTGAAATTAAAACAAAAAACAATAAAAGACTTAAGACACTAGTTTCCAAAAAAAAAAAAAAAAAAAGGATTCGGTGTTTTGACACATAGTTTTGACGTAGTTCATTGAATGTGGGGATGCCAGAAGCAGGTAATTTCCACAAAGATTCTGGTAAAATAGGTTCAGTGGGTTTATCGTTGCCCCATTTATAATAATATCTCATAGCAATGATAAATATGTACAAAATAGGAAAAATAGAGTAATATATTTATCTAAAAACATAAATACAAATTGACTACGATATCTCAATAGAAATTATTTATTTTAGGTAACCAAATAGTAGAAGTACACTACATATCCTAACCTTAGATTTAAGTAAGCTGTTAATAAGTTTCCGTTCAAAAAATAGTAGAATAATAGGCAATTCAAATTCTTCATACATTAATTTTATAGACGCAGACAGAATTCTTTGGTTTATAGTCTGGCAATACTGATTACTGTTTATAACAAAATTAATTCAATTTCACAATTCTGTTCGTTGGTTTTGGCTAATTTATTTATCTTATTTGTTGAAACAATACGTCGTCTCTTTGTACATAATATATGCGTACTTGCGAGAAACAATGGGTAAGTAATTTTTACGCTAGTTTTACATTTTGCTGAATTTAAATAATAAATAAGTCAATCATGTTACAATGACTATAAATTATCAACATAATGTTAAATAAATAAAATATATTCATATTTATTCATTTCAGGATAACTTACTATCGAGGACCTGGAGCCCCAATATGGAACGGAGTCGAGGATGTAACACTTGGAAATTTTGAAATATCTTATTCGGTGAAAATAAGTGCAACATGGACAAAGGACATATTATAGTGAATCTATAGTGATTATGTTATATTAATGGTTCCTTTATAAATAGATACTATTAATATTTAGCTATAATTATTGTTGTAACCATAGAAATCTAGAGAAAGGCTTTGCTAGGTATGTCTTAAATATTTATGCTCTGAAAAACATACTTTGTAAAATTAATACTGATATTTTAAGAAATTGTCTCTGTTGCGTATAGTTGTAATTTTAATGAAAATTCGAGTTCCTTGTTAGAGTGAAAGAGTATTAGAGTAAATCTCCTTTCTTGTAAAGTTTTATGGTTATAACACTTTATTTAATAAAAAGTAATGCTGGTTTCCAGGTGAAACTAGCCATAGCATCAAGCAAAATAATAATGTTTAATTATGATTTAGAGGTTAGATTGTTATAATTGTTTAGTACATTAGAATTACAAGTATTCCCGCGCTAGCAGTAGGTATATAGGTTTGGTAGTGAATTATTGTTTTCTTAGATTAAGAGGCCCGTTGGAACAAGTTTTCGGACTTTTTTGACGGGCAATTTGGGCCGTGGCATGTATACGAATCGGTTTTGGAGACTATTTTAAATAGGTACTATGTTTATTTATAATCAATAACTATAGTAAAAGTATATTTGTATAATCATCATCTTTGATATTTTAATCAGGGTTTTTCAGAATGGTTGTCGGGGGGTTGATGATTGAAATATGAAAAGGTTGGGGGTTGTATATTATTAAACCTATATGACCGAATGAACATAACGTCTTAACGTATCTAGATATATCCTGTAAAGATGTTCTTCTAGCCTTAAGAAATGGGGGTTGAATTAAATTATTGAACAACTTACAACAATAAAAAAAATAGATGTTCATTACAATTAAAGTACTTCACTTAAAGCCTATTAACATTACAATATGCAGATATAGATACCTACAATGCTAATAATAATTTCTAGATTATCAAGCAATAATGAATAACTCCGGAGTTTGCATTTATTTCGACACCTTAGACATCTGAATGAAAAGCCACTGATAAATATACATTCGATTTGTTTAGTTCCTAGTTTGTGATTGATATACAAATATGTAATATGTATTTTGTATTAAGTAAAGTAGTATTAATGGAAAAGCTGGCTCAGGTGTAAGAATTTTACTTGTATTTCTAGGTCTTATTAGCTAAATAATAAGTACTTAATGTTTTCATTTGACTATGGGGTGGAAGCGCAATATAGCCCTAGGAATGTGTTATTAAAATTGTCATATCCATTAATTAGGTATGTCTATCATTATGAAATGGTGCCTATTTTATCTAAGTAGGTATAGTTTTTGTTTGCATAATTATAAATAAAATTATGTTTTATCAAGAAATAGTCAAGTTGGTTAGAAAAGTCAATCTCTTCTTGTATTTTCTTAAGACAAATATAATAGCAAAAAAATGACTCAACTCACAAGTGTTACTGTTGTTTTATATTATTAATAAGACTCAGGGTACCTAGCATTTATGTAAGACAGATTAAAATAAGGAAACTGTTAGAATATAGTTATTTAAATAAAAGAAAGGCATCTACTTCATAATCCGGTTTGATATTGCTTTGACTTAATTTAGTATTGTTTAGGCTACTATTGCTAATCTGGTTTTATTTAGATTCTACTATTATAAGTTCACTGTTAGTCGTGTTAGCTAAGTTTTAGGCTAATCTATTTCAATCACAGAAATTTGTAACTTAGGTGCATATATGTAATGATTTGCTTGGGTCTAGGATGTGACTATATTATGGCATTTCTTAAGTGTGACTAATGTAATTATGTGACTCTATTTATTTTTTCATAACCAAATAGTTTGGTACTTATTACTAATTTAATGGATTATTAGCGATGCACATTTTGTAATTTGAATGCCATATTGGTACAACACATGATAATTGTAACACCCGTGTTTTGCGAGATAAAAGAATTTAATTGACTTTTATATTTATATTAACCATAATGGTTTAGTCTATATATTATAATTGTAAGTAACACACTAGTGTTAGAATACCTATACAAGTTCCTTACTTATTTAACATGGATTTTATAAATAAATGTGTGTTGAACATGTACCTACCTTATTCTTTTGATTGTAGCATTTAGAACCAACCTAATCTTTAGATTTAAATCAGTCATGAATAAACCTAGTTAGGACACACTCAGTGTCGTCATGCGTCATTGTCGCTACATACGCAAGTACTAGAAGGATTTAGGTACCTACTTAAACTTTTGTGTTTTAATGAGATTTGAATATACAAAAATAAATTCAGGGTTGGGTAGTGGGTACTCGTAATGTCGTTACTTGCTGATATGTTAAACTTTTATGTTCTTAGCTGCGCAGGCGAAAAAATAGTTAACATTTTGTTCTAAGAATTAGCATTATTATACGGGGAGAGATAAATAAAAATATAGTTCCAATATTATATCAATAAGAGGATTGGACTGGCTTTTGGGTCTTTAGGCAATCAGTAATTTTAATCTTGCAAAGCACAAGTTTGACATATTATGCTGGTTTCACATTGTACTATACCATCTACAGGTCTTATCAAGCCCATAACATGTAGTCAGGGGTAGTCTAGTACCTTACATTTTAGGTAGGTAGATGTTAGTTCATGAGTTACAGGGCATCCGAAAGTTAAGAGGGGATTTTAACTGAAACGGAAAAGGAACTACGGAGGATGGTTCATAATTGACAGAGGAATCGCGTAACCTTCAGTCGAGTTGAGAACCTCTACCTATTGAAGTTGGTTAAAATGTTGGCAATATTACCCTTCTCCGGATTTTATGAGTTACTTACCTAGACATTAATTAGTTAGGTTTTCAATTTTCTTTAAAGTTATAGATATTATTTGTTACATCATTTATTTTGCTGTAAAGTTGTCTGGAGGAATTTTTATACCTATTTATTTATGCTGAGAATGTTAGTTTTATAATACATAGTAATATAGTAAATAGAAATAATAATTTATTTTAAACTGTTAGAAGAACGAACGATTTATATTTGGTTGCGAAAAGGTAATTTCTGAACAATCCGCTAAAAAGACGAAAAAAGTTACGCAAGGTGAAAATAGATGGCATTGTCCAGTCTTAAAACGCGCAAACGAAGAAATCAACGTAATTCGGAAATAATAAAGACAGGTTAGAGTAGTCTGCTGAAACCGGGGTTGACGTGTGGCGTTCGAATTTGACCGTGCCGCTATTGTGGGAAATTCGAACGGCTGTTATTTTAAAGCGATTAGGTATGAATACGTAAATTTTTATTTCTAAATATTAATTTCTTTATTTTAATTATTTATTGCATTGTTGATAGCGCGGTAATTTTAAGTAACGGAACTGAATTTTACTGTGTATCTGTATTGTGTTTCACTGAACGGGCATACCTACCAAAAGTAATCGGGCAGTGGCCGTCGCGCTGACTCGGTACGGGTTGGTGGATTAGCAAGTGATAGCTGGGTATGTTCTATGAATTTCTCCAGTCAAAGGTGTGAAGGTTTGTGCTTGGGTTTCGGATAGCTCGATGCCGCGATATCGGGATCTGAATCCTCAACGACTTAACATATGTTAAAAGAATACTAGGTACTGTCAGTGGACACGAAACTTTTGTTATAGGCTGTTATGCGAATTAGTAAATTAGTGACATATTTATAGAATAGCGCGTAACGTTTGTGGCGTACTATATTCTGAAAAGGTAGTAGTTACTTAGCGTGTTCAAAGCTTAACGCGTAAAACTTTTTGCGTAACACATTAGCGTGGCATTGCGTAAACTTCACAAGCCACTCGATTAGTATGGCAATGCGTAAATTATGGCAATGGGTAGTTTCCCGCGTTTCCATGTCAAACTCGTCGCAATACGCTAGGACAAGTAGCCGCATTTGCGCGTAAATAAAAGAAAGCTTGTGAAAAAAAAAAAAGCGTTTTGAATGTATTTCCGGATTGTTAGCGCTGAAAAAGTGACAGCAGACGGAATAGTGCCAATCAATCTTTACATTTATATCTGTGTGTAAGTAAAATTAAGCATTTAGGATATATTTATATTTTACTTGTGTATTTTGCTATTCACCAATAGGTATATACAGAGCAAACATGTTTTATGTAAGCTGCTTGATTTGTATTTTAAATAATTTCCAGAACATGTTCAGGCCCGTTAGGTGAAGTAAGCAAACATTGCAAGAACTGTAAATGATATACTCGTAGATTAGTATTAGACTACTGCTGGTTGTGTTTTATTATGATTTCAGTGTTGTGTTTAAGTTTATCTCAACTAAGCTATCACGATGACTTACAATTATTTCTTAATATTATCTTGCCTTTAGCAATAAGATAATATAATTATGATATAGTTAAGGGCTCTGCAGTAATAGTCGTGCAGGCAAGTTCAGTCTTAATTAGTTTCTTAAATAGAATAAAAAAGGAAAGAAAAAAAAACAAACGATAGTTTGTGAATACTTAAAACGTTTTAGTTGATTGTGAAAATTTACATAACATAATCTTGATTGATTTTGAAAAAAAAAAAAAATGTCCCTTTTTGTCTTCGATAAAAAAAAATATAACATATCAAAAGAAAACAAGAATATACCTGTATTACGATTGTGGTGGAATTGAATGGACTTGCCTGGACGTCCATTGTAGCTAAGTTAGACGAACTTACTTACCTGTAATTCTATTGTATTTAATTTGGACGAATTTACCTGTAATTTTATCATTGGTTTTTTTTTAACGAATATGATTTATTAGGTAGATATAAATAGGAAAATCCTATTTGTGATCCTTGTAGTAACTTAATTGTTGTATTTATCTGGAAGCATTTTAGATGAGATGGTGAGATATAAAGGTTGCCAACTTATAAGAAATTTTTGTACGAATTTGAAGTCGATACTAAATTGTTGTTTAATAGGTTAAGGTTTGTAACTGTTTGATTTAAGGATTTGTAGTTTAGGTACGTTAATTGAAAAGGTGTAATAGTTTAAGTTGTACAGGCTTATCATTAGGTTTCTATCGCATTTTTGTCCAATAGGATATTAAGGCTCGTTAATATATTTTTTGCTATAGTATATATTATTATGCAATTAGGTTTTGTTAGATTATAATTCTGATAAGTTATTGTTAGAAAATTATTTGTAAATGTGGATGGCACGGGGAATTTATTAAGGGGTTTGTGCATATTGGAACGCTTTTAGTCTTGCAAGTACGGTAGTGCTCTATCATCAGAGGAAAGATACTTTGAGTGAAAATGAAAGGGGTTTGGTTGATGGAAATGCAGGTTGGAATGAGAGGTTGAATGAAAGGTGGGTGGAAACAAATATAAAAAAAAAAAAAGAAAAACGTAGAATCAAGGCAAAATCGAATGAGAATGACAGAGCTGTAGAGAAAAGCATTGCTGGAGGTTATGAGCGGTTTGTCAACACTCGATTCTGGCAAAACACTTTCACAAAATGGACCTATGGAAGAAGGGAATTTGTTAGGTAACTAGGCAAGCATGCAGTCCCGTCAACCTTTAAAGTTGACTCCATGAGTTCATTCACTCTACAATGTACGAACATTCGACCTAATACACTCCACATGCTCCAACTTAGAGATGATTTGATCTTTATCTCTAGCTCATAGTGGGACTTTGGCTTCGTGCAGAATATTTCTTCTGAAACTTACCACTCCTGGAATCTGGAGGGGCGGAATTGACAATTTCGGCAAATGGAAGATTGATTTACCGACCTGGTCGATTCTGTATTACTAGAATAGACTTGACTCACAACCAAGTTCCCCTGCAGGCGCTGAAAGTGCAGTTGAAAGTGGAAATTTTGCGTATGAACGATTTGTTAAAAGCCTTGAGTTGGGATTCTGAAAAGCTTGTCTCTATTTTGGTTTAAATACACTTTCATATTGTACTAGGGAAACACACACACTCTAATACACATAATTTATTGCTGAAATTCGTGACTTGACAAATACAATTTTGCACTAACAAACGAATTATTATAATTAAAAAAAAAAAAAAAATGTTAAATTTACTTCGATTAAGTAATTCTTAATCTACTTAAATTTAGGGGGTTGCTGTACCGATACAGGGTCTCGCCATAACCACATATAAAGATCTATCTCATATGTAAAAGTCTCCCACAAAATAGATCATATTTATATTTAATTATTATTAAAAACAAGGTCAAGTAAGAAATTTGCATAATAGCTCGGTCATTGGAATGTTAGATAATAAATTCTAATTATTTTAGTAATATTCGCTGAAACATACTGTGTAAAAGATTACCTAGATATTATTTGTACTACAAAACTAATGTTCCTGTCCGTCACTTCACCCGTTGTGGAAGGATGAACACACCAAGTTGGAGCGGAGAATTTGGTACTTGAAACGCTCGCAGCTCTCTGTTGTAGGCATCAATGCGAAGACACATGCTGGAAAAGATCAGAAGTACAATTAAGTATCTGATTTCAGACTTGATAATCTAGAATTGAAAGATCTTTGGAACAGAAATACACACAACACAACTTGGAGACAACACAATTTGTCTACAGATTGCTGAATACTTATTTAACAAACTGAGGAGATTAACAAGCTACATTCTAGTAAAGATCCGTGGAATTGTTATGAATATTCATGGATGCATTAAAAAAAAACCTTACTTGCTTTACTGTTCTGCAATCATAAGATACTTTAAAAAGACATGCTTTTGCCTGCCATTGCAAACTAATAATAACAATAAGATTTTGGGCTCAAAAGTTACAGACAATGACAGTAAGATGAGAAAAGAAACAAATACTTGAACTTACCTGTTCAACCGATATCGTAGTGTTTTGATCGCCGTGCGGCATTGCAATAAACTGGAGATTATCCTGTTGCATTTATTCCAGAAAGGTTATCACGAATCTTTGAGAAGTTTTGAGTTATGTTCCAATAAAGGAAGCTGAGATTCTGCTTGACTTTGAGACAGCGAACTCGAAAAATAAACAACCAATTTAGTTGACAATTTTAGGTTGTTCTTTAAGGTATTTACATCATCTAACGTGTTGCACTGACTTGAAGCACTGTCTAATCTCACAGACACTGTGGCCGAATTTGGTTTTATTAGAAACTTCCTTGTTATCCAAGAAAAAAAACTCTCATTTTAAATTCAAAAATATGAATTGTTTACAGAAAATAATGACGGAAGGCATTCCATACTTAGTATTACCAGTACAGGATGAATAATACGTATCGTGGTGTGAAAAATTATAGAACGAAATGATTATTTCCTCAAAGACTAAGAAAAAAATAATCAAGGAAATACAAAGGATAATTTTAAATAAATCATGAGCTAGTTGAACAGAAGTTTATTATTCTAGGTTAAAGTACGAAAAAAAAAGGAGGATTTTTACTCCTATCTTTTCTAAAAAATCCGTAGAAATACTTGTTAACAAATATGATTATACGACTTTGGATATGCGATCACATAGATTTGAGGGATTTGATTGGCTGGCATAAACACGAGATTCTACACATGGAACCTAGATCGCTGATTGGACGAAAACTGTAACTGACGTACCGGGAAATAGAAGGCACAAGCGAAAATAGCAGGCTATATCTCAAACAGGAGGCTTTTTCGCAAATAACAGGCAATTTGACAAACAGGAGGCACAATCGCAAATAACGCGTACCTGGTAAATAGTATAAAAGGAATGGGGACGGGAGAGGGAGGACAGTCAAATTCCGAACGTTGGGAAGAGCAGTGCTAATCCCTGTCAGTTTATAGATAAATTCGGTTTAATATTTGAACTTGTAGTTTTTAAAGATAAGTGTTGTAATTATTTATGTGAATATTTTAAGGGTTTTAAAAGTGGGTGTTTAGTGTGAGTGCAGAAATATCCGGTGAGTCCTTTCCAATTTATCCTGGTGATTGTTGATTTGTGAAATAATACTCTGAAACTTAAATAATTAAAAATTAAATGTACTTTTAATTAAAAGGTTATTCCAATTCTTGGCGGGACTTGGCCTTCCGACATCTAGTTATTTTGATAAATAATATTATTTTCTTTTTAGAATGAAACCTGGAAACTATTGTTGGTCTAATCCTTTTTAGTACTGGACTATATTACGAGTTGAAAATAGTACCTCGCTTAACTTTAAATATCTTCTGTAAGTTATTGAACAACAGAGAAATACAGTTTAAATTTAGAATAATTATTGTAATTTGAAAAAGGGTGGTATCAGAGTATTGTATTACATAAAGCAAAGCCGTCCTTACCGCTGATCATTAATTGTTTCAACTTTATTTAGGTTTCATGTGATTACGTATTATTTCGAAAAATTATTCTACGTTTTACCTTTTATTACTTAATTACTATTTCGTGTGGTTTCGTGTCTTGTTGATTATTTATACTTACGTGTTTTACTTGCTTCTATATTTAACTGTGTGTGTTTTCTAACTGTTTATATTATGTTCTGTGATTTCGTATTTCCGTCGTGTCATATCTTGTGAACTACCTGTGTACTTTTCTTGGTTTCTGTGAATTATAGGTATAATGACTACGACACTTATTTACTTAGTACTTTTATTTCTAAATGCTTATGTGTATAGCCCATGTATGTACTTGTGTTTTGATGCTTACTACTTGTGTGTTTTGATTGTACTGAATATTTCTTGTTCCTGCTTTTAACTCTTTTAATTAACTTTTACCGATTCTTTTAACCGTCTGACTACTGCCGTATCCATAATGTGTTTACATCCTGGTTTATTAACTTGCGTCAAGCTCACTTATGTTCTTGTTATCTGTTTGAGTATATTATTTTCAGAATTACTCTAGACTGTTTAGTGTTTACG
Source organism: Hypomecis punctinalis (assembly GCA_949316475.1). Classification (NCBI taxonomy): domain Eukaryota; kingdom Metazoa; phylum Arthropoda; class Insecta; order Lepidoptera; family Geometridae; genus Hypomecis; species Hypomecis punctinalis. Next base: position 22,480,477 of record OX438801.1, on the reverse strand, counting down.
TTTAATACTTTACTCGGTTCATTTTATGTCTAAAATGGGAAATGTTAGTGATACTTTCTAATCTAAAATTTAGGAAATATCTACTTATGTATGTAGGAAACCTGGATGTTCCTCAAGGGTTGAATATTTCTCAGATCTTTCTATCCAAAAGGTTTAGAATTGACTTCGCTTATCCAAATATTTTGTAACATAGTTATATCGGGTTTTGCTCACTGAAGCTGAGTGAATTAAGCCGAGGTTTCTAGTTGTAAGGATTTGGCCCCTTATCTCGAACTGACGTTTCGAATGTGTTAAATTAACCTATGATCCTTGAAAAACAGGTGGGTGAAACAACACTATACACAAGGAGTGCTATTACTTGCCGTCGAAACACTGGCTTGTTCTTGTCAAAATCAAAAACTAATTCATTATTAAGTAAAGTCTTTCTATACCTAAACCAATTAATAACGAATGTAATCAAAATTTAATTAGAACGCCTTTGATAAACGTTCAGGCAACTACTTGCAATAAGTTTAGCGTGGGAGGCTTTGGGTAGAATCTAGATTGTCTTAAGATTTAGGATTAATAAAAAACACGTGTTGTAGTTTTAATTAGGACTTATGTTTATTTTAATGGTTGTGAATGTACCTAGTCGTCTATATTGTTATATGACATACTTGACAGACATTAAGATTATTTGGTAACAACCAGTCCAGTAAATAGCTTTGACCCTTAAGGTCCAGTTCATTAAAAAAGTTCATAAATGAATCTAGTAATCAGGCTTGGTGTATAATACCTGAATGATATAAACTGACTGTCTGATAATAGTCAAATCAAATATTGTTATTCGATTCTTTCATATTCAGTCCAGTTGTATTAAAAGACTAAGTAAATAGTTTTTCTTAATATGATGGTTATAATATTATCTTATGAATAACCTGAATGGCATTATTATTATTATTGTCCAATTATAATCGATTTGTTGATTGAATTTTGAATTATCTAGTATAATTGATACTGAGAGTTATCAAAGCAAAAACATAGCTTTGTTTAACTTTTAGATATAACTTTAAGAAAAAAAGAAATGCCACTGTTGGAGAAGAGGGTGGTTGTATGGGGATGGAACGGAGACCACTACCAAAAAAATAAATAATATTTTATTCTTTATCATTGCCACTACCAAAAAAAATAAATAATATTTTATTCTTAGTCATTGCCACTACCAAAAAAATAAATAATATTTTATTCTTTATCATTGCCACTACCAAAAAAAATAAATAATATTTTATTCTTGGCCATTGCCACTACCAAGTAAAATAAACAATAGTTTATTTAAAGAATATAAATTAATTTTAACTTGTATTTGCATCTATCGTCAGACAGTCATGAAAAATAAATAAAAATTCAAATAAAGTTTTATTTTAGACTATGTGCATTCACTATTATCTCTGTCTAGTTATCATTGCGTATAGAAACCTCCGAAAAGCCTGTACAAAAATAGCTACTAGAATTACTAAGACTAACTTAACAGTAATCTAAATTTACTTTCTTGTTTCTACCTCTTCTTGTATTATATTTTAATCAATTCTATAACCTTGACATATAGTTACGTAAGTATAGTCTCCAAAACCATTAGGGTTCTACGATACATAATGTAGGGTTCACACTATTCGATCATTGGCCAAACCTAGCTTTAAGTACTTTAATTATAACGGAATTAAATATAATCTTATGATTATTTCTTTAAGGATAATTAGATTCATGGTTACTAATTTAGGGTTAAGCAGTATGGGAGAAGCGTCATTAGTTGAGGGTTAACAATTAACCCCTTAATAGTATTTATTATAATAAGAAAAAAAAAATTAAGTCTGGGTATTGCTAAGGATAAGTGGGTTAGGGGTTAGTATAAGGTTAGGTTTAATTATACATGTAGGTAAGGGGTTTAGTTACAGTACGGGCTACAACAAAAATGTATGGAACGTGCGTCTTACGGGCCCCGTCCTAATATTATAAACAAAAATTATACAATGGAAATTAACGTGGTTTTCACACATTTTATACTATATATAACGGGACTGAACTCACGTGTAGGGAATTAGGGATAGTCGTAACGACTATAGTTTCGGTCGCATTCGACGACCTTTCTCAAGTTGGCGAGTGCTGCTAGCACGCGTCCATCAGCTGCGTCCTATAGTATGTTTCCGGCTTTAAGCTGGAAACATACTATCGGACGCGGCTGACGGACGCGACTGACAGCCGCGACTTAGCAATGTGTACAGTCTTAAAACATCGGGTGTGCCAGATCGCTCTCGGACGTCCGAATGCTCAAGGTCGTCCGAAGGTGACGTCCGCGACTGATGTCCTATAGTGTGCACGGCTCAATGTACTTTCATAGTCAAGATACCTATCAGTCGCGTCCGTAAGCCGCGTCCGATAGTATAGCCGGAAACCATCCGGAAACATACTATCGGACGCGACTGACAGCCGCGACTTAGCAATGTGCACAGTCTTAAAACATACACACACGATAGTGTGCACGGCTCAGTGTACTTTCATAGTCTAGATACCTATTAGTCACGGCTGTCAGTTGCGTCCGTAAGCCGCGTCCTTAGATTATAGTGGCCGCGTCCGATAGTATGTTTCCGGCATAAGTCTACGTCAATATTATGTACTTTCTTTTCTAAGTACGAAGATTTTGGCGTCGCATTCTCAGTCATTTGAAAAATATTTATTTATTCATCACAGCAATCGTATTCATAGTCGAATGTCCCTTGAATAAAAATAGTACGTTCATGGGTGTGCCTCGGTAAAGTGCCGGTGATTTAATGATATTACAAGCTTTCAAGAAAAGTTTGTAAAATGCATGTAGAATGACTTTCCGCGTTCCCGCTGAAACTAAGCGCTGAAATAACTTCTCATCAAAATCTTGCTGTCACCTATAGTCACCTAGATCTGTCACAGTCACATCTAATATTGACAAAGTTGCCATTATCTTTACTATTTTGGAGATCTCCTGTTTTTCTTAAACTAATTACTATTATTATCTATTCACTAAATGTGATCTCCTATATAGGCCGAATCAAACTTCTTAACGTCTGTGAACACGAGGTGTAGTACTTTGTGTGTGTAGTACACGACGAGTAGTTCTTTGCGCAATAGTAATATATTGTGTTAGCGGTTCAAGAGATCGGAGGTGCACACCTTATAGCTAATTTTACAACTAAAGAAGTTTGAATTTGGCTCTACTATAGGTCTTACGGGTCGCGCCAACAAGTTGACGGATGTGAAGTTAGCTACAAGCTGCGCAATAGCCAATCAACGTGCGGCTTTATTGAAGCTGTCAGGATTGTATATTGCGCAGCAAAAGCTAGCTACAAGCTAACTTTACATCCGCCAACTTCTGTGGCGCAGCCTATACCAATATGCTCAAAGTTGCCTAACGAGTTCTGGAGAAGGCTATGCTCAGACAATTCAGAAATGAGGATATCCATAAAAGAACCAATGTAGGTATAACTAACGCGACATAAAACCTATGTGAGTCTAGAGGCAATCGTTATTCACGACAGCATGAACCACAAAATTCACGCTACGAATAACGTCAATTCATTCACGCGTAAATCGCACCGTGATTCATTGACGTTATAGTGTGAGAGCGGCATATAGGTACGCAAGAGGCGGCGCGGCTCGCGGCTTTGCGGCGGCGCGGCTCGCGGCTTTGCAGCGACGGCGGCCTGGTGACATGGCGTTCAGCTGATTTTTAAGTCGAAATAGCAGTGGGCAGGGCACATAGCCCGGAATACTGATGACGGGGTCGAAAATTTTCAAGTAGAGAGCACGTAGCGTACCGGCAAGCATACAACAGGACGTCTGCCCGCGAAGAGTCTAAACGTACAGATGATTTCATCAAGACGGCAAAGGCAGACCAGACCATGCTAGATGCAAGCTGCTTCCAATCAGTCTCATTGGAGATTTATAAGGCATAGGGGAGGCATATGTCCAACAGTGGATTTCCAATGGCTGAAACGACACTTTCGTGTGGCGCTGGCGTCATGCGTTTATTTCCTAGATGTTTTTACCTGGCAGCACTATCTGTCAGTCGGTCAGTTCAGTTTCGTAGTATCTATAGTAGTTTGTGGAGTTCAGTCAGGAGTCAGCTGTGTGTGGTTGTTCTGCTTTACTTTGTTTTGTTGTAAAAATAAAGTTTTACAAATTTAGTTTCGGATTTCAACGTAACCCAATAATAATTTGGTGCTAATAAGCTTTTCATAAATAAATTCCTAAAATGAATAAAACAATCGTGTATTCAGTGATAGTTAGCTTGTGTATTGCTTTCGTAAACACAAAAACTGATGGCAAAAACAGTGCTAATAAAGTATTGAAATTTTATCAAGAAAAGGTAATCTGGGGTGAGGGATCGTTTTATCTATTGAATCTAATGTTAAAATGTAAACATTAGAATTTTGAAATTAATGTTGTATTATTGATGTGACTAATGTTCTGATGAAGGTTGTTGAAATGGCAATGGGCTGGTCAATTTGTCATTTAAGTTTTGATCATAGGGTTGTTCATGGTTATTCTAGAGTGGAGAATGGGAATTACCCCCATCATGCTGATTGTGGTGGGTTGGACTATGGCAAAATTTCGCGCCCCTACTCGTTAAAATGAAGCCAAATAAAGGCAAAAGTGACCAATGTAATATTTGACTTTGAGATATTTGAAGGAAAAATTAGTTGGGCATAAATTGTTTTGTTTTATAAGGGTATTTGCCTGAAATAAAGTACTTATGATTTTTTTTCTAATAAACTATTAAAGACTCAAAATCATACTACGGGTAATGGCGGTCTCAGACATGTTTAATGTTATTTATCTGTGAAATCCAGTATGTTTCTTTTTAACTACATATCTTACAATACAATCTGATAAGAAAATTAACTACAGCATAATATTTTCATCACCAATTTAAATTAACCCGCAGGCCACCTGTATCTCATTTTGTTTAAATTTAGACCCAAAAAGCCTCCCTATTGATTATTTAGTTTAATATTCTGCCCCTTCATAAGTATTTTGTTTCTTGTCTGAAATCTGAACCTTCTGGCTAGAGTCAGAAGGTTGTGTTTTCAGATCAAATCGCAAGACATGAGCATTGTTTATCATGAGAAGGGCAATATTGGGGTCAAAATATGTCTTAGCTACGGTTCAAAAGATTTGAGTACTAGCTGCCCGTTCTGGCTTGACCCAGCTACACATTAATTATTGCTGCAAGCCGAGAAGAAGAGAAGTTCGAGAAGACATTCTAAAAGATAGTGAAAACTGCATTGCAATCTGTTGTGTTGTTTATATTTCTAAGTGGATACAACCTGCCACCAGGGTGGCACAGGAAAGCTAGAGATAGGGAGCACTAGCAACTTCTAGAGGCAGCCTATGTCCAGGGTGGACAACATAGTAGTTAAGAAATAGAAATAAGAACAAGTCTTATAAGGTTATGTATTAGTGAATAAAAGCTATTTTTATTTTATTTAAGTGAAAACATAAACACGCAGACAGATACACAAAAATAGCGACTGCTTTTTAACATTATGGTTCATTTTTTTTGCAGAATTTTCATGAAGCGCAAGAACTCACAGACCAGAATGTGAAAGACTTAGCACAGTTAGCAGACCCTGCTCGGTTTCGAACTGTCCTGGACAAAATACTCATACCAAGAGTGGTGGGCACTCCCAATCACAAAATAGTTGGCGATTACATCGTCAAAGAGTTCCAAGACTTAGGCTGGGATGTAACAGAGAATGAGTTTAATGATCAGACACCTATCTTCGGACAGCTGAAGTTTAGAAATATTATTGCAAAGTTGAATCCTAATGCAGACAGATACCTGGTCCTTGCCTGTCACTGGGATAGTAAATATACTAGAGAACATGTCTTTGTTGGTATGTAAATGTTTTACTAAATCATATTTTTTCCCTGAATGGTATGGTGAATTGTTTATGTCAACAAGTTATTTTCGGATTTGTTAAGGATAACATATTGACTCAAATGTATATTGTATTCAAACACAAACTATGGCTCTAATAAATAAAAATAAATAAAATTCATTTATTTCGGGCTACAAGGCCCATAGAAAACAATTATTATTTTATATACTTAAAATCACAAGCAAAGCTTGGTCCTTTGGCAGTCAATGGGGCCGAAGCCAACACTGAGAGGCCCTTTTACATCTTTTTTTATAAAATTAATTAATTGATTATTATTATTATAGCCTTTTTTGCTGATTGTTTAATTTTTTTTTTTTTTTAATAGAAAACAATACACATCTATTAAATTGATAAAATAAAACAATGATGTGTTAAACCAAAGAAAGATTAATTTGATATTCAGATATTCTACAATAACCTTTTTATATGTATGATTTTTTTGTATGGAAAAATCTTTTACATCTTAAATACGTTGTATTGATAGCTCTATTCATTTTATGTTTGTATTTGTAATAAACAAATAGTCCACTAAATGGAGAAACAACAAAATTGCTGTTGCAAATAATTATAATCTTTGGTTTTCTTTGAAAAAGAGCTAAAACACTAAAAATATTTTACTATAACGTCAGTGTATGAATTTTATTTACCATGATATTACTAACCAGTTTGCAACAGGCATATCTTTACCTTAAAATATTTTCTACTATCGGAACATCACTACCTACCTAATATTTAGTCAAGCATCATCCTTTTAGAGTGGTGCAACCACGAGTAAAAAAGTTTACTCGTAGTCACACTGGTGTAACAAAGCGGTGTAACCACGAGTCGACCACAAATCAAACTGAAACTTAACTAAACGCACAATACCAACAGTATCATTACCAGTCCGTATCAGTCTGGCGACATTACCTCGTGCATTGTTGTACATGCTGAATCAAACTACATGGCGGTAGTGATGTTAGCTGTAAGCTGCGCGAAACCCAATCATCCCGCAGCTGTAAAGTGAGCTTCAGATAGGATTGGGTTTTGACATATACCTACCAACCTTTTAAGCCAGTTTGAGCCTATATTAAACATTTTATTTTGCTTCAGGTGCGACGGACTCCGCTGTGCCTTGCGCCATGCTGATAAACATGGCTCAAGTGATGGCGCGCTACCTCGAGCCGCTCAAGCAGAACCGTCTTAGTCTCATGTTCATATTCTTCGACGGAGAGGAGGCGTTCAGACAGTGGGGCCCCACTGACTCCATATATGGAGCCAGGCATCTAGCCCAGCACTGGGAAGGCATGGAGTATAAGGATGGCGCGAATCATTTGCAGAGGATGGTAAGTGAATTTTTGGATTATTTTGTTTTTAAAGTTCACTATCATTGAATATAGGCTATAAAAAGGAGATTTTGCCATATGCACTATGCTGGTCCAGTTATGAACACGTCATCGAATTTCTTCTCAGGATGTATTTATGTAGGTTTGATCACGATGATTTCCTTTATACGGGAACAGAGGGCTACTGTAAGTCTAGATAGGTTTTTTGGATAGGCCTATGTCTAGCAGTGAATGTCCTACGGCTGATGTAATGATGACGATGACAACCTACGTTCTATTTAAATTACTGCTAAACTTTGCAGAATTTGAATTAAAAGAAAATACATTATTACAGCAATATTTTCCCCATCATTGTTTTAGAATGTATAGTAATACTCGTACCATGGCTTAGTAAATCACGTTGATTATCTCACTTCCCGCTTGGACGCCATTGACATGAGTTTACACGATTGGCGTAGCGATAACAGATAAACGTTACCGAATCCTTATCTTATAAGTTAATGCATTTCAGTGTTCATATAAACTATTCAACATTCTGTGACGCGGCCTTCGATTGTTATTTATATGTGTTATTATTTATATTTTGTAAAACGGTAGCTGTGTTCTGATCAACTATCATTTTTACGATTACCTATTTGCAATTTTAATCACAACAATTTTCGTACGATGAGTTAATTGTCTCAGAGGAGGTAACCAAAATAAAGCCCGGTTTTAACGCCGACGCAACCAAGATACCACATTTCAATCAATCAATAAGATTATTAGACAACCACATTACATAAAAAAAAAAAACAGATTATAACTACAAAAACAAAACAATAGGTCTCTAATTGGCGGCCTTATTAGTCCAGTCGGGGCAGACATAAAACTAGCCTGAAATAGAAAACATTCCCGGGAGCGATTTTTTGTCTTTAACGTCGGGTCTTATAACTATCAAGTTTATCAAAAAAATCGTAATGGGTGGAATTTTATTTTCTTCAACTTTGGTTCTCGCACTTTTTTTACTCCACGATCAATATTATCGGATTTATACTCAAATCGGAGGTAAAATTGTATTTATTTTTCATATATTTTGGACTTTATCTAGTTTATTTATAAAAAAAAAAAAATTTTTTTAAAAACTTGATAGTATAACTTTGCAAATTCTGCTATTGCAAATATCCTAGCGTAAAAATGATAAAGACCAAACTTGTGAGAAATTAAATTTTGGACACCACCATTTTTGCTGTAAAGTTGAAAATTAACGAGTTATTTCAGAAAAACGAAAAAATAGAACTGTAAATTGTTATAAATTGTTATAACCCGGTAGAGGGTTCGCCGCCACCTTGTTACCCCCCCCCCCGACGTTAAAGAAAAAAAAAACGCTCCCCGGATTTTTTTCTATTTAAATGTCTACCCCGACTGGACTATATCGCTTCAAGCGATTTCACATACCTTAAACCTATTTATTTTTTAAAAACTAAGTTCTAACGGCTACTAGATACTACACTATTACAATGCCAGGTCGATGATTGTACCAACGAGTGCCCTCGGTACGAGTAGTGCAGTTGTAAATACTACCCGCGGTCACCCATCCTGAGACTGTACGCACTGACTTTCGTCAAAGAAGATATAATAGTACTATCTTTCGTTCTGCAGCGTCTTCCCTCCTTTATAAAAAAATATTTCTATTGTGAAAATTTCTAGCTACGCCAATGCTCGTGAGCATCCTTCCTATTTGACCGGTTATTTTTCGCGCAATTAATTAGGTAAATTGCCTTCTCGTTTCTCCGAAAATGCCACATAAACAAGCTGACCTTTGGTATTTCTGTGCAACTGCAAAATCCGGCACGACTCGTCTCATTTTAAAAGTTTTGGTTAGTTTTATAATTTGTTGGTATCTTTCCGAAATATTATAACAGACGCCATGTTTTTGATATGTTTTTGATTGTTACCTACTCTTTTACATGTCACGGAGAGACGGATCAACTTGATTTTTTTGTATGGATTTAGGTAGGTACTAAAAAATAAAATGTTCTTAAAGATGGTACAAAAACCAAAAAATACAGCTAAACGCTCGTATTTATATATTTTTGTTTGTACAAAATTAGGATTTGGTACCTAAACGGCTCTACCAAACTTTTATAGAAATCTAACGGAAATTAGGCTATATTTCTAAATTTATCTGTACAGGCGGTATAGAGCTTTTTATTCTAAGTTTTCTGTACAGGCGGTATTTTCAAGAAAACGCGAATTGCGATTTTTATTTATTTGTTTTTTGCTCCGAGTAGAGTTCTACTAATATTTTATGCTACAGGAAAATGACGGCGAACAATCTAGTACCGTTATCATTTTGCGACTGTGAAACATTTTTAGGATTCCGTAGTTATCGAATCTATCGAATTTTCAGTTCACGTGGGTTTTCTTTCGATAAGCTGAAGTAGATAGGCGAGGTACTTCACATTCTTCAGGTCGAAATGGAAATTCCATGCTCTCATGTTTACAAAAGAGTTTAAAAGCAATCCAATATTCCTAATATCCTTTGTGAACACGAACTTACCGAACTTGAATCTGATCCAGGTAACATTATCGGTGTATAAAACATCACGTAAATTCAAAGTTCAAATTCAAAAAGTCTTTATTCGCATAAATTGTGGTGTCAGGATCTTATTTTTAGCTACGACACAATAAGCCAATATGGCATACGAAATAGTAGATTGTGTCATAAGGGAGCAAAATAATATTTTTACGGCGAGGGCGCTTTTTTGAATCCAGAGCGAAGTGAGGGATTCTAGAGTAGATTCTTTAGTAGAATTCTGAACGTAGCGAGGGATTCAAAGTACGTCGCCCGAGCCAAAAATATATTTTGCGCCCGAGCACTCTACTTTTCATCACTTCTATGAGAAAATAAAAGGCGCCTCATATTTATTATTATTTAATAAAACGTAGAGTAACAACTAAATTGAAATTAAATGGTATCTAATAATAAAACAAATAAAAACTTAAGTATATTTATATTCATTTTCTTGGCGCTGAACACTAACATTACAAATAGGTACTTCCAAATTCAAAGATCATTCCGTCGCACTTAATTGTTCCAAATTCAAAAAGTGCGCGGCAAAGATAATTCCGGCGCACTTATAAAGTTCCTTATAGAAAACACCAACTTTGGGCGCACTTAAAGGCGAACCAAGTAGTCCTTTTCGAATCGATGTGATGAAAATGAGTTTAATTCACTAATTTATATGTCTATAAAAGCAATAGTAAAAAAATATTATTTTACAGACATAAATATTATTTTTACATTCATATCGTAAGTACCTATATTGTTACACTTACGTATTGACGTACTTATCGCCTAATAAGTTCGTATTGTAAAATCTAATGTTACTGAAAAGTACTACTTATTATTAGAGTAGTTACTACCTGTAGCTGTAGGACTAGCCCAAATTCTGTCAAAAATCTTCCTAAAATCAAAACTTAGTCAGGTTATTACCAGCAAGCGCAGCGTAGAACCACCGACGAAGTATGGATTGATTGATAGACGACCTATCCGCAGAAAAGTGTTGAATACGAGCAACAACTGATCCTGTTGAAAACCTATAGGGGATGCCTATGTCCAGAAGTGGACGCCCTGCAGGTGTTATGGTGATAATGACGAAGTTTCTTCACCAGACTACAAATTCATCGAAAACATAGGAAAGCGTAAATGCTTGAACGAAATTGTTAGTTTTCATATGAGTAGGTACAGACTTTACAATATTTATTTTCACACAATTACTTGCAGGCGTACTTACTTCACGGCTTACGATGAACTTATCAAAATTATACATATCGGTCACACGGTTCATGCGTTATCAATCGGTGAATGAAGTATATTGCTAATCGTTAACAGTAATAAGAAGAAATAATACTAAAACGGTTCATGCACTACTTACCTATCGTCTAACCAATGATAGACATAATAAGCCCGATGACAGAGGCGTCATAGTAATTATAATAACGAAATAGCATAGTTCTGTTTCTTTCATTCATCATTATCATCATTCGATAGAGAGAACGCTTTTTACGTTGCTATTACATTTACGCTGGCGCCGCTGTAGACTCTCAGAGGCTCTTCGTTCATGAAATTCGCAAAAGCCTATCACGTTCAATAATAGATTATAGTTGGGTATTTTTGACAAAGTTATTAATTGAGTTGTTTACCTACCAGCGCCGTGGCGTGCTATGTATGGAGCGTTTCTGCACCGGTAAAATATTCCCGACCATTGTTGTTGGCGTACGTTGTAGTGGGCATAGTACAACGTATCGTGTTGTTTTCTGTGCCTGATACGGTCATAGTATGGTAGGTACTTACTACTAACGTTATAGTGGGCGCTGTGGGCAGACACTTTTAATATAGGTTCTTACCTACGCAACGATGTTGTATCTAAACTAAAATTATCTCTACACCTACAGACTGCCTACTCCCTAGTGAATACAAATCTCATTGCGTAGTATTCTGTCACTTGCCTGGCGCGATGACGTCATTCTATCCAACGTAATGACGTCACGCGACGGTATCTTATACATATTCATTCATGCTAAGCGGTATGGTAATGCGGATATTGGATATTTTACAGAAGCGTTTTTCAATAAAGAACGGTTCTGAACAAAGAAAATCTGATATGGTTTGTAATATTGGTAAATGTGTAGTTTTGTCTGTTCTGCGGTCAATCTTCAAGTTGAATGGGAAATTGATTACCAGGAGAACCGAACTTGATGTCATAAACAAAAATGTCTGAAAGAAAGTTGTTACAATAGATATTTTTTGTTCGTTCATTTTTCGTACCTATCTACTTGAAGATCACTGAAATTCTTCCTCCGCGAGGACAACATTTTTTTTAGTACTTTTCATTCGCAGGTTCGCTACAGTTACTGGGGATCTATGGAGGAGGCCTATGTCTAGCAGTAGAAGTCCTATGGCTGAAACAATGACGACGACTTTTCAGTATCTTTATTGTGATTCGTTTCATTTTTGGAGCCGATATCCCCAACACTTCCCCACCCGGCCTATACGAACTTACTTAGAATTACTTACTTATATAAGAATTACTAAGACTATTTCCCTGATTTAATTGGAGAATTCTCCACGCAGGATGTGTTGGTACTCCTGGATTTGCTGGGCGCTCCGGACCCGGTATTCTTCTCGTACTTCCAAAAGACGGAGAAGTGGTACGTGCGCCTTGCGCTGGCCGAGCAAAGGCTCGCCGAACTGGACCAGCTCCAAGGATACTCCAGGTACGTGCTACTAACAATAAACAACATAAACATATACGAATTAATTCACAATACACTCTAACAACGACAAAACTCGTACTTCCATAAGACGGAGAAGTGGTAGTGGTAGCAAAGGTACATCGAACTGGACCAGCTCGAAGGATTCTCTAGGTATGTGTTACTAGCAATAAATAAATATTTGGGGACATCTTACACACGGTCTCTGACCCCAAATTAAGCAAAGCTTGTGATATGGCTGCCAGAGACGGATATACTACATATACATATTTTTAAATACATACTTATATAGATAGTACCTAAATAACACCTAGACAAAAAGCAAACACCAATGTTCATCACATAAATGGTTGCCCTGCAGGCCAATCGCACTAAAAAATTACAGCTGAACCACAATTGAACTTTAACCAAACTTCAACTTTTTGTCTATTTTCGTATCGCGCTAATGATTTTGACAAAAGTTGAAACGCAACTCAATGAGAGTTGGAACGTAACCTCTATCAAACGAACGGTTGGTGTACCTATGAACTTTAGCGCAATATCGAATTATTTAAAGCTGAATCGAAACTTAACTACAATTGCAGCCGAACTTTAAATGAATTAGAGACGGAACGCAGCTGTCTAAAATTAACGCGATTGGCCTGCTGGGTGGGGACTGATTACCATAGACTGATAGATAGATTACTAATCACTGAGCCACCAAGGCAGTCATATTTATAAATAAATAATTTATTAATATGTTAGGGTAATTAAGTAGTCTACGGGGGTGTTCGATATGCTCTACGTCTGTCAAATTATCTAAATATGTAGGTACTTGAGATCATTTCGAGATACAACGTCGTCGGTAATTACAATAGTTTATAATATCGTACAACCAGCCTGCCTAAACCAGCCACACCATATTTTTTGTAAAGCGCACGTTTCTTGATGAAATACGTGAGTATAGGTCAAATATTATGACGACACACTAAAAAATCATAAGTGACGGACATTACAATATAGACTGGTAATAAATAACACTCTTTTAAAGGGCAGGCGTGTAAAAAGACCGAAAAATGTTTCTAACTCAAACCTTTGTTCTTAACCAACCTTAATTCTAGACTTTCCTGACTTATTACTGAAAATTTCACATTTCAAACACGCAGGTAGTTGTCCGATTCACTCAGTTTGCTTCTGCAAACTGAGGGAATCGGACATGCCATTATTATAACTTCCACAGCACCATGAAACCGCAAAAATATAAGCTAATCCAAAGTGATTACCTGTCGACAAAACGATACCTGAATAGGGTAAACAGTACAGTGATTGGCACTCTAAGATAACCTTCAACATATAAGTAGTAATTTCTTTGTTATATTAATATTTTTTATGTATCTAATGTTTATCAAATAAAAGGTATGTAAGTATAGATTACAATGAATCACATTGGTATTTTAAAAAAAAATGCTTTATTGCTTAAAAAGTAAAATAAAACTTAATTCTATGCTATTGCACAATCATTGGCCCTGAAGTATAATTATTGGCACAGTGAATTTGGTATAACGATTGGCAGTTGTATTTACCAATGTAGGCACACCTAGGTACCTACGTGCCTAGGTCCATTAATAATCTATCATCTTCCAACATTTTTAACAATTCTTCATTTGTCATTGGTCTCAATCTGTTTACTTTAACTTTTACCTTCTTATCCTTTCCAGTTTCCCTTGAATCTCGGAAAGTTATGTTAGGAGGTTTAAGTTCGTCTAAAATTGGTCCCTTCTTCAATTCTTTTTTTACCATCTGTACTTCTTCCGATTCTTTAAAGGTTCTTTCAACTGCATCTAAAATTGGTCTGTTTTTTACATCCTTCAGGGCAATAATATTTGCAGGTTTAACTTCGTTTATATGTTCTTTTTTTATTTCCTTTGTATATTCTCTTTCTTCTTCAATCTCACTTGATATTCTATTTGCAGGTTTAACTTCGTTCATAGGTTCTTTTTTTATTTCCTTTGTATATTCTCTTTCTTCTTCAATATCACTTGAGATTCTATTTGCAGGTTTAATTAAAATGTTTGATTGGATAACAATTTTTGATTTGATACTATCAGAATTTGGTTTACTTTTCCTCATAACCTCATATACATTTTTAGTTCCCTTTAAAGCGATAACTTTGGTGTTCTTTGGGCATAAAATAAAATTCGTTTCATCCCCATTATAAACTCTAGATGGATCACTCAAAATATGAAAGAGATCATTTTCTTTTAGATATTCTTCTACTTGTGTAAACCAGTTTCTAATTTGCTTCTCTGACAACTTTGAGCTTGCTGAAGTTACAGCCTCTGATGTTCGTATAGAAAGCTCAGGATGCCTCTTCAAAAACAGTTTATACCATCCCTCGCCTGGTGTATTATCTATAAAATTGTTTGGTCTGGGATGTTCATCTAAATACAGTTTGACGCTCTTTATGGCATCCTCTTTACGCCGTGGAAATCCTTTACTACAAGCTGCAATTATCCATTTAACTATCTCTTTTTTTTTTTTTTTTTTTTTTTTCTATGCTAAAACAGGTTTTTAATTTATTACATTATAATTTATTCAATTATACAAATTATGTCATAAAACTAAAACAATAAAAATTGTTAAAATAATAAGTCAGCCTTAAAAGTAACACTAATTAATTACTAATTGTCACACTATTTCAACACAAAATCTAAATATAGATTCACAATCAGTATAGCCCGTCAAGTGCTGCCCCTCGCCCAAACGTCCCCATCAAGCTAGCTGCGTTACCTCGCTGGATCGCCAAAGAAATGTGTTGGGTGAGGAAACTGCCCGACCTGGGATCTCGACCTCTTTCCCTCAAGCGCCGTCCGAGCTCCCTGACAAACTTTATGGCATCGGAACCCCAGGAACCCGCCGTCTCGACGGCAAACGGGACAAACTCGTACACTGGCTCGAGGCTACCGTACTTGAGACGCTTTGCTCTGGCGGCCGCTTCCGCTCCCGCACCCGCAATCTGCTGGGTAGCAGCAAGATGACTGGATGCGAAAGTACCGACACAAGTAGCGTCCCAAATAAGGCAACGCCCTCTACTCCAAGGGACCAGTGTGAGACCGTCCGGACGTTTGCCATCAGACCGCGACAAACCAGGGGGCTCCAGGACGCACGGCACATCCGCTGCAATAAGAGCCCTTCGGATTATCTCATTTATTGCGTGGTGTCGAGGACGACGACCTGCGCATTTTATGCAATTCAGGCCGTGATGGCCGTTCGCGTCGACCTCTGCACCGCATACACAAACATGAGGGCTACACACATCACAACCTAATCGGAGGCCCACCGCAACACGAAGGGAGTCATTGTCCAATAGAGTTCCCATTTGGGGAGACGGCAACGCGTGTAACCAAGCACCCGACTCCACCTTGGCGACGGCGTGCAGTCTAGCCAGGTCGGCACCCGTGCTGTTGTTCCGGAGATCAATGGCAATGCTGTTCGACAGCACGTCATCCCAACCTCTCTGTACACCTCGCTTCTCCGGAGGCTCTGCGTCCGAGCAAAGGGAACGCCACGCGCTGAAGGCCCCCGCAGCGTACGGGATGCGGATCGTGTCACCGTTAGCAGAAATAATGTTAGTGACAAGCTCCGCAACCCCGAACGAGGAGGACAGAAACGCCGTGGGCCCCGTCTCACGCAACCGCCTCACGCCCAGACCACCGTGACGAACCGGTAATCCTGCCTGTAGCCACTGGGACTCGTTAAGGTGGATGTTGAGAGCCATCTCGAGAACTCCTTTTAACGCCTCGTCGAATCGTTGCACCTCTTCTGGGAACTCCCACGACGGAGCCGTTCTGACCATATACATCAGCTTTGGCATGGCAAAACAGCTTCTGAGAAGCAACAACGAAACATGAGCCGGAAGGTGGTCGAAATGGACTGCAAGTGATTTCAGAATTAGAGTCTTAGACCTCATACTACCAGGCACGCCCTCTGCAAAGACTGGGGCTCCTAATAGACTCAGCGAACTTCGATCTAAGATCCTTAGTCCAGGTATCAATGACATAAAAGTGGCTATCGATTCTGCAGCAGCAGGGCTGCATGCGAAAAATTCACATTTTTCTGTGTTTACTTCAAGACCAAGTTCTCTTAGGGCTGGGATCAGTCGCCGGGCATCCCTTTCCACTATAGATGGAGGCCCACCTATAGTCCCGTCGTCCAGGTACCATAAATTGAGTGGAGCCTCTAGAGATGTAACGACCTTGTGGATTGCAAGACTGAAAATAAGGGGACCTAGCGGATCACCTTGTTGAGCTCCAGTCTTAGACAGGATGCATTCGCCATTATATGAAAGATTGCTTGGTGACGAATAACACTGATTAAGAAAGGGAAACACAGATGGGATCAATGAACGCACTTCCTCCAGCATCTATCTCTTGTTTTTCTGCACTAGACAGAACTGTATCTGGACCAGGTCGACTTTTGACAAATTGGTTGGATAGGCGAAACTGCAAAGTTGCTCGTGGGATATTAAATTTATTTGCAGCAGTTTTCTTACCCATTCCATTTTTTATGGCTTGCAAGGCTTTTTCTACATCTTCTTCTGTATATGTTTTTGTATATTTTTTTCCATCCGTAACCTTCGGCATCTTAGAGCCGGGTAGGTAGGTACCTGAAAGAGAAGAAGAAGAGGAAACCTTAGCTGGGTATAGTCATTGGCACACAAAAAATGTATAATGATTGGCAGTGCCATGAATTGTAATAAAAGCAAATACAGCCTTATTTAGCAACCCAATACGGTCTATATTGATGGAAATGTCATTTAACTATGAAATTTAACACATCCTACCAAAAAATTAAATGTACAATCATTGGCATCACTGCCAATCACTGTACCACAATACAAAAAAAAATACAGTGATTGGCACCAATGAAATTACCGGTACGCTTATTTTTCAACTCTAAAAATGATAAAAATAGCAAGATTTACACTATTTTAACATAATCAAATATAAATTATTGTAGAAACTTACCCAAAACTCAACTTTTCACGTGCTCTTCTATACTCCAGTACTAAACTTTTTTACAAAAAAACAACACGCTCACGACGACTTGATTTCCGTAGAAGCTCACAAACAGCTGTGAAAGAAAGATGGCTGACAACAGTGTTGCCACTAGAGATTATTAGATATTCTACCAAATAAAGTATTGAAACAGTAAATAAACAGGAATTGTCTCTTATTATTTGAATTTTTAAATCAGAGTGCCAATCACTGAGGGGGTGCCAACAATAGTATGGTTTACCCTATGTATTATTTTATTCTTGCGTGTTTTGTTTGTAACAATTTTTGTTTGTGTGTGTGTTTTTTTTTTAATTAAGATTAAAATAAGACCACATATTTTGTACACAGTAGTTATTTTTGTTCGAACACTCGAAAATAACGATTAAAAAAATTAATATACATACTGAGTTTATTGACCGAGTGAGACGACGATTTTGTTTTCGTAAGTCCAGATATCCGGAAGGGGGGAAATTTGCTGTCGCATTATTTATGAGCCGATTTTGATAATATTTGGCAATATTGCTTAGTATCTAAATTCTAACAAGATTTGTGAGTATGAACTAAATCGGTCTAGAGCGAGTTGAGATATAGGCTTATGAAGATTCAGTTAATTAGGACACATCTCTTTCAGCGAGGTCTACTGTTCGGATAACTACTAGTGTTATTGAAATAATAAATATTTTTCACGTGAATCTCCTAAAAACAAACTACATAACTCGCATGTTTTCACTCTACTGAAAGTATTGTTATACTTATCGTCCTGACACAATGTTTCACAGATTCAACTACTATGGACTACGTGGCGAAGATGAAGCTGTGTAGGTACTAGGTGAATCTGTAGTGCGATTCTTTTATTTTACTGTGCCATTTTAACCTATATTGTCCCACTGCTGGGCAAAGGTCTATGTGATATATTGGGCCAATTTTTTTTGTCAAAGTGTTACATTCACCTCGCTTCATTCATTCACGCATTGGTTGCGTTACGGGCGTTGGAGGGTTAAAGGTACAATGCAGTAGCCGACTGCAGCATCAGACTACAGTGCCGTCGGGCGACACGTAGACAGGTTCTGCGGTAATATAACTATATATGTTTCACTAACTACAGAATGCTTTTCATTGTGATTTCATAAGAAAATATTAGGAATGAGTTGTGTCGGGCCGTCGGGGTGACAATAGTTTGCTACTGCTACGTACATTGGCTACAAAATTTGCTTATATTCATAATTCAATGTTTTATTTTTTAAAAATAGAAAATTGTCAATGTAATTAATATTTGTGCCATTACCTGAAACTATACACAAACACATACGCTATACATATTATGTAAATTACCCTTCTAACCAGTGACAAAGTTAAGATTGCTATAGAAATATACGGTGTGCAGCACGGGGCCTTGAAATCGAGGACTATGATTGGCTTTTTTGACTGTCATTTAGATGAAGGCATTACTGAAATATTGGACCTTTAAAATCCGCATTTATGGCCCCCATCATGGCAAATTGATAAACAAATTGTCTCTCTACCAATTTATCCCCTCGAAGAGGAAACAAAGTATGAATTGACATTGAGAACTGTCACTAAAAGCGGATCAAATCTTTTATCCCCTTTGCCATGCTAGGGTTGCTGGGTCCTATTTGCAGCACTGGCATTGACACATTTTCAGGGCATGTACCCTGAAAACGTGTCTATGTATTAAGTCATTTGCTGCGTTTTGTTATTGACATTTCCGAAAATTATCAATTCGTAGAACATTTAGCGAACTGTGTATAATATAAAAGTATCAGACTTGTATGTATGTGTGTAGCGACTTTGAGATGTATCTTGTTACCATTATGAATAACATTGACTATGGAACCAACTGGGAAATTGCGAAAATACAAATCAGCTTTTTCTTACGAAAAGTTAATGAACTACGAAATGTTTGATTTCTTTTTCGTGATTTCGTGGGTACATAACATTGTATTAAAAATTGTAATGATGGGTACCTATATACAATTATACACATTTTATAATCTGTGCTCATTGCAAAGCAAAGCGTGTATATTTTTGACCGACGAACCACCGGAGGAGGTATACAATTCGACGCATTTATATTTTTTTATGTATAACCACGCATAACTTTTTTCATAATAGTCCGATTTCGATAATTCTTTTTTTATTGAAAATAGTATACTTCGAAATTGGTTCCATTTAAATTTTATCGAAATCGGCTGAGCCATTTTTGATAAATCAACAATAATGTGAAAAATGCTACATCGATCCGTGATCCGAAATATTCGCGAATTCTGTACACGGGTAAAGTCGGTCATGCTAATTTTTGCATAAAATAATCTTGTGTATTGAATATAGCACGTTGTGCTAGCTACAGCACAGGGGGTCGCAGTATTTGTCGAACAGCTGACATGGTGTTGAAATGTTGATGAGAAGTCAATGCTACTGTTTTTCTAAACTTATAAGAAAACCCTCCGCTGTTATAATAGTTTACTCCTCGTGCTATACACATACCTTTCCTAATATACAAGATTATATTAATTATACAAAATTTTCGACGTTATTAGGTCTGGGATATACACGTCCTCTCTTATATTGAGCCAGTACAAAAACCTGAAGTGCACCGTGGCAAACCCAAGTGTACACGTAATAGACTATATGATTATGTAAGTGGGGGGTCAAACATTGAATAGAAGTAATGCTCTTTTCTAACTTTTCTTTGCCTTTGGAGTGGAGGGAGGTTCTACCTACATAATATACACAGTCAGGTCATAAATTCTGTCACATGTTTAATATGAAATAATTGAAACAAGTTTATTCATTATGTAACCATTTATATACCAAAATGAACTTAACAAAACATAGATTCTTATGACAATAAAGTTTATTTAAAATGACCTCCGTGATTTTGAATACATGCCTTCAATCTGCGCGGCCAGTCATCTATCGCAGCACGAACGAGGTCCATGTCAATATCGGCGGCTGCCTTAATCAAGGATGTCTTGAGTGACTCCAAATTGGGATGAGGCTTTGAGCACGCCTTTTCCTCCAAGTGTTGCCATATCTTGTAATCTAACGGACTCAAAGCTGGACTGGAGGAGGGCCAGTCTTCGTGCCGGATGAAGTCGATTTCACGCGCCGCCAGCCAGTCTTGTGTGCTCTTCGCTCTATGAGCTGGCGCCGAATCTTGTTGGAATACCCAGTGCCTGTTATTGAACATGGTATGAGAAACAGGTTCCTCAAGGTTCGTCAGGACTGTATTTTGATACACATCTGCATTCGTTTTTACACCTTTCTCACAAAAATGTACTTCTGTTAAGCCCCAATAAGAAACTCCCAACCATACCATGAGCGCGGATGGAAAATGACCTCGTTGGACACGCGGAATACAGTTGCTCGCTTCTTCACTACTGTGTGCGTACACCTTATCATTTTGTTTGTTGTAGCTCTCTTCTACGGTAAAATTTTTTTCATCCGAAAAAAGAATTTCCTGATATTTTTTTCCCGCGTACCGCTTCAACAAAGCGCGAAATCTCTTCAGTCTCAGGTCCATTAGACGAGCATGTAAACGATGTCCTGTTTTTCTTCGATATGCTCGAAGCCCTAAGTCTTCATTTAACACCCTTTTCACCGTGGTTCTGCTTAACCCCATCTGAAGGGCCAACAGTTTCTGCTTACGTTTGGGATTTCTTTGAATTCGCGCCTTCACAGCTTTTATCACTGCTGGAGTCCTAACAGACCTAGGGCGACCACTTCTTGATCTGTCATCTACACTAGAGTCTTCATTGTATCGTTTGATGGTACGATAAAATAATCTTTTGTTTATATTCAAATTTTTCAGTATGTCAAAAATTTGAATTGGCGCGTAACCGCAACGATGCAACGCAACAACTGCAACACGGTCTTCTCTCCATATTTAAAAACCGGACAAGTGCGAGTCAGGCTCGCACAACGAGGGTTCCGTACAAACACATTGCTAAAATAATTAAAAAAACCTGTTTTAGCATGTGCTAATGAAGTTCTTTAATATGATACCGTACATGATACGATTTACTCACGTTGAATTTTGAGCCCATATTTTGTAAATTTTAAGGCCCTATTTTTTTGTGATTTAAATAAAAATGTACAGTTTTCAGATATATTCCTATATGTGTACTCTGAGACGATTCTTCTCGCCAAATTTCATAGTTCTATGTCAACGGGAAGTGCCCTGTAGGTTTTGATTTTTCTGAGTGTCGAAATATGCGTTTTTGTACGACATAAACGGCTCTAACTTTTTTATACGATAACTTAGAAGTTTTTCTTTTACACAACTGCAAGAAACTATAGATATACGTATACAGTTTAAATTTCAACTCGATATCTTCACGCGTTTCCGAGATAAAGAGTCTTGACATACACACAGACGGACAGACGGACAACAAAGTGATCCTATAAGGGTTCCGTTTTTTTCCTTTTGAGGTACGGAACCCTAAAAATGACTGAAATTCTAAAAGCATACATTTTTATTTTCATGAACAATTCGAAATTCGAATCCAATAAACTTTTTTTATGGCCAGCATTCTAAAAGAAAAGTTTTTACTGTGTGACAATACTTATGTCCTAACTAGGTATGTACTAATATTCAGAATTCACAATATTACTTACGACGTATATAAATATAGCAATAAGTTGTTTGAATTGGTGAATATATGTATATAAAAGTAGCAAAGACATTGCACACAAACTTTCACATTTTATAGTATTTTGTGTGTCGAAGTGGTGTTACTCTACCTTACGCGCCGCATACAGTCGAAAATCATTAGCCTCCTTTTCGAGGTCTCTTTTGGGGCAGTTAATAGTTAGCCGTACTTTATGTTTATTGTAAGAACAAGTGTTCCCAAACAATTTTGGGTCACGGGTTGGCTACAAAATTAAACCAAATATTTCTTTATCTTAATTAATGTATTATTTTTTGTTATTGTAGTAAGTATGTATTTATCTATATTTCTGTCGTAATCCTTATAATTAATGCTGCAAACGCAAGTCTAGACCGAATCATACAAGACGGCGGATGAGAAGTTAGCTACAGGCGCAATATCCAATCCAGACCAAACCCCACATAAAGCTGCGCGTTGGTTTCGCGCAGCCTGGAGCATACTTCACATCCGCCGACTTGTATGATTCGACCTATATAAGTAGTTAATAGTAGTTATGTTTGAAGTTAACTGAATTCTATATTAATGGAGAAATATTGGATGTTTCCTCGTCGATTCATCTTTAGGTTACACACAAAATTTCGTGTAGGTACCGCCTAAAACTTAGTTAACAGCAAATAGTAAAAATACGTACATACCTCAGACCAAATAAAAAAATCAAGACAGAATGTTGTTAACAATCAAGTGAAGCCGGCAACACTATCCCTCGCCGTGTACAGACACAACACACACATAAATAAATAAATAAATATTTTGGGACATATTATACACGGCCTCTGACCCCAAACTAAGCAAAGCTTGTAATATGGCTGCCAGAGACTGATATACTACATATGCTTATTATTTTTAAATACATACTTATATAGATAGTAACTAAATAACACCCAGACACAGAGCAAACACTTTTATTCATCACATAAATATTTGCCCTGGGTGGGGATCGAATCCACGCCTCTTTGATCCGTTAGTTAAGAAGTTAGAAGAAGTAGAAGTTAGGGTCACTAACCACTGAGCCACCGAGGCAGTCAAATAAACACATACAAATAAAAACATGTCCAAAGAAACTATGCCTTGGCTCTTCAGTCGAACTATGGCGGCGTAACACCGACGCCCTCACACATGTAAAAAACCGGCCTCACTTGACTGTTCACGACTTTCCGTCTTGATATTTTTATTTGGTCTGAAGTAGGTACATACCTACAAAATTTTTGTGGTGGCGATTTTTCTGGTTTGCTTTGGTCGTCTCTTTAATCCTCATCATGCAGCGTGAATACATTGATTTTGAAATAAAACCATTCCAATCATGCTTACCCAATAATATCGCAAATAATATTTACCCATTAATCTCGTGTTTTTTGTGATTAACAAAAAATTTTGAAGTTTGGATTTAATAAGGGACCTTTAATAGTGTTTATGTTATTTATTTCTGTGTTTTCTTTTGACAGAGGAAAAGCGGAGCAGACATACTTCAGGCTGAGGAGTTCAGGGTCCTACGTGGAAGATGACCACATACCCTTCATGAGGAGAAGTAAGCATTATTTTTACTTATTATTTACTTAGTGAGATGTAAGTCAGCAGGAATGTGTTGCAACCTGCTTCGATCTTTTGAAAATTTATACAAATAGTTCATTGACTCTCAACAAAATGTATTTTTAACAAAACTATTTTGAGATTGGACCCATAGTAAAAGTTGTTCATAATGAAGAGTAAGACATAATGTGTACTTGAGAAATTCCTTGCACTTCGCAAAGCTACTTTTAGTATTAGGTATATGAGACCTAGCTGCTAAATATCAACTCGAAGCTCTGGAGTCGATTGAGAGGCGAGCCAGGAAGCTGATTGACAACGACACCTTGACTAAGTCGCAGCTGCAAAGTCTTGAGCATCGTCGCAAGGTAGCGTGTTTGTCGGCCTTTTACCGGATACACTTCGGAGAGTGCGCCCAGGAGTTGCACAATCTGGTCCCACCTGCCCCTTTCTTCTATCGTACGGCTAGACAGACGCGACCAAAGCGCCACCTTTTTATGGTGGACATTCCGCGCGTTAGAACCAAAGGTTTCGAATACTCATTCCTCATACGAATAGCCGGAATGTGAAACGCTTTGCCTGGGTCTGTCTTCCCGTTAAAGTACAACGTGGGTGTCTTCAAATCCCGAGTAAATAGCTATCTTCTAGGTAAGCGTGCTACACCCTAGACCGCACATCTGCTTAACATGAGGCAGTGTGTAGTCAAACAAAACCTATTCAAAATAAATAAAAGCGAGTAGAAAACCTATAGACCTATCATCCGGTCATCTTTCAAAGATCTTACATAGGTGCTCGTTGACATGTACAATTGTACGGTACCGAGGTACGCGCAAATATTTTTGAGGTCTCTGAAATCAGGCACGAGTCGTACGCTATAATATGCGTTCAGCGCAATTGCGCGATCTTCAGCGTCTGCGTTTGCGCATACTGTATTTGAGTTGATACACATACTCGCCTATGTTCGTATAAAATGTGATTCGTAAGTAGACGCTAGGAATACCCACTATGCACAAAGAGTAAATTAATTACATTTTCCAAACACCAATTGCGTTGGGTCATGCAGGCCGAGTTGCCGAGCCGGCAGCCTTGAGTTTATTTTTTTGCTCGTATTGAATAAGTATATTGTATTGTTGTATCCTACTAATATTATAAACGCGAAAGTTTCTGAGGATGGATGGATGTTTGTTACTCTTTCATGCAAAAAAACTACTGAACGGATTGAGATGAAACTTTGCAATATAAGCTTATATATCAAAATAACACATACTATAAATTATAATTCAATTCAAATTCAAATTTATTTATTTACAATAAATATAGCTTGACAGACTAACATCCAATACGCTACATTTATATGATAATGATATTGGGTGAAAAATCAAAATATCATGCGGGCGAAGCCGCGGGTAAAAATTAGTGTTGAATAAGTATAATAAAAAAAAACATTGATACATATTTGTAACGGACACGCACTCTCATTTACACAGCTATTTAATGTGTCTTTGTTGTTTAATGAACTGACTAATAATAAAATTTATTGTTTATGTAGCTGGGTGGCTTAGCGAGGAACGACTGCTTTAGTATCATCGTGATGTAAAGTCAGCAGGAATGTGTTGCAACCTGCTTCGAGATTTTGAAAATTTATACAAATAGTTCATTGACTCTCAACAAAATGTATTTTTAACAAAACTATTTTGAGGGTAAAAGTTGTTCATAATGAAGAGTAAGACATAATGTGTACACATTTTGAGACAATAATATAGCTTATATATCAAAATAACACATAGGCTATAAAGTATAATGATATTGTCTCAAAAATCAAAATATCATGCGGGCGAAGCCGCGGGTAAAAATTAGTGTTGAATATAATAAAAAAAACATTGATACATATTTGTAACGGACACGCACTCTCATTTACACAGCTATTTAATGTGTCTGAGTTGTTCAATGAACTGACTAATAATAAAATTTATTGTTTAAGTAGCTCAGATGGCTTAGCGAGGAACGACTGCTTTAGTACCATCGTGGGGTCCTGTTTCAATGAATTCTTTGTAATTTATGTACGAATTTTTAAACCACTGACTTTTCGGTGAAGGAAAACATTGATTATGAACCAATTTTGATGATTCTTTTTTGGTTAGGTAGATCATAGGTACTTTAGCCATCGGTCACCCATTTAAATTATATCAAAATCGGCGTCGTTTTCGAAAAATCAATAACAATAATGTGAAACCACTTCATTAAAACTCGCGTGAAAATACATTATATTAAATAAAACACCGGTTTTAACAGCCGGAATGTGGAATACTTTGCCTGGGTCTGTCTTTCCGTTAAAGTACAACGTGAGTGTCTTCAAATCCCGAGTAAATAGGTATCTTCTAGGTAAGCGTGCTACACCCTAGACCGTACATCTGCTTAACATCAGGCAGTGTGTAGTCAAACGCAAACCTATTCGAAATAAAAAAAAAATAAATAAAAAAAAAAACTCACGTATGATATACAGCCGGGCCGCTGTGAAACCCGACCGGTTTCGGAGTAAAATTAGTACTCCTTCTTCATCAGGGAATACGCGCACTCCCGTCGACTGGCGCACGCGCACTGTTTATTTAAAATAATGTGAAAATTACTACTCCGATGATACATCGATCCGTGTGAACCATTCGAATTCTTAACACGGTTGAAGTCCGCTATGCTATTTTGGAATTCAATTCAAGCCGGCATCAGGGGGTTAGTCCAGGTTCACACGTAAATTAAAACTACAGCTGTTTCCTATGGCTCTATACATTTTTGTACAGCGCCCCTGGCGGAAACGAGGAAGTACTAACCAAAATGTGTGGAGTTCCACACACACACGCGAACGCGAAAGTTTAAGTAATCTACGCAAAACCTGGACTAAGGGCTCAGGGCCAACATAGTGGTTAGGGTCTTATCGCCATTCGCATGCATGCCTATTTTAAAAGGTGGCCTATGAGGCTGGTACTAGATAGTACTGTACTGTACTGTACCAGCCTTTTGAATAGTCCACTGCAGGACGTAGGCCTACCCACGAAGGGTGATTGGGCCATATCCACCACGCTGGCCCAGTGCGGGTTGGTGGATTCACATACGCCATTGAATTTCCTCTAAGGACGTACGCAGGTTGCCTCACGATGTTTTCCTTCACCGAAAAGCCAGTGGTGTGAAATTCCGTACATAAATTCCAAAGAACTCATTGGTACGGGACCGGGGATTCGAACCCACGACCTCACGATTGTAAGGCGGGTGTCACTACCTCTTGACCACCACGGCTCTACTAGATACTCTCTGATAATCTCTGTACTAGATAGTATAGCCTATTATTTATCTATGACTGGTACAGTACAGTATTTACCTATGAAATGAACCAAAGGTCATTCAAGCTTAAGGTCAATGTGGCATGACAACCACGGAATAGATCAGCGCGTTCAAATCCTTGAGAACCAGTTCTGGCGCGCGCTAACTCTGTACTTTCACTTTCAGTGTTATTATTATTTATAAAAGTTTATCGTTTCGCTAATGAGGCGAGAGGCGGTTTTTTGACTGAGGGAATTTCTCTTTCTTCGCAAACCTTTTCGTATTACGGTATTATACAAAGCGTTGTTTAGTGAAGTGCTGTTTGTAGAGACTCGAGACTCAATGAAGTTTTTGTATTTTTTGTTTTATTTTAGATGTTTCTTAAATTAAAAAAAAAAAATACTTCACAAGCATTTCTTAGATTCCTTAGAGCTGACGAGCATTTATTAAATAATTGATTTTCACCAAAAACAGCACAAACGTCTCCAACCATTGCAATCTAAGTAGAACATTCGAATAGTTCGTATATGCCGTTAGATAGATAGATAGAAAGATAATTCTTTATTAGCTTAACCAAATACAATACAAACACATGAAAAATAAAAACATTAAAAATTAGTTATACTAAATGGCGGCCTTATCGCTTCAAGCGATTTCTTCCAGGCAACCATGCACGGACAGGAAATAGCACATTAACTAAAACAGCGGCCTTAGCAAAAAAGATTTAAAAAAATAAACAATGAACACTTATATCAAACAAAAAATAAGCAATACTAACACCTAACCAATAAATAAATAATATTTATTGAAATAAATATATATGCCTACCTAGACACATAAACATACATGTATTACATAATACAAAAATAAACTTACTTATATAATTACATTCCATTAATACTTATACTGATTTAAATAAATAAATATATAAAGCGAGCAGAAACAGTAATGTACCTACCTAAGAAGACAGGTAATGCAATTTAGATGATTGTTGATTTTACAATATCCACTCAACTAAAGTGAAGTCGAATCAAAATCGGTTCAGAATTGGCGGAATAATCGCGTAACATTATATGTAACATTAAAAAAAGAACCGGACAAGTGCGAGTCAGGCTCGCACATCGACGGTTCCGTACAAACACGTTATTAAAATAATGTAATTAAAAACCGGTTTTAGCATGTGCCAATGAAGTTCTTTTATATGATACCTTACATGATACGATTTACTCTCTTTGAATTTTGAACCCATATTTTGTGAATTTTGGGGCCCTATTTTTTATGACTTAAATAAAAATGTGCCGTTTTCAGATTTATTCCTATATGTGTACTCTTAGACAATGCTTCTCGCCAAATTTCATAGTTCTATGTCAACGGGAAGTACCCTGTAGGTTTTGATTTTTGTGAAAGCGAAATATGCGGTTTTTACGACATAAACGGCTCTAACTTTTTTAAACGATAACTGAGAAGTTTTACTTTTACACAACAGCAAGAGACCATATATACGTGTACAGTTAAATTTCAACTCGACATACACACAGACGGACAGACGGACAACAAAGTGATCCTATAAGGGTTCCGTTTCTGCCGTTTGAGGTACGGAACCCTAAAAAACAACATACATTGTTCTGCTGTTCTGTGCATACAGTCGAATAGAAAACCCCCTATTTAGAAGTCGGTTGAAAATTACAATAACACAAGTTTAAAACCTACCGCGATAAAATAAATCTATAAATAATTGTAACTTGTTTATATTATTCGCTCTGCGTCAGTGACCTCAGTGAGATTTCCCCATCTTAGGTCATACTCAAATTTGATAACATTCGAACAACATTTTTTGTGTAAAATGTAGATACCCGTATCATAACAAAAACAAAATAAAATAAATATTTAATCAATTTATTTAAAATAAATTTTGTTTACAATAAACCTGAATATTTTGCCGTTTTTCGCTCATATTAATAACGGTAACAGGTAGACGCTTGAAATATTCACAGAATATTTAATTGTATGTGTACTTCAATAATCAATAATAATTATAAAATTAAAATAAATAAGGGGGGCTCCCATACAGTACGGAACCCTTGGAGCGCGAGTTCGACGCACTTGACCGATTATTTTTCCTTAGGGCTACTTTTTTCACAAATATGTGGGAGTTCTAATATGAAGGTCTACGGGTAAATGTCATATCCGTCTTAATGTAACACCGATCTGTGCCTGCGGGCATGGAAAACCCACTTCATTTTGTTGCTTTTCTCTCGGGAAATATCCATTGGAACAGGAAAATGTATAAGTTACTACGTAAATAGCGTTGATTGCCTTTTTTTAGTTTGGCCAACTGCGCACACGTGTCCAGTTATAGCTTAACAGGACACTGATGGCATGGTACGCTAAAATGTATTTCAATCCGTTCGGGCCACGTACGCCACCCGATCTAATTTATATCTTTTTTTTATATAGAATTTTATGTGGCCATCAACTCGCGAACAAGCGAAGTTGTAGCCGAAGATGGAGTATGTAGACCTAGAATATGCCTCACTGTTGACTTGAAGATATCCAAATTGTAATTGTCAGGAAACAATGATGGAGGCAGGGCAACATCCCTAACCCTTTGTTTGCAATCTATTCACCTTGCGTGTGTGATAATGATAACTCACTAAAACTAATTTGATAAGACTAATCTGCGTTTTGTTAAGATTTCTCTTTTATTTACTTTAGAGTTTTAATTCAAAACAATAGATAAAACATAATTGACATCACTGCTACTGCAGAAATTCTGTTCGATATCTTATCACTACTTGAAATTCGTGCAATAAACGATATTATCATGTACTAATCATGCAGTTTTACAATCACTGATGCATTTAATTAGTGTCTACTTCACTTTTGCTTTATTTGTGCTGTGTGCCTGTGTAATGGCTCTTCACTACATAGTATAAAACAAAGTCGCTACCCGCTGTCTGTCCCCATGTATGCTTATATCTTTAAAACTACGCAACGGATTTTGATGCAGTTAAAACATTATTTTACATGTAAAAATCTAATAAAATAATAATACGACTTACACGTTTCAAAATATCTGAGCTGATAGCCGAAAATAGGGAATTTTATAAATACCAATTTCAAATATTTTTTTTTTTTTTTTTTAATTTAGGATAGTGTATTTTATAGTCAAATTAGTCAGAAACAAAGTAAACTACACACCCTTAACGGGAATAGGTCGACTTACCCTGTAACCCTGTATGTATGTAGGTAATAGTATGTAAGTAGATAAAGGATTTAGATTGATTACTGGTTAATGTCACATCATTTGCTTATAAAAAGTTCTCCGACTTATATCTGTGTTCAGGGTCATATAAACTCTGTCTAGTTTATATGACCCTGAACACAGATATCTGTAAACCCGGAAGTTGGAAACCCTTCAATATCTTTAGCCAATTTTTTTACATGCATTGGTTCCCTTTAACCTTCATAAATATCTTTTTAATCAAGTTCGCTCCACCGACATTCTCTTTTGTTGAAATGAAAACCTATTTTATGATCGCAACTGATTGTTCAAATTTTGTCCACCTGTAAATCTATCACCGGATTACAGCAGAAAGTTGAATGATTTAATCTTGACATAGAGATGTAATTTTCTGGCAGCAGTTTAGCAAGTTGAAATAGCGGTAACTAGTATAAGTATATACTAGAACTTGATGGGCGGTGGTGTAACAGAACAGATTCTTGAATTTAGAGTTTTAATAGGTAGGTGTATAGTAGAAAATGTACAACAGAAGACGTAGATCTCAGTAAGTACCCTTATTTGTAAATGAAAAAAAAACTACCTTAACCTTCCATGTGTCTCTAAAAAAATTGTACCTGACGAAAAATAGGCGGAATTTACAAAATTGTATGAAGCCACACGGAACCTACTTGTGTTATACCTACTGTCCAAACTCATAGGTGCTACGTTCTCTGAACACTAAGCGCTTCACTACATAGTATAAAACAAAGTCGCTTCCCTGTCTGTCCCTATGTAGGTATGCTTATATATCTTAAAAACTACACAACGGATTTTGATGCGGTTTTTTTAATACTTAGATAGAGTGATTCAAGAGGAAGGTTTGTATGTATAATAAACCTGTGCGAAGCCTCACTGGGCGGCTCGCTAGTTTTTTCATAAAAAAGGGAATTTGTCGGTTACGATGTTTTCCTAAAAAAGCTCGATATTTCGACCCTTCCAGCCTTTCACTTTATTTATACTATACTCTATAAAATTTAACTTGATCTCTGCGACAGAAGAAGATTGACATTTTTAGAGTTGGGATTTATTTATTTATTTCAGTTCACCAACATTGTGTACATCAATACATTGTCAAATAATTAAACATAAAAAATATGAGCTAAATGTCACAATAATTATAGGTGAAGACAACATGCATTAAAATCGAGCAAAACATTGTAAAAAATAATTATTACATTACCTACATTAATTGAGAAAATAAATTACAGTCAAAATTTAAAAATCAAATATTGAAGAAAACAAAGCTTTGCAGTCAAAATTCAAATACAGAAACAACAACAAAAATCCTTTAAGCGTAGTCCAAATAAAGTTGGCGTCAGTCAACAAATTAAAATTAATTGGAAATCATCATCATCATCATCATCATCCACAGCCTTCTTTATCCCACTGCTGGGTATAGGCCTCTCTCTTACAGTGCCATCTGCCTCGGTCCTGTGCCAATCGTGTCCAGGTTCGACCCGCGATTTCGACTATATCGTCAACCCATCTTGCAGCCGGACGACCAACGCTCCATTGGAAATCATACTAATATTAAATTAAAATTAAAAATAATTAAGAATAATTAAGGAGGATAGTGGTGGAAAAAATCGATTTTCAAACAATGTTGTAATGAAATTGAATACAATACAATACAATACAAAAACACTTTATTGACACCACAAGTAGTTAAACATTACAGAAAAAGAAATAACGACAGAAGAATGGTACAAAAGGCGGTCTTATCGCTAAAAGCGATTTCTTCCAGACAACCCCAAGTAGCAAAATAGATCTAATAACTGTCTTCAAGACTACATTTCAGCACTCCAATAACAATTTTATAGAGTACTACAACCCTGGATTTGGGCGCACTTATTGGAGTACAAGTTCTTGTTACGCTCCCGTAAAGAGCTAACAGGATGCTAATTAGTTTAATTACTGCCTTGCACGAATATTTTGAAGCACTAAAGCTCCTTTAATTGTCTTGTTGATGATTGCTACAGGTGTTAGTACTCCTGTTATTATCTTCTTCCAGTTCGTTTAAAGTGTAATTGTATTAATAATGTGCTAATAACGTTTTAAGTTATTTGTAAAAAAAATACAGGCTGGATACGGCAGACCAATTAGTTTTTGTTATTTTATTGGGTGTAGTGTTTCTATTAGGAAAGTAATTTTAGTTATTGTTTTATTTTAATGACATACACGTAGCTTAGCTAGAATTAAGTGAGCATGCGATTAACACTTGGCAAATCTATTTTTACTGCAAAAGTATATCATCTTTGGGCTGATTTTTTAGCGCGCTCACAGAAATAGAATGTTAAGTCCAATGTAAAATTATGATCAAGCACTTGATTATTCATATTTGATTCTTCAATCGCCATGTTTAAAAAATGCTCTCTGTCATGACATTTATAAGAGTGTTAAAAGTAAAAATGCGCTACACTTACTCTTAGATAAGATTAATTCACCACCATGTTGAATCATATTAGAGTTCCCTATTGATAATTATGAAACGCTTGAAACGCTAAACAGAAAGCCAGACATTTTTTATTTATTTTTTTTCGTTATTGTTATTTGGGGTGTTAAAAAAAAAAAAAAGATTTTCAGACATGGTCGCCTAGTCATGTATCAATAATAAATCCTGTAAGATGCTCTGAAAGCTTTGAATTTTAACACTGTCCAATGAATTATTATTCATTTTTATTACAATAAATGAATATAGTTATTCAAACATTTCAATACAATTCACTTATTATTATTCCTTTCACATTTACAAAATGGTCAAGTTCCTTGATGTGGGCTGTTTTTTGACTAAAAATGAATTGCGCCTACTTATACTTATAAATATGCAATGGCCTTGGATGCGTACACACTTTGTTTTATCAGCTAGCTGCAAAGGATGTGGATTATTGCTTTCTATTAACAATGTTCATTATAGACCTTTACACTTCGTATGTTCTCATGAAAACATAGAGTTACTCTTGAACTTTAAAATATTTTGGTGTCCCGACTGTTCTCTGTACAGTATGTATGACCATTACTGCTTGCCCTGTACTAATCCGAAAGGAAGTGATTGAGACAATCATTATGATAAACTTTTACTATGGGCCAACCCAGAATTTGAGGAAAAAATCAGCTGTTCCATGTAACATTGCAACTCGGAATCGACAAAATGTATGACACACCTGATTTTTTTTTATCGAAATCCGGGTTGGCCCTATAGTAAACATTTATTATAGGTACAGTTACTCTGAATCACCTCTTTTCGGCTTGTTATATCAGGCCTGGATAACCCTGTATTTGTACTACATAAATTGAGAGATTTTTGGTACAAAAAAAACTACTTGGTAAAGCGTCATTAATTCTTGTATTTAAAATCACAGAAAGATCATTGTACGCTAAGTGAGATATATTGTGTTTAATAACCCACATTTTAACTTTTTTTCGCAATCGTATGTTTTTTTCATAATCTAGATTATGTATCTAGTATAATTTTTCGACATCTGATTTATATTCACTTTCATCACTATTATATCATCCGCATGTGTAGTATGTATCATCCGCACGCTCATCGTCACTTATATCAATGACATTTACGAGTATATCACTTTCGGAATGTACTGAACACTCAAGTTAATTGTTAGTTTCTGCCTTTTCAAAACTTGTTTGACAATGGCTTTTGCGTTACTAATTCAGCGTGTCTTTAATGCACAGTTCTTCTATAAGCTCCACTTCTTTTGAAACGCTTCTATTTTTGTAAATCCATTGTAATCAATATAATGAAACTGTCTCAAATCGAGCGACATGAATAACTGATAAATATACTTCATAGTAATAGCCTAGCGCTTTAAATGATTATTTACTCTTGTAAGTGTCTCTCTTAAGACCACATGACACTTTATACTTACAATGATCTCAACTAATTCTATTATAAAATCTGTGAATCTTACACAATGTCACTGTAAAACTAAATTGCTACGACATCGCTTCATACTTATAATGATCTTAACTAAGTCTGTTATAAAATCTGAGAATCTTACACAATGTCATTGTAAAACTAAATTGCTATATATTTGTAATGATCTCAGACAAGTACATTATAAAATATGGAAATCTAACACAATGCCATTATAAGACTATAATTTTCGTAGGACTATTGAAACTTCGTCAATGCAGTTATTAGATCATATATCTTGTAACTATCCTATAAAGTAGTGTACTAGTAAACTACAAGCCATTTATATGAGTGAATATGATCTTGAGAGCATAAATGCTTGGACAACGCTATTATTAGCATAAAAATTATGGAAGTCTTCAGGAAAGCCTTTATAAGAGCTTTTTTAGTTTAATTTTACCTATTGTATTTTGTTATAAGATTCCCTTGCTAGTTGGGACCTCTACTGTGTGGAAACATGTGATTGACGTGGACGGTGGTGTACTAAACATAAATGAATAAAGTAAAGCTATAAATATCCAAAAACAATAAAATACACTACATAATAATAGGCATACACAAATACTTCTTATAATACATACAATAAAAATAAACCTACTTACATACATAAATAAATACAGATATATACAAATACAGTTAAAACGTAAGTGATAAGTAATATCAGTTTTAAAACTGCTTAGCAAGATAGTGTTCCTTGACTTGAGTCTTGAAAGATTCAACGCTCTGCGCACGCCTGATGGTCACCGGAAGGTCATTCCAGAGAGCCACAGCCCGGACACAGAAAGAAGAATCGTAAAAGACAGTATTGTGAGATGGAGTTGATAGAAGAAGATTGCTAGATGACCTAAGATTGACAGAGTGAGTGTCACAGAGAAAAGTGAAGCGTGAGCTTAAATACGAAGGAGAAGAAGGCTTAAAGAGAACGTTGTAGAGAAGGGAAAGAATATGGGTATCACGGCGAAGACGGATAGGGAGCCACTTAAGCTTGTTACGGAATTGAGTAATGTGATCATATTTCCGAAGACCGAAGATAAATCGTATGCAAAGATACGATTTATCTTCTTTTATTTTGAATGAGTAGTTGAAAGTGAGAAATTGGATTTCATTTACTTACTATTATTTAAGATCAAGTATGTACACATGTAAATAATGTTATGATATTAATTAAATACTCATAATAATGTAACGATAGTATTTATCGACGTTTTTCACTATTATCGATGCTAATGTAACATACTCGTATAATTGGGTTTACTTTAATTACACATGTAAAAAATGTTATATGATATTAAAATATACAAAAAAATTAATGATAAATCAAGTTTTATTTAAAATATCGTCAGTATAAACTATCGATATTTTAATAAAAACTCTATCTAAAACTCTGTGGTCACGATCATTCGTCGCCCATCACTAATCGGCATGCCCACAAAGTATGACATTGACAGGTACTGTATGTACTACATTGAGGAAGGAATCAGAATGGAGTTGCCCTAACGACGAGAAAAACCTGCATACCCACCGCACATAATACGGCGGATTAGTGTTGTTACTACCACACTACACTTATCGATTTCCCCGTACTTATCGATAAAACTATCGACACAAATTAATTTTAGCCGAATCAAACACAATGGCAAACTTTTATTTAAAACACCGGACAAGTGCGAGTCAGACTCGCACATCGAGGGTTCCGTACAAAGACATTGTTAAAGTAATTAAAAACCTGTTTTAGCATGTGCTAATGAAGTTCTTTTATAAGACACCTTTCATGATACGATTTACTCACTTTGAATTTTAAGCCCATATTTTGTGAATTTTGAGGCCCTATTTTTTTTGATGTAAATAAAAATGTGCAATTTTCAGATTTAATCCTATATGTGTATTCTGAGACAATGCTTTTCGCCAAATTTCATAGTTCTATGTCAACGGGAAGTACCCGGTAGGTTTTGATTTTTGTGAGTGTCGAAATATGCTGTTTTTTACGATATAAACGACTCTAACTTTTTTAAACGACAACTGAGAAGTTTTTCTTTTACACAACAGCAAGAGTTCATTAATATACGTCTACAGATTAAATTTCAACTCGATATCTTTACGCGTTCTCTAGATAAGGAGGAGAGAACAGACACACAGACGGACAGACGGAGAACAAAGTGATCCTATAAGGGTTCCGTTTTTTCCTTTTGAGGTACAGAACCCTAAAAATTACAGATGTCAAGGTTGCAGCTGTCATATTCAAGAATCCACTCTAGAATGGTAGGACGAGTTTTTTGGCGGGAACGCGGAAAAGACATGTCGCCTCATTGTATTATTTTG
The DNA here is from genome assembly GCA_949316475.1 of Hypomecis punctinalis. NCBI lineage: Eukaryota > Metazoa > Arthropoda > Insecta > Lepidoptera > Geometridae > Hypomecis > Hypomecis punctinalis. Next base: position 22,443,849 of record OX438801.1, on the reverse strand, counting down.
TTAAAGTTGTGTTTTTATCAGTGATAATTAGTGAAAAATTGTGGTATTTCATTGATTATAAGCTGAATTACGTGCATGAGTGTGGACAAGTGATATAATGTGACGTATCATGTCGTTCCGTGTTGTTACCAAAACTCCATAGACACCTCTAGAAAAGTCTCCACTGCTTTACTGAGGTATGACTTAGAATTAAAGTGATAGGACTTAATAAGAACTACATATCGGATGACAGCTGTCAAGCTTAAATGTGGAATATCTCCATAACTATCTATTATAGACCATTGCTTTCTTCACTAAACTGATATGAGATCTACATTTCGGATGACAGCTGTCAAACTTAAAAGTGGATTATCTCCGTCACTGTCGATGCTAGACCATTGCTGTCTTCACAAAAGTGATAAAGCTCAAAGAGAGATATGATATCTTTAAGATGACAGCTATCAATATTACGGAAATAATCAACTTTTAAGTTTGAGCTGTCACATCAAATGTAGATCTTTTTAAGCTCTATCACTTTTGTAAACACAGCAATGGTCTAGGGTCAATAGTTACACAGATTTTTCACTTTAAAGCTGTCATCTGAAATGTAGGTCTCGTTGAGTTCTATCACTTGTGTTACGTCAGCAATAGCCTAGCTTTATTCGTTACGGAGATATTCCACTTTTAAGTTTGACAGCTGTCATCCGTAATGTAGGTCTCGTTGAGCTCTATCACTTGTATCAAGACAGCAATAGTCTAGCTTTAATAGTTATGGAGATATTCCACTTTTAAGTTTGATAGCTGTCATCCGAAATTTAGATCTCGTTGAGTTCTATCACTTTTGTGAAGACAGCAATAGTCGAACTTCGATGGTTACGGAGATAATCCACTTTTAAGTTTGACAGGTGTCATTTAAAATATAGATCTAATTGCGCTCTGTCACTTTTGTGAAGTCAGCAGTAGTCTAACTTCGATAGTTACGGAGATAATTCACTTTTAAGCTTTGACAGCAGTCATTAGAACAATCTAATAGATCTCATTGAGTGTTATTACTGCTATTAAGACAGTAATGGTCTAGCTTCGATAGTTACGGAGATAATAATACTTCTTAGTTTGACAGCTGTTACTTTCACACCTGTCATGCCATTTTACTTATTAATTCTGGAATGACAGTTGTCAAATTTGACATGAAAAGTGAAATGAAATAAAAATTCAAAATTTCAGCTAATCAATAACACAAATAAAAACTAACCAAAATATCGATAGTTTTTTTGATATAATAAGAACATCGCTATTGTTTTTCGACTCAATATGGCGGACCAGGCACGCGCGACACGTCACGAAAAATATAGACACTATAGCGAAACTGTGCTGTATAATGTTGGTCTATTCTTATTACGTACATTTGAAAGTGACGCCTATATGATTATTATTTCGGGTTTTAAACTATTACATGTCAAAGTATCTAAATGTCATTACACCATCTCCTTCTGATTCCTTCCTCAATGATGTACTATTAAGAAATTCAGGACTTCAATGGCGTGATTTTTCTGACAGCTGTCGCAAAGATCAATTTAAATTTTATAGAGTATAGTGACTCAGTCTTTCATAAAATGACAGAAAACTATAACGGTCCAGCAGTGGATTTTAGCCCGTACTGCTGAAGTAATTACAATAACCAGTTATACTTGATTAACGTAGTACTGTTGAGGTGATGGATGACCAGATTCTTGAATGATGACGAATTTATAATACTAGTCCTATAAAATTTTTAATCATAACAGACGTAAAAGTAGTTCGTAGTTGCGATTCGCTCCGGCTCGCCGACACGGACCAGAAAGCGTGCCTGATACAAGTTAACCTACCTATTGGTAACCTATCACTCAATCATCAAGTAAAGTGGTGCGTGCTTTGTGCGTGTTGCGCATCCATTTCTACTTCTAGATCAAGGGCCTTATTATATTAGGTAGGTATACAACTAAATAGTAACTAGGTTTATTATACTTATAACTTTTAATTAATTGGTTTACAAGTTTGAAGTAGGCTTTCAATACAGAATTAGAAGCCTAGTTGGCTTGCATCTGAGGTATTCGACTTGTCGTATGTTACAAGTACCATTCCATCTCCTTTCTAGAACATAAAGTCTGATTCATGATTTCTTTATGTTTTTTATGTCCATGGTCATTTTTATTTGCTAATTAACTAGGTTAAATATCTAATTGTGGCTCTACGGATCTGTTCATTGAAGTGAAACTTAAAATGTGACTTCCAACAAGATTGCGTTAAACGTTTAACGCTACCATGGAGGGTATGAAAGCACTGTTGCGTGTAACCTGAATTCGGAACGACACAATTAAAGTGTTGTTTTGCATTCTAGATTTACTGAGGTAGATCTCTCAGACTGGATTCTCTCAGAATCACAAATATATAACTTTTTGAGACGAACCCTAAATCGCAAAAAATATCTGCCGTTCCATACATTCTGTCCAAAGTCAATGAACTCTTTGCATCATGGTGCACCTCATTTTTAACCGACTCCAAAAAAGGAGGTTCTCATATTGACTGAATATTTTTTGTGTGTATGTTACGCGATTACTCCGCCATATATGAACCGATTTTGATGTTTTTTTTTTGTTTGGTATAGAGAAAAGTCAGAGGTGATCCTATTTAAATTTTTATCGAAATCGGCTGAGCCGTTTTTGAAAATTCAACAACTATTCGAATTCTGTACACGGTTGAAGTAGGATGTGTAATGTTTGGCGAAAAATAATTGATGTTGATTCTTCCTGTTATATCACTAATCACTAGTATTGTCTCATCCCCAGACGTGGACATCTTGCACATGATCCCATCGCCGTTCCCGAGCGTGTGGCACACAGCAGCCGACGACATCACAGCCCTCGACTTCAAGACCATCGAGAACCTGAACAAGATTCTGCGCGTATTTGTGGCAGAGTACTTACATGTGGACTGTGCCTAGCCCCGGACTGAATGGAGGCTCGTCGCCGTACTGCCTCTTAGCCGGTACGTGGGATAACTGTGCCCGTAGCAGGGTTAGAGGGCGGCAAGGGGTGGGCAAAGAAATCACTAGGGTTGCTGCTGCTACCGCTAGGCAACTACCTACTTTTGCTCATCCCAAAAATATAGAATATATGATTCGGCTTATAGCTAGATTTTTTTCTAGGGCCAACTCTAGTGACTTCTTTGTCCATCCCAGAAAACTTGAAAGTCAATATAAAGACTACAGGGGAAAAACAAGGAATGTTAGAGTGATATTGTCCATTTTAGGTGTTAGTATGTTGATGGCATTATCATCCTGAAACCGAAAAAAAATCGACATTCTTTGTTTTTCCCCTCTAGTCTACATTTCGACTTAGTTTTCTGGGATGGACAAAGAAATCACTAGAGTGGGCCCTAGAAAAAATCTAGCTATAAGCCGAACCAAGTATCTTGGCGGCTGCGTGAAATTAGCTACTAGTTGCGGATGACCCAATCCTGACAGAAGCTCAGTTAAAGCGGCGCGAGGATGGGGTTTAACGCAGCTTGAGGCTAATTTCATAGCCGCCATGTTACATTAGGCTTAATATATATAGGTGGGCATAACTAAGGGGGGATACGGATGGGTAGTGCCTACCCGAGTAATTACTTTAACAATGTTGTGATATTATTTTCGTGTACTTAGCTCAGATTTAACTTCGACATGACTCATCTATTCCCTCTAAAAAACTTCTTTACCCATCCCAGCAAAATGTCTATACTTTCTATTTTTCTGAGGTGGACAAAAGTAAGCACCTGCCCCCTAGAAAAAAAAATAGCTACGCCAATGATTTGACGGTGCTTTTATAATTTAGCGTTGTTGCTGAAAACTTGTGTTATTTTTATCACGATGAAATACATTAAAATGGCTCAATAATTCAGATAGACAAATATTTGATACTCGTTTAAAACATTCCAAATATCTGTTTTTAAAGTCACAATTTCATCAATATATCGCATCCCGTAGTGCTTCATCCGATTTGACTGTATAGTCTCATTTCATTTCTATGAAACGAAGTGAGAGAGCAATATATTTAGCTCAGCGAAATAACTGCAAAATTGCACGCATGCTACTGACAAATAAAATAGGTATTTACATCCGTCGCATGCTGCAAGGTAATAGGCCACACAAGTCGTCGGATGAGAAGTTAGCCGCAGATGACACTTCACCGCGATTCGCTCATTATTGCGCATGTGTGCACAATGCCGACGCCGAGTTGAGCACGGGCGTATGGAGCGCGCGGGAGGCATGAGGTTGGCGGGCGGGTGTGCCCCGGCGCGTCGGCTCCCGCGTATACCTATATTTTGCCTTTTGCGCAGCGTTCTGCGTCTAACTTCCCATCCGCCGACTTATAGATCAATTCGTATGATAGGTGTATAGTAAAGGTAGGCTTTGCCACACATCATCTTAATACACGCAATATAAGGGATATTCAGAAAGGGTGAATAGGCTGAATCAAACTTCTCGGCGGCTGTGAAGTTGGCTACTGGCTGGCCGAGCTGCGCAAAACCCGATCCTGACTGAAGCTCACACAACAGCTGCGCGAGGATTAGTTTACGCGGAGCTTATAGCTAACTCCACAGCCGCCAACATGTTTGATTCGGCCTATACTAAGCGGAGAGTCGATGGTTCAGACCATATTATGTATATGAATCCAAACCAGAATTCGAGAAAAAGAAATCAGAAAAAAATTTGCTGTTACATACAAAATTGCAACAAAATGCTATTATTTTTCTAAATAAATATAGTTTAAAAAAAAAAAAACTAAAAAACACGCTTTAATAGCATATCAAACTAAAAAGTGTAAAATAATTTTTAATTAGGCAGAAAATAGAACGAAAAATATTATTATTATTGTACGATGTGGGGCGCTTTGTGCCCTAATTTTTCATAAATCGACGAAAAGCGTCTTTTTTATTTTGTATTTTATTTTTCACATTTTAGTAATCGATAAATGCATTGTCATCGGTCTTTGATAGGTGAGAAAATCTGATCGCTCAAAGTAGGTCAAAATCGAGCTCAAAGGGGTTGGTTACAAGCTTGGAAGAGAGATAATAGACCATGGTTATAAGCAAGCAAGCAAACATACAGGTGAAACTAATAAAGTGTGTTAAAAATAGCTTTTTTATCGAATTCCGGGTTGGCCCAACTGTAAGAGTTATTTATAGTGCTGGTCTAAACCATCGATCCTTTTCGCTTAGTACACCCTTTCTTACTATAATAGATCCAACCGTTTATTTTCTTTTTGACAGCACCAATAGAACGTAACTGCGTGGCTTCACACGATAGCCATAGAACGTAAATTTTTAAAAACGTTTATATTATGTAATTTAAAAAAAAAACTACTGCACTTATGGTCTCAATTTGTCAAAGATGATTATTATACGGGATCAAGGAGCAAACTTAGGCAGTTGTCATATTTTTAAAACCTCGCATTTAAAAGTGAACTTTAGCGTAACATGACGCAGTTACGTTCTATTGGTGCTGTCAAAAAGAAAATAAACGGTTGGATCTATTATAACCCTGTAGATTATCTTAAAATAAAAAGCAACTTTAAAAGCACGCTATGCAACATTTACACATATCACGAGTCCCGTAACCATAAGACTGGGATAAACATTCCTACATACAAATATTTTCTCATGTATTATTTCAATTTTTTCGTTTGCATTATATCAAGGCGACACTGTTTGAGATTATCGAGTTTTAATTGACGTTCCTAAGAAACGGTTGTGTGATAGCAAGAACGAAAATGGCTCTAAAAATGTATTTTCTGAGATTGTATCTCTATTATGAAATTATAACTATACAATGCCGTCAATCTAAACTGAGGCGTTGAAATCATTAATGTTTCTGTCTCGCTTACACTCCTTTGGTATAGCGAGCACACTCTTTCTGATTTTAGTGCTTCAGTTGCTAATGACGTCACAGTAGTAATTCCTTGTATAATTTTGTGACTTGTAGTTAAGATTAAAATGAACTTGTGACATAATTTATGACGTTTATATTAAAAAGCTCTCACATACCTACCAATTTGGTTAGAGTCGACTGCCAAATCGGATCGTATGAAATGTGGTCGATCCAACATTTTAATTATTAATACTGGTTAGAGGTGGCTGGACGGAGCCAACCGTACGTACATTATCGGAATGTCTGTAGTAATGTTGGATGCCGACCCCGATTTGGTTGGCTTCATCCAAATCGGATCGTGTATGAGGGCTTGAATTAATGAGTATAGCTCCTAGGGCCTTGTAACTACATTTGTCCGTTTCATTTATGACTTGCACAGATACAAATAATTGTTTATTGGATTTTAAAGTTGACCTTATTTGGGTTACGATACTAAAAAATATACTAAGATTTTGTACCACTTTTGACACATCAAACTTTTGATATAACTAATTGGCCCAAGGAGCTGAAGTATTAAGCTGGAAACATACTCGTACTATCGGACGCGACTGACAGCCGCGACTGATAGGTGTCTAGACTATGAAAGTACTCTGAGCCGTGCACACTATCGGACATAAGTCGCGGACGTCACCTTCGGACGACCTTGAGCGTTCGGACGTCCGAGAGCGATCTGGCACACCGGATGTTTTAAGACTGTGCACATTGCTAAGTCGCGGCTGTCAGTCGCGTCCGATAGTATGTTTCCGGCTTTAATAATGGTCAATTTTTGAGGCGTAACTTTGTTAGCCACTTAAAATATAGCTGTCTTTTTTGTCATATGTGGTAGAAAGAGACAACAATATCTTAAATAGCTATTAATTTTACGATAGCGCCATGTATTTTATCATCTTAAACTAAGACAAAAATGTTCAATGTACTTATTACATCAATGTGTAAATGTTTACCTATTTTAAACGTATTTTATTATAAATATTTGTATATAAAATGTTTTATGCGATATAATAATTATACAAAATAAACATAACAAATTGTACAAAAAAGTTGTATTTCATGATCATGCTTTTGCTTGTAATTTGAAGGTTATAAAAATGTATAAATTATTATATACCTATATAATGTGCTTATATGAACAACGACTATTCAAATGAAATTATGAAATATAATTATTACCTACGTATTTAAAATAATACATGATATTAAATATAAATGAAATAATATAATCTTGTTACAGTGAAACGTGTTTTACTACTACATGTCACGAATGTCGCCCCTTTCCCGGTATTGTTTTTAATACAATATAGTTTGTGCAAATAAAGAAGCGTCGTTGAGGTCGCCCGTGTGCCATTTTACTAATGTTGTTACGTAGACAACACTGCTCTGTCAATGCTAGTAAAACAGATAAAATGCCAAGTCGATGTTGCTAGTACAACTAAGTGTTCGATACTTGGTAGACACCAATTCGGTTTTCATCAGTACTCGCGTCTACCAAGTATAGTCGGTATACTAAGCGCTACACAAATCGGCGGATGAGAAGTTATGCGCAGAGCGCTCCGCAAAAGCCGAAATATAGATATGCGCGGGAGCCAGAGAGATGAGACGCCGGGGCACACCCGCCAGCCAACCTCATGCCTCCCGCGCGCTCCCTACGCCCGTGCTCAACAATTCGCCACTTGTGTCGGTATTGTAGAAATCAGACGTGCCCCATCGCTCAATGTTTTTAAAAATCGAGTTAAATCGCATTATGTCATCTTAGCTATTTCTCTTTTTTATTTTTTGGTTCTCCTATTTATGTACGATAATGAAATAATGTAAAAGTATATTATGTAGTTTATATGATATATTGTAGTATGTGTGTTTAATTTATTGGTATGTATGTTAGGTAGATATTATCGTTACTTTTGTTAAGCGTTTGTTTATAAATGAATTTCTTCATTCTGTTAAGGCCACTTTTTTGTCAACTTCCGTACTTGGTTGCCTGGAAGAAATCGTTTAAAGCGATAAGGCCGCCAGTTAGAAACCTATAAATTGTATTGCTTTGTCTCTGTAATTTGTTTTTTTTTTATGTAATGTGGTTGTCTAATAAAGTGTTATTGTTTGTTTGTTTGTGCACACATACGCAATAATTAGCGAATCACGGCGAAGTTTCATCTGCGGCTAACTTCTCATCCGCCGACTTGTGTGGCGCTCAGTATACCCTGGCTACTGATTAAAATCTTATTGTTAGTTCACCGTATCGCCACGACGGTTCTCTTTATGCACAAACTCTTTTAAATGTATACAGGTTTATTCATAAAAGTATAGTCTGAATCAAACTTAACGTCTGTCGCAACTAAAAAACCAGTTGTTTTAGTAGTTGATACATATGCGTCGCAGCACTAAATTCGAACAACAACAACATTTTAGAGAGTGCTATCTCTTTCTAAAAGTAAAAGAGGGCAATAGTTGATTAAAACCAGCTGGAATTATACTCATTGTCTGTATTTTTTAGGGTTTACGCACAACACTTACAATAGAAAAAAATATTGTATGGTACAATATATCAGTTGTCATGATCATGTAAGTTATAAAAGTAAAAAAGACTTAAATAAAAACATTTATAAATACAACAACTTTAACCAACAACTTAAACCTACCATAAACATTTTTTCAGGGAATAGAGCTGAAAATAAAATATGGGCTGAAATTAATTATACCGTTCATCGGTACGGTATCGGTGATATCAGAAATGTTCCAAATACACATTCACTGTATACAGTTCGGGACTTTATTTTGCTAGCCTTGATTTTTGAAGCTATGAATTTTTAGTATTCTCGTATATACAGTACATCTATAGTATTTACGGAAAAAAACAATAGATAACTGATAGGTATTTTGGTATATAAACATTAAATGTTATTCAGTACTTTAACACTCATAGCATTCACAAAAGCACCTAATCATAGCTTATCTAACACAATAAAATACAACTCGGTTGTATCATTTTTTACAGAACCTGATAAAAATTCATTGAGCCTGTGTTCAAGTTCATTTAGGCCCAGTGGCTAGCCCTGGCGTCAGTTTTGAAGCCGCCTTTTAAGGCCTCTGATATGGCCAAAAGCGGGACTTAAAATTTAACGTCTCTTCCGAGCCACGGTAGCGCTCTATTGGAAATACCACTTGCCGTTACCCATCCCAGACAGACTGTGGCGAAAACGCTGCATTGTATGGTATATTGTATTAATACCATTCACTAAAGTCAATGCAATTTGATTTGTAAGCTTATTAGTAAGCTCCAAGTAGCCCAACGAGCTATGGAGAGGGCTATGCTCGGAGTCTCTCTGCCAGATCGAATCAGGAATGAGGAGATCCGTAGAAAAACCAAAGTTACCGACATAGCCTGGTAAGTTCAAATGGCCATGGGCAGGGCACATAGCGCGGAGGACTGATGACCGACGGGGTCGAAAAGTTCTCGAGTTGAGACCACGTACCGGCAATAGCAGTGTAGGACATCCACCCACAAGGTGGACGGATGACCTCATTATAGCTGGATGATAGCAGCTTCCAACCGGTCTTATTGGAGATCCATAGGGGAGGCCTATGTTCAGCAGTGGACTGCTTATGGCTGATGGATGGATGGATGATTTGTGAGAGAAACACATTTTTGAGCTGTCAGTTTGTAAATGTTTTTAAACTTTCGCGATTTGAACACATTATTTGTAAAATGAAACAACAGAATTGAATATTTTATACAGTTACAGGGTTATTTTTAAAACACCAAATGCATCATGTCATCTTTATTACTTCATAGAAAACTGTAAATATGTATTTATAAAAAGTTTAGTTTTTGCGGGCTTTAATTTTTAAATAGATTACATCTTTCAGCATAAAATGTTTATTTCAAAACAAACGAATCGAAAAAGTAAAAATAGAAAGGAAAAATCATTCAGTTTGATTACTATCAAGCAGATTTTGGTATTCTAATAATAACCCTATAGGTTATTTTTAAATCTTAATAAATAGTACAGAAATAATTTAGGTAAGTATAACTAGTTTAACATCGTATTTAAGAAAGATCCCATTATTTTCACAATATCAAGCTCTTCCATCAATTAAATTTCTAAACCAGCCAATTGAAAAATTCCAAAACAGTCTCATTATTTCACTTATTCCTATAATTCATTCTTATAAAGAGCAAATCGAGCTTTTTTAGGAAAAAAACATCGTAAACATTCTAAAATGCGTAAATACTTTTAGTAACCTCTTGTTCAAGCGGTTTTGCGCTTTACCACGCCAAAGAAGATATAATAATACTATGTATAGAACGGTCACTCGTTACCCCCCGTTTGAGACTTCCTCACTTCCACCCCGCGTTTCACGTACCGATCGTGTACTCTGCGCGCGGGCTGCACTGGCCGGTAGATTTTGTAATAAAAAATACCTAGACTGTGACAATAGAGAAGAATTGTGCTGTGTACGGTTGAATATCAATAATACGTAACAAAACAATACATTTTAATATTTATCCAAGGTACTTATCCTTGGAAAGGAACTTATTTTACATTATTTGGTAACCTTCTCTTCATATTTTCTTTCAAATAAAGTAGATCGGTTACTTATTGCTAAAATGCTTCTAAATTAAGTAATTGTTATACTTTTATAAGCACTAGATTTATATTCATTTTTGCGAAATTGAATATGCAACTGTCTCACTCACGCGGCATGTCGTCACGTCGTGGTGATCGCTGACAGCCATAGACGTTCCGCACACAATTGCACGTGTAGCGTTCGTGCGTATGTGTGTTGTCTGTGAGAAAGTACTGTGTAGTGTGCGTAAGACAGCAGATTTTGTATGAAAAATCGCGAAGTGTCCGGGCTGTGACCACGCTAAGTTCGTATAAGCCCTGGTGTCTAGAGTTTTTAAGCCGCCTGAAGTCCTCTGACATAGTTAAACGGTTAAAACAACCGAGACCTAATGTTTCGTGTCATCCGAACCACGGTAGCGCTCAGTTGGAAATGCCACCCGCGATCACTCGTCAGAACACTGACCGCGCCTGACGTTGCTTAACTTTGGTGATTGCTACCAAGCTCACTCCTAACTTAAATTTCAAAGTCAAAAACTCAGTAAGAAGTGTTTATCGTAAATTACAATTGACAACAAAAGAGATTATACAAAAATATGTCGAGCTTAAGCCATTAACTTGTACAGTATTCAATTATTTGATTTATTTAATTTGGAAAATTATTTTCATATTATTTTCTTTCATAACAATCTTCATATAAAAGAATTTCATATTTTCGGATCCTAATCTTTTGCCATTGCTTGTAAAATATGGCGGCGCGATGGCGGCCTTGAACAAACATCAAATTAGAAATAGAAAATATGAAATTCAATTCAAATGAAGCATTCAATGCAGTTGATTTACTCTGAGCATTTATTTACCATTTTTGAATCCACCAATCCGCACTGGGCCAGCGTGGCGGATATGGCCCAATCACCCTTCATGGGTAAGCCTACGTCCTGCAGTGGACTATCAAAAAAGGATGATACAGTATACGATTTCATTTATTTTTTCATAAAAAGGGGAATTTGTCGGTTACGATGTTTTTCCTGAAACAGCTCGATATTTCGACCCTTTCACTTTATTTGATAGTAAAGTCTGTAATATCACTGTTGGCTTTCGCCTTATAATTGTTTACCTTTGCACATCTTTCACTTGATACTATATCAGTAGAAAAAAGATCCTCACTAACAACAATTTCATTGGTAATATTCGATTTTTTATCTGGAATACAATTTTCGATTTCATCGTCTTGCGTTTCACTATCAAACTTTATAATCAAACTTTGAGAATCTGGATCACTGTTAAATATAGTCAAATTGTTTTGTTTATCAGAACTAGATGCTGAATCACTTTTAGGAACTTCATCGATCGGATTAACATCGACGTCCATTTCATTTGTATTTTCTCTTATTTTATCATCGCCAGATTTTTCTACATTTGATTTTATATCACGGTTTGGTATATCTGCAATTTCATCTTCATTTATTTTAGATTCATTTTTATCTTCGATATTGACATTAAAGCCTTCAGTGCTAGCTTTTATTTTCGATTTTGTGTTACGATTTGGTTTATCTGCAATTTCATCGTCAGTAACATCGTCATTTATTTTAGGTTCTTTTTCAACATTGACCTCGAAGTCTCCGCTAGCTTTGCCATCGACTTCTCCATTTTTATTAGATTCCGCAGATGTGTTATGTTCAGAGCCAGTTTCCTGCGATTCTGTGCTGGAGCCGTGGGTACTGCCAGGCTTCGAACGTTTGATTTTCGTACCTGTCGCGTCCTTGTTTTTCCTAGTCACCTGACGGCGAAGTGGAGGCTCCTGTAAAAGAATGAAGATATAAATATTGCTTTGAATTGTATTAGTGTTTTATTTTTTTACTAGTTTAATTAAATTAGAATGCCATTCATGAATTCTTTTTTATGAATTCTTGTATTACAAACAAAGGTATAGGCCGAATCAAACATCTTGACGGCTGTTATGTTAGATACAAGCTGCGTAGGTATAGCCCAATCCTGACTGAACTTTTCAACACTAAATGTGTGTCTACGCATCAACGCAACATCGAAGCTCGCCCGCTGGCCGCCACCGCGGCATCGTCGCCCCCGCGCGCCGCCTCGTACCCTGGGCTCGTTTATAAGGGCATGCGAGCGCCCGCTCGCTCTCTTTTCCCTGCGACCAGAGCGACGCTACAGCCTGCCTACAAGTATTAATATTTACCTACCATCGCTTTGTCAGTCGATTCATATATTTTAATCTACGTACAACATTATACAGTCCACTTATAACAGCAAAGTTTTATTTTACCACCCCTACAATTAGTGATAGGGAATTAGGTCGTCCTTATTTTCCCAATGTGAGACAAAGATAAAATTAGAAACAATTTTCTGTAAATGTTGAAATACTGTAAAATTTAATCTTCACAAATCCTTACTAATAAATAAATCCTAAAGTGTGCCTGTTGGTATGTTACTCTTTCACGTGGCGACAGAGCAACGGATTGACTCCATTTTTGCATGAATATAGTTTAAAGATTGGAAAGTTACATAGTACTTTTAATCCTACAAAAATAAAAGGGTTTGGTTAGTACAAATGTAAAAATATCACGCGGGCGAAGCCGCGGGCAATAGCTAGTATGTATGTATATATATTTTTCCTTACGCAAGGTTTTCTTATAGGAACGCGACGTCCCTCTACCTAAGACCCAGGTCCTCCATAAACGCAGTGCCGTAAGTAGCCTTTTCTGCGCCCTGTGCGAGCTTCTATAACTGCGCCCTTGTTTTGCGCAATAAGGCCTAAGGTTTGCCAATTCTTGCGCCCAGGTCTACGCCCTGTGCCTGGGCACCGGTGGCACCGCCCTATTTACGGCACTGCATAAATGCGTCTATCCTAACGCTATGGAAGAGCATTGCCGTGGGCTTCTTGTTCAACGGAGCGTCTTCTGTATCACAAACTGTCCGTTTAAGTTCGAAACCTAAGAAGATTTTTTTTTACTTACGCAATATTTTCCTAAAGGAACCGCGACGTTCCTCCTCCTGAGAACCACGCCCTCCATAAACGCGTCTATCCGAATGCTATGAGCAGAGCATTGCCGTCGGCTTCTTGTTTGACGGCGAGTCTTCTATCACAATCTGTCCATTTCAGTTTTTCCCTGTTCGAAGACTAAAAAAAATTTTTTTTTACTTACACAAGGTTTTCCTAAAGGAACCACGATATCTCTCCTCCTAAGAACCAGGTCCTCCATAAACGCGTCTTTCCTAACGTTATGAAAGAGCATCGCCGTCGGCTTCTTATCACAACCTGTCCTTTTAGGTTTCTCCCTGTTCTAAGACACAAATTTTTTACTTACGCAAGTTTTCTTAGGGGAACCGCGATGTCCCACCTCTTAATAACTTGACGATGGTGAGATAGGGCGTCCTCTATCACAACCTGTCCTCTTAAGTTTTTTCCCTGTTCAACAAAAAATATTTTTTGCTTACGCAATATTTTCCTAAAGGAACCGCGACGTCCCTCCTCCTAAGAACCACGCCCTCCATAAACGCATCTATCCGAATGCTGTGATAGAGCATCGCTGTTGGCTTCTTGTTCGACGGCGCGTCTCCGACCTCGAACTTGTCGTTGGGGTACAGCGACCGGTATACGTAGGAGAACGTTTGTATGTGTTTCTGAAAACAACAATTTTGCCGAATAAATAAATAAATAAAAAATATTTGGGGACATCTTACACATGATCTCTGACCCCAAACTAAGCAAAGCTTGTGATATGGCTGCCAGAGACTGATATACTACATATACATATTTTTAAATATATACTTAGATAGATAGTACCTAAATAAAACCCAGACACAGAGCACACACTAATGTTCATCACATATATGGTTGCCCTGGGTGGAGATCGAACCCACGCCTCTTTGACCTAAGAGTAAGGGTTACTAACCACTGAGCCACCGAGGCAGTCAATATGGAAATAATGTATTTATTGCAAGATAATGTTACTTTTCGCGGTTTCCTGGCACCCATGGTAAAAGTTATCCAAAATTAGTGATAACCTCATTTGTGAACCATTATTGTAAGTGATAATAATAAGTTTGTATAGTAAAATCTCGAATGGAGACCACGGACCAGTTTCCAACCGGCCTTATTAGAAATCCATAGAGGAGGCCTATGTCCAGCAGTGGACGTCCTACGGCTGATGGATGGATGGATGAAGTTCGTATAGACCAGGTGGCTAGCCCTTTTATCAGTTTTCAAGCTGCCTGAAAGCCTCTGACATGGCTCAACAGTTAAAATAACCAGAACCTAGAATTTAACGTCTCATTCGAGCCAGGGCAGCGCTCAGTTGTAAATGCCACCCGCGGTCACCCATCCGAAGACTAACCATGCCAAACGTTGCTAATAAGCGTTACTGTGAGTGAAGTTGCCTATGAAGAGGAAAATATTCCTTGTACGCAACCAGTTGCAAACATTGGTTACGTATGCGGCCCGAAGCGATTAAAATACCTTCATATCGTAGGACGTGATCCATATCTTGTATTTGACGTTGAAGCCGGCGCGCAGGGAGTCCCGCGTGACGCCGTGGTCGTCCACCACGAGGATGTCCCACTCGTTCCGGCTCAGCACGCGGGACTGCGGGATGGTACAGATCACACACATCGATGTGGTGTATTCATTGTCTTCTAGTACATGGATATCTGAAATCATTTCATTCATTTATAAATAAATGTTGACAATTTACACACGGTCTCTGACCCCAAACTAAGCAAAGCTTGTGATATGGCTGCCAGGACTGATATACTACATATATATATATATATTTCAAATACATACTTATATAGATAGTACCTAAATAACACCCTGACATAGAGTAAGCACCTATGTATATCACATAAAATGCTTGCCCTGGGTGGGGATTAAACTCACGCCTCTTTGATCCAGAAGTCAGGTTCACTAACCACTGAGCCACATAGGCAGTCATACATTTTCATCATTCAATTATTCATGGTCATATGTAGTACTCACAGCATAGTTGACTAAGTGTTTGTCAGCGATCACCAAAGTTAAGAAACATTCGGCGCGGTCAGTCTTCGATTGGGTGCCGCGGGTAGCATTTACAACAGCGCTGCCGTGGCTCAGATGACACGTCAAAATTGTAGGCCCCGGTTGTATTAACCGTTTAGCCATGTCAAAGGCCTTCGAGTGGCTTAAAAATTTTGACACCAGAGCTAGCCACCCGGATTTTAACCAACTTTTTCATTGTTCATGGTTTTCTTAGAAAATAGTTTCTAGTTCTAGTTGCCCTAGCGCCTAATCAAAAATCGCCGTGGACAAAAACAAAACATTAATATAATAATGAAACAATGTTTCGTCGGGATTCGTTAAAAAATGCGATCTGTAGACGAAAGTCAAAATCCGGACGGACAAAAGCAAAATCGTCATGTTAAAGCATAGACCTTCGCTTCGCTTCGATCAATAAACTTATTATCTTACCAGATAGCATGCTGGTCCATTGGTGAAACTGCTGAAGCCATAGTTTCTCCTTGCCTTCTGTGCACATGATCAGTATTGGCTGATTGATGATCTCACGAATGGCACTGAGAAATAGTACAGTCTGGACTCTCTTTCCGTATCCTGAGGGATCATTGAGGATCACACCGGCCTTACCCTGTGTATCGGAACAATCAGTAAGATATCTTTGATATAAAATATCTTTAAACTTTTGAACAAAGCTCCTATGATCTGACTGGAAGCCAGGATAAGCCAGGCGAGGCCGAATGTAGTGAAGGGGGTACCGCCCCCTCCTCTACGGGGCGGCGACCTCCGTAGCGTAACGAAGGCCGGGTCTGGCGCAGCGACACTCTGGGCCGACAGCAAAGTTTCTGACGACCCACTCGAAGTCTCACGACACAAATTCGGCATGGATCATTTAATTAAGTTTTAACTGACACGTTTCGGAAAAACTTGTTGTAACAAAGGCATTTAATAATAACTAGTTCTAACTAGGGAACATGCATTCTATCTAAAAACGAGTTTTAACTGAAACATTTACATACAATACATAGTCGTCAAAAAACCGGGCCCCATAATATGAAATATTCGGTGCCCACCCTAGGAACAATTTTGTCTACCCCAGAAAACTTGAAAGCCAATGCATGTTATTTCTTTGGGGTGAATATAAAAGCAGGCAACAGAAAGTCTCTAGCTATATGTCAATGCAAATTGGTCTATATGATTTTAGTAAAATATAAATAACTTCAAAACTATTAACTGTAGAAACACAAATCTGTCTCAAACACACAAATCTAAATCTATTGTAGATGGGAGCTAGCGTATTCCCTGATGAAGGAGCACTGTTTACTCCAAAATCAGTCTGGTGTTCAGCAGCTTCACAGCTATAATAAAATAGCTCATCAGTAAAAATAGTTTATATTTTTAATGTACAATGCAGGTTCTTTCAGAGACCAGTACCGAGCCCAAGTGTTGCTCACTCTCTTTTGCACTTCTTTTTCCATCATTGATCCCGGAGACTCTGAAAGAAATTTTTAAAAACAAAGAAGCCCCAATGTTTGCGAAAAGAAAGGTATTCAATATGTGCTTACTACCTATACTAACATATGGATGCCAAACCTGGGGCCTGACAAAGGCACACATTCAAAAATTTAAAGTATGCCAACAGGGGATGGAAAGAAGCATGCTCCATATAAAGTTAAAAGATAGGTGGAGACTAACAAAAATCCGAAAGGCCACAGGCGTAGCAGATGTAAGCCAAAAAATAAAAAAATTAAAATGGCGTTGGGTTGGGCATGTACTAAGAAGCAAAAAACATAAATGGACCAAAGAGGTCATGCAGTGGTACCCAAGAGACGGGAAGCGACTCAGGGGACGACCTCAGAAACAGTGGGACGACGACCTGCTGCCAGGGTGGCGCAGGAAAGCCCGAGATAGGGAGCTCTGGCAAATTCTAGAGGAGGCCTATGTCCAGGGTGGACAACCTAATATTTAAGAAACAGAAGTAAGATTAATGTTTTTTTTCAAAAGTTATTTGTATATTAGTGAATAAAGGCTATTTTTATTTATTTATTTATTTTATTAATGCAGGTTTCAAAGAGGAAATCTATGTTTTCTTATTAGAATCCTATCTAGAGTTATTCTATAGGCTGAATCAAACTTCTTGATGGCTGTGAAATTAGCTACAACTCTCTTGCGCTGCTAACATATGAATATATTACTGCTGAGCAACCACTTGTTTAGTGTACTAATTTGATAAATCTGCAGTTTCAACCAGATTAACAATATTATCCTTACTAATATTATTATAAATCCAAAAGAATATTTGTTGGCTTATTTGTTTGATCCTCATTAACTCAGCAAAGGAGCAAAATTTATTGATTGACTTGATTTTTACTCCTAAAATCCTATGGGATAGCATGAAAATCAAAATATCATGCTGAAAAAAACTAGTCTCAAATATTACCTTTTTAAACTGCCTGTATAAAAACCGAATGCCATCATACTGATGCTGTGGGAGAATTGGTGTGTCAACATAAACCGTTGATGTTCTATCCTCCTTTTCACCTTTAGCAAGGTACAACCTATGTAAGGTTTTGTTTTCAGCCATTCTGTACCTGGAAAAGAAAATGTTAATTTCTAATTATGCCAGCGGCCCCGAGCCACGCTCCGTTATTATCTGCTCGGGTAGACGCTGGAGGGGGAAATACACAAAACACCCCATGTGGGACGTCAGTGCAGGACTTATCCCCCCTACTTCAAATGAGAATGAGAATTATGCATGGTTTTTGAGTAATGCAGCTTTCACAAAAATATTATTTATTTTTACTAGCTGACCCAGCAAACTTCTTTTTATGCAAAATCTTTATATATTATGTGTTATTCTGATGTATAAACATTACTATTGCAAAGTTTATCATTCGTAAAATGACTATACATGAGTACAGTCCGTTCACAGTTACGTGAAGTAGCTTTCTCTGATACCCATGATTGTGTCTCTCTCTAACCTGTGATTGTGTGATTGTGTGTAATGACTTGGTAAAGACAGTGACAAATATCAAAGGCAAAACAACCGTGAAGAGACTGTATTGTATCTCCACATACACATCTTGACATAAAACCTAAGAAAAATTGAATTTCGCGCGCTGATCAATGCTATTGCCGGTGCTACCAGAGCTTTTGTGCGATTTAAACGTACGACAGATCGAAAAGTAACATTTTCTTAGAAAAAGGATGATTTTCATGATAAGTACCTATTTACAGAAGAATTTTTACTGAGAATTAATATACCATTTTAGGAAATGATGACCTACATAAATAAAAACAAAAAATCAAATGTAGAAAAAGTATTGGTAAAGAAACAAAAGGAACATTTATTGCATAAATGGTAACACTTAGGTAGCTCTTTTTTCCAAGATCGTTCCAAAACATAATTCGCTCCGTGTGATTTTCACCCTATACAGCCTAGTTCCGAAACCAAAATTCATCCAGTAAAATTCACCCGACAAACAGCTAAACGTTTTGGAACGCACCCTTGGTAGGATTAATAAAAAACTCTTCTTTCAAGTTAATTTAATTAGGTATCAGCCGAATCACACAACTTGCTGGCAGTGATAAGCAGCTGTTAAGTGAGTTTTAGTCAGGATTGGGTTATCTGCAGCTTATAGCTGCCTCACAGCTTTCAAGTTGTTTGATTCAGCCTATACATAGTCTCATATCATTGTAATTTTCATGATTTACTAGTGCAATATTACTTTTGCTTGAAACAAATTCAATACCTAGTTTATGGTAATATAATGAAAACTTTCAGAGTAGATGCACTGGACTGGCTGCTGAGGTAGCCAGTTAGCCTGGGCAATATTGTAGTTAATTTTGGGTTCTTTTTGAGGATTTTTGCTAATGTTAAAATGATTATAGCCATGAAACATAATTACAGTCATCTACTTTCACTGAGCAAGCACTTTCACTTTGATATCACAATATGTTGGATTGTGAATACAGCGTATTTGTGTACAGAGTAGTTAGCATGATTAATTACTTATTTTACAATATATTACGATGAAAAATAAGCTTTTTATACAACTTACTGATTGATAATTCACCACAGAGTTAAGAGGGCATGTTTTGGTTCAACCTGTTCAAGATCGATAAAGTCATTATCAGCACATAAAGCATTTCCAAGTAGAAAAGTGCTACAAACACCGACACACTCGTTTTATGCACTTCTATATCCTCAAACTCCTGCATAAGCCTATTCCGGTAGACATGGTCCCAGAACATTGACACTGATTTCTTGGTCACAAACGAGTCGAACGCCACTGGTCTTTGAAGGAACTCACGTATGAACACTCGCGTTAGTTTCACGCACAATAATAATATCCATAGATAGATAATACGTATCATTTGTCGAGAAAACAATCACAAAAAACAACTTGTTTTTCACCAGCTGACATCGGACATGATTTTATCGAGGTCCGTAATAGACCAACAACGTGCGACACGTCGAAATGGCCAACACGCTATTGGAAACGTACATCACAACACTGTAAAGAAGAAAGTATTTAATAGAGATTTTTGCGTTTTTACGCTATTTGATAATTTCGGACCGCTTCAATTCAATACGTCAAAAGCTAAACGTCAGCTGCCGTTCAGGTGTCAGAAACTTTTTTTATTCTTCATAAAATTTTGGCGTTCTTTTCCTATTCCATTGCAAAATATTGTTTTGAGAATCAACAAAAAAGTTACATTCATACAATGCAAAGTATTACTTTTTTACATAATATGTACCTACCTACGTTTTGGAGTTTATATAACTTTTTTGTCGTAAACACTAAACTTGCATAATATCTCGGAAAAAGCGCGCACTTAAAATGTTCTTTCACTTTTGCTATTTTCAGCTCAAATAAGTACTTGTTGCCAGATAGGTACATAACCTTAGAGTATACATAACTAACTTTAGTTATGTATACTCTAAGTACATAACCTATCTGGTATTCACAGGTATTGCCTATTTATTCCAAACTTTTTAGAGTTGTAGGCAAGTTGTAGGTATATACAATTTACATTTTTCTACTAAAATTTTTGCATTTTATTTATCGTCGCGTTATTGCGATGGATACTGCGCGCTACTGCCAACAAGTATAGGCCGAATCTTACAAGTCGGTGGATGTGAAATTAGCTATAAGTTGTGCAATATCCAATCAACGCGCAGCTTTGTGAGCTTCAGTCAGGATTTGATATTCCACAGCTTCAACTTCACATCCGCCGCATTGTATGATTCGGCCTATCCATGTATAACACAGCACAGGTTATATAATGGTAAATAAGAAGCCAAGACTTAAAAATAAATTCTATATTTCATATCAACATCTCCAAAATTGGTAATACAAATATTTAACGTAAAAAGTGAAAACTGATTAGTTACTTATTTCAGTTATAAACAGGCAATATCAGTTATCTCCACTTTTTCTTACATTCATACATGATTGCTTGCACCTACAGTTATATAAATGTTACAAAAGTTTATTCGTTCTTAAATGTGGGTGGTCTCTTTTCAATGAATGCCGTCATGCCTTCTTTGCGATCAGCCTGTAAAAGACAAAATACATAATTATTTTTTGCAAAAAATAGCATGACCGACTTCAACCGTGTACAGAATCATTACATAGTATAAAACAAAGTCGCTTCCCGCTGTCTGTCCCCATGTATGCTTATATCTTTAAAACTACGCAACGGATTTTGATGCAGTTTGTTTTAATAGATAGAGTAATTCAAGAGAAATGTTTATATGTATAATACACCTGTGTGAAGCCGGGGCGCATCGTTAGAACGCAAATATTATGCATTGTTGATTTATCAAAAATGGCTCAGCCAATTTAAATAAAATTTAAATGGGACCAATTTCGAAGTATACTTTTTCCAATAAAAAATGAATTATTGAAATCGGACTATTATGAAATAAGTTATGCGTGGTTATACATAAAAAAAATATATATACGCGTCGAATTGTACCTATACCTCCTCCGGTGGTTCGTCGGTCAAAAAATGATTTTTCAGCAAACACAAAAAGGTGTTAGTGTCATTAACATACCTATAGGTGGAATCATACAACTTGGCGGCTGAGATGTTAGCTACAAGCTACGGATAACCCAATCCACGCGTAGCTGTTAACCTTCAGCACAGCCCGGACACTCCGCGTTTCTTCATACAAAATCTGCTGTCTTACGCACACAACACTATATTTATTCACAGACACTACACATACGCACGAACGCTACACGGGTATTTGCAGCGGCCTGTGCAGCCCGCGCGCAGAGTAGTCAATCGTGTCCTGACGCGGGGTGGAAGTGAGGAAGACTCAAACGGGTGGGGGGTAACGAGTGGCCGTTCTATACGTAGTATTATTATATCTTCTTTGCTACAAGCTACGGATAACCCAATCCTCGCGTAGCTGTTAACCTTCAGTTAGGATTTGGCTATATGCTGCTTGTAGTTCATATCACAACTGCCAAGTTGTACGATTCGGACTATACTAGAAGCCACACACCGAGCTCTGCTGGGAGCAAAAATTAAATAAAATTAAAACCTGACACCAAGGCTCGTCATGTGGCCTTTACGAACTTATTGTATGCGCAAATATTTTTGAGGTATCTGAAGCTCGCGCAAGTGACTGCGCAGAACGCATATTTCAGGTGACGAAAGGATGCAGCCTGCGCCTACCTGCGCAGCGTGCTTTGGCTCGTGCCTAACTTCTCTCCTCAAAAAGATTTGCATGTGTAGGCGAATCAAACTTTTATAAGGGCGCAAATAGAGAAGCTCGCACAGGGCGCAGCTTGCAGGTAACTTCACAGCTGCTAAGTTAGCAACTGTGAAGTTGGCTGCAAGCTACGCGAAACCCAATCCCGACTGAAGCCTTACACCACACCACAGCTGTGTATATTATTGTATACTAGTTTTTACCCGCGGCTTCGCCCGCATGATATTTTGATTTTTGACGCAATATCATTATAATTTATAGCCTATGTGTTATTCTGATATATAAGCTATATTATTGCAAAGTTTCATCTCAATCCATTCAGTAGTTTTTGCGTGAAAGAGTAACAAACATCCATACATCCATCCATCCATCCATCCATCCTCACAAACTTTCGCGTTTATAATATTAGTAGGATCATTATAATTTATAGCCTATGTGTTATTCTGATATATAAGCTATATTATTGCAAAGTTTCATCTCAATCCATTCAGTAGTTTTTGCGTGAAAGAGTAACAAACATCCATACATCCATCCATCCATCCTCACAAACTTTCGCGTTTATAATATTAGTAGGATAAATATTATCCCAGACTTCCTTTCTTCCTTTTTTATGGAAATCTGTGTATATTATAGTGTCATATTCATCTTCGACTAACAGGCGAGAAAAAGGTGAAACAAGGACTTATCCAGAACAAAAAAAATATCTACTGACCGTAGCGAAAGTTCCGTAGAATATGGACTTTTCGAACTGCAGGCCGCTCTTGAGCGTGGTCTCGTAGGCGAGGTTGACGGATTGCTTGGCCATCTTGACGATGAGCGGCGAGTGCGTGCCGATGCGCTCGGCCAGCTTGATGGTCTCTTCCAGCAGCTTGTCCACCGGGAACACGCGGCTCACTAGACCTGGAGCGAAATTAGAGCTGTAAGTATGGATGCTAAATGACGGGCAAAGTAGACCCGATATGATTTTTTATTCATTAAGTAAGTAAGTAAGTTCGTATAGGCCGGGTGGCTAGCCCTGGTGTCAGAGTTTTTAGGCCGCCTGAAGGCCTCTGACATGGCTAAACGGTTAAAACAACCGGGACCTACAATTTAACGTGTCATCCGAGCCACGGTAGCGCTCAGTTGGAAAATGCCACCCGCGGTCACCCATCCAAATACTGACCGTGCGGAACGTTGCTTAATTTCGGTGATCGCTGACAAACACCTAGTCAAACTACGCTACGAACGCTACTATTTATTCATTTAATATATTAAAATATGTGAGAAGAGTAAAGTTGCATTCAAAGGGTTACTCTACAGGGTATTTAGAAACTGGAATCCAGAAGGTACTACAGACCATCATTATTAATAACTTTCGCTATCGAGCCTACCAGCCCCCCGACCGCCTAAGCAATAGCAATCGTTTATGACTTCATTTTAGTAATTTGGCACCGCCTATGTGACGTTAGCCATCAATTGCTTTGCGCGGATTGCGAAAGCAATCGTTGAATGAACAACTTTGATGGCTAACGTCACATAGGCGGTGCCAAATGACTAAAATGAAGTCATAAACGATTGCTATTACGATTGTTATTGCTTAGGCGGTCGGGGGGGCAGGAATTGATGAAAAAAATATCAGCCATCCCATATATTATTTCAACTCGGATTCGAGAGAATACATGAAACAGCTGATTTTATTTCTCGAGTTCCGTGTTGGCTCCATAATAAAAGGTGATCATAATTATGGCCTGCATCACCGCTTTTCGGTTCAGTATGCCTTTTCTGAATAACCTATATAATACCTATATAATAGGTCTTCGCTCCGCCAGACCGAAGAATATATAAGTTACTCTATGACCAAAGACCTATCCTTCATCTATGACTGCAAACTTCCATTATTTATACAACCAACTTCAACTAACAGACAATCATGTAGGAAAGTCCACAGTTTACGTAGTGCTTTTGAACTAACCGAGGAAATTTGAATTTGGCGCGCTCATTTCATATCAAGAAAACTATTTAGAATAAAATAAGTAAAAAAAATAATTATCATCATACTTAATATTATAAATCTGAAAAGTTTGTTGGTTTGTTCCTCTTTCACGCAGCAGCGAATTGATTTTTGGCATGGATTTAGTTCAAGGGCCGGAAAGTGACATAGGCCACTTTTTATTTCCGAAATAATAAAAGGTTCCTTTGGGATAGCACAAAAGTCAAAATACCACGCGGGCGGAGCCGCGGGCAAACACAAGTAATACAATAAATGAAAAGATAAACCTTGTCAAAGTTTGGGAGTGGGTGCTCGTAACATCACTAGTGCGACGTAGTCTGTACATTTGTATTGCACTCGTGACGTCACGTGGAACTTTAACAGGCTACATCTTCGTCAATTTTTGGTTAAAAATTCTGATGATCTCTAACTTGATGAGACATCACTCACCCATCTTCTCCGACTCCTGAGCGTCGATTAAGTTGCCAGTGAGCACGATCTCCATGGCCTTGGACTTGCAGACGTAGCGCAGCAGGCGCTGGATGCCGCCCGCACCGAGGATGGTGTCGATGTTGGTCTCTAACTCGATGAGATATCACTCCTCCGATGTTGATCTCTAACTTGATGAGACATCACTCACCCATCTTCTCCGCCTCCTGAGCGTCGATGAAGTTGCCAGTGAGCACGACTTCCATGGCTTTGGACTTGCCGACGTAGCGCGGCAGGCGCTGGGTGCCGCCCGCGCCGGGGATGGTGCCGATGTTGATCTCTGGCTGACCGAACTTTGCCTTCTCTCCCGCGTAGATGATGTCGCACAGCATGGCTAGCTCGCAGCCGCCGCCCAGCTGAGAAGAGAGACATTATTATTATTTTCAGCCTGCATAATTATTGTCCCACTACTAGGCAAAGGCCTTCCAGACTGCGCGGTCTACTGATGCGGTGGCCCAGTGTTCGTCTTGAGTTAAGTTCGTCGCGCCACCTGCGACTGGGTCGGCTCAAAGGTTGTTTGGATTTTGAAATCCAGTCGGTGGTGACCTTTGCCCAGCGCGAGCGGCATGCGACCGGCGAGAAGGGAAGGGAGAAATAATATTGACTAGGTATGTATAGAACCGCGTATTAACTTGCGAGCGTGCGAGAGGTGAGCGGCTGTTATTGCTTTCGTTCATTAGAGTGCAGTCCACCACGTATTCGTGGGCCGTGAGTGGTCTTTATACTTGGAGGGACTTAAAATTAAGTAGGTTTGTATATTCGTGGTATTCGCCAAGAACACGAACACAGCCTCCACACAAGCCGGATGATAAGGTTTGCGTATTGGTTTCGTTCGTCAATAGCGAACTCGAGCACGAATAGTGAAGTGAGGACCCATCATTAGACTAGGTTATGAGAAGGAGGTAATTCATAGGGCTACGAGCAACTCCTGAAAATTCCAAGTTTCAAAGATGCTTACCGCGAAGCCGTTGACAGCCGCGATGACGGGCTTGCCGCAGTTGGAGACATCCTCCCACTCCTGCAGGAATCCTCCTTTCTGGTTGGTGCTGTATGTGTTGTTCTGCATCTCTTTGATGTCAGCGCCGGCCGCGAACGCCTTCTCATTGCCTGGATTGCAGAAAAACATTAAAAAGATGCTAACACTCATTGAGAAATAAAAATAGTACAGCGAATGTCGATGTCAAGTAGTGCACTCGATGTTTTCGACCCCAATAGTCATTAGTTCACGATACTATGTCATATATAACTTCCTCTTATCCTAAGTCCCATGCACGTTGTGGCAGAGGGCTGATACAGTGTTACGCTATTCCTCTCTGTCCTGTGCCTTGCGTTTCACTTTGCTTCAAGTCGGTCCGATGCTTTTGGCCTCAGCAGTGATAGAACGCCGCCATGTCTGCTTTGGGCGGCCAGGTTTGGAATGGCATGCCTAGGAATGTGATCGTTTGCACTTTTCCTCCCGCTCGCTCTCGTGGCACGAGTAACTGGCGCGAGCAGAAGAAAAAGTGAAGCCGAACGTCAGGACGCGTAAAAAATACGGCCCAACTCCCTGACCAATGCATGGCCAACCCAGTTCCACTTACGGCGCTGTATTTGCGGTTCTATAACTACTCACCAGTAATGATGATAGCGGCGATAGTGTCATCGGCATCGAATGCCTTGACCGCCCGTCCGAGCTCTACGAAGAGAGGCTTGCACAGCGCGTTGAGAGCCTTGGGTCGGTTCAGCTGGATGATGCCCACGTTCTTCTTGGCGCCCGCCACTTCTACCTTGATGTTTTCGTACTCGGGAGCTGTTGGTAAAATAAAGTGAAGTAAATATTTATTTCATGTAAAAAGTACCTACAAAGCAATCCTTACTAATTTTATAAATCTGAAATGATTTGGTAGTAAGGTGTAAATAAATAATAATAGCGTCTACTGCTGGACACATGCTTCCCCTATATCAATAAGACTAACCACTTTATCGGTGGTCGTTCTACGTTACGTTATCGTTGTTAGAAATAACGTAACTACTTTCATTATGTCTTCAAGTCGAATATTAGCCTTGTAGGACTTCCTGCGCTGCTCTTAGCGCTACAGTCCATTCACAGTTATTTTACCTGTGACATTTGTCTCTGTCTAGTAATTATACACCATCACAGTTTAGAAGAGAGACAGCGACAAATGTCAGTGGTAAAATAACTGTGAATGGACTGTGAATGTAGGTACTTTGCTCTCTGAATTTTACAGCCCCATAAGGCACCAGATATATCTACGTGCTACGAGTATGTGCCCCGCCCATTGCACTTAGAAACTTGTTAATCTTTGGACTGTGTACCTATTGTCATTATCGTAATACGACCATCATTATTTTGATAAGGTTTCTGATTGTGGTAGATTGTAAACCACCAAGAGGTTCCAACGTGGATTGGCAAACTTTGCAAATCTTCGCTGACATGAAACTTCCTTCAAAAAATTATAGAGGTTTTAAGCCTTAGAATCAATTGGTTCGGGTCCACATCGTATTGTAGGTCAGACGCCCCGGTTGTAGTCAACTTAAGAAATTTCAGTTTTCAAAAATTCGTCAAAAATACAAAAAAATTGTGAGATGGGATCTTAAAGTTTCTTATGATAGAGTATTTATTTATTTAACACTTTATTGCACACTATTTGTACAAAAGGAGGACTTAACGCTAAATAGCATTTTCTGCCAGTCAACCTACAGGTAGAAGACATTGGGAAGTAGGCATGAATAAATAGACAAAGAGATAAATTTACTACAATCAACACAGATCAAAACTATAAAACTATAAAAAAAATATATATACTAAATAATGATACAATTTCAAAATAAATAAAATACATAAACTTACATAAACTATTATACTAAATAATAAGATGATAACTAGTAAAAGATAAAAATAGCTTATCCTATGTGTTCGAGATTTTGGACAACTTTAAATAATGAATAGACATTTATCTATTCATTTTTACATAAATATACTACAAGAAAAAATATCTTTTATTCTACAAGAATATTCATGAAAAGTGGGCAAAAACACGGTTATGGCCACTTTGCCCCGGGCGGCTGTGGCCGCGCCGGTATGCCGGTTGTGGCCAATTTACATTTTAAACAAATTAGTATAAAACTTTGTAACTTATGAGTTGTTGTCTCAAGTTTACGTGACAAATGGTTGTTGCAAGTATTTTGTTGCCAGTATTGTCACGAATTTCTTTTGCCAAGATTTTTAGCGCCAATTTTTATTGCAAGATTGATAGAGTAGGCACTTTTGCAAGATTTTAGCATAAGTTGTTACGGTAAGTGATGACTTAGGGATGATTAATATTATACTGGGCCGGGCACGGGCCGTGCCCAATCTGGGATCCGTCCGGGCCCCGTCTAGGCCCCGCCCGGGCCGTGGCTGGGTCACTAATGTTAGACGTTGCATACATTTCTTATGAAACTATTTATATTTTAACGTGGCGTAGACGTGGCCCATCCGGGCCCGGACGTGCCCCGTCCAAGCCATCGTTGGGTCACTAATGTGAGACGTTGCATACCTTTCGGATGAAACTGTTTACATTATAACGTGGCGTAGACCTTCCCCGTCCGGGCCCAGTCTAATATGCCTTATGGCACTGAAGGAGTAGGA
Source organism: Hypomecis punctinalis (assembly GCA_949316475.1). Taxonomy (NCBI): domain Eukaryota; kingdom Metazoa; phylum Arthropoda; class Insecta; order Lepidoptera; family Geometridae; genus Hypomecis; species Hypomecis punctinalis. The sequence continues at coordinate 22,415,534 of OX438801.1, read as the reverse complement.
GAGAACTGAGGTCTTTTACTATGGGCCTTGTTAATATTTTCCAAGTAGCCCAAAGAGCTAAGGAGAGGGCTATTCTGGGAGTCTCTCTGCGAGATCGAATCAGAAATGGAGAGACCCGTAGAAGAACTAAAGTTACCGACATAGGCCAATGGATTAGGCAGTTAGCAGGGCACACGGCGCAGAAGACCGATTACCAATGGGGTCGAACATTTCTCGAGTAGAGACCATGTACTGGCAAGTGCAGCTTAGGACATCTACCCACAAGGTGGACGGAGGACCACATTAAGACCGCAAGATCGCGCTAGATGCAAGCCGCTTCCAACTGATTTTATTGGAGATCCATAGGGGAGGCCTATGACTAGCAGTGTACGTCTTATGGCTGATAGATAGATGTTAGTGGCAATGAGCAGAGCACATAGTACAGATAACACTGATGACCCATGGAGCAAAAAGTTCTCGAGTGGAGACCAGGTATGGGCAAGCGTAGCGTAGGATGCCGACTAACAATCGGCTTTAATGGAAATCCACCCTATGTCCAGCAGTGGACTTCCTACGGCTGATACATAGATGTCGATTGGCGAGCGAAATCCATCATCATCAAACTGTTGAATTTTAAAATATGAGTGACGCTGAACTATTCCGTAATGACTGTAATGGTGCGTCCAAACACTCCGCGAGGCGACACGAGCACCGCATTTTTAGCTAACTTCACATCGTAAACAAGTATAAAAGTCGGCGATGTGAAGTTAGCTATAGAAGTTTCTTTAGAAGCTTCTGTAGCTAACTGGCTACAGCTGCGGTGCCCGTGTAGCCTCGCGGAGTGTGTGGATGCACCATAAGAAAGGGCGAAATCAGGTGATAACTTATTTTTCTCTTTGATGACTATCTGCTCCATTTTGGTCTGATAAAAAAGATAAGTCTATATCACTGTGCATGATGATTGTTTTTCTGTTATCTCAATATGAGACAAATGTGATTACAAAATGTAGGTATGTGAGCAAAAAAATTAATAGGTTCTACAAGCATATTTTTAATTCAGAGATAAGATAAAACATGTAATAGTGTACTCGTTTACTCAGCCAAGGTCAAAATAACTATTATTTGATGTTATAAAAAAACAGTTAAATAAAAATTAATCTGGTTTCTATTGATTTATTAGTTATTTAAAAAAGGGCATGTGTAACATCTGTCAAAAAGGGAAGGACTATATTTTAATTCCGTAAACTGACTTGCCTCGGGTTTAGGTACAAAAAGACTGATACATATAATATTATATGGTCAGTAAAATATAAACTGAAATTTAACTTTGCAGATGCCAAGAAGTTTAATTAGGTATAACAACAAAACAAAAAGCAAATTATTTAAATTAAACCCATGTTAAATAGGTATGTTTATTATAATTATTGCTTTTTTGCCTTTCATTATGTCATTGCAATGACCCTATCAAACCAGGCTTATGCAAAGTTACCCGAAATTTAATGGATAATTATAAAAGTATACCTGATGTATTATAATGAATACCTAAGAGGAGATAATCATCTAAGTATAAAATTTAAAAAAAATATGCAAGAGCAAGTAGATATTTGAAAAGTTTTATTTAAATTCTGTTTATATCTGTTGTACTTAGTTGATCACTTTTTTATTCAAATTTATGAATAATTTAGGTATTTTTTACTAAAGATTTAATTATTGTCTTATCTTATTGTCTATTATCATCATATTGCATAATATTATGCAACCGTAAATGAGTAAATTGCATGACAGAGAACATTATTTTTTATGTACCTGAACAAGTTTTAGTAGTAACATTGGATCTGTAGCATTAAACTTTAAATTATATTTGAAAAATACTCATTAGAAAAATTTATATATATTGAAACAGTGTACACATATATTATGACATTACATAATTATAACTAGCCAACTTTACTAATGGATCTGTAACTGAACTCATTGCATTTATTTTTTAAACTAGCTGACCAGGTGAATTTCATTTCACGATTTGTCAACTGTTAATGACAACTTTTACATGCATGAACATTTTGTATGGGAAAATGAAATTAATGTTTTAATCATTTTACTATTAACTTTTACAAATTACCTTTAACTTCCAGAATTATTTCAAGATCAAAATTAGCCGAATCAGTACAGCGGTTTTCGAGTTTTAGCGAGACGAACAACCATGATTCATTTTATATTTTTTGTACAAAACTTTTACAAAATAATAATAGCGGTAGTAGTCCAGTAATATAGGTGGTCTGTGGTTGTAACGCTGGCATGTCATTTTTGAGCTTGTGGGTTCAAATCCTGGTCCTATACCAATGAGTTTCTTTGGTACTTAAGTATGGAATTTCACACCGTTTGCTTTTCAGTGAAGGAAAACATTGTGAGGCAACCTATATACATTTGTGGAAGAAATTCAATGGCATAATGTGAATCCACCAACCCGCACTGGGCCAGCGTCGTGGATATGGCTCAATCACCCTTCATGGGTAGGCTTATGTCCTGCAGTGGACTATTAAAAAGGCTGGTACAGCACATAATAATGGGGTAATTTATTTTTTGCCATTCAGCGTGGCAATGCTGCCAGCATGCTGGGCACGCTGGGCTTGAGCACTTGGATTATCTTTAGACCTTCAAGGGTCTGTGGATGATCCAATTGCTTTCTATGTAGTAGTAGTGTAGTATTGTCATTAATACTTTAGTACAAAAAAAAAAAAAAAATTATCACTATGTATTTTTTCAATAAAATAAGTATCTAAAAAGAAATAAAAAATTATGTAATTGTACACTTTTTAAAATAAAATTGCAAAGATTGTGAGCATACTGTATCTTGGTACATTGCCGAGTCAGCACATGGTATAGGAAGAATACAAGTCGGCAGATGTAAAGTTAGCTAAAAGCTACACAATACTACAATATTTAGCAGCTTGTAGCTAACTTCACATCAGCCGACTTGTGTGATTCAGCCTATAACAGAATAACAAAATACACATGATTATTTTAGAATGTCAAAATTAAACAGGGGGTAAAGGGGTGCACATATTCCCTGATGAAGGAGTACTGATTACTCCAAAACTAGGCAAGCATCCGTGTCTTAATAATATACTTTGAGTTAAACCAATTTTTCTATTAAGTTATCAAGACATATATCATCATAAAAATATTCCTGTATACATACGACAGTCAAGCCCTAACCTTAACTAATGTAACATTATTTAGTATGATAATATTATGTACTTTTATGGTACGATGTAAAGTGAATGTAGATAATAATATAAGGTAATCATTGCCAACTTGTCTCAAATGAACAAGGCAGGAGCTGAACCCCTGTGGACCTCTGAACCATTACTCAGCATAGAGACACATTACGACTTCTTATCGTATTATCGCAAGAACGAATTCCACTTATTATTGCACTATATATCTCACAATAAGCAATAAGTAACTCACCAGTGCTGTAGAATTTACCGAAACCGGTATTCATTACAGCCGCTCTGCTTTGGCTCAGGGCATTTTTTCCGAGCAAAGCACGGGTTACAGCGGCTACAGATGCCATTTTTATCAACTTATTGACAGTATAACACTAGGCCGCACTCGCCGGTGTTCGAAAGCAGTATGATAACGAAGCGATAAAAGTTTTAGGTGGCGAAAATAACTACGAGAATGCCGACACCGAGCAAGTGAACTTTGAAACAGCAAGTACCTAGTTCATTGAATGATAAGCAGAAGAAAGAGACAGCAAGACGAAACGGCTGTAGAGAGAATGAGATAAAAATACTTGTTTTTCATTTTTAGGGTTCACACTTAATTTACAAGAGATGGGTCCTCGTGATGCTCTTTCGGCACTTCGGGTTTAGATCGGGGTAAAAGCCGCACTGAATACGCTGAGTTTATAAAACCCAATCATCAAAACGAAACTAGATCTTTTCATGTAAAATCCTCCTTATTAGGTATATTCGTCTTTTTATTATGACTCATCATAAGTATCGTATCGTCCGTATCGTATTCATTTGTTTCGGGAGGTAACCCATGTTAGACTTTCTAAGCTGTTTTAGCCGCTTACCTTTGTCAGAAGATATAAGCTCTCACGGTTAAACTATAGCCGCCCGGTACCCGCGGAGAGGGGGGAGGAGGGGTGAGGGAGGGGGTGAGGGGAGAGGGGAAGCCCCCCCTGCAATCCCCCCCCGCCGGAGGCCCTTAGTTTTTGAGTAATATTTTTTTTAGTACTTAACCTCACTTTCGGCTACATCAGTATTTTTAACCTATTTTTTGTTTCACACCTAATCTATCAAGACGGTTCACTTCTGGCACTTCGCCGGCCGCTGCCGCGGCACGCTCGTTTCGCTCGCTCGGCTCGTGCGTTGTTTGTCATGTTCTAACCTAACCTAACCTATTTTTTTTGTTTCACACCTAATCTATCAAGGTGGTTTACTTCTGGCACTTCGCCGGCCGCTGCCGCGGCACGCTCGCTTCGCTCGCTCGGCTCATGCATTGTTTGTCATGTTCTAACCTAACCTAACCTATTTTTTGTTTTACACCTAATCTATCAAGGTGGTTCACTTCTGGCACTTCGCCGGCCGCTACCGCGGCACGCTCGCTTCGCTCGCTCGGCTCGTGCATTGTTTGTCATGTTCTAACCTAACCTAACCTATTTTTTGTTTTACGCCTAATCTATCAAGGCGGTTCGCTTGTGGCACTTCCAAAGTCGTAACAAAAATCGAAAAACAAGAAAGCACACATTCACAAAACTACGAGAGAAACTGAATAAATGGATGACAGTCCATCTGTCAGTAAGACAAAATAGCGGCTTTTTTTGCTTGTGATACGTTTTGTTTCACTCAGTTTGACAACTTAATGCATAATATTGTACCATTTTCTCAACATTGCGTTCCATTTCACATGTATTTATTAAATTTTAATTTAATCATAATTAATTTAAACTACGCCTCCGGCAAAAAAAAAATGCTGGAAGAGCTTCAGGTGGACCCCAATGATACCCCTACACTCACACCTTCATCAAAATCAGGTACCGGACGGCTATAGCCAACCCTAATTCACTTCAATTAAATGAACGATAAAAAACAAGCCATCAAATTACTTTTTCAACTTTAATGATAGTGAAAATCGTAAACAATTTTAATGACATGAGAAATAATTGATTGGACTGAATAAGAACACTTGAAGTAGACTGAATATGACATGTAAAATGAGAATATTGTTTTAAATAAATAGCACTAACATGAGAATAATTTATTGCTACGGACACAGATATCTGTGGCTACGGAACTCTCGATGCACAAATCCGAAACACTTTTTGCCTTGAGATGTCACTTCAAAATGACAGTGACAACTTTATCTTTACTGCCATTTTTAAAAGATTTTTAATTTTTAATACATAACTGTACAATAAAATGATTCTAACTTAACATAAAGTCCTTTATTATTATACATAAAGTGAAAAATATCTGTAGGTACAGTCATTTTGGGTAACTTTGACAGGTTTTCAGCACTTTTTTGGGCGTAGTCTAATATTAGTGTCGTTAACAGATACACTCTTGTGGTATTCTGTGTTCTTGTGACATGGATATCAATTTTGTTGGACGATTTTGTGAGATTTACCGCTTGATTTTCAGAAAACAGCTGATTTAGACGGTGTCAAAGTTGCACCCCCGAATCGGGTAACATTGACATCATATTTAATTTTCTTTGAAAATCCGTTTTAAACTTAATTCTTAATATCTGGGTATCATTGGCCAATGTATTCTTGATTTGGGTTGCCAGCACTATATCCTAATGTAGAAAAAGCTCATTGGAATTATTAGATTTCAATATAAAATTTTAAGGACCAACAAAATTGCTCCAAAACGGAGGAGTATTTTGGAGAGACTGATACTAACTAAAAAAATAAACAACTAATTACCTTTTTATCATTTATTTATTATCAAACATGGAAATTATTTATATAATAGAAACTAATACTAAAATCTGAACTTAAGTACCCCATTCCATGAACAACAAATCGTCATCTATTTCGTAGATTCCGATTCCCTTAATCTTCATTTTCTTTGCATCTAGGACACTGATGATGTTATTTTGCGTGCATTTTGTATATTCTATAGTATTAGGCCACTTCCAACCCTCCAACGCCTTTGACATTGTGGCAATGGTGTACCAGGGATGTGAAAAGCTCACTATTTTGCCTGGAAATAAACATCCTTCTGTCCTGATTGTGCAAAGAGTGCCTGGCGACAAGCTTTTTGTCTCTTTTGAAGCAGGTTGTAACATTCCATCAATAACATTGTAGTCTTCTACGATCTCTTCAGTCTCTGCATCTGTAGTACTTACTTCAATATCATTTTCCACAGTCAACAAACACCCAAAATCACTGTTTTCTTCATTAGTCATCAGTTTTAAGAGCTGTTCAACCGCTTTACCATCTCCTTTTTGTACTCTGATCTGAGATATGGGCAAGTTAATTTGCTCCTCTACACCCTGATTTCCAGTGCTTTCTTTTTCCAAGTCGCTTTCTCCTTTTTGATTGTCTTTCTGTCTCAATAATTTTTTTTCTTTGTCGCCATCAGAAGTATTCGCCGTTCGTTGCTTTTTTTTATTCTTTGATCCTTGAGGACGACCTCTTTTTGTACCACCGGTATTAGCTTTAGTACTTTTTTGTTTCTCTCTATTATTATAGTATGCTTCAACCTCCTCAACAGATATGCTTTTACCCGCACTAATAGGTATCTGAAATTTTTTACGCGTCGTCAATCCTAAGTCAGTTTCCCTTAATTCTTGTAAGTAATTTTTGAAACTTTCTCCCACTGATTCTCTAGTATCATTTGTTGTTAATTTTGTATATGCAGGCAATTTTTGAAGAACAACTTCCCGAGAAGTTGGATAAATCCCTGTAGCCTTAAAACCAGCTATCAGGTTACTAGCTGCTTGATCTGATCCATGATCTAAAGCCTTTCTGACAAGCTGAGAAAAACAGTTTTTAGGCAATGCAACAGCTTTTATCCCCCTTTTTGTCTGCCTCCAAGCCAAAAGGATTGCCCTCCAATTTGCTTTCAAAGAAGCAAAGTAGCCAACATCAAGAGGCTGGACAAGATGAGTTGCATTCGGTGGCAAGCAAATGAACTTTACGTTATTTTCTTGGCATAAGCGCAGTGTGTTTATTGTAATATGTGAGCTCAAGTTATCTCCTATCAAAACCTTTACCCCGTCTTGTTTTCGAACTTCTGGCAAAAACTGAGACTTAAACCACTCATCGAAGCTATCGGCATCAATCCAGCCGCTTTTTGTGGCAGCCATTCGTGAGCCACGTGGTGCGTTGGTCAGCCAATCAGACCATGTGTATTTCCCTTTAAAAATAAAAAAGGGTGGGATGAATTCCCCCCTTGCGTTTCCGCAAAATACCACTGTGTAGCAAGACTTGGTAGAGTTTCTGATTACATCAGTGTTACGGCATTTACGTCGAAACAGAACCTTCTTTTTCTTTGGGTCATCGTGAAATCCAGTCTCGTCAAAATTGTAAATATTTTCGGGTGGCACATCTTTTATCTCGTCTTCCAGCTTATCAAAAAAACTGTTGATTTTGTCCTCATTTACTTGGGCTCTGCTTCTGCTGATATTATGAGCAAATTTTTGCTTCAATTCTGGGTGTCGAGCTAGAAATAGCTGTCCCCACTCCCAGCCTGGAAGGTTATTTTTGAAAACCTTGACAACTCTGTTGTTAGAATTCAAGTAACTTTGAATCACTAGTTTGACGTCGTCTAATCCAATTGGTAAGCCACACGCTGCCAAGGACAATATATGTTTCGTTATTACTTCTTCTTCTTCCGCAGTTAGTGTCGTGGGTCGTCCTACATTAAGTCCATGTTTGTTCATTAATTTATTTTTTAAGGTACTTCTCGGTATCTTATAGAGTTTGCTTGCTGCGTTTATACTTACTCCGCAATCTTTAATTTTTTTCAGAGCTTCCTCCAGGGTTGTAAGTGTGTAACTTGACTTTACTCCGTATTTCCGTGTACCAGGTTCAATGATGTTTGATTTTCTGGGCATGATGACATCCTGAAACATATATTTTTTTAATAAAACCTAAGATTTCTTAACAATTTTATATGCCTATACATACATATGAAGTGACAATGTTACCCATTGAAAGATCAACAATAGAAATCAAATTACTTGGTAACTTTGACAGTGTCAAAGTTACCCAGGAATAGCCAACAACCATAACACTGTACAAAAAGTCATCAAAAAAGATAGAAATTTCTATAGTTTTGAGCAAATAATTGTTTTTTTTTTAGGTTTAGACACTTGTTTGTTGAATAATAACTGTACTTACCGCTTATCGCCAGTAATTTCACATAAAAGCTATAGTTGAAACTACACTAAAAAAACGGTTGCTCGCTAGACGCCGATACAGTCGTAACTGACAGATAATTAAGTTTGACATTTAACTTTTTTTATCCTGCATGGAATTAAGAAGACAGTTAGTAATCTTATTTTTACAATAGTAAATCATTGCTGTGAATATTACCAGCTTAATAAATTGTAAACTCGAGTTGCGCTCCATCTGCCAAAGATACCCTGAATGTCAAAGTTACCCAAAATGACTGTAACAAAAATATAATATTATAGAAAAAAGCAAGGATTTTGTATACTATCTGGATTGCGCACAGACGAAATTTGGCTCAAAGTTAGCTTAGGAAAATTCAACGTTGTACCAAAATATATATTCCTTTGAAATGGCATGAGAGAGACGCTGTGCCGAGTGAGACTTCCCAAAGTGATGAGGGTGTCCCGCTCGCACTATTGCCATTTCGAAACGACACTTATTTATGGTAGAATTATTACCTGTAAAGCCGCGACTGTCTTAACCAGTCTTGACTTCTTAGTTTTTATAACAATATAATTTGATAAGATTTTAGTTAAAATTGCGAAAAGACGCTTTTGTTTTAAGAGTTTGATATTTATTTTGTATGAATATACCTACGTCTTTATGATTAATGGTTATTTTTTATTTTTGACTACAGTATCACCATCGATTGCAAATGGCGTACTATGGTGTAAACAAAGAAGTGTGGTAGGGGGACTACGCTGGACATATTTCTTAAACATGCTGGGTGTACAATAGGTATAATATAGTCGTGGGTGTCGTTTTTCATTTTTTGGGTTGTAGATTTCAAAAATGGCTTCCATTTTGAAATTAAATATGGAGGATGTCACTTTTTGCAAAAAGTCGTCATTGGTGTCGTTTTCTAGGTTTTTGGGGGTGTAGATTTCAAAATTAGCATCCATTTTGAAATTAAAGATGGCGGATGTCACTTTTTGCTAAAAGTCGTCATGGGTGTCGCTTCAGATGTTTTTGGGGGTGCAGATTTCAAAAATGGCATCTATTTTGAAATTAAAGATGGCGGACGTCACTTTTTAAAAAAATCAAGCCAAAAAGTCATCATGGGTGTAGTTTTCGAGGTTTTTGGGGGTGTAGATTTTAAAATGGCATCTATTTTGGAATTAGAGATGGCGGATGTTGCTTTTTTGAAAAAGTCGTCATGGGAGTCGTTCGTGAAAAAGTTTTTCGTGGTTAAGTATTGACATAAATTGCGTGATATGTGTCAAGATTACATCTATGAAACTTAAACGTAGTTTAACACCGTAAATATGGATTCCAGAACATTACTGTCATCACAAAAGTGAAGGAACTCATCGAGATCTACATTACCGATGACAGCTGTCAAACTTAAAAGTGGTTTATCTCCGTCATTATCAATTCTAGACTATTGCTGTCTTAACAAAGGTGAAAGAACTCTTCGAGATCTACATTTCCGATAACAGCTGTCAAACTTGAAACTGAATTATCTCCACAGACATATAAGAGTAACTCTTATATGTCTGTGATTATCTCCGTATATATGAGTTTAAGACTATTGCTTTTATGGATTGGTTTTATAGATATCTTTAGGGAAGGCCTATGCCCAGTAGTAGGCGTCCTATTGCTAAAACGACGATGATGACGAAGGACGACGAGTTAGGGGTAAGATAACTGCGATTCCTGAGTGCAGTAACATTTCAAAGAAATATTATATCCCGAGATGATCGAGATGTTTTGGTCATCCTACTTGGAAAAGAGACACAATCATCTGATGTGGTATCCTTGTCGGCACGTTTTTCTTTGCCAGTACTCAATCCTTTTTATATGATAAATCCATGGAAAAAAGTGATGTAAATATAAACATAACCTAAAACTTGAATTTTATTAAGTACCTAAGTAGTTTTGTATTCTCTTTGTTTATTATTTTCAAACAAAAACTTACTTATTTCTCGTTATGGTGTCTAATAAGCAGTTTTTCATTCTGACCGGCGACCCAGGTTAACGCCTATTGTCTATGCATAAACTGGGTCATGTTACAAACCATTTTTGTAACCATAAATTTCAATGCATTTTTAGGTGTTGGAAAGACAACTCTTACTAAGAAAATAGCGTCGATTTTGCTAGAGAAAGGCGTAAAAGTATCCGGTTTCTACACAGAAGAGACTCGTAAAAACGGAGTCAGGGAAGGGTTTGATATAGTTAGTCTAGATGGAAACAGGGGACGTTTAGCCAGGGAACAGAATTTGTTGTCCGCCTCCACACCAGTTAAATTTAAAGTGGGCAAGTATGGTGTCCTGGTGCAGGAATTTGAGAAAATTGCACTTCCTTGCTTGGATAAGGTCAGCAAATCTTTCATTTACAATTATTATTAACCTGGTCCTGAAGTAAATTATGATTTTAGTCTGCTTGTAACAAAGTCCATTCTTATTCAAGCTAGCCCATGTAAAGCAATACTAATTTATATAAAGAGCTTTCAATAATACTTACATCAATTATTTTTCCAGCCAGGAAATACACAATCTTTATTAGTGGTAGACGAAATAGGTAAAATGGAATTTTTCAGTGAACCATTCAAGTCACGAGTGAGAGACATATTCAGTAATACCTCAGACTATGTTGTGTTGGCTACTATTCCTGTAAGGCGTGGAGATGCTCTTATTGAAAATATAAGAAATCATAGTAAAGCAAAAGTCTGGACTGTAAGTTATTCTAGCTATAATTATAATTTTAGCAGCTTTCACATTGAAATATTTATCAGCTTCCAGATCATAGTAATCATTTAATAAACTGATCAGCTTTCGCAGCAGCTTGTATCTAGCACATTACTGGCTTTGTTTTTTCATTTTATGATTGGATTACTCATCCTATGGTTCCCTGTTCATGGAACCCCATTTGTCCCCATGGCATCTTTACGTGACATCCAGCTAGTGGCCTCCAACTTATGTATTTGGTGGCCTTACACATTTTCAAGTTTTTACAAAGGACATAATAGGCATAATTACAGGGTACAATAATCATTATTATAATTAGCCATTAGAAATATTGAACCTTAAGATAAATGATTGCTCGCTCCCCTTGACAAGCAAGACCAATCATTTATCTAAGTATTGAACATATTTTTTCTTTTATCAATCAAACAATTAATGACAAATATAAACCTTGTCAAAATTTGAGAGTGGGGGCTAGTGACGTCACTTGCTGGTACATTTGTAGTAGGTTAGAAATGTCATGCGGAACTTGAAAGGGAGGGCTAATTTTTCTTCATTAATTTTTGCTTAATTGACAAGAGAAAAAATATGTGTCTAATATTTTTTGATAATCTTTTTGACAGATGATACAAATAATTATATTTTTTTTAGTAAACAAGCCTATTATAAGTTCTACAGTATTATGCTTAGATGCCTTTGGTGGCTATGTAGATCTTTGCTTATCTATTTATCTTAAATTGGCTTTTTTGATGAATATCTTGTGAAAATCACTTCTTTTTTTCAGGTTACCAGAGAAAATAGGAATAATGTTCATGAAGAGATACTGAAAGAGTTCAAAGTAATATTGAATTTTATTTGATTAGCAAAATACAAGAATGGAAAACATTTGCAGGGATATTTTGATTGTCTATGTACTTAGTGTCATGGCACAACACAGTAGAAATAATATTATTAACAAAGATTATTAACCTTAGATTAATTATTTATTATTGGTCTCAGTCTCACTGGGTCGATCTTAGCAAGACCAATAATTAATCTAAGATTATCATTGTAATATGGCAGATATTATTAATATTTAAGTACATTCTATGTTAATTAATTTAATTTTTTATTACTTTACGTTAATATAGATCTAAAACTAAGCAAAGTATTAAACAAATTTTCTAAATTGATATGCTACTTGGACTTACATATTTTATTTAAATATAGGGTGAATTAAACTTAATGGCGTCTGTGAACTCCTCACTGATGCTATCATAATGAGTTTGCTACTGCGCAACGGCTCGCCTCTTGTTAACAAACGCCATATTATGCATCACAACATTAGGTAAGTACATACAAAAATATTACTAATAGGTATAGGCCGCGCCACACACGTTGGCGGATGTGAAGTTAGCGACAAGCTGCGCAATAGACAATCAACGCGCGGCTTTATGTGAGCTTCAGTCAGGATTGGATATTGCGCAGCTTGTAGCTAACTTCACATCCGCCAACTTGTGAGGCGCAGCCTATATTTACCAATATAAGCTACAAGTGTCAACTTTACACAGATGCTTTACAAATCATTATTATTATAGTTACCTTACCCAATCTTTGCTTTTCAGGAGATCATAATATTTTCCTTATTGAACTAACATGCTAAAAACTATTTGATCAGTATTTAAGAATTGCTGGCGGTTGTTTCTAGATGCGAAAGCAAGACAGCACACTTATCGTCGAGCGTGGAGGCCACGAAATGCATTGTGGTTTCCTACATACCTACCACGTCGATCTGCGCGGCCGCATCGACTCACATCGTTGGCGGCAATAAACGCTCAGCTGCGTCAGAATCAATACAGGTAGTCTAAATAAGTCGAGTACAAGTACAAGCTGTGAAAAAATCAACAGTGACGTGCGGAGCAAAGAGAAGCAGCGCGTCCCCATAGCTCGATACGGGATACCGTACTGGATTAAAGAATGCACAGAAGCAAAGTAGCATTGCCGAACCATGGGCAAAGAAGATATAATAATACTACGCCATGGGGTACGGCAGAATTGAGGACACTCCCCATAGTGCAAAACAGGCACTTCCTATTTTTCCGCACAGTCTCTCGATATGACTCTCCCAAGCCAATGCAGCATCAAGTTGAAAACCTAGAAAATTTGTTGACTTCACTTGGTCCATCTCAACTCTACCGAATTTTACCATGAGTAAAAAAGAGTCTGTATGTTCGGCCTGCTAAATTGAAATGGACAAAGTGAGTCTTAGTAGCGTTCAACTTTAGTCCATTGACTCTGAACCAGGCGTCCAGTTCAGCCGCCACTGTGTTGAGTTTTTGCTCCAGCTAGTCTACAGACGGGGCGGTGACAATTGCGGCTACGTCATCCGCATACATTAGGACATGTGCGTCTGCAATGTTCTCTGGGAAAAGGTGATATTAGAAAGCAAGGAGCCTTGAGCAACACCTATCGCAGTCTCCAGTGGCTTTGACTTCACTCTACCTCTATCCCTCACAATGACCTGGACTCGTCCGGTCATTTGGTCCGAAAACATATTTAGTGCAGAATCCTTAATCTCGTAGTCCTCCATTTTCGCGGCCAGGACGCCGTGATCCGCTACGTCGAAAGCTTTCGACATATCACAAAAAATCACAGCGACCTGCTGCTGGGCTTCGCGAGCTTCGATTATACGGCGGACCAGTTCCCTAGCCACCGAAGTCGTGGACTTACCTCTTCGGTACGCGTATTGCCTGTCGCTTAGCGCCCCACTTTCAGTCAAATACTGCATCAGTGGAGCACTCAGTCCGTACTACTCAAACATTTTTGCCTCTCCGGGTATGATGGAAACTGGTCTGTAACTGTTCATGTCACCCTGCTCTCCCTTTCCCTTACCTATACAATGGCGAAATCTTTGCCCTCTTTAACGCGGGAGGGTACCTACCTTCTTTACAACATTTATATAGAGGCAAGAAAGGATCTGCGATAATGGTTCCGCTGAAGTGTGCAGTAACTCTACTGATATTTCATACACGTCTTTGTTTTTTTCCGGGCTATTCCCTTTGTAATAATTTTATATATCTCGAAGGGTGTAAACGGCGTCACTCGGCAGGCGCACTGCTTCGAGCGCACGCATCGACGCGGCGACGTCTGTCGTAGGCGCCCCGGCGACGCTAGCTGCGCCTACGAGATATTCGTTCATCGCATCCGCAGCTTCCAATTTCGATGAGAAACTGGAACCGTCTCAGGTGGTTTCAATAATTCAGTATACTCGTATTCTGTTAAGACTGCCTTTCGACCGGTTTCCGATTTAACTACTTCCCACATTGATTGACGTTCTCTGAATCTATCTTTGTTGGCACAGCGACCCAAAGTGGGTCTTGGCCTCCGATACCAAGGTCCGCCATCTGTCCCTATTCTGCGCGAGTAGGTGCCAGTCTTGCACTCCAATCTCCAGCAGGTCTTCGGCCACTTTATCTTTCCATCTGTATTTGGGACGCCCAACAGGTATTCGCCCTTCCGGTATGCCCAAATAAGCCTTCTTTACGGCACGATCCTCTCCCATCCGTTCCAGGTGTCCAAGCCAGCGGAGTCTGTGGGATTTAATTTCACCAACAATGTTGGGCTCCACCAGCTCTTCAATTTCACGGTTTTTTCGGATCCTCCAACTGCAGGTGACGGAACGCAAAATATTCCGAAAAATTCTGGGGCCAACCAGGCGGGAAGATGGAAGTTGGAGGATCCGACGTTCTCTGAATGATGAATAATATTATTGTAATACTTGGCCCTCTCAGTTTTCACTAGATCGTCACATTTAGATATTTTGATATTGTTCTATCTTAAACTCTAGGTCATTATGTTAAGGAACTTTTAATTTTGACTTCTTCATATCAATCAGGAAATCATTTAAGCTGATAATTTCGCTCGTCGCCCAGATCGTCCTTTTTATCTTCGCGCTCTTTCTTTTTATCGGGAAGCATACATTATGGTTATGCTGTAGATGTTTACTACAGCTTGAGCTAAACCATCGCACGATGTTGAATACTTCCTCTCAAGCTCCACCCAGTCTACACTCGTCAACGCACCAACAAAATTACATTTATTGGTGCGAGTGTAAGATCTCGCGCAATATGACGGTGCGTGATCCAGATTCCAGACCCGGATCGCACGGGACGACCGCGCGGACCGCGAGGTGATCGGAGATCAAGGTGGACACGGGGCGCGCGCGCGCCTCACTCACTGACTGGCGGCTAACGTAGGTACACATGATCGAGGCTGGTATTTGAAGAGCCCTCTATTCTTGTGGGAAAATCTACAATGTTGCACAAGTTGTGTGATGACAATAGATCATGTTTTTTAATATCAGATTTAATTGGGTTAATCGTATCAATGTTTACATCTCCAAGTACCACAAATTCTTTATTTTCTTGCAATAGCATATCGAACATACATTCCAGCACAGGAAAAAAGGAGTTGTTGAGTTCGATCGGTATATACATAGTACGATAATTTTCCTATCTAACAGATCAACAGCAGATAGTTCGCATACTTGTTCAACAGATAGTTTAATGTATCGTTCTAAATTTTTATATTTAATTACATTACTGACATAAATACAAGATCCGCCGTGCATTATATTTGGTCGGCAATAGTGCGAAGCGAGTACAAAATTATTTATGCTTACGGATTTTAATTCGTGTGATTTAAGTCAGTGTTCCGATAAGCAAAGAGCATCACATTTAATATGTACTAATTGAACTTCTACTAGTCTTACTCTTCAGAGAACGCATATTTTGGTGACAAATAGTGATAGTACCGGTATTCTTGTGATTGCCGCTGCTCACTATTCCAGCCATCGCCGTCGTCAATGCAAGCGCTGGAGGTGGTGCATCTCGATCTGCTGGTGTGGTAGAGTTAATCTCGATTGCTGTTACTTGCTCGCTTCCTTTTGGAGCGAGCGACCGCGAAAAAATCTATCCCACTCGTCACCCTATGCGGTATGAACATAAACAGGGTTTTTCACTTTAAGTATTTAGGGCATTAGGTATATTCACGGTATATTGCTGACGACCTTAAAGACGATATCGATATAGAGAGGGAGTGTAGGGCGTTGGCGATTCGCGGGAATATGCTGGCCCGTAGATTTGCCCGCTGTGCAGAACAACTTAAAATTACGCTTTTCAAAGCTTACTGTCAGAATCTGTACACGGGTAGTACCTATATAGTTCGGCGGTACCAAGAAGTCGCTTAACACCCTGCGTGTCCCATATAATAATCTTTTTTTAGGGTGATGTTGGGACTCCCGCGTTTTTGTAGCGCCTCAGAAATGTTCGCTCAATCCCGAACCGACGGTTTTCATGCAGTCATTCGGAAGAAAGCCGCGTCATTGATGAGCAGGGTGCGAGGGAGCCGCATCACCATGCGAGGATCTTAATGCTCCCATGCTGCGGCATTTTGTGCGGATTATGTCGACGGACTTAATCCGACCCGCACGATATTGTCAGGGATACTTAAATAAAATCATTAAATAATTTTGTGTGAACAATTTTAGAATAAGTACTAACAGTGTTGTAAGTTAATAATTTGTTTTACTAACCATGGATCGATGTTGTCTTGAATAAATATTTTTTGATTTGATTTGATTTCAGCATGAGTAGGTATTTCATATGTGAAACATTTTACTTAGTTCTCATTTCAATCCCCCAAAATACTTTCAGAACATATAAGTATTATTTCTGGAGCTAGAAAGAAATTTAAAGATTGCAATTACAAAATGATTAAATTGACTACAAAATCCCCCAAAATACTTTCAGAACATATGGTTGAACAGTAGTGACCGGAATAGCACCAGTGGCGGCGTAGCATAGGTTGGCACCCGGGGCGGCTTTCTATTGAGCATTCCCAAAATAAAACGACAAATAGTAAACATGCTTAACTACGTGACTTTTTTTACTAAAATGTTCGATCACATTATCATTTACTTTCCTGGTCTTTTCAATAGACAATATGAAAAGACTGGTAAGTCGCGTTTGGCTCATTGTAGATCTTAAGTAAGATTGTATTTACTTTAATTTTGAAAAACTTCTTTCACAAGAAGCCACCGAAACACAAATTGTTAAAAAAATCTTATACACAGCATTAGACTTGGAACTGACTGAGAATAGTCCCATTTTACTATGAATCTCAGAAGCTCCAGGGTAGTCCGTTGGACCGCTTCTTGAAGAGAAATGCGGCTTCCAAGTAGCGCCTCAGTCGTAAAATCTCCAAAATAATGTCCTCTGCTCAAAGTTCATTATAGATTTTCATCAAATTTGGAACTATATAACGAAGTTCTTCTTCTGTTGACGTAAGCAGAGTTTTAGGTTGAACAACACCAAATGTTATAAGAATGTCATCCATCGCTTTGTAACGATGCTCTAGTTCTTCGTAAAATCTATCAAGACATTCTAACATAGCTCTCTGCAACTCTTCTGGTAATGTTAGTCCAGCGTCCGGGCCATTTCTCTTGGCATACATTTTCGAAATCTCCTTCTTCCTCTTCTTTCAATTGAAATATCCAAGTCCTCACATTTCAGTTGTGTAGGAAATAGTTCTTTCCACTATGTTGATACGTTGCCTTAGAAGAACATTTTTAAGGGCTTTTGATTTTTATGACACACTTTTCCATCGATAGTCCAGGTATTATAAGCATATACTTTTATGTCTGGTTAACTTCTTCTAAGACTACACACCAAAAAGAGAGGTAAGATAAAAAACTGAAATCACACTAAGCTGGTAAGAATGTGGATTTGTTTTGAAATTGTATTTGCAATGCCCGACAAGGGCACTAAGTCTTAAGAGCTTTAAAATAATTATAAGACCTAATTGTAAAATACTTAGTCGCAAATAAAGTATATGAATATGAATAATATGAATATGGATGCTACTTCTCTTGTATCGACGTTTTTTCTGCTGCTGCTGGGATCACACATGTCTTCGAGTGTTGATACAAGTTTCACAAAATTATTATTCAGTGATTTAACAGCGTCGTGATGAGCACTCCATCTTGTCTCTACTAGTCTTTTGACCGATACGCCTACACTTTCCATTAAAATTTCCCATCGATGTGTGGACGACGAAAAGAACGCGTAAACTCTTTCTTCTGTTCCGAAAAATGTTCACTTGAACTAACATTCCCGAAAGACTGCACTCCTCACAGATTTAGCGAATGATTAGAACAAGGCATAAACAACGCTTTCGGATTGTGTTCTTTGATTATTGCTTGTACACCACCATGAACTCCTACCATGGTTGCAGCGTTATCGTATCCTTGTGCCCGACATAGATACATTTATCAATCTCCGACTGCGTATTTTCAGTAAGTTCGACTGCAGTATTTTCAGCTATAGGGAAGAAACCTAGAAAAGATTCCTTCACTTTAACATCATCGCCTTCAATATGAACGACAATGTCTTTGGACAAATAAGAATCTACCCGTTTACTTTTTGTACAGGTGGTAGCACGTCAATTTTTAGCATATGCTCTTTTAGTACTGGGTCATATTTCTCGACAATAGATTAACTAATTCAAGAGATACCCTTTATTGTCTGATGAAATCCTCTAAGAGGAAGATTTTGGCGTGCCAGAAAAAGAATAACATCCAAAAGGCGACTTAAAATGTCACACCACTTCTTCTTTTCTTGGTCTAAGACCATTTGATGTTCATGTTTGATAGTTTTTTGCAGCCTCAATCCATTTTCCAAGATTTTCCATTTTTTCAAACAGGAGAGATGGTTCTCAGAATTCTCGTGTTCAGACGCTTTAGGATTTAGTTTCCACCATGAATTAAATCCATTAGCAAAACTCTGATTTTTTTTCATGGTGCGTTAACAGTTTGCAGCAAAAACAGTATAAACTGTTTATTGTTGGAGCGTATATATACCATCCATTTTCTGAGTACTTTTTCTCCATTTGGTAACGCTTTATAAAAACATTCTGAATTGAAATGTCGGCTCTTTCCTTTAATTTTGTCTCCAGATCTTTGCACAGTATCTAAAAATGAGCCATTTCTATTTTGATAGGGTTCACTTCCCGTCTTAACAATTTCAACTCTCAAATCATCAGGCATTGGTGTTGGCCAAGTACGAGTAGCAACATCGAAACGAGTGGTGTTAAGCTCGAAATATACTATCGGACGCGACTGACAGCCGCGACCTAGACTATGAAAGTACACTGAGCCGTGCACACTATCGGACATAAGTCGCGGACGTCACCTTCGGACTACCTTGAGCGTTCGGACGTCCGAGAGCGATCTGGCACACCGGATGTGCACATTGCTAAGTCGCTGCTGTCAGTCGCGTCCGTCAACCGCGTCCGATAGTATGTTTCCGGCTTTATGCAGCTCTTCTTCATCGGTTGCAATTTGCTGTGATTCTTCTTCATTGTCGCTATTCCGTCCTTTTTCTTGGTCATATTCTTCTTGATGCAGATCTTCTCCACATTGTCTTTCTTCTTGTATGTCAGGCTCTCTTTCCAGTGTCTCCTCCATCGAACTCATTTTGGCACCGTCTTTCTACATCATCTGTTTCATCAAGAAGAATCCTTTTGACCTCGATCTACTATCCGCCATCCGCCAAATACTCAGTCCTTTATTTAGCTAATTTAGTACTTATTGACTTTGTGACGCGACGCGTCTATTATAAACAATAACACTGACTGACCAACTATGATTATTTTGACCAAATTTTGACTGACACATTATGCGGAGCGCGGCGCGGGCGGAGACGACGCGGGTGGGGTGAAAGCCCGAAATTACTTGCCCCTTCCGCCCTCGTCGTGCAGACGCACCAATGGTGCCAGAATTGTTATCAGATTTTATAACTAGCTTTGACCTTTATTTTTTTACTTACCATTTATGTAAAAAGAAAAGTTATAGCACTATCGATAAATATTGCAACACAACGGAAACAAAAAAGGTGGGCGGAGGCAAACCATTCATATAAAGATTTTCTTAAATGACTAGGCGCCAACTTCCGCGATTGTACACTAAACTGCGCGAGTGAGTGGTCACCCCGTTGTCACCCCTTGGTACTTGGCACCCGGGGCGGACCGCCCCCGCCGCCCCCCCTTTACGCCGCCACTGAATAGCACATACAATATTCCTGGCTACACGCTGTTTAGATTAGACCGAAGTCACAAAAAGAAGAAATCTGAGGGGAAAACTAGAGCTGGAGGAGTAGCAATATATGCCAGGAACCACTTGGATGGTGTGCCAGTCATAGCTAAACGTAATCAGAGATATGTGTGTGAGGATGTGGAAGCACTCTATCTGGACATTCAGTTTGGTAGGCATCATTTCTTGGTAGTGGGGGTATATCGACCTGACGACAAGGAAGAGACGGCATGGAGATCACGTGATACTAAACTGATGCAAAATCTCTTAACAGCATCTGAAAACAACACTATAGTGATAGCCGGTGACTTCAACTAGGTACACTAATTTAAAGTGGCCAATTACCACTGATCAGCAGCAGTCTGGAGATGCGAATGTGAAACCAGAAAATATGTTTATAAATATGTATCTAGACAGCAATTTGCATCAGCTTGTAAACACGCCTACACGTTACCAATTAAACCAGGCACCTTCCTTATTGGATCTTATCATGGTCAATGATGAAACACTAATTACGGAAGTTATCCATAAACCACCCATAGGAAAAAGTGACCATTGTGTCTTAGAATTTACTATTCAGTGTCTAATGCAAAAGGAAAGGACATCACCCAAATTCAGGCGGAACTACCAGGGCATAAATTATGACAGTTACGCGAGACTGATGATCCTGAACAATTATGGGATGGTATCTTGAATGCTATTAATGTTACTACAGACGAACATGCGCCTTTACGGCAAGTAAAATGTAAACCATGGATTGATGACAGTGTTATTGAGTTAATTTCGGAAAAGAAAATCTTATGGGACAGGTACAGAATATCTAAGGATGAAGAGGATTATAGAAGTTGCCTTGTCCAGGAAGCAGAGGAGTGCTTATGAGGCCAGAATCCTTGACTATGGTGATAAGGCTTTTTATTCATACCTGCGACGCTGTACGACCTCTACTGTCAGTATTCCACCAGCAATTAGAAACCACAATAGAGACTTAGTAACTAAACCATGTGATATTGCTGAGGTTTTTGCAGTTGAGTTTGAAAAAGCATATTCAGTAGAACCAGTACTTAATCAAAACATTATGACTATTGCAACTCCCCGTGTAGAGGAAAGTTTGTGTGACATTTCTTTCACTGAAAGTGATGTAAAGAAAGTAATTGCGAACTTGAATAAATATCCAGTCGTCCCCCGGGCCAGATCAACTTCCAGTCTGCATACTTAGAAATTGTGTTAATACTGTTGCTCCAGTCTTAGCAGAATCAATGAACACTTCCTTTGAAGCTGGATACTTGCCTCAAGACTGGAAGCATGCGATAGTGACTCCAATTTTTAAGAAAGGTGACAAAACTAAACCGCGAAACTTCCGACCCATTAGTCTCACTAGCATTGTGGTGAAGATTATGGAAAGGATCATAAGTGAGAGAGTAGCACAATTTTTAAATAGAAATTGTGTGATCTCAGCAAAGCAACATGGTTTTATTGAACAAAGGTCAACTGTCACTAACTTATTGACATGTGTTCATGCCTGGAGTGTACAAGTTGACAAGAAAGAACCTGTTGATATAGCATACCTCGATTTTGCACGCGCATTTGACAAAGTACCTCATCAGCGCTTGTTGTTTAAGCTAGAACATCATGGGTTGCGGGGTAAGTTGCTTCAGTGGTACCGGAGCTTCTTATCGGGTAGAACATTTCAGGTTCGAGTGGGAAACTCACTATCGGAACGGAAAATGGTTTCCAGCGGTATCCCCCAGGGTTCTGTGTCCGCTCCTCAGCTGTTTGGAATCTTCATAACGGATCTGATAGAGCTCATAGAATGTCAGTCAGCTTTTTTCGCAGATGATGGGAAGTTTTTTGCTAATGCATTGATAAAGTCTGGAGAACTTCAAAAAGATCTAGACCGCATTCAGAACTGGACCAGGGACTGGTTTATAAAGTTGAATACTACCAAATGTAGTGTTTTACATCTTGGTAGAACCAACCCTAAAGCGACATACACACTTGATGGAGTTGCTTTGGCATCGGTAGGCCAACAGAGGGATTTGGGCGTCATCATTACTGAAGATTTAAAATAGGAAGAGCATATATCTATGATAGTCAAACGGGCTAACTCATTTATTTATGTCATACGCAAGTCCTTTCAGACAGTAACAATGGATGTTTTTATTAAGATTTACAAAACCTATATAAGGCCTCTGCTAGAGTATGGGTTCCAGGTGCGGAGTCCTTACTTTAAGAAGGATATTGATTTGCTTGAAAGTGCACAAAGAAAAGCCATCAGGATTCCATATGCTCTGCGCCGCAAAACCTATGAAAATAGGTTAAAAGCTCTTCGTCTCACGACCCTCGAAGAACGACGAATGCGTGGAGACCTAATTGAGACCTTCAAGATTCTCAATGGCTTTTATAATCTTCCGTATATTCACGAAATGTACACCTTAAACGAAAATATGCGGGATAGCAGACGCCATAAATTTATCTTGCAGCCTACACCATCACAAACCAACACTGCACGCCACATCCTATGCAATAGAGTTGTCTACAACTGGAATAGTAATAGTAGGTACTGGACCTTTGGATAAAGAAGGAAAAAATTTCTTTAACAGATAAATACTAATTTTATTTGATTCTGCTTGATATAGGCACATCAGTATACACTGCTCGCTTATAAACAAATAAATAAATATTTATTTCTGAAGCTAGAAAGAAATTTAAAGAATGCAATTTCTAATTGATTGAATTGACTACAAAGTGGAACAATAATATTCGATATGATATTAACCAACCTACATCCCACAACATTTTATACTTACTATATATAACGGGACTAAAGTCACGTGTAGGGATAGTCGTAACGACAGACGAGAGGTGCATTGCGAGACGGCTCCGCGTGCTAGCACTCGCCAACTTGAGAAAGGTCGCCGAATGCGACCGAAACTATAGTCGTTACGACTATTCCTACACGTGAGTTTAGTCCCGTTATATATAGTATAAAATGTGTGAAAACCATGTAAATTTCCATAGTAAAATACATCCCACAACTTAAAACTAATACAACGTTTTTTACTCATTATAAATTAAACAAAGATAATTATAATTAGTACCTAGTTCTCTGAACAGTAGATCTCGCGACACATTGCTTTATCAGAATCTTCATAAGCTTGACTCGCTTTTGACCGTTTTGGTTCATACTCTCAAATCTTTTAGTTACTTACCGTCTTACTACTAAAGTTTTACGCATGCTTTAGACAATGTTTAACAGTAATTGCACGGTTAAACAGTGTTTAAAGCATGTTTAAATCTTTTGTGGTAAGGCCACAGACATACAAGTACTATACTTGTATGTCTGTGGGTAAGGCCACAGACATACAAGTACTTGTATGTCTGTGGGTAAGGCGGTTAGGGTTTTAACATTAAACAATTTTGCCAAATGTGACCGAAATCGGCAGATAAATGAAGGAACTGCAAACATCGATTTTTGAATTTCCTTAAAAAAAGGGGTTTTATGAAGGAAATAAATTCAAAAATCGCTGGCGACAAAAAAGTAGGTACGTTAAATATATAGAACCTGTGTAATAAGTTTCGTTAGGATTCGTTGAAAAATGCCACCTGTAGGCAAAAATCAACATCCGGACGGCGGACAGATGAAAGCAAAATCGTCGTCATCGTCGAAAGCAAAAAAAAACACAGATCTCGCTTCGCTTCGTTCAAAATGGTCGATGGCACCTATATATAGTACAATATACAAAATCCTCAAAACAGTAGTAGTGTTAATATGTATGGCTCAATTAATTTAATAAAGTAAGTCTTTATTGAAATAATTGAGCCATACATACTGATTAAATATAATACAGAGGCACAATTAACATGCAGGACATGCTCTAGATAATTCATTATTACTTTGGCTATACCACAGCATACATAGTTATTCAAAAAAGATGGACTAAACTGGAATGGGAAAATATTATTATCATTATGACCAACTTTATTATACGACAAACCCGAAATTACATAACATGCTTTTCTGAATTGACGAAATGTATCAAACAGCAAATTGTTTTTCTCCAATTTCAAGTTGGTCACATAGTAAGTGAATGACGGCATGAATCACCCTCTTTCGGTTCAGTACCTTTCTTTTACACCCTTTCTGAATAATCCTGCATTTACATAAATCGCTGATTAAATGTACCAAAATGGGCTATTTTCCACAATATTACTATAGTATTTTTGGTCTTTGTCTCACAGAATTAGCAAAAAATCGCAAGAAATTACTTTTACATTGGGCCCTCTCTATTTAATCAGCGAAAAAATTCTTATACAACTTGGCATTTTTTTTAAACTTCATCATGTATCATCATCAGAATAATCATCAAACTGTCCATCAGATTCATACATAACTAGAGGATTGATTTGTCTTTCATATTTAATTCTTTCTGCAACACAGTTTTGATGGATGTCCATTGGACAGAAGTTGCCTTCTTTCATCTTCTGTTTGATGAAGTAAATCCAAGGTGATTGAGGCGCAGGCACGGGGTTCACATGGCATGGCACCCAGTGATCGTCCGAATCCCAATCTTCTGGCGAACTTGGTGGGTTTATGTGGTCCACATTTGGAGAATCTGAAAATCAAATTTAGTATTGAGGTTATTACTCACAGTGGAACCTCGATTATCTGGCCCTCAGTTACACGGATCCGCGATTATCCGAACCACTACCCACAATCAAAGAAAATAATTTCCAAGAATCCATAGCAGACGGAGATGTCCCTAAGTTTCATAAACCGTCCGCACCCCGCCAAGTGTACTCCGCTGCGCGCTGTGCCGTCGCGAAATTTCTATTCCTAAATATTTCAAAGCGTAAGCGAGTGGTGTTATAGTTTAAGGTAAAATAAATATTTTTTTATTGAATATGGGAAGAACTAGTCGTAAGTTAGTCAACATAATAAGACAAAGTCGTCCGGTTGGAGACTGCCTCGGTGGCTCAGTGGTTAGTGAACCTGACTTCTAGATCAAAGAGGCGTGGGTTGGATCCCCACCCAGGGCAAGCATTTTTCTGATGAACATAGGTGTTTGCTCTGTGTCTGGGTGGTTTTTAGATACTATCTATATAAATATGTATTTAAAATATGTATATGTAGTATATCAGCTGTCTCTGGCAGCCATATCACAAGCTTTGCTTAGTTTGGGGTCAGATACCGTGTGTGAGATGTCCCTCAATATTTATTTAAAAAAAAAAGGTTAGTCGAGGCTTTACTGTACATATTATATTACAAACTGCTGGAGTCATTATTTCTCAATAAATATAGGTAATCTTGGTCTGCTCAAAATTGATCAATTGCTTTTATCTTGTACTTTATTGTCAATTTATGTTGTTTACCGTAAGTAGTTGAAAATACTACTTGTTTGTTATACTAGTAGTTCTCTTAACAGTAGATATCGCGACACATCTCTAACTGAATCTCCATAAGCCTATAACTCGACTCGCTCTTGACCTATTTGGTTCATATTCACAATTATTGTTAGGATTTAGATACTAAACAATCTTGCCAAATATTATCAAAATCGGCTGATAAATAGAGCGTGAGCAAGCCCCCCTTTCTGAGGGAAGTACCCCCCTGTCAAAAATCGCCGATGACAAAAAATCGAATAATTTAAAATCTGTGTACCAAGTTCGTTGAAAAATGCGACCTATAGATGAACACCAACATCGGGACCAGACAAAAGCAAAATCACTGTGTATAAAATACGCTTACTCTTGATCAAAAATATGTAGGTAGGTCAAAGTTTTTGGCAGATGTTTGTGAAATGTTTTAGTTACAATTTACATAGTAAGCCCGATTACAGAGGCGCCATCGTAATTATATTAGCTAAATAGCATAGTCCTGTTTCTTTTTCACTTTAGGCATTCGATAGAGAGAACGCTTTTTATGTTGCTATTAAATTTATGCTGGCACCTCTGTAATCAGGCTTATCATAGTTGAAAATTTACCACATATATTTCCATTGTCAAAGATCATATGTAGTTCTTCATCATCTTCTTCTTCACTGCTTGTGTGTTCATCATGAGCATGGTCAGTATTGACAATAATTTTTTTTCTGTAAAAAGAAAGTTTCTTGTTGCATTACAGTTTTCCTAGTTTTGTATACTTAATGATAACAAAAAAGTTGAATATGCTGGGTGTTTTCTTAGAGTGCTGCAGACTACAGATTTTCTATCATCCAATAGTTTAGTCGGGTTTATAATCAGTATGAAGAAGTAAGTGCGCACAATGCTACGGATCTTAAAATATATCTCTCCATGCTGATTACGAACCCTACTAAACTAAAAATCTGTAGTCTGCAACGACTCTTATACTCATACCTTCCATTGTGTCTATTTGTATTTGTATGCAGCAATCGTAACTTTTCTTTCTTTTCATAATATGCACTATCGCTGGGCTCTTCAACGTAATTCAATGCCAAATCTATTTCTTTGACATTGTCAAAATTTATTTGTAGTTGTTCCAAATTATTGTCATAGAGATCTAACGTTTCTAAGGTTGTTAATTGGCTCAATGTATCAGGCAACATGCACAAGTCATTACTGTCTAAAAAAAGACGACGCAATTTCTGCAGTTTGTATATATCATCGGGCAAATACAACATCTTGTTTGTAGACAGTACACAAACCTCCAAATTCTCTAAATTGCAAAACTCATTTGGAAGTCCATATAGGTCATTGTATGCTAGATTAATCTGAACTAGATTTTTGTATATTTCTATACTAGGATTTATGGTGAAGATGTGTGTATTGCAAGCTTTCAGACTATTTAGATCACAGCACTTGTCCAGACCACTACAAGGTATTTCTAATAAGGAATTAGACATATGTGTATATTCTTCAGTACCTAAACATAGTGATTTTGCTGCAGAGAAAGTGCCCAGAAGTTCAGTGAATTTACCTAAATTACAGTTATGAATAATAACATCTGTGACAAGAGTCTTGTACTGCAGAAGTTCTTCAAAAACGCCATTTGTAAATGACTTGGTAATATTACTGTTATTACTCAAATTCAATTGAGTGAGATGTGCGGGTGCTTCTAACCATATCCAGATTGGAGGAGCAGCCAAGTTGTTGTATGATACATCGAGGAGCTCTAACGTGTGGCAAAATTCCGGACGATCATTGAAATACTTCAACATGTTATGGGACAGGTCCAGAATAATTAGCTTTTGTAAGACTAGAATTATGCTGGAAACTTCAGTAAGTTTGTTGTGGGATAAATTTAAATGCACTAAATTTGTTGGAAAAGGCACTTTATCATCCAGGGATTCGATGTTTCGTCCGCTTATATTAATTATTGTTATATTTTCATGCCAAATGAATGCGTTGCATTCGATCTGTTTGTTCAAGTTCGTTGTTTTCTCGATTGCATCTTCTTTGTTTTTATGTTTCGCAGGCGTTTTATCCTTTTCCATTTTCACATTCAACAATTAATAGGAATTGAGAGTGTAGTAAATCTGTCTGTAATTTACGTTTCAATTATAACTGAACGTCGGTACTTTAATTATTTTTAAAATCTTTATCAAAGAGAATGTTGATCTTTATAATAATAAGCCTTGCTATTATGCCACGGTACCAGTGCTACCAACTCTTTTTGGCAAAAACTCGCTATCAGCACGTCAAAAAACACGCTAAAATCGCTAAATGTACAAAAAACACGATCTAATTGAATCATAAAAACCAAAAATAATTATATACATTTAAAGACGTTAGAAATATCTTAGATACAGTGAAAATATTACTCGAATATCTTAATAAATGACGGAGTTATGGATGTCTAAACATGACCGCACGAAATCAAA
Source organism: Hypomecis punctinalis (assembly GCA_949316475.1). Lineage (NCBI taxonomy): Eukaryota > Metazoa > Arthropoda > Insecta > Lepidoptera > Geometridae > Hypomecis > Hypomecis punctinalis. The sequence goes on along the minus strand of OX438801.1, from coordinate 22,387,484 downwards.
AAGACCCGCCACGAATTTATGTGTTTGCCATCACCCGACCCAGGAGCCGCGCCGTGGGTTAGGCGGGAGCAAGGAAAAGAGGAAATAAAGTGCTTTGCTCTGGATGGGGATCGAACCCACGCCTCTTTGACTCGGAAGTTACGGTCACTAACCACTGAGCCACCGAGGCAGAAAACAACGTTGTTGTAGAATCAGGTCTGTATTTTGTCACTAGGACGGATAACTGATATAGTACTTATGTTTATTCTTATAATTAGCGGCAGTAGATAGCCTAATTATAGCAGAGTCAGTTGGTGAAGAATACTTAAGCTGGAAACATACTATCGGACGTGGCTTACGGACGCGACTGACAGCCGCGACTGAAAGGTATCTAGACTATGAAAGTACACTGAGCCGTGCACACTGTCGGATATAAGTCGCGGACGTCACCTTCGGACGACCTTGAACGTTCTGACGTCCGAGAGCGATCTGGGACACCGGATGTTTTAAGACTGTGCACATTGCTAAGTCGCGGCTGTCAGTCGCGTCCGTCAGCCGCGTCCGATAGTATGTTTCCGGCTTTAAAGAGCACCCCCTGTGTAGTGATGGGACGTGGACCAGTTTTTGTACGACTAAAATAGTGTTTTGCCCACGTTCCACCACAGACTATAAAATAGTCAAATCAAAGGTGTGTTTGCGACACACCACAATATGATGATTTGCTAACTTCCTTTTTGATATTTTCTCTTTCGTCCGACAGTCGTCCGAAGTAGACGTACGCACGACTCTATCAAAAATAAATAATTAGTGTCTTTCAAAAACGACTCTTAAACCATCTGAATCGCGACTCAACGTGAAACATATCTGTAATCTCTACTTAAAACATTTGTCATTCAAACTGTGTCTCGTATACCCCTAGCTGAAAAAAATTATCGCTCGAAGCTGCGCCGCACGTGTCGCGTAAAGCCAATCTGGTAATTTTAGGGGATTTAAAAAAAAAGCTAGTATTTGCGTAAATAACTATATAGGATATTTTAAAACTTCCTGTTATCTAAGTGAACGGAACAATATACACATTGTATGTGGTAGTAAACTCGATGCGGTACTGGTGAGCAAGAATGTGTCTGAGGTAATTACGGCTGACGAAGGGCTTGTAGAAAAACCTGACCGGTACCACCCTCCTGTCGATATAACAATAGAAGTAGACAAACAAAAGAGTAGCTAGAGATCATTGGATCCAGTAATATTGATAGTACGACAGATTGGAACTTTAAAAAAGAAGATTTTACGAGTAGTTCCCTTTACAAACTAGTAAAAGACATAAACTGGAATATAATGCTGAATGAATCCGATCCCAACAATGCTGTCAGAGAATTTTATAAATTAATTTATAGCTGTTTCGATCAATCGATCCCAAACAAAATCCATCGAACCAAACCCAGCAGGACTTATCCTATCTGGTACACTCAACATATTATAGCCGACTTAAAAATAAACATATCCTCCACAAAGTCTGGAAGCGTACTAAAGATCGCTATATTTATAGCTTTTATAGGACTCTACGGACAGACCTTAAAGACAGAGTACAAGTAGCGTATAAAAACTACTCCAATCACATACAGGAAAATCTCTCCAAAAACCCAGCTGGTTTTTGGCAATATGTTACCGATCTTAATTCAAAGGGAGGTTTTCAATCAAATATAACAAGTAACGGAAAAAATCATACAGGAAGAGCCGCCGCCCTTGCTTTCGCGGAGTGCTTCAATAGTGTTTTTTCAGATCGATCTCCTAGACCATAACCAAAACGGGTACACAGGGAAATAATCGCTTGATTAACATCTACGAAATCAGCCCTCTTGAAGTAAGAAACCACATTAATAAGTTAAAATCTAAGAGCTCCGTGGGACCAGATATCATTCCGACTTTTATTGTAAAAGCGTTCAAAGAGGATCTTTCAACTCCGTTTAACATCTTTCTTAAAGCTGGCACCTGACAACAATTTGGAAAAAGTCGAGGGTAAAACCTATCTAGAAAACAGCTAGCTAGTCAGGCGATAAAACAGCTGCCGAAAATTACAGATTGATTGCTGTTTTATCCGTAATAGCCAAATTATTTGAAAGCATTCTATACACCAAAATATACAGACAGCTCAAACCGTTCCTGAGTATGCGCAGCATGCTTTCCGCAAAGGCCGCTCTGTTAACACAAACCTACTTACCCTCGCTGACTATATTTCAAAGAAACTCGATGAAAGCACTCAAGTCGATGTTTGGCCCAAAATGCTGCCTTGAGGAACTCCATATGTAATTGGTAAACCATCACTAATACCTTTCTTAACACTTTGATACCTGCCAGTTAAATAACTTTTAAAAGTGAAAGTTGGTTACCCCTGATTTGACAAGCTTTTTTTTTACGAGAATTCAGACAGAGACTGTATCGAAAGCTTTTGCTAAATCCAGAACAATTGCAATGCATTTTTTTCTTTTGTCTAGGCTTTCCGATATAAAACTAGTTAATTAACTAGTTTGATGATGCCGTAAGTAAATTTACTTACGGCATCATCTGTTAATTTACCACGATATAATCCTAATTGATTACCTATTGGAGATAATTTTGTTGTGATCTAAATAACTTATCAATCGATTTCTTATTAAACGCTCTAAAATTTTGGAAATGGACGGTAGAATAAAAATTGGTCTATAGTTGTTGATACAGTCTCTCTGTCATCATTCTTATGAATAGCCAAAATAAGTTAAATAGCGACACAATTTTAATTAAAATAAATGCAATTTTGTAAAAAAAATACTATGAAGGTAGCCTGTGAGACTTCATGTCCTATATAGTGTTATAAATTTTTCACGTCCGTTGTTAAGATTTACTCCATAATGAGGATCATTTAATGTATTCTAAGATTGGTTACGTAATAGATAAGGCTAATTAAACCTTAAACAAATTAAGGAATAATAATAATATTTAATAGACCAATATGACAATAGATATTTAATGACTTATATCTCAGGTGAATAACATTTTTCTGAAGTAGCCTAATTGGCGACCAGTCGCGTCTTAGATTTTTCTGTCGCCAATTCTCGTTCTAATTAGCCTAAATGGCGATAAATAGCCAACATTGGTAACACTAACTCAACCAGTATCAAGGACTTTGTATCTTAGATTATAGAGGGAATAGATACGAAGTAAATTCTTATCTCTTTGATTCTTATGTCCTCCCGCAAAGATTCAGACCTTATAGTGGTCGGCTAATTTGAGGTCCTGTAGGAACGAAGGGCGTGGATTATATTCTGATTTTTGCCCTTCAACTCTCATTACATCACCTCATTGCTTTAATTTTATTGTTTGCTTCCCTATGTCTTAAGATTATGGCATTAAAAATATGTAATCAAATTCTTCGCCTCCCGCCATCTACTATACCCCAAAAGGCTTTTGACAGTTGTAGCCGTCATTATTCTGAGACCATCCAACCAATAAGAAATTATCTTCATATTTATGTTTTGGCTATAGCAAAGCTGATTGTGATTTCTACAAATATTGTATTAAACGTGTAAATAAATAGAATTTATAACATTATAAAGGCACAAACAATAAAAAACAACCATGGTTACCTGCTGTGTTTGGGGCTGCGAATCGTGTTCTAAGAACAAAAGCGAATGTTTATAATTTTTAGGTTAGTCGTAGTTTTTGTATTTTCACGTCTATGTTTTTGAAATATGAATAAGTGTTCAATGCAGGAACTATAAATGACGTTTAAAACTATCTATTTTAATTCACAACACAGCATAAAACGATAATTTTGAGAAAAGCAAATATATTGAATGTTTACATTACTTCAAATAGTGATGGACAAAGTTACGATTTTATTGCATTGCAATATGTTATTCGATACTTCTCTCGGTGCATAATCGGTAGAAGTTTTTAATAAATCTATGGTTGTATAGTACTCGTTTTTGCCAAACTTCCTTTTAACCCGACTACCAATTAATGACTACCTATGTTTTTAAGTAGAATCTTGGTTAACTATTAGGTTTGTAAAAGACAACATTCATGTTGGGCTAATCCTGATAATTCCGACCAAATAGTATTAATGCATATAATTCTCAACATGTTATACCATGGGACCAACCCTCTATGATCACTCCCTGCGTAGTTATCGAATTTTGAAATGAATTATTTTCATATATTAACAAAAATATTCACCAATTTACCTGCTTATTTCTAATAAGTTATTAGAACCGTTCATTGCATATTCAGTAGTATTAGACGCTTTTTACTGTAGTTAATATGTGTTGGCTTGTCATTTATTTATTTTATTAACATGGTTTTATTAGTTTAACCTGTATGTTTGCTTGCTTGTAACCAACCCCTTTGAGCTCGATTTTGACCTACTTTGAGCGATAACATTTTCTTTAAATTTCCACACCTATCAAAGATGGATGACAATATATTTACTAAAAAAATAGAAAAAAATCTATAATTGAAAAATAAATATGGTAAAAGAAACCTAAAAAACACTCTTTTATTTTACTCTTTTTATTTGATATGCCAAGAAAGCGTGTTTTTTAATATTTTCTAAACTACCTAATATTGATTTTGGATCTCGGAAACGGCTTCAGTGATTTTGATGATTGTCATTCAAATAAATGTTTTTAAGTTCAATAGAGAACACAAAAGGGTCTACTATCAAATATATCAAAATATTCGTTCGCTGGCCTAAGTGTATGTTGATACATTAAACAGTGTCTCAGTTTCATTCATAGCTGGTTGATAAAATCTTTTTTTTTAAATAATTGTTTTCAAAACTCGGTAACTAACTACTGCACAGGAGGTGGAAGGCACAGGAATTTAGGGGCTTGTTCTGTATATCAAAACTAACAACTTTTGTTCTACGACTTTTTGAGTGGTTAAGAAAGTGCGAAGTAATGAAGAAAGTTATACATATTTATGATAGTAAATTTAAAACGTGTCGTGTCAATCATGAAGGCGCCATCGTACTTATAATAGCTAATTAGCATATTTCTGTTTCTTTTTCACTTTAGGCATTCGATAGAGAGAACACTTTTTAAGTTTGCTATTTAATTTACGATAGCGCCTTCATAATTGGGCCTAGTATAGCTTAAAAACTACGCTTTATAAGTTTAGTACATCGGCAGTCACACAGAAGAGAGAAGGTCTCATTTCTGTGGGCAATCAGGTATTTCTCGGAAAAATCGATATTTTTATCGATTCGAGTTTCGAATCGATTTTCGAAGTATTGATTTAGCGCAACGCTTCAAGGGGGCGGGGCAAAATCGACGCCATGTTTCCGAGATATGCTGTGACGTAGCTATGAAACGTTATTTTTGTGCTAGGGCGCCCCTATGCTTTGTATACTATCCAGTATCAACATATTCAACATTGACATTGACATATGGTTGGTTGGTTACTTTAGTTCTTCTTCTTCTTCTTAGTTTTGGCGTCGCATTATTGTGCATTTGCCAGTGTCAAGTATTAAGTTTTAATAATTTTTGATAATATTTTATCAAAATAGTCACTGTCATAGTCTCGTCAAAGTCCAATAAAGTCGCGGTCAAGTCCAATCATAGTCCAAGTCATACCTCAGTAAAGCAGTGGAGACTTTACTAGAGGCGTCTATGGAGTTTTGGTAACAACACGGAAGAACATGATAAGTCACATTATATCACTTGCCTACACTCATGCACGTAAATCAGCTCATAATCAACGAAATACCATCATTTTTCACTAATTATCACTGATAAAAACACAAGTTTAACAAAATAATACAATGAGGCCACATGATTTTTCCGCGTTCCCGCCAAAATTTCGTTACTTTAGTTGAGAACTTAGATTATAGAGGGAATGGTTGACAAGCTTTTGAGAAGTATTATCTTTGTTATTTTTTTTTTGGCGGGAACGCGTAGAAGTCATGTCGCCTCATTGTATACTTTCTTAAACTTGTGTTCTATCACTGATAATTAGTGAAAAATTGTGGTATTTCATTGATTTTGAGCTGATTTACGTGCATGAGTGTAGGCAAGTGACATAATGTTACGTATCGTGTCGTTCCGTGTTGTTATCAAAACTCCATAGACACCTCTAGTAAAGTCTCCACTGTTTTACCGAGGTATGACTTGGACTACTTTTGGACTTGACCGCGACTTGATTGAACTATGACGTGACTACCTACGATAGCGAATTTTGATAAAATATCAAAAAATATTGTAGCTTAACACTGGCAAATGCACAACAATGCAACACCAAACAAAATAAGAAGAAGAAGTAGTCTTTTCATAAAAATGTTTAGCACCTAAAGCCGGAAACATACCTACTATCGGACGCGGCTGACGGACGCGACTGACAGCCGCGACTTAGCAATGTGCACAGTCTTATAATATCCGGTGTGCCAGATCGCTCTCGGACGTCCGAACGCTCAAGGTTGTCCGAAGGTGACGTCCGCGACTGATGTCCGATAGTGTGCACGGCTCAGTGTACTTTCATAGTCTAGGTCTAGCAATGTGCACAGTCTTAAGACATCCGATGACCCAGATCGCTCTCGGACGTCCGAACGCTCAAGGACGTCCGAAGGTGACGTCCGCGACTTATGTCCGATAGTGTGCACGGCTCAGTGTACTTTCATAGTCTAGGTCGCGGCTGTTAGTCGCGTCCGTAAGCCGCGTCCGATAGTATGTTTCGAGCTTAAGACTACTGTTTTAAAACTGTCTTTAATATAATATCTGGCCCTATTGGCCGCAAACTCTACTCAACTCTACTACATTTTATTTTCGTGATTAATTAATTTCAGAATTAAGAATGCTTTTCGTTATTCGGCTGAAATGGCTGCTCAAAACATGAGAGAATAAATCAAGATCAAATCCAGTTTATTTTTGGTAGGTATACAGCCCCACACAAATCGACGGATGGGAAGTTATGCGCAGAGAACTGCGCAAAAGCCGAAATATAGACATTCGCGGCAGATATAGGCATTCCGATAGAATGTTTCGAGCTTAACAGTCTCTTTGTCTGTCTTTTATCTTTTTTAGGGTTCCGTACCTCAAACGGAAAAAACGGAACCCTTATAGGATCACTTTGTTGTCTGTCTGTCCGTCTGTGTGTATGTCAAGACCCTTTATCTCGGGAACGCGTAAAGATATCGAGTTGAAATTTAAACTGTATACGTATATCTATGGTCTCTTGCAGTTGTGTAAAAGAAAAACTTCTCGGTGAACAAAAAGTTAGAGCCGTTTATGTCGTAAAAGACCGCATATTTCGACACTCACAAAAATCAAAACCTACAGGGTACTTTCCGTTGACATAGAACTATGAAATTTGGCAAGAAGCATTGTCTCAGAGTTCACATATAGGAATAAATCTGAAAACTACATTTTTGTTTAAATCATAAAAATAGGGAGGGCCTCAAAATTCACAAAATATGGGTTCAAAATTCAAAGTGAGTAAATCGTATCAATGTAAGGTATCATATAAAAGAACTTCATTAGCACATGCTAAAACAGGTTTTTGATTATTTTAAGGCGAAATACTAGTGACGAGGAAATTGAGAAATAGGTATTTGGACTAAACTATTGCCGTCGCGATGCGCCCAAACCAGGGAGCTTCAATGTGTGTGGTGATGCAATTGTATTTGTGTGCGTACTGCGCTCGAACTCTCCCCGCACCCTACCTGCGCCCCAACGAGCTCGCCGGCCGACCGATATTTTATTTTGAATTGTAGCAAAATATGATATTACGTAGAGTGCGCGCAAGATAACTCTGCGCGCGAGTCGTGGCGCCACTTACGTTATTTCATTAGTATTCTGTATTCCCTGGCAGAATTGAATTGGTTCCTGATTTTGGCCGTACGTAGAGCTGTCTTGCGCGTATTCTACGTATGCTCTGGTTACCTAGTAGGTATGGCAGTAGGTAGGCGATCGATAGCAAACAAAAAGATAAAAGATTAATTATTTTAAAGATTATTTATTTTTCTGTCGTTAGGAAGCTACATTATTTGTGACATGGGTTAATTTTTCTTTATATGCTAATATATTTTCTTTCAAATAATTATTGTTTGACAAAAACGTAATATGTACCTAACTAACATCATATACAATTGAATATTTGATATCTGTAGGCGCTGCAGTTTACATAATATATTTTTACTGAAATTACTTCTTTTTAAGTATAAATTAATTATTTTTTTATGGAAATATCTTACATTACGTCGTTCTTCTACGATCTATAATAAATATCCCAAATGCAAGTTGGACTCGCGCTCGAAAGGTTCCATACCGTATGAGAGCCAATTATTTCGATTCAATTATATATTTTTTAAAATTGATACATTTATATACATGATATATTGATATATTATATTAATAAATATTCTGAGAATATTTCAAGCGTCTACCTTTTGTGTACATTAATAAAAATCGTGCAAAAAATCACGTCTGTTGTATGGCATGAAAAACATTTATTTCATTCTATTTTTTGACCGACGAAACGGAGGAGGTACTCAATTTGACGCGTATATTTTTTATTTATAACTAAGCGTAACTTTTTACACAGTAGTCCGATTTTGATAATTTTTTGTTAGAATTTTTTTCATTGGTAAGAAATTGACTTCGAAATTGATCCCATTTAAATTTTATTGAAATGAGCTGAGCCATTTTTGATAAATCAACAATAATCGATCCGTGCGCACTATTCGCGAATTCTGTACCTACACGGTTGAAGTAGATATTTATTTTACTCTATTTTTAGTTTTGTTGTTATAGTGGAAACAAATACATCATTTGTGTAAATTGTAACTGTTTAGCTTTTACGGTTCGTGATATACAGCCTAGTGACCAACGGAAAGACGGACAGAGGAGTCTTAGTAATAGGGTCTCGTTAATCTAAAACTTCTTACCTTTTATATTGTAGGTACCTATAGCCGTATTTGCCGAAATTAGTCCCATAGTATAAAAATAATTTAGGATTCAATTAAATAAATGCGAGGTTTACTGTTTAGAGAACAGCTTGTCATACTTTGGTTCTACTTTAAAGACGTTTAAAAAATTGAAACAATTAGCTATTTAAAGCAGCAGTGGGTAGGGCACATATAATAGTAATACAGGATAGAACATCCACAATTATTATTAGATTAAAGCATTAAAAGCCCTTCTAATCGAACTTTTTAGCAAAACTCAGCGGATTGGCAAGTTAAAATGATAGATGGCAAGGCACATAGTTCAATGAACGGATAGCCGATGCGGCTGTTTTCTCGAATGGATCTCACGTACTGGCAAGCATAGAATTTTTTTTGCTTAGGTGGACTAAGGATAGATTTATATGTTACAGTTATAATACATTTTTAGAGGGCACGTGATTTTCCTAATTAGAACTATTATTTCGGCTTAGACGCAGTAATATAATGTAATGAATGAAGTAGTAAGAATAATGGCACATAGTTCCAAGAATGCTCAATTTTACGAATGCCCAATTTTATGAATGGCCAATTCTAAAAATGCTCAATTCTCAAAATGACAAAATAATTTCCAATGGGAAAATCACATTTTCTTATAAAAAATCACCGGTAATTAAAGCACAATTTCTAGGCAAGTTTTACTATTGAAGCAACTAACATATTATATGTATTATATTATCATAACTAAGTATGACATAAAGACCTATATACCGTAACACATGAGATCATAATTATCAGTCAGAATTTGTACATTCATTATATTATTTCATGCTATATAAGGTATTTTCAGCGAGCCATTTTTTAAGCTATGTTTAAATTTGTTTGCATCTACAAATTTTATGTGAAGAGGTATAGATAGACTATTGTACACTTTTATGGCTGTAAAAGATGAACTTGGATGATACAAAGTATTATTTACTTGTACTACACGAATATTGAATTTATGTTGAGGACGTAAAATTTGGGATCTAGCTGATTTATTATCAAAAAAGTAGTTTTGGTTATTTTAAACAAATACACAAATCTCTTAAAGTAAGATTTTTTAGGAAATTCTTAATTAAAATTATGTTGCCATTAAGGTGACGCATTGATAAACTATAGTTTCAAAATCGAGTACCGCGCCCCTTCACTCGGACAAAATTTTACGCGGTCTCACTTGACAGGATCACGCCAGAGCGGCGGGCGGCAACGCTGGGCTAGCGTACGTGGCGCTGCTAACGGCGCGGCGGCGGCACGCGTCAACTCAATTTGCCTAGAGCATAGATAATCATGGAGTCGCCTTGTCCTTAATCAACAATTTAAAAAAAAGGCAAAAATTATTTTGATCTTTTTAATGTTTTTTTTTTTCATACAATACAGGGTTATTTCAACTGCTGTTTTTAAACTTTCGCGATTTGAACACATTATTATTATATACTACGGGACTTATCGCGCTCTGAAATTACGAGATAAATAAATAACTCATCATCCCGACGTTTCGTCCGAGTTGCATCAACCGTGGTCAAGGGTAGACACTCCGTAGAATAGTGAGTGACCCGCAACAAAATGTATGGAACAGCTTTTTTTTTTTAATTTTGAGAAATGTTGCAGAACAAAAGTTGTTAGTTTTGAGAAATGTTGCAGAACAAAAGTTGTTAGTTTTGATGTACATATACAGAATAAACCTCTAAAAGGATGCTAATTGATTAGAAATAACCCTGTATACAAATTAATGTTGATTATGTACAGGTATCATAATCAATGAACTTATTTTTATCGTGCTTCACACACTTAGAAAAGGGTTTGGATGCCAGAAATAAAATATTTAGTTAATCGGTTTAAAATATAAATCATTTATTTACCGATATTTGGTAGGATAGGTGCGAGTGCGGTCTAGCACAGCTCTATAAGAACAGTGGTGAGGAATTCATAATAAGCATTAAAGTTGTAGAACAAAGGGGTATTTTACTATAATGTAAACGTCGTGAAGGAAAGAGAAACACTCACATACATTACATGTTAGAGTGAGATAGATTAGTTTTTGTATCATATTCCAACACGCCCCCTCAAAAATTAATCTATTTAAAAATCAATTCCTATTTTGATAACGAAATTTTATACAATTAAAATAACACAACACACCTTCCTACCTTGTCTGGGGATACATTCAAATTGGTTCAACATTTGTTGCGCAGGATTGGGGAAAACCCAGAAAAACCCAATCAAACCAATTATTCATCTTAAATATACTGTTTCAGTAACTCTACAATTTAAATATCAAAATGTTATTTATTTATGCATACAGTGAGTTACATAGGCTTCAGTAATTGAAACTACCTTTTCAATAAGGTATAGTATTGTACTCTGATTCATATTGTTCAAAGAATTCAAACAAATAGTGTGCTTTGATGATTGTTCTAATACACTACCACTATAAATATCATAACAACATTACTTCTCGTGACATAAATATTTGGCTCAGTTCTCAAATGTCCTTTTTAAATTAAATCTGTGGTCCCTTTCAACTCTTTCAAGTATCGTACGAGTAGGTCCCTTTTTAAAATGTATCAAATGATTGTTATTGTTATCAAATCTGCTGGATGTTTACAACATTATGTCGGTTGATTCTACAACGGGCTTTTGTATTATCGTTAGAACTTCTATACTATCTATTCTACTATCGTTATCGCTAGATCGTAACGATCTACCAGATAAGAGCTAATTGTCTCTCATCTATTTCCTGGTTCTATAGAGTTCACTCTATTGACCACTGGCTTTATAAACCTTTCGTTTACCACATCTCACACCTTGTATTAATTCGGTTCATACTAATTTAGTGAACTTACTTACAATATCTCTTGACTTCAATAAATTAATAAAAATAAATTCATTAAACTTAATAAATTAGTAATTTAAACAAAAAAAAATAGTCTTCAATAGAATAGAAGTCAAGATTAAAGTACATTATTTTATGATTACATTTTTTTTTTGTGTATACCTGGTTACATATACCAATAAAGTCATTGTATCATTGCACCACTAATAAAATTAGCATCAACAATAACAACAACGAAATCGATACCAATAAACCATAGAATAACACCAATAAAGTCTATGTACCATTGCACCACTAATAAAATTAGCATCAACAGTAACGACAATATTGTTAACAATAAATCAAAGTAATCGGCCAAGATAACTTTCACTGATTTTTCATCAAACTTGGTTCCATCGTTAAAATTTTAATTTTGAACCGAATAATACTGCCGCCAGATGCGACTAAATTTATAATTTATTGGTGTGTTAGCGACGCACAAAATGCGTTATTCAGTGCTTTGTAGGGCTCAACATCTTAGGTTTCAGAAGCAGTTGTCACTGACTTCACCTAGATTATTCAGTCAACTAGGGTCAACCAACTCGGGAAGAAGACAATCATAGTAAAATTTAAGCAGTTTTGGCTCCATTATATCTGACCAAAATTTATCGTCTCTTTCTATGATTTGATTATATGATGTAATTATATAATTATTAAAAAGTTAAAGCTAACACAATTATTTAGGTGATAGAACATCACCTAATAAATATCATTATTTTAGATAGGTTTCTAAAATATCAAGAGACGACTCCATAGCTTTTTGTTCTGATATTTGTTTCCTACAGTATGGTTAGTTTGTACAGACAAATCTTAGTAGGTACACACTTGAAAATAAAGAATAGACGGAGTATTATTACTAGATACTTTAAATTGATTGCTGACATGATAGATAGGTACTTGGCATGGACTCACTCTCTATCTACTGGCCCTGTTGAGGATGTGGATTGACAATCGTCAGGTTGCAGTTTCCGTTTTTTTGACCTAAAAAAATTGTAAATATAGGTAAATGCAGAAAAATTGAAGTACCTAGGTAGTAAGAATGTGATAATCCATAATCTGTAGACGAATGTGTATTTGCCAAATATAGACTTTATTATTAGGGCATTAGAGTGCAACTATTTATTGCAAGTTTATTATATATGTAATTCGACTTACCCAAACATTCCGTCATTTTTTTTAGGTTTTCTTTTTCGTTTTTGTAAAAACAATTCTTTCCGCTTATTTTTCCTCCCCATTTTCTATGCACACTTGTTCACTACTATTTACACACTACCAAATAAAAATACTAAGTACCTAACTTACTACCTACTATAATAATGTTCTAAAGCTACAATATAATATAGTACACTAAAGTCTAACTTATAATTTTGAAAATAATTCTGAAGTAAATTACTCGGTTGTCGTCGCACAGAGTACCTAGAAGACAATAACCAAAAACAAACAGCACGCATCTCGCGCCGTCCGTACTTTGCGGCGTTGCCAGCCCGACGCTGAGCGAATCATGCGCTCGTCGGAGTCGCAACGTCGCACCGGTACGGCGGCGGCGGCCCAGATAGTGCCGGATCAAATATTCTGAGCAAACACTGTAGAGTAAAAGCTAAACTAGAGTAGGCGCGAAGAGATTTGATTGAGTTTTTAATTAATTACTCATAATATACAATTTAAAAAAAAAAAATTCTCGGTTTATAATAAAGAAAAGGGATCTGGCTATTTTATTCGTAAAAAATAATGGGGTGTTGTCGCTGATAATTCTGAGCATTCGAATTACTAAAATTTTTTTGGTGAGCAATTTGTTTTATTTTTTTTTTAATAAAGCCGGTTACTTTTCAAAATTTTGTCCGGTTCATTCAATTTATTAAGATTTTCCCTTATCTATGACATTTTTTAAATTTGAATCGATATCATTCATCCTCTCACATCGCGCATTCAAAAGTACTCGTTTTTGCCGTTTTCGTGTTTCTCGGCCCGGTGCCTCGTCTTAAATTTAAATAAAATTAAATAGAATTAGGCATTCGCAGAATTGAGCATTCCCGGATTAGTTGGGCATTATGAGAATTGGTCATTCTGCACCTAAACCATTTAGATGTCTGCCGATACAACACGATATAAATAAACTAAAAAATTACAACACAGAATTGTGTAGTCGCTGCAATAAGTCGCAGTAACTAAACGCATATATTCCATACATAAGATCTTTTTCTTCAAAAGTAACAAAGATACATCAGTAAAATTACAAGATTTGAAAAATTAACTAATATTTTTAATAAACATCGATATCGATGAACATCACTAGAGCATCGACAAAAATATCGTCTATTACTACATCCCTAGTGCATGTGTACGTATAGGTTTGAACATCCCTCACCTCAGCCCTACCTCCGCATCGTGCGATAGGGACAATTGCAGCTCAGAGCAATTTATACCTACAAAAATCTTGGCAAAACAACGTTTCGTATTACGCTGTTTTTTCCATCAAAAACTAAATTAATCAAGTATTTTTTTAAATCCAAATTTACAAAAAATATGTGTTCATGATTATGTCATTTCATATTTTGTTAGAAATGAATAAGTTTATTCTGGTGGGTCTTTAAAGACGTCGGTAAAAATGGTGAATTTTTTTGAGACTTTGAAGGATCATATTTTGCCTGATAATTAATTTATCAAAAAAATGAAAAGACAGGGTAGTTTAAACAGCTAAATTTAATTTTATGGCTAAAAATTGTAACTCTAAAAGCATTTTCCAGAAAGAAAACAGCGCAATACGTTTGTATGGAAAATTACAGACCACCTCAGCTCTTAACAATGTGAATTTTCGATGTATGACGAGAAAAATGAAAAAAAAAAAAAACTTTTTTGTGTGATGGTTATAGTAGGTATAGAGAGATTTTTAGAACTTACTTCCCAATTTTGTGAAATTTTCTGGATTTGTACGGAACCCTCGGTGTGAGAGTCTGACTCGCACTTGGCCGTTTTTTTTTATTGGACTGTGATTATAGAATATTTGTAGAACGCAGGCGTTCACCACATAGGAAGCAAGGCTTCTACAGTGCCGAATTAAGCAAGAGCCATTCATAGCGTTCTGTAGCAGGGGGTTTCTTCTTCGGCCATATGCAGGTTGCCTCACGATGTTTTCCTTCACCGAAAAGCCAGTGGTGTGAAAATTCCGTACATAAAAAGATCTCATTGGTACAGGACCGGGATTTGAAGCCACGACCTCACGATTGTAAGGCGAGTGTCACTACCTCTAGACCACCATGGCATCACACACCTATACCTAGGTATCTACGAGTAAGAATATAACTGCAATAGGTAGGTATAGGTATACCGTGTCTAGAAATATTTCGTGCGATAAGGCTGTCTTAATGGTGTGGCTTCACTCTCCACGAGGCTATAAGGGCACCGCTTCTTCAGCTAACTTCAATCACATCGCCGACTTGTATACGATATGAAGTTAGCCACAGCTGCGGTGCTCGTGACGCCTCGTGCAGAGTGTGGCTGCAACATAAAAATAAACCTGAGATTTCTGTGTAGTGTGAGTAGGTTAATCGATAGGAAGGTAAGTTTTACCAAGAGCCTATCAGCTTAGTTTTATAACAACAATATTGCTCTCAAGCTCGATAACTGCTACTTTATCATCAACAAGCATAATCTCGGCTGTATGTTTTGGAAACACTTCCTTCAGATTTTGTACCTTTCTTTGTAGGACTCGGTGGCCACAGGTAGTGTTTCCGGTAAAATGATTGTAAAAAAGTATTTTTCTGTAAGCTTGCTCTCTGTAGTTTTAATATCACTTGCAAATTGCGGGAAAAATTCCGAAGAATATAATAATAAGCCGGAAATAGCGAGGGTTGGTAAAACGAAAAAGGCTAAAATGGGTAAGTAAAATAGACAAGTTTTCTTTAGCCGTTATCGAAAGATTTCCAAAAAATTGGTTGCCAGCGGTTTATATCCAGTTCCTAATCTGCATTAGGTATTTTTAAGTGCAATACCTACGTATAGATAGCCGATAGGGCCGTACAGTTCTTGAGCGGAGACTACGTACCAGCAAGCGTAGCGTAGGCCCGTAGGATCTCCACCGTCAAGATGATCTGATGTTCTCCTACTCCAGCTGGGCTAGGATGCGCACCACGTAATATTTCTTTCGACGTGTCATAACGACAAGGGTCCAGAAGAGGGTCATGACTCCCATGACCTTTTTTTAGGTCCTTTATCAATTTCAATACTTATATTTTGTTTTATTTTCTTGAAATTTCCGATATTTTAGATTAAAAACCTATTGAAAAGTAATAACAACCGCTGATAATGTAATTCGGTTAAACTGAAAAAATAATTATGGAATTTTCGCGTAGTATAGTGGCATTTTGATACTATGTGCTACACACACTATAAAATAATGGTACAAATAGTACAATTATATATGACAATTCTGTTCGCGCCTGACTGCTTAGCTCCCGCCCCCGCTCCGCACCCTCGTCCCCGCAATTTTGGAAGTATGAAGTAGGAACGTCCGATACCTTCTCACTGGCGGTCAACGCGATAAATATTGTAGTCGTATCTTTCCAACTTCAACCAGAGATCATGTACTTACCACTGACAAGGTTGTTTGTAGGCGTTGCAAGTTTAAGTTAGTCCCATCCGTTTATATTTTAATATTAAATTGAAGCAAATTGAGGATGTAAGTAAAAAATATTGTTTAAGTGGGTGGCGTACCTAGGTACTTACTGGAGTAATTAATTTTATGCTGTATTATATATTTTTTCTTTGTTTTACAATTCCGCAAGCGCTCTCCTTTGTAACTTCGCGCTCCTAGGCACATGCCTATTTTGCCTTAGGGATAATACGCCACTGCGCCCATGTTAATTCACCTTATGAGTAGGTTTTTAAAATGCATTTTTATAATTTTCAGCTCAAAAGACGGCGACGGGCACGTTTTCTAATGTGATCACGCAAGTCCAGAACTTGCCGACTATGGACCTCGGCAGGAAATTCAGGACTCCTTGCAAGACTGGCAACCGCTGTGGAAAGGTGATGAGAAATTATGAGTAATGTTTACCACGGGAACAACCCTGAAATCAGATTGAGAAAAAAAAATTCAGCAAATTTTTTTGACCTTCTGGTCTAGCCGCGTAGTAAAATTAAGTTCTTCATGAGATTGAGTAGGTATTCTCTGAAAGTTCCTGCACTCTACAAAGCATCGCTTTGTATAATTGACTGCCCCGTTGGCTCAGTGGTTAGTGACCCTAACTTCTGGGTCAAAGGAGGTGTGGGTAACCTACCCAGGGCAAATATTTATGTGATGAACATAAGTGTTTGCTCTGTGTCTGGGTGTTATTTAGTTACTATCTCAGTAATTATGTACCTATTTTAAAAAAATATAACGTATTAAAATGTAGCGTATTAGTCTCTGGCAGCCAACTTTGCTTAGTTTGGGGTCAGAGACCATGTGTAAGATAAAATAATTAAATAATAACGTAAAAATAATTAAGTCCGGTATACATCCGCTTTTTATCAAGCTTCTATAATCCGCGCCACACAAGTAGGCGGATCGGAAGTTAGTCGCAGAACGCTGCGCAAAAGGCAAAATATGGGTATGCGCGGGAGCTAGAGAGACGAGACGCCGGGGCACACCCGCCCGCCAACCTTGTGCTTCCCGTGCGCTCCCTACGACCGTGCTCACTACTTCGCCACTTGCGTTGGCATTGTAAACACATGCACACATGCGCAATAATTAGCAAATAACGGCAAAATGTCATCTGCGGCTAATTTCTCATTCATATACTTGTGTGGCGCGGAGCAAAACTCTATACTTTTTGCAGGTGATTCGTCGGCTGATGGTGCCCAAGCTGGCGCAGCTGGAGAACACCATAATGGGCGTGATGAAGGACATCGCCAAGCTGCCGCCCGGCTCGCGCCTGCCCGACAAGACTACCAAGACCGAGCCCATCAAATTACTCTTCGATCAGAACTACAAGTGAGTGCTATTCCAAGAAATTACCTTCTCTGGTTCTTTCCGCTGCAGATAGAGCCCCCTCCCTTTTTCACTAATCTTCCCTTTCTTAAGCCGGTCTCATCCGGCACAGCAAAAGTTTAAATCTTTTTATCCACTTTAATGTCAGGTATGACGTCATCCATTCAACTTATCATCGAACCCCCGAATCTTCCTGTGTGTTCATTTGACTAGCGGGGTGGAATGAAATAATTGGTTCCTTGGTGATCAGTTTAGGTATATGTATTTGCTAATTAGACAAAAATAGTACATTGTTCACTGAGAGGAGAAAGTGACCGATTACCGTCGAGGGTGTCGTTTGAAGCCCGAGCCGTAGGCGAGGGCTTTAAAACACCCGAGATCGGGAATCGCACTTTCTCTCGAGTGATACATAGTGCTTTATACTACACTCATCATCACTATCACTACTTATCATTTTGATAGTTTTATATTACTTTTCTACGAAAACTGAATCCTCAAACAACACACAAATTGAAAATGGCGCCAATGGCGTCTGCAATTTTCACATGTTCTTTTGTCAAATTGTTTGACACCATCCAACACACAGCTAGTGGCCAGTGTCATTTTGCGAACTTGGAGATAAAAACTCACTGTAAAAACTTTTTGGCTTTTGATATTTAGGTTACCAGCGCATAGTCTTACCCAAAATTAAAAAAGAAAAACCACGTAAGAAATGGATTTTCATACACTTTTCTCTCCCGCTCAGATGCGTTTTCTCGCCGCATATTTGTTCGATATGCAATGACGTACTTTCTACCGTAAATTTGATAGAGTATCAAGGTACTTTCCGAGCAGGTGTAGTATAAATACTATTACATTTTGGTAGACGAGTTATTACTTGTGTGGCTCGGGGACAACTGCTTAGCAAGATGTGCTCGTACTCTACATTACAAAACACTGTCAGCATTATATGGCACATACCGTCACATCAATGTCCATTACATCACATATCAATGTCCATCTATTTTTTATTTTTCTCTTTAGCTTCTGTAGGAATAAATTGATGGAAAGACAATTTGTCTATTAAACAGGTGCTGGTTTTGTATAATACTCGAGGTATACGAATAGGTATATCTACCTACCAACACTCCTGAAACTGCGTTTCTTAGGTTCCTCATTTTCAGCAGATGGGCTAAGTGCTCATAGCATAGTTTGACTAGGTGTTCGCAATCGAAGCTAAGCAACGCTTAAACGTCAATCTTCAGATGGGTGACCGCGAGTGGCATCTACAAGTGAGCGCTACCTTGGCTCGGATGACACGTTAAATTGTAGGTCCCGGTTGCTTTAACCATGTCAGAGGTCTTTAGGCGGTTTAAAAACTCACACACGAGGGGTATAGCCACCCGGTCTATATTATATGTTACTCTTTTATTGTTATATTAGGTTATTTAATGTTATTTTGTGGTGGTGTTTTCTCTTTTATTGTTATATTGTCAATAAGGAAGTTTCCCGTTTTCTAGTTTTATTTTTATTAAATTACACTAAGTCTGCAATAAATTATGGTGTTTTTATTTTTCAATTATCTTCAAAAATGACGGAGTTATGAATTTTTAAACATGACCGCACGAAATCAAAAAACCTCGCGACGGATTTACGCGTGTGACGTCATTCGGCTTCAGAGCCGCGCCGTGGGTTAGGCGGGAGTAAGGAAAAAAGAAAATAAAGTGCTTCATTCTATGCCGGGTATTTTTCTAAGCCACGAATACGTTCTAGAATATCATTGTACTTATCTTTATGTTATGATCAACATTTACTATGGGACTAACCTCCCAATATAACGAATTAAAAGTCAGCATTCCCATAATTTTGTCGTGAGTAAATGAACTTTATATCTAAATGGAACAAGACTTGGTGTATGTGTCTAGTGTACTGCGGTTTTTACATCTGTAACTATTACCTAGTAGCTCTCCAAACAGTAGACCTCGCAAGTATACATTTTCTTGCAATAAGTTCTCAAAAATGCACAACTTTCATAGGTAAATATATTCTTTATGATAAAAATGGTAAGGTTCTTTACTAAGATATTATTGTGTATAATGGGACTAAGTAAGTAAGTTTGTATAGGCCGGGTGTTTAGCCCTGGTGTCAGAGTTTGGGACTGATCCCCTATACAGGGTTAGCTAGCTAGAACTGGTGAAGCGTAATATATTTTTTCTCCAAACAGTAGACCTCGCAAGTATACATTTTCTTGCAATAAGTTCTCAAAAATGCACAACTTTCATAGGTAAATATATTCTTTATGATAAAAATGGTAAGGTTCTTTACTAAGATATTATTGTATATAATGGGACTAAGTAAGTAAGTTTGTATAGGCCGGGTGTTTAGCCCTGGTGTCAGAGTTTGGGACTGATCCCCTATACAGGGTTAGCTAGCTAGAACTGGTGAAGCGTAATATATTTTTTTCTAATTAAATACTTTAGTCTTTAGATAATTTTTTTCGGCTGGTGCACTTATCCCTACCAGGGGGGATAGCTCGGTAGGGATAAGTGTACCAGCCGATTTTTTTCAAGGCTTTTATTTTCTAGTCCCAATAAGTTGTCAAGTGCGTGTCAAGACATGCGTATGATAGGCTTCCGTAGACGTGACGATGATTATGAGGATGATAAAAACCAATTTTTAAGATGGTTGATTACTAGGAAAACGTAATTTACTCGTAGTATGAATTCTTGGTTGCCTGGGAGAATTCGCTTAAAGCGATAAGGCCACCAGTTAGAAACCTATTAATTTTATTGTTTTGGCCCTGTAATTTTTTTATGTTATGTGGTTGTCTAATAAAGTGTGATTGTTTGTTTGTTTGTATGAAATATACATGTGAGGTCGATGACCTCTAATGTTTAAAAATTTCAATTTTTTCTTTATAGCTCTAAAATTTATGATTCCACAGTGCTCAAAATAATTTTCAGATAAAGTTTTTAATATGGTCTGTAAACGGCGTCCGTTCGTTACACGGACATAACGAAGTTTTAAGGGTTCCTCGTTTTACTACGAAACCCTAAAAATGACTGAACAAAGTGACAGCTGTCAAATTCTAGAATCCATACTAGGATGACATGTCAGGTCTCAAAGTGACAGCTGTCAAACTTAAATGCGGTTTATTTCTGTAACTAACGATTTTAGACCATTGCTGTCTTCACAAAAGTGATAGAACTCAACAATATCTATATTTCGGATGACAGCTCTTTAAAGTAATTTATCTCCGTAACTGTCGTTTCTAGACCGTTACTTTAGGCACAAAATTGATAGAGCTGACATCTGTCATGCCACTCTAGTATAAATTCTATAATAATATGCCATATAATGGCAGCTGTCACTTTGACATCTGTCATTTTCGGAACTAAAAATAAGTCCTGAAAAACCTATTACCTACAATGACTTTATAAGAACAAATATTAGGCTGAGAAGTTTTGGATAACCCTATACAGGGGATTAGTCCCATAGTAAAAGTTGGTCATAATTTACAATGATATTTTAGGACAGAATATTGTAATTATGATTATATTTGCCTGTGCTAGTTGTGCATTTTTGAAAACTGATTACCAGAAAATGTTCACCAAAATGTATACTTGTGAGGTCTACTATTTGGAAAACTACTAGTCAATATATACAGATGTAATAACCGCAGAACAGTAGGTACACACGCCAAGTCTTGTTCCATTTAGAAATAAAGTTCATTTACTCACGACAAAATCATGGGAATGCTGACTTTTTATTCGTTATATTGGGAGGTTAGTACCATAGTAAATGTTGATCATAACATCAAGATAAGTACAATGATATTCTAGAACGTATTCGTGGCTTAGAAAAATACGCAGCATAGAATGAAGCACTTTATTTTTTTTTTTCCTTACTCCCGCCTAACCCACGGCGCGGCTCTGAAGCCGAATGACGTCACACGCGTAAATCCGTCGCGAGGTTTTTTGATTTCGTGCGGTCATGTTTAGACATCCATAACTCCGTCATTTATTAAGATATTCGAGTAATTTTTTCACTGTGTCTAATGTAATTCTAACGTCCTTAAATGTATATAATTATTTTTAGTTTTTATGATAAAGGAAACATCCTTATTGTGTGAACAATAAAGCGTTTTCTATTCCATACTAACTTAGGTAGTTTGGTACTTTTTATCATAATAGACATATTAAAAGCTACAATATGTTTTCAGAGAGGAAGTGTGCATGGACAAGCTCGAGTCGTGCCTGAAAGAAGACAAGCGTCGCAAGCGCATCCTCAAAAAGCTGTTCTTCAAGAAATACAACGGGCTGAGGCAGGAACTGATCGGTTACGGCGGGCGGAGGCTGTGGGGCGGGGAGGGGAACCTCTTTTACAGGCGATGATGGATTAATAAACTGAAAAAGAATATAGAAGATAAGCTTTTCTTTAATTATGGAAATAAATAATGTAATGTTGATATTTGGTGTTTTAATGATGTTAAGTTAACATTGCATGCCTCAACCCTTGTTAGGTAGGTATAGGCCGAATCATATAAGACGGCGTTTGTAATGTTAGGTACAAGCTACCAATTTCAAAATTAAAAAAATAAATATTTAAGGGGGCTCCTATCCCACAAACCAGATTTTTTGTAGCGTTTCGCTTGATATTAATAACGGTAACTGGTATAAAGCAAAGAATACTAATATAGAGATATTCAGATTCATATTCTTTATTAATAAACAAAAATTTACAAGTCAGATTACAATAGATACATTTGTATCTATATTGTACAATTCGATTATCAGTTACAAAAAAAAATATTTTAATATCTTTAGCTATACCTTGTCATATATATATTCTTTAACCGAATAGTAAGCTTTGTTTAGGTCAGGAGTAATAGTTTCAATTTACGCTTAAATATGTTATCAGAAGCTGCACTTTTGACGCATTCTGGCAGATGGATGTGGGTATATTTGCGGACCGCACACATACACTGATTTGACAGATTTTGCGAGCGAGTGAGCAGGTGTCTTCAATCTGCCCTTATGTCTTGTCGTCTCAGGGTCCCGTGTAGCACCGAATTTTTCAAAATTGTAGATCTACATTAAATCTTACAAATACACTAAGTTGGTAGATGTATATTGGGGGACTGTAAGTATATTAATTTCTATAAAGAACAGCTTGGCGGATACGTCCCACTTAACTCTCCGCTTCTGGAGTATGAGCGGTCTTTCCGACTCCGCCGCGTCAACTCACAGCTCAGTTCCATTCGTAAATAATATAGAAGTGATATTGTTTTATTATTTATGTTGGTTTTACAACTCACGGGTTGCCCCGGATCTTTGATACGCATTGGTGGGGCCGAAAACAACTCTAAAATGCCCTTTTACAAATATATAATAAGAAAAAACACTGTTTTTGGGTGGTAGGAAGAGTGAAACTAATGTAAAGACGGGGAATTTGTACAGTTCTGGGCTATTGGCATGATTAATACGTGATTGTCTTTTGTAATGATGTACGGCACCCGCCAAGTAATGCCTCATCTCAAAATATTTAGGTGGGTGGTGACTTGCCATCCACAACACGCGAAAGTTTGTGAGTACCTATGTACACCTATGTATTGATGTTTGTTACTCTTTCACGCAAAAACTACTGAACAGATTGAGATGTAACTTTGCAATAGTAAAGCTAATACGTCAGACTAATATAGGCTAGTCAGCTAGTTATAAAATATAAATATATATAATGTAAATTATTTTCCTCGTAGATTTTTATATTGAGGCGGTACAAAGTTCGCCTGACAAGCTAGTTTTTTTTTATAAAAAAAAATCAACCTGTGAAGTAGGCTGGCTTCAGTCATTCAGGCAAATATAGTCACGTGTAGTTTATCTAATGTTTTCTATTGCAAAACCTATTGTTCCAAAAATGTTGTGCGTTCTGAACAACAGTTTTCTAACTGTTTAAAAACATACTTGTTAGTAAAACCAACGAACGGATGTTGGAGCCCAAAGTGCAGTTGAAATCTAAGTACACAAGTTTTCTCATCTGCGGAAATTATACTTTTTACAATGACCTGCTATAGATAGCATTTAACATTTTTCGATTTTTGAATAAATCAACTCCATTATTATATTTTGAAAATTATTTGTGTAGCTAAATAACAGAAAAGCTTAACATTATTAGCTACAAAAAGATATTGGAAAGACAAAATGTGTGAAACAAAGTTAAAATTACATATAGTTTTCATAGTATTAACAGTAGTTTTAAGAGAAATTCGTGCAGTTGATGACGGTAAGCTAAATCACGCTTATTTATTTTTTAATACATTTTTAGCTACTTATGTTCAAGCGCATCAATCTAATTTTTTATTTTAACATAGTGTTGGGGCGTCACTGTGACTATTGTTCAGTAACGTATGATTATTCTCTAGAACCTAATCGTCGACTACATTACAAATACTTACTTAATAATAAGCATTTGTGAACATGAGAACCACCTCATGCTGGAACTACACAAATGATCTAAACTAATAGTAGAGAATAAAAAAATGATTTATTGTACCAGCCTATTTTTTTAATAGTCCACTGCAGCCATATCCACCGCACACACGCTGGCCCAGTGCGGGTTGGTGGATTCACATACGCGATCGAATTTCTTCTACGGACGTATGCAGGTGCCTCACGATGTTTTCCTTCACCGAAAAGCCAGTGGTGTGAAATTTTGTACATAAATTCCAAAGAACTCATTGGTACGGGACCGGGGATTCGAAACCACGACCTCACGATTGTAAGGCGGGCATCACTACCTCTAGATCACCATGGTTTATGTAGATTATATTGTACCTAGTAATCCAGAAAATCTCTAGCTTATTTTAATTTTTAAAGGTGGTCTTAAGACCGTATCCTGGGCGAAAAGGAGTAATCCTCATTGTTCCAATGCCCTTTTCCATGGTCTACTTTACGAGTAACTCCTCGGTTAACGGTTTCAGGGTTACTATTCTCTGTGACGAGAGCACCTCGGTACTTCGGCATCCTGCAGGACCACCGCGGGCAGCCGCTCTCCGTCGAGGTCTCAGAAGAGTATATGGACCAGGACTACATCGCTACTAACAGGTAGGTATAGCTAGATATAGACCAAATGAATCCAAATGCCAATGCCACCACCAAACCGACTTCCAAATATGAGGAGGTACTATAATATGTTCGTCTGTATGTATTTTTTCTGTGTATGTTAATCGATATATTTGCCAATTGTGAAACAATTTGAATTTTTTTTTCTTTGAAAAATAATATTTTGACATAGTCCCATCACTACATAGTATAAAACAAAGTCGCTTCCCGCTGTTTGTCTGTCCCTATGCATTGTACATATATGTTTATATCTTTAAAACTACGCAACGGATTTTGATGCGATTTCTTTTAATAGATAGAGTGATTCACGAGGACGGTTTATATGTGTAATACGGGTCGCTAGTTTAAGATATAGTGAGGTAGCTGCCCTTATCTGACTAAAAATCCTACGAATATTATAAACGCGAAAGTTTGTGAGGATGGATGGATGGATGTATGGATGTTTCTTACTCTTTCACGCAAAAACTACTGAACGGATTAAGATGAAACTTTGCAATAAAATAGCTTATATATCAGAATAACACATAGGCTATCTTAATATATATAAATCTCGTGTCACAATGTTTGTCCTCAATGGACTCCTAAACCACTTAACCGATTATAATAAAATTCGCACACCACGTGCAGTTCGATCCAACTTGAGAGATAGGATAGTTTAAATCTCAAATTATAGTCGCAATTTTAATTTATTTAGCCACAGCAACGCGTGGCCGGGTCAGCTAGTAAATTATAATGATATTGCGTCAAAAATCAAAATATCATGCGGACGAAGCCGCTGGTAATAACTAGTTAAATAATAAATTACTGCGGTAGTGAATAAGTAGTATAGTAATGTTTGACAGACAGTCTAGTAAATTTTAATTGCATAAATCTTTAGAGCTTGACCTAATAATTTATTTTTCGTTACAGGAAACGGCACAAAATTAACTGGAATAAGTAAGTATTGTATATTTATTAATTTTTTTGTTCTACGGTTAGCGGAATTCATCGGTTATACGCTGAATGAAACTTCTTGGCAGCTTTTAGCTGCGCCAAACTCAATCCTGCCGAAGCTCACTGAACCGCTGCGCAAGGATCGTATTTCGCGCAGATTGTAGCTAACTTCACAGCCGCCAAGAAGTTTGATTCGGCCTCTACACGTATGTGCATGAGCTTTTTTTTTTTTTTTTTTTTTTTTTTTTTTTTAATTTATTTAAAGGGCTTTGTCGCTTAGCGACCACATCGCCCTGTACAAGATACATAACTTAAAACTAAACTTATCTTTTTAAACCTATATCTACGAGTCTGTACAACATTTTTGCACTTTCAGAGTCTGGCATAGACAAAATGGAGTTGTAAAAGCCAACGTCTTTAATATTTTGTATAGAACATAGTCTTCTAAATGACTCGTTCCGCACACATTCCAACAATATGTGGAGAGTATCTTCATAAACGCCACACTCATTACAATTGGGGGTTGGTGTTTTTTTCATCAGATATCTAAACTTATTAGTTAGAATATGTGCAGAGCGGAGTCTGAGGGCTGTCACGAGCTCGCTGCGATTAAGAAGACTATGACTAATCCATGGGTACTTTAAAATTTCCGGTTGTATAGTCTTGTACCAGATTCCTTTCTCTTTGGATGTGCATGAGCTTGAGCATGTATTTATGCTGTTACGTGACACTGATCATTTTCCAGGAACCCCTTAGAAATTGATGATTTTGATGACGACGACACCGAGGAAGTATTGGACGACAAGGACAAAGACGTCAAGTTGCCGACCAAGTATAACTTACAAGCGGGACCTGTATAAATAGATATGTTTAAGATACACCTACTAGATTACATGCTTTAGTTTATAAATAAGCAGATTAAGTAAATTAAAGATACAAGTACAATAGTTGTTTTTTATTTGGAAATCCATAGTGGAGTGTCTCGCAGTAAAGGTTTTATAGCCAATAATTTATGATGATGATGATGAGTGTAGCCCAGGTAAATGATTGTTGCCGACAATAGTTGTTTTGGCTGAATTAATGCAACAAATAAAGAAAATCAAAAGAGTACAAGGTAAAAAATCTTTGCACTGGAGTGCAACACGTACCTTTTCATCTCACCTCAACGAGGAAATGACTAAAGTTGTCTACAGATCGCACTGTTTCAACTATTTTTCGCGTGATTGTTAAAGGGAGAAAGCTCATTTGCGCACTATTAACTGTTTCAGTCAATTCTGTTGGTATCATATAAACTTCTTCGTCGCTAGAATCACGAATTTAGGTTTTTCACTCGTTTTTAAGTTTCTTATTTTTAAAACTTTTTACGACATGCATGATAAAAAAATGGCGCGCAAAGAAAATTAATAAAGTACAGCAAGAAGGTTCCGTGTCTGAGTTTTGAACAAATTAAAAAGGGTCGTATGATAAATTCGGCACCATGAAGGTAGAAGTAAATAGGTTTAATAATGTTTTGTATTCACAAACTTAGTGCACACGAATTCACACGATGTTCTAAATTCAATTTTACTCTACCCTCTAGCGGATAAAAGCGGCTTTTGCACTCTGATTTTGAAGAGCAAAAATACGCTTTCCGAGATGGGGGGATGAAAAAGAATTTTCTATTAATTTCAGCAGGTAAACTATACAAGGTTGACAGTAAATCAGGGAAAGACCTAACTAGAAATAGCTCTGGTTTTTGGCCTGGTTTTAGCTGATTCGTGCCTAGGTTGTTAAAATGAATTAAACTCAATTTATACACAAAAATATATTATAAAAAAATATCAAAGTACAAAAATAAGAAAACGCTGTACACTAGAGATTGATATCGTCGTAGAGTTTCTCCAGGCGTTGCTCGATAGAGTCAGGAGCTTGATTGTCAGGGAAGAGCGGCATCCGAGCCATTTCGAGAGATTCCTCTGAGACATCCGCATCTTCCTCAGAGTACTCATTATCCATGTGATCCTGGTAGATCTTCTCACATTCACTCGGATGTTCACTCTTGATGGTGGAAGGGTGGTAGCCCAGGGCCTCAATCGTACCCACGGTGAGGTACGGCACTTGCGTTGTTACCTCGAAGTGTTTGTCTGGATAGTCAAATCAACAATTAATTACTAAAGAAAATCGAGAGTGAAGGCAGATGTGATCTCCGCTAATACTTAGAGATAGAGAAAATGTGAACCCGTCGGATGCGAAAGCAATATACCATAGTAGAAGACATCACGGAAAGTACATGATAAATATATCTACACATATCTCAGTGATACAGACACAGATAGAGACAAGTAGTAACTGATTTCGTATCTGTGTCTCAGTCACAGATACGAAATCCTACTATCCTACTAATATTATAAACGCAAAAGTTTGTAAGGATGTATGGATGGATGTTTATTAGGTACTCTTTCACGCAAAAACTACTGAACGGATTCAAATGAAACTTTGCAATAATATAGCTTTAAATATATCAGAATAACACATAGGCTATAAATTATAAAGATATTGCGTAAATTTTCCATAACATAACGATATAAGTTTTAAGTAAGTAGGAAAAATTTTGCTAACTGCGAGCTATTCTTGAGACGGAAAGTGACATAGTCTACTTTTTATCCCGGATAATAAAGGGTTTTCATGGGATAGCACAAAAATCTCATCTCAAATATCATGCGGGCGAAGCCGCGGGTAAAACCTAGTCTATCTATATATTCTCTTAGAATTTGAACGCCTTTCATGTTAAGGTAGGAAGTTCCTCGATAAAGAACTAATTCTAACTTAACAAAAGACTAGCTAAGACGCACCCGACCAACGTCTACTATAATAATAGTGGCCATCTTCTTATCATAGTCGAATGTTGACTTTCATCAACATTCGGCATCATACACAAGTTTCTGCGTACATTCAGAATCCAGATGAGACTACGTGATGGAGAAAAACTAATTTCCAAAAATTAAGATAGAGTGATGAAATACTTACGATCAATGTGATCTGGTATGATGACAGTGGCTACAGTCTTGCCCACCTTTTCATCATAGTATTCCCCGAAGATGTCGACTCTCCCGCCTTCGTACACGATCTTTGGGTCAGGTTTCGGCGTGCAATCTGGATCCAGGTGCCGCCGCCCATCAGGGTGGGAGTGGGGTGCGTGGGGTGGTGGCAGCTCCGTGAGGGGGAAGAACTTATTAGCCATTATCCCTCCCACCGGCTTCACATTCATCAGCCTAAGGAAGAATTTTATATGGAAGAAGATTATTTTATCATCATATTATCAACTGTACAGGACAACTCTACCTCTATGTATTTCTAACAAGTTTGTACTTAATGGTATTTCTTTTTTAAATAGGTACATGTTATCAATCATCGACTTGGCATTTTTTCTCTCCGTTGATTTTCTTAATACAGCGAGTTGACTACAATATCGATGCGTGCAGCCAAGCACAATCTGTCAGCTATAACCATACTATGAGATCTTATCGGAAGCCCTCCTAACTGGATCAATTCAAGTTTTATCTTGCTATTTCACGTAAGGTAAGAGTGCGTGGATCCCAAAAAAAGAATAAGTATATGTTGCTGCTAAGAAATTACAAACAACATTTTCACAAAAGCTATAAAGTTAATATGCACTCACTTATTAAAAATGACACTTTCCCTGATTTCCGAGGTGACATGTCGACACACTTGCAGCACAGCGAACCAAAGTACTGCCTTCATCTTCAGCAAGATCTCATCATTTCCCGCTCATCTGTTTCCCCCCTTCTTATAAACCTCCATAGCTTTTGTTCAGATTATCGCTAATGTAACAATGCACGGGTATTGTGAGCGTAACAATGCAACAGGTGGTACGAGTTTTATTTTTTTACTGGCTTAGCTACGAAATGATCGGATGTGGATAATAGGATATGTTTTGAGTTGATAGTGAGTTTTCATGGTAGAGTATCTGTTGTTAATAAATGCAATACTTTTAAAAGTGGCTGGATGATATCAGAATGGACTGAATTGATCCAGCGGCAACTGAAAGGCACAAGGTAGGATTCCAAAAAAGTCTTCCCACTGACTTCCAAGACGTCTAATAATCAGTCTGCAAAGGCCTTCTCTCCCTTGTGCCATAGATTTTTACCCGGTAGTTCTACTAGTAGAACTAATAGTAGAACTTACAGGAACGATCCTTCTCTGGTTGGGCTAATCTCATGAACGCATGACTCGTAATAGGTCTGTTGTCGTCGAACAGTATTGGCTGATCATAAATACTTTGATTCCCATTGTTCTCCCAATCGATAGACGGATGGAAAGATAGATAAACCCTTTATTGAAAGGTGCCGATGTTAGGACTTAGCGTAGATATTCTTTGTGGAAGGTGGAGTGCACAATTGGATATACATAAATATGAATTTGGTCAGTTGTAGTCTCGTCTAAAAAACGTCTCTTACGTTTTCGATTTTTTTATTACAAAAGCTAACGGTCTAGAATTTAGACTTTTTATAAGTGAACCAGATTAAGAAAACCGCTTTATTGAATAAGACAGAGGACAATTACTTACAAATAGATGCTTTGTGGAAGGTAGATTGCACAACTGCACATAAATTGAGATTTTGCCAGTTGTTGTCTCGTTTGAAAAACTTAATCGATTTCATTTTTATATTACAAAAGCAAGCGGCCTAGAATCTGGTCTATTACACCATTGAGAGCATCATTATGAACAACTTTTACTATATGGGGCCAAAGCGGAAGTCGAGAAAAAAATCAGCCGTTCTATACAAAATTATAAATAAGGCGGAATCGACAAAATTTATGAAACAGACGATTTTTTTTCTAGTTTCAGGTTGACCTCTTTTCGTAAGTTGTCCTCTTGTCGTAAATAAGTAAAAGAACGAAACGTTCGTTTTCAAATGTTAATGTTTTTATTACAAAAGCAAGCGGCCTAGAATCTGGTCTTCTTCTTCTTGTAGGTGACGGGGTCGAGGTACCAGGTCTGGTTGCCGCCGCACGAGACCAGCGTGTAGCATCCCCCGTACACCACGGGCGGGTCCGTGTCCGGCACGCACATGTTGTCTTGGCAGAATGTAGCAGTTCCTAGAACAGTTATAAGGATATCAAAGCCTAATGATGTTATCACAGATCGCTGGAGCTTTCAAGCTTCAACAAGAAAATTAAGCCCTACTGCACAGATACGAGTAATAGGAGTTATACCAGCTTTAAATGCAGCAAGTAGATTTAACTCCACCAACACTAATAGGATATAAAGGAGTTAAATTCCATTTGCGCAGTTTGACAGTCCTGCGCTTTTTTACGTGACGCGACGTAAATTACAAGGTGCTGACTAAACGCCAGCAATTCTGGAACACGTCCTGTATATTATGTTCATGACAATGTGCTCTATAACAGGAACGATCAATAATCCTACCCGTTTGGTAGCGCTCACAGCGTAGTTTGACAAGGTGTACGTTCAGCACGGTCAGTCTTCCGATGGGTGACCGCAGCTGGCATTTACAACGCCAGCTTTTTACTGAGCGCTACCGTGGCTCGGATGTCACGGTAAATTGTAGGTCCCTGTTGTAGCCATGTTAGGGGCCTCCAGGCGGCTTAGAAACTCTGATAGGTACCAGGGCTAGCCACCCGGCCTATACAAAATTACTTATTTTATTACTTTACCATTTTGGTTCTGATATATGTATACTGTATGTATATTGTACTCGTATACCTAATGCCAATTTTATAATATAAAATGTAGGTTAAATGATACGTGGGTTTTAACATTATTCCATTTTAATTATATTTGAATAATATGATTACTTCGTTAAGTTGAATAAATTTGCTTAGTTATAACAAAAAAAATAGAAATTTATTTAAGTTCTTCCAAAAATGGTCGTTGGCAAGAGTTGATTGTTTGCAGGAGTTAATTTTTTTTATATTCTAAGAATTTGCGCCTAGTTGCTAACTAATCATATTTTATGGTGATTCTACCGATGATTCTAAGATACTACGAGTTCTATACACTGTACAGAATACTGAAAATAACTCAAACACTCACCAACATAACCCGTAGGCCTGGCCTGCCGTTTGTTCTTCACATAGTCCACGACTGCCTTGGCCAAAGCATAGAAATGCTTGCTGGCCTTATACCGCATCTTGGCCAGGGCGGCGTCGCAGTCGCTCTTGTCAGCTCGGCAGTGGTACACCAGGTTTCTAGTGTTGGCTTTCACCATCTCTTCACGAAGCACTTGGAACTTGCTGTCGGTGTGCAGGAGCTGGGCGAAACGAACATTCACTGTGAAGGAATAGAAAGGTTGTATCAACTGTACAGGGTTATCTGCTTGCCCTGTAAACACCCGAAAGGGGGTAAATTAAGACCATTTTAATCGCCGATATTGCCACTCTGAATGGCGATGGTCATTTGCACCAGAAACGAGCTGCATTCCATCATGGCAAAGATATATATGTAACTGAGCGTGACGCGTGTGTAACATCACCTGTCGGCGCCATCGGAAGATCAGCGCCGGTTGTTCGCAGCCGGCATTATGCTGAAATGGACCCGACTTGTCGCAGAAATAAAATATGTTATGTTTAGTTAGTGTATTAGTGTAGTGTAGTGTTAAGTTTATTTTTATTGTTTGTAAACATTTTTTTATTTTTGTTTCATAAATAAATTACTTTACTTACTTTACTATATAACCATTTTACCAACTTTTAATGTTTACTTTGTTGTCTATATCAATTTTTTTGTTTCCACTCCGAGGTGATAAATTGGTAGAAAGACAATTTGTCCTCTTGTCATGCTTGAGGTGCTGGAACGGAAATATCTTAGAAGATATATTTTACTTACACCCCGCCCCGACGAAATACCCCTGTACGGCGGCAGGGCCCACGCACACCAGCACGGCTACCCATACAGGCAGGCTCTTCATATTTGCCCCGATGGCTGGCAAATGGTCAATTTGGAGCGACCGAGGCGCGCATTTCATGACCCAATCAATATGCAACCTAATGACTCCTTAATTGGCTATGAAACTATGAGAATGCAGGGGACGGCTTGAGAGTTTGTGTTTAAGGAATAGGTTACAACAATACGCGAAGTCGATACAAATTGAGATCATGATAATGTTTTCCACGCCAATTTTGGTTACAGAAACCAATTTCATGCACCTGGGTGGTTACGGATTAAATTGGAAGAAATGAAATATACATCGTAAGTCTTTCTTTTACTGATTTACTGATTCAAAAATGATTACCATTCTGACATCCTTATAAGCCTAAATACAATACCTAATACCTTTTAATGTTTTAGTTGTTTTGTTTAGAACATAACTTGCTAACTGTTTCATAGCTTCAAGGTGTATCATGTTACTTGGTTGACCACTGCTGGAGACATTTAGGCCTCCGAAGAATGATTTGACCAGATCCACTATGCCATGCTGTCTTGGGTGCAGGTTGGTAGATTCATACCTAGGTCATCAAGTTTTTTCCTTCCGGACGCATGCAAGTTCCTTCACCGAATATAACAGCTTACCTATCTCTACAATATTACGCTTATGACCAGTATGACCACTCATGCCACAAGAAAGGCATCAGAAGAAAATATGCACTAGTTATAGCCCCAATCCTTAATACGCTCAGAATTTCTAAATACCTAAGGAAATATTTCCACTTTAAAGTAACGACCTAAGTTTAACAATTTTACAGCGTGCTTAACACTAATCTAACATCAGTAACTATTAGTTTACTATTTTAGGGTGGCAATAATAAATGTAATGTGTCTATTAGCTGATTTCGATTGCTTTACTTTCAATAGAGAATTATTGAGAAAATTAGTTTTATAGAGCTTATTTTCAAGCATGGATTGTCTTACTCCCTGTTATGATTTATGCTTGTCTAGAAGTTTCATGATTTAATTTTATTATGTAAAATCTTTCTTCCATCCATGGCTCCAAGCCAGTCCGTGAACAAACTATGAAACTTTAAGTGAATAATTACACTTCTGTTATGAGAACATGATTTCAGAAATTGTAATTCATTTGCTCAACAATCAGTGAGTACTGGCAATAAATAAATAAATAAAAACCATTTATTGCAGGCACAGACCCATATTAAACTTAACCTAAATTAAAATCAGTACACTGTAAAGAGGTGTTTGTCTGAATAAAAACTAAAATATATGCACACTGTAAAGGGGTGTTGTCGAAATGACAAAAAAAAAATTGCCTCATGTAGGCACAATAGTGCCGGGTCATTTTCAATTTCGGTGCATATGTACAGATATCCAATGTCGAAACATTGGACTTCTAACATCGTCAGAGACAGCCACAAGAATCCTGTTGCCGGAA
Organism: Hypomecis punctinalis; assembly: GCA_949316475.1. Taxonomy (NCBI): domain Eukaryota; kingdom Metazoa; phylum Arthropoda; class Insecta; order Lepidoptera; family Geometridae; genus Hypomecis; species Hypomecis punctinalis. The sequence goes on along the minus strand of OX438801.1, from coordinate 22,353,331 downwards.
CGGCTCAAACGCTGCCAGAAAACAAAAAATGAGATTAAAAACAAAAACAAAGCCAAAAATGAGACTACACGAGAGTGTCTCACACACAGTCGTTGCACTATCACGGCACACTGGGACCTTCATGTACAACGCCGACGACATCGAAGATGATGCCATTAGTCGATTCGTGCGGCGAGCATCGTCTGCATCATTGGAGACCATCAAGGAATACAACCTACAGATGGCCGTCAGGGATCGGAACGAAGCGGTGATGGAGGCTCTGGGCCAGGAGAAAGAGAATTGCCATAGGACCTGAAAAAGTGTAAGCATTGCGTGCAAGCCCCAAGCATTCATGCTCGCCATCGAAGGCTTCTTCTTGCGGCGGCATTATGTGTCGGGTCGTTCTCTTCCCTCAAATATGGTCGAGGAGAGCGATGGCGGGCACATGTGTCATACTCGTGATCGGGTGCTGCTAGCGGGTCGCCGGTCTGTTTGTGGCTTTCACGCAATGCATCGACTGAATAGCTTAGTCTTAGATTTAACCATGTACCAACTCTATTTGTACAGTAAAATCTAATAATTATTTTTAGTTAACAAAGGGCACAGACCCTGGAGTCTGTGGTTAGGTAATTTTTCGATAAAAAAAAAAAAAAAAAAACGCTGCCAGAATGACGCCACTCTTGTTCTAATGATTGCGAAGAAGTCAGGCACCCCCGCCTCAGCAAACATACTTGACGCACTGCAGTACCGCGGTAGCCTCATAAGAGTCCTGTATGCGTCATTATACTGGACTCTTATCGTGTTGATCGCTTTTCGCGTGTACGTTATCCACAGCTGGCATGTATACATACATAGGCAATATGCTTTGAAAAGTGTGGTCTTTACGTCCTTATTACAGTTAGCAAATCTGCGAGCAAGCATATTGCTTCTAACGGCAAGTGCCCTTCTCTCCCTCTCAATATCTGCATCATCTTGGAGCCGATCCGTCAACAAGTGCAATTAATGCAGTGTAAACAGGTATTGTCACTCGTTAATTATTTCAATTAATCACTCCTATGGTCACTCAAGATAGATACCTTAGCTAATCTGCAGCCTAGACGCCTCAAGTTTTTACCCACGTACGACGGATCGGAGAAGGTATATGCGTTTGGTGAAGAGGATGTTTGTGTAAACTTATGTGCCGTTTTTGGAAACTAGAGAACGTCATTAGTGTCATTAGTTCGGTCTGTCTTCTCCCAACTAGTGTTATGAGGCATCCAAATTCAATGCCCTTGCGCTGGTCACCCCATACATAACCCAAACTTCCCAAAACCCAATCAACGCGCAGCTCTATGTGACCTTAAGTCAGCATTCGATATTGCACAGGTTAAAGATAACTTCATATCTACCGGCTTGTACGATTCAGCTAATACCTAAATTCGTATAGCTCTGACTCCACTTCCACCCGTTCTAACTTGCCTGAAAGATTTTGACATGGTTAAAAGCTCTAGACGCCAGTTGCTTCCAACCTATTTTAATGGAAATCGACAGGAGAAGCCTGTGCTCAGCAGTGGATGTCTTACTGCTGATATGATGATGACGATGAGTCATTTTGTCCGTAGCTTTAGATTTCATTACGTAATTCATTGAACAAACAATGGCCGACCATGAGTCAGCGGCAAGGTAATCAATGCATTTGCGTCCGACAGGCATTGTCACTTGTTAATTACTCTTTACTCCCGTGGGCACAGACGACAACGATAGATAGCACTGAAAGTAGCCACATTTCATGTTTAGCAGCATTCTGCAGTCACCACCTTTATTGGAAGTTCAAGATAGAGTTACAAATCTCACAGACGCGAAGGCTGTTTATGGAGGACTTTTTGATTTTGGCAGGTCAAGTTTAAAGAAAATTATATCATACCAGCAAGATGAAGCGTCAATGCGTCGAGAAAGTTACGCAAAGACTGATTAGTTATTGAATGGAGACTATGTACCGGTAAACTTAGTCGCACACGTTGTCCTGGAACGTGTTGAAAGCCGTTGAATGCAAGCTACTTCCAAATGGTCTTATTAGTATAGAAAATCTATTTCAACGACGCTATGGATGCAAGATGCTGTCAACCAATTTAATTGGAAATCTATAAGAAAGTTTAACCAGAGAACTTCCTACGGCTGAGGAAGGGAACGATATGGACTCATTTTGAAACCACGGAATCTTGAATAGTGACGAGTGGAACGATATTATGGAAACTTTTGTTTGTATACAGGTACAGGTATATTATAGGTATATTATATCCGAGAGCTTGCTTGTTGGTGTGCTGGTTTGTCTGTAACTCTTTCACACAGCTACAGAACAACAGATCGACTTGATTTTCGGCATGAATATAATTGAAAGATCGAAAAGAGTCATAGGCTACTTTTTATCCCGAAAAAAATTAGGGCTCTTGTGGAAAACCGCGGGTAAAGATAGTTGTAGATATAGACATCTGCCAATTCTTAGCCTTGATACACTCTATAGTCCAGGAGGTTTCAAGAGTAGTAAGGCACGCGGGCTATCACCGCTGTCCATCGTCATAATGCCCTATCCTCTCTACCATAAATCCACCGTACTTCGCTACTGTAAAGATTTCATCTAAGAGACGGTGTACATTGCTGACAATACTTGTATTATTTAATATTTGAAATAAGTTCAAATTAAAGCAAAATTAAGGCGCCCGCAGATAGCTACGGCCTGCGGCTGTGGTCTGTCAATAGATCTTCATTTAAACATTACGGGCTCTGTGATTGATCGAACCACAATCGTTAGGCCACAGTCACAGGTTCTGTCTGCGAGACGCTTTAATAAAGTCTTGCTCTACCGACAACACGATTAATGATTTTGGAACCACTTTGGAACCCATATGTAGTTTTGTCAGGTGATAAAAGTAATAGAGTGACTATTACTTTTATCACCTGACATCCGAAGAAGAAGAAGATGATGACTATGCCGAAATATGCTTCGGTGATCTGAGTTAAAATCAAACAGTCTGAAACCCGCAATGTATAGCAAACAACTGCATACTCCCGCACCATCCTCAAAACATTTTCAAAGACAAACGCACTAATTGTCTTACAAAATAATACATCAATACGTTATCTCCAGCCGCAAGTACCGGTGGCGCCGGATAGGAACAATTAGAATGGCTTCATGTCTCCATTGTCCTGAGATTTATATCCCAGGCCCGTGGTGAGATATTGGATTGGTATTTAGACCTTACTAGGACACGGAGATTATGTCGTTTATTGTTCAGTGAAATTGTCGTCATTTACTAACAGAAATATTTACAAGAAAGAAGCGTGAACTTGAGGCGGCTTTTGTTTTTTTATACAACGTATGAAATATAACGCATATTAAGAGACGATAACAGTAAATCTATCGACTATCTGGTACTATTGAGGACTGGTTGTAAAGTCACTTGTGTTCATAAATATTTGAATTTAAACTGTTCGTTAGTCACATAATTATAACGATTTCTCCTACTCGTTATAAGCACGGCCGACGCAATTTCAGGGTCAAAACTACAAAAAACCCTGTTCTTTAGTGATTACACATATCCGAAAGCTAGGTATCCGTCTACTAATAGTCTAGTAAACGGCACTTGACAACAATAAACATGTTCTTACAGACGTTTAGTACCTAAATCCTACATGCATGCAAAGTACCTACGTACATGAATGTTTCCGACGTAACGTCGCGGCGCCCAAAGTTTAGGATCTCTCAGACTGGCGTAAAGAAAGCCAGTTATAAGCCGGCTGGATCTACTAATAGCCGCAACAATAGCGGCGATAACCGTCTCACCCCATTAGTGAGAACGCTCCAGGCAATGCCGGTCGACCGGCCTGCTTTAATTATTTATCACGCCTCGGAGCTACTCCTCCATTGCTCCAAAGCAACAAGCCAAAGAGGTTTGTATCCTCGGTTTAAGAATACAAGGTTGATCCTCAAACTCCTTCATTGCTGAAAGCCAAGGAGGTTGTAGGCTTCAACCTTTTATCCTTATCCTTGAAGGAGAAATCGAGGAGTTGCTCCTGGCGCTTCAAGTCGCCGTCACGTTGAAAGTAATTTGATACCTATCTTACTGTCATGTAGTTCTTCACGCATTTTTGCGTTGTAAGCTTCGTGGTTTTACTCGTCATTATATTTTGATGATCCTATTGGTCTAATTAGTATCTGGCACTGAAAGCAGGGGATTTAAAATTCGATTTTGGCCAAAATATTGGCATGATTAATTTAAATAACTCTTCTGAGTCTTGGTGTGAATTAGGTTTTGAACTTTTCTTTGTGTCTTCGGTGGTATCCTAAAGAATCTTACTAAGGAGTTATGAGTGAGAATCGGCATGAACGTTTTACCAAGGAAGTTTTATACGAGATGAAACTTCCTTGCGTTTTACTAGGTATATATCAAGTCAACGAGGAAATTACGACCAAAAAGTTTGTAATTTCACTAAGTAGATAACAATTTATAACCGAATTTTATTTCATATTGTCACAAGTTCCAATTGATTTGATCGCATTTGATGAATAATTGAATAAAAAGTTTCCTTTTTTAGATAATCGGGTAGCCAGAATAGTCGGAGAGCAAAGCCAGAATCAAAATGCAAAAAGCCCGACCATCTCCCGCCGCTCTTGTTCTACACAAATCGTTTTATAATCGTGACTTTACTTTCAAAAGGATAATCGCGGATCGTTTGTTGGAAGGAAATAGTTTTATGGCTACATGTTTATCAAACTACGAGTAAAGACTTCTAATAAATATCTAGAGAATTGATTAATGGGCGCAGTTATGCTTTATGAAGGAAGAAAGCGCTTGCCTGTTTCAAACAAATCATCTTTCTGTAATAAAGGCCGTACTATTTTAACAAAGTTGAGTTATCCTTGTCCTTAATAATATGCAGGGTTACAGGCTAAGTCGACCTATTTCCGTTAAGTGTGTGTAGTTTACTACGTTTCTATCATCTTGGTTCGATTTTTCTCTGAATAATATACCACTTGTGGACGTCGCCTTTAAAAGTTTGAGTAAGTAGGTACTTAATGTTCCAATGTTTTATGAAAGATTAAACAGTCTCTAATATGATATAAGCATTATAAGCAAGACAAGTTAGCGCCTAAAGGTATGGAACTAATCTCTAACAATAGTCTGTACGGCTACGCATAATGTCTTATTTAACTAAATTATTACCTGCGTGATATCCTGAGGGGTAAGTTTTGCATTAAACTAACTTTCATCTCATAGTGCAAGTTCACAAATGATCGTGACACCCATGACTGAATAAATGTCTCACTGTTAGGGTACAACCTAGAAGTCTTCAAATTTCGAGTAAATAAATAGGTATCTACTAGGTAAACGTCTATACCGTAGACTGCATATATGCTTAACATCAGGCAGGATGTAGTCCAAAGCAAGAGTATCCTGTGTATTATCCTATCCTTCTAATAAAATAAACGCGAAAGATTGTGAGTATGTATGGATGTTTGTTACTCTTTCACGCAAAATCTACTGAACGGATTGAGACGAGACTTTGCAATAATATAGCTAATACATTAGAATAACACATCATACTAATATTATAAACGCGAAAGTTTGTGGGGATGGATGTATGTTACTCTTTCACGCAAACACTACTGAACGGATTGAGATGAAACTTTGCAATAATATAGCTTATATATCAGAATAACACATAGGCTATAAATTATAATGATATATTGCGTATGCGGGCGAAGCCGCGGGTAAAAACTAGTAGGATATAAGTTAAAAAGGTATCGTATGAAACGAAGTTCGCCGGGTGAGCTAGTATTATATATTTAAAAAAATACAAACTTATATCTTTAAACGACAGTAGAAGAATTTTGAAATCTAGGAAATCTAGAATATAATCATTATTGAGATATTAACCTTATAATCGCGAATAAAAAAACTGTTGTTCCATACAAAAAGTTCATTGACCACTGACGTCAAACTTATGAAACAGCTGATGTTTTTCAGAACTACTTCGTATGTTTTAAATAAGGGCCTCCTAGTAATTTATATTATAGAGCGTTCGATAGAGACAACACTTTTTACGTTGCTATTAAATTTAGGTACAATGGCGCCTTCATAATTGGGTGTATTGTGTGTGGTGTTATAAGTTACGTGATGGTATATAGAAATTGTACTTAACGTTCAAATGTTATTTAAATATTATGTTTGAAACTAATTTAGTTTCTTTAAGGAGCAGTCATCCTAGAAAATCAAATCCAAAAACCTATTACGGAGTTTTCGAATCTAACGCCATCGCCGCGCGGGTGGTATCCCTAATACCATATTGAACTGTCCAGACGAAAATTTATGTTTTCCTTACACACATTGAAATAAGGTAGAATTTCCCTTAAAACAATTAAACAGCGAGCAGTATAACATTCGAGAGAGGCATAGATATTGGCCCTCAATGGCTGTTGGACATGTCAAACAATTGAAGAATTCCCGATGCAGTAGAGTCGGAATTGGTTTAAACAAATTCGGGATTTGTGAATCTGTTTGAGGGAGAGTATAAGAAGTCGCAAGTGAAATTGAGCCTTAGCGTTGTAGCGGGTGAAGGATAAAATGTGTTGGACTAACGAAGTGGCGATAAGTCCGTAATGGACGGGCTTCACGCCGGAGATGTCATCAGAAGACAAAGGTGTAGAGTAGTTTTATTTGTAGTTATTTTTGGTATTTCTCCAAATTCTTCTCTTCTCTTAAGGTACCTAATTCTGTAGCTTATGCAAGTAGCAACAATACAAATACAAGTAACTCTTTATTGTATACACAAAATAAAAAGAACTATAACAACAGTGAAATTCTTAAGCAAGTACAACACTAGGCGTCCTCATCGCTAAAAGCGACCTCTTCCAGGTAACCCATGGCAACAACAGACTATATTGATGTCGAGTGACAAAAAAACAGCAGAACAGAGTTGCTCATGAAAATTTTGAGCCAGTCGTGAATGTACGGTATACAGAGTTATAAAAGCAATGCTTGTAAGCATTGCTTTTATAACTCTGGAAAGTGTCTGGAAAGATGCCATAGCATTCGGCCACCAGACATCATCGTCACCAGTGCTGCCACGTCATAATCGGATACCCGTGGGATGAGTTTAAGCCGGAAACATACTATCGGACTCGGCTTACGGACGCGACTGACAGCCGCGACTGATAGATATCTAGATAATGAATGTACACTGAGTCGTGCACACTATCGGACATAAATCGCGGACGTCACCTTGGGCTGACCTTGAGCGTTCGGACGTCTGAGAGCGATCTGGCGCGCCGGATGTTTTAAGACGTGCACACTGCTAAGTCGTGGCTGTCAATCGCAACCGTCAGCCGCGTCTGATAGTATGTTTCGGGCTTTATGGTTCTAGTGGAGCCTGTGTTTATCGAATAGCCCTCGCCATCACGCCAAAAGCTACCGCAATCCCTTAAATCCCTTTACTCTAAGGCGTGGCCAACGAATTAAAGTGCGCGCTACACAAGTCGGCGGATGGGATGTTAGGCGGAGAACGCTGCGCAAAAGGCAAAATATAGGTATCCGCGAGGGCCAGAGAGACGCGCACTATTCCTCTAGTGCCGCAAGGCGGGAAAAGTAAGTCTGACAAGAGGAAGACGGCGAAAACGGCACACAAAACAAGAGAAAAGACAGAAAAATACCATAAAATAAAACAAGCTTTCAAATGATGTATATATCATCTTGGTTCGATTTTTCTCTGAATAATATACCACTTGTGGACGTCACCTTTGAGGTATAAGATTTATTTTCACACGTTCTAACTGCACAAGCTGACATTTTTTCAATGAGCACTTCGCGCAGCGGATTCAATCAGATGACTGTTGAAATATCGATTGGTAAGTGGTTTTTATAAACGTGTAAGAATTATAGTTCTCATACCATGACAGAGGGGTGCGCGCGTAGAATTCTATTCCCGAGGATAACTCTTCCAAGACTATTACACAAGCACCAGTAGTACAAACACAGTAGATAAACAGACAGTCAAATGATGGTGGTAAATAGTCTACGGTAAACTTTAATCTTATAATTCAAGAAAACTTTTTTGCTATTTCTTTTTTAAGTAATTTGCCCATTTTGGGCATGCTAAATTAAGCCTTTAAGGCCATACCGCCTCGTCATATGTATGTAATGTTCTGACTCTTCTTCTTAGTAAAGCAGTGGAGACTTTACTAGAAGCGTAGCGTTTAGAAGAAACTTTTTTTTGCTGTAAAGCTCGAAACATATTATCGGATGCGGCTTACGGACGCGACTGATAGCCGCGACTGATAGGTGTCTAGACTATGAAAGTACACTGAGACGTGCACACTATCGGACATAAGTCGCGGACGTCACCTTCGGACAACCTTGAGCGTTCGGAAGTCCGAGAGCGATCTGGCACACCGGATGTTTTAAGACTGTGCACATTACTAAGTCGCGGCTGTCAGTCGCGTCCGTCAGCCGCGTCCGATAGTATGTTTCCGGCTTTAATAATGGTCAATTTTTGAGGTGTAACTTTGTCAGTATAAGTTAATAAGTCAGATATTTGATTTTTTGTAAATTTCAACTCGGAAACCTTCACGCGTTTCCGAGTAAGGAGGTCTTGACAGATGTACAGACGGAGAAGGTTCAGTTTCATATTTTTCTGAGGTACGATAATAGATTTATAATGTAGGTAATGGAAACTGAAAACTATATTAGTCTCCATGGCTCGGATCCCTCAAGTAACAAATTTGAGACCTACTTTGCCCTAAGTTATGTTTAATTAATATAACGCTATGTGTAGTACGGTTCAAACTTACTGGCAACTCGACAAAGGTGAGTCATTTGCGCAGTAACAAAATAAGCGGGCCTTAACTTAAACAGTTTCTAAGTACGCAGAGGCTTGGCAACTAACAATCTTATTAATACTTTACCAGTAATAAAATAAAAAAACATTTCTTCTACTACGGTTTAACTTAACAATTTATAATGAATGAATGTAAAATTTAATATCTATCCGTAGAAGTTGCCTTTTCAGCATAGGCCTCCCCTAGTCCCCTCCAGTCTTCTCTATCTATTGCTTTTGTCATCCAGTCAGATCCAGCTCTATCTGTGAAAACATCTTTCCATATTTTCTTCCTTGTTTTCTTTTTCCGTCCCGTGGGGTCCATTATTTTACTTTTTGTCCATCTTGAGTTCTCAAGTCTACAGATATTTCCTGTCCAGTTCCTATTAAGTCGTCGTATCCTTTCTTTAGCATCCGGTTCCTTAGTTTTTGACCTTATGATTTGGTTGCTTATTTTGTCTGAGAGCCTTATATTTAGCATGCTCCTCTCCATCTTTCTCTGACAGATTGCTATTTTTTCTTCGTCTTTTTTCCTCAAATACCATGTTTGGCACGAGTAACTTAAGCAGGGCAATATAGTTATTTCGTATACCTTCCTTGTTATGCTCATTTTGATTTCTTCATTCTTCATAATCTCTTTTAGGCTTACTAGGATGACTTGCATAATCTCTTTTTTTCCATGGAAGATTTACTGGAGACTTTTCCAGTAAATGACGCCAAATGTTGTCATATATCTATATATCGTTGGCCAAGGTTATATTATAGCAGCTCAATAGTTTTCTAGGTTGCACTAAGCTTACTATGCCAGCTTATACCGATGATTCAAATCTATCAAACCAAATTACATATTTGTAAGCTCTGGCAACATTTGCCTACAAACAAAACTGTTCAAACCTAGCTATCAAAACCCAATTACCGGACAACACAGCCGTGTTATATTAATTAACGGTGAAGGGAACGTGAAAATGAAATCATTAAATGCAACACAACACTGTTAGTTGTCAATTAATCAGTTATCGTTGTAGCAACGTACGAAATAGCTAGTTAATCGCGGATTAAGAGCTGTGCCGTGTTCCTCGTTATTTTAGTTGATAGCGTATAGTGATCGAGTAAGGCACAGAATAACTTATAATTAGGTTCTTGACTAATATTTGGGCGTTACCTAATTTAAAAGGTACAAATAGAGGCGGATGGGAGAAATGCGGACAGACGAGAAGGCACCGAGCCGTTTTGCCTCTGCTTTTTGTGGGGAAGAGTAACAAGAAAGTTTTCCGTTCATATAAGTTTACGTCTCTCTTATGGATGTTTTTCTACCATAATTGTGGCGAAGACAAGTACATTTCATTTATGGTATGGATAATATGGATATGCAGCCTAAAAGTTATCCGATCAACACAACTCTTTCTGTCTTTTTCAAACGATGATTTAGTAACTTCACCACTTTCCTGAATATTTACAAGATTATTTTTTGCAAAAATTAGCAGGACCGACTTTACTCGTGTACAGAATTCGCGAATATTTTGCACGGATCGATGTAGCATTTTTCACATTATTGTTGATTTATCAAAAGTGGCTCAGTCGATTTTTTTAAATAGGACCAATTTCAACGTATACCTACTCTTTCCAATAAAAAAAGAATTATTGATATCGGACTACTACGAAAAAAGTTATGCGTGGTTATACATAAAAAAAAAAAATATACGCGTCGAATTGTATACCTCCTCCGGTGGTTCGTCGGTCAAAAATATAAATTATTATGGTATAAGTAATCGAGCATATTACTTAAATTGGGCACCACCTTGTACAATATTGTATTTTTATGAAGAAAAATTTTGCAAAACTATCTGCTTCACGTCTACGTTATAATAAAAATAAAACAATCGATAGCGTGTGTGAAACCAATAATAACCCTCACTGGGGCAGCCAGCCATACCTATCCACCATAATTTGACCGAGTCGCTTTTCATGAGCAGGCCTAAGTTCAGCAATAAAAGGCTGGTACAGTACAGTAAACAATAATAACAATGCTAAAGTCATATAAAATACACGAAGTCCTGTGTCGTGCCTCATGCCTTTATGTGGTACCAGTCGGGAGCTCCATAATTGATATGTCTGACAATGCCGATTAAAATAAATACTTATATGGAATCAATTGCAAACAACATAGTTCCCTAGTGAGTAAAGCCTAATTGGAACAATAAATCAAATGGTTTGTTTTGAACACGTGGAAAATTTAAACAAACCAAACCAAGTATTTGATTGTGATTGATTTGAAGTTAGTAGTGTGGATAAATTATTTTGTCAAGCCAAGTATTCTGAGGTAGGGCACTATGTCCTCTAACGGTGACCACTGCTTCAAATTGTGTGAAACTATCAAAAATATATGAGAAAAAACTACAAATCAGACTATTCATCGATAGACGAAAAAACATAACATAGTTAGGTATATTCACCAATCAGCACTGGGCTAGCTGATGGCCGATGGGGCAGTAACGTTCTCGAAATGAGACCACGCACCGGTAAGCGCAGCGTAGGACGTCTACCAACCAGGTGGACCGAAGATATTATTAAGACCGCAGGAACGCGCTGGATGCAGGCAGCTTCCAACCGGGCTTATTGGAAATCTATAAGGGAGGCTTATGTCCAGCAGTGTACGTCCTACGGCTGATATTGATGATGATGACTAGGCTAGATGTGTGTATAATGTGGTCAAATTGCCATTCGAGGGTATCTCGATGTTCAGCAATGGAATATTCAAAAGCCGGTACAGTACAAGTACAAAAATATAGGCACATGAATAACTTATTGAAATATACTTCAAACATGAACTTTTAGAACATAATTTGAGAGCATTTCAGAGCTTGTACTACAAACTCTCAAGCTCTTAACAACCCTGTATGGGTTCACTTTGGCATCCCACCTAAGGCTTATAGTATGTACGACCCCTCATAGTTTTCCGTAACTTGTTACTGTGTGTCGCGAAACATGTAGGCGTTAACACAAATTGACACTTAAATTTCTTAATTACATCAAGTGCAGAATTGTGCACTTAGCCGCCTTTCTAGTAGGTAGGGTGGATAGATTTGATGCTACTGAAACCAGGACAAAGTATTATTATCGAACAATCACTTTAAATGAATCAAACCATTTGTTAACGATTTAACCTACCTACTTGCATTAAGTAAGTAAGTTCGTATAGGCTTAGTATCAGAGTTTTTGAGCTGTGTGAAGGTCTCTGACATGCCTAAACGATTATTACAACTGACTGCATTAACCACTTTATTAATCAACCTAGCGTTACTTCGGAGTATTTACTCCATGTTTTGTCTTTAGCTCTCTTTGACAATTTTAATTCACAAAAGACAAAACACATATTTTTGTGAACTCAAAATTAACACTAGTTCCAATATTTTGAGATCCATTTTAAATGGAACTAGTGTTGTAAATTATTTACAGTACATCATGAAACAGTTAATGGTACTAGTAGTGACGAACCGCAAGCTCTGCGTTTATCTACTAACCGTAAAGGTATATTTTTTCAAAATTTTACAAACATTTTAGTCTTTCACTGTATGTAGGACTTGTAGGTATTATATAAAAATGTAATGTAAACTGTAAAGATTTTCCACTCACCTGGGAAAGCTACGTCAACTTAACATCTTACTAAAAAGCATTTTACGAGTGTAATTTTAAAAAGTCTCAGTTTAAAATAATCGTGCTGTTTTGCTTTGACATTCAATGAATGTTAACCGACTTCCTTTGCGACTAGGTATATTCGCAAGTTTAGTTTTGTCCCGGTAAAATCATCGGAATGGTTACCCTATTTATGTGTGTTCCCCAGTGCTCTATAACGATAATAAGTGACATTTTATTTCGAAGCTAAGCTCTCCGTAGTCCAATAAACACCGGGTTTTATAAGCGTAAATACACGACCATTGAGAATTCCTCCTATAATATGAGTTGGCCACGAAACTATCACACGCATATACGAAACATACTCGTAAAACTACATTCTACATTTATTGACATCGGTTTAATACCTGGATATGGCTTTATTTCGCATTGAAGGCCAATATATTTATAATGTAAATGTTTTTCGGATGTTCTTACAAAAGACTTCGAAGCGCTCACTAGTAGGAAATAATTTTTAAGTCACTTCTTATATCTACTTTGGTAACTATTTAGATTTTAGTTCCTGAGGCTTTAATATGAGTTTGCATTAGAAAACGGAAACTATTATCGTTTTCATCTGGCTCGTTACATTTTTGTTAGATCCTCCTAGTTTCTGCCAGCTCATTAGACTGCTTACCTGAAAAATTTTGTTCTTCGTTTTACTGTGCCCAAATACATACCGTAAACAGGGGTTACTTTGTGCCTTAGGTCAAACTTTGTGACACACCCACTTTTCAGAATAAAATCTGAGTAATTTTTTTATATTTCATTTTGAACGCGTATAAATGATATTTTTTTAAATGAAAATACCTTACAAACGTTTTTGAGCATAGTACAGTTTCTTTGTCTCTGTGATGAATTTACTGTCAAACAAGTTTTCGCGGAATTCTGTGAGGTCTGCAAACTTTGTCCTGCCAAGAAAAAACTAAGCGCCTTTGAAGACTACGGGTATGTTTTTCTTATGTTAAATTTATAAGAGATAAAGATATAGAAATATTGTTTTGATTGCTAAAATATTTACAGAGTTTTTTCGTAATTTGTAAAAAATCACTACATCAAGGGGGAACTTTGAGCCAAAATATCATACATTTATAGATACATATTATGAAGGCGATTATGTTATTATCAATTAAGAAGGCCAATATTTCCCGAGAAAAATAACATCCAAAGACAATAAAACCCGTTTGATCACCACTATGGCAAAGGGTAATACATTTTGGAAATGGCCCGAAAAACGTGATGAAATATGATACCAATCAAACAGAATGATAAAAAATCATGGGAACTATACTGCTAACAAAAAGGGGTTATTATGACGTCCCAGAATACCAAGATTTGTCTGATTTTATTTTGTAAATAATTGATGTATTTTTTATAAACTACAAAAAAGTTTTTGTTGTATAATTTTTTTTTGTTGTACAATTTTCAATTTATACGATTGTATTATGCGCTAAGATGTTGCAGAAATAGCTAAACGGGGTTTATTCGTGCCTGGGTTTGTTCAGTATGAAGTTATAGGTCATTTAGTGATGTGGCATAAAGTAACCCCACACCCGGGGTAATTTTGTGTCTCACTTTGAAAGGTTACAACACAGGGAAAAATGCTTTTTTGGCTAACGCTAACATTCTAAATCGATTAACTATATCGCCAAGATGGTAAATACGTGTTTAGTTACGAAATACAATAACATACAAAAAAGTTATTTGCAAAAAACCTCAAAAACTGTCACAAAGTAACCCCTGTTTACGGTACCTCTAAGATCTTTAAGGGTCCAGAGAATACCGTAAAGGATACTATAGGGTTATAAATGATAGAGCTTTCACAGAATCCTTCAACGCCATGTGACAGGAAATTGGCGCCGACCGATAGAGATGTAGTTCCATTTATCATAGATGTAAGAAACATATGAATTAGATTTAAGGGTCGCATGATCTGCGCTCGAGTTTGTTCTTAAAGTGGAACCACCTCCAATAAAGACGCAACATAAAACAAAATACTTTGAATGATACTATTGTGACATTTGAACTTAGTACTTAAAGTACTAAGTTAGTACTACAAGTATTTACTGAGCGTCTAGTGAATGTAAATGACACGTTACCAAAATGCTGGCGTTAATTTGCGTAACGTATGAGTATTAATATGTTATACTCAGCGTGACAATTTTACCAGCATGGATGGCAGACTGTCAAATTTGGCAAAGCAATGGATTTGAGCATTTGAATTATATTTAGACCATTCATGGTCTGTGGATGATTCAACTGTTTTTTATGTAGTAGTAGTATACGAGTAAGTCGTTTTATTGTATTCAGTTGTAGTTAAAACACTTGCTCTATTAAAAAAGCAGTCTATTTATAAGCAGATAGCATTTTACCGAGTGATTTGAAGGCTTATCCTCCATCTTTCTCACATCCATACGATGGATAGAGATGTAGCTCAGTTTATATCATCAAGCATCGCCGGGCAGCGATTAATTCCCGACGACCACTAAAGGAGGTGTTTCTGCCGCGATCGATCAACTGGCGACCAGGGAATCCATTTATTGCACCTAGGTTGGAGTATGTCACAAGTGACGGCAGAGTTAGATTATCAAAAAATATTGGACGCGTAAAGAAAATATATTTTTTTGCAAAAAATAAATATTCCGCGCGAATATTTCGCACGGATCGATGTAACATTTTTCACATTATTGTTGATTTATCGAAAATGGCTCAGCCGATTTCGATACAATTTAAATGGAACTAATTTCGAAGTATATTCTTTCCAATAAAAAAACATTGAAATCGGACCACTACGAAAAAAGTTACGCGTGGTTATACATAAAAAAATACATACGCGTTGAATTGAGTACCTCCTCCGGTTCGTCGATCAAAAATAGGTACATGTCTACAATTTTTCGATAAATCTATTTGACGGACTAATTATATCTTTTAGTCATCATGCCTATTATATTGACTTGGATCCACTATATTATACCAAAACATCTTGTCGCTATAGTCACAAAGTCACAAACGCCACGATTGAGATTTTTATGACATATTGTCATGGTGGGCTAGGCTAAAATATAGTATGAACATGTTTTGTAAGATACAGCAATATTTTGTATAATAATAGCAAAATAATGTTTTGCTTACTAGACGTTTAGTCACTGTGTCGTGTCGTGGAGACTGAAATTTTAAAGTTTACAATTGTTGTGAAACATCCAGTGTTTAGCTTTGAACTAATGACTGTGTTCAAAGCTCCACAGCCTAAACGGGGACTATATGTTTGCAACATGAAAAACGAAGTATAAAAACTTCATTAATTTCGACAAAATATACAAAAGAATTATAGTATTGCTGTATTTTCCGAGATTTCGAGTTAGTCGCGTAGTAAAACTTTGTAATAATAACAATGAGAATATATACCTCAGAAAGTCCTTGCAATTTGCAAACGACACGAGTTTGAAAGAGAAGGGGTTATATTATTTCATCATGGTATGTGTGGTACGATGGTACTACTGACAGAAAACCCGCTACACTCCGCTACAGCATGGTTCCGTGCTGTGATACGTCACATTTCTGTACTTTTTTCGTGAATAAATTCAACACTTTTTGTCATTGAAGCATTGACAGTATCAAAAAAGTACTGTCAATGCATTGAAGTACCATACCTACACAATCATTACTTTTTGTGGCTAGGTCACACACGCTTGGTTTTTACTGGTTTTTGTTCTGAATTATCCGCTAATCCCTTACCCTTTGAATCTCATTTGGTTAGTCTTAATCAATAAACTGGAGATAACAGAAAATGTAGATTTGATAACGTCATTTGCTAGATGAAAGCTCTGCCCATTTGAGCGGCAGAAAACAGATTCGAAGCGATCTGAACTTGAAACTTTATTAGAAACTTAATTCTCAATCAATTTGAGTCATAAATAAATTGTACAAGAACGATGAACCTTTTTTGCATAGAAACTAGCTTCTGTAGGGTATGTCAAAGTAAATAAGTTCATTGCCTTTACAAGAAATGTGGTGCCTCACATATCAGAAGATCTTTATTGCCGAAATTGTTCGTTACACACAGATGTTTTTAAACGGTTTTATTTTGTAAATAGTTTGTATCAATCTATTTCGGGTGTGCAATATAAAAGTCGTATGACCCAGACTGTAAACTAGAGTCAAATTTACATTTTTAGACCGTAATATGATAAAAAATGACATTTCTATAGGTAGGTACATTATAATTATAATAACACTCGGAATCAGGGTAGAAGATTGGCACGAAGTCACCTAGGATAAAGATACATAGGTAATGGGCGACTATATGGGCGAAATAGTATCAGAGTCCATAGCACATTTTGGGTAGCGACACTAAATGTGCCAACAAAGATAAGTAATATTGTTACGAGATGAGTTCTTGGATAATAAGTTTAAATGCAGATTATTCACTCTGCACTTTATTGCACAAAATCACAAACACGACACAATTTATTCGCACTAAATATTGTACTTCACAATTATACTGTTATACACAGTAATACACACACACTAGTCACCGAGCTCTGCACTTGAAAACTTGAGATGATCTCGCTCCGACGGTAAACAAAATAATAATGGCGTCGAATTCTCTCGCATAATTGAGACGATTCTGGAAATAATAGGCGCTGTTGTGTTGACTAATAAGTAAATAAGTCATCATAAAAGTTCTCTGAATTTTATTGTTCTTCAATAGACAAAAAAAAAACAAAACAAAATAACACAATTCACAATACCATCGTAAACAAAACCACAGCTACAGCTTATGTCATAGTTAGTAACGCCCGCGTAAAAGTAAATAAGCTGCAGCGTACGTCGTAGTTAGTACGCGTTTATCGCGTGACAATACAACTAATAATGATTCAGATTCCAGAAAAGATCAACAGTCAGAGTTTATAAACTATCTGAAGGCTTCTGAAATGACTGCAATACTGAAATAACAGAAGCCTGTAATTAGATAATGTTCGACTACGCGCGACGTAAGACGTCCACCCACTAAGTAGACTGATGATATAATTAATACCTTAAGAACACGCTAGACACAAACGGCTACCATGGTCTTATTCTAAGTCAATCAGGGAGACTTATATCCAACCGAGACCGTCCTACGGCTAATACGATGAATGATGCTATCTTCAACCATTACAGAAACTAATCTATTATTTATAAATAACTTGAGAAGATGCTCTTCATAGCTTACAGAAGTTAAGCAACGTTCAGCACGGCCAGTCATCGGATGGGTGACCGCAGCAAGCTTATTCAACTGCGCGCTGTCGTGACTCGGATGACACGCCAAATTTTGGGTCTCGGTTGTTTTGACCCATTAGCCATGCTATCCAGAGATGATGTAGATAAATGTGAGATTTTTATTACAATAAAATAATTTAATTTAATTTTAATGACACTAGGGCTAGCCACCCACCCCATACGAACTCACTAAGTATATGTACTTATAAAGGTCGAAGGAAGACTCATTAGCCTACTAAGTTAGAGTGAAACCGCAAGTAATCGTTACTAATAACGCCGTCGCCGGTTGTCGCACTATTCTAATTATATTGTATTCTTTTATTGTTATATTTTAAATTGTGTGAACAATAAAGCGTTTTCTATTCTATTCTAATATTATAAATCCAATAGTGTGTTTTCTGGTTTGTTTGTCATACTTTCACGCAGCAACAGAGAGACGAATTGACTTGGGTTTTTACACGATATACTTAAGAGGTCAGAAAGTGTAATTTAAGATACTTTGGTATATATATCTTAGAGAATTTAAAGGATCCTGAGGGATACCGCGGGCAAAGCATAGTATCATATCCATACTATCAAGTAGGTAAATTATCGTGTCTTTCACAACAATCAAACAGGTATATATAATCGAGGGGTCGGCTAATTTTAAAATAGCTTATAAATCATGCAAATTAAAGCTTGCGCTGGTTTCGCCATTAACACCTTTTGACTTTTAACGAATTCCGAACAAATTGAACGCTTTGTGCCGTGATTATCGGACATTATTTTGACGGATTGCTGCGCTGTTTTGGATTGGTTCAATCATTTGTGAAGTTGTAGATTTATATCTGGTTTCAAAAACATGTTATTTTACAAAAAATACTTATATCCATTACCTATAGAATTTTTGTTTACGTTAAATACATACTAGCAAAGCTGCTAAGTATTTTTTATGCAGAATAGGCCTAGAGGGGAAAGTAAAATTGAATTTAGAACATCGTGTGCACTAAGTTTGTGAATTTGAATCATCAAAACCTATTTACTTCTATCTTCATGGCGCCGAATTTTTCATACAACCTGTTTTTAATTTCTTGAAAACTCTGTTTGGTGTACTTTTTTTTTAATTTGCTTTGCACGGGCCATTTTTTTCATGTCATACTGTTAAGACCTTGTTGTTTTTAAACTTTCGCGATTTGAACACATTATTATTTTATACTATGGGACTATCACCCTTCGTGGGTAGGCCTACGTCCTGCAGTGGACTATTAAAAAGGCTGGTACAGTACAGTACACTACTATGGGACTAATTTTATTGTGCACTAATGCGCGCAATGATGTTAAAACTTGTTTTGTAATTATTCTCTTTGCCTTATATTAATAATTATTTTTTGCAAAAAATAACATGACCGACTTCACCCGTGTACAAAATCATTACATGTACGCTTGAATCTTTAAAACTACGCAACGGATTTTGATGCAGTTTGTTTTAATAGATAGAGTAATTCAAGAGAAATGTTTATGTGTATAATACACTTGTGCGAAGCCGGGGCACATCGCTAGAACGCAAATATTATGCACGGATCGATGTAGCATTTTTCACATTATTATTGATTTGTCAAAAATGGCTCAGCCGATTTCGGTAATATTTAAATGAGACCAATTTCGAAGTATATTCTTTCCAACAAAAAAATAATTATTGAAATCGGACCACTACGAAAAAAGTTATGCCTGGTTATACATAAAAAAAAATATACGCGTCGAATTGTATACCTACCTCCTCCGGTGGTTCGTCGGTCAAAATCAAGAAACTTGAAAATAAGTGAATGGCTTAAAATTAGTGATTCTGGCGACGAGGAAGTTGTGTTTGAGAACAACGGAATTGACTGAAACTGTTAATAGTCTGCAAATGAGCTTTCTCCCTCAACAATCACACGAGAAGTATTGTACCAGGTATTTAAAGCCCTGCAAACGTATATAAGTAGACGACTTTATTATTTCCTCGCTGAGGTGGGATGAAAAATTACGTGTTGCACTCAAGTGCAAATATTTTTTACCTTGTGCTCTTTTAATTCCTTCGCTAACGTTCAGGATTCAAATTTTAGAATCCTTCGCTTTCTCGGTCATCAAATTGAGCACGCGGTTAAAAAGCAACTTTGTACTCTTGTATAACAAATAACTATTAGGTACGTGTGTATTTGTATTTGAGATTTATTATAGAAAATAACATAATATTTTTTTTTAATTTCGGATAGGTTCGCGTTTGACTACACACTGCCTGATGTTAAGCAGAAGTGCGGTCTAGGGTGTAGCACGCTTACCTAGAAGATACCTATTTACTCGGGATTTGAAGACACCCACGTTGTACTTTAACGGGAAGACAGACCCAGGCAAAGCGTTCCACATTCATGATATTTGCTTATTACTTTAAATATGTTCAAAATAATAAAAGTAATTCACTTTACCGTCTTTATTTGTAAAGGGCTATTGACAAAAAATACAATAGCTTGAGTCACGCCTTTGTGACGCAGTAATAACCCTCGTAGTAACTATCATGTAATCTATGGAACCAATTGTTGGCGAGGAAGTTTCGAGTGTTTTCATTCATGTTATTATGATGTTTATTTTGCCAGAACAATGGGCGCGACCTCGCGACTTTTCAAGAATCACCGAGCGATTTCTAAAGGTTCATATATAAATACGGTGACGTCCTTTACACGACAGTTCAGTTCGATACTAGCGGCCAAAGAGTGAACACGAGTTAGTCAGTAGTCAACAGTGCATTGTGTACAATAAAGTGAATATTCTGGATATTCGGCATTGCATTCGTGTATCCAAATACCCAGTGGGTGACGATTGGTGTCATAGGTGGTGTATATATAAAAATGCTGTCAAGACCCTACGACGACGAAGCGGCTCGCACCAGGATTCAACGCCGATAAGAGGAACCTCGCCGATTGGAGGAACAGGAGCGCAGACAGGAGGAAGTCGACCAGAGTCGCTTAAAAGACAGCTTGCTATTAGTTCAAGCCAGTGATTCCGAAGTACCTACTTACTTCAATCATTGCGTACATATGAAATGCGTGACGTTTCGAAAGCGTTGCTGGTCGACTTCCTCCTGTCGTCGCTCCTGCTCCTCCAATCGGCGGGCTTCCTCCTGTCGGCGCTGACTCCTGGTGCCAGGCGTTTCTTCGTCGTATGGTGTAAACGGTATTTTTATCTATCCAGCGCTTCTGACACCAATTTTTACGCGTTGAGTATCTGTATAAATAGATCCAAAGTCGATTATTCTGAATATGCCTTTTATTGTATTAAATGCACTGTCGATTAATTTTATTAACTCGTTTTCGCACTTTGATCGCTGGTATTGAATTGAACTGCCGCGGAAATGTTACCCCGTCTGTAAGAACCAGATTTTTCTAGAAAGTTCTACATAAATCTAGAACAGCCCCGCAAAGTCGCTATTGTTCTAGCAGAAAAAAACAACAAAAAAATTGAATGACGGCACAACTATCACAGATTACTGGCATTGTGCTAATAGTTACTTATTATATTTATTTATACTGATTTTTTTATTTACAAAAATTGCACCTAATTCATAAAATTATTTACCTATATAAGTCAAACAAACTTGTAAAATAATTTTATCAATAAATATGACTATGACTATAAATAATATCTACCGACCTCTGTCACATTGCAATATGTACCAAGATAAACATTGATGGCGATCAGGTAGGTACTCTATCAAATGTAGTGTAAATAGCTACTAATTGCTTTATGCCTCAAACAATACAAAACCGTTGCCGAAGTATGAGAATGTAGTGTTTTTTCACAGTGAAAATTAACTTCGTCAGCTCTGCATGGTCTATCGGTACTATCGACTTTGATTTGCTTGAGTTCCCGTGCGCTTTTATACTATCGTCTTTAGCTTTGACACTTTCAAAGGGGTCATTCCTGTAAGTTCTACTATTAGTTCTACTAGTAGAACTACCGGGATAAAATTTTCCCCATAGTGCTACGGTAGGACTACGAGGAAGAAATTTTCCCGGTAGTTCTACTGTAGAACTTTTCGCTTTCTGGGCTCATAAGGTCGAATTTGTTAAAATTCAAAGCTCTCTTTAACATTCATAAACAGAAGAATCCATTTAGCATTTTGGCTTCTGTTTTCTTACTTGTAAAGTTAACCTTTTGCTCTGATTGTTGATTAGTTTCTGTTCAGCAGCTCATAACCTACAATGTAACGAGACGTTTGGACATTACGCCGAAGCACAGAAGGCGATTTGCAATCCTGTTGGTTTCTGGGACCACCGGCGAGGGTTTTAGTGGCTCTTTACATGTAAATAGAGCCTTTAGCTGCACAAATGTGGCGCGAGCGATTGTGCAATGTGAATAATGCATTACAAAAAAATATTTATCTAATACCTGTATTGATAGAGAAAATGAAAGTTTATTAATCAAACTGATCATCAATTCAATTGTAGAGTATCGACTGGACATAGGCTTTCCCTAGATATTTCCAAAAGAACCGATTGTAAGCGCCTTGCATCCAACGCGATCAGCGATTTAATAATCAAGATATTTGAGGCATAATATACAATATCTACAACAATTTTGGCAGACATCTTTTGACTTAACTTTAACTAATTAAGTAGGTAGGTAATTAATATCTTTCAAGTATCTGCCGCGGAGGAGTGCGGAAGCGTGCCCGTAGCCCCGACACATGGCGCAGTGGCGGAAACACCCCAGGTTTTTAGTGGGTATGCCATCGACTAGCGGTGGATACTCCCACATAACCACCGGCCTCCCCAGGTTTGGTGGTATCCATAAAGGATTTTCCTGGGTCAAAAAAAAAAAAAAAGGTAACTAGGCCATAACTACAATAAACAGTAGTAATATTAAAATGGCGTAAATATACCGCTGGAATATCAAATTGTTCTTGATTGTCTCTGAGGTAGAACAAGCAAGCCAACTTAGCCAACCTCATTCATCAAGGCATACAGAAGCCAAGCGCTCCGAGCTAATTCATGCGCGCCGCAGGTCGTCAATTGGCGCTGGGACCAGCACAATCAACCTCCATACTCGTAATTACAATGAAATTATTCAGCCTCGTTGCCTTACAGGACACCGAACTATTCATTACACGGATTACACCCATTACTCCATTCAGGCATTCAGCTTGTGAACTCGAAAATCATACATTACACGATTTACACGAATATATGCGTGAGCGTGATCATATTTGTTCGGGCATTGTCATCGGGGCCGATAGGATCCGAAGTTAGCCGAACGCGGCCGAACGTCCCCGATACGCATCTCTTCGCGAGCGCATGACATAGATAATCTTCACCACCCGCCGCGCGGTCCGATATAATATGGCGAACTTAATAAATGCCCATTAAAATAAATTGTTTGGCATTGTGAGCTTCCGATTCGCGTGCCCGCCAATGATTGCATACCTTATATTACCTCGACTATAAAGCATGATAGTTATTTATGTCCTTAACTATGCCCATAAAGAATGGTAATATGGGCGGAATGCCAATTACAGTTATAAGCAATAATAGCAGTTTATTCCTCTTTTGTTGCGTCTTATTTGGGTATATTTGCCGGCCTTCCTGTTTTCTGAGACATATTTGAAGACTCTTCTAAGTCTATGTGCTTCATCTTTGATTGCAATTTGTTTGCGATTAAGCGAATTGGTGGAAAAACGCGAGGATCCGCCACAAAAAAAATGGAAACCATTGTCAGTAAAAACACGTATAGGAGCTGCATCGAAAACATTCTACTATGTACAATACTTTCCGATATAGATACGGTAGTGATCCTCATAATAATGTATAATATTAATGATACGATTTGCATGAATATATACTATTATTACTAAGTATGATGATAAAAAAAACTCGCCATCCATCGAAAATTACACATTGTCAAAATAATTAAAAACCTGTTTTAGCATGTGCTAATGAAGCTCTTTTATATGATACCTTACGTGATACGATTTACTCACTTTGAATTTTGAACCCATATTTTGTGAATCTAGGCCCTATTATTTTTTGTGATTGAAATAAAAATGTACAGTTTTCAGATTTATTCCTATATGTGTACTCTGAGATAATGCTTTTCGCCAAATTTCATAGTCCCATGTCAACGAGAAGTATCCTGTAGGTTTTGATTTTTGTGAGTGTCGAAATATGCGGTTATTTACGACATAAACGGCACTAACTTTTTTATACGATAACTGAGAAGATTTTTTAACAAAACTGCAAGATACCATAGATATACAGTTTAAATTTCATCTCAATATCTTTACGCGTTCCCGATACGCGTTTACGAGATAAATAATCTTGACAAACGGACAGACGGACAACAAAGT
The DNA here is from genome assembly GCA_949316475.1 of Hypomecis punctinalis. Taxonomy (NCBI): domain Eukaryota; kingdom Metazoa; phylum Arthropoda; class Insecta; order Lepidoptera; family Geometridae; genus Hypomecis; species Hypomecis punctinalis. Next base: position 22,329,213 of record OX438801.1, on the reverse strand, counting down.
GATCCTATAGGGTTCCGTTTTTCCTTTTGAGGTTCGGAACCCTAAAAAACAGCAAATCACGTGGAAAATCATCGAAAACCTATTAAAATGTTACTTTCATTTTATTATGTTTTGGTAACGATTATCCTTTAGGCGTGTATAAAAATTAAACTTGACAGATCTTAATTAGTTGAGCTTGTAACCCATTATCTTTTAATATATGAGTGATAGATCAATTGAAAAGACATGTAGGTATATTTTTAACCAGATACTTAGATCTAAATGCTAGATCTGTCAATTTAGGCCTTCAACACCGAGAATGATCTTAGTAAGTACGAAATTAATGAAATGATGCTACATCAGTGTTTGCTCCATAGATGGTAGAAAGAAAAGAATACGCTTTATGGTTGAGACGTCAATAATCTTTGTAAGATAAATTTCTGTAAGTTTGTGAATTTTGCAAAGCAGTACCTTATATCATGATAGCATATCCATAATAATCCATATTATTCATTGATATCACACAATCGCAATTACGTAAAACTAAACTACCTATTACCTACTTAGAGCAATGTCTATGCATTTTTGGCGTCATTTTTGCGGTGATATGATTTCATATTTTTAACTTTTGGGCACTTCCTATCTCATTCTTTATTCCCTCTTCAAATCTCACATTACAACAATTGGCGGAAAATCTTAGAGGCGGAGTGTACTTTTCGAAGACGAATTGCTTTACAACGAATCCTCATTCATCCATGGTTTCCTTTTAGCTGATCTCACGTCATATGTAGTGTTACAATCAAACATGATGTATCATCACTAATTGGCTCCTGTCCATCCTGATGGCTGATAACAGACAGACATATTTCCACTAGCCCACTCGTCAAACAGGTGTGGGCTCCCGGATCTCGTATAAGATAATCGCTTTAGTATAAATTATTAGTTCTTTTATAACGGATGATTTGTTTATCTCTACTAACATTGACACCCGTTCGACTGTCGATTACTGAAACACTGGGTAACACATGTTATTGGAGATATAGTCTAGCAATAGCATGCTCACGTGGAAGGTATATTCTTAGGTACTTGCAGATTTGAAGACACCTGCATAGTAGGCAGGTAGGTAGGTACTCTACAACAGTCAAATGTCTTTATTTCGTAGACACATTACATGTACTTGAAATCGTCGGATAACATTGGTAATAGTTAAGCCTAAATGATGTCTTAAAGACTAAAAGTAATTTACAAATACTGCATACTCAAGCAGAGGCGATAAGATAAATGATTTAATCATGAAATACCTACTAAAGTATTAATACTACTACTATTAGTACTAAAGTATTCAGATTTATTCCTATATGTGTACTCTGAGACAATGCGTTTCGTCAAATTTCATAGTCTTATGTCAACGGGAAGTATCCTGCAGGCTGCAGGTGTGTAGGTTTTAATTTTTGTGAGTGTCGAAATATGCGGTTTTTTACGACATAAACGGCTCTAACTTTTTTATACGATAAGTGAGAAGATTTTTTTTACAAAACTGCAAGAGACCATATATATATGCGTATATAGTTTAAATTTCAACTCGATATCTTTATGCGTTCCCGAGATAAAGAATCTTGACATACGGACAGACGGACAACAAAGTGATCCTATAAAGTGATGTAACACGTACAAATTGTAAGCCTATGGTATAATTATTATGGTTTGCATTTCTGGGTATTATCTACCCTACTTAACTTTTCACAATCGTGCTTCTTAATAAACTTAGTTACCTACTTTGGAGTAGGTAGTCCGTGTTATGTTGTCTTTTTATTTCTTTGACGATTATAATTCTCTTAGGATGCGTATCTACAGATTAAGTTTGTTTTACAACATGTTATTGTGGACATAAAATGTGGTCTTGTTATACGTATAACATGTTGCAAAACAGAGTCATACTCATACAACATATTATATTTCTTATTATAACACGACGTTTTATGTCCATTACCGAAACATGTTGTACGAGTAAATTAATTATTCGGGAAAAGTCTAAAATGTCACTTTTGCTGAAACCACTATTTGAGTGGTCAATCATTGTTAATTTACTTGCATATTTCTTGTTGTGCGTTATTTTGTGGATCGTCATCAGGAAAACGGTATCATTGTGAACAAAATGATACAAAATCTGCTATTAAATCGATGGTGTTTTTTTTCAACACTTAAATCTTATTATGTCGCACTGTACGCACTGTTATAAAAAACAAAACACGGACTAAATACTCTAAAGTATTAACTCTTCTTTTATTTATAAGGCGGTACGAGAACAAGGCCGTCAAAATCAAACTACTCTAATATCTTTTCCAATATCCTGTAGCAGTCATCGTCATTGGAATGGGCACGAGCCACTTCAGTGAAAGTAGATAAGCTTATCTTATTGGGACGCGTTATAATTAAAAAATTGAACATTTTTCCTGTTTACTGTTACCTACTCTGATTCGGCTATAATACCTTCATAATTCATAACGTAGTGTTTTGTTACAATAAAGGTAATATCGCTTAGAAAAACCGGACATGCGCGAGTCAGGCTCGCGCACCGAGGGTTCCGTACAAATCCAGAAAATTTCACAAAATTGGGAAGTAAGTTGTTAAAATATCTATACATACTAGAATAGTCATCGACAAAAAAGTTTTTTTTCCCTTTTTCGTCATACATCGAAAATTACACATTGTTTAAATAATTCAAAACCTTTTTGAGCATGTGCTAATGAAGCTCTTTTATGTGATGCCTTACATGATACGATTACTCACTTAGAATTTTGACCCTTTTGTGAATTTAGGCCCAATTTTTTTGGTGATTTTAATTAAAAATGTACCAACAGTTTACAGCTACAGTTTTCAGATTTATTCCTATGTGTACTCTGCGAAAATGCTTCTCGCCAAATTCCATAGTTCTATGTCAACGGAAAGTGTCCTGTAGGTTTTGATTTTTGTGAGTGTCGAAATATGCCGTTATTTACGACATAAACGGCTCTAACTTTTTTATACGATAACTGAGAAGTTTTTCTTTTACACAACTGTAAGAGACCATAGATATACGTATATAGTTTAAATTTCAACTCGATATCTTAACGCGTTCCTGAGATAAAGAGTCTTGACATACGGACAGATGGACAACAAAGTTATCCTATAAGGGTTCCGTTTTTTCCATATGAGGTACGGAACCCTTAAAATAAAAATTTGATAAGCGGTGTTTGTTTGGAAGGAGAACAATAAGTGGCTGTGATGTAGCTTCAAGCTGTGGAAAACCCAATCCTGACAGCAGCTCACTTTACAACTGCTCGAGGGTTGAGGATTCGGTCTATACCTATTATTGTTTTCGTGTGGCTCCAAAAAAATTTGTTAGTTTTTTTCGTTTCTGTTAGAGATGTTTTATAAAAATGTATGGAGTCACTAATAGAATAAGACTACAATGACGTTTTTTTTTATTTCGAATAGGTTCGCGTTTGACTACACACTGCCTGATGTTAAGTAGATGTGCGGTCTAGGGTGTAGCACGCTTACCTAGAAGATACCTATTCACACGACATCCACGTTGTACTTTAACAGGAAGACAGACCCAGGCAAAGCGTTCCACATTCCGGCTGTTCGTATGAGGAATGAGGATTCGAAACGCGTGGAATGTCCACCATAAAAGGGTGGCGCTTTGGTCGTGTCTGTCTAGCCGTACGATAGAAGAAAGAGGCAGGGGGGACCAGATCGTGCAACTCCTGGGCGCACTCTCCGAAGTGTATCCGGTAAAAGGCTGACAAACGCGCTACCTTGAGATGATGCTCAAGACTTCTATGAGAAAATCTAGCGGTTAATATGATAATGATGATGAATAAATAAATAACACTAGGTCGTTATTTATTTCAATCTGAGAAGCAGTTCAACAAAGCTGAGATCGTTTCTGATGCCATAACGGCCTAACCGATCTAAGTTACGAGGTGTTCTTAACAAAGCAAGATTCAAGATATGACGAGTAAAGAGGCACATCCACGCCAGTGTTTAAATAACTGAACTGAAATGTGAGGAAGTTCGAATCAAAATGACTGCTTCGATGGCTCAGTGGTTAGTGAACCTGACTTCTGGATCAAAGAGGCGTGGGCTCGATCCCCACCCAGGGCAAGCATTTTTGTGATGAACATAGGTGTTTGCTCTGTGTATGGGTGTTATTTAGGTACTATCTATATAAGTATGTATTTAAAATAATTATGTATATGTAGTATATCAGTCTCTAGCAGCCATATCACAAGCTTTGCTTAGTTTGGGGTCAGAGACAGTTAAAAAAAAAGTGGCAGGAGAAACTGATTTAATATTTGATTAAAACATAGATTAGTCCATCGGTTAGATTAAATTATTATCGAAAAAACTTCTTTTTTTTTATTCCGTTTAAGTTTGCGTTTGACTACATACTGCCTGATGTTGAGCAGATATGCGGTCTAGGGTGTAGCACACTTACCTAGAAGATACCTATTTACTCGGGATTTGAAGACACCCACGTTGTACTTAAGCGGGAAGACAGACCCAGGCAAAACGTTCCACATTCTGGCTGTTCGTATGAGGATTGAGGATTCGAAACAATATTTATATCATATATCAAAATATTTAACTTACAATGTATGCAATGATGTTTAATGTCAATGTATGTATCTTACACACATTTTACATAGGTAAGTTCGGGTGGAATCTTGCAAGTTAAACTTGATCAACTTCCCGGTTTTCGATTAAGCTGAAATTTTGTACGCATATGTATATTGCGTGACAATGCAACATTATGGTACCCTGGAGCTGATGTGATGATGGAGTCGGAAGGTGGCCATAGGAACTCCTGTATTAAACAAGATAGACCCGTTGTGTTTAGGCTCGTTTTACTTGTCTTGGCTGGCACTCTGCTGCTAAATGATATCCAGAATCTCAAAAACTTTTTTTTTTTTAATTTATTTGTCAATTAAAGAAACAAAAATTATGAAGACATTTCCCGTTAAACGCAAAGGTTAAAGGTCCAAATTATACATCGTCTAATGAACCAGACTTTACCAAAAGCGAAAGCGTTGTAGACGCAGAGATCTTACCAGAAATGTCTTATTTGGCTAAGTCGCGACTGACAGCCGCGACTTAGCCGTAGTGTGTGTCAGACGTGTTTTTAAACCTCCGCTGTGGGCCAACGGATAGAGAAGTCTTACTAATTTGTATGAAAAGGGATCCACGTGGCCCTGCAGAATAAACAGAATGACTTGGTTTTTGCACACAATCACAGCAAAGGAAAAAAATGTTGTTTGCTAGTTGCCTACTTTTACTTCATATGACATTCTCGAACTTCTATTGTAACTGCTACAATATACCATATTATTTTCAATCCTTGCTACCTAAAACTGGTTCTCCGTTAAGTATTTTCTTTTTACAATATAACGGCTGAACCAATTTTGATTTTTACATATTTTTTTATGAGGAGGGTACAAATAAATGATTAAGTTTTTAGTTTAGTGTAGTTTCATAAAACACTACACACAAAGTAAAAGAGCTTTAGGATATTTTTACAGTATGTGATGACTCTTTTAGTTTTATTTCGAGCGACCAAACGCCATAGAGTATAGGTACATTTTCTTTATAGCACTTTAGGGTTTAACCACAGCCAATTATCCAAAACATGTAACAAAGCTTTTCAGCAGGCTTTAAAACAGCGCTACTTTAAAACCTGACTGACAGGTCTTGTTACATTTTTCAAGTAATTTGCTTCGGTTAAACTTTTTTTATTTATTTTTCTACTCGCACGCCAATTTTCAGCTTTTAAAAGTAGTTGCGAGATACACATTTAATTTTAAAAAAAATCAAATTGGTATCCCCACCAAACGCTAAGCATTCCAGCTGACTGAATCCGGGGTATAGTTGTACACCACCATGACTACCTAATACCAAAAAATCAGCATTTACAAAGTAGTTGCATTTTTTGCGCTTACCTCCCGGGCTATTACGTTGGACGTTCCTTCTTTTTTGCCAGATGCATGCTTTGCTCCGTTCAAATGTGCCAATGGAACTTCAGTCCTTATATCATGAGCAAGTAATCGCTGTATTATTTCACGAGAGAGACGCGGGCAGATGGGCGCCGCGGTGACCGCGTGGCCTCTTGTAACGTCTTTTGATTTTCTCTCAACAGGGGCCACGTCGGACAATTTTGGGCGACGGTCCGTAACTCTTCAAAAAGCAATACTACGTAACCAGTGTTAAATAAAACGTATTTACCTAAAATCTATTCAATAAACCAATAAAAAAAATCACGATTTTTCGCCGATTCAAAATTTTTCAATTGGCCCTGTATGAACTTCGAGTGTCAACCACCATTGTCGACATGGCATAGAACGTGATAAGCAGATCGATATTTTTGTTGTTATTTGAAGCATTTTTTAACGACAAAAATGCATGGAATATCTTTCCAAGCTGCTGTGAAAACTGTCAAATATGTATTGGGCTATGACGTCATATGTCAAAAATCCAAAATTCCGGTAAAATCCACCGTTTCAAGTTTCTTTCTAATTCGTGCCATATTAAATCGATGCATCTCTTTCAGATTTTCTCGACCGATTACATTATCCCGCTGGTATCTCTGTGTGCACCATGAGCCATCTTCTACCAACGTATACAGCACGACATCAAAATTGTCGAGTGACATAGCGTAGGTATTTACTGGGTATTTCTCTCTATGAAGGTAGGCCAATGCTGGTCGTGATGACGCCTCGGGGCGTGACCCCGGGTCGGAGTGCGAGCGGAAGTGGGTGTTGCCTCTCTCAGCCGGAAGTGGGTGTGGTCTACCATAGTCTACTTGGAGACGTTGGATTAGTTTCACTTAAATATGTACAATAATGCTCATTCCGTAACTAGATCAAGTTTTATATTTTTTTTGCTGACTTGGAAGTAGTATCTATATTAGTCTGTATCCAATACCGCCAGTTTTTGGATGGGCGACTATGCAGAGGCCTTCAGGAGGCTTTAAAACTGACACCAGAGCTAGCCACCCGCCATATACGATCTCACTTACCTACTTATGGGATTCTTAATAAGGTCGCTCTACTTCAACTCCTCGAGTTTCTAAAATTGCAACACAGAAAGGTCCGTTGCTTTAGACATTTCCCTTTTATACATCCTTTGAGTAACAATAAACCCCACAACACAGCTAGAGAAAAATCGTCCCATGCATCCCGGAATCCATACTTATCGACGGGAGGTTGACAAAGTGACGTAACTGCAAAGCGCACGTTTCGTGTCGTGTCGTCATCGCGCACCTTACATGCGGGATCGCCGGTCGGGACGCGGCCGCTCACGATCTGTCCGCGCAATAACTCCGGTAATTGACGTTAGCCACCCAGACCGAGGAACTGTTTTTAGTAATACGGTCTAAGTGAGGATTTCTCGGTTTTCAGATTTTACAACCTTTACCAACTTAGCATTTTTTTAGTTTTATCTTGTGTATACTTAAGATTATGTCACATATTTTGTAATTAGGTACACTGCCAACTGACAAATATATTACAAACTTACGTAAGTACAACATACCTCGTCGTAGCTCGATAAAAGACAAAAATCCAAAACTACCAGGAATTCATATCGACGGTTGACATAGGGACGTAACCGATAAGCGCACGTGTCGTGTCATGGTTTACAAAACGGATGGCTGAAAAGATGGTAAGTTTTCGATGGTAACCATGTACTGTGCATGTGCAGCATATACAATACGGCCACTGGAATAACCGGCAATATAATTACTGCTAAAACTCACTGGAAGAGAACTGCCTTTATAATCTGTCTCATTAAATTCATAGGATATGCCTATGTGCAGCAGTTGATGACCTACTAGTAATATGATGATAATGAAATAGTTGAGGACCATACTCAGGAATTACCAATCAAGTCAAAAGTAGCAAAAACAATCAAACTTTTATGGCGAGAAAAATTTAAAATTTGCAATAGCGTGCTTGCACTCCAGGCTCCCGCATCGACTCGTCCCTATAACTCAAGAGTCGCGTGCGGCGACTTCCCTATGATAATTTAATTGTTGTGCGTGCGATACGAAATATATTTATAGCCTAGCTATAGACGAGCTACAGCTGCGCTATGGTGAACTATAGCCCGATATCGAGCTAGGAAACTTTAGACAGACTGCTGTTGATAGCTTTGATTTACAGCTGTAGTGGCTTTGACCCGTGTCATGTAGTTTTTATTCTAATATCTTTTTTGGTCGGAACAATCTAGTGCAGCGTTTAGCTAATATGGAATAGGCATGATAATTGGGTAAAATATAATTGGTATAAATAGTCCGTGAGTTGGATAATCAAAAAATATTGGGAACGTATTTTTTTCTTTTGTCAATTAAACAACAAATGACAAAGATAAACTTTGTCAAACAAAGTCTATACATTTGTATGGCACTTGTTACATTACACGGAATTTTAACAGGCTATATATTCATCAGTTTTTGTTTAATTGACGAAAGAAAAAAGACATGTCTAATATTTTTTTAAAGTATAGGTGACAGACTAATTGTATTTATTTAGTCATTATGCCTATTACATGGATTGATTTCGACTTTTTAATAATTATTTTCGACATGAAAAATAAATAAAAACAAATCCTCAAAGCATAATGCAGCAATTAAAGCTTGTACAGAGGAGTTTTATCTTGACGAGAAAATTATAAGATATCATTGTAGGTACCATCTTTTAACATGGAACTAGCCCTGAAATCGATTAAAAAATAGCTCTACCAGAGTTCTCTACAAAATTCTCATAGATGTTTTTGGAAAATTAGCTTCATTCCAAATGTTATTTTATTTTCTCCGCTTTTTAATTAATTGTCTTGGAAGTCTGATTTTTAGACAGAATATTATGGTCCCTATTATAGTATACAGGGTTATATCTAATCAATCAGCATACTTCTAGGGGCTTATTCTGTACATCAAAACTAACAACTTTTGTACTACGACTTCCGTTAAAACTAAAAAAAAATCAGCTGTTCCATACATTTTCTCGCGGGTATAAAGTGTAAGTGTAAACTATAGAACAACAAAATTTTTTATTTTGCGTTTTGACAAAAGTCGTAGAACAAAAGTTGTTAGTTTTGATGCACAGAATAAGCCCCTAAAAGGATGCTAATTGATTAGAAATAACCCTGTAGAGTTATAGTTATAGAGTCCAAATAAAAATCACAGTCAAGTCCGATGCATGAGTCATTAAAACAGTGGAGTTTATACTAGAAACGATTATTTACCTATGGATTTTTGGTAGCGACGCGAAAAGACATGATTTACAGCATAATATCACTTACTAACACTTTTGATATTAATTAAATTCATAATTAACGAAATTTGACTACTTCTCACTAATTAATTTTCACTGATAGAAAGACAAGTTTTCACAAAATAATTTATTTATATCGTCGCCGTGATTTTTCCAGTCCCCGCCAAAACTCTTCTTCCAAATGTTGCATATTCCATATTGCCATATCTAACCCTATCGCATCCTCTGCTCCAGAAAACAAAGCTTGTATCGGATGTACACCGCTAGGGTTGCCAATCACGGCCGGCACCATAAACCAGTCGGCGGCTCCTTGAGAATAATGCCTTCGCGCCAAACACATAATTTCTGTAAACAATGCGACCTCACCGTAATACGACCATAATATGACCACAATGCGGCTTCACAATGATATCAGTGAATTCCTGAAATGGTTAACTAGTCCCGCCTGCTTGCTATTGGTCAGATTCGAGGATTTCCCAGATTCGTAGTTTCACTAGACTCGATATTAGCAAGAAGAATAGTTGCAGGAGGTTTAAAATGCATCAAATGGCTATAGTTATATTGAATTTCTTTGTAGTAAATGTAAAGGTATTTAAACCGGCTGTAATGTACTGGAGTACTTAATATTTTGTTATTAGATAATTCAAGTTGGTAGTTTGTAGAGCAATCTGTTCTAACTAGAGCTCGCCTTATGACTTTGTTCGTATTCTTGAGAATAGCCAGTCCCCAAAATTCTCGTTTGACCAACCGATCAATAAAATAGTAGAATAAAAACCCATTACCTATCTGTAGAAAATATTAGCACCGCATATTTTATACCAAATGTGTAGACTTTTTCTAAGATCTTAAATAATTCGCATATTTTGATAACATAGATTTTAATTTAGGAATGCAAAAGCTATACTGTAATTTTGCTTCTACATGAAGGAAGAATTATGCTAGCAGAGTTTCGATTAAACACTACGTAACCCTAAAAAGGTTAGAACTATATCATTCAATTTTGTAAACAGTTAATTCGAAAATGTATTTTGTTCCATAGCAATTAAAGTATTATTTTGTTTGTATTTCCTTATGCATTACCATCAAATAATGCATAACACATTCAATGGCTTAAATGAAAAGTAATAGGGTATAGAAATAAGTGTCAGCCCTATTTAAGCGGCATTACAAAGAGAAAGCCTAGATCTAACTGAAGATCGCGCTATATATCGTCCGGGACCATTACGTTACAAAGTCATCTGAATTCATTTCAAATCAAAATTACTCTTAGCCACATTAACATAGAAATTAATATTGTATAAACAAATATTTGCCGGCTCGAAAGTGAAATGCCGTAACTCATTTTACCGTGTTTGTCGCTTGCGTCATTTTAGAATCAGATATTGACATAGACAAGACATAGAGGTACACATATAGACTCGAAATACTTATAAATTACAATACAATACAATACAACAACACTTTATTGACACTAACAAGAAAAATTATGCCTATGTCCAGCTGTGGACGTCCTATGGCTGATGGATGACTTATAAATTAGGGCGTACAGCTGAGGTAACTCAATATGGACGCCATTACATAGTAAATCTAAAGAGCACATGCATCATGTACTTATACATTATGGAAATGTGATTTCTGCACTACTTTACAATTTTAGATAAATAAACGTTCTCGGTTATAATAACCAATTATTAAAAAAAAACATAGTAAAAATGATAGATTTGAATCAAGTAAATACGGGAACATATTATGAAGAAAGTGTGGGCGTCAAAATGTCAAATTACGTAGATTAGACACAATAAAGCTGTGGCCCTGGCCACCACCTCTTTTCTCTTTACTCCTTGGATATTAAATTATTGCGTATAATTATGTCGTTCTTGTAAATGTTAGACTAATGATGTTAGTTTGACATTAATTTGGATATTTGCCAGTTATAGAACGCTAATATTGATTTATGGCAGCAATTTATATGCGTGGGAGTGTAACAGAGACAGCTGGGTAACATTAGTTCAGGAATTTTGGAGTCATTAGTCAAAGAGCTGTATAATACGGTGTGCATTTGGATCGTGTCAATATTATTTAGAAACACTTAAGAAATATTGAAGTGTTTTGTACAGTAATAATTATTTCCGCAAAAAATATTATAACCGTCTTCAACCGTTATCATCGATATTAAAAGTAAATCTAGTTGTTTTTTTACAATAAGTTCACCCCTCTCGACAAGGTGTAGGTACATAGTAAATTTTATATATTACTTTTTTCGCGTGTTTTGACTTCAATCTTTAATCATACTCCCCAGAAAATGTCCATCGTATAGAAAAAAAAAAACTAGGTATACCTACTTACACTCTAAGACACCGTCATTCATCGTACCACAACGAGTCACTGCGTAGCAGATGAGCATTAAGCAGCTCCTATATCTTTATATTATGTTGTTTTATACAGAATTTAAAATAAATACTAAGTATATATATAGTTAGAAAATTATGTCTTCCCTTACGTTTTCGTACTTTTCATTACTGAAGGTCGTGCCCGTTTTGAAAGGCAGGAATCAGTGACGAGGTGCTTCCACGCCACTTTATCCTTGGCTTTAATAAAATGGCAACAACATTTTCGACATCCACGGTATGCGTAACAGTTTCCTCCAACACCACATATTTTTTTCGGTCGACCGCGTGAATGGAACATGATTTGGAGCTATAGAGTAAGTAGGTATAGGCCAAATCATACAACTTGGCAGGTGTAAGCTGCCTTAGAGTATAATTTATAATATTTAGATAGATAGATAGATAGAGTCTGGCCAACGAAAGCTGTCCAAGAAAAAAGGCGGGAATTTTAAAAAATCAAAAGCTGTTAACCCTGGCTATACCCTGCATAAACGGAGTTGATACTATTTATTTTTCAGCAAGTATTTTTTTTTCGAGTTGTAAAAATTTTGTTTTGTTAGCAACTGTTGTTGAAATTTTCGAATGTATTATGAAGAATATCAAATAAAAGATTACTTTTAATTCTGTCTTTTTATTATTTTCAAATAATCCATTGTTTATGTACAGTCGAGGACCCCGAGGAGCCGTACAAATATAGGAGCTATTAGTCATAGTTAAAATCGGATTCCAAAAACTCTACACCTGATATTGAATCAGCTTCATTGCTTTCTTCGCTGCTACTGCTACTGTCCCCAACATGTATTATGAATGGTTCAAGTTCGTTTTCAGTAGTACGAAACGTCAATGTGTCAATTTTGACAGTCTTAAATTATTGCCATTTCAAAACTTCTGAAAATAATACGTGGACAGCTTTCGTTGGCCATACTCTAAACTCTTTATTGCACACCAAGAAATAAACAAAACGAAGAAACAAAGATACATAAAGAGTGTAACAATGGACAGCTTTATTGCTGATAGGGATCTCTGCCAGGCAACCTTAGAATTATTTTATTTGATTTATTTGAAGTTAATTTATAATAATTGATTTATTCTCTAAGTAAGCTGCTAATAACCCAATCCTCGCGCGTGAGATTCAATCAGGATTGGGCTATCCGCAGCTTGTAGCTATCATCACAACCGCCAAGTTGTATGATTCCGCCTATAGAATAAGAAGAAGAGGGAATTATGTACATTCAGGTCAGAGCATCAGCAGTTTATCAGACGCCCGAGGGCGCGGCCGCTTCAACGCTATATTGTGAATTATTGCTTTGTAACGCTAAACCTGACGCCTGCAGCCTTTTAGGAAAGCTGTAAATTGAATCAATTGAGGCATAATTTGATCCAGATTATCTTTAACTAGTAAATAATTTATATAATATACAACGTGTAACGGAAAGGCTGTATACATAAAAAGTGGGTTGATACTATACCTTATATAGATGCTGTATTCGAAATTCCGAGCCAAAATAACAACATTCACTTTTTAAAAAAAAAATAATATAACTGACTAGAAAAATCTTTAGCACGTAAACAAACATGTCACAACAAGGAGGTGTGGTCTGATTTTGATGGGCAAGGTCGTGTTATTGACCTCACAGCTGTTTAGTGTGATAGTGCTGTGCAAATGTGAATTAGTCATAAAAATGACTAGTTTTTCAAAAAAAGATTAAAAATCAGCAAACGAACTTACACGGCTAAACATGCCCCCATCTAGTTTGTTACCGTTATCTGATTTGGTACTTTCAGTATGTATACAGTCTTTCCGTTACACGTTGTAGATACAGATAATTTTTTAACTAGTTTCACTTTAGCGACATAGATTGGGAGGAACTTTAAACGGTATATAGGTACAGAACAGGATATTTCAATAATTTTATTATGTTGATATGACTTATCCACGTTGGTAAAGGTATACTTGTTTAGGATAAGCTACAATTATAACATTTCAGTATTTTTTTTTATTTGGTAGAAGCAAAATACGCATTCAATATATTTTGATACTTTAATTTAGGTTCTAATATTAGTTTACTTATTATTAGCTCTAATTACTCAAATTGTCCATAAACACTTTTTAACCGACTTCAAAAAGGAAGTGGAGGATCAATTCGACTGTATGTTTTTTTTATGTACCTAGATATGTTACACGATTATAGGTCCTCCGCCAATCACGAACCAACTTTGATAGATCTTGTTTTTTAGATCATAGGTACCTATTGTATTTGAGAGATGGTCTCATTTAAATTTTATGGAAATTGGCTGAGTGATTTCTGAAAAAACAACAATAATGTGAAAATTACTACATCCATGATATTTCGAACCGTGCGAACTAATCGAATTTCGTACACGGTTAAAGTCGATTACGCCATTTTTGGCGATTTTTTTTAGATATTAGGCCCGATTACAGATGCGCCTGTGAATAGCAGCGTAAAAAGCGTTCTCTATTATAAATAAATAAATAAATTCTTTATTTGGCACAAAAACTTAGTTCTAAACAATGGAACAATACTACCTGCAGTAGAAAGACTGTGTCGCGGGCAGTAAGTATCGCCCACCTCCGGCAAAATAATTTAGACAACATTATAAATTTGGATACGAATAAAAGACAAAACTATAATCAAAATTACATAATTTAGACAACAATAGCCGTTAGAATATTGAATGCCTAAAGTGAATAAGAAACAGAACTATGCTATTTAGCTATTATAATTACGATGGCGCCTCTGTAATTGGGCTTATTATCTAAATAAAATAAACTAAATTGAAGTAAAATAAAACACATAGTCGAATTTAGAACTTCCTTATTTGAAGTCGGTTAAAAAGCACATCTGCAGTCTATTTAATTCTAAACAACAGTACTAGAAATTATCTAAGGCAATATCCACTACGCGCCTGAGGCATTCCCGGCGTAACCTTAAAATTTTATTGTTACGGTGAAACAAGCTCACCGGAATGCTTTGTACTCGTCTCGATCGGGCTTTGCTTTTATCTCCAGCTGTTTAGCAATTGTAACGAGCCATTGAGCTCACCTATTTGTCTAATGGTCTCCATTTAATTGGTCTGCACGTCTAATGTGGTTTAAAAAACAAGGGCTTCTCTGGCAAATGATACATTAAAAATGGTGAACGCAGAAATAGAAAGAACGCTTTTAGAGCTACATCATTCCACGGTATCTTCTAAACTAGATACTTTAAACGCAAAAGTTACGCATTTAGAAAATACCATTATAAATCTTAAATTAGATACGATGGAGAAACGAATAACAGAAACTCTGACACATATTTTAAATGATAATTTGGATAAAATGCAGAAAAAACTAGGACTCGAACAGAATACAACTAGACCAGACGCAGCGGAAAACACGACATCTAGGAATATCTAGTGAATCGAACTAGTAAGTTAAAACATTATCTTTTGTACAACAAATTTTATAAATCTGTTATACTTAAGCCATAAGAACCTAAGAGACTACCTAATACTTCTGAAAACATTGTAAATTGCTAGTTTATATCGCAGCAATGAATTAAAATCGATATATTCCTATTATATTGTTTGCGCTTTAGCATAGTGCGGGTTACAGTTGCTTTTTGACCGACGAACCACCGGAGGAGGTATACAATTCGACGCGTATATATTTTTTATTTCTTTTTTGTAGTAGTCCTATTTCAATAATTATTTTTTAATTAAAAGAGTATACTTCGAAATTGGTCCCATTTAAATTTTATTGAAATCGGCTGAGCCATTTTTGTTAAATCAATAATAATGTGAAAAATGCTACATGGATCCGTGCATAATATTTGCGATCTAGCGATGCGCCCCGGCTTCGCACAGGTGTATTATACTTATAAACATTTCTCTTGAATTACTATTATCTATTAAAACAAACTACATCAAAATCCGTTGCGTTGTTTTAAAGATTTAAGCATACATGGGGACAGACAGCGGAAAGCGACTTTGTTTTATACTATGTAATGATTCTGTACACGGGTGAAGTCGGTCATGCTATTTTTTTACAAAAAATAACTATATTTAATTTGATAAGGGTTTGATTTGCCGCGATTTACAAATCATGACTTAGTATTTCAGCTGCACCACATCCGTAATATCTTTTAACTCTAGTAAATAAATCAAGCCCTAATTAAATTTAAAAAAAAAACAACTGTTACCTATTCACTATGCCTCCTTTCTGTCACTATGCCTTCAGCGCAAACAGTGTAAACGTGGGAAAGTTTATGCTATTTCAACTTTTGACTGTACATTTTGATGGAGCAGCCGACATATTTTCGCGGTTGGTCTTGTAGATAAAGTTGTTTGCAATGATGAGTGTATGACGAAAGAGTATAAACATACATCTAAAATTATATACGTAAAGAGGGAACTCACGACTATTAAAAGATTACAATGTCGTATGTGACCGTCTGATTCTGAATATATATTTCATATATCAATTCAATATGGAACTAGTTTTTTGCTCCCTCTGTAATATTTATCTACAAACAGATAGAAGATCTCAAAAGGTCGCGGACGACATGACATATTTTGGATATTCTTCTTCTTTTGTTTAGCGTCGAATTGTTGTGCATTTGCCAGTGTCAAGTATTAAGTTTAATAATTTTTGATATTTTATCAAAATAGTCACTATCATAGTTCCGTCATAGTCCAATAAAGTCGCGGTCAAGTCCAAACATAGTCCAAGTCATACCTCAGTAAAGCAGTGGTGGATACTTTACTAGAGGCGTCTATGGAGTTTTGGTGACAACACGGAACGACCTGATACGTCACATTATATCATCATCATGCACGTAAATCAGCTCATAATCAACGAAATACCATGACTTTTCACTAATTATCACTGATAAAAATACAAGTTTAACAAAATAATACAATGAGGCATACATGACTTTTCCGCGTTCCCGCCTATAGTCCTGGATATTAAAAGTACCTAACCTAACCTATCTAAATAGGTAATTAAAAATGAAAGTTAAGTTTATACTTTCGTCATTTATTAAGTGAGTGTCCCGTTTACGTTTGCGCAAGTTTCTAATTAATTGTTCCTACATCTAAAATAAAAGTCCACTTATCTCTGACAAGCCATTTCCAGCTTATTTTTGTTGCAATTTCTTTGTATTTTAATTTAATTATTCGATAAAAAAAGTCAATTTACGTCAAAGACAGCCTTTTTAGACATTTTTTAATTAGTTAAATCAGCATGCATAACAGACAGGTTGTCCGACGTCTGTTAAGAATGTAAATAGGTTGTAATTAGCTGATAACTATTTGGTTATTTTTGCATTAAAAAGTTGAATTTTGTCGTCTAAAACACCTGGTAAGAAAATTAAGTGGTATTTTTTATCTGTGGAGGCTTTAGAGTATGAGTGTGGCTAAGCATTGGAGGTAATTGCAGATAAGGTTTGGTTCACCCTTTTAATTAGTGGTTTTATTTGTTTTGTACTATAGTTTTGTAGTTTGTAAAATGGGTAGGTTACAAGATGTTAGTGGATTACTTTTATCAGACCATTCAAAAGATGTTTAGTACATGCATATACAAATACAATGTTTATTTGAGACCCACCACGCATTATGACATTCCAAAGAGGTGGCACATTGAGTCAGGGAGACTTATTTTCTTATTAATAATTGACTGGTGCGTCTGTATTTAGAACATGAGATATAATCTATTTGTGTGTGAAGCCTTAGTGTAGAATTAGTGAAGCCGTGGTGGTCTAGAGAAAGTGACACCCGCTTTACAATCGTGAGGTCGTGGGATCAAATCCCCGTCCCGTAACAATCAGTTCTTTGGAATTTATGTACGGAATTTCATCACACTACTTTCGGTGAAGGAAAACATAGTGAGGCAACCTGCATATGTCCGTAGAAGAAATTCGATGGCCTATGTGAATCTACCAACCTGCACTGGGCCAGCGTGGTGGATATGGCCCAATTACCTATCGTGGGTAGGCCTACGTCTTGCAGTGGACTATTCAAAGGCTGATACTGTACAG
This sequence comes from Hypomecis punctinalis, assembly GCA_949316475.1. Classification (NCBI taxonomy): domain Eukaryota; kingdom Metazoa; phylum Arthropoda; class Insecta; order Lepidoptera; family Geometridae; genus Hypomecis; species Hypomecis punctinalis. The sequence goes on along the minus strand of OX438801.1, from coordinate 22,311,498 downwards.
AAGGTACAATAAATAATAAACCTTGGATCGATGATAGTGTTCTGGAGCTAATTTCAGAAAAAATAATCTTATGGGACAGGTACAGAATGTCTAAGGATGAAGATGACTATAACAAGTTTCGTGTGGTGAATAATAAGTGTGTTGCCTTGTCCAGGAAGCAGAGGAGTGCTTTTGAGGCCAGAAACCTCGACTATGGTGATAAAGCTTTTTATTCATACTTGCGACGCTGTACTACTTCTACTGTTAGCATTCCACCAGCAATCAGAAACCACAATGGAGATCTTGTAACTAAGCCATGTGATATTGTTGATGTTTTTGCAGATGAGTTTGAAAAAGCATACTCAGGCGAACCAGCTCTCATTCAAAACAGTATGACTATTGCAACTCCACGTGTTGAAGAAAGTTTGTGTGATATTTCTTTCACCGAAAGTGATGTAAGGAAGGTCATTGCAAATTTGAATATCCAGTCATCTCCTGGGCCAGATCAACTTCCAGTCTGCATACTTAAGAATTGTGTTGATACTATTGCTCCAGTCTTATCAGAATTAATGAACACTTCCTTTGAAGCTGGTTACCTGCCTCAGGACTGGAAGCATGCTATAGTGACTCCAATTTTTAAGAAAGGTGACAAAACTAAACCAGAAAATTTTCGACCCATTAGCCTTACAAGCATTGTGGTGAAGATTATGGAAAGGATTATAAGTGGGAGAGAAGCACAATTTTTAAACAGAAATTGTGTGATCTCAACAAAGCAACATGGTTTTATTGAAAAGAGGTCAACTGTCACTAACTTATTGGAATGTGTTCATGCTTGGAGCATACAAGTTGATAAGAAAGAACCTGTTGATGTAGTATACCTCGATTTTGAACGTGCATTTGACAAGGTACCTCACCAGCGCTTGTTGTTTAAGCTTGATCGTCACGGTGTGCGTGGTAAACTGCTGGAGTGGTACCGGAGCTTCTTATCAGGTAGAACATTTCAGGTTCGTGTAGGAAGCTCACTATCTCAAAGGAAAATGGTTTCCAGCGGTGTCCCTCAGGCTTCTGTGACCGCTCCTCAGCTGTTTGGAATCTTTATAACTGATTTGATAGAGCTCATAGAATGTCAGTCAGCCTTTTTCGCAGACGATGGGAAGTTTTTTGCCAATGTGTTGATAAAGTCTGGAGAACTTCAGGAAGACCTGGACCGTATTCAGAACTGGACCAGGGAATGGATAATAAAGTTGAACACGACCAAATGTTGTGTGTTACATCTCGGAAAAACCAACCCCAGAGAGACATACACATTTGATGGAGTTGCTTTGGCATCTGTAGACCAACAGAGGGATTTAGGAGTCATCATGACTGCAGATTTGAAATGGGAAGAGCATATATCTATGATAGTCAAACGGGCTAACTTATTTATCTATGTCATACGCAAGTCCTTTCAGACAGTAACAATTGATGTTTTTATTAAGATTTACAAAACCTATATGATACCTCTACTAGAATATGGGTTCCAGGTGTGGAGTCCTTATTTTAAAAAATATATTGATTTGCTTGAAAGTGCACAAAGAAAAGCCACCAGGATACCATATGCTCTGCGCCGCAAAACCTATGAAGATTAAGCTCTTCGTCTCACGACCCTCGAAGAACACGATTGCGTGGAGACTTGATTGAGACCTTCAAAATTCTCAAAGGCTTCTATAATCTTCCGGATATTCACGACATGTACACATTGAAGGAAAACATACGCGACAGCAGACGCCATAAGTTCCTCTTACAGCCTATTAGCCTACACCTTCACAAACCAACACTGCACACCACATCCTCAGCAACAGAGTGGTTTACAACTGAAACAGGTTGCCTGAGGATGTAATCTCAGCAAGGACTATTAACACATTTAAGAATAGACTGGATCTTTGGATAAAGAAGGAAAAAAAATCCTTGACAGATAAATACTAATTTTATTCGACTCTGCTAGATATAGGCACATCAGTTTATACTGCTCGCCTATAAACAAATAAATAAATAAATTTTTGCATCGCATTCCACTATGAATCGGCCGTTCGGTCACAATTCTTAACTATTAATTAACTTAATCGTAAATAATTCGTAACATAGTTAAGGTTATCAGAATACAACCATTAACTAGTTGTTTTACAAGACGCCGCCACTCAGAGATAATTTAATTAAGAACTACTCCAAATTTAATTACATTTGAAATAATTTAGCCTTCTCATCGATATGCGAAATAAACAATTATACTTACTTATCCATTATCGGGGCAGGTACAATATAATTGAGAAGTTATCGGTACTTTGAAATTGCTTAAAGAATAAGAAAATAAAAACAATTAAGAACTGGAACCCCTTGTCCCTGCACAAGGCGAGCACGCTATTAACTACTTCACTGCTCGCGCTCGTAGCGTAGTTTGATTAGGTGATTGTCAGCGATCACCGAAATTAAGCAACGTTCCGCACGGTCAGTATTTGGATGGGTGACCGCGGCTGGCATTTTCCAACTGAGCGCTACCGTGGCTCGGATGACACGTTAAATTGTAGGTCCCGGTTGTTTTAACCGTTTAGCTATGTCAGAGGCCTTCAGGCGGCCTAAAAACTCTGACACCAGGGCTAGCCACCCGGCCTATACGAACTTACTTACTTACTACTTTACTTGGAAAACCTGTAAACTGAGTGTGTCTTCTATGACAATGACGTGTTGAAGGTTATACTTTGTTTTGTTTTTTGTTGTTTTTGTTTATTTTTTCTTAATTGGTTTAATTGGTTCTCTTCGACTTTGTATAGAATTGTCATGCAATTATTATAGTATAATTAAATATTAGCATGTAAATAATTGATTAAAAAACTTCCCTAATTATGTTGGGGGTAAGGAGTAGATATAGGTATAATATATACGATTAAAAAAATGTTATACTTAAGTAGGCATATTCAATCCAAAATATTGGTTCGTCTGTCATTTAATTGTATTTATTCCGTGCTCAATTAAAATTTGTTTTCTTTGTAAAAATCACTTCGCGTGATAATGGATAAAATTGACTCTATGGGGCCGTTCAATTATTACGTAAGCAGATTTATTACAATTATATAACCCCTCCCCCCCCTCCCCCCTTGTCAGCAAAAGTAAGCAAAGTTCTTACCCCTCCCCCATTCTTACGTAAACATTGGTACCTGTATACAATTTTCTTTTTTATGGATTCATGAGCAGCAGATTTAATTCAAGAAATAAGAAAATGGATTTAGTATAGAGAACTTTAACACACATATGCGAAAAGAAATAAATGACTATTGCTGACGTAATCAACTTTTAGACCCCCCCCATCCCCCATGTCATCAAAAATAAGCAAATGATAAACCCCTCCACCCCCCTATAGTGCTTACGTAATACTTGAATGGCCCCTATCCGAAATATGTGAAAATTCAAATTGCTCACTAAGCCGCTAAATGTCAATACAAAATGATGTTATCGAATTTATCCTAAAATCTAGTGCATACGATCAGCATGCTAACAAAGCAATCGTTTATATTAACGGCAGAGTAAACTAGGCTTTAATACTATGTTGCTCAGTAGGTCGCAGGGTCTAAATCGCATAGCCAGCAATTTAAGTCAATAAAACCGAAGGCCGACCGATCCCTGCTCGGAAACAAAGAAGAGTTAAATCAATGTGCTTGAGAAATTTCCAGATTTAGCCCAAAAGCACACATCAAATATCGACCAACCCTAACGATGCCCATATTTCAAGCCAGTTATTAGAATTTATTAAAATTTAAATGCTATTAAGTAGGTGTCTCGGTCCTATCATATAAAATTTACCAATTCAACCCAAATGCACAATTGCACACATCAAGTATCGGGCAATAGAGTTAGTAACGAGGGCTAATTTTCAAGGCAGTTATTAGATTTATTAGAATTGATTGAAAATGGCGTGAAATAACTATTACTTAAATAGGTGTCTCAGTGGCATTCAGCGCTATAAAATAAAATTCCAGACTTAGACCAAATGCACAACTGCACACGTGAGAATTTTTAGAGCTGATAGATGCCTGTTTCAAATAAGTTATTCAATTATCTTCTATGATTTTTAGCGAATTTTAACGATTTAAATGTCAAATTAACGATCGTATAAGAACGGTACTCGTGCTGCTGAACGACTTTCGTGTTCAAAAAGTGAAGCCAAAAAAACTACTCTAAAATTAAATAGATTTTGAAAGCTCCGCGGTCTGTCTTTCAATATGGAATGACAGCAAACTCATCACATTTCATTCGAATGCTTCTAGAGTCATTCTAGTTTCTTCCATGTTTTATGGTGTTTGCAATAAAATTTCCCGATTCAGCTCAAATGCACCATTGTACACATCAAAATATTAAATCGGTCTATCGAGATAATACTTAACGATGCTTATATTTCAATCCAGTAAAGTTATTATAATTGATGGAAATAACTATTATATAGGTGTCTGGTCGTATAATGAAGTGTTAGGTTGAAACTGGGCGCAATTGGCCCTGGATCTCGAGATAAGAGCCTATTATTTCCTATTTACCTACACATAGCAGTGGAATAGAAAGGTCTGTGAATGATGATAATAAATTAGATGTTGGAATATAAGAGGTATCACTAGTTTATGCCCGTGGCTTCACCCACGTGATATTTTAAATATTGTGCTATCCCATGTCACTTTCCTGCTTTCAAATAGTGTACATGCCAAAAATCAAGCCAATACCTACGTTGCTCTGTAGCTGCGTGAAAGAGGAACAATCCAACAAAAACACTTTTAGATTTATAGTATTAGCATAGACAAACCTACTACTATGTAAGGAAAAGAAGTAAGGATAAGGATTTACAATACTGTACTGGCCGGTTCTAATACATCACTGCTGAACATAGACCCACTTACGAAGGGCGACTGGGTCTACCTCGGTGGCCCAGCGGTTATTGACTCACACCTGTGTCAAAGAGGCGTGGGTTGATTCCCACCCAGGGCAAACATTTACCTATGTGATGAACCCACAGGTGTTTGTTCTGTGTCTGGATGTTATTATCTAAGTATTTATTAAAAAAAAATGTAGTACACATGTTAGCCTCTGGCAGCCATATCACTAGAAATGCTTAGTTTGAGGTTAGAGACCGTGTATAAGATGTCTTCTAATATTCATTTATAAATAAAGTACCTGATAAAAATAAGGCCTATGCTCAAATAAGGCATGTAGTCCAGAAAAATCGGTTAAAATATGGTATATTTATTTCAAAAATAAATTCACATATGAATAGAGGACAGCCCCAGGACTCGGCAAATAATGGCCGTGAGGCCCGCTCGGCGGTTTTCATTGGTTTTATTAATTTGTCGTAATTTATATCGAATTTTAACACGTTATTCTTTGAAGTTTTGTTTCAAGTAGACGGAACGGGCTACATGGTCCAAATAAAGCTTGAGAGCCGTTTCTTTTTTTTAGCCTTTTCTTTTCCTTTAGCAAATAAAATTAGTTCCAAGGCCTTATTTAGTAAGATGACCTTGATCAATTAAGGTCTATCAAAATTTTAATAATTTTATTTTTTGTGTTTTAATAATATTTTTGAGAGGATGTGTTCCTTTTCTAATTTTTGTTTGTCTGGACACGTTTTTTCTTAATTCTTCATTATTTCTTGTTAATATGCGACTTCAAGTTTGACTAGTAATTTTAGAATAATATTTACTAAAATAACTTAGAAAGTTGTTCAAGGATCTCATGGAAACACTTGATAAAAGGCTCATAAATATGTATTTTTATACAAATAATACTCTAGTAAAAATATTCCTACGATTTTAATTTTCACTGGTGACTGTTTTGTAATTGATTTGTTTGTCTCTTAAATTCTTTATTTTTTATTTATTTCGAATCATTATTGTTGTTGTTTTTGTGATAATTAGGTATGTAATTGACGTTGCATGATTATTAGCTAATTACGTTTCAAAAGTGTGTATTTGTACCTAATTGAAATAAATATGATTGAATTGAATTGAATTGAAGCCAATAATATGTTGATCTGTAGCTGCGTGAAAGAGGAACAATCCATCAAAATATACACTTTTAGATTTATAGTATTAGTAAGGATAGTAAGGATAAGAAAATGTAAGGAAAAGAAGTAAGGATAAGGATTTACAATACTGTACTATCCGTTTTTAATACATCACTGCTGAACATAGACCCACTTACGAAGGGCGACTAGGTCATCGTCTACCTCGGTGGCCCAGCGGTTAGTGACTCACACCTGTGTCAAAGAGGCGTGGGTTCGATTCGCACCTAGGGCAAACATTTAGATGAACCCACAGGTGTTTGTTAAGTGTCTGGATGTTATTATCTAAGTATTTATTAAAAATATAAATGTATACATATTAGCCTCTGGCAGCCATATCACTACAAATGCTTAGTTTGAGTTTAGAGACCGTGTATAAGATGTCTTCTAATATTCATTTATAAATAAGGTACCTGATACAAGTAAGACCTATGCTCAAATAAGGCCTGTAGTCTAGAAAAGTCGGTTATAACATTATAAGTATTTACATCAAATATAAATTCACATATGAATAGAGGACATCCCCAGGACTCGGCAAACAGTGTCCTGTTAGGACGACCTTGGATTTAGGGTTCTTTTGAAAGTAAAGGCAGAGCGTTTCAAAGATATTTAGATTACAAATTAATACGTCATATTTGAAAGAAATAAAGTACAGTTAAAACGTTGTTCATAATATAAACACTAGGGACTCTAATACGGGGTCCCGGTAAAAAACTAATAACTTGGATAAAACTTTTGGAGAGCCTGGGTAATATAATATCCCGGCTTTTGGAAATATATTGGACGGCGACTCAGTGGTAACTAACTGGGCGCTGAAGGAAAACCAGTATTTATACAGATTCTAGAAACAATAGATGATTAGCTGGTTAAATCCAGATATGAATGATTTTAAAGAAAGACGGCTGTTGACAATCCAGGAATGTATATGAAAAGTGGATACAGCGGATGCAACTTGATTTTATGGATCTGATACAGGGCTGTACTCAAAGCAGGGACGGATTGAGGAGATATATAACAGTCCGTGAGGCCCGCTCGCGCTCACAGCAAAACTAGTGGCCGTTTGTTCTGGGGTCGGCCGTTTTCATTGTGTTTTATTAATTTGTCGTAATTTATAGCGTATTTTAATACGTTATTCTTTGAAGTTTTTTTTCAAGTAGACGGAACGGGCTATATGGACCAAAGAAAGCTTGAGAGCCTTTCCTTTTTTAGCCTTTTATTTTCCTTTAGCAAATGAAATTATTTCCAAGGCCTTATTTAGTTATACCTTGATCAATTAAGGCCTATCAAAATAATTTTATTTTTTGTGTTTTAATAATAATTTTTGAGAGTATGTGTTCATTTTCTAATTTTTGTTTGTCTGGACACGTTTTTTTCTTAATTCTTCTTTATTTCTTGTTAATATGCGACTTCAAGTTTGACTAATAATTTAAGAATAATATTTAATAAAATAACTTAGAAAGTTGTTCAAGAATCTCATGGAAACACTCGATAAAAGGCTCATAAATTTGTATTTACATATACAAATAATACTCTAGTAAAAATATTCCTATGATTAAAGGATATCCTGCAGGGCTGGCTTAAATTTACCTGGGGCCCCTGGGCACACAAGAATTAGGGCCACTTTTAGAAAGGTAGAAAGCGAATTATATATAGTAGGTACTTATATATCATTATTATCATCAAAGTAGCATAAGAATCATTTCGATTATTTCTTACAAAGATATCTTTAGGGTTTCTTACCTCAAAAGGAACCAAAGGTGGATCCAGCCATTGATCTACGGGGAGTTCATCAAATTATAGTAGTTAGTTGACGGGAATTACGCATCTTTAGCGTAAATTTTTTTCAATCGTTTTAATTGGAGTTTTGGATTGGAGAATATAATGTTGGACGGCCAAACAGTTTTGAGAAAACATCAATATGTGAAAGAAGTTGTATGTTTTTCGGGGCCCCCTGAAGATGCGGGCCCCCTGTGCGGGTTGGGGGCCCTGGGCACAGGCCCCGTGTGCCCTTATGGTAAAGATAGTTTTGATTATAGGCTTTATTCAATCACTATGTTTTAAAAAGGCCTAAGGGTAAGGTTCATGAATAACTTCTTTTTAAGTGATTTCTGATAAAATATAACAATATATAAAATGTAACACTCCTCGCAACAAGAACAGATGACCAAGATAAATCATCCTCCGGTTTTCCATTGAAAAGCAAGTTTAGTTCCCATATTTCAGGAGATCATTGAGTCGTCGCGTCAGTGCCGACGGCGCAATAAGAGCTGGCTAATTTATGCTCTCATTGTGACGTCACGAGGACTGGCCATTCATGCTGCTCCCGCTACATGTGTATGGTGGTCACTGACCGTCAACTTTGTTTAGTGATATGACATTTAAGATTTTTGCTAAGTAACATACCTATGTAAGTAAGTAAAAAGTTTCTGTTTTTGTATGTTCGTCAGATTATTCTCTGACAAAGGTTAAAGGTAAATAAAATACACAGAAGAAAGAACGGTAATACGTACCCTCTTCGAATATGTTTGGTATCCTAGATTGAAATTCAGATACATAAAATAAATGATATCAATTGATGATCATTGTGACGTCATGAGGACCGGCCGTTATATGTGTGTGGTGGTCACTGACCGTCAACTTTGTTCTGTGATATGACGGTTTAAGTTTTTGAGACTCAGACATATACGAGTAAGTGGGGCAAGTGGGACATCCTGGCAAATTTTATTGTATTCTACCGACCAAATTTCATGATTTTATTAATTTATGTACAAATTTACTGGTTTTATTAAGCGGTTAAAGGTTTTGTTTAAAGCGAATAAAAGTTTTTCGAGTAAGCAAAAAATGAAGGCCACGATAATGAGTTTGTAAGTAGTATAGACTAAATGTGACTCCCGGTGTCAAAGACATAGTAATCTGATTATTTTGTATTTAATTTATAAAAAAATTAGAAAAATTTTACGTGCTCGCTGCGCTCGCGCTCGATCCAATTGACCATTGACCAACTGCTGTGCCAATTTACCATTTAGCAACCAACATTTTCATTCTACGGCAACAATATGGCAAAGCAATTGAACAAATTGGCTCTAATGGTATGTATTGTTTGCAAAAGAGCTCAGGTGAAACTGATAGAAACTTGAAAAATAAATAAAATAAATTAGACCAGTCTTCTAAGAACTAGTACCTGATTAGAACGGTAATAGAACGAAAGTATTTTTTTCAATGACCTATGAGGAAAACGACTTATTATTTAAGGGGTACTGTTTAAATGGTCCGCAGTTTTACTTCGGTTGGCAATTTGTGATCAGTCATTTAATTAGTTATGGCAAAATAAATATTAAAAATAGTACAGCTTATTCTTTAGTGAATAAAACAGAGCAAACGAAGGGAGCAAAGCGTCAGTTAGGAGTTATTCTTTGGACAATAATTTTGCTAAAGATTTTCGTTAACTGTTTCTTATTTTTGTTTTGTTACTTATTTCATGAACCCAGAGCCTCCAATCGAAATTCCTGCGATAGTCTGAAATCGGTTATTAATGAGTATTTTTAAGACCTTGCAGAAAGCTTTTCTAACCAGTCAGGCGTATCACTGATCAATCAGTTATACATATTTTGAAACTATATTTATTTTAGTTGTACCTACATTATATGCTTGTTCTAAAATAGTTTTTTGGCAAACCAAGTGTGTTGTAAGGCGAACGTTTAGTTGAATATTGCTGACCATTTAATCGTACCTTCACTTAAGTAGCTTTTTACTTGTCGCTCCAATCGGAATTTCTCAGTACTCATTGCCTATGTGACAGGCAGATTGGTCGTCATGGCCTAATCAAAATATCTGGCATAGAAATACATGGGCATAGTTAAGTGGATTCCAAGGCAAACTGTAGCGGAGGACAAACCTGCTCTTATTTTTTGGTTGATAAAGTTGCAAACAAGCTGATGAACTTCTGATTAATATACTGTCCATCTGTTCGTTTTTCTGTCTTCATTTTACCTATATAATGTCTCATAACTTACTACTACAATTATTATGAGCATTTTGCATGATTGATATTACAAAAGTTTCTAGTATGGATCTCAATTTCAAACAGTTAAAAGTTTCAAAGGTCATAGGTCTCCAACTATCCAAAGACCTTGTACTTACTTGAGTACAATTACTTGTACTTATTAAGTACAAGGTCCAAAGTACAAAGACCTTGTACTTACTTAAGTACAAAGTCTTCGCAACTATCAGTCTAATGACATAAAGATTGGATGTCATAGATGTCATATCATCATAACTGTCTACGGAATTTTATCATATGGGTTTCCCAGCACGCTCTTGGCAACTTATTTACAAATTATTAAATGATAAAATAGCAAACAAGAAGTCTTACTTTCTGATCATTATGTATAATAATATCAGTCGTGGAAGGACATATACGTCATCTATGGGTTTCGGATAACACCGGATGGAATTGGACCAAAACTACAATTAAAAAAAAATAAAAATAAATAAATATTAGGGGGCATCTTACACACAGTCTCTGACACCAAACTAAGCAAAGCTTGTCATATGGCTGCCAGAGACTTACTATTTAATACAATACATATTTTTAAATACATACTTTTAACTTTTATAGATAATACCTAAATAACACCCAGACACAGAGTAAACCTATGTTCATCACGTAAATACTTGCCCTGGGTGGGTATCAAACTCACGCCTTTTTGATCCCCTAGTCAGGATCACTAACCACTGAGCCACCGAGGCAGTCAATGGAACTAGCATTGAAAGTTATAGCCGATCTATAAAAATTAGTATGATTTCTTTAGTTAACTTTCGTCTTGTACACATACCTACATAATATTTATCAACGTAGCCGAATTGTCAAAAGAGATAATGCAAAAATATATCGAGCTTGGGTTTATTACCTTGTACAGTATTTAATAATTTGCTTCAATTGTTTTGGAAAATGATTTTCCTATTATTTTCTTTATTAAAAATCTCCACCAAAAGGAATTTCATACTTTCGAATTTTATTAGTTCTAATTATGAAGGCGCCATCGTAATTATACCTAATAGCTTATTAGAATATTTCTGTTTCTTTTTCACTTTAGGCATTCGATAGAGAGAACACTTGTTACGTTGATATTATATTTACGATGGTGCCTTCATAATTGGGCCTATTATCTTTTGATATTGCATGTAAAATATGGCAGCGTGACGGCAGCATTGAACAATAATCAAATTAAATAATATGAAATTCCAAAAATAATTAAGCATTAAATACCGTCGTTTTTTTTCTGTATGTTAATTTACCATTGAAACTTTCTTTTTGTGATAAACATTTCAAACACACGCTTCCAACACTGTAGTAGTTGGTAAAAATGATAAGCACTTCACAAATTTGGCGGCTTCGCAGACAGCGTTCTAGCTTAATTGGACAAAGCATCTGGGCCGGAATCCCAGAAAGATGCAGGTTCAAATCCTGCAAGCGCGTCAATTTTTGAAATGTTTATCACAAAAAGAAAGTTACTATAAATAAACCTAGTGTGTGAAGCACGATAAAATCATTTCATTAATTTACCATATTAAAGTAAGTAAGTAAGTAAGTTCGTATAGGCCGGGTGGCTAGCCCTGGTGTCAGAGTTTTTAGGCCGCCTGAAGGCCTAAAATTTACCATATTTTAACGATATTTTGGACTACTGTACAAAGTCCGGCCAACTTCAGATCGGCAAGAAGATCTTCTTTTGTTCAACTAATATCCGCGAGATATTTTTTTATCAAAAGGTTTTTAGTTAATAGCTCGGCTGAGAGAAAGTTGCCGGTGAGGTAAATCAAATCCATTGTAAATAGGAATATAATGAGTGAGACAATTCTCACCACCTAAGACACCAAATAAGGGCCAGAGGATTCTCCATCGCCAGGGGCTCTATAATTGAACCATTAGAGCGGCTGAACGTACGCGTAAATGGTCACGAGACCTAATAAAAGCAGAAGCGACTATTGATAAATTATTTTTCGCTAAATATGGCACAACCGAATGCACCCATTGCAATCTACGTACAAACGTATCTAGGCGAATAATCTCGCGAATAGTCGCTCGAATCAATGTATGCCATTTTTAAACTAATCAATATCAATAAAATTTATGTGGGAACAATTTCGGGGTAGGTGTATCCTTTCTAACAAACAGTTGTTATCAAAATCAGATCACTAACTCTGTAAAAAGCTATGTATGATCATACATATACACGTACGTAGGTATATGTATAAACAAATATACCTACGCGTCGTTTATAAACCATCGTTCCTTCCGTTTTTCCTTGTGACTCTACTGCTTAGCTCAACTAGAAGTGCTAAATGAAATTTCTTTGTCACGTGGCACAACTAATTTTCTATAGCAGCGTAAGTCTATACAATCTAATTACCCGTGAACTTGCTCATTACCCGTGGCACTACCGTTTTGTCGGTTAAAAATCTGCGCTTGTGCAAGCAGGAAGGCATAGCGTGCGATACTCTGCGTACGTTAGAAATGATTCTATCGTTTCAAAAATTGGGCTCCTGGATTAACACACAAACGTCTCCATCGCCGCTGTGGCTCGTGGCTCGTAAATCCGCGATCACACCGTATAGGTTTTGAATCGGCCGGTAAATCAAGGGACGGCACGCGAGCTATTGTCCCAGAATGTACGGTGTGACACCTGCCTGCCGTTAGCCTGGTGATGTATAAGGTGCCATGACAATACGGTTTTGCCGTTTAATAAATTTTAATATAAGCCATTATCATTTATATACAAATTATATCAAGCCCTTTGCTTTCTAGTTCGGATAGGTATTTCATATATAAGTATCAGTCTGATACTACCAACTCGCGCTGACTTATATATCTGATACTATCAGATCTTTGATTATTTACTTGTCAATAATCTAAGTATCAGATATATAAGTCAGGCGACCGCTCGGCTTTGTTAATTTTTATGCTGAGCTGGTACTTGTTAGGTACTTGTAATAACTTGTAATTGTAAGTAGAGAACTAGAACACTTTTGTTAAACCTAAGCTACGTTTAATAGTGTTTTAAGATTTATAACTCATGTAAATTTTATTGAAATAAACAAAAAAAAGTGGGTGTCAAAATAATGTGTATTGTATGTAAAAAGTAGGTATATGTTTTAGTTTCATATTCAATACGGAGAGTTTCATTAGACGAATTCTCGGATAGCATTGTAGTTATCATTAACAACAACTTTTACTATGGAGCCAAGCCCGAAAACTCGAAAGCAAATAGACAATAAACTTTTTGTGCGGAATAGCTGATATTTTTCTGTTGGAATAGCTGATTGCATTAGAATTTTTTGGAAAAGTTGATTTTAACCTTAGACCAGACCTAGTCAGACAGAATAAAAAATCTTTTATTTGGTCTGAGATCATAACGATAAGAATATATTTTGTTTTATGTACACGTTATTATGTTTTTTAATATCACATGTAACCTATCTCTTAAAATCCTGTACTTTGAAAAACAGTAGCATTTGTATACCCACGTTCTTAACTTCTTACATACTTACGTTTTTGCCCAGTCAATTTTTTTACAGTGTTTACTCGTAGACATAAAATGGTCATGAATGACAGAGGTAGCGTTTAAATTCCTATAAATTGATGAAAACTTATTGGATTGACTTACAAACAGTTACAGAAGACATAAACAGTCGTTTATCTATCGTTAGGTCCAGTAATGTGGTTACAGGTAATGAAACTTCGACTTTACATTGCGACACTACTTCAAACGAGAGTGGACAAATGTCGAACTACAAGTGTTATCTCATTGTGCAGCATTGTAGTGCTGCTCCGTGTTTAGTGATTCGACAACTGCTTTTTTTACATTTTCGTGGTTGCCTTCATAGCAAAAGTTTTTATGAGTAGGTATACTAAATTACTTGTACTTCTGAAAGTTCATGCAATTTGCAAAGCAACACCTGGTACGGTTACTAATAAAAATGAGTTAATGTGCAAAAAACATAACCCAAAATTTGCGTGATAGTAGATTTTATTCTTAATTTGACTAATACGTGTATTTAGTCAAATTAAGTACCTATCTTTTACAGAAAATAAGACTCAATCTTACATTATTATAAAACTCTCTGATTTCCTTTTTTTCTTTAAGTTTCTTTAAGTACAAGTCGCGGCATATAAGTCTAGCAATGAGAAAAGTGTAGAGGGGATAGCTGCGCATGAGTTTAGTATGGCGATCACCATGCGCAGCCACCCCCTCCACAGTACTTTACTTACTTACGTGCCGCTGCCTGTACTCAGTTCAATCTTTTATTACGGTTATATTTATTTATGGCGCTGAATGTGCTACACCATAACTTTAATTATCTTTAGACAACTCTGAAATATACGGATACATATACAATAAACAAATAAATAATTAGAATGAACGAGTACTCAGATGCATTTCGTCGTTTAAATCTGTACGTAACTCGCAACACGCCTGCATAAGTAACAGCGCCCCATTAGCGCTGCCATCCACATTCATCAGAAGTCTTGTCACACTGTAAAGAGGATAAAGTATGCTCAAAACTGTCTTTCACGCGTTTGCGGTGTCCATAAATCGATGCCTTCGATACGGATAAGTTAACGTACCCTTTTTAAACACATTATTATCGTTTTTTCTGCCATTCTTCTTTCAATATAATAAGTTTTTTGCCGTCTTTGTTTGCATCTTATCAATTAATAAGTTTTTTCTGCTGTCCCTCAGACTTTATCAATCTATAAACAACAATAGTTGTCAATTACTGGGCCCTGTCGATATAGGTGACTGGTAACTGGTGATATCCGTATTAATTAACTTTTCTGTGTGATTAGTCAAGATAATGCCCCATTTTCTCCGGGTTTATTCAAAGGTCTTGGGGCTCATAGGTTCTCAACACGAGAGGTAATGCCCCTCTGTGAGCGTTTGAGACTGTCAAGGGACCAGTAGATTCTTGGCTACATTCTAAAAATAAGATCACAGGATACCACTGGATACAAGTAGCTCATAATAAGTTTTATTGAAGATCGACAAGACAAACCTAAGTATAGCAGTGAAGTCCCTTGCTGAATTAATAGGGATGATACTAATAGTTAACTTCTAGGTAAGCGTACTACAAAATTGCATGTCCTGTTGTGGTCAAATGCGAACATATTGGGTATTTTGACTAAAGACAAAATACACACACATACTTTTTCGGGTCGATTTTGTATGCTAAAAAATGTTATGTTCCGGCTTATTAGCTACCTCGATGGCGCTATCTGTTGCTTCAACCAACTAGCAGCTGAAGAGCTCCCACGGGCTATAAAGAGTCTTGGGCCACCTGGAAAACCCTGCACCGCCCCCGTTCCCAAGTGGGCCGAAGCCGAGACAATCTGGCAAAATGGGGATACATAGACAGCTCCGACATCGAATGTCTCTGCGGTGTAAGACCGCAAACTATGTCACATCTGACCAACTAGCAGCGTACCCTAAAACTTACCGTACTAATTATGTACTAAAAGAATCAAGGTGTCAACAGCAGCTGAAGGGCGCTATGACAATAAATATTCTCAACGGAAAATAAGGTTGGCAACCTATGTTGTAAATGATAATAATATATACACTACACAGTAGGTATAAGAGTAGTTATTTGCTACGAACACTTAATAAAGTTTAAAAAGGTGCAATCTAATCTAGTACTGGTATTTCTAGTAAAGTAGGCCTGCATGATAAAGCCAGATATTACCGATAATTAAACATAGGCCCTGCTAAGTACATAAATTGTACAGAATTTACTTTTAAGTTGTGAGAAATAGCAGCAATTCCAAATAAAAATGTCATTTAGTGGCAAGTGGCAAAAAATGACTTTTTTTTCAGGTTTTTTTTAGAGTTCCATATTCCATAGTCAAGGGCAATCAATGACACCAATATACTTAGTACTATTTGTGTATCTGTCAGTATGTCACAGAGCCTGAATATACAGCATGACTTTTTATTCGGTGCACAAACTTTATCGTGCAATAGACATCATTAATAGAACATATTTCTCTCATAAAAAGATCAAATTTAAATAAAAAATAAATTAAAAAAAGATAAACATAAAAAATAAAATTATATTGCATGCACCCTACACTCCAGACAATAACTACCTACCAAAACGTCTCGGGCGTAGGTACGACGCGGCCGCGTAGGTACTCAGACGTAGGGTAACATTAATTAATCCGTTTATCTGTATACTTTCTCTTGTTATTTCAATATTTTTTACTAAAGTGAGTAAAACCAATGCCAAACAAATGTACAAAAATATTTATTTAATTGTTTGTTTATTATACTTTCCGTATACAAAGTATGTGCACTGAAAAAAAAAACACCCTGTATACCTACATCAAACAATTAAGCTGAACCTGGACATTTAAGACATTTTACTGTGCTCTTTACTATAGTCGTTTGAACCACAAAATAATGTATATAGGTAATGTAAAAAAAGAAAAAAAATCCGGCAACAGTGTTTTTTACAGTAAACTACCATGAACTTATCATTCGTTTTCATACCAAAGAACATCTAAATTGGTGCTACACACATACCTAGTATCATTCAATTATAATAAAACAAATAGGGTTGTTCGCCATTTCAGTTTTATAATAAATTATTTTATGATAAATTATGTGAAATGCTTATTACCTACTCCGAAAATAATCATGTCGCATTATTTTTTATGTGATTTTATACCGCGTAATTTACGAACAAATAACGTCTGAAATAATATAGATTGTACCGGAAGGGAAAATAAATATCAAAATATGTTAAAATGAGTTAGAAACAGATATCAAATAAATTCTTTACATACTCGCAATTTTGACATCTCGTATGAAAAAACTGTAGCAGTTGAGTAAAACAAACAGAGAACCTCTTCATTTTCGGAAGTCCGTTAATGTTACGAGTATTACCATGAGATGAATATATCAAAGTGTAGTTGTCCATAGGAATCAGAACATGAGGCAGCGGTACCAGATAACCTAATTATTATGCGGCGCCGTTTTTATGATAATCAAGTAATGATCACGCGCACGCACATTAGCTCTTTTTAGGAAGTATTAATTAACAACAATCAGAGAAAATATGTCTGTCTGTTTAACATTGTCTATATCGAGCGTTTATCTTCCTGTGTACTAGGTAGGGTAGGCATATGCTCAAAAGTGGACAACAGGTATAGATATTAAGATACTGCCTTTTAAACCTAATAGCGGTATCTAAATCTAAAAATATAACGAGAAAATTTTATCCATTAACTGCATAATTTCAAATTTTAATTTTTAAGCTACTTATCAGACGCAGGAAAAATAAAAAAAAAGGTTTTTTGAGATACGAGTATCACTCATCTGAGCTGATTGATGACTTAGTACTGAGACTTAGGTTTTGTGACTTATGCGCAACCTTTTCAAGGAAACTTTAGTACGTCTAGGTAAATAAATTTTTACAGTGGTTACCAGGCTTCAAATAACAAAAAAATATAAGATGTTTGTAAAAAAAATATTGTTTTCGACGAAATGTATGGAATAGCAGATTTTTTGCGAATAAATACCTATTGTATTATGGTTGAAAATAAGTCCGTGTTTGGTCACCATTTCAGTAGTTCTCTTTAATTTCGTAGTAAAATAAAATACAGAAAATAAAACAAATATATTTATTCATACAACGCTATTTCATATTTTACAATAAAATTTTGATAAACTGATTTACTTATTATACCCAGCATAATAACATTCTAAGTTACATACCTACCTAATAATTACAGAGATTAAAATACCCGTTTTAGTCCCAGACTTCACCAAAACGGAACGGGCGCAGTCTTTAAGTCTTTGAGCCCACAGGATAAAAGCTAGATTAACTAAGCAGAGGTTTTGTTGTTGCTAGGGAAATATGACATTTTTAAAATAGGCCTTTTACGCCCTGTCCAGCTCAACTCAGCTCCGCATTACTTTGGTAAATTTTCGGCTTTAGCTAAAAGTTCTGTAAGATTTCTGCGCTGTAACATAATTTCTGGCCTATTTTATAGATCTTATCTAATAGTGAAGCCATTAGCGCATACGTCAAGGTACTGAGGCAGCGCGGCGAAGTTTTGTCGCGCAGCGTTGTTTTTGTAGTCACTCGGCAGAAAATTCCAGATTATCAAATCTTCATCTTTGGTCGCAGTGGCTGAAATAAATAAAAAATGTTATGCCTGCCATAAGGAAACATGTCAAATAGTCTATTTATGTAAAACTAGCTGACCCAGCGAACTTCATCGTTTCACGGAATATCTTTATGAATTATAATAGCCATTGTGTTATTCTGATGTATAAGCAAAAGCATTACTATTGCAAAGTTTCATCTCAATCCGTTTATTAGTTTTTGCGTGAAAGAGGAACAAATATCCATACATTCAAACTTTCGCGTTTACAATATTAATTAGGATTATCGCGACTTTGAAATCTTTATTTATAAAAATTTCGTGTCACGTTGTTTGTCCGCGATGAACTCCTTCCTCAACTACTGAACCGATTTTAACCAAACTTTGCACACTGTGTGCAGTTTGATCCAACTTGAGAGATAAGATAGTTTATATCTCAATATAGTCGCATTTTTTTATGACAAAACACGTTTGTCGGTTCAGCTAGTATCATATAAAACAAAAAAGCAACATAGGTATCAAGGTATAATAAGCAGTATAAAATATCTACCACATGCTTCTGCAGAGGTTATTCGCACGCAAATGTTTGTATAGTTTAGCCAAAGAAAATGTAACAATACTACGTAAATATAGCTCCGTGTTTGTGGAGTGTAGTCCGTACTTGGGTATGCGAGCCTTAAGCTTCCAAAATTACAGGTAGCGTTTTCATTAAGTGATTTGGGCTAGGCCCTAGTGTTTATAGACCTCGTACATAGCTAAACGGTTAAACAATTAGAGCCTGCAATTAAGAGTAAACAAGTCGCTCATCACCACAAACGTCGGTAGGTGTTTGCTATTGAATATCTAAAACTAAGATTGATATCAATTTGTCTTTACAAAATCTATGCTTACTCAATGAAATTATTTTTATCGTGCTTCACACACTAGGTGTATAGAAACTTTCTTTTGGACGAACGAACGAATCCTGCGAATGCGTCAATTTTTGAAATGTTTATCACAAAAAGAAAGTTTCTATGCTTACTGCTAAAAAAAACTGCAAAAAAACTCTCCACTCGAATGATATAAGCCATGGAACTTTTGATTTTTAACTCAATTTTTTCGGAAACTTTGGATGCAAAAAAAAACACAGAGCTAAACTGCATCATCTTTTATGAATATAGCGGCCTAGTTTGTTAAAATAATGGTTTATTGGGAATATTATTAGTTTAGTGATGGTATCCCCAATATTGTATAGTCTGTAGATAGTTATAAGAAAATCGACTATCTCTGTCCCCGGGATGTTTCCGCCAAGTTGGCAAGTAATAATCTCGCATCTCCTGTATTATAATAATTTGTAAAAACTATTTGTAACTTCCTGAAGCCAATATACTTATCAGTGGAATACATTCGTATTGTTTTAATCTCTACAATCATCAAGCCTTGACTCCTTCTACAAGACGCTTAATTATCGCTGACCGCGCTTTGCAAGCATGGAGGTTATTTAATACACTAACCTCCAGATAGTTTATATATTCGTTAGTTCAAACAACTATTAATTAGTTAAACAAATCCATTCAACAGTTTTATTCATAATTTACTACGCAGAACACCTTATGCGCATTTAGTACGCGCAGCTGGTTAGGTAATAATTATAGGTACATACTTTAAAACAAATAAAAACAAAATTACATTGCGATGGGTGCACACGCATTATATCTACTGTTTATCATCAAATATATCTCTTCTTCAGACAATACAGCTGAGATATGATCTATTTAAGCTACGCCAAATCTGGGTTCGTGACGTCAACTTGTTACACCTAAAACGTGCCGTCCAAGACTCGGTAGTGATTGGCTAAATTTGCATAGAACTAACGGCTACAAATTGTCCTACTAAATTACACTTTATCTAAATTTGAAGATAGATCGTACCACCATTGTCGCACTTCGGCGGTTGCTAAGAAAGTTATTATTTCATTTCTTCTGTGACCATTCTCATATATTACATTTTATCACAAAATTCAGTTTCAACGCCATTTGTTGCAGTCGGAACGGAATTCGTTTTATTGCTCCTCCTGTAAATTTTGTCCCAATGCAGATGATCTCGAGTCAAGGACGAATCATTTCCTCGAAGTGTATATGTAAATTTGTTACAATGTTACCTAGTTTGGTGCCGTCTGGGTTGAAGACCATAGTCCTGATGCGGTCCAGACCTGTGCGGCCTTCACCCCAGTGGTCCACCACGGTCTCGAAGTCGCTCATCACCACCAGCTCAGATGACTTCGGGAAATGTTGATCATCATCTGCAATCATCGAGGTAGGTGTGTTCTAGATCAAAGTCTGCAATAGAATAATGAGCATTATTTGGGTATTAAGAATTACTGACAGGAAATATTAGTAAAATCGTACATCCATCAGTCATAGGACATTTACTGCTGGACACTGGCTATGAATTTCCAAAAAGGCCATTTGGAAGCGGCCTGTATCCAGCGCGTTTCTATGATTTTTATCGTCAGTCCACCTAGTCGCTGGATGTCCTACGATGCGCTTGCTGGTCTATGGTCTCCATTCGAGAACTTTACAGCCCCACCTACCATCCGTTCTTCGAACCACGGGCCCTCTGCCACTTTAATTTAAAAAAAATGTTAAATAATAAAATCTAAATCCGCAAAATCTGAAGATCATGTTGATGTGTTGTGTTTTAGCAAAAACAAACAAAAAGTCGCAAATCAGTGGCAGTAGGTACGTGAGTGATTTCCCGTTCTCACAAAAAGTAAAATTACCTAAAACCACAAAAATAATTTCTATAGTAAACTTTCTATGTCCAAATCTTCATTAATCTATAGACGCGGAGGAGAGGAGGACAGTCTCTAAAATACCAGATACTATTATTACTCGTATGTTTTAACAGAGTCCTTTATCATAATCCTTAAGCTTTGTTGATTAATTGGCTTTGAACGTTTATTTAAATGTTGTGGGTTTTGAGTTATTTTTAAAGATTTTCGGTAATAAATGTATTATACAGTTTAATGCACGTTTTAAAGGAAGTATTTGAATAGTTAACTTTATAGTCTCAACATCGGCAGTATTAGTCTTTTTAACACGATTTTATTAGTTTCACCTGTATAGTGTATGTATGTTTGCTTGCTTGCTTGTAACCAACCCCTTTGAGCTCGATTTTGACCTACTTTGAGCGATCAGATTTTCTTTAAGCTTTGCACGCCTATCAAAGACCGATGACAATGTATTTCTAAAAAAAGCGTGTTTTTAGTTTTTTTTTTAACTATATTTATATTATTTCGTTTAAATATGAGGAAGCGCTGGGAGCGTTTTGTAAAGGAGTCGTGGGTTCTAATTTAACTAACTTACCTAATTTCCACAGACTGAGCAGCAGCTCCCCTGTCCTGTGGTTGAACTTCATAGCGTCGATGCTGTGCTGTCCGTGGCCGATCTTCTCCTGGCGGAACCTCTCGGCATTAGGGTCCACAATGATGATATGCGCGCGCAGGCTCAACGATAGCGTGGCCACGCACAGCATGGAGGACTGCCACGGGTGCCAGCTCATAGTCTGGACATTATGAAAGTTTTATTACCTCGCTGGAGAATCAAATTCGTGATCGGTGCTGCTTGTATGTCGCATTCACGCTATGTATTGAAACTAAAGCCGGAAACATACTATCGGACGTGGCTTACGGACTGACAGCCGCGACCTAGACTATGAAAGTACACTGAGCCGTGCACACTATCGGACATAAGTCGCGGACGTCACCTTCGGACGACCTTGAGCGTTCGGACGTCCGAGAGCGATCTGGCGCGCCGGATGTTTTAAGACTGTGCACATTGCTAAGTCGCTGCTGTCAGTCGCGTCCGTCAGCCGCGTTCGATAGTATGTTTCCAGCTTAATTTGTACTGGGTACTTGAGAGTGTTAATCGTCGACTCACGTATAATAAAAAGGCAACCCTGCTGTATATTGACTTTTTCATACATTTTGCAAACCCCCACTAGGCTAAACGAGTGTAGGTACCGTGTACGTAAGTATGAATAGGTTCTTTGTATTCGCGGTTTTGTTTACAAGTGAGATATACGAGTATGAGCGGCGTTCGACGACCATCGGTTGTCCCCGAACCGAGTAATAACACGTAAACCAAAATGTAATTATATTTTTGTAATCGGCAAATAATAATATTATGGTGATGGCCAAGGAGTCCAGTTATTTTATTTCACCTCACTAGCCAGATGAACACGCGATGTAGATTCAGGGGTTGACGATAAGTCTCTAGATGACGTCATATATTTCTATGGCTGCATGCAGCAGCAGACAACAGTGCAGGCACGAACCTATTGGTTTCTATGTATTTATATGAAATACAGTCTGTCGACACGCCTGCGACCGTGGCTTCTGACTACACTGTGGTCCGTTACTACCGAGTGCAGATTGATCGATCAAAAATGTACCTAATAATGCCTCTTCTAAAAGAGTACAAATGTTTATTAAATTGCTATTTTATTACTTATATCATGTAGCTGACGTTTTCTTTGTATATATGTAGATATATTTATATTTTCTATAAGGTTTGAATGTACCAAAAGTTTGCATAACGGCTGTAATATTTATCATATTTTGTAATACTAGAATAATAATGAAAACTGGTATTTGTAGATATATACAATTTAAGTGTACCTGAATAAATATAAATATGTCAAAATTAAAAAAAAAAACAAATTCGATATCACGAACTTTACAATACTATATGTTCATAAGTAAGTAAGTAAGTTCGTATAGGCCGGGTGGCTAGCCCTGGTGTCAGAGTTTTTAGGCCGCCTGAAGGCCTCTGACAATATGTTCATGAAAATGAGTATAATAATAAGAAAGTGACTTAAGCTGCGTTTAGTCTAGTTATATATTATTAGGCTCGATTATAGAGGCGCCATCTTAATTATATTATATAATAGCTAAATAGCATAGTTCTGTTTCTTTTTCACTTTAGGCATTCGACAGAGAGAACGCTTTTTATGTTGCTATTAGCAACGTAAAAAGCGTTTAAGATGGTGCCTCTGTAATCGGGCTTAATTAACTAGCTGCCCGCCCCGGCTTCGCCCGGGTACGACTGGTTAAAAAAGACATATTTTATAAGTATTGTGCTTATATACCTACCACGTAACCAAGTAACGTCACACATGCGCACAGTTATTTTAGCGCGTTTTTATATTGCATTAGCATACCTATACAAATAGGTATTTTCGCCATAGAACACCCATCGCTTAACATAGGACTCCCTTATTAGATCTCGAATAACACCGAATAAAACCATTGGATTCTACAGGCAGCGGCACGTAAGTGTAGCGCTGAGGGTACTGTGGAGGGGATGGCTGCGCATGTCGACCGCCATACTAAACCCATGCGCAGCCATCCCCTCCACACTTCTCTCAGCGCTACACTCATATGCCGCGACCTATACCCCTGTACCTACGTAAGTTAGTTTACGTTTCTACTATACACTTGTATTTGATTTTTTCTTCATTTGAGAACTTTGTAAAATGTTCTATCAGTTCTACTTCTACGAATTGTGTGCCCTATCTAAAGCCTTTTCAACTTGCTAACCCAAAAGAGCTCTGATTGAACCGATAGAAACGCTGGCATCCAAAGTGATCTGGTGGTCTCGACCTGATCTTAGATTCACGTGGAGACCTTATCTACACTTGCCAATACCATTGTCTACGTTCGAGAACTTTAAAGCCTATTCACTACTACTACAACAGAAATTATAAATCGTCGTTATGTCGGCTAGCCTAACTTATGTTCTCCAAATCGGCGGTAATCCAATGTTACTTAAATCGGCGCACTAATAGAGGTGGTATATAGTCGTGGTGGTCTAGTGGTAGTAACAACTATCCTACAATCGTGAGGCGGTGGATTCAAATCCTGATCCCGTATCAATGAGTTTCTTTGGAACATATGAACGGAATTTCACATCACTGGCTTTTCCGTGAAGGAAAATGTCGTGTGGCAACCAGCTATGTACGTCCGAAGATGGAACTCGAAGACGTATATGAATCCACCAACCCGCACTGGGCCACCGTGATGGCTATGGTGCACTTAAATAAATTAAAATGGTGGTAATTATTCCTGATTAAATGTAAATACTTGACTTTACATATTTATGTAATTTCCCTTTTTTGATTTTTCGAGTTCGATAGTTCGAGTTTCGAGTAACTACTTTATTTCTTTTTAAACCAAACCTGTCAGGGTTATCGATCGAGAAATATAGGTATCGAGGAAAAATTTGAAGTACTTACCTACAATTTTGCGGCAAAAATTCGCCATTTTTCATTTTTGAAATCGATCTAGCCTTTTGGAAGATAGGTAGGTACATGAGAATAAAGAAATTTACAAACAAACAGAAGCTACGCGCGAAAAACCATACCCATCGCATCCTTGGCAGTCGGGTAAAAACCTTTTCGACACGAACAAATAAGTTTGCGTGCCATTTTTGTGGCGAGTGCCTTTATTGACTGCAACATAATACAACACCATTTAGTTACTTAAGCAAAAACTACACAAAACACTAGGTACTACATAAAAAGTAATTGGATCATCCACACACCCTTTCATTATTATTTTTTTAATACAGACAAAAGTGCCTACAACAAAATACAATACTACTTTATATGCTAAAACTTCCTAAACTAATACATAAAATCAATTGGATCATCCACAGACCCTTGAAGGTCTAAAGATAATCCAAATGCTCAAGCCCACTGCCAGTTGGCAGCGTGCCCAGCATGCTGGCTGCATTGCCACGCTGAATGGCAATGCTTATGCGTCGAGGCAAATAAACACACCCTTGAAGGTCTAATTACTACTCACTATCATTTACGTACCTTAATGATTTGGAAAGTATTGAGTGAGCGGAAGATGATCAGGTCTGGCCAGGACAGCACCCACAGCCTGCGTCCGCAGACGGCCGCCGTGGCCACGTAGCGCGCGTTGGGAGATATCCTGACTTCTTGAACTGCTTCGTTCAGCAAACGAATGGTCTTGTGTGGCCTGGCTGTTTTGGTCTTTGGATTCATAGCGCAGACTGTGCCTTGGCTGCAGCCCCTGTCAGAAAATCACTTTGTTGAGAGTTGGGCGGAACGATTATAGGGTAGATGTACCAGTTTGACCATCTTAGAGTCATATTTGGCCACTTTGAGTTTTAATGATTATGTAGAATTCAAATGTTAAAATATATTTTTTAAACAAATATTCAATCTTTGACATTCACACAAACGATTATGGTCTTCCATTGTTAATAATCTATGTAATCACTTTGACATCGTATGGCCAAAACGGGACAGTGGCCACAACTGGTACATCTAGCTTATTTATTTAAATTGTTAGATTGATTTATAATCGGTCCATCTAGCCTACCTATTTAAATCGTTTGATTGATTTATTTTGTGTTTAATATTATATTGTATAGCTAGCGAGAAACTATGTTATTTTTGACAATAAATTGTGGCTTTAACTTATTGCCCGAGGCTTTAGTAAAAATGTTCTTATCCACATAAGCATGTTTTAAGACATTTGATGATAGATTTTGTGTCAAAATCAGTAATACGTGTTTAAATAGCAAAATATCATTAAATGAAAACTTGTGAACTAACGTGACAAAAGAGTTTCCAGTGGGGCTCCAGTCCAAAGACGTGATGATGCACTCAGGCCTATCGACGACACAGTCGCAGAACTTCAGAGATATGCACTTGCTTAGCTCGTTATGGATCTCTACTTTCAGGTCTGTTCCTAGCTGGATATGGGAAAAACAAAATTAATAAATTTGATAAAAGGTGTAAAATCGATGCAGGTATTACATCTGTCTGCATTTTAAAAAATATAGTTAAGTATAACTTAGGTACGTGTAACTAGATGGATAACGCGGTCTTAATGGTTGAAATCTGATTTTATAATTTCGCGATAGGGCAGGTGCCTCGGTTGTGGCCATCTTAGTATCATTTTTTTTTATTTGTTTGTCCTGAATATAACATACATAGGTACAATTAAAAGTACTGCCAAACAGCGAAGCGGTTTGTAGGCAGGATAGCTCTCACATTAGCTTCATAGCTTAGTATCTAT
This sequence comes from Hypomecis punctinalis, assembly GCA_949316475.1. Lineage (NCBI taxonomy): Eukaryota > Metazoa > Arthropoda > Insecta > Lepidoptera > Geometridae > Hypomecis > Hypomecis punctinalis. Next base: position 22,285,185 of record OX438801.1, on the reverse strand, counting down.
GTACAAGCGGATAGAAATACATTCCCGTGTTATTATAGGTACATGTGGGCAATGTATTGTCATTGTCAATTATCCATTAACAAATTTTGTTTTTATAATCTAAAGTTTGATACAAAATGTTTGTTTTCTAATGTGTTCATCTTCATCGCTTAATTTATCCAACATCAGTTTCTTTAACATTTTTTAAAACCAAATTTTACTTGAAATGATTTTTCGAAATTTTCCGGTAAATTATTGCATAATCTAGATATAATCTACTGCCTAGTACGCTTACCATAATAGTTTTTATATTTGTATTGCAATTACAGCTGGGACTTAGCCGCTTTACGGGTTTTTTTCTGAAATATTCTAATCTGTTTAAATGTGTCATTTTTAAATTGTTGTAATTATTTGTGGCCTCTTTGAATTTTAAGGATTAGTTAGACAATTTAATTTACAAATTATATATAAAAAATAACCGGACAAGTGCGAGTCATGCTCGCACACCGAGGGTTCCGTACAAATCCAGAATCTTTCACTAAATTGGGAAGTAAGTTGTTAAAATCTCAATACTATGACCATTGCCAAAAAAAAAATTTTTTTCACTTTTCTTGTCATTCATCGAAAATTAGACATTGTTAAAATAATTAAAAACCTGTTTTAGCATGTGCTAATGAAGTTCTTTTAGATGATACCTTACATGATACGATTTACTCACTTTGAACTCATATTTTGTGAATTTTGAGGCCCTATTTTTTGTGATTTAAATAAAAATATACAGTTTTCAGATTTATTCCTATATGTGTACTCTGAGACAATGCTTCTCGCCAAGAACTCAGCTCTCTAGTTCTATGTCAACAGGAAGTACCCCGTACCTTTTAATTTTTATGAGTGTCAAAGTTTTTCTTTTACACAACTGCAAGATACTATAAATATACGTATGCAGTTTAAATTTCAACTCGATATCTTTACGCATTCTCGAGATAAAGAGTCTTGACATACACACAGACGGACAGACGGACAACAAAGTGATCCTATAAGGGTTCCGTTTTTTTCCGTTTGAGGTACGGAACCCTAAAAATATATAATTTAAGATTCACACAAACAACATTTATGTAGTTATATTGTTTATCATTTATGCAATTATTTTGAAACCAAATGGCCACAACCGGGTCAGTGGCCACAACCGGGGCACATACTATCTCTCTCAAGCCACATTTAATAATAGTGGGACAAAACAAAAAGTTTGAGGCTATAATACAATTTTTAAGCGTTATTACACAATATAAAACCATAATTATTTTATGCAAATAATGGCATAATGATACAGAATTCGCGAATATTTCGCACGGATCGATGTAGTATTTTTTACATTCCGTGGCACATGAAAAACTGGATGGACTGGAAGAGCGAACGGCAACAATTAAAACTAGAGTTTTTTCTAAATTATTATCTTTGAAAACACGATGAGCACCAAACTGCCTGGTTTATGCGGTGTATTCCAAACCTAAAAACGGCATGTATTGTAAAACTTTTTTAAAACGGCTCACTTATAATATTTGTACCAAAAGTTAAATATTTGCTTATGACATGTGTTATCAAGCATTAATTCATGGACCTATGCAAAAAAAATATTAATTTGGATGATTTTCTTCTCATTCTGTACCTATAGCTTTTTAATTTAGCAGCAACTTACAATTTTACTAACTTTTATATAAGTTAGTAAAATTGTAAGTTGCTGCTAAATTTAAACGCTATATAAAATGTTTTCACTATTTTTTAGTTTCAGGTTTATAAACTCAATTTATCATCAGGTAAGCATAGCAGAGATTAATTTTGTTAAAAGAAAAATAGTAGGTGATTACATTACCCTATTAGGTATGTTTTTATGGAAATCTAAGTGTCAAAATAAACCAAGGCTTACACACGAGTAATGAGTAGTTGGTTACCACATAATATAAAATACTACAACCCAAAAACATAAATAGGCTTTTATAAAATTAGAAATGTGAACACAGAAAATAACTTATATTCACAGAGCTGCGAAACAACTAGTTTTCTTCGTACAGTAATGTGCCAGCCTTTACAGGACGTAGGCCTACCCATGAAGGGTGATTAGGCCATAACCACCATGCTGGCCCAGCGTGAAGTTCACACTCTCCATCGAATATCTTCTAAGAACGTATGCAAGTTGCCTCACGATGTTTTCATTCACCGAAAAGCCAGTAGTGGTGTGAATTTCCGTACATAAGTTTCAAATAAACTTATTGGTACGGGACCGGGATTTGAACCCACGACCTTGGCATGGCATGGTTTTCTTTTTATCGTACATTATTCGAAATTGCGGGAATGGATATGAAAAAATACGGACAAGTACCCACATACTTAGCTGAGTTTCTTTTTTCTGTAAATAAACCATAATTTGTAAAAAAAAGATAAATGCCAAATTACATCATGTTTCATACACTATAACACTACTCAATATTAAAGTTAGTAGCATAAAATTCTATGACGCAAAAATGCTAGAAGAGTAGAAAACGCGAAGAAACCCAGAAAACAACATAGCTTATAAAATTATAAATCTGCGGAGCAGTACTGCGAAACACAACTAGTTTTCTTCGTACATTAGTCGAAATTCCGGGAATGGATATGAAAAAACACGGGCAAGTAAGTACCCACATAGCTGAGTGTCGTTCTTCGGACCAGCGCGCGTTTTCGGAGAAGCTGCTCAGCCAGCAGTGAGCTTCCACGAACCGAGCCAGCCAACCGAGGAGACATCGTTTAGACGGTAAGCAAGTGTGGCATCATTAGTCTTAGGGTCAGTACCCACCGGCAGGGCACGTCGCACCATAAAGCTCGATCACTTTCTTTATACGAATGAGGATATTATAAAATGTTTAATAATTAATTCGTATAAAAAATATCAAGTAATTCTTCATGAAACAAGGTCTCATTAAAAAACATTCTGTAGAAGTTATTTGTCATTATAATAAAACTTAAAAACGAAATTATAAAATTCCGAATTCTAAATAATGTAGGGTTTAAAAGATTAAGCTACTGACTTATCAATAACAGAAAATGTGAGAATAATACAGTATTTATGGGCATAATTATGTGAGTACACTAACCCGTACTGGGACAGCGTGGTAGATATGGCCTGGAAATAGCTATGTTTAGCAATATTATATTATACCTTGTAAAATATATAGGTACTTGATACGCAAAACATCATACACAACACATAAATAAGTACCATATTTTTTACAGTCAAAATGTTTTATTTATTTATTTATTTATTGCAACATATGTAATAATTTGTACATGCGGTTCTTAAATTACATGTTTACATAATATTGTCAAATACATATGACCCTTTAAGGGTATGGCAAACTATTTATTATATTAGGACTGTTCATTATCATTATAAAATTAAAAATAAATTGTCATAACAAAATCAAAAATAAATCTACACAAAATTAAAATTAAATTAACATTACAAAATCAAAATTATATCTACATAGTCATAGCAAAATTACGCAGCCGGTCACATTATTAAAATTATAAATCATTAGGAAAGAGGAGGACGCTATTATTATTTCCAAAAAATAAATATCAGCTGTGTGTATACATCGTCATTTTCATTTAAATAATCCGCGAGTGAATAATACGCTTTGTCAAGAAGATTTTTTTTTAGTTTTCTAATAAATAAATTGTCGTTACAAGTTTTAATATGTTCAGGTAGCTTGTTATATATATTTGTGGACATCACTAAAGTACTAGAGGCGTGCATCTTCAGTCGGGACTTCGGTGGCACCAACCGGTTGCTATATATACGTGTACTTTGGCTATCAGTTATGGCTTGCTCGGTTATAAACAAGTGCTCATTATTTCTAACAAATTTACAAATTTCCAAAATATATATGCATGGTAAAGTTAAAATTTTATATTTTATAAAGTATGGTTTGCAACTGTCCATTTGATCAATATTCGCTAGTATTCGGATAAGTTTTTTTTGTGCGATAAACAAGTCATGTGCAGCGCTGCTGTTTCCCCACAAAATAACACCGTAACTTAACCTTGAGTGTGCATTGGCAAAGTAGGTCATTAATGCAGTTCTGAAATCTGTAGTCTTTTTTACTTCACGGAGTGCGTACCTGAGGGATAATAGTTTAGATCTAGTTTTTCTAATGTGTGGTTGCCAACTTACATGGGTGTCAATTACTATACCTAGTAGGGAAAATTCATTAACTATTTCTAATTTAGTTCCTTGAAAAATGAAATGAAAAGAAAGTGGTGGCTTTTGATAAGGATGGAAACATAATATTTTGGTCTTCGATAAATTTATTTCAAGGTTATGGTCGTGCATCCAGTTTGTTATCCGTTCGAGTAAATCTGTAAGTTTTGAGTTAATATTCAAGTTACTTTTTGTGGAAGTTAGTAGAGAGATATCGTCCGCGAAACATACACATGGTTCGGTAATATATGTGTTCGGTACACAATGTGATGTACTTCATAATCGAGATGCAAGACCATAAAGTACAACATTGTGAACCGAACATTTTGACTATAAAAATATGGTACTTATGTGCGTGAGTCATTACGCGTATGTCAATGTCTCGCGTATCAAGCTATATTTTACAAGGTATAACAATACATTTCCGGTACATAGATGAGCAACCCTCAGCTGATGTAATGCGCCATAAGTCGGCATCACTTAAATTTTGAACTACACATACACACACTACATATGGTGTAACAATGCGGTGTAACCACGAGTCAGGACCTATAATTATTTTAGCACCTCGCGCGGCGCAGCACTGCGTTTTATGCTTTGAGATATTACATAAGATCTGTGAGATTGCGCTGGTGCTTAACGGAATTTTACTGGAAATTTTTAGTTACAAAAAACACTTGACCTGCAGTGGACGTACAACAGCTGAGATGATGACGTACGATGTAGTTTATTTACAACGAGTAATGTGAAACTTGGAACGCTACATAATCATGAATAGTATGCTACTGATCTCAGTGAATGTTTACCCTTAAGATTAATGGTTCTCATTCTTGAGAAAAAAATATAGGTGTGAAGTTATTGATATTATTGGCACTGAGTTAGATTTTCAATATTGTATAAGTTGAGTTTAGAACCATCAGTTTGGTAGGACAAAATGGGAAGTTTAATTTTTCATTGAAAGTTTTGAAGAATGTCATCGGATTTTTGGTAGGCACGCAATAAAAAAAACAAATCTATAATTTTGTGTTCATAATAGTTTTTTTTTTTTAGTAAAAGTTGTAGTTTTTTTTACTAAATTATATCTAATTCTAGTATTATTTCACTGATTTATAACTGGAAATACGTAAGGGCAAGTGATATATAGTATCAGAGACTGTGCTAGGTGTATTGGTAACCTGTTCTTTTGGCGATGCTTTTGCAGATACATTATTTTAATTTTCAGAGTATTTTATGCTAAAGTTTTAATCTATTGTGATTTGGTTAATTATGTGCCTACCTAGTAAATACATATTTTGATCTATCAAACTGTCTATAATGACAATTTTAAAACCATTTGTATGTCTAAAGAATAAAGCAAATTTTGATGGTTTTTGACGTGGGCGGCCCACGGCCTCGCGCCCTCGGGGCCTCGCACCTCGAAGCCAGAGGGCTCCCCGCAGGATCCTTGTAATCTTATGGGAACCGTCAGTGGAATCTGCTCGTCAAAGTTGCCTAAATAATAGGGTCTCGCAGAATATAAGTTGCCCACATGTGAGATTTAGGGAGGCTCCAGCAGTAGATATTCTACAGCTAATATGACTGCCTCGATGGCTCAGTGGTTAGTGACCCTGACTTCTGGATCAAAGAGGCGTGGGTTCGATCCCCACCCAGGGCAAATATTTATGTGATGAACATAGGTGTTTGCTCTGTGTCTGGGTGTTATTTAGACAGTATCTATATAAAATATGTATAATCAGTCTCTGGCAGCCGTATCACAAGCTTTGCTTAGTTTGGGGTCAGAGACCGTGTATAAGATGTCCCTTAATATTTATTTATTATTTTATTTATTTATTATAATGATAAAATTTCTAATAAGAAAAGTTGCATTATGGCCTAGCCAAACATGTAGCGAGAACAACGGGAGACCGAGACGCAAGTACCAATTTTGGTCAAAAACTAAGCGTGATCAAATTATGCAGGCAGCATTCTAGTCACCTTTTTGTCCTCAATATAACAATATTATAACTATGTAAATATAAAATCTGTCCGGTTGGTTTGGCTTAGCTAACAAAACTTAACTAGATACATTAGACTATCATAGTATTCATGATATAAATACAATAGGTTAGTTGACTGGTGCTGAACTAGTTAAAAGTATTAGGGTTAGTGAATTCTGTAATTAGTTATGATCGTAAACTGAAAAAATAATTAAAATTGGCTAATCAAGTTCAGAATATCTCTGAATTGATTAGCCGATTTTAGAAAGCTAGTAAAGATTTTGGTAGCGATAAAGAGGGGATGCCTTGCCCCTTTCCCACAAAGCATAACATAGTATGGCGAATGTATGACACTTACGGGCCGTGACGTCATAGTCTCCAAAGAGCGCTCTTTGTCTAGTAAGAAAATAAATATGCTTGTAACTTATTTATTTCTAAGTTGATTTTATTTTTGTTTTCGTTTATCGGCTCTGTTTATGGTTAGCTATTATAAGAGGACATCAAAAAATATTGTCAATTGGTCTATTGCCGCATTTGCCGCATACAATTATAGTAGGTGGCTAGGTGGTTATTTCAGTTTAAAAAAATTAAAGGCCTTTTTGACAAGAAACATCGAAATATACCTATTTGGTGTTTCTGTGTCTTTGGCGTCGTTGGTGTAGTTTGTGGTGGTATACCCAATACGAACACAAATAGCGATGTGAGGACCAAGCAAAACATTATATTTTATTATAAGCTCCTTAAAAATGGTTCCCATCGTAGTAGCCTGTAAGGAACTGCTTTAAGCTACAAGGCCACCATTTAGACAACTATTTGCAATGTTATGTAGTAGTCCGTGCATTTCTTTTTGAAGTCTCGGAAGTTTGCCAAGCGGCTGCGCTGAACGTATAATAAAGTTTTAGGTGTTCGGAAAGGCGCGACTCCTGCTTCTTCAAAAACATTTGCCCTAATTTGCTATCTACTTACTAGGAGATATTTTCCTTTAGGGTCGAACTTGCAGCAGTGTATTTCCGAGCGCGTCTGGCCTTGGTCGACGAGCACCTGGGTTTGCCAGCTCCACTTGTGGTAGCTCATGCCCAGAGCCGCCACCAAGATGTCGTTGGTGGTCCAGTCTAAGATATCTGGAACTGAATTTCGAAATCTATAAGCAGAGGCCAAATACTCCAAATAGTCCATTCATCAGCCAAAGAACTTCTGCTTGACATAGGTTTCCCTTGGACTTGGATATTGCTCAGCTTGTTTACTGAGCGCCACACAAATTGAAAGATGGGAAGTTATGAGCAGCGTTCTGCGCAAAAGCCGAAATATGGGTACGCGCGGAAGGCAGAGAGTGGAAACGCCGGGACACACTCGCCCGCCAACCTCATGCCTCCCGCGCGCTCCCTACGCCTGAGCTCACTACTTCGCCATTTGTATAGGCATTATGCACACATGCGCAATAATTAGCGAATCACGGCGAAGTGTCATCTGCGGCTAACTTTCCATCCTTTAATTTCTGTGGCGCTCAGTATAGCTAACTTCACATCCGCCGACTTGTTTGATTCGGCCTATACTCGAAGCAGGCAAATGCTGGATATGAGCCGGTTCCATTTTGTCTTATTGTACGCCCATAGGTAGGCCTGTATCGAGCAGTGAACATCATATGGCTTTTATGACCAAATATAACATGTTTATAATTAATAGGGGCGTTAGCACCCAAACAAGGCAATTCTGATTCTCAGGTGCTAACGTCTTCCTGCAGGTATATTGGGACTTCTTACCACTGCTGAACATAGGCGTACTTATGAAGAGTGATTGGGCTATATCCACCACGCTGGCCAGCGCGCGGAATTTCTTCAACGGCAATATGAAAGATACCTCACGATGTTTCCCACGAAAAATCAGTTGTGTGCATATGTTCCAAAGAACTTATTAGTACGATGATCTTGACTTACGAGCAGAAAATCGATAGGACGGTAGATCTAACACATTATCAGCTGTAGATAGGTAGGTCTTTTTTCTGGGCACGCAGGGCCAGCACCAATCTTCTTGAGGCTTTGCATCCTTGGCCTGCCTCAAGGGCGGTAGATTAAAAGCCTCGTCTAAGTAGCTCATGCGCTTTTTCTGTTGCTGATATTTGGTGGACTGAAATAGATAATTGTTTAACAGATAAATAATAAACTTTTACTATTATAGCGACCGGGGAAAGGAAAAAAAATTTTTTTCGAAACTTTTCTTTGAAATAACTAGTTATTTTTCGCGATTTTGGTCCTGTTTTTATTTAAATCTTGCAAGTTATGTCGAGTATAATGGTGTCCTAAAATACGTCCTTCATGTATATAAATATAACATGTATTGTTATGATACATTTTTGAATATATGTATCATAATTTAGTACAGTTTTAACTTGCTATACATCGGGAGTAGGTTATATGACTCTTAACTTAACTCTTTCATTTCAACTACATGTATATTTTGCAGTAAAATAAATATTTGATCTGCTATTTTCTTCAGTAAATTCAGTTTTTGTTTATGAAATTAAAAAAAAATATATATATTTTATTTAGACGATGAAAAATCGCTCAGCCGATTTCAATTAAATTTAAATGGAACCAATTTCGAAGTATACTGTTTCCATTAAAAAAAATATTGTTATCAGACTACTATGAAAAGCGTTATGCCGTGTTATACCTAAAAAAATATATATAAAAAAGTATATTTATACGCGTCGAATTGAGTACCTCTTCCGGTTCGTCGGTCAAAAAACGAAAAAAAAAAATCTCTTTGTGACTTGAGATGAAAAAAGTATGTCATCACTATACCCAAATTTCGCCATGAGATTCCTCAAGGCGAATTTTCCACGCCATCCGTCTGCTCAATTCTGGCAGGTCCTCCCTCGGGACTATAAACCTGTCCACCCTACTCTTCTGTGTAGCCAACTGCAACAAATCGACACTTATTAGTTTCATTATAGGGCCGTCCACAGACTATGCGGCCGGTAACAACAAAAGCATTTTTTTCGAATTAGATCCCACGTCCAAAGCTGCACTCGGGTTCTGCTTTTTATATCTAATATTATCTAAGTTCGGTTCGAACGATAATAAGAATTTCTCTATACAAGATTATTTCTAGTCAATTAGCATCCTTTTACGGGCTTATTCTGTACATCAAAACTAACAACTTTTGTTCTACGACTTTTGTCAGAACAAAAAAAAAAATTAGCTGTTCCATACATTTTGTCCCGGGTGAACGAAATTTTCTATGGAACGACATTTTTTTTTCGAGTCGCAGAACAAAAGTTGTTAGTCGCAGAACAAAAGTTGTTAGTTTTGATGTACAGAATAAGCCCCTAGAGTGCTAATTGATTAGAAATAAGACTGTATATATATGCTAACCTCTTATCTACTCATTTGTAGTTAAATTTCGATTTAGTAATAACTAATGGTGATCACCCATCTGTCTTTACTTCAGGTCTAACTTCGTAGTTGGATTAATTTCATGAATCAATTTTCCTGTCCTACAAATGTATTTACTGATTGATATGTACGATTATCTATTATCAGGTATCGAGTGAATATGTTATGCAGAGATCAGCAGAGACTACATGCCCAAACTCCTATTGTTAATTCTATTGGAATCCAATATAACTAGGCCGTCTGGAATTTGTTATTTCTGTTGCTCCCTTGATAATTATGTAAAGGTCTTAAATTAGATGAATGAAACCAGGCACATAGTAGATCAAATCATTTAACTTTGTGATCTATATAAAATATTTATAACCAATAATAAATATAACCTCTTCGGAAGAATTGGGACAATCTTATTGTATTAAATTGTTAATTGACCAGCATTTTCAGTTGCTACAGCATCAAGTTTATGAGGAAAAACGAAATGCCAGAAATAAAAAACCTCACAGCCGGCCTACAATGGACTGAAATTACTTAAAACTAGAACACATAATGTACACATTTATATCATCCAATATGTGATTTTTTATGTCAGAAAGCGGCTTTTTAGCTAGCGGACGGCAGTATAGCTTAATTATCATCACAATTATAGAATAAGTAAGCTTGAAGGTTACTGTAGAAAAAATACTAAGAGATGCCACTGTGGCTTTGGTTTATTACAAAAAGTCCATACATAGTTGTTGGTTTCTACGGACCAACGAAGGTTTTCGCAGAATTTGTGCACCAGGCTTTAGTGGGTTCTTGGAAGTAGCCCGGTCAAGCGGGGCGGCGCGGGCGCAGGATACGTAATTGGTATTGCTGATGAGCAGCAAAAAGGTGGTTAAGTCAGAGCGCCATGGCGTGATGCCTGGTTTAGGAAAAAGTACCTATTGGATATCGTGTCATTTCAATGCAGAATACTTAATTAATAAATTGTTTCCTGACTTTCATTCATTTTTTTTCTTTCTTAAAGTTCCGTACCTCAAAAGGAAAAAACGGAACCCTTATAGGATCACTTTGTTGTCAGTCTGTATGTATGTCAAGACTCTTTATCTCGGGAACGCGTAAAGATATCGAGTTAAAATTTAAACTCGTATATACGTATATCTATGGTTTCTTGCAGTTGTGTAAAAGAAAAACTTCTCAGTTATCATTTTAAAAGTTAGAGTCGCTTATGTTGTAAAAAATAGCAAATTTTGACACTCACAAAAATCAAAACCTACAGGGTACTTCCCGTTGACATAGAACTATGAAATTTGGCGAGAAGCATTGTCTCAGAGTACACATATAGGAATAAATCTGAAAATTGTACATTTTTATTTAAATCACAAAAAATAGGGCCTGGTTTCACAAAATATGGGTTGAAAATTCAAAGTGAGTAAATCGTATCATGTAAGGTATCATAAAAAATAGTTTTAATAGCACATGCTAAAACAGATTTTTAATTATTTCAACAATGTGTAATTTTTAATGTATGTGAAAAGAAAGTGAAAAAAAAACTTCTTTGTCTATGATATAGTATAGAGATTTTAACAACTTACTTACCAATTTTGTGAAATTTTCTGGATTTGTACGAAACCGCATTTGACCGGTTTTTTAATTCTAATAAGCGCTTGATCAACTACTCGCATGTTGTAAAGTGACATGACTTTCGATTGGCATACAAAATTGTAACTCAGAATCGACAAAATATATGAAGAACCTGATTTTTTACAAATTTCGAGTTGGCCCAATAGTAAGAGTTGTTGATAGTGTTCTGGTTCATCCTCTTTCGTTTTAGTACAAAACGAAAGAGATCTCTAATAGATAAAAAGGAAAGTAAAAAAATTAGATCAGAACTGATAAAAATAACTGTAACCATTCTGTAAAACTATGATTATGAGGAACAAAGATCATTCTGCATAAATACTAAACGTTCGTATATTTGCTTTGAGCATTCCTTGAAACAACATAATATTTCCACGCACATCGCCCCGCCCACGAGCCAACTACGAGTATGTGCTTTCGGAGAGAAAAACTATGTATTTTTTGTATTTGCGTGTGTATGCGTTTCTTCGATAGATCAATCGATTGATTTATTATCTCTGTCGAGTTTCATTCATTAAATACTTACTTTACTTCGGCAGTAAAAATAATGTTAGCACGCAGGTAACACACATTGTTGTATGAGAAAGTCACAATAGGCAATCATGCCTGGTAAAATAAATCATTATTATTTTTGTCCATGAGTTATACTGCATAAAAGATAGCATGAGCTCTGCGACAGTGACATTGACATAGAAGATTGACATTTTTAGAGTTGGGATAGTGGTAGAAAAAATCAATTATCAAACAATGTTGTAATTAAATCGAATGAGTAGTTGTAGGTTAGAAATTGGATTTTATTTAATTAATATTATTTAAGATCAAGTAAATACCCATGTAAATAATATTATGATATTAATTAAATAAATTATAATAATCTTATGATAGTATTTATCGACGTTTTTCAGTATTATCGATGCTAATGTAACATATAATTGGGTTTAATTTAATTACAAACATATACACATGTAAATAATGTTATGATATTAAAATACACAATAAAATTAATGATAAATTATGTTTTATTTAAAATATCGTTAGTATAAACTATCAATATTTTAAATAAAACTCTGTTTAAAACCCTGTGGTCACGATACATTGACATGTACTGTCTGTACTATTAAGAAATTCAGGACTTCTTGATGAGGAGGAGGATGATTTTTCTGACAGATGTTGCAGAGATCAAATTAAATTTTATATAGTATAGATGCTTCCGATGATGTAACTATCGATATATTAAATTCTGTGGTCACGATCATTCGTTGCCCTTCAGTAATCGGCATGCCCATAAAGTATGACATTGACAGGTACTGTCTGTACTATTAAGAAATACAGGACTTCATAGGCGTGATTTTTCTGACAGCTGTCGCAGATATCAAGCTATATTTTATAGAGTATAGTTTATCAAAATATCATAGACATGTGTTTTTTCTTTTGTTAATCAAACTAGAAATGACAATTAAAAGTTTGGGAGTGGGGCTCATGACGTTACCTCCCTAACTCAAGTCTTTATATTTATATGGCACTAGTGACGTCACGCCGAACTTTATCAGCATATTTTCATCAATTTTGTATAATTGACAAAAGAAAACATATGTGTCTAGTAATTATAGTTTGATGTACTGTCTGACGGATTAATTTTATTTTTTAGTCATCATTCCTATAATCATCATATCGGTATAATAATAAGATATATAGGGTTATGACGCTACCTTAGGGCGTTTCTAAGGGTTTGTTTTCTTTGTTAGAAATTAATAGTGGAATGAAAATCCAGTAATGGTACATGTCACCACTGGATTTTCATTCCACTATTTGATTTCTAACAAAGAAAACAAACCTTGAGAAACGCCCTAAGGCAGCGTCATAACCCAGCAGATTTTATTTGGCAGAAGTGATACCTTTGCATAGTTATTTGCTTGCCCCGTGCTAAACAGAGAGGAGGCGAATAATAATAACCATCGTTATTATTTACTACGGGACTGATCGCGAGATAAATAAGACTAAGACTAGTTAGTCTACCCGTGACCACGATCGATGCAGCACGGTGGAAACATTGCGCATTGGGAAGATGAGGTATTTATTTATCTCGTAAAGGACATGTCCACAAAATGTATGGAGGCTGGTATAATAATAATCAAAAATTCTAACCACAACACTCGTTACATTTCAAGAAATTTCATATTTTTCTGAGTCTATTACAACAGTTAAAAACAAAAAAGAGCCCTCCAATTTTTTTAAATTTAATTTTGAATTTATTAGGATAAATAAATATATTTGGCTCAATATGTAGTTTATCTCTAGCAACCCTGATTAATTAGCCTCCAAATTGTTAAATAAAGCATTTTTGCCAATTAGACACACTTTTAAAGTGTTTTTTGTCACGTTGTACCTACCTACTAACTGGTCACACTGGTAGGTTATACTTTTTAATTTTAGCAAATTATGTGATGAATTTGGAAGAATCAGCTACGAATGCAAGTAAAATAACGATAGAAGTACTTTATCATCGCTAAACTAGAAAAAGTAATAAGCTGTATTGTTATTTTTAATACAATTTATTTTTCACATTTAAAAATAAAATGGACGGGTGAAAAAATCTAAATTAAATATTTTTGGGAAGCCCATAAAACAAGCTTTCAAATGATATCTATAATTATCATCTTGGTTCGATTTTTCTCTGAATAATATACCACTTGTGGACGTCACCTTTAGTGCGCAATTAGTCCCGTATGAAATGAATCGTGGTTGTTAGTCTCGCTTAAACTCGAAAACGGCTGGACCGATTCTGCTAATTTGCATCTTGAAATATCCGTGAAAATTAAACCTTTCCTTAATTTTCACAGATATTTAAAAAAAACGGTGAGTAAATTTATAAAATATGCGAGAAAAATAATAAAAACATTAGTTTCATAAAAAATGTTCCTACATGTAAAAGTTGTCATTGACAATTGACAGATGTTGAGCTGAAGTTCACCGGGTCAGCTAGTATACAAGGTTATTTCCAAGGACTTTGGAATGATAAATCCATGGTTATTTCTAATCAATTAGCATCTTATTAGGGGCTTATTCTGTACATCAAAACTAACAACTTTTGTTCAAAACTCAAAAAAAAAATCAGCTGTGCCATTTTGTCGCGGTTGAACGATATTTTTCTATGGAACATCAATTTTTTTTGAGTTTTTGCAAATGTAGCAGAACAAAAGTTGTTAGTTTTGATGTACAAAATAAATCCCTAAGAGGATGCTAATTGATTAGAAATAACCCTGTATAATAATAATGTTTACGAAACGAGAAAGTTTAAAAAAAATACCATCGTTACTATGCACTAGCAACGTTTACTATGAGGCCAAACCGGAAATCGAGAAATGAAAATTAGCATAAAAAATTACAACTCGGAATCGACAAAATGTTTAAAACAGCATTTTTTCTCGAATTCCGGGTTAGCCCCGTAGGAAAAGTTGTTCATAATGATGATTAAAATCACATCCTTTTGGCTTAGTAGATACACCAGTACTGTATAACCCCGTATAGTTTTTAGAACAGCGCTGATCGTGCCATAATGTTCTCGAATGGAGATCACGCCTCGAGCAGAGTAAGACGATCATAATAAGAACGCAGAAACACGTAAAATATGAAAGTATTACTATGAATACGTTGGTGCGACACCGTTTATATTTAACAATCACAAAAAATATCAGCACGGTAGAAAATTACACAATATTACTTATTCTTATCACTTACCGATTCTCTTCGATACAAATCCATGAGAATATAACTTAATTTCTTTTTTATATTACACTTTATTCACCAAACTGCAAAATATTTAATTATTTGAAATAAATCAACATATCGCGTCACAGTATCAGAAGAAATGGCAGTTGGATATTTTACAACTACCCTCAAAATTAGCTTATTATGAAATAATTTGTCACATTGATTTTTTTCGTTGCTAATACAGCTAATGCCATTTTATTTGCCAGTAGAGTATGTGCAAAAAAAGAACCGTCGTGGCGTAACGGTGAACTAACAATAAGATTTTAATCAGCAGCCAAGATAGGTATCGACTACACTTGGTAGACGTGAGTACTGCTGAAAACCGAATTGGTGTCTACGCAATGACAGAGCAGTGTTGTCGGCGTAACAAAATTAGTAAAATGCTTATATAAAGTAAAATGGCACACAGGCGACCTCACCTACGACGTTTCTTTTTTTGCACTAACTTTACCGAGGTATAAATTTTAGTTTTATGAAATTGTGGAAAATCCTCACAGAAGCCAGAAAACAATGAAATGTATTAACACTTTCGAGCAAATATCTATAGAGTCACAATCCTGCAAAAAAGTGTCCGAGCAAAAACCCTGCCCTAGCTACGTAGTGGGCAGGCTTTTTAGTTAGTCGTAAGGCAATTGAAAGCCGACTACAACGCCGCGCGATGCCAAAGTGCTCGGTTACATGCACTAATTAGGTGACATAACGTCGAGATTCGAGAAAACGGGTCATTGTGAATGATTTAATGTAAATATCTAAGTCGGTATGTATGACGGCGCTCGGACATTTTTTAACTATTTCCACTTAGGGACTGTGGCTCTGTAAATATTTGCTCGAAAGTTAACACCTATAAAACTATTTATAATCTAACACAATCAATCTCACAGCTTATAAAAGTTACAATCAGCCAAATTTGAACCTGATTTCTAGAATAAGTTTAAAAATATTTGAGCACTACCGCGGCTCGGATAACACGTTAAATTTTAGGCCTCAGTTGCAACCATGTCAGAGACCTTATAGACTCAATTTTATTATGCTATCATCGTATTTTTAATAGCAATTTAAAATTTTCCTGTTTCTTTTTCACTATATGCATTTAAAAAAGAGAACAACTGTGATAGGGCTATACGAAGTTACGAACTTACTTTTTATTTTTAACTAACTCATTCGGCGAACTTCGTTTCACGCAAAGTCTCTATAAATTTGTAGTTTATGTGTTGTTCTGATGTATAAGTATTACTATTGCAAAGTTTCATCTCAATCAGTTCAGTAGTTTTTGGGTGAAAGAGTAACAAACATCCATACATACTCACAAGCTTTCGCGTTTATAATATTAAAAATAGGATAGACTCGGGGATAGCGTGAATTGTAAAACTTTTTTGCAATTTTTTCCAGACTTGATGTTAGTCTGGAAAAATGTAGAAAAGTCTAGGATCAAGTTCATTATTTTCTATCAAAATATAAAGAAATCACAATAGTTGCAAAAATTAAACACAGCAAAATAATTAAT
This sequence comes from Hypomecis punctinalis, assembly GCA_949316475.1. Lineage (NCBI taxonomy): Eukaryota > Metazoa > Arthropoda > Insecta > Lepidoptera > Geometridae > Hypomecis > Hypomecis punctinalis. The sequence goes on along the minus strand of OX438801.1, from coordinate 22,268,709 downwards.
TAAAAATATATATATTTATTCCTAATTTAAAACATCCCGACGTGTAGCCATAGACGCTATGTGCGTATTTTTGTGTGATTTTTAACGGCTCCATACTATTGGTTTATTAGCAACTGTGTGTAATTTTAATTAGCAGTGCTACGTGTGGTTTATTAATTTGGCCGAAATTATAAAAATAATGATAAGTAACCAATTTCTATCTTAGTTAAATAATTTAGTGCTTTATTATGCAATGAAACAAACCCCCTTGAAACCGTCAAACACTGAATACATTTCTAATTTAAATTAAAACTAGACCTTCACTAGGAACATCAAATATGCTCGATAATAATGCTCAAAAATAACAAAGGAATATGAATAATTTGCTCCACCAACCCGCATTGGGCCAGCGTTGTGGATAAAGCCCAATCACCTTTCGTGGGTAGGCCTACGTCCTGCAGTGGACTATTATAACCTGGTACAGTGCAGTACGAATAATATGAATTTGAGTCTATTTATATAAAATTGTTAATCATTGCCTCATCTATTCCGAAAACTCAAAAACTATAAGTGTCTGCCTAGGAAAACCTAGAACCTAGGATACCTAGGGTGTCGGAGTCTTATATTTTACACGGGGGTTCCTTTTAGGATGTAGGTGCTCAATAAGAACGGATTTTGCGGAATTCAAGCCCTAAGTGGGTGAAATAGCGTGGCAAAGTTTGTGTTGATGTAAAATCTTCGGTATAGCTGTTTGAAATGCAAAGACGGAGATTCATCTTATGCATCTAGAAGTTTTAAGTTTTTTGGTTTAAGTTAGCATTTTCTTTTTCCTTTTTTGTTACTTACAGGTTTACTATAGGGTACTTATAGGTTTGTTACTTATTGTTTGTATATAGCCTGAAAAAAAAACATTTTAATTTGATTTGTCTATAGGTATCTTAGTACCTAGCCATTTAAATGAGTCTTTGTAAACTCACAATGAGAATTTCATATGTAAATGCCAAAAAAATCCAAAAAAATATAAATTTCATGCGTTGACCTAGAGCAACCACTTAGGGTGGTTGCTCTGTGTTTTTTCACAGTATATAGCGCAGAAATCCAATTTTTAAAGCTGCAAGGGGGCATAAGTGGATTTGGTTTTAATTTCAACTCGATAGCTTCGACCGATTCAAAATGATTCGGTATTTCTAGTAAGAACAGCTAAAATATGAAACTCTTGGTCAATTAATAATCTGGGAATCTAAATAAGTAGGTAACATCTAGGTTTAATGTGTTACACCCTAAACCGCGTCTCTGCTTTAGATCAGACCGGATGTGGTCAAACACAGACCTTTCTAGATATAAAAAAGAAACACAAAGGAAAAATGCATCGTTTTATGTATTGGCTCGCATTTATGGAAAAAAAAAATTGCTCGTGGGATAATAATATCTAATAATTTTGGTTAGGTGTCGTTTTAGGTAGTTTTCTAACAAATACTGATAATTACGTGAAAAAGTAACAACCTAAAAGCGAGATTTGACTCGCGCTTGGCGGATTTTTTGTAAATCCCCCCCCCCCCCCCCCGAAACTCAAAGCTGGATGTCTGTGAAATTAGAGACAAGCTTCGCAAAACCTCACTCCTCATCCCCGCTGACATATGAATTGGCTACTGCACAAAGACTCTCCTCGTGTTTATGATGTCATTAATTAAGTTTGATTCAGCCTAACATCGTAAGTATACTGAAGCAAATGTAGGAGCATGGCGCGTGCGCTCGCTTCAAGTGACGCAGAATACTGAATGCGAATGAATGTTATTTTCCCGTTGCAGAGAATTGCATCGTGCGCAAGCGCCATTACGATGGCTGTGTACTAGTTATTGATTGGTGATAGCGGTGTGGATACCTTGTTAATAGTTTTGCTTGTTGCAACCAGATGACGCTTTAGAAAACAAAATAATTTGGTATATTTACTTAAAATTATTGATCTACAATAATTATTTGTCAATCGTAATCTAAAGTGTATTAATAATATTATATAAATTATTTATAGTTTATTTAAGAACCGTAGTGCATAGGCTCGGTTGGTCTTATACATTACCTACATTATCCGCACAAGGTGTGTACCTATATCTTCTTTCTTAAAAATGAAAATGAATCGTGGTTGTTGTTAGTCTCGCTTAAATTTGGCTAATTTTAGTCTAGAAATATTTGTGGAAGTCCGGAAAAGGTTTAGGTATACTGTGAGAAAATTTATAAAAGTTTCGAGAAAAATAATAAAAACATGAATTTAATTTTACCATACAAAATGTTCCGACATGTAAAAGTAGTAATCAACAGTTGACAGATGGTGAGATGAAGTGCACCGGGTCAGCTAGTGTACTCGTACGATATATTTCTAGATAGACAACAGCCATCGCTTAGAATATCATAGCACTCATCATAATGCCAAATTTTTACTATGAATCTAAGCCCGAAAGTCCGAAAAGAAACAGCGGTATCATACATAAAGTTCATTGAGAGTCTATAAAGTATATGGAACAGCTGATTTTTCCTCGTGATTTCATGGTTGATCCCCTCACAAAAAATGTTCATATTGAGGAGCATAAGCGTAGTCGTGGTGATAAAATGACATGCGAGAAAACAAAGTTGATGATGAGATGACGAATGATAGAGTGAAGTGGCGAAAGGAAACGTGCTGCGCCGACCCCACCTAGTGGGATAAGGGCAAATGATGATGATGAAGCGTAGTCGTGGTGAGATATGGGTACACACGCGAGAAACTTCTTTTGCCACCCCAGAAAATTTGATAGATAAGTCAAATACATACTATTTTTCTGGAGTAGGCAAGTACGCAAGCAGTGAGATTGATACAATTTATTATTATCTAAAATACGTGATACGTCCGTCCACTACAAAATCACTCGCTATTGTATACCACCAGTTAAGTATGCATAGATAGAATGGGACAGTTATATCTCACGCATGTTGCATTAAAAGCAGTGCTTACCAAGCGTAAAATGACGCACCCATTCCTCTCTTGTGACATCCCCCCTTGATAAGTGAACACCTCCTACTATGAAGCCAGTGAGAATTGTTTGAATCATGCATATAATTTAATGATATGTATAATTACATTAGAATATAACAGGAGGTGTATTCACGAGTGTTTTTATTGTAGTCAGCAGGTGTACCTACTATAGTTCGATATGTAATGTAGATGTATAATAAGTTTAAACAGAATAATCTTTTGGATTGGTATAATTAGAATATTAGTCGTCTGTAACAATGTTTCGAAGTATGTAATGTGTATTGATTGGATTATTTATAAGCTATTTGTGATCTAATAAAACTATGAAAATACGCAAAGAAGAGTATCCGGATGCTGGCTAGAATATAATTACATTATTATTATAGGTATAAAAGTAAGGTTACAAGCAATTTAAAATATAATACAATTGATACTAACTTGTAACTTATCACGCATCGAAGTAGCAATTGTAGTAACTGATACGATCTATATATCAAAGAAAAAATAATTATTTTCTTTAAACCATCATTATTACTTCGAGTAAAAAAAGTTCCGGCGATCGCCGCTAGATGGAACAACATTCCATAATTTTGATATTTGATTCTTTTATTACCACGATTGAATTGACACAAATGTTTCAGGAAAATAAGTTAATTAATAAAGATGAGTTCATTCAAAATCGTATCCGTGTGTGTGTGATTTTTTTGGTAATTTATTGTATGTTCTCATTTTTTCCCCTAAAATATTTCCTTAAAATAATATCTTTACAAAAAATTCAAAAAATATATTATAGTATCAAAAGTAGATATATAAATAACTAGTTTTTACCCGCGGCTTCGCCCGCATGATATTTTCATTTTTGACGCAATATCATTATAATTTATAGCCCATGTGTTATTCTGATATATAAGCTATATTATTGCAAAGTTTCATCTCAATCCGTTCAGTAGTTTTTGCGTGAAAGAGTAACAAACATCCATACATCCATCCATCCATCCATCCTCACAAACTTTTGCGTTTATAATATTATAAGTAGGAAGTAGGATTTATCAGCAAAACACATCACGACATTTAACTGAAGTGCATAAATTTGTATGACAGTAGTAAAAGTCGCATGTGTTGTAAATCTATAACAAATTTACCAAAATATTTTGTCTACAACATTAGTTAAATTGCTACGTCACGGCTAAGCTTTATAGCTGCGTTAGTCTGGAAGCGGCATTGCAAAAATCAAAATCTTTAAAAAGAGAAACGAGGAGATCTGTAGACCAAACAAAGTATTTGCTTTCGGCATAACCCAGCGGATAAGTACGTTAAATTCAAAGGATCAAAATTATTTATTTATCTGACAAAACATCATCCAACAAGACAGTCGCAACAAACGAAATCTTTAGAATTAGGAATGAAAAGATCTGTAGTAGAAAAATAAAGTACCAGCATAGACACTGGATAGGCCAGTTAGTGTCAGTGAGCAATTAGAACTGATAGCCGATAGAGTCGTATAGTTCTCCGATAGAATACTGGCCACCGCAGAGTAGGACGTCTACCGAGAAGTTAGATAAATGACTTCATTGATAGATATTATCTTATTTCTTAATTTTAAATAATTGTATAAATTTAAAAGTGATTTTATTTGTTACTAGTTTATACCCGCGGCTTTGCCCGCATGATATTTTGATTTTTGACGCAATATCATTATAATTTATAGCCTATGTATTATTCTGATATATAAGCTATATTATTGAAAAGTTTCATCTCAATCCGTTCAGTAGTTTTTGCGTGAAAGAGTATCCATCCTCACAAACTTTCGCGTTTATAATATTAGTAGGATCTTTCACGCGGCAACGGAACAACGGGGTAACTTGATTCCATAATAGACATAGTTTAAAGATCGAAAAGTAGCATAGAAACTATTTCCTAATATTAGGTACACGAGGCAGCTAAGTTTAATCAAAACCAGCAAACATCATGGACACTGGTGTACACGAAGCAGCAACGTTGAATAAAAAAAAAAAACTTGAATAAATTTCTTTTATCAATGTCAAAAACACGCTACGTGCCGCCTTTGTAAATATAATTTTGAGAATTTTGAAAGACCTTTATTGGCTTTATTTATCATGGTCATTAATCTGGAAGCGAACTTTAAACGAAAGTCTTTTGAAAACGATATCTCTTTCATAATTATCATGAGGTACCATTTTTATTACGAGCCAGGAAGATATAGTATGTTAAGTGATACAAAATAATAGGTCTGTACCATGATATGAGATTACGAGAAATAGATTTGATTAAAGTTGACTTTTCACGCCACACGCCATGAACTTAACTAGTCCTTATTCTGAGCCATAAACGGTACATTTTTTCCATTGTTTAAAACCGTTTTGTCTTCCAAAGAAATAGAAGCCTGACTATAATTAATCCCTAAACCACAAACTACCGATAATAAGCGAAAATTGTAACTGTAATAGCTATAAGTAGTTTATAAAAGTTGTTATAAGCTTTAGCCATGTTATATGCCTTCTGGCGGCTCAGAAACTTAGAAACCAGGGCTAGGTATCTATCTTTACCACAATATGCAAGTTTTATACATGTGAAAATGTATTCTCAATAACATCGACTGCCTCGGTGGCTTAGTGATAAGTGACCCTAACTTCTGGATCAAAGAGGCGTGGGTTCGATCCCCACCCAGGGCAAATATTTATGTGATAAACATAAGTGTTTGCTCTGTGTCTGGGTGTTATTTAGATACTATCGATATAAGTATGTATTTAAAAATAGGTATATGTAGTATATCTGTCTCTGGCAGCCATATCACAAGCTTTGCTTAGTTTGGGGTCAGAGGCCGTGTGTAAGATGTCCCAAAATATTTATTTTTATTTATTATTGACTATTGATGAAAATATTAGCTTAGTATTTTTAGCTTAATATTTTTAAATTGCGTTAAAAAAATCTTAGTGTATAGATGGTAAGTGACTTTGTTTTTTTAATACGTTTATATAAAGGTACCTACTTGTACGGATGAATAATACACCACTGTGTATTACATATTAAAATATTCGGAACAATAAAAAGTGTATGAGTTTTAGTCCATCCGTAGAACGTCTTTGCCAGACTTAGGCCTCTCCAATAGATGTCCAATAGGACCGGTTAAACACCCAGCGCAGCGTCCAGCGCGATCCAGCGACTTTAATCAAATCATCTGTCAAACTTTTGGTTGGACGTATAATTAATTAATGTGAAGGTATAAAACACTCCATAAATATCACAATCTCTCAAAAATATAACTCTACACTAGAATTATTATTATCTGTGCCAAAAATGCTACAAAACATAAAAAAACAAAGACCCAAACATTTAAATCGAATTTGGAACTCCATAATCGAAGGCATATACTACTTACCAGTCAAATATAATCAATTATATTTCTAATACCAGTAAGTGAAAATAAAAGCTTATTTGGTAATTTATAATAATACACCATACAAGCAGAAGTAAAATTTGGCTCAGTAAACTTAGAAGTTGTGCGACACATTTGAGTATCTTCGTCGTTGCTGTCACCCGTATAAAAGACTTCAACGCGCGCCTCTATTTTCGCCTACGCGCCTATCGTATTTTATAAAAGATTTGCTAGAAAATACTTATCAATTTTAGTCTATAACCTTTTCAGGAAAACAAAGAATTCCGACTTAGTTTAGGACTGTTATCGAAATTATTATAATTAGGTAACTTAACGTAATTATCATTACATCAAAATATTTGCTTGAAAGAAATTAAAGGAAATAAACCATTCTAGCTCTTTACTATAACTTCGAAGACTACTTATATAAAGCCATCCCGATAATAAGAAGAAATTGTATCAAGCAAAAAGCAATAAAACCTCTTTTATCAGAAGCAACAAATCAATTACGTATTAGACAAGACGCAGAGATAGTGTAACGTCTGTTCGACTGCTTTGTGACTTGTTCGAAAACTAAATCAAATCCAATATGATGGTGGACGTGATAGCCCCACTTCCGCTCCAGAGCACACCACGGCACTTGCTACACACACTTGTGTATCTGTGCACGCGCAGAAAAGGATTAGAGAAAAGATGTTAGAAATAGTTCTTTAGTTCCTCATTCGCTGCAAAGACTGCGAGCGGAGCGCGCGCACCGATAGATAAAAAAAATTAAAAAAGACAAAAAATAAAAGAACGATATACCAGTTCCCAGTTCATTCACGGTCCGCCAACTGTGAGCTTTTTGGGAGCAATGACCGCTGGTTATATCACACGCCTGTCATTTTTTTTACCGAACGTCCTTGCCAGTGGCGCGAACAGCTGACCGAAATATCTTCGAACTTGGTTCAGAAAAAGTTCGTGTGTTCGATTATTGAGAAGTAACATTTTTGAAATTAGAATGTAGAGTTAATTTGTTTCCTAATTGTGTTCTGAAAAATAGATTAGTGATGTGCGCGAAAGTTTTTTTTAGTGAAGTGGTGTAAAGTGTAGTGACGTTCGCGTATCTGCGAACTTTTCAGCGGTAAGTCTTTTATTTATTTTAACTGTTCTTTTTGATGATTTGATAAGCGTGAGTTATTTGTACTGTTTTGGAATATTTCATGATCATTATAACTCTTTCGCTAAAATTAAATTTTGAACTTCTAAGGATCACTTTTAGTAAAGTGATTTGCATAATGCAAAAAATGCATATTTCAAGCATATTTTAACTACATAAATTGATAATACATATAAGGATAAAATTAAGATCTTGGTACCTTTTGGCATAAACAATTTTTTTATTATGAAGAAAATTTGGATACCTATGTACAGTACTGTTTTTCACTCTAGACAGTTTTTTCGCGTAATATAGAGCTTAGTTATTTTTCAAATACCTATCAGATGTAGTCATAAAATGGAGATTCTTTGCATAAAACTGTTTAATATATTTCTTTTTGCTACTAGTAAGGTTATATAATGAACCACTTAAAATTCTCAATAAGTACATTAGTACACCATTAAACAATTAAAAAAGCATTAACGAGAGTAAAACAGTTGTAACGGTATCGTAATAGCTTTAGGTTATTTTTAAACCCAAAAAATTGCTGTAATATTTCAAAACAAATTTCAAACATTGGCATTATTTATTTAAATGCTAAAATAAAGATAAAACTGTGTTAAAATGCATTTAAACATCGTTTTTAAAATTGTTCGTGTAGTCAGTTAAGTTAAATTAAGTAGTTAAGCACTTACCTTAAGTGCAGTATGTTGGAAAGATACTAGTACCTACTAGTAAAACATTAATGTATAAATATAAAAGAAAGAAGCTGACTACACCGTTTATGAGTCATGAACATTGAAACTGATATTTATTTTAATTGATTTATTGGAATTATCTTTGGCACAAAAAGCCAATTTATATGTCTGCTTAGTTATATAAAAGCCGAAAAAGGTAATATCCAATAAAATTTGTCATAATTACCAGTTTATGTACACTTCTTCGAATGCCTGCGCTTAGCGAAGCAATACCTAGTTTACCTATATGCAAAAGCGTTTAAATACATTAATTTGTTGCATTTTGAATATCTGCTATCGTCATAAAACATCACTTATTTTTTGAGCTGCTAGTTTGCAAACTAACAACACACACTCGTATACTTTCCCGTTTATAACGTAAGTGTAATGAGCATACTTCAGACACATAATTCTATTATCAGGAGTCTCCTGTTCTACTCCCTTGATGTCATTGGACCCATAACAATTATAAGCCCATCTATTGTTGTCAATAAACAAACAAGACATGCGTGACAACATGATGATAGTAGGGTTCTGTATACTAAGCTCCAAAAAAATGTGCAAAAGCAGATAAAATAAAATATAAGTGTTTTCGTCAAACACACAATTTATTAATAATAAAACCTTTGATCAAATCATCACTACAAGATCACTTTTCAAGAAGAAAAAAGATTGGATATTCCGTTTTTACGATGATAGCATATGCTATATACTAAAAATAATACGAGCAAATAAAAGTGAAATGATATTAGTACCTATAACAAGCCGCAAATATACTGTCGTATAATTATTGCGGGTTTTCCCATGTAACAAATATGTCTTTTTAACACCCAAAGAGAGAAAAAATCACATAAATTTGATTTTATATTATATCTCTTTGTTTTTACAAACCAAATTTAGTTAGATTGACCTTAAAAACCTAATATCAACTATGGATCCCCAAAACTTGACGTTATTTTTCAACAAAGTTTTGTATAAGTAATTTTCATGATAAGTTTGGTTCGGTAAAATAACTAAAAGTGGTTCTAAAGAACTACAATTTTTAACTACAATTGTAGTTCTTAAGGACTACAATTTTACGAAATATACATTATCGAATCAAATATACCTAAATAAGAAAAATTAATTGTGGCTAAAAGCGCGTTTTTTTTTTAATTTCTCACGAGACTCTAAAGTCTAAACATACAATACACTGTTAACAGTTACTGCTCAGTGACCAGTTTTCCAAAGCAGTAAACAGCGTAAATTCGCATACTTACGGCCTTTTGTTCTGACTCTATTGAATTTATTGCATTTTACAAAAAAACTGTGAACCATCTGCTCTAGCAAATGATTACGTTGTTGAACTGGAGAATTAAGTAAATAAGCTGAATGAAATTAAATAGATAAAAGTTATTAAATTAAATTCAAATAAAAACAGCAGTAGGTATAAAAAGGATTACGTGAAATGGAAACTATGGCATATAAAATGACTTGTAATACCGTAACTGGGCTATTTTGGTGAAATTTTAAATGTTTTGTAAAAGTTATTTATTATTATTATATACTGCGGGACTAATTGCGCACTAAAAATACGAGATAAATAAATACCTCCTCATCCCGATTTGAGTTCCTGTTGCATCGACGTCGAAACGTCGGGATGATGAGGTATTTACTTCGTAATTTTAGTGCGCGATTAGTCCCGTAGTATATAATAATAATGTGTTCAAATCGCGCAAGTTTAAAAACAACAAAAGATATTATATCATTTTTAGAAATTAGTGTAAATTATTTTCTTCGTATGCACCGATCAGTTCTCTGATCTGTGTTCATAACGATGATTCATCAACTCATCATCCATCCATCACATGGGTCAATAATATTATAGTTAAACCCTTGACAAGAATAGCACAAGACCAAGACAGATGGCATAGTAAGAGAGAGGGCCTATGCCGATCATTGGGATAGTAATTATTTTTCGCAAAAAGTGGCAACACCAACTTCCACCGTGTACAGAATTCGAATAATTTGCACCAATCGATGTGACATCCATGTATATTATTGGTGACTAGCTTTTGCCCGCGGCTCCGCCCGAGTGGAATTTGACTTTTGTGCTATCCCACAGGAACCTCTTTCTTTTTCGGGATAAAAAGTAGCCTATGTCACTTTCCGGCCCTTGAACTAAATCCATGCCAATAATCAAGTCGATCTGTTGCTCTGTTGCTGCGTGAAAGATAAACAAACCAACAAGAATCGAACTGCACATGGTGTGCGAATTTTATTATAATCGGTTAAGTGGTTTAGGAGTCCATTGAGGACAAACATTGTGACACGAGATTTATATATATTAAGATAAGTATGATTTATCAAAAACGGCTCAATCGATTTCGATAGAATTAAAATGGAACCATTTCGAACCAGTGTTGAAATAAAAAATGCGATGATGATGATACACGCAAAGCGGTACATTCTGTACTTGAAATATAACAATGCTTGTTTTGTTAAATAACAAAATTGTTAAATAAGTACCCGTGCTATATTAATGTTGTGTTTTACTGACTTTTAATACAACTATCAATCATCTTAAAGAATTCGTTGATTCCAATTCGTTCATCCAATTAGACGCACAATTACCTGGACAAAAGAGACAACTATTATTTGTACATGTGACAGCTGTCATGTAAACTATAATATAATAAATGAACTGGGTTTGAAAGTTAACTCTAAGATAATAAGGAAATGAAATTTTGCTTATCAACTTGACAGACGTAAATATATACGGACTATCACGACGATGTAATTAAATTCCAAATTTTAAGTTTATTTACATAAATAACGAATAAATTCGAAAAATAATGAATTTAATAATAATTAAATTAAATAGTCAATGATACTTTAATTTTTAATTTAATTTATTTTTAATTATAGTTAATTATACTTTAATTATAGTTAATTATTTATTTACGTAATTGAATAAAACAAGGACAACAAGGAACCGTTTTGATTCCTTGTTTAGTTACAAAATGCAAAAGTCACAATATCAAATGTATAAGTATTGTTCTAGATGATAATAAGTTGTAAATTCTTCATAAAATAGCTAACTGTACTGTACCATAAAAATCTATCATGTTTCATGTATACCATAAAAATCACAGAACTCCAGTTTCTGCATTGCAAAGGTTCTGTGTATGCCACTGACGACGCATCCATTCGATCTCTTGGCGTAGGTTGATTCCAAACGTCAAAAACTGAGTCCATTGTTAGGGTTCCGTACCCAAAACGTAAAAACAGGACCCTATTACTAAAACTTCGCTGTCTATCTGTCCGTTTGTCTGTCACCAGGCTATACCTATCTTATAAACCGTTATATCTAGATAATTAAATTTCACAAATTATGTATTTCTGTTGCTGCTATGACAACAAGTACTAAAAATAGAATAAAAAATATTTGAAGGGGCTCCCATACGACAAACCTAGGTTTTTTAATATAATAACGGTAATAGGACGCTTGAAATATTCCCAAGATATTTATTTAGCTGTATTTACGTTAATATTAAATAATTAAAATGCAACTAATATTTAAAGAGGCTCCCATACAAGAAACGTATTTTTTGCTCAATATTAATAATGGCAAAAGATAGATGCTTAAAATAGTCACAGAATAAATATATTTAGTTGTATAAGTACTTCAAAAATAAATAATTTACATAAAATATAATAAATTCCTATACGTTGCGGAATCCTTCGTGCGCGAGTCTGACCCGCACCCGGCTGATTTTTCAAAGCGACGTCCGTGTCGATTTCCAAATTAGATGTAATTTACTCCACGAATTTTAGAGTGCATTCGTGGAGTAAATTACACTTCATGCAAAACTGCGTTCATCGTTTAGTGATTTTTCATTTGATTCCTAAGCCTTTCCAACTAAATAACCAACCCTGTCCCAGGATAATTCTTAGGCTGTCCAGTATAGTGCGGACTGGAATAGCCCAGTATTTATTGTTTTTAGGGTTCCGTACCTCAAACGGAAAAAACGGAACGCTTATAGGATCACTTTGTTGTCCGTCTGTCCGTCTATGTGTATGTCAAGACCCTTTATCTCGGGAACGCGTAAAGATATCGAGTTAAAATCAAAACCTACAGGGAACTTTCCGTTGACATAAATCTATGAAATTTGGCGAGGAGCATTGTCTCAGAGTACACATACAGGAATAAATCTGAAAACTGTACATTTTTATTGAAATTACAAAAAAATAGGGCCCCAAAATTCACAAAATATGGGTTCAAAATTCAAAGTGAGTAAATCGTATCATTTAAGGTATCATATAAAAGAAATTCATTAGCACATGCTAAAGCAGGTTTTTAATTATTTTAACAATGTGTGGTTTTCGATGTATGACGAGAAAAGTGAAAAAAAAACTTTTTTGTCGATGGTTGTAGTATAGAGATTTTAACAACATACTTCCCAATTTTGTGATTTTTTTTGGAATTGTACGGAACTCTCGATATACGAGCCTGACTCGCACTTGTCCGGTTTTTTTAATGTAGCAAACACAAATAGGCTGAAGTCTTTTCGAAACTGGTAACGTAGTCATCTTCCATGAATCGATCGTCAGGTCAGATCTTATATTGGCTAGATAAATAAAAGGCGTCCATTTGGATGGCATCAATCAAATCAGACTTCATCAAAAAGGATCGTCATCGTCAGTGCCGAGCTTTAAAAAAGAGAATAATAAAAGAAAGCATGCGATGTAAATTTTATGTAAATGTATCTGTTAATTTGTAGCTAAATAGCTGGTTTGATTATTATTTTACTGGAGAGGCCATCTTACGCATATTATCTCCAGAAAAACAAAGAAAGAGGTATAGAAGCTATAGGTATAAGATTATCTTAGATATTTGATATAAATTTGGGTTGGCACCATAGTAAAAATTGTACTTATTTATCGATGGTCTTAATCTTCCCCTTTCGATTTAGTACGGGGCAATCAGATAAAACCAAAGTGTAGAATCACCATAGGGAAGTTACACAATTTATAAGTACATAATTACTTTTCACCAAAATAGCACAACCGAATTCAATTTGCAATCTACGAACAAAATTCGAATACTTAGTTTACTGGAATCGATGTATGGCATTTTTAAAATTCTTGTGCTTTTTTTTTCAATAATCAACTAACCAATTTCGATAAAATTTATATTTAATTACGGAATATACTCTTCTAAAAATTAAAAGAACATAAAAATATATGCGGCAGCATGAAAAGCTCCGTTTTTTGTAGGTTAAAAATCTTTCAAATAGAATAAAACAACAATCTGAAAATTCCGCCCCAGTCCTGCATTTTTGTAGCACCTCATTACTTTACCGTTAGTCCGTGGCTGCTAAACAAGTTTAAAGAATTTATGCTCTTAATCCATCCCCGCAGATCACGATTAGTATAGCTAGCTACATGGAACTCGCTTCGAGGCCGAAATGCACCGCCCGCTTATAATAGGCAAAACGTCGTCTTTTAAATGAAGTTCGTAGAAGCTGCCAATTCTTTTTGGCTAAAATGCGTTATCAGCACGTTAAAAACGCGCTGAATGGAATCCATGACAAAAAAACTCTCTAATTGACTCGAATCACTGATAAAACGATGACATTATGTTGGCAGCACTAGTCGGGTGGTTAGCCCTGGTGGCAGTTTTTAAGTCGCCCGAAGACCTTTGAAATGGCTAATCGGTTAAAACAACCGGAACCTACAATTTCAAGTGTCTTCCAAGCCACGGTAGCCACCGTGATTCACCCATCCGAAGACTGATCGTGCCGAACGTTGTATGGACTGGTTGTCGTCCATGTCGAGAGAGATGAGAGATGATGATAGGATAACATCTCGCAAAGGAGTACTCCACCGGACTAGGTGTTGTGCCCGGGGATAGCTATCCTACAGTGTAAACTTAGGTCTTGATTAAATTAATTCTTGCGAGCGACCTCGACGAGTCAACACGTCCTGAAGATGCCTCGTTGAGAGGCGAAACACGTGTCGAACAGAGTGTAGTGCAGTGAGAATAAGGGTGTAATTTATTAGTGAAGATTTTTTTTTAAATATCCTTAAACTTATTTGTCTACAACAAGATAGCGGAAATACACTAAATATTTATTCAAAACAAACATTTGAAGATGAATTTTTGCAAAGTAACGCCTGATTCAATCAACTATCCTCTAAAAGGATCCTTATTGATTACCAATAACACTGTATTTATAAAAGAAAAAGGTCAGGAATCTCATTATAATTATCATCTTTTCTTTTTCATTTTGGATTGTTGCAAAAGCCTACTTGAACAAAACTCACGTGGGTTTTGATCCTGACACTTACATTTTCGTACTTACTAATAGGTATTTGTTCGGGGTACTTTATTCTAATAATAAATTTTATGTTTATAGGGTGCGAATTCGATTATCTCTAAAGTAAATAAGCAATTTTATAGCTGTTAAGATACTACAATAAAACCTTATGCAAGAAAGTAATCACAACTAAAGCCAGTAAATTATGCATAAAATAATAATATAAAATAATTTATTTGACCATAAATTTGGTAAAGTAGCAATCTATTAGTTTCTACATTATGGGAATGGAATAAGAATATAGTTGTTAGATATTTACTTATGATATATCAGTTCCTAAATCATATGACAATAGTTATATAACATATGTAGTTTTGTTCACATTATCTTAAATATTTTTGCTTAATCATGCCTACCTTCTTTCAGTTCAGAACCCTCGCCAAAAAAAGAGGGGTGTTAAAAGTTTGACGTAATTACTTGGCTTTGATATTGTTTTTATTTATGAAATATTTATCTCTAGCTCTTAGCTATACTTCAGTACAATGCGACATAAAAGACTTGAAAATAAATGAGGTCACCACCATCGCTTTGTTAGCATATTTTGCATTATTTTTTGCATAATTATACTGTTTTCCCGTTCATAATCCACAAAATAATATTGTTAATTTAGTTCCCGAATAATTCATTTGTTTTTTAATCCTTTGTTTTTTGTTTCATTTCATTATCTTTTTTCACTTAACATTTCTGTTATCAGTCCAGTGCCAGTTAACAGCGTACCCAGCATGCTGACAGTCAGCAGTGACACTGTCTACAAAGAAATTACAGTACAGTACAAAATTTCGTCTCCTCACGAAGAGCCACGAGTCTGCAGCCGATGTCTTTGACATCAATCTCGGTTTGATAGCCGAAAGCATTCGTGCGTGGCCCGACGCCATGATTCTTTTTTTGCCGTATTTTATTCCTTTTATTCGACTTTTTGTTCGGTACGTCTCATTTGATTCTGTGAATTGTGGCCATAGATTCGTTATTTGATAAGTAATAAAGTTTTAGAAGTCGCGTGCGTCGTGTACTCCTCTCTTTTGTGTTACAATAAGAATGGTTTTAAAGAAGAAAATTGTTCGTGTTGGTTCTCTTTCTTTTTTTTTTTAGAAATAATTCCTAGAGTGGGAATAAGTTGTACTCGCTACTGGCTGGAACCAGGGTCGTAATCAGGCTGTTAGAAAAATATTGTTTATAGATGTCAAACTTTGTGTAGGTACTTCGGCAAAAAATTATACAATCAAAAACTAAATGTACTTCAGTCCGATTTTTCGCGTTTTTCGCGGCGTTTTTAATGAAAGGAGGTAATTCCTCATAAAAATATAGTACTTAAGCGTAGTATAGCAGAATGACGACAGTACACGTTAGGAAAAAATGGTATAAATAGTTCTATAATTACAATACGAAATCCAACTCTGGTTGGAGCAGAAAAAAGTACTTAAAAGCTTTAAAGTAGAATAGGCGGATACTTACATGTACAGTGGATCAGTCTAAAAATAAAAAGCAATGTTTCCTTATTCCGATGTTCACCGCAACTGAAAAGAAACCCATCGCAATATTATTCTCGAGGCAAGAACTTAAAAAGCTGTTATAGTGATTGAGGCAGGTTAAGGCGCATAGCTTGCTCGAAGATGATATTAATTTTATTTTTGTATATTTAATTAGCAAAACTTTTGTTACAATGTAATTTTAAGATGTATCAAAAACACTTGGTTTGGCCTACGCTTATTTCTATAGCTTACTGGCAAAATCCTATTAAACTTCATAGGTGATGTTTTTTCTAGCAAAGTAAATTCTACAAGATTATCGGATTACCATGTATAAACCGAAAAGAGGTGATTCAGACCATCATTATGGGGCCTTTACTATGAGGCCAACCCAGAATTCGAGAAAAATATCAGCTGTTCCACACATCTGTTTTTTTCTTGCCCCTTAATAAAAGTTTTTCATAATGATGGTCTAAGTCACCTCTTGTCGGCTAAGTACACCAGTTCTGAACTCCTATATAGTAGACTATACCCAGCAGTAGGATAATAAAGGTTGCGTTGCGAATGATAATGATGATGAAAGTACTTTCAAAAACCTACAGTAGTGCTAGTAGTTAAAAAAACATAAAGGCTGTTGCTTTACAAAGTGCAGGGGTTTCGTAATATACTTATATATATCATCATGTCATATTAGTATACTTAAACTTTTAAAAGCGACACATTCTATTAATTTGAATCGAAATGCAACTGCTGCGGAAAATATTATACTCTGGTGTGATCCCCTTAAGAGACAATGTAAATCTCTCCTACAGTGTAACGATCTCTAACTACTTATTTATCAAACAGCTGCCACTGAGATATGAAGTTCTAAGATGGTCAGCAAAAACTGAGGCTTAAGTAAATATCATTAATTGGTTCAGATATCCCTTGTACGGACAGCAGAAAAATAAAACCGGGCGGGAATAAAATATTTCTTTACTATCGGTGTAATTACACTATAAATGGTCTCAAGATAGGGCGCGACGGATGATGATGATGTACAAAACATGTAACATGTTAGCTGAGAAACGCATGTAAATTTAATTTGTTTCAATAATTGAATTGAGTTTGAATATATTTTATGGCTTTGAAAAATTTCCAAAGCACAGATTGGCAACAGGGTGCGATAGTTAACAAATTTTAGCATTACCAAGATAAGAATCTTATTTTTTTATAAATAGTCGTTTTATCAACGCTATAAGCATCCCTGCCGCAATAACTTTTGTTTACGTATGCAGTAATGTAAATGTTGTACATAAATATGATTTATCGTAAATTAAAATCAGCTCGTAATGGATTTATAAAATTATAACACTGTAATAGTAAAAAATATATGGCATGACTAACCGACAACAGTAAATTGACGTAAAATAAAATCACTCGGAATACTATAAATATTTTTAAATTATAATACTAAAACATTATAAAAGCCCCATAACTCGGAAATTGTGTGGTAAATTAATTGAATAGTATAATTATAACTTGTACTGAAATGTTTAGTTACTTGTCCCGTTAGTCATATTTCATACATATTTACGATAGTTTGGAATAAAGGTACTAAACTACGAATAAGTAAATAATATGCCAGGAACTCAAAACTAATTCCACAATAAAGAATTATTGTTTGCAAAAAACGGCGTAATCGACTTTAACAGAGTGCTGAATTCAAATAGTTTGCATGAATCGATATTGTAATTTTTACATGATTGTTGAGTCTTCAAAACACGACTGAGACAATTTCAATAAAATTTAAATTGGACCACCTCTGAAATATTATTATGATCAACCATACAAAAATAAGAATCGTTAATATCACAGAGTAAATTGGGAGAGCAATAAAAACATACATTCGAACCAAGAACGTCAATTTTGAAGTTGGTAAAAATACTCTTAATCCTTATTCAAAACAAAACAAAATACGAATCAGGAGATTTTGAATTCCGAATATAATAAGATCTCTATACATTTGATAACAAACACATCGTGAAAGTGTTTACGACATGTTGTGCTAGCCGTAAAGTTTTCATATGAATTCATGAATGGTACGAGTAAATTGTTGTGCTTTATCAGTGGAGAATAAGATATAAAGACTGTGTACTATGTACCAAAGTTCTCATGTAGTGAGAGGCCACGTAACGTCATACGTGGTCTCCATTCGAGAAATGTTAAAGCGCGGCGTCCACCGCTCACCATGGTCCACTATTGGTGGGCAGCCACTATAGTATTAGATTGTTGATTTTATTAAGTTCGCTAGATTGCACTGGATGCAAGCCACTTCTAACTGGTCTTATTGGAGATATATGGTAGATGCACACGCGCAGTCTGGAAAGAGGGAAGAGAAGCCTTTGCCCAGCAGTGGGACAACGAAGGCTAAAATAATAATAATAATAATGGTACATGTACCAGTTGTGGCTATATCTTAGTGTTAATTTTGGCCACTTTGAATTCTAATTATTACATAATTTTAATCTTAAAACAAGTAAATATTATTGAAGTAATTTTCATACTTTGACTTTCACACAAATACTATTTATGGTGCTAATCCTACTAATATTATAAACGCAAAAGTTTGTGAGGATGGATGGATGTTTGTTACTCTTTCACGCAAAAACTACTTAACGGATTGAGAAGAAAATTTTCCAATAATATAGCTTATATATCAGAATAACACATAGGCTATAAATTATAATGATATTGTATCAAACATCAAAATATCATGCGGGCGAAGCCGCGGGTAAAAACTAGTGTATAATACACCTGTGCGAAGCCGGGGTGGGTCGCTAGTTTATAATATATTTATGCAATAATTTTGACATCAAAAGGCCAAAACCGGAACTGCGGCCACAACCGCTGAATCTACCCTATAAAGGCCTTGCAAACTACTGGGACTTTCAGAGGAGTATATTAATGTACAATTTGAAGTACTTTTTTTGTATGAAACAGCATTTTTTTTCTAATTCTCATTTGGTCCCATGGTAAACATTGTTCATTAATGATTTGCATACTTATATACTTCTGAAAGTCCCTTTATTTTGCAAAGCAACACCGTGTAGCTATAAATGGGTCCTATGTCCAGCAGTGGACCTCCTATAAGATGATAATGGCTATGTAGATGTACATTTATAAAAACCATTAAAACACATAGAATAGTAGAATATAATCACTTACAGGAAGCTTATAAACGCTATAAACGTAGATTATAGTTGGTGATAGTAAAAAAGGTGGATAGAAAGTAAGCGTTGGCCAATGAGGACCTGTTTGAAAAATGAGGTGGTAGGCAGTTTTTTTTACTTCCAACTATTGGTTACCGCCATTACGACGTTAATAGGAAAGAGGTTAGAATTATGCTGTCACTGTCATGTTTGTGATGTTAATTGATAGTTTTACGCTTATTTTCAAAGATTTCAGAGGGATAACGTGGTCGATCGAGAAAAGAAAGAAAGAGATGCAATGATTTCATATTGCATGAGCTAGAAAGAAACATAAAAAATATCTCAATTCAGTGGCTGTTTGCCGTATTTTTTTCTCAGTAGTGTCAAATTCCAATACATGTTTGACAGTTTTGACAGCGCTGAGCCAGATTTTTCTATACATTTTTGTGGTTGAAAATTGCCTCAAGCGACAACAGCGCTATCTCTCTAGTTGTAATAGCTCTGTGCTTATTTTAATATTTGATCCGTAGTAGAGACTTTATAGGAAAATATCGAATATTAATTAATTACATATTTATTCAATTACTAAAAATGGATTCGAACCTTTTAAATAAATTATTATACATTAAGAATATGTACTTAAGTGATACGTTTGTAAATATTCAATCAACTATTAAATTTGCACATAACTTGTTTACAGATATTTAGAGATTACAAAACTGATTAGAGCAGTTTAAGTTATAAAACGAAGAAAAATGTTGACCTCACAAATCGATTCGAATTTTAAAAAATCTCTGTTTCTGTTTCTCTTTAAATTGGTTTCAAAAGAGAATTGAAATATATTTTTGATCTGTAACTATTGTTATAAATAAATTGATTATTATTATTTCAACTCTTATGTACGCAACATTATCTCTTAATATTTTGTAAAATCAATCCATCCATCCATCAGCCATAGGACGTCCACTGCTGGACATAGGCCTCCCCTATGGATCTCCAATAAGACCAAAAAAGAATAAGATTTTGTAAAAGGGGTCGAATAATTCTCAAATAAGGATCACATATTATGCAAGCTCAACAGTCGATTTGATTTCCGCCAGGGATTGGAATGCCCTGCTTCTGCCATTGTTTCCTGATAGTAAAAAGGTATCTTCTGGATCTACATACTCCATCTTCAACTACAACTTCGCTTTCCATAAGACGAGTCGGTGGCCAAATGTATACCAATTATACTACATGAAAAAAAATTGAATAAGATTGCAAGAGCACTTGCGACGGACCTTATTGGAAATAAAAAAGGAAGGCATTTATTTAGCAGTGCGGTGCCACGCAATGTCTAAGGGTTGTGTTCTGAGTTCAACATTCTGAAGCTGCAACGCAATCAAAAACATGCGTAACGCTTAACACCGGGCAAATGCATAGTACATTTCGTAACAAGTGTAAACAAAAATGAAAAAAAAAATACATTGAAAAAGGATTCAAAAGAGTTTGAAAAATTGTTATCCTCAAATTTTCAAACTACAATCAAGGAGCACAATGTCCCAGTGTTTTCGCTCGCGAAAGCAATTGTAATTAACACGTTCCTAAGTCATTAGCCAGTTCTCATGAATAACGAACAGCCAATTAACAGCCCTACGTAGGACGTGCAGGACCGAGATGTTATTGAGATAACCAGATATTAATTAATGTTATTGCTATTCGATAAGGCAGCGCTTCTGGCCATTTTGGTGCGGTGTCAACGAGGATTGTACAATATTTTATAAGCTTGTAGCCTAGCTGGGTTATAGCTTGGCTATAAGCTAAGCCAATAACTAGTCACATCTTTCTGAGACTCGGAGTAGAGTCGAGACGGTTGCAATTTGTTTACTAGTCCCAGTCTCGGAGCAAAGAGTTTTTCCTATCTTAAGGTTTGTATTTTCACACCACTTAATTTTCTGTGAAGGAAGACACCGTCAAGACACCTAGAAAAAATTCGGCAAGCACGATGAATTTGCTTGAAGAAAAACAAAACACAGTCGAGACCGAACGAAATTTTAGTTTTGTTCAACACTCAATCATTTTTGCAACATACCTACGTAATATGGTAATTCGGCAATGGTTAATACGGTCTGTAGCACTCTGCCCAGCTCCACACATCTCTGCTTTGCTCTGCTTCCTAGCCCTTATGATATACCGTGTGCCTACCAAGAAAACCTGAGAAAAGCACTGTTAATTAGGTACCAACACATTTTTATACGAATCCATGTAACTTCTTATGGTGTATCTAACTAACAAAACCTACAAGAAATGACAATACGCGCGAATAAATAATGAACATCGGCCTTTGGGAAACGGCTATCTGATTGAATCAGGCGTTACTTTGTAGTGTTTTTGAAATCTGTGTTTTAAATAACGGCACCAATTTGCTATCTAAAAGATTGCATCAAAGAAGTGGCGGAACGTGCGTTGAGATGAGCACTCTAGCTAGTGATAAATGTGTTTTTTTTTATTTTTGCTTCGTTTTTAGGGTTCCATACCTCAAACAAAAAAAACGGAACCCTTATAGGATCACTTTGTTGTCCGTCTGTCCATCTGTGT
This sequence comes from Hypomecis punctinalis, assembly GCA_949316475.1. NCBI lineage: Eukaryota > Metazoa > Arthropoda > Insecta > Lepidoptera > Geometridae > Hypomecis > Hypomecis punctinalis. Next base: position 22,246,855 of record OX438801.1, on the reverse strand, counting down.
GTATGTTATGACTCTTTATCTTGAGAACGCGTAAAGATATCGAGTTAAAATTTAAATTATATACGTATATCTATAGCTTCTTGCAGTTGTGTAAAAACAAAACTTTTCAGTTATCCTTTTTAAAAAGTTAGAGCCGTTTATGTCGTAAAAAACCGCATAAAATATGCGGTTTTTTGCGGCACTCACAAAAATCAAAACCTACAGGGTACCTACTTCCCGTTGACATAGAACTATGAAATTTGGCGAAAAGCATTGTCTTAGAGTACATATATGGGAATCAATTTGAAAACTATACATTTTTATTTAAATCACAAAAAATAGGGCCTCAAAATTCACAAAATATGGGTTCAAAATTCAAAGTGAGTAAATCGTATCATGTAAGGTATCATTTAAAAGAACTTCATTAGCACATGCTAAAACAGGTTTTTAATTATTTTAACAACATGTTTGTACGGAATCCTCGATGTGCGAGCCTAACTCACACCTGTCCGATTTTTTATGTTAAGTATTGTTAAAGGTTATTTATGTTTGATTTAGTACAGCGTTATCTTTGCCAGTCCCACGAATCACAATAGGACAAATCCAAGTTTTGTCTAAGAGACAGACATGTATCTCTTATAAAAAATCTATAAGGGAGGGCTATATTCAGCATTGGATATCCTACGGCCGATAATAATACATAATAATCATTTTAATGATAAAACCTAGATAAAAGTTTACAAAGCCGAACAAAGGTGTCATCCAGCCAGCTACCAGCCGAGTATCTCTTTCCAAAGGCCGATGTCCATTCTTTATTCGCTATTACTGTAGAATTTTGTACAATTCTATTTAGCGTCTACTTATGGCTCAGATATGTTGCCAAGATTCCAACGCATTACTACGGACGAAGACATGCACATCCTGAGCATTATCTCATTGGTATGTTAGACATAACATGTGATATAACGCGTGATTCCTAATTAAAGAAATGATACAATAGAACATGATCATATGGAGAAAACGCGTATTGATGTCGTGTTTATTACATTGTTAGACCATAGGAATAGGTAAAATAAATGTTATTTTCCAAAATGGCCGTCGGAACTTTCAGAGGTGGGTAATGCTCATGATTATGAATATGAATAACGTTTACTATGGAACCAACAGCAAAATCGCGAAAAATATTTGCTGTCAAATTGAGTCGTTAGTAAAACTTGCAATGCTCCTGAGATATGGGTATAAATCTTAAACAACTTTCACTCTGGGTATAAAACGCCCCTTTTCGACTCAATACACCCTTATTGAATAATTCTACGGGATTATTCAGCGCTCAATTCAATATGCTTATAACAAAAGACATATTCTAAATAGAAGGCATATAAAACTTATTATATACTAGCCTTACTACTAGCGTGGTATTTTGAGTTTTGTGCTATTCCACAGGAACCTCTTACTTTTTCGGGATAAAAAGTAACCTATGTCACTTTACGACGCTTGAACTATATCCATGCCAAAAATCAAGTCAACCCGTTGCTCCGCTGCGTGAAAGAGGAACAAACAAACTTTTCGGATTTATAATATTAGTATGATCTGAGGAAGGAATTAACTGTCCTGAGATGCGATCATCCCTTATTAGTTAGATCAATCAGAGAGATAAATGGTTTTGTTTAAACGTGCTAAAGAATACGGGTTCCGAGATGTGAAATAATTACAGGTACATTTATAATGACTGAGATTTTTTCTTAAAAATATAATCGGAGAAGCAATATTGCATAACTTAGATTGAAGAGAGATTGAGACCAACTGAATGACTGATTGACCAACTGAAATCACAACAATATATTTTTTTGAAAGTCAATTATGTTTTTGTGTGGGTTTTTCTGTTTTTAGATCAAAATCAGTTGAGTCTAAAAATGTTGACTTCGGTCAATAATAGTAACTTTCTATTATTAGTTTTTGACCGAAGCGAACGAAATGAGAAAGGTCTTTGTTTTAACTTGATGATTTTGCTTTTGTTTGTCTGGATGTTGATTTTTCTCTACAGATCGCATTTTTCAACGAATCTAGATGGATTTTGGTACACAGGTTCTATGTCATATTAATAGGTATTTTGTTGCCGGCAATTTTTAATTGGCGATCGGGAATTTGTCTCAAAAACTGGCATATTTGCTGTTTTGACAATATCAGCCGACTTCGACAATATTTGACAAAATAATTTAGTATTTAGCAAGATTTGAGAGTATAAGCCAAATCGGTCAAGAGCGAGTCGAGCTTGTATGGCTTGTGAAATTCAGTTAAAGAGATGTACCGCAAAGCCGCAAGCAAAGCAAAAAAAAAGCAAAGATGTACAATTCAATACAATACAACAACACTTTATTGACACCAATAAGAACACATAACAAAAGCAACAAAGACAGAAAAGGCACAAAAGGCGGCCTTATCGCTAAAAGTGATTTCTTCCAGACAACCTCTCTTAGATGCAAGGAAACGCAAAGACGACAAGGACGGTGTAAACGTAAAAACAAAATAAATAATAAAATAATGAAAGAAAGTTACTACTAACATTGTGCTGTGATGTACAGATGTACATACATCACAGCACAATGTTATGTTTTGTTGTGTGTATGATGTACAGTTCGAGAACTTCTGGTTTATTCTGTGCCTTTACCGTCTACCTTGCGTAGACGGCGCCGCGCGAGGCGGGGAGACGCAAAGAAAATCTGATATACAACGTAGACCAATAACTGTCCCATAATTTTTAATCAAGGGTGTCTAGACTTAGTATTTAATTAATCGTCTGTCAGCTGGCGTTTATCAACAGGATTGAATCGCGGATAGAATTGGCGGAGACATTGACTCTTACAAACCTGTTTTGGTCCTAAAAATACAACAAAAATTACCGTATTGATACATGATGTCGTGTGAAGCCTTTGAAACTTGTCTACTGCGTTACGCTACCGCACTATGATATGGTTATCGCTATAAATGTGCCATTTGGAATCGAGATGCCAACTGCAACTGCCGCCAGCGTCTGCAGCGGCTGCGGCTGATACAAACTAGTTGTGCAACTTTAGCCAAAAGCAAATGAAGTCGGCCACGGCCACACTGATGGTTTGTATCAGCCGCTGCAAGTGCTGTCGGTAGCTGCTTCTGACAGCTCGGTTTCAAATAGCACTTTTAGGCTGTTAAAAGTTATTTTAGACTAAAATAAATACTTTAACTCAGTGGTCATCACCCTAGAAACTTCTTTGCCTACCCCAAAACCCTTAAAAATCAATACATTTTATTTTCCTAGGGGGGGCAATAGCAAGCAGCTGCTTCTCTAAAAAAACTCTAGCTACGCCACTTAATATATGTATTAATGTCAATAGTAAAAAATAATACCAAAACAAAACTAGCTACAAAGTCATAATTTTGTTTTTAAAGAAATATAGAGCTGGCATTTTACAGCCAAAAAAGTTCAAACTACTCTACCAAAAAATAATTATATATTTCGTAGTGAAAATAGTAAGCCGTGGTGGTCTAGTGGTAGTAACACCCGAGCTGCAATCGTGAGGTCGTGGGTTCAAATCCCAATCTTGTACCAATGAGTTTCTTTGGAACTTATGAACGGAATTTCACACCGTTGGCTTTTCGGTGAAGGAAAAACATCGTGAGACAACCTACGACCGTAGAAGAAATTCGATGGGGTATGTGAATCCACCAACGCACTGGGCCAGTGTGGTGGATATGGCCCAATCACCCTTCGTGGGTAGGCCTACGTCCTGCAGTGGACTATTAAAAAGGCTGGTACAGTACAGTACAGTGATAATTATTTTTTGCAAAAAATAGCATGACCGACTTCACCTAGAATCATTACATAGTATAAAACAAAGCGCTTTCCGCTGTCTGTCCCCATGTATGCTTATATCTTTAAAACTACGCAACGGATTTTGATTAGTTGGTTTTGATAGATAGAGTAATTTAAGAGAAATGTTTATATGCATAGTGCACCTGTGCGAAGCCGAAGGGCATCGCTAGAACGCAAATATTATGCACGGATCGATGTAGCATTTTTCACATTATCGTTGATTTATCGAAATTGGCTCAGCCGATTTCGATAAAATTTAAATGGAACCAATTTCGAAGCATACCTACTCTTTTCAATAAAAAATATTGAAATCGGACCACTATTAAAAAAGTTAGGCGTGGTTATACATAAAAAATATATATATATACGCGTCGAATTTTATAGCCCTTCCGGTGGTTCATCGGTCAAAAATAGAAGAACAAAATAAATTTAACGACATTCAGATGTTTTCATTTTCATTTTATTTTGAACTAGCTGCGCCCTGTGGTTTTACCTGCGTTAGCCCGAGATAAAAAGTAGCCTATGTGTTAATCCAAGGTCTAAGCTACCTTCATACCGAAATTTATCCAAATTGGTTAAGTTGTTTGTGCGTGAAAGAGTAACAAACATCCATACATACTCACAAACTTTCGCGTTTATAATTTCAGTAGGAAACATAATATGGTATAAACCAACACCAATGACATGGTATAAAAAGTAAAGACAATATATTTAGTAGTTAGTTAATTTTAAAATTGTAAAGTTAAGGTAATAAGCTAAAATAAACTACTACACTTTCTCAGGCACTTAACAACTATTTTAACGGTTATTTTAAATTATTACTTACTCGCAACGACACAGTGTGAGTGTGTGACATGTTTTAAAATACAGAGGACTTAAAAAACAAGGCTTTACGGACTAACTATACCATCTACTTTTCAAACCACTTTGTGTTATGTAAGCAGAAGTAATAGTAGATCTTTAACTTGAAATCTTAATATATGATTCCCTCAACTTAAGTTAGAGTAACTTAGTATACAGGGTTATTCAAAAAGAACGTACAATGGTTAACCTAACATGAAATTCGAGTCGAATTCGAATTCTGTGTTGGCCCAAGACTTAGACCAAATAAAAAAATCAAAAGAAATCGCCGTGAACAGACAAGTGAGGCCAGTTTTTTTATACATGTGGTGAGTGCGTCGCCGCCATAGTTCGACTGACGAGCCAAGGCGTAGTTTCGTTGTATGTGTTTGTGTGTGTAATCGTGTCTGTACACGGCGAGGCGAAGTTTTGTCGGCCTCACTGGTTTGTTTCTCAACATTCTGTCTTGATTTTTTTATTTGGTCTGAGGCCCAAGATGAAAGTTGTTCATGATGATGATTTGAACAATACTCCCCTTTTTTACACCCTTTGAGAACAATCTTTTAAATAGTTGAGTTGAGTTATAGCCACCATGTTGGAGAATTGGTGAATTCACATTCACCGTCGATTTTTCTGCGGACGTATATAAGTTTTTCACGATTTTCCCTTCACCGAAAAGCCAATCTATGTATATATCTAGTATGTATCATCCATCGTTATTTTTCGCCAAAAATGGCATGACCGACTTCAACCGTGTACAAAATTCGCGAATATTTTGCACGAATCCATGTTGCATTTTTCACATTATTGTTGATTTAAAAATTATTGATTTAACACTTTATTGCACACCATTTGTACATAAGGAGGAATTAACGCTAAATAGCATTATCTGCCAGTCAACCTACAGGTAGAAGACATTGGGTAGCAGGCATGAATAAATAGACAAAGAGATAAATTAACTAGAATCAACACAAAGCAAAACTAGAAAATAATATATATTAAATAAAATTTCAAAATAAATAAATTTACATAAACTATTATAATAAACAATAAGATGATAACTAGTAAAAGATAAAATAGATAATCCTATGTGTTCGAGATTTTGGACAACTTTAAGTAAGGCGCTTAAAGACAGCCTTCGAAGGCGGACAAAAGGAGGACTTAACGCTAAATAGCACTATCTGCCAGTCAACCTACAAGTACGACGAAGTACACGTAGAAGACATTGGGAAGTAGGCATGAATAAATAGACAAATAGATAAATTAACTAGAATCAACACAAAGCAAAACTAAAAAATAATATATATTAAATAAAATTTCAAAATAAATATAATAACATAAACTATTATAATAAATAATAAGATGATAACTAGTAAAAGATAAAATAGATAATCCTATGTGTTCGAGATTTTGGACAACTTCAAGTAAGGCGCTTAAAGACAGCCTTCGAAGGCGCTTGCCAAATAGTGGATGGAAGCTTGTTCCAAAGGCGCACAGCTTCAACGCGGAAAGAGTCGTGCACAAATTAGCCGCGTACCCACCTAGTGCCTCGGGGTGCTGAGAAGAAGGACATTGCAGGATCTCGGGGGCCTAGTGACAACATCTGAAACGATTAACGTAAAAAAGTTTAGTTACAAATAAATATATAGTTTGTCGAGTTTATACAATACGATAGTTTATACAAAAGTGACAAAAGTTTAAATGTTTCTACACAAAGATCCAGTCTGCGTATTTCGATTAAAAAAGTCTTAGACATTTTCAGAAATGATGAGTGCATAAAATAGTGAAGCATTATTCCTCCAATAGAATGGTGATGGCTATTCCGTCCCACCCCTTTTAATAGTAGTCTTATCTACCCTTATTTTATAAGCAGCCACTTAAAGCAAGCTTATAGGAAAGGCAAATGAAAATATAAGCTTTGAAATAGAGTATAACGCACTTATCACATGTTTGATCAGTCTAATGATATTATAACGTAGTACCTAATCAACGCCTGGCTATTATAGGGTACGAAACATAAAAAAAATTAAAGCCTTTCTCAGGTGGCTTATAACTTGACACTAGTTTGCAGCACCCGGAATTTACAATTTTACTAAGCGATTGGAATAACATACATATATTATATACCTACTATACAACAGAGCCCACAATGTTACAAGTCATCCCCGGGCTATGGTGGTAGCTATGGTTCAGTTGATGTCACCCGCGATTACCCAATATAAAGCTAAGTATCTCCTAGGACAAACGGCAGCTTCGGACCGAGAGGCTGCCTTGGCTGCCTGCCTCAGCCAAAGGCAGGCCTCGCCCTGAGCGAAAAGAGGAAGAATAATCGGCCAAGTGCGAGTCAGACTCGCGCACAAAGGGTTCTGTACCGTATGGAAGCCCTCCTTGTTTTTTTTTTATTTAATTATTTATTTTGAAGGTAATATATTCTGTGAATATTTCAAGAATCTTGTTGCCGTTATTAATATAACGCAAAAAACCCGTTTTTTGTATGGAATGTCCCTTAAATACTTATTTTGTTTTGATTTAACTATATGTGAAGTTAATTTACCTAAATATTCTGTGAATATTTCAATTATCTGTCTGTCACTGTTATTAATATCGAGCGAAAAACGGCTAAAATTCGGGTTTTTTGTATGGGAGCCTCCGCTTCATTTTTTTTTGGTGTTTAGTATTTTTTGTTATAGCGGCAACACAAATACGTCATCTGGGAAAATTTCAACGTTCTAACTATCACCGTTCATGAGATACAGCTTGGTGACAGACAGACAGACGGACAAACGGAGTCTTAGTAATAGGGTCCCGTTTTTACCTTTTGGGTACGGAACTCCAAAAATTGCCTCAATCCACCGCAAGTGGAGACTGCTAGGCTTGAAGCTGCTCAATTGTATACATACCTTTAGGCTAACCGAGTCGCCTGTTGTGTCTGTGATCGTTTGGCAAATTCTTGATAGGTAATAGGTAAGTGATACCTGCCTCAGAGCTTTGCAAAAGAGTTCAGTCTCCGTAATCTTTTTTATAAAAGACCGATTTGTCTCAAACAAAAATTACTCTCTCATTTAATACTGGACTCACAAACTATTAAATTAGCCAACTTTTATTTTAAGACTAATTTCAATCCGTTTTTTGGAGCTGACTATGAAACTCGTTAATTTTTGCTTATTTGTATCAATGCTGTATGCCTAGAAGTTGATGCAGTACGTAAACAGGACTTTTCAAAACAAATCTTTATCAAATAGCCCCCTGACCCTACTAATCGCCGAGATCCCGAGTCCTGGGCTATTAGCATGCGTAAGCGCATTGTGGGGTGTTCCTCGCCAATCCTCGCGTAATTACCTCGATAAGCAAACATAGTTAAATATATTGTCGATTGTCCGTGTACAATCGCAATTAAAATTGCTTGCTAAGTGGCTATAATGTCGCGATTGTGTTAGAGGCTGATTGTGTGCTTGAAAACAGATTGTTTTACGTATTTACAGATTGTTCCTTTCCAGAAATGGTACGTTTTATATTTACCTATTTATTTTTCTTCCATTCTTCCGGTTAACTTTAGCCTCAGAGCAAATAAAAAAATCAAGAGAGAATGTTGTGATGAACAAACAAGTGAAGCCAACCAAAACTACTCCTCGCCGTGTACAGACAATTATACACACATCCACGTACAACGAAACTACGCCTTGGCTTGTCAATCGAACTATGGCGGCGCAACACCGACGCACTCACACATGTTTATAAAACCGGCCTCACTTGACTGTTCAACGACGTTCCCTCTTGATTTTTTTATTTGCTCTGAGACTAACTTACATTTTCACAGAGACACGAATTTACCAAATCAGTTTGTTTTAGAATCTAAAGCAAATCTACAATATAATGTAGATATCGTTAAATCTAGAGTCTAGATTGTAGTAAGAAGAAGTACTGAATAAATAAATCAATTCGTCTCTCTATTTGATCCCAAACTGTTTACTAAAGAACTGTTGCTCGAGTTGTCGTACTTTTTATGTGCCACGCTTTTACTTAGATAGTACCTATATTTTTCGAAAAAAAAAGAACTCAGGAAGTAATCCTGAAGCGTTGCGCTTACACATTTGATACCTACCATCGCTACAACAGCCGTAGATGTGTATATACTGCACGACAGAGACCTCCTAAAAATTCCATTTAAGACTATTTTGAAGCAGCTTGCTTCTACACATATGACAAGGTCAATTAAAATATTCTCATAGCGACAATAAACACCGACGCAGCGTCCAAATCGTTCAAATTCAACATAACGGTGAACACAAAAGTATTTAATTTGAATCAGATCGAATCTATAATAAGCGTACTTGCTTCCTAGCCCGGCGTCAGATTAAAAAAGAAACAAGTGCTGTGATTGGTCCAAATAGTTGGATGACTTGTGCATTATTTGTTCATACAATACTAGCTTTGTCGCATGGCTACACTTGATCAGGTCCGGTTTTTTTTTGTTATCGAGATAACTGTTTGGGCTGGGTTGATGATCTGGTTTCGTGCGAGATTTGGCCGCCGTTGTTGAATGATCTTATAAAACCTGATTCGGAGCTCGATCAATGGAAAATGAGCACGGGTTAAATTATAAATATGTACACAATGATGACAGTAATAGCACAAAGCTATTGATTGGAATACAATGATTGAGGAAAAGGTTTTGGATTATCTCAACTCCAGCTCTCTATCAAATACGCAAAAGTGTCATATTTCTTATTTTCTTATTTTAGTAAGACGTTTAAATGCGGCTTTGACTTTGGCATGATCGAGTGATTGTAATCAGAACATCCGTCCATCTCGTAGGACGTCCCTAGGCTCGTCTAAGCTTAATCGCCTTTGCATCTCAGTTAATAAGAAATATCCAGATCAAACTGTTATTTAATTATTAAATATAATTAGGTACGCTAACCTCAGAAGTGGCTATTTTCAAAAGTCTATCTGGGCGTCTCGACGCGTGTCCAAAACGCTCTATTTAGTTATACAACATTGTCACTCAACGTGAAAATGCTGCACGCATGCTGGACAGTAGACTTGAGCATTTGGATTATCCGCCGACTTTCTGAGGTCTGCGGATAGTTTAATTACTTTTTGTGTAGTAGTAACTGTAGATTTGATGTTAGTTGTGGTTAATAAAGGCGCTTGCTTTAGTAAAAGAAATGATAAAATTGAATTAAATCAGTCCATTTCTCATAACCTTGATTGTACAAGGCAGTGTCTACACCGATATATTTTTATGATTGACCGCTTCCTCCGATTTCGTCTACGTCCTCGTATCGAGCCATATGGGGTCTAGTGATACAGATATTCAATCCTTATGGGGCATAAGTAATACGTATATTGATAACTGTTGCTTCGTAAGCGTGATTCATTTCCCGTGAGAACTAAGCCTTACTTATTGGCTACTTACGACGTTATTGAATTAGAATGTTGCGACAGTGACCATAGTGAGTAGATGCATCAGTCTGGAACATAGGGACAATTTTTAAAGTGAATTAACGTCACATCAAGGTACTCCGATCTGAGGTATAGGTAAGTACATCTTATGTAGTTAAGTACATTTATGCTGTAACTTTTTTTTGTGTACATATGTTGTAATCTTTGTAAAACAGACTTTGTTCGGTTGGTCACTACTAAAAAAATGCCAAATCATTTGATTTCCTTGAGTGAAGTACCTACTCGATTATTGTATGGAAATAAGCTTACAAGAAAGTTTCTACGGGTCATCATAATTTCATGTACCTACCCTCGATGTATCAAACAGAAATAAAATATAGAATAATTAAAACATAAAGCATAACTTTCTTGAAAACCGTTTTTGGTGCCCACCCTAGAAAAAAATAAAGTCAATACTTTCTATTTTTCTGGAGTAGGCAATGCTTCCTTTGTCTGAAACTAGATTTAAAAAAGCTGTGATAGGTAGCTTTACTTAAAATGAAATACTTGGTTTATATTTGTTTAAATAATGTATAATTATTTTTTTTTTTTCAAAATTATTACTAGAATTTATTTATGTATGTACTTAGAAAACCACGCGGGAAAAACACTCGCTATTTAGTAAATGGTGGATAATGTAGTTGGTGGCACATTTACCGATGTTTTCTTGTAATGTAAATTGTGCTATTGTATTTTGTCCCAAATAAATAAAATAAATCACTCAGCTGTATACCTACTTAAATTCTAAAAAAAATAACTAGCTGCGCAAATGTCAGCATTTACGATGAGGTCACATGTCCTGACCCGAGTTTAACATTTTTTACCCATCAAAAAGTGCACAACGCCGCTAAAGAAGTTTTCACTTAAAAATTGCAGTTTCCTTACTGGTGTAGTACTGTGACATTTGTGTGAGTAATCTGGGAGGGCCGTAGAAGGAGGCACGCGGGATGGCTGCGGCTGCCGTGAACTATTCGAACCATGTTTTATGACATGACACGGCTCGGGAATCTGTACCGGCTCGCCTGTCCACGAGGTCCCGCCAGCGCACTTTGATATCTACTGGAAATACTGGTATCCTAGTTAAATTTTTAACTAATATTTGGTTTCAAAACATCACCCATTTCTATACATAGTTAGAAGTGAAGTTATCTTTACATAGTTATCTTTATAATCCGTCAGCTTTTTATAGTATTTTATGCGATAAGATAGCTTAAATAAAGAAAAGTCAAGGCCAATAAAGTCCCTGGGCAGTGGACCAGTGCGTCCAGCCCCAGCAAGATGGGTTTACCTTGAAACTGCTACCTGACTCCCACCAATCAAAGGGCGCGGAGCCGAGAGCTCGAATACAAGAAGAGCGCTTTACACTTGGCAACGGGCGATCACGGACAATGATGAAAGTTAGTGAACTCTTCTCAATATAAATATATACTAGGCTGAAATACGTAATGCCAGAGAGGCTGTCGTGAACTATTGGAACCATGTTTTAAGTCATGACATGGCTTGGAAAACTGTACAGGCACTGCTGTCAACGAGATTCCGCCGGCGCACTTTGAAACTGGATCTGGAATCATGGTAGATATTGGTAAAGTTAGCGTTGTTCAGGAAATGTAGGCATAAATAAACTTATTCGACCGACGGCGATCACATTTTCAAGAAATGGACAAAATAACGCAAATATGTGTTTTTTAGAAAACCGCCCAATACATTTTGGCAAGTTTTGATGAACTTTTTGTACAAATCAGCTAGTATTGTTTTCGCCATTTCAGTGTTAGTCCCATAGTGAAAGTTGTTCATAATGGCAAGTGAATTTATAGGCATACCTTTTTTAAACCCTTGCACCCTGCAAAAACACCTTCTTCTAAAATATAAATTGAAAAAAGCTGGTCTCAACATCTACATAGTACTGTACTGCACTGTACCAGCCTTTTTTAGTCCACTGCAGGATATAGTTCTGCTGTTCTGTGAGGCCAACCCACGAACCACCCTACATTTAGTTGGCAGTATCATCTGGCTTTTTTCTTTTGTCAATTAAACAAAAAAAATATGTTATTTTTGAAAAATAAATACATAGTTCGAAATGTCAGATGAACCCACGGGTCCCACTGCATTATTTTTAGGTATATTTTTGATGAAAAATGGTTTCTAATATGAGTAAACATGTTTACCGCGTGGTTAGAGTTCACCTGTGTGAGTGGGTAAAGTTCCGCGTAACGTCACGACTAGACCACAAAAGTATAGACTTTTAACAGCGAAGTGACGTCACGAAAAAATCCCAATCACTTCAAAACTCCCCACATTTCGGGGAATCAAAACAAATCATACTGCAATCTAGCTACATCTAGAATCTAGATAGACAGATATTAACAAGATTTATTCATATTAGGATCGGCTCGCAACAAAGCGGCCGCAAACAGTTTAACATACACATTTGTCTAGACATGAGTTGGACATGTAGCGATGCAGACATAACTTGTCTACGACAATAATTTGCTTTGTTTATGGTCAGGAGAAGAATTAAGGCTTCATGCGTGTGGTCCGGTTGTAATTGATCTGATTAATGATCGCAAGATGTTGAATGGTTTGTGTGTAATTTGGTGATTGCTCTTTATCTATGGCAGGGCTCAAGATCTAAACATAACGGTGGGCGAGGCATTCAAAGGCATTAAGGGGATCATCTTATGAGCATTATTTTTAATTTTTAACCATTAATATTACTGAATAAGAATTTACTAAAAGTAAACAGCCAAGATATCATCAGCACAGAGAAACCTAGTATGAGTAAGAAGCGAAATTTATTTAATGTATTTCGTTTAAAATTCAATCACCAGTAAAAGAAAGCAATTCGGTTGCAATATGTGTACTTATTCTTTTCGACGTAAGGCGAATTAATATTACTTTTTATTTCTTTTACATAATTTCATTCAAATAAACTATAATACCTACTTATCTGTAAATATGACTTGAACCCAAAAATGCTTCATAAGATGCAAACAACTTCACTGACGGCCTAATACAAACTTTTATAACTTACATGGCTACTGCACTGTACATTTCGTACGTAAAATGAAAAAACCTTTGCCACTACTTTCTCAAATAAAAATTATGCTTCTAATAGTTTAAAATAAACATTATAACCTACACTATGTTCATAATTGGTTCACGGGGATTATTCACAAATTCAAAGTTGATTTGCCGACCCAAGCCTTAGTTTGGCAGTGACATATTCTGGCTTCTAAGCGGGACGCCATGGGTTCGGTTTCCACCTGCTAGCTTAGCATACAAGATCACGAGTACCACGACAAGAGTTTGTCGACGTGTGCAAAGGTGACAGATATAGACGCTTCATCATAACTCTGTCACGTTCTGACACGTCGATAGTATTATTTTATGGTCCTTATATTAAGCCCGCTGGAGCTGGACAGACTTATATAGCTTTGGGCGTTAATTGTGCTCTAAGTAACAGCTCCTTGACACTGCCGACACAAGAGATCTCAGTAGGAAGCTATAAGTACAAAAACGTCCAGAATTAGGGCAGGCTAAGACCAATTTTACACTTACAACTCAACCGCGCGGCAGCAGCAGAAAATAACATCATATTATTGCGATTGCGGTGCGATTTAGTTACCATCTTATCATATCTTCCCCTTTTTACTACTTACCACCCTTACATTGTTGATTTCCCTTAGATAGATACAGTTTACGAAGCGGTTTGACTGAACGTTTCTGATCAATACCCATAAAATGGAAAAGGCCAAGGAATAGAATCAACTATGGAATGGATCTATGTTGACTCTCCTGTTTCTTGATAGATATAATAAGAAGATTTTCAAAATCAGAGTGAATAGGTAAATATTTTCCAAGTTTGCGTGCTACATCTTCAACCGCTAATATAATTCGCCATGAAAAATCGGTGGTGGAAAAAGAGTAACGCAAAGCAAAAGCCGATAGGCAGTCGCACAATAGACACGATGACTAAAAAAAATTAATTAGTCAGAATCAATAAAAATCAAAATATATTATGCTTTATTCTTTGGACATATGAAAATACGTTTAGAATCGTCTTTTTAGAAGTCTACTAGTCCGTAAGATATATAACCAAAAAATATTAGTAACGTATTTTTTCTTTTGTAAAATAAACAAAAATTGATGAAGATATAGTTACCGTACCGTTAAAGTTCCGTGTGTCTGGTGATGATTTTTTTACCCAATCATCGTCCTATTTAGTCGCACAATTTAGTTCAATGTGAAAGTACTCTAAATGTAAAGCTGTGAAGCCATGTGACTAGTGAGCTTATATAATAAATACTAGATTACTGATAATACATATAACCCTTTGACAAAATATTAAAGGCGCAATTAAAACTTAAACTATTAATACATATTAACAAGATGTTATTTTTCGTTGTGTGTCCATTTCGTGTCTATTCTTATTTTATTTTCCAAGTTTGCTATTTTTCTTTACTATACTACTTTCTTATACTTTTAGATGAGCAATTTTCGTAAATAAATACAATTTTATGTCATAATTTTTTAGAAACGGTTTTAGTATTTTCAATGAAACTGGGCATTTCCACAGAACTTTCACAGAAATCAGAAATCGTTTTGTCCAACTTTATCTGCTTAGACGATATTGACGAAAAACCGCAAAATTCTTTTCTTTTACATAAAGCAAGGCTCGGTTCAATAGAAGCCATTAACAAAAGGTATAGTAATAGTATAGTAGGTGTATCGGTTTTGGCCTTCATGGGAATTATGGCCATTTAATGTCAAAGTTAGTGCATAAATAGATAAAATAAGATTATAAATATTGTTGTGCATGTGCAAGTTTGTAATATTTGTTGTTGTTGTTGTAATATTATTTTAACATTAAAAACATCTACATCATCATTAAAATTTAAAGTGGCTAAAATGACCCTTAAGTGGCCAAGGCTACCCTATTTTCATATCATATCTACCCTCCTATATTCGTAGTATAATCATTAGCTTTGCATAATATTCTCGGTCTTAAATTCTAAGCACCATGTTAACTCATCCTCATTACAGCACAAAATCACAAACTAAGTTGCCAGTACAAAATAAATATCACATCCAACGCATCTACGCGAAGACCAACAGATAATAAATTCGATCGGATTCCGCTCGAGATCGACGCATCAATTCTGTCGAGACATAATTAAAAAACGCCTTGACAGCAGAATTACAATAACTTTCATGGAATACGCGTGCATTTCAACGAATGAGGCGTAAAAAGAAATAGCTTAAGTTATTATACCGAGATTCCGTTTAGTCTTGGGTATTTAGAATCTTGTCGCCTGCTGCGGATGTTGCGTGCACACACGGTGAATTGGTTTAGTGAACATTTTTTATTCAAATCATGTACCTTAATAGAAAAACAATTTTGAAACTGAGCAATATTGAAAGTTGCAAGATAATTTAGGTACCTACAAAGAGAAAAATATGTAAATGAGTAAAGTCTTACTAATATTATAAACGCGAAAATTTGTATGTATGGATGTTTGTTCCTTTTTCACGCAAAAACTACTGAACGGATTGAAATGAAACCTTACAATAGTTATGCTTATAATAACACATAGGCTACAATTTATAAAGATATTGCGTGAAACGAAGTTCGCCTGGTCAGCTAGTAGATAATGTATTAAAAAAAGAATTGTCCTAGGTCACCCGCGATTCAACAAGTTCAAGTTACAATAATAACTAGTCATTTTTGAATTACCATTATAATTTTATTCATGACAGATATTTATTTTTGGGAATGTGTCTTTATTAGCTTCATTAGAATCTCAGATTAGAATACATTGAAATAATATGAGCTTAAAATACTATGACTGATTAAATTACCTACGATACTGATTAACAACAAACAGTCGCCATTAAGTGTGATTCCGCCTATGCCACAAGTGCGCTACACACCACAGCCGTGTGTCAGCCGTGCTAGACAGTGCTCGCAATCGTCCTCCATGTCCGAGCATTGAATTCGTTGCATTTCTATGAGCAGCGGCTCACAATGTTAAGCGGTGATTTTTTACGGCTTTTGTAAGGATTATGATTTTTATTGGCGCTTCTAGTTATTGTTAATACGACAGGAAACAGCACTTGTACAGAGAACGTGTTCCGGAATTTATTGATAGATCTGTATATTAGTTGATGTTTTGCAGTACAGTACAGACTACGTTGTTATGATTTCTTACATTGTTATTAGTCGACTTCTAAAAAGGCAGACTTTAATTCGACTGCAAATTAAATTAGAATAGTAATTTAAAATTTTCCCAATTAATTAAAACAATCTTCCAATAACATGACATTTATGATCTGCATTTTTGCGAGTCTGATTTCGATCTTCATACTATTTATTTACATTTTTTTTTATTCTTATATGTTATACTGGGGCTTTAGTCACGAGGCGATTATGTCAGCCCCATTTTACTATGTATTTATTTATTTATATGGTGCAGCTAGGATACCTTGAAACATGCCGTCTCGAGGATTAACTCCGTACTCACGCATCATAAACGCTCTCATATCCTTACTCCGCCCACATACATCGAGAAGATGGGAAACATCCTCATGGCTTCCGCAAATTTATTTACTTATTTTTTCTAAGACAAAGCTCTTTTAAAAATTAAATTTAGTTTGGCATAAGTAGATGCAACAGTTGCAGCCATCCTAGTAGATATTATTTTAGGCCTCATTCTAAATTTTAACGGTTAATTAGACAAGTTTAAATAAAAATAATTAGTAAAAAGCACTAACAATATTTTATTGGTGCTTTTTACAGTGATTTGTTCATCTGAGGCCGCTACTAAAGTAGGTTTAGGATTTAAATGAAACTTTAGGTTGCCTGAAGACCTCATCTTCTCGTGTCATCACAGATGAAAAGTAAAAAGTATGAATTATTAACCGAAAAAGAATTTAACCATCGCGTGGCCAAAGTCATAACGCCCGTCACAATAATTAAGGCTTAACTACCCATAGTTAATGATTGGATAGCCTGTTATCGCAGTCATTGAAACCTCATGCTTTAGCATTCTTTTAATTAAGCTTATCACTTAATTCGCCGATAACATTCGAGTTGGTTTATTTTAACTGACAAGCCGCAAAGTTAAACATGTGAAAATTCACCAATTATAAATAAAGGTTACTTCATAGATCTCGCAAGATGGTACACCGTACATGTCTCGGTCTAGGGGGACTTAATTTCGTATAAAACTTTCCGCATAAAAAAATCATAACTACGCGTTACGGATTGAATTATTGGAATTACTTACTAACAAAGCAAGTACAATCAATCGCTTCTTCATTTACGCTAATACATAAATGCATTCTGCAATGTATTGTATATTTTATATGCATACACCGGCATGCTACATCGGTTAAGGTGAGCGCCGGGTAATGAGAAGCCTATCTGTAGAAGCCTTTCTCTAGATTTCTATGGGTTATTGATATCGCCTGATCTCCAAACTATGGGTAATTCATTGCTCACTTTAAATTTTAACTGGCAGTGGATTGATTAAAATGTTTTTACTGAGGCGGCCTACAGCTGCCGCCTGGTGTTCAGCCAGAAGACGAAATGTTTAAATCGAGATCAGTGATTGGTCACCGGCTAGACCGCATAAGCCGCCTAATTGTGTACCTAGTCGGTTTAACGATAAACTCTCAACGCAAAATAAACGCTTACTATAAATTTAATTCGTATACTTATTTAATCTTGCAGAATTTTGTAGAAGTATGCATTATTTACCAAATATTTTTCTAATATGTGTAATCATTTTTTATTTTATATTTATTCCTCGCATAAATTCATTTGGATCATTTATACAATAATAATAATGACGTTTTCATAAACTTTTATCAGTACAATGGGCTTCCCATTCCGTCAAGCTCATGAAGCCGATAAAACGATGAGGGCACCGGGAATTGTAATCATTATTTAATCTGTGCCATGGAGCTTTATTGAGTAAGCACCTTCGAGCAAACATCTATAGAGTCACAATCGTGCAAAAAAGTGTCCCAGGCAAAACCCTGCCCAAGCTACGTAGTGGGCAGGCCTTTTAGTAAGTTGTATGTATTGCGATTGCAAGCCAATTACAACGCCGCGCAATGCCAAAGTGCTCCGTTAAAATTACTAATTAGGTGACATAACGTCGAGATTCGAGAAAACAGGAAATGTCTAAGTCTGTATTTATGACTGCGCTCGGTCATTTTTTTAGTACTTTCACTTAGGGATTGTGGCTCTGTAGATATTTGCTCGAAGCTAAGCTCACAAAATTCGGTCTTTGGCCATTCCGCTCACTCATGTGGCGGAAAACGGCGCAATTAAGATAAAACACGAAACCCAACGCCTTATGCCACTATACTTACCCACATACAGTGGCGTAGTTAGGCATAGGCAATGTGGGCCCACGCTCACAGTCTCGCTCTTAACGAGGCCTCTTTAAATTAAAATTTGTTTCAAACCTGTACACTTTTCAATTGCATATTTATAATTTTTCACCATCATGTGATGCATCACCTGTAAACATATGTTTGATAAGATAAACATTTTTGGTTAGAGCTTGGGACCGAAAGGGGCCTTGGTGATCGCTACATCACTGCTTGTATTACCCGATAAGAACTTTATCCCTTCTTGGTTCATCGGATAAAACACAATGCCCCAAGCAATGCACATTACATACTTATTGAATTATTGCGTTATAAACACAGCTGTAAAATGACGCTTAATGTTATTATGGCGTCGTATTTACGACGTCAATCTACGGTTATGGCTACGGGCGGTGCTTACGCCGATGGAAGGTTCCCGATATTTTATTAAATTCTGAAGCAAGAAGCTGAATAATATTGGAAACAAATAGATTACCTTATACTTGTAAACGAGCCATTTTAAAATATTTATTTTATCATCATCATTTCAGCTGCTGGGCATAGGCCACCCCAAAAGATCTTCAATGAGACCGGTATATTTATTTGTACAAAACTCGAATCGGCTTCAAATCTTTGTTTTGAATAAATCTTTAGTAGATTTCCGCTCTGTTGTGTAATAAGTATACTAGTGACCCGCCCCGACTTCGCAAAGGTACAATACGTAATTCGTCGGTGGAAAAACACTTGAAGCGACACTTTGGTCGAAAATGAGTTATAGACATATTTGAATTCAGCGATTTTTTCTGCATCGAATGGTCTTGATTTCATGGCGATCTGACCACTTTAGTATCGCTTCAAGTAATGGAAATTTTACAAAGAAATTATAGTTTTTTTGGTCCATTTGCCGCTTGAAGTACTTAATCTGCAGTTAAATAGTTACTTCATGTGTTATGTCATTATGTCACAAATGTGTTTTTTCCTGCAAGATTATGCTAAGCTATTTTGGATTTCAGTTGTTTTGGCAATCGCTGTAAAAAGCGGTGGCGTCGGTGAAATTAAACACACACAAAAACACATAAATGTATGTTTCCCGAAACGTGGGTCATTTAATTTCACTAAGTTAGTTCGGTTAGTTAAATTATGTACTTATATTATCTTGTCGCTTAATGTATTATTTTTTGCTTTGTTTTTACGGCCGCTGTACTTGGCATAAAATAATTCAGCGACACATAAATACTTCTACTGTGGCAGCATATTTTTCCAACTTTAATAGTAGATGGTTAGTAAAAATTAAGAAACTATTTTTTTACTTAAAATTTTAATTTGTTATAATTTTATTTCGCTAAATAAAAAATTTGATCAGCTCTCCTGTAAAGTTAAAAATGTCGCATCAGGGGTATTTCCTTTTCACCGATAAAAATAAACTTTCCTTTTGAATCACTCTGTCTTTTAAACAAAACCTCATCAATATCCGTTGCGAAAGATATAAGCATACATAGGGACAGACAGACAGCGGGAAGCAACTTTGTTTTATACTATTTAGTGATTAGTGATAGTGATACGTTTAAGGGTTTTATTCTATTAATGTGGAATTTGAATCAATATTGAGATTAGTAGTAATCTGAAAAAAAAATCTCGTAACTGAAATAATTATTATTAGAGATTTAAGACACTCAACCCAATCGCTCTAGATGGTGTATCCCTTCCAGTCTGCTCCGACTTCAGGTACCACGGTTCTATCATTCAGAACGACGGCGATATCAACCGGGACGTTGTTACTAGCAGGATAAACGCAGGTTGGAGGCGACAGGTTACTGACAACTTGCGATCCGCGGATGCCCCTTAAGCTAAAAGGGAAAATTCATAAGAGCATCATAAGACCTGTCGTATTGTATGGATCAGAGTGTTGGGCCACCAAAGGGGAGAATGAAAGAAAATTGCATGCAACGGAGATGCGAATGCTGAGATGGATGTGCGGAGTGACAAGAATGGATAACATTAGAAATGAGTATGTTAGAGGAAGTCTGAAAGTAGCGCCAGTGACTGAGAAATTAAAGAGTGGCAGGCTATCTTGGTATGGGCATATCATGAGACGGGAAGAGAGTCATGTCACGAAAAGAACCCTCAACATGACGGTAAGCGGCAGAAATGGTAGGGGACGACCAAAAAAAGTTTGGATGAATTGTGTGAAAGATGATATGCGAGAAAAAGGAGTTGATGATGAGATGACGTATGATAGAGTGAAGTGGCGAAAAGAAACGTGCTGTGCCGACCCTACCTAGTGGGATAAGGACAGGATGATGATGATAAGAGATTTAAGACACTCAAAAAGATATGTGTCTATATAGAATGTTATTCCAAGATCCGGGGGATGGACTGGAATAATTCCATCTACGTTACTTACTATTTAAATGTATACAAACATTCTGAACAAGATATAATCAATCAATTTATTACAAAGTTGAAATTGATAAGTAAGAAATACACCGTTTTAAGTAATTAAAATCAAATTAAAAAGTAAATTAAATTCTCATAAAAAGAATTCTCTAGATTTGACCGTAATCAAATTAATCAGACCCTTTCGACTCCCATCTAGGGTGCTTTCACATTAAGCAATTTACTTGCGCTGCAGTAGCAAATAACTTCACACATATTTCACATTATTCTAGTTCAACAGCTTGTACAGCATGTGCTCTACTTCTTTAGTAGTACCTTTTGTAATTACTAGCAATAGTTATAAAATTTACTAATAGTGTGATTAACTTTGAACAGAGATCATTTTATTAAATAATATACTAATAGCGTGATAAGCTTTGAACAGATATCATTTTATTAATAAACATTCGTTTTAAGTTGAATTGAGTCTTATCAGTTTATCACTAAACGATGACGTAGGAGCGAGCACTCACTATATTAATTACGTTACCGACTTTGGAGAATCGCAGTACGTATATTTATTAATAATAGCCTAAGTTTTAGGTACTAGTACTCTACAATACTATTTTCGCATAGATTATACTAAGCCAAAACGATGTGATTCAGGCCATCATTATGAACAACTGTTATCTACAATGAGGCTAAGTTAATAATCCGAAAAAAAAGAGTGACAATTATGTGTCGATTTTCGGTTTGGCACCATATCGAAAATCAAAATTAATTTATTTTAGGCATTTGCAACCATATTCACAAACAAACAACAATAGGAGTAGTAGTAGGAGTAACCATGTTACCTATCGCCTAACCTAAAATGTACGATACGCGGCCGGTGATCACGGTTATTATCACAGCTGTCACGAGTGCGGCAGAATAGCTTAATATGAAAGCACCTTTCATGATCGGACCCACTAAGGGTCTACTAATTGAGGAAACGTCAAATTATTTTATCGAATCATTGAGTTATTTTATCGAATCATTCATTCAATCGATCAAAAGTATAGGCAACAAATCATCGACAGTAGCTAATAGTAAGTTTAATGGTGTGTTGGCCACTTAATAATTTTCAGTACTTCTGTCTCATAAATCAGTTTATATGAGGCTCTAAATATGATGAAGATTCATTTGAATGGGACTTAAATGATGAGTAATCATTTATTTTAATGGATTGTTAATTAAAATATGATACTTTTGATTGAAATATGTATTACATTTTCGATAGAGATTTTGTTCATTTATTAGTAAAAATAATGTTCCTGGCTTTTTAGAATCTAACACCTTTAACTGTTTATCTATGAAATGTGTAATTGTTTCTTTTTTCAGAAATGGTAAGTCCTCTCATCACATTCACGTATGTGTACTAACACATACGTGAATGTGAATGTGTGGTTTATTCAGCTCATACCGTAGTAGGTATGAGCTGAATAAACCACACATTCACATTAACCAAGCTAAATTAAAAAATCTATTGTAATACTTACAGTAATGGTACCATATATTGTATAGGTTACTCACTTAAACTTATGGTACAGTAATACAGTATTAGCATAGTAAATATAGCATATATTTAACTTGAGCGCTCTTAACTACTTTTACTTTAATTTCACTTGAATTTCTAGCACAGAACTTAATGTATAGAACATAATACATAGATACGTTCCTTAACTTTCAATTTTCTTAACTTAGTGATTTCAACTTGCATAGCATAGTTGGTATAAAATATAACTTATCATCATCAGCCTGTATCGACCCACTGCTAAGTATAGGCCTCGTCTCCCTTGCGCAACATAACTTATAGTTGGTGCAAATTGTAAAATTCCTTAGTATTCGTCGCGTGGTGAAGCTGTCTGTAAGCCGAGCTAGTGGAGCAACATTGTAAGGCGGCGGGTCCACAATTTGCTGAGCATCCATTTTTCGCAGACGTCGGTGTAAACCTCGCCCACGCACGTCTGACCGCTAGTGACAGTCCGATCGGCGGACTACTCTGAACTGGATCACAGTTTTATAGGTACTGCACTTGGATATAAGAAAATAGGACATTTTCGATAAGGTTAAAAAGAAGTCTAGATGTTTCCCACACGGGTTTATTTCCTGTCATATGGACTCGTGAACGCATGTTGATTTTGTTCGCATGCATGTACCTACTAGCATGCTCTTGGGTACTTCGAACGGCTAGCACATATACAAAACTTAAAAGAAAACTTGCAGAAACTCCATACAATCTGTCGAAGTTTAGTATAGGTACGTCGGAACCCGTTCGTAAATTAATTATGGATTCCTTGGATAAACGCCGGCAAGCTGCTTGATAAGAAAACTTTATTTGACGGACAAATATTCGCATAACAAGAATATGACCCTATGCTTTTTGGGCGCCGATGGGTATGAATAAAATGACATAAACGAACATAAAAACATATATTTAAGTACTAACATATGAACTAATCTTCAAATGTCACTATAATCTGTTCCCCAATGTGGTAGATAGCTTCAAAGAATAAAAATAGAATATATAATATAAGTATAAAAGTCTAAAAATAGACAAGGCCCATTTACAGCCGCACAAATAAAATTGTAATTATTTAATTTATTATTTTAGTCATTTGAAACTGAAATGTACGGAATGACGCCGCTAAGTGTATGTATCATACCAAAAGCTGAATAAATAAATGAAATGAAATGAAATGAAAAGGCGAAGCTTCGATAGTGACTCGCATGGTTACTTACTCGTATGCTTAGTGACTTCTGACCCATAATGTAGTACATTCTGTACATCCATGGTGCCGAGTTACTAGGACACAAGACCAAGAAAGTTCGCCGAGTAAGGTGCCTGAAGCTGTTTTCACACCAAAGATGAAATAAATGTAAAAGCGAGTCGTGAGCGATAAACAATCTGCCATGTCACATAGAAAATGTTTCACATTATTAAACAATTACATTACATACATTATGATCTTCATACCGATTTCAGTATGTTCAAGTTAGTGCAGTGTTGTGCCAAGCGGAGTTTTTCGCTGGAATCGTTCAAAATTCAGGATGGCGCAGTCTAGTATGGATACGTGTTAAGGCCGAATAAAACTTTAATATCATAATACACACATATAAAAATAAATAATACATATATAAATAATCTAATCTTGACTGAAACTCAGTTAAGGAGCTGCGCAAGTATTAGGTTATCCACAGCTTGTGGCATAGACGCCAAGAAATTCGATCGGCCCTATAACGCTTATCAGGCGAACGCACAGCCCGTATCTCCCTGTAATCACATAAAAATAAACATCACATAATACGAGTAGATAGGTTTAAAATGGACATTAAATACCAAGAAATAAAATCGGTTCTTTTCTTTATGATATTAGTTTACCTATTATAATACATTACGGTTTTAAAAAAAAGCGTTCGTTGTGAATATTGAATAACGTTTGAACTACTAAGTTTCTTGGAACTGATTTTTATAGCCGAAATCTATAACAGTGTTTATGAGATTATGGCTTATCCCTTTACATTTTCCAACAGTTTTAAAATATTAAATTTACCTCGATTGATATGGAATGGCTTCCTCACGCTGTTGGAGAATGGTAGCACAGGCCGCGCCTACAATTTAGTTATGTTTTTTATGAACATTCTTTTACTTAAATATTACATTTATGGTGAAAAATGTAACTAAAAGAATGTTTGAGAGAGTTAGTAAATATTTTTATTGAAAATGTTAGTTCTGAATATCAATTGTATGTTATAATAACATAACATGGGAATCGATCCGACAGTCTGACACAATTTTTTTGTACTTACTTTTAAACGACTTACTACAATACTTACTTTTGCTTTGTACAAAATGCACGAGAATGGATGGCTTTTCTTCTCGGAAAATGTAGGTAAAGAATTTTTAGGCTATACTTAATTGTTAAAATTTATATCGACCCGTGCAGACTCCCATCAAGACTACAAAAAGAAACTACGTTTATTTTTAACACGTGCTGCTGTAAAACGATACAATATCTCTTTCATATTTTCATTACATTTTATTATTGTTTCAGAATGAT
Source organism: Hypomecis punctinalis (assembly GCA_949316475.1). NCBI lineage: Eukaryota > Metazoa > Arthropoda > Insecta > Lepidoptera > Geometridae > Hypomecis > Hypomecis punctinalis. The sequence continues at coordinate 22,221,886 of OX438801.1, read as the reverse complement.
GAGCGCAGTGCTGCGTCGCGCAGGGCTTTGTAAGTAGACTTCAATGTTATGGTTCCAATGTGTCTTTTTTATTGTAAAAATTATATTTCTGATAAGGCCTTACGTAAAAAACCTAACACAATTAGAAAAACACAAACATTTTTTTCAGCATGAATAAATAGGAAAGAATTCAACGAATAATTATACTGTACTGTACTGTATAACTTATATTAATTATAACTGTACCTAAATTATTAACGAATGATTATAACAAGAAGAATAGGCAATATTCGTCAGTAATATTTTTAATGACACTAATTGCGAGTTACTTCCATGTCTCATTAATCCAAGGTGTATAATAATATTATCAATTACCCACGGAATTTATCCTGCGACATATTGTACGACGAACTCCCGATTTTTGGGCAGTTGTGTGGTGTGGTTTTGTCATAGATTTATTCGTGATTACAACGGGGGCAAATTTATGCGTTCAGATATCAAAAGTTTACCATACACACAAATCGCGTACTTAATATAATAAAATTATATTTATGAATTATCCCAAAGATAACTTTTAAACTGGATAAATTCTCTGAATAAATATTCAAATGTCTATACTTTATTAATACTAAATAGTTTTAATAATATCATATGAATTAGAAATGATTTCGACTAGTGGGCCTCCAGACCGACGTTCCGCTGTTTCGCAGTGGCCCTTCCATAAAATTCCAAACATCAATTAAGCTTGTATCACGCTGAGCTTAAGTTGATGATAATGTTAAAGCTTAAACTCGTAACAGATCTATTTAATTAAATGCTTAAGGTTTATAGGCTTAAGGTATATGCGATGCAGTAAAATAAGAGCTTACATTGATTGAGATTGGCTGTTGTACAGTTGAAAGATACTAATTTACTGACTTTCGCTAGTGGATATCTATTATATAAAAGGCTTCCCTGAGTGACTGACTGACAGACAGCCTACAGCCCAAACCGCTGAAGATATGAGCTTGAAATTTGGGATATAGGTACATTGAACGACGTAATGAAGCACAAAGGACGAAAATTTTGAACTTTCGACCTCTAAGGGGGTAAAATGGGCCCTTTTCGTTTGTATGTAACTTTTTATTCCCTGTACCGATTTACTTGAAACTTTGTATACATGCTTTCCAAACAAAATAAAAGTTACGTTTTTTCCTGCTTCTCCGAATTTTCTTCATCTAAGGGGTCAAATAAGGTCCCAAAGTTGGTGAAAAAAGCGTCAATTACATCGAACCAGCTGAACGGTTATGGTTGAAAATTGGTATGAAGGAAGCACACAGCATGTTTTAATACAGAAACTAATAAAATCCAGGAAAATCTATAAGGTTCCTTAGGGATACGCAAAATTAATAAGTTTAGGCTACAGCCCAAACCGCTGTAGATACGAGCTTGAAATTTGGAATATACGTACATCGTACGACATAATGAAGCACTAAGGATGAAAAACGTACCCAACTCTAACTTACGGGGTAAAACGGGCCCTTTTTGTTTGCATGTAACTTCTTATTCCCTGTACCGATTGACATGAAACTTTGTATAGATGCTTTTGAGACTAAATAAAAAATATGGCTGTACCTGTTTTCTAAATTTTCCTTAAAAAAATCCTTAGGGGTCAGATACGTCCGAAAACTTCAATGCGCTTTTTTAAATAATGTAGTATCTAGGATTATGATAATGATTGTTTATCTTTAAATGGGGCAAAATGGGTCCCCAAAAGTTTACGATTTTTTTTTATTTTGTGAGCCAATAGTCTTAAGCTTAGCGCACATATGGATCAATATAGGTATTTTACTTTTTGTAATTTTACTATGGGATCAACCCTGACAAGCGAAAATTACCTACATTTTCCATACATTTTGTCGCGGGTCGATGAACTTTTTGTGTTGAACAGCTGATTTTATTCACGTGCTTTTGGGGTTGGTATAATTGTAAAAGTTAATCAAATTATGAGTATAATAGCAACCTAGAATATGCCTGACTAGAATTACGACTTGTGTGTCATTTTTTCATTTGCCTGGAAAATTAAATTTCTAATGACTTAATGAAACATGTCGAATACCTGTACCGGCCTTAATTAATAGTGCACTACTGAAAATAGGTACTACGGATAGCACTACGGATAATAGAAACAGGTGGGTCTTAAGATGAACATGGACAAGACGAAAGTCATGTGTAATTCCCATGTTTTACCTACCCCGATTTCTGTTGGAAACTCGGTTCTTGAAGTCGTTGACTCGTACGTCTACCTAGGACAAGTAGTCCAGTTAGGGAGGTCCGACTTCAACAAAGAGGCCAATCGACGAATTCAACTCGGCTGGCAGCGTTCGGAAAAGTGCGTAGTGTCTTCTCGTCCGACATACCTCAGTGCCTCAAGTCGAAAGTTTTCGACCAGTGTGTGTTGCCAGTGATGACTTATGGCACAGAAACGTGGTCTCTCACTATGGGCCTTATTAGTAAGCTCCAAGTAGCCCAACGAGCTATGGAGAGGGCTATGCTTGGAGTCTCTCTGCGAGATCGAATCATTAATGAGGAGATCCGTAGAAGAACCAAAGTTACCGACATAGCCCAACGGATTGGCAAGTTGAAATGGCAATGGGCAGGGCACATAGCGCGGAGGGCTGATGACCGTTGGGGTCGAAAAGTTCTCGAGTGGAGACCATGTACCGGCAAGCGCAGCGTAGGACGTCCACCCACAAGGTGGACGGATGACCTCATTAAGGCCGCAGGATCGCGCTGGATACAAGCCGCTTCCAACCGGTCTTATTGGAGATCCATAGGGAAGGCCTATGTCCAGCAGTGGACGTCCTGCGGCTGATGGATGACTGAAAATAGGCCTATCCGTGAAGGGTAATTGGGCCATATCCATCACGCCGGCCAAGCATGGGTTGCTGAATTCACATACGACATTGATTTTTTCTACGTACGTACAGGTTGCCTCAATGTTTTCCAGCAAAGAAAAGTGAAATTTCTTACATAGTTACTCATACAATTATTATTATTGGCTCCCTCGGTGGCTCAGTGGTTGACCCTGACTCCTGGGTCAAAGAGGCGTGGGTTTGATTCCCAGGGCAAATATTTATGTGCTGTTCATATGTGTTTGCTCTGTGTCTGAGTGTTATTAATGTATTTTTATTTATTTATTTAACACTTTATTGCACACTATTTGTACAAAAGGAGGACTTAACGCTAAACAGCATTATCTGCCAGTCAACCTACATGTATAAATAAATAAATAAATATATCTTTATTGTAAACAGAAACACAGTACAGAAACTATACAATATGCTGTACAATGGCGGCCTTATCGCCTTTGGCGATTTCTACCAGGCAACCTTTGAATGGACTGGAATTATTCTAAAAATAGGAGTATGGTCGGTGGTGTATACAACACAGTACATACATTGAAATACATGTATATGTAATATATCAGTCTCTGCCAGCCAAATCACAAACTTTGCTTAGTTTGGGATCAGAGACCGTGTGTGAGATGTCCTCCAATATTTATTTTATATATTTATTTATTATTGAGTTAATTTCAGAAATTCGGCAATTTATCATCCAAAAGTTCACGTATGTACTCTGTAATAAGCTTTAGATACAAGTAAATTAAATAACCAAATACTGAGACAATTCAGGCTAAACCGTAGGCATTATTTTGCAAGTAATACAATAATAGGCCCAACAACAACATAAAAAGTGTTCTCTCTATCGAATGCTTAAAGTGAAAATGAAACAGATATAATTATGATAATTAGCTATTATAATTACGATGGCGCCTTCATAATCGAGCCTAATGCGGGCTTAACCACGAGCTACTATTATTTTAAGTAAGCGCCAAGAAAACGCGGGCCTAACTGTGGGTTTTTATCATTTTAAGCAGTTACGAAAATAACGCGGGTTCAGACCGTGGACTATTATCATTACAAGCAATACAAAAACGCAGGCTAACGGCATGCTATTATAATTTTAAGGATTTATTAAGACAACACGGGCCAGACCGCGAACTATTAGATATTATTATAAGCAAATGCCAAGATAACGCGGGTTGAACCGCGGGCTGTTATTTTAATTAAGTAAGTATTAAAACAACGTGGGCCAAACTGTGGGTTATTATCTTTGTAAGTACCTAATTATTAACACAACGCGAGCTAAACCGCGGGCTTTTATCATTTTGAGCAAGTACTAAGACAATACGGGCCAGACCATGGGCTATTATCATTGTAAGTAATACGACAATGCAGGCCAAACGGCGAGCTTTTATAATTTTAAGCAAGTATTAAGACATCGCAGTCCATGCTGCGTGGTTTAAATAACCATCTTAAGCAAGTACTAACAATACGCGGGCCAAACCGTGATCTATTATCATTATAGGCAAATACTGTAACAATTTTGACCAAACCGTGGGCATTATCCTTGCAAGTAATTTTAAGCAAGTATTAAGACAACGCGGGCCAAATTGCGGACTATTAGATATTATTATAAGCATGTACAAAGACAACGTAGATCAAACCGCGGGCTCTTTTCATTTTAAGTAAGTACCTATGTACTAAGACAACGCGGGCGAAGCCGCGGGTTTTAAGCTAGTTATACATAATAAGTAAATTATTATTATTACATATTAAGTTAATAAATAACTGAAAGTTAGTGCTTTGTTCATTATTGTAAACTAGTTAACCATACTTACACACATGGGTAAAGTGTCATCTGCTGTCGGCATCATATTTTGATGTTGAAAAATGTAAAAGACGTCATATAAAATACAGATTTAGAAACCACATTTTCATACATGGTTTCCGAAATGCAGATAAAATGGTTAAAAAAATCAAGTTGAATAATAATAGTTATGGATAGGCCTATATTCAAGAGCTGGCTATTAAAAGTACAGCTTTGAACTACGGAATTACCGGATTTCTTAACATGGAACGAGTTTTTTTTTTTTAAACTTTCGCGATTTGAACACATTATTATTGTATACTACGGGACTAATCGCGCACTAAAATGCCGAGTTGCATCGACCGTGGTTTCGGGTAGACTACAGTCTACCCGTGATGCAACTCGGCCGAAACGTCGGGATGAGGAGGTATTTATTTATCTCGTAATTTTAGTGCGCGATTAGTCCCGTAGTATATAATAATAATGGAACGAGTTTACAAACCAGCTCTAATACAATACATACCTACAAATTGCAGTGATACCTGTCCACCGTCAACGATTTATAAAAATGAAATCACGGCTATTTTGTAACTTGTGTTTTATAATCTAAAATATTTGGCCTTAAAACAATTTTAGAAGCAATAGTTAAATAAGCATACATAAAACAATTAGCCGATTTTCTGTGTACAAGTAAATTATTCATTATTGTTTATCGGTAGGTATAATAAATGTAATTTTCAGTTGTACTACAATCTGGGTGGTCTCGGTGTGAGATTTTTAAATTATATCTGCTCTACTTCTACTAAATAGTTTCCACAAAATGTATTCACTACAATACTCATTGATTTGCACCTTATGGCTCGTCTGATAAAATAAACAAAGTTAAAGAAAGCGTATTCACTACATTACGTCGAATTCATATCGAATTTAAATTTTATCGTGACGTTTAAGGCCCAGACTTCACCGAACCGGGGCAGAACAGAGCTGGGCAGTAAGTTTTATTCCTTCAAATCACTGTATCTTCTTGAGACACCGGTATCAATGGTGATATTGCACCGCTTATGTAAAACAATATTTCTGGGTTTTCAAGAGATTTAAATTCGAATTAAGGTTCAAATCAGTAGGTAACTTAATGATATTACATTTCATTAAGCCCGATTACAGAGGCGCCAGCGTAAATTTAATAGCAACGTAAAAACCTCTCTCTATCGAATGCCTAAAGCGAAAAAGAAACAGAACTAAGCTATTTAGCTAATGTAATTACGCTGGCGCCTCTGTAATCGGGCTTATTATCTCTATATAGAATAATAATCGATTTATAGCAATTTTCTACGGTACCTACTTAACTGTTTTTCTGATTTTGAAAATAAGTTTCAAAAATCTCTGGGTCTCAGAATTGTATAGTATACTAGCTTAAAACCCGCGGCTTCGCCCGCGTTGTCTTAGTACATAGGTACTTACTTAAAATGAAAAGAGCCCGCGGTTTGATCTACGTTGTCTTTGTACATGCTTATAATAATATCTAATAGTCTGCAATTTGGCGCGCGTTGTCTTAATACTTGCTTAAAATTATAAAAACTCGCCGTTTGGCCTGCATTGTCGTATTACTTACAATGATAATAGCCCATGGTCTGGCCCGTATCGTCTGAGTAATTGCTCAAAATGATAAAAGCCCGCGGTTTAGCTCGCGTTGTGTTAATAATTAGGTACTTACAAAGATAATAACCCACAGTTTGGCCCACGTTGTTTTAATACTTACTTAATTAAAATAACAGCCCACGGTTCAACCCGCGTTATCTTGGCATTTGCTTATAATAATATCTAATAGTTCGCGGTCTGGCCCGTGTTGTCTTAATAAATCCTTAAAATTATAATAGCATGCCGTTAGCCTGCGTTTTTGTATTGCTTGTAATGATAATAGCCCACGGTCTGGCCACCGTTATTTTCGTAACTGCTTAAAATGATAAAAACCCACAGTTAGGCCCGCGTTTTCTTGGCACTTACTTAAAATAATAGTAGCTCGTGGTTAAGCCCGCATTAGGCTCGATTATGAAGGCGCCATCGTAATTATAATAGTTAATTATCATAATTATATCTGTTTCATTTTCACTTTAAGCATTCGATAGAGAGTACACTTTTTATGTTGTTGTTGGGCCTATTATTGTATTACTTGCAAAATAATGCCTACGGTTTAGCCTGAATTGTCTCAGTATTTGGTTATTTAATTTACTTGTATCTAAAACTTATTACAGAGTACATACGTGAACTTTTGGATGATAAATTGCCGAATTTCTGAAATTAACTCAATAATAAATAAATATATAAAATAAATATTGGAGGACATCTCACACACGGTCTCTGATCCCAAACTAAGCAAAGTTTGTGATTTGGCTGGCAGAGACTGATATATTACATGTATTTCAATGTATGTACTGTATTGTATACACCACCGACCATACTCCTATTTTTAGAATAATTCCAGTCCATCCAAAGGTTGCCTGGTAGAAATCGCCAAAGGCGATAAGGCCGCCATTGTACAGCATATTGTATAGTTTCTGTACTGTGTTTCTGTGTACAATAAAGATATATTTATTTATTTATTTATACATGTAGGTTGACTGGCAGATAATGCTGTTTAGCGTTAAGTCCTCCTTTTGTACAAATAGTGTGCAATAAAGTGTTAAATAAATAAATAAAAATACATTAATAACACTCAGACACAGAGCAAACACATATGAACAGCACATAAATATTTGCCCTGGGAATCAAACCCACGCCTCTTTGACCCAGGAGTCAGGGTCAACCACTGAGCCACCGAGGGAGCCAATAATAATAATTGTATGAGTAACTATGTAAGAAATTTCACTTTTCTTTGCTGGAAAACATTGAGGCAACCTGTACGTACGTAGAAAAAATCAATGTCGTATGTGAATTCAGCAACCCATGCTTGGCCGGCGTGATGGATATGGCCCAATTACCCTTCGCGGATAGGCCTATTTTCAGTCATCCATCAGCCGCAGGACGTCCACTGCTGGACATAGGCCTTCCCTATGGATCTCCAATAAGACCGGTTGGAAGCGGCTTGTATCCAGCGCGATCCTGCGGCCTTAATGAGGTCATCCGTCCACCTTGTGGGTGGACGTCCTACGCTGCGCTTGCCGGTACATGGTCTCCACTCGAGAACTTTTCGACCCCAACGGTCATCAGCCCTCCGCGCTATATGCCCTGCCTATTGCCATTTCAACTTGCCAATCCGTTGGGCTATGTCGGTAACTTTGGTTCTTCTACGGATCTCCTCATTAATGATTCGATCTCGCAGAGAGACTCCAAGCATAGCCCTCTCCATAGCTCGTTGGGCTACTTGGAGCTTACTAATAAGGCCCATAGTGAGAGACCACGTTCCTGTGCCATAAGTCATCACTGGCAACACACACTGGTCGAAAACTTTCGACTTGAGGCACTGAGGTATGTCGGACGAGAAGACACTACGCACTTTTCCGAACGCTGCCAGCCGAGTTGAATTCGTCGATTGGCCTCTTTGTTGAAGTCGGACCTCCCTAACTGGACTACTTGTCCTAGGTAGACGTACGAGTCAACGACTTCAAGAACCGAGTTTCCAACAGAAATCGGGGTAGGTAAAACATGGGAATTACACATGACTTTCGTCTTGTACATGTTCATCTTAAGACCCACCTGTTTCTATTATCCGTAGTGCTATCCGTAGTACCTATTTTCAGTAGTGCACTATTAATTAAGGCCGGTACAGGTATTCGACATGTTTCATTAAGTCATTAGAAATTTAATTTTCCAGGCAAATGAAAAAATGACACACAAGTCGTAATTCTAGTCAGGCATATTCTAGATTGCTATTATACTCATAATTTGATTAACTTTTACAATTATACCAACCCCAAAAGCACGTGAATAAAATCAGCTGTTCAACACAAAAAGTTCATCGACCCGCGACAAAATGTATGGAAAATGTAGGTAATTTTCGCTTGTCAGGGTTGATCCCATAGTAAAATACCTATATTGATCCATATGTGCGCTAAGCTTAAGACTATTGGCTCACAAAATAAAAAAAAATCGTAAACTTTTGGGGACCCATTTTGCCCCATTTAAAGATAAACAATCATTATCATAATCCTAGATACTACATTATTTAAAAAAGCGCATTGAAGTTTTCGGACGTATCTGACCCCTAAAGATTTTTTTAAGGAAAATTTAGAAAACAGGTACAGCCATATTTTTAATTTAGTCTCAAAAGCATCTATACAAAGTTTCATGTCAATCGGTACAGGGAATAAGAAGTTACATGCAAACAAAAAGGGCCCGTTTTACCCCGTAAGTTAGAGTTGGGTACGTTTTTCATCCTTAGTGCTTCATTATGTCGTACGATGTACGTATATTCCAAATTTCAAGCTCGTATCTACAGCGGTTTGGGCTGTAGCCTACACTTATTAATTTTGCGTATCCCTAAGGAACCTTATAGATTTTCCTGGATTTTATTAGTTTCTGTATTAAAACATGCTGTGTGCTTCCTTCATACCAATTTTCAACCATAACCGTTCAGCTGGTTCGATGTAATTGACGCTTTTTTCACCAACTTTGGGACCTTATTTGACCCCTTAGATGAGGAAAATTCGGAGAAACAGGAAAAAACGTGACTTTTATTTTGTTTGGAAAGCATGTCTACAAAGTTTCAAGTCAATCGGTACAGGGAATAAAAAGTTACATACAAACGAAAAGGGCCCATTTTACCCCCTTAGAGGTCGAAAGTTCAAAATTTTCGTCTTTAGTGCTCCATTACGTCGTTCAATGTACCTATATCCCAAATTTCAAGCTCATATCTTCAGCGGTTTGGGCTGTAGCCTAAACTTATTAATTTTGCGTATCCCTAAGGAACCTTATAGATTTTCTTGGATTCTATTAGTTACTCTATTAAAACATGCTGAGTGCTTCCTTCATACCAATTTTCAACCATAACCGTTCAGCTGGTTCGATGTAATTGACGCTTTTTTCACCAACTTTGGGACCTTATTTGACCCCTTAGATGAGAAAAATTCGGAAAAACAGGTAAAAACGTGACTTTTATTTTGTTTGGAAAGCATGTATATAAAGTTTCAAGTAAATCGGTACAGGGAATAAAAAGTTACATACAAACGAAAAGGGCCCATTTTACCCCCTTAGAGGTCGAAAGTTCAAAATTTTCGTCCTTTGTGCTTCATTACGTCGTTCAATGTACCTATATCCCAAATTTCAAGCTCATATCTTCAGCGGTTTGGGCTGTAGCCTACACTTATTAATTTTGCGTATCCCTAAGGAACCTTATAGATTTTCCTGGATTTTATAAGTTACTCTATTAAAACATGCTGAGTGCTTCCTTCATACCAATTTTCAACCATAACCGTTCAGCTGGCTCGATGTAATTGACGCTTTTTTCACCAACTTTGGGACCTTTTTTGACCCCTTAGATGAGGAAAATTCGGAAAAACAGGAAAAAACGTAACTTTTATTTTGTTTGAAAAGCATGTATACAAAGTTTTAAGTCAATCGGTACAGGGAATAAAAAGTTACATACAAACGAAAAGGGCCCGTTTTACCCCCTTAGAGGTCGAAAGTTCAAAATTTTCGTCCTTAGTGCTCCATTACGTCGTTCAATGTACCTATATTCCAAATTTCAAGCTCATATCTTAAGCGGTTTGGGCTGTAGGCTGTCTGTCAGTCAGTCACTCAGGGAAGCCTTTTATATAATAGAAGATTAGCAAGAAATAAAAGTCACCCATACGTGTTTTGTTGTTTTATAAGCAAATAAGGCATTTCTGCAATGGGTCTATAGACTATAACGCTCTGTTCGTCCAGCTCCTCTCCGTTTTAGTGGAGCTTTAGCCTAATAGGTGACATTTCCTTTTTCGTCCAGTAACGTTTTGTTGGTCAATTTGGTCGGTTAAAATAGTAACAGTTTGCATAAACATGTCTTATTATGCACATGTTGCCCAGATTCTAGTATATTTTATTGAAATCGTACGTAAATGAGCCACCAAGTGACTATTTGTATGTCACATGGTATAAGTAACGCTACTGTACAGATTGCCCGCATAGAACCTACGCAAATCGAAAGGGAACAGAAAAAACTAAATATTTTTACTCGTAACTTCAAAAAAGTAGGTTCTCAATTCGACTGATTTTTATTTGTATATGTTACGCAATTATACCGCCAATTATGAATGAACGAAATGATTTTGATGATTATTTTTGTACTTGGTCGATCCTACTTCAGAGATGGTTCTATTTAAATTTTATCGAAATCGATTGAGTGGTTTTATTTAGTAAAAACAACAATAATCTAATAATTATTTTTCGCAAAAAATGGTAAGGTGACTTCCACTGTGTACAAAATACTACTCCTTCTACTATAGAAGTTGTATAAATCAATTCGAATGTTCGCTCGAATTGATTTATACAATTTCTCCATTATTGTCGATTTTTCAATAATAGCCCAGCCGATTTCGATAAAAATTAAAAGAAACCACCTCGGGTAGGTTGATTCGGTTCGCAATTGGCGAAAATAACGATGAACATACACAAAAAATACAAACAGACGAACATAGTACCTCCTCCTTTTTGGAAGTTGGTTAAAATGGCATATTTTAAAACAAACGAGAGCAAACTACCTATTTAAATTTTGTATTTATGATTGAAGTCGGTTATAAATGACACTTTTGGCGAAAATGAAATTATTTGAACTAATTTTGGATTCCTAGACACATTAATCCGTAATCCCACAATTTTGAACGGATCGCTCAATGTTGAAAGCACCGAAGACTTAGTTTTTTTTTCCTTTTGTTTCTCTCATTATTATGCATAACTGCCAAGTGCCACTTGAAAATTAATTATGCGTATGGTAATTGTACTGTACTACATTCTACATTTGGACAAAATACAGTAATTTATATTGATGTTATTTTATTTAAGAGCAACAAAACAAGAATGTATTTTTTAGTTTGTTGGTTAAGCGTATAGAACTCAGCTACACCTAGCTGCTAACCTTGTTGAGTTCACATGTTTTTCAAAAAAGAGTAGAATTTTAATTCGTCTGGATGTTTTATTTTTTGTTCTGCTGTTACAAAATGTTTGCGCTATTCGCAGGATTTCAACATGTTATAAAATGGCCACATAAAAATTTAAATTACGCTGAATCATAAATTTTGAAGCAGTTACAAAAAAGGAAAATTGTTTTCGACATGGCATGGCATTTTTTCGCTCTTGTGAAACATTTTCATTCGGAAGGGTTTGTTTGCATAAAGTTTAGTTTTTTTTCAATGAATAATAGATAGGTACTTATTAGGTATACGAATGAGTGCTAGGTTCGGAGTTTCTCTGCGAAATCGAATAAGAAGATCCTCAGACGATTCAAAGTAACTGATATAGCCTAGCAGATTAGCAAGTTAAAATGGCAGTGGTCGGGGTATATAGTTCAAAGAACGGAGGGTAAATGGGGCTGTACATTTCTCGTATGGAGAAATCCACACCACAAATCGCAGTACATCAACTAGGATTGATGACATAATTAAGATCACAGGAACGCGCTGAATGCAGGCCGCTTTCAACCGGCCTTATCGGAAATCCATAGAAGAGGCCTATGTCCAGCAGTGGACATCCTACGGCAGATAGATAGATGATACGACTGAGTGATGATGCGGCGGCGACACGCTCGCCTGATAGTAAGAGGTACACAATATACATTCCTATGACAAGTACAAGTACCTACACGCACGCTGCGAACTGGAAGTGGGCTTGAGCACTTGGATTATCTTTAGAGACCTTCAAGGGTCTGTGGATAATCCAATTGCTTTCTATGTAGTAATAGTGTAGGTAGTTTTAGTATATTCAAAATAAAAAAAAAACAAAGTACCTGCATGTTAATCAGTGAGTGCACAGCTTTGATCAACTTGATGATTTATTAGCTCATTCCTTTCCGAGCATTGCTTATTATTATTGTTCGTCACATTTACACAAAGTTGAGGTCGAAACAAGGCAATGGAACAGTTCAGTTTTTGCTCTATTTCCTGAGGCCCGTGTGAACTGAAAACTTGCAATGCTAGAATTTTTATTCCCATTATAGTCAGTCAAGTTATTTAAGCACGAAAACTTTATCATAATGTAGAATGCGCTTTTTAATGTACTATACTGTTTAATTTTCAATTGATTACGAAATTGTGCCGTTATATATAAAGCGCTGGCTATGCGGATAAATAAGTACCACAATGAAATTTTAAAATACGCCTAAAAAAATAATGAGAAGGCCTTTTTCAAAGTGTCAAATGTGCTCTAGAATTAGTTTGAAAATGCTATGAAATGAACGAAAAACCATTTTAATTTTAATATTTGCTGTGATTGTAAAGCTGTGTTTATAAATCTGATGAAAATAATATAGAAAATATTAATCTTACACAAAATATCAAAAAGTAAAATGAAAATTAAACAGTGTAATCTATGTAAACAATCTTATGTTTATTTTTAAGCCTTAGATATTTAAGAGAATTATATATAACAAAAAAAATATATTTTTGCTAAAGTATTTTATGCGAATTTTGTTGCTTTTTGCCTATTTAAAACATTGCATCTTGTTAGATTGATTTAATGTAAGAAATGAGAATTTAAGATTGAAGACGCCATTAATTTTTTTTTTTCTAAAAACAAAATCATATTTTTAACCGTTAAATTATAGTGGAGTTATTAATATGAACTATGGAAGCAAAATAATATTTAACTATTTTTAGAACAAAAATTTTATCCGCGCTGTAAGCTACGGTATTGTTGCATCGAAAGACACAATATCTGTATAAACTTTGAAATTAGAGACAAAAGTCTGATTAAAATGTAATCGAGTTGCAAAATTGTGTTGAACTATATCAATAAGCAGTAAAAAACATTCACGTTTGTATGTAATAATCCACCGAACGTCAGTGGTTCTAGTGCTCATGCCACGTGTTGTTGCTATCTCTTATTTACACGCGGGCGTATCGTATTATCTCTTTCGCGACGTTTAGTCCCGACGGCAACGTAGTTATCGCTGCGTTTTAAAGGTCGAATTCCCGACCGACAGCGCTGCAGTACCAGTTTTACCCGACGAATACGCCACATTGTGTCGTCTTATGTGTTCAAAGAGATGTTATGAACAATCAGTGCTTTAAATTCATTTAAGCTCTCTAAAATGTTCAAGAACGTTAAGTCGGAAGTAAAATACGTTATATTGTTCTTTTAACTACAATAATTACTTTATGTTCAATGTTCTACAACATTTTTCAATACTATGGCTTCTTATTTAGTTAAAGTTATGGTAATGTCAATGTTATTTCTGTGCAAGTAATGATATCATGGTGATAATAAAACTTCTAAATTTCGTAAGTTTTAATAATATGAAGAGAAATAACAACAATCACAATTTTTCGTACACTCTATACAAGTTATATTTACCATTTGCAATCATCAACATTACTCACATTTTTTACTTATGAAGAATGTCAGAAAATAATTATTAACAGCAAAAAATTACACTATTTACCCATAGGTCAAAAGAAACATAAACGGTTGCATTTATTGCTTCAAAACTTGTGTTGAAAACAAATTGCTTCTTGCCGTGTATTTTGAAGAAGTTGTTAAATATAATGAAAGGCGTAAAACTAAACATTTTTAAATTATAAGGTGACAAACAACTTAATTCCCAACAACGTTTTCCCATTTATCACACGCAGCTCCAATGAAGGCGTGACATTTGTAAGTGTATTATTTATGCGCAAAATGCAAAATGTAACCGATAAATATACACTAGAGAGCATTATTTTTACATTACAAAATTTATTACTGCGCTGTCAATGGCTACACATTGTAAGGCAGCAAGAAAATATTAAAAAATGCTAAAATTAATGCTTATCATTTATTGATGTGCTTACTCATTAAAACGGAAATGTCATTGATGCCAAAAGGTCTCGCTCGGGTAATTGGCTGCCACTAGTTTTCATGCTAATGACGTTAGTGCTATTTTCAGTTCTATATTGAGATATAACATGATCTCCTAAGAAGTAAACACGCCATATAGTTTCGTGAGATAATTGACAGGTGTTCTTTTTATACTCAGTGATTAACCTTTCGGCATATGAAGAGTGTAACTTTAAAATACTTAATTTAAAAAGAAAGCGACGTATGATACAGATGGACAGAAAGACGTTATGGTATTAACTACTTTAGACGGCTTTTTAATGTACACTTGACATTCAGTTGGAGTGTCTGTATAATGACCAAGATATTGAACTTTTACATTTTTTTTTGCTATAAAGTTTTCATTAATTAACCTTTGTATTTACAACCGATAGTAATGTACTCTTTCATTACTGCAGAAAAAGTTGTTCACTTTTATTTCATTGTATAACAATCGACGTTTGGTATTTTTCAACGAAATTTGTAACGAACTCTGCTAATAAATTGCGTTGTAAGCTCCTCAACAAGTTCTTGTTGATAAACAAGAACTTGTTAAGTTAATTAGTTAGCCGTTACAAAAGTACTACAGTAAAAAATAATCACATGATTGGAAAAACATTTTTGTACTCAGCGTACTATTGTATTTTACACCAATGACGCCCGTTATAAAGTTTATAGATTATTGTAAAACAACACTTAGGCACTAATATTAAAAAATAACTAACAAGGTAAATGCAATAATGATGTCATTTTTCATATTAAAAGATTTTAATTTTTAGTATCAATAACATACTAACTAACCCATTTTGTGATCAACTATAAGTAGTCTAAGTAGTCTAATATGAAATAAGTATATTTAAGTAATTAAAAATCTGCAAAATCTATAAATAACCTCTTTAAAATAATAATGCATAAATTCTAAGTATTAATAAGTTGTAAAAGACTTGTTCTTTTGTAGGTTTAAAGGAAAAATGTAAATTGTAAATTTCCCGACAGATACGCCAAAGATCGGTGACAAACCATCGGGAATTTTAAAAAGCGTAGTGTGTACCAGTCCTTAACTCAGAGCTAGACATCCCATTTGGATCATCAGCAAATTTATCAGAAATATTTCTATTTTGACCTTTAAACGCTACTTTGAATTTAACAACCCATCGGCATCTTATCTATTCAGCCAGAGAAGAAAAAACACCATACAATTACAAGGAATTTCATTTTGATAAATTAAAATAAGAACTTGTGAAGGACTAAGCATATTTCTATGAATTTTTAATTAGGTTAATTAATAGTTGTCCATTGTTTTTGCAATAAAATGAGTTCCTGGATTTTGGGGAGAAATGTTTAGTTCTTTTATTTTCACCTTTACCTCTATGGCACAGGTGAATGCAAAGTTGAAAAAACAACTAATAACATTGCCACTGGGCAGCTATGCGAGATTAAAGATGGCCCTTGTAC
This sequence comes from Hypomecis punctinalis, assembly GCA_949316475.1. Taxonomy (NCBI): domain Eukaryota; kingdom Metazoa; phylum Arthropoda; class Insecta; order Lepidoptera; family Geometridae; genus Hypomecis; species Hypomecis punctinalis. Next base: position 22,205,779 of record OX438801.1, on the reverse strand, counting down.
ATTAGCACTACAGTTTTACTGTAACATGCTAAAAACATTGTTACTGCTCTATAAGAATCCTTCTTTTTGCAGTCCTTACATAGAAGCGTCATTTTTCTCACTCACTACTTACTTTGGTAAGTTCTTGTAGTGTAATTTGTCGTTAGCAATTTTGACGTTTTACATTGTTCGTTAACTCTTCAAGGAAACGAATTATATGCTGGCTTGCAAGCGAACGTGTTAACTGGAGAACAATGACTCTAGAAAATTGTATTCAGTCAAAATAGAAACATCTACAAACGATTGTGTACTTAAACTGCATTGGTTCTATATAAAATAGCAAGTTATGTACTTACAAAATCACATTATGTTTAGTAAGTTTAGTTACTATCTATAATTAAATACTTATATAGTTCCAATCTTACAAAAAATCTTGTGAAGTCTTTCACTGATTTACTAGATCTTGATTTATTGGTCTTAGATTGATTTTAGAAGTTGATAATATTTGTGTTAAATATTTTGAATATTTGTCATGATTTCACCTCAGAGCAAATAAAAAAATCAAGAGAGAATGTTGTGAACAAACAAGTGAAGTCAATACACACACATCCACGTACAACGAAACTACGCCTTGGCTTGTCAGTCGAACTATGGCGGCGCAACACCGATGCACTCACACATGTGTAAAAAACCGGCCTCACTTGACTGTTGAACGACGTTCTCTCTTGATTTTTTTATTTTACTCTGAGGATTTCACATGTATAATAATCCTTCTAACACCAAGAGTGGAATCACTAGAAAATTAAACTCAGATTTTGTTTGTACTACAACTATTTTGATAATTCATTATACCTTGATAATGATTTTACTTTGACATATCTTTACGGTACTATTTAAAAAAAAACTATATGACGTCGTTTATGTTTTATTTTAATACCGCACGTTTTTAAATAGTTTCCGTAAAGAAATACCTATATCACAAATAGAAAGAAACAAGTTTAGCAGAATCGTGTGTGAAACTTATAGGCGCAGCATTGAAGCAAATCAATTATATGAATTACCGTACCATACCTACAAGGAAAATCAAGACATTTAGGCCTGTTTTATTTCATCGCATTGAATTGGCAAATTTGATTGGTTAATTTTATCAATTACCTACCTATATTCGTACTAATTAGCATGCTGGAGCTTCAGAGCAAAAAAAAACAAGAGGGAACGTCGTTGAACAGTCAAGTGAAGCCGGTTTTATATACATGTGTGAGTGCGCCACTGCTGCGCCGCCATAGTTCAACTGACAAGCCAAGGCGTCGTTTCCTTGTACGTTGATGTGTTTGTCATTGTCTTTACACGGCGAGGCGTAGTTTTGGTCGGCCTCACTTGTTTGTTCAGAACATTCTCTCTTGATTTTTTTTTGCTCCGAGGCTGGAGCGAAAAAGTAGAAAAGTTATACTGCAAACAGGATGAGTAGGTGCGACAAGTACAAAACTTTTTTTATACTTTTCTCGTGTTGATACCCAACTCAAGTTAACATAAATATTGTTGTTATATGGACTATGAACATTGTCTAAAATAAAGACCTTATTATTAATTGTTTGAAATCGAGTGCGGAGTGGGTGCCTTTTTCTTCGAAGATTAAATAGGTACTTACCTAATGCGTAAAAAAACAGCGTAAAATTAGGGTATTTCTTGTTTTTGTTACCTTTTTACTTGTGTCGAAGTTAGCCACAGCGAAGAACTTTGCTTATTCAACATCCAAGATTGATAAATAAGTTACCGAAAATCTATAAATTATTACTATCATTACTATACTGGTTTGCTTATATTGTAACATTTTAGTTTAGTAGTGCTAAAGTAGGTACCACTAAAAAGCTAATAGGTATAACCAATGTTATAATGCTCCTTGTAAATTAGTCAAATCATTAAAGTGGAAAGTATAATATAACATACGTACACATTTACACGCTTAATTAGGCCTAAAACATACACCTAATAAGTCAGTTAAAATGCACATTACTTGCTATAATAGTTTCACTCGATCGTGATCGATGTGACTTACGACCCCCAGCATATAGTCACGATGCATTATGTATTTTCCACCCTAAATTTCGTGGAAAAGACAATATCAAAGAAATGGTTTGAATATCTTTATGGGCATTACGGCTGGTACTCACTTGATTCTTATGCGCGTTTCTAAGACTTTTTCTAGTTCAGTGGATGGGTCAATTTCGTTTAAGTTTTTTCACTATATTAATGGCGGTAAAAGTTGTACATTGCTTATTCTATGGTAAATGGCATTGTTACGGTAAGAGTGATTTTAGAGTAAAAACAGGACAGAGGTTCCATATCATCACACAATTTGTGTTGTAAGTACACCAAAAAATGTTCTCATTCATTCAATATGAGATCCTTGCCGCTAGACTAGCCCAGTTCACATTGTAAGCCGTTTTTATTCTGATTTGGTTTTTAGAGTATATAATTATTACAGGTATACTAAGTTGGTTGTTTTATTTACGCATTTTTTTGCAGAAAAATAGATTAGACATTAATTATTATACCCAAGTTTAAAAAAAAAAATTGATCGTGTTGACTGCGTGAAAATTTTTCACTGAATTTAAAGTTCCACTTCAATGAAAGAATTAAACATTTGGATTACCTTCAAGGGTCTGTGGATAATCCAATTGCTTTCTATGTAGTAGTAGTGTAGGTAGTTTTAGCGTATAAAGTAGTATTGTATATTATTGTAGTAAATAAAAGCACTTTTGCCCGTTAAATAAATGAAATAATATATTATTATACTTTTTATATACCCAATTTGGTTACAATATTAAGTACATTGAATTCTATTAAGTTGATTAAAAAATAATGTAACATTTTTTATTTACTCAGCTTTTGGTTCTTCCAAAATAATCGAACAATATGAAAAACAATGACATCAACGACGTCATACAGAAAAAATTTTTAGAGCCATTGAAAAAAGCAAGGACTTGATAATTTTACTAATTTTTTTCTGAGCACCAGTTTTTCGTTACTTCTTTTACAATGCTCCACTTAAATTATGTTGTAGAAGTAATACTAACCGACTAAATAGCCTTAATAAGATGTAATAACTCGTTCAAATAGAGCACAGACGGATAGACGATGCAGTCCATTTATTAGTGCAACTATAAATTTCCCAGTTCACTCCCATAATTCTAAGCAAAATATGTATGACTCTATCTAGGAGATACCGCACCGCACGATCAATATTCAAATTGTCCATTTTCTAGGAACCAGGATGATGTGTGTACTTTATGTTGAAAAGCTTGAATTGTTCGGTTCCCTCCGTGCTATAGACCACCTGTAACCTGTTTATAACTATTAGAATAAAAAATTAGACGAGCTAAATGAGAATCAAAAGAATTCTTAAATAAATATGGAATGAGAACACTGAGTCAAGCCTTATTAAATTTGTGTACCTAAATACATATCTATTTTAGAGGTTTAAGGCACTCGCGTGGAATAATATGAATCCTCTTTCTCTCTAAATTTGTTTCGACAAAATATTTCAACAGGCTACTCTCTCAATACCTATGTTCCAACAATATACTTCAACGGGCTTCTTTCTGAATATATTCCAACAATAGACTTTAACGGGTTCCTCTCTCAACGTGCACTAACAATAGACTTCAACGGGGTCCTCTCTAAATATGTTCCAACAATAGACTTTCTACGGGGTCCTCTCTCGACGTGCGCCAACAATAGACTTCAACGGGCTCCTTGCTACACTTGCATCAACAATAGACTTCAACGGGCTTCTATCTCAAAGTCTCAATATGTTCCAACAATAGACTTCAACGGGCTCCTCTCTGAACATGTTCCAACAATAGAATTCAACGGGCTCTTCTTTCAATATGTTCCAACGACTTCAACGGGCTTCGATGTATGTTCCAACAATAGTCTTCAACGAGCTCATTTTTTCAATACTTTTCATACAATATCGGTATTCTAAAAATCTAAGTATCCACCGCAATTTCATAAATCCAACCATACATTTTTTAATAGGTGCTTATTAATTTTATTTTATCAAAATCACAAAGAAAAACCTCATATAACCTGCTTGCATACTTCTGCAAGCGCAAGACTCTACCGCATAGATTTAGTATCCTATATAAAATGTACGTCTCACAAGCGATGGTATTTTTTTTACCCAGTAACAAGGCTGGATGTAAATCAAAGCTGAGATCTGCATACCGCCAAGGGTGCCTTTGTTACCGGGACATTGAAGTACCTAAACCCTGCGATGATATTTCTACAATATCGATAGCTTTGGAATTATTTATCGGGTTGTTATCGCGGATATTGATAGGTATAAAGTTGAGATATACGGCTGCGGTCGCGACTGCCGGTGGTCTTATGACTTTAGATTGGAATTTCTATTTCTTGTGATATTGGAATGTTATGGTTTACTTAGATTGATCATCGATGTTTTAAAGTCAATTAAATAGGCATTATTTAGAGAACGTACCCATATTGCATGACCCTGTTTTCACAATGTTTTTTTCTCCCTGTCTCCTAGTGTATACCAATACCCCCTTCACCACTTAGTTTTCACGTAGTGATTCATAAATATGGCTTTATATAATTAAAATGTTACTATTCATATAAATTAAAGATAAAATTAAAAAAGTACATCTGGCTCATGGTTTTTCTAATAATAGGCGCAGTGCTGCCAGAGCACTGCGCCAAGAAAAACTTGATTTCAGTGGCAGCTCTAGATTCTCCTGGAGAATATTAATATTACCTAGATAATAATTATAGACTAGAATATTGACAACGTGACGAAAACTTAAGCGCCCTCTTTGCCTAACGCCGATCCCGATAGGCAATAATGAATATGGCGGATTAATTTATATTATTATTCTGTAAGGAACTACTTACAGAATAATAATATAAATTAGTCCGCGAATAGAATAATAATGTTATTAGTACTATGTAAAGCCGTGGTGGCTTAGAGGTAGTGACACCCGCCTTACAATCGTGAGGTCGTGGGTTCAAATCTCGGTCCCGTACCAATGAGTTCTTTGGAATTTATGTACGGAATTTCACACCACTGGCTACGGTGAAGCAAATCACCCTTCGTGGGTAGGCCTACGTCCTGCAGTGGACTATTAAAAAGGCTGATACAAGAACTATGTAAACCCATATTATGCAATAAATAAATATGAATATGATCCTGTGACCAAGCTTAGTACCTACTTTGAAGACTAAACGGTTCACGTAGTATGGGTACGTCCTCTTAAGATAACTCGAGAACTACCTACTGATCAGATCTTACAGTAAAATGGGGCCAACGCAAGACGTTTCAGGTTTTAAATTAAAAAAAACACCTAGAAAAAAAACTGAGGTGACACAACACACATGTAAGTAAAAATTTAGTCGGTGGGTTCAGAACTTTGTCAGATCAAAATGTTTTCGATTGACAGGCAGAGGTTATGGACAGAAAATAATATATATTTATAGTTTTTGTGTAAAATATTTGTTGGGAATGAAATTTTAATTTATTTATCAACTTAAATATAATTAACTGATTCAAATTATAATTAATTAATATATTGAAGCAATTTTTACAGTTAAGGACAAGGAATTTTAGATTCATTGCAATTCGAATCAACTATGTATACAAAACCTGTCACATTTCAAGTAGGTATAAAATGACATGTCCAACATGTATTTATTATTTTTTATTTAGTCATAAGTTAAATGATTCGCGGGGCGCTTAAAACCAAGTATTCACAGGCGCACAAGTTGTTGTCATTAGTATGGCTACAAAAGTTCACTCCTGTATTACTCACTGAATACTTATCTAAAATGTTGTGCCATGTATAATTATGTTGGATATAGTTATCCGACCAACAGGGATTTGAGTGCTATAACTAAAAAAATATATTTCGTTTAGCGACGACGTATACAATGAAATTATAGATTTTAGATTGTAGAGACATACTTGTACGGCATCTTTTGTCTACTTGTGAGTAGGCACTTGAGCACCGACAGATGATGTCGCCAGTACAGATGTGCTGTAACGACATAATTGTCGATAACCACATGAACAGTAAAATGTCACTAGTTTTTACCATACAAATAAGTACTTACCTAGCTTTGAGTCAATCTCCAATTATACGAAATTAAGTCATTTAAAACCTATAGATTAAGTGACTAAAGATAAAACCTTCTATATTTACCGTTGATCAAACTACAAAATTTTATGCTAATATGGTGGCATGGTGACATTTTAATACATGTAACGTGACAAAAAACTGGCCAATAAATATTATACATTTTTATTTGCGTTATTAGATTTTTTTTCTATCTAGCAACATTGTTTACGGCTTTCTAATTGCTTTCGAGCTAGATTAGACTGTAACTAACAACTAATAGAGTTTATTATAGATCACGTAGCTCATAGTCTGGGGCTTTAGATATTAATACTTCCTAGAGTTTGGCGCGGCGAGTTAGTACCGCGAAATTCACCTGCGTACATTGCTTTTTATCCTAAGATCGTAGTGGGGCGCATTTTTCTAACAATTGATTATTGATAAATTTCTTAAAACTATTGTTAGACTCTTCCAACTGCTACGGCTGAGGGAGACAGCACAAATTGTTTTCAAATATGGCGGTGGTAGTTTTCAAATTAAAAAACTAAACCATTTACCCGGATAGCAAATGTAATGGCCAGTAATGCTGGATTCCGGGTATAGTTGCCTTCAGCCATCATACTAAGCGAACGTATAGACGATTGTTTTTAACTTTTACACTTTATGTGCGAAAGAGACATTAAATTGGAAAAAAGTGCTAAGTGGGTACGATGTCTATGACCTGGTGATGTGACGTTGGCACATAAATACTTCAATTAGTAAGAAGTAAAGCTTTGTTTCGAAGGAAAGTGTTTGTTTGAAGTAGAACTGTGATGGCTTGACGGGTAGAGGCTACTTGATGGCCTGTGCCAGATTATCTATATTTCTATATAATCTGTGGTCGCAATTTTACCCAAAGTGAGATGATCAAGCAAGCTAAGTTTGGTTTGATATCCTGGTTAAGTCCGTGGAAATATTTGTTGTATGTTTTAAAAACAAAAATAAGTGATTACTAATTTGCAGTGTGATAACTGTGCCAAAGAAAAGTATTACAAAAAAGTGTGTGCTGTGCTGTGACGCTAAAAATATATATATGTTAAATTGTAAGTACAGTTTTGAATAGATATTAGAAATAAACTAAAAATAAATTGAAGCCTTGATTGAATTGTAATGCGTAATTTGAGATATTATAACTGTGTAAATTATGATAAGACGAACACAATAGTTTAGAGTATGCAAGTTAGGTTAAGTATGGTTTGTGACCAAATATTATATTGGGTTGAAAAATGGTATGTTGCTGGTTGAATTTGCTGAATTTAGGTTTAAATTAAAATTGAATTATAAAAACTTATTTTGCAAATGCATGACCTATCAACAAATTCTGATTCGACAAATAATTTTCATATCTAAATTCACAGTTACGCTTAACGCTAAATGTTCAACATACTTAATATAAAATCTTTAATAATATTAAAATTGAAACAGATGAAAGATCAGATTGTGTCTTAAGATAAAGGCGCAGGTAAAGCTAGTTCATAATATTACTAAGATAACCTCAATTTTTAATTAAACCATAAAGTTGCCTATTGTGTAGTAGTAACTTATGTAGTGTTATCGATATTTGTTCTTTTTAAATATGACTATCACAGATATGACATAAAACAATATTTTCTACCATTTCAAACCGAACATAAATATATGAACCATTTTTTCCCACACATAGGTGGTTATTGTAACAAGTTTAACTTCTGTACCTGAATTATATCAACTGTGAAATTTTTACTCCAGAGACACCTGAGACAAAAACCTAGCCTGTTTAAGTAAATAAAATACAGTGAAGAGTGATAAATGGTTATCATAAATAGAAATAACATACTAATATGGCTAATTTCATGTTAATTTAATATAACAGATGGTTAATGTAATTCAAAGAATATGTCTGTTATACTCTTGGGGCAGTATTTATCATGTTTAATTAGTGTTTGGGTTTAGAAACCTTTAAACTTTAACTTTTATGGAAACTCACGTTATACCTAAAATGGGTTATAAAAGAATTGCCGCTTTGTCAAAGACATTAAAAAGGCTAATGACAATCTTTTACCGGGAATGGAGCCGGCAAATTGATGATTCTTGAAGAATACCACAAAATTATGTTGTGGAATTTGTCTTTTAGTATAAAGAATTGTCAACGTTGACATCACCTGCAAAAACGGCTATTCAACTAAATTCCTTACCATATTGGTTCAACTAGATGTCACTTGCAGTCGAAACTATAGAGCTGTTTTCTTAGTGATAGAGTTTAAATTGTGTTTGTTTATCAGCTGTTTTGTGTCTGAGTATAAGTCTGGGTTAGAAGACGCCGTTTTCTAGGTTATATTGTAAGCTACGCTCTAACGGTATGCATAAGGGAGACATTTTTTTCTGTCGGTAAGTCAGAAAGACATAGGTGCCCGTTATGTAGGGGAGCTAGGCAGTCAATAGCAAATGGAGCGCCATGCGGCAGATTTTCGCAAAATAGTTGAGTTATAAACTTTGACAATCTCAAAAAGGGTCCCTTTTTGAGACTGTCAATGGTATAACCAGAGCAATATTTTTATTGATTGATTGTAACTATCATAATATACATACTTAGTGTCGTGAGCCCGAATCGTGCAACAAAAGTTCATTATCCGTAAAGACTTTAGAAAGATGTCTTCAAATATTAACACAACCTATACATATTATGTAGGCGTCCTCGGTCCTAAATAGTACGCATAGCAATTAATATGAAGCAAGTTTGCTCAAATATTCACAAGATCCTTTAAAAATGTCTAATACACCTTTGCGAGATATCCAAGAATGGTATTAAATTAATTAATGTTTTGTGTTACGCATCGCACCATGATACGCATTGTGCGGCTAAGCCCTATGATGCCGTTTGTATGTTAGTGTGTCATTACCCTTAGCCACGAACATTACAAAAACACACAGTAATAATATCACAGGTGCTTCATACCAAAGTTATGGTTTATGAACAATTATACTTTCGAATAGTACCTATTGTACTTGTATTAATATGGCCTTGATGAAATTGCAAACCGTTAATTTATTTAGAATTGATGTAATAATGTATTATAGTTTTCTAGAATTTTGTGTAAATGGGCGCTTAAAAACGATCAAATATTTGTAGATTATTTATTTAATGAGCGTAAACGAAATTTAATTAAGTAGAGTTAGAAGTAAACCGGACAAAAGGGATACTAACCAAAATAATTCTTCGAAGTAATATTATAGGCTTATAATATGATCATTTTGAAAAAAAAATAGCTTCACTTGGTGTTTTGTCAAAGGTAATGAAACATTTTGTACATTGATTGTATCCCTTGGATATTTATTTAATTCTTTTATAAGTATTTGTTGTTACAGCGTCAAAAAAAAAACAGCTCATTTGTGAAAATTTCAACTCTTTAGCTGTCATGGTTCATGAAATACATCCTGGTGACAGACAGACAACGGAGTCTTAGAAATAGGACCCCATTTTTATTAGCCTTTGGGTACAAAACCCTAAAATATAAAAAATAAAAAACGATTTTAGCGAAAAGACTGCATTATTCTTTTGTTATTTTTGTAGCTTTTTGTAATATAAATATCCATCTATGCATCAGCCAAAGGACGTCCACTGCTGGACATAGGCCTCTCCTATGGATCTCCAATAAGACCGGTTGGAAGCGGCTTGCATCCAGCGCGATCCTGCGGCCTTAATGAGGTCATCCGTCCACCTTGTGGGTGGACGTCCTACGCTGCGCTTGCCGGTACGTGGTCTCCACTCGAGAACTTTTCGACTCCACCGGTCATCAGTCTTCTGCGCTATGTGCCCTGCCTATTGCCATTTTAACTTGCTAATCCGTTGGGCTATGTCGGTAACTTCGGTTCTTCTACGGATCTCCTCATTCCTGATTCGATCCCGCAGAGAGACTCCGAGCGTAGCCCTCTCCATAGCTCGTTGAGCTACTTGGAGCTTAGTAATAAGGCCCGTAGTGAGAGACCACGTTTCTGTGCCATAGGTCATTACTGTAAACACTCTCTGCTCGCTCTGTCAGAAAATGATTCACTATTTTCCAGCACAATCAAGAGCATACGAGTAGTTTGGTACAATTTCATAAAGAGATTATACCAAACACACGTGCTGTCACTATAGGGAATGAGAACAGCTCGTGTGGCGTTCAGCCGTGCTAGAGATGCTTAGCTCGCTCGGTCAGAAAATGCTACACTATTTTCTAGCAGAATCAAGAGCATAGATTGGTACAATCTCATAAAGAGATTATACCAAACACACGTGCTGTCACTATAGGGAATGAAAACAGCTCGTGTGGCGTTCAGCCGTGCTAGAGGTGCTTAGCTCGCTCGGTCAGAATGCTACACAATTTTCCAGCATAATCAAGAGTATGGTATAATCTCAATGCCCACAGCTCATGCGGCGTTCTGCTCGTTTACCCGTACACGCGCGGACGTGATAATGCCGCCATAAATACGCGCCGATGAGTTATGTCCGCGTTTCACAATGGCGATCCTATCGCCGTCTAGAGATTAACTTTTACTTGAATACTTTGAAATTGGTGAGCTTGACTAGCAAGGTATATGGTTTGGTGTTGAGAGTGATTCAGTTTGACGTGGATTAGGAATTATCTGCTTATAGAGCGTTAGGATCGTAGAGCTAGTTAGGTCTTCTGAGTTTTCAATATCAGGCCTTATAAAACCTGTTATTTTGCATTTCTGATAAATGTATATAAGGATTATGAAAAATATCAACAGGAATTTAAAAAAAAACTGCGGTATGGATGAAGTCGATTGACTGCTATCGACAAAATAGATGGAAAAATACGATTTTCGTAGCAGTTCTGGTCTGGTATTTTACTGCTGATCACAACAATAAGTTTATCTACCTCTGTTTTGTTTCCGGTCTATTTGGACTGAATATATTTTTGTACTGTGAAATCTGAACTAATTTTAAAATCACCTTTTCCTAAAATATTTGATTTGCCATAACACATTTTTTCTAGAATGCCAAAACGAAAACCATCAGGAAAAACACTAAACAAGACCTGATTTAATTGTATTTAAACCTAATTGCTTACCAAATAATCAAAGTTTAACTCAATAAATCCAACTCAACAACCTAAAATTTACTTGCATGAGTTTCTATGTACGGCCAATTAAATACGTTTACACGAAACTACATTTCACCTCTGACACTGATTGCACGCAAACGATTGAAAAACGGTTCTGAGGTGCGAGTCAACAACCTAATGACAACTTATAAGCCACCGTACAACCTCTGTTCTACAATTTCGGAAAATCGTGACTACCACAGCTTCCAAATATCCATCCATCTATTAATCAAAACTAGCTCTTATACTACAGTTAGAGGGATTAAATTTCTAGTGTGGGTGTGTAGTTGAGTGTTTCATATTTTAGATAAGACAATCTCTATTGTATCGCGTTGTAACTCATCTTAGGTCTTATTTATAAAGGTATTATCTAGCTGCCTGCTGTTTACAGCGGAACGTGGGGTTCGATTATTATGTGGAACATTTTGAAATGGCGCAGAGGAGTGTATGTTTGTTATAAGTTTAAGTTCTTGCAAGAATTGCATTACGATTAATTTTCTTTATAAGTGTAAATAACATTATATATAATTTTATTTTTTACACAATTTCATTTTTTTAAGTGACCTATGTGTTAAATTAAGGTACCTTGATTTGCTAGCACGCGGAACCGTCTCGCAATGCACTGAATCAGTACAAATCAGTTATTTACAGAACATTGCAAGACGGCTCCGCGTGCTAGCACTCGCCAATTTGAGAAAGGTCGCCGAATGTGACCGAAACTATAGTCGTTACGACTATCCCTACACGTGAGCTTAGTCCCGTTATATATAGTATAAAATGTGTGAAAACCACGTTAATTTCCATAGTAAAACAGTTCATATTAGTTAATTTATATAACACCCTACCAGACAAACTTGCTGATCAGGTTATATAAATGCCATATTTCTTTTGTGTAATAAAAAAAATTAGCAATAAAGACAATCATTATGGCATATTGCATATTCATAGGGACGTCTAATCAAGAAAGTATATACAAATACGTCAAGTGCCGTATAAGAATTCACTTTTTTGTATAAGATATTCCATTTAACCATAACATGATTAGTGATAAGTCAAACACTTATGAGAACACTAAGTATAACTACTACTACAGTATAACTACTCAGGGCCGGACTTAGATGTGTCTCGCATTCGCTTACTGTATCTTTATAAGCCTATTCTCGACTCAGGCCTGAACCGATTTCATTCATACGCAGATATTGTTAAGATTTAAAAATCTTAAGCAATCTCGCCAAATATTATCAAAATTAGTTTATAATAAGCGCTATACTCCCCAATCAAAAATAGCCGACAACGAAAAAAATCAAAAAATGTACAGGGTTATTTCTAATCAATTAGCATCCTTTTAGAGGCTCATTCTGTACATCAAAACTTACAACTTTTGTTCTGCGAAAAATTCAGCTGTTCCATACATTTTGTCGTGGGTTAACGATATTTTTCTATGGAAGAACTAATTTTTCTTTTGAGTTTTGACAAAAGCCGCAGAACAAAAGTTGTTTTTTGATGTACAGAGTAAGTTGTCGTGGGTTAACGATATTTTTCTATGGAAGAACTAATTTTTCTTTTGAGTTTTGACAAAAGCCGCAGAACAAAAGTTGTTTTTTGATGTACAGAGTAAGCCCCTAAAAGGATTCTAATTGACTAGAAATGATCCTGTATAGAAGCCGTGTACCAAATTTCGTCAAGATTAGTTGAAAATGTGAACTGTAGAAGAGAATCAAGATCGAGTCAAGTCAAAATTAAAACTCTCTCTGTCACGTATCGGCGAATAATATGTGTGTGTGTGTGTGTGTGTGTGTGTGTGTCTCTGTGTGTGTGTGTCTCTGTGTGTGTGTCTGTGTGTGTGTGTCTGTGTGTGTGTGTGTGTCTGTGTCTGTGTGTGTGTGTGTCTGTGTGTGTGTGTATCTGTGTGTGTGTCTGTGTGTGTGTCTGTGTCTGTGTGTGTCTGTGTGTGTGTGTGTGTCTGTGTGTGTGTGTGTGTCTGTGTGTGTGTGTGTCTGTGTGTGTGTGTCTGTGTGTGTGTGTGTGACTCTGCAAGACGCAAGATTTCATGAGAGTCAGGGTTTGCAGTGAGTGTGATGTAGGTATGCATTTGAGAATTATTCGCGAATGTGTATACATACGTTACTATGGTAACAATCCCGAAATTGCGAAAAGGAATCAGCTGTTTAATACACATTAGTCCCGTAGTAATAGTTGGTAATTGGGATGAGTGTAAATACTCATCACAAGATTTTCAAGAATAAACCCATCGTCTAGGGAAACACTCTATATAATTGAAGAAACTAGATATCTCTAAACTTGAAAACACTCATATTGTACTTATAGAGAACACAACTGAAAATTTATGATCGATAATAGAGGACACGGTAGAGACAGGTAGAAATAATTGAGTATATAATAGCAAAACGGTAGCTTGAGGCGTAGAGTTTAGCACGAATAGATTTATTGAGTTTTGCTTACAATATGAGTAGTTTTTGAATTGTTTCAAGCTAAATTATTTTGAGGTCGTTCCAAAATAAATTGATCGAAACCAAATGATTAAACTTTTGCAAGGTTTTTTGGAGTTACTTGAATAATTGTAAAAAAAAATGCAACTTAATGTTAATATCACAATAAAAATACATCTAGTTGTAGCTAGATGTATTTTTATTCAATAAAATTACTTAGAACAAATCAACAATAACACATTAGTAAAAATCAATAAAAATTTCATTGTATACCTACATATGTACAGCAGAAAAATTGGTTTAATGTTTGGGATCATAACTGTACTCTATGTCAATATATTATCAGGTGCGGTAGGTATGTGTATTACTAAATAATTTTATGCAATGTTTGTTGTATTAAAATATTTGATAAAGATATACACAATTACACATAAATAACGCAAGAAGGTCAAGCATATAGAAAGGAGATAACAAAAAAAATGTAATTATAAAAAAATACGGATTACAGATGTATCTCTATCTAACAGTTAGGTTTGTACAAAGACTTAAAAATAAAAACGAAGCTATTAGTGAAAATTGAAACAATTAAACACAATATCATAAAAGACTTGTATCACAAATTTCACTAAGCTACTCAAACAACACAAATGCAAACTGATGACCGCATTTAGCATGCGTGATGCGGACGAATAAAGAGTCAGCCAACGTCGGCTTCCATCAAAGCGCCGAACTGAACAGCTTATAATCGGTTTAACCACCCCGAGGAGCCCGAGGCATAGACCAAAATGAATGGATAGGCCTAAATGGTTGATATACTGTACTTGTCAATGAAATTGAGTCGAAACTATGGCTATAGCTCAAAGTCAATTTAATTACTTTTAATGTATCCATCCTTTGTTGTCTGAAAGAAATCACTTTCAGTGATGAGGCCGCCGGTTGCTTCATATGTCATGGTCTGCATTTGTTTTCTGTATAATGTAATGTGTGTAAACTGTGAACCAATAAAGAGTTTATCTTTCTATCTATCTATATTTTTGTTACAATATTTGTCGGCTCTAATGATTTTGATATTTGGAATTCACATATTATGCTTTTACAATGATATTTTTGCAATACACCCCATGCAGGACGTCAATAAACGTCTTATACCAAATAGTATCTCTGGGGTAACGGAAATTTTGATTTTATTGTAATTTTTGTACAGAAGGTCGTTGCCTCTAGTAACCATTTATACGTGAAGGTAAAATTATTACAAATGTTTCTCAATGTATAATGTTGTGATTTTTTTATTGGAGTGCAATATCTAGACACGTATCACTTATCGCTCGTCTTAAATAAATAAAAAAAAATATTTTAGGACATTTTACACACGGCCTCTGACCCCAAACTAAGCAAAGCTTGTGATATGGCTGCCAGAGACTGATATACTACATAATATACTTATTTTTAAATACATACTTATATTGATAGTAACTAAATAACACACAGACACAGAGCAAACACTAATGTTCATCACATATATATATGTGTCCTGGGTGGGGATCGAACCCACGCCTCTTTGATCCAGAAGTTAGGGTCACTAACCTCTGAGCCACCGAGGCAATCGATAGAGTGTGTCGTAGTAAGAGCATGTAGCTCATTTTGTGCGCTTCGTCTTCTCAAAGCCGAATCGCTTCTCGAGGGCACATCTTTTCATTTAATTTTGTCGAAGCCCCAAAGAACATTAATGATCGAGCTAGTGCTGTAACTGTCGCTGCGGACATGGCCGATGACTTATCGAGTCATAAACTGGCACGCGTCATCGGCTTAGTGATGGGCTGTCGTTTATCGACATGACGATACAAGGTGCTATTGACAGCTACGTGAATATACGACGCGAGTGTATCAGCTATCGAATTAAACGCCTGATATGAGATCTATTAAACTGAGAATAGTTTCCACAATAATTTGCGCAAATTCTGATAATAAACTGTGTGTGTCTCTACTTTATTAGTAATTTTTTGTGTATGTGTCAGAAAAGCGATATGCAAAAGGCAGCTTCATGACTCTATTTGCCGTTTTTATTACCATTTTAAATGATTCATTTACACCTTGTCACTATCTCACAGGCCAGATAAAGTTGAATTTTAAAAATTACTTAACGACATAAAATTGTTTTAGCTTCTGGCTTTGCATAATAACTATTACATCAAAAATGATTTACGATCTTCTAAACCAATCTAGCAAATGGGAATCATTTTTCACTTAAACAGAGAGGCATGAAGCCAGCACTAATAATAAATCACAGGATTACGGGGCGCGGTGGCGTCGATGATTTATATCGATGCCGGTACATCACTATCAAATGTAACACGGCATTGTCCCACGTGTTATCATTTTCAAATAATTTAGTGCTCTTAAATAGATTTTAGGTGTAAAATTATTGTTGAAGTACAGGTAATAAATATATTTTTGTTTTTTGCAAACTTAATTTGTACTTTTATTTTGCTCATGGCTTCTTTCGTTATTTCTTTTTGGGATAAATTAAATTCTTTCTTTTTTTAGATTATATCCAACCAAAAAATTAAACCAAAAATACCCTTTCAGATTTATAAACTTAACCAAGAAATATTAGGATAATAATCGCCTTCTAGGATTTTCGGTCTCTATGGCCCTAGTTCTCGATTCAAACGCGCGTTACACCTTGATGAAACAAAGTGACATTGTAGTCAAAATGTAGTACATTTTCCTATCGGAAACATCGATTTATGAAGGCTCGGAAATCCAGGGGTCTCAAATTTCTGGACTCTAAAGACATGTCCACAAAATATATGGAGGCTGGTATAATAATATTCAAATTCTAACCACAACTCTCGTTACATTTCGTAAAAGTTTATTTTTTTCTGAGTCTATTACAACAGTTAAAAACAAAAAAGACCACTCCGATTTTTTAAAATTAATTTTGAATTTATTAGAAAAAATAAATATATTTCGCTGAATAGAAAGTTTATCTCTAGCAGCCCTGATTAAATAACCTCCAAATTGTTAAATAAAAGCATTTTTACCAATTGGACACACTTTTGAAGTGATTTTCTACAGGTACTATCTGTAGTAGTACTAAATAACTACTGGTCACCCTGGTAGGTTAAAATTTTTAATTTTAGCAAATTAAGTGATGAATGTGGAAGAATTAGCTACGAATGCAAGTAAAATAACGATAGAAGCACTTTATTATTGCTAAACTAGAAAAAATAATAAGCTGTATTGTTATTTTTCATACAATTTATTTTTCGCATTTAAAAAATAATGGAGGGGTGAAAAAATCTAAATTAAATATTTTTGGGAAGCCCCTATAACAAGCTTTCAAATGATGTATCATCTTGGTATATCATCTTGGTTCGATTTTTCTCTGAATAATATACCACTTGTGGATGTCACCTTTTCTTTTGTAATATTTATTGATTAAGGTAAAGAACAACTTCACAAAATATACTACAAACAAAACCATTTTATGACAATCGAGAGGATTATCTACAAACCAATAAAACGCATTCGTGTCTCTAGTATACTGGTAGCACTACCACGCATAATAGCAAGGCTTATACATTAGGTAGGCCAAATAAACACCAGTATGGTATCCCTAGCAGGCTAGCACATATTCGACATACGCGCTCCTCAAAGAGTAATAATAGCGTAAGCGTTTCAAGCGAAATTGGGAATTTTAGATATTCGTATTTAAGATTTCCTTAGCTTAAGTACGGATTTTCTTACCTAGTTCTGGCTTTTAGTGACGGAAAACATCGTGATCAAGCTTGCATACGTCCGACAAACTAAATTGATGGCGGAGGGTCCACATGGTGCCAGCATGGTGGATATAGTCCATTCCACCCGTAATTTAACGCACCCGGAAGTAATGTTCAGCAGTGGGCTATTAAAAGGCCTTGATGGTGGAGGATCCACCAGGCCACATGGTGCCAGCATGGTGGATATAGTCCACTCCAACCAAAATTTAACGCACCCGGAAATAATGTCCAGAAGGGACTGTTAAAAGGGCTTGATGGTGGAGGATCCACCACCCACACGGTGCCAGCATGGTGGATATAGTAACTCCATCCGTAATTTAACGCACCCGGAAATAATGTCCATAAGTGGGCTATTAAAAGGCCAGTACAGAACGTAGCAAACTTTTTTCTAGCAGGCACACAGCGTTTTAGTCACCTACTTTTGTTCCCGACTCTCTGGACTGCATCGATTAAATCGCTTCGGAGTGTTTGTATGGGAAATCAATCTTAGACTCAAACAGTTTAACCATCATCAAACAGGCGTCCGTATCAGACGAGAACAAACAGGTTATCTAATTTCATTTGTTACATTCGCATGAACGAGCCGCCATCGGAAATTGCATCTTCGCATAATGGCATCCACACCACTTGTGTCCAAGCCATAAGCGATTAACGACTTTATCCTAACATCATAAAGCTTATCCTTCTCTATCAACATAAGATTATTGTAATTTTAGACTGCGTAAGTATAAATTTTTAAACTGATTACTAGGTAACTATAAAATTATAAATGAATTAGCGTATTATATAAATGAGACATTGACCGCGTATACTCGTATAGCCTGGAGCCGTAATCGTGTAGAACGTTAATATTATCGTAAATCAGAATGTTATGTTGGACATTTGCATAATATTTCATGTCTTTTTATGTTTAGAGTTGTTTCGACAAGTATTTTCCAGCTTAAATAGTTAACTTGTTATAGTAATGGCGACTGAGTTTGAAAAACGCGTCCGTCTTTTCTAAAGTGGGTAGCTGATAACCGGATTTGAATTAAATACACTGGTATTTACTGTTCATATCCTGTAGACATGGGTTTTAAAATAACTCAGACAGTCGATGCCGAGTATTTTGGTACTTAGAAATTTTTATATTGATACTAAAAAAACAAAATCGGTAAACATAAACCTTTAGTGGCGGAGAAGCACAATTATAACATTTTTTAGTAAAAAAATATAATTTTATTACAACGATGATCAGAACCAACACGGCTACTTAATAATACCGCTTCCTTGATAAAATCGCTCCATAAGTATACACGGTACGTATTGATGTTAGCTGAGCAGTTGTTTTAGGATTTTATGTTCCTGGAGTAGAATAATACGATTTTCAAAAATATGATAATCCATTTTAAATGCCTATCGATTATGATTCCTCATCCACATGGAAAACCTAAACATCACTATTCTTTCACCAGGACCAAATAATAGGCCAGAGTAGAAGCCTTGAAAAATAATAAAGAGTGAAAAAAAATAATAGTAGGATGAAACCCATTAGAAAAGGAGGGGAATGTTATAAAAATAAAAGGAAAAATAATTTACGGGCGATCTGAGGTCGGGAAGGGGATGAGGGGGGGGTTTTAAGGGGAAAAAACGGTATTTCTCGATTTCCGGCAAAACTAAAAGTCCTATCGAAAAAAGTCAAATGGCAAAGTTGTAGGTAATAAAAAGATCTAAAACTTTTGTATTGACACTTTTTTCACATAACCTCAAAATTTATGTGAAAAATCCAAAAAACCAAGTTTTTGGTTTTTTATTTTTATCTTTTACAAAAATATTTTTTTTTTTAACGAAATTTGGTGGAAACTTACCTTTTAATGTCCCAAATACGCTGTAATTTATTTGATTAAAAATATTAATTTTTTTCACCTTATTTTGAATTAATATCGAAAAAACACCCTAATTTTCAATCGAAAATTCAACCGTCAAAATATCAGCTTTTTTCAAAAAGTTGGTATGTTTTCTGTTTGTTGAAATCTCTACTTTCCGATGGTGAAAAAAAAAATATATGTTACTATAGTAAATCTTCTCAGAAAATGCAAAAATCGAAAAAAACTCGAATTCGAAAGTTTTTTTAAATTATTATAAATAATTTTGAGCTATTTATTAAAATTTACACTTTAATTACTCGAAAAACGTTAAATTACATGTTAAATTGATAACAAAAAATTTGCAAATAAAAATAAATTACTATAATTCACAAACAAATAAGTTACTAAAATTAATATTTAATAAGACATCTACAATATTTGGAGAAAGTTGTCGAATCTCCTTTAAATTATATGCGTAGATGCCTATTTATAACTATTTTAAAATAAATTATATATACCTGAGTAGATATACCTGAGTGACCTACGAAAAATTGTAGCCCATCAAAAGGTATTTCGTGGAGAAGTGGGGAAGGGGCTAGGCTGGTCTGGGTCTTACTACATACTCGTACAAACCTACTATTATATACTATATATTTCGTAGCAGCTGTTACAACCGTTAGCCTAACCAGTATTCGAAATACAGTACAGTATACAACATCGTTTATACTGTACTATACACGCATTGTATACCTCGTGTCAGAACTACTCTAATGGTCAAAAGTGTCTTCTGTATGGCTCCAATTATATATAACAAAATACCACGTGTAATTAGGGAATCAAATAATGATAAATTTAAAAAAGAATTTAAAAAAATATTGTTGGACAAGTGTTATTATCGTATTGCTGACTTTTTAGATGACAAAAAAATTCTTACTAATATTTGACATTACTTTTGACATACTTAATTAAATTACTTTGACATTACTAATTACCAATTGTGTGACATTATATCAATACTTGACAATATATTTCAAATCTAGACATTATTTTGATACTTGACTTTATTTTAATTTTCGTTGACATCTTTTAATTCAGTGATACCTATTCTTGATTATTGTTATTTTTTAATTTGTGAAATTTCTATTCTCTCGTTAAATTTAAAATTTAATATCATATAATTATAACGACATTTGTACGCCACAATAGGCAAAAACATGCGCTCTCAACATCTACATGTATCAAGACCTGTATACGACTTTGTTGTTGTTACACTGTTACCATGTTTTTACAAATAAATGATCTTGAATCTTGAATCTTGAAACGTGCACGCTGAGTTTCTTGAAGATAACTGTGACAAGTTAACTTAAAAAAACAAAAAAACTTTTCGAATCTGCATAGGAAGGTAAATACTATCTCTATTTATATCTGTATCAATCAACTCAAACATAAAAATCGTAATATTTTCTTTAAAAAATAGTATGCTTAACGTAACATAACCTAAAGATTGAAATTAAATGATATTTTAGTACAAGATAAAAAAATAATAATCTCCTTAATTTTACACAAACAAATTTAGTTAATCCCATGAAAAAAAATATTTCAAAATACATAAAAAATATATTAAAAATCTATAAAAAATATATAAAATATATATCGTAAATATATTTTTAATAACAAACTTTTGGCCGATTTCCATATATATTTTATACATTTTTAATAGATTTATAATCTATTTTTTGTACATTTTGTCATTTATTTCTTTAATATTTATTTTCGATTTTTTGCATTTTCTGAGAAGATTTACTATAGTAACATATATATATTTTTTTACCATCGGAAAGTAGAGATTACAACAAACAGAAAACATACTAACTTTTTGAAAAAAGCTGATATTTTGACGGTTGAATTTTCGATTGAAAATTAGGGTGTTTTTTCGATATTAATTCAAAATAAGGTGAAAAAAATTAATATTTTTAATCAAATAAATTACAGCGTATTTGGGACATAAAAAGGTAAGTTTTCACCAAATTTCGTTAAAAAAAAATATTTTTGTAAAAGATAAAAATAAAAAACCAAAAACTTGGATTTTTGGATTGAAATTTTGAGGTTATGTGAAAAAAGTGTCAATACAAAAGTTTTAGATCTTTTTATTACCTACAACTTTGCCATTTGACTTTTTTCGATAGGACTTTTAGTTTTGCCGGAAATCGAGAAATACCGCTTTTTCCCCTTAAAACCCCCCCCCTCATCCCCTTCCCGGCCTCAGATCGCCCGTAAATTATTTTTCCTTTTATTTTTATAACATTCCCCTCCTTTTCTAATGGGTTTCATCCTACTATTATTTTTTTTGGTTGTATAAATTATCGAGACTGGTGTATAAACTGTATTTCCTTTTCAAAACTTTGAGGGTTTTACATGTAGAAAAATATAATTATATCTCTCATAAACACCTCTTTAAATATTAAAGTCAAAGTGTTTTACATAGCTCTATTTAAAAAAATCTTCTTCTTCCTCAGACCCAAAGTATCAGCGAGTGTCTGATTTGACCTTTAGTTTCGCTCGAATCTCTTGAAAAGACAGATTTTGTTCGCAAGTGGCACGATATCCCCAGTACCATACCAGTGGTCTAAAGAGGCTAAAAATTAAAAAAAAATATTTTTAGGTTATATCAAAATAAAATTGAAAAAAGCACAAACGATGGTACAACCGCTCTTCCACTCCTAAATGGCTTCAGCTAGACATGAGAAGTATTGAACACATGTAAATGTGTATCCAGTTGAAGAAACTTTAAATACGATATGTATTATGTTATTATTTCGCATTAGTTTTTCACTGTAATGGTAGATGTAATTAATGAAATAAAATAAATTAAATTAAATTTTTCATCTCGACACATTGGCATTTTCCAACGTCTCCAGATAGAGGAACTTAAAATGAATCACTTTTATATTTTCGTCCTTAAAATAAATTATATTCATACAATCATTCATTATTTCGTATGTCTGATTTACACGTCAGGTTACATTATGTTAGTCAGTCGAATACATATCACAATAACTTTTTTGATTTCATCGATGGGCACGCACAGCTTGTTCAATTCATCATACGTCAGCATCCGCTTAAGTCCCAACGCTTGTACCACGCGCAAATCACGCGCGATCCCCACTTGCACGGTTTGTGACACCTCCCACTTATTAAATAGAAGGTACGACTCCCCCCTGCGTGGCTCCCCTCCTAGCTGCCTCATGGTTTCACACGATGCGTAACTCCCATTGATTAGCTAGTAGCTGTGTGTGAAGCAGACGGTAGAGTTGGTTTGACTAATTTCGTTTAAAGCGTTTGTGTACGTTATATTCCATCTCCGTCGCGCGATTTCCCATTATTAATGATAAAAAATAACACGATAGTTATTTTTTAACTTTGACTAATTTTTGCAGGAATATTTGATGATTCAAGGAAAAAGCAGCCTATGGCACCGATTTTTAAACTATACGGGGTTACTGTTAATCAACTAGCGTTTTTTAGGGTCTTATTCTGTACATCAAAACTAATAACTTTTTTTCTGCGACGTTTGTCAAAACTAAAAAAACAGCTGTTCCATACATTATGTCAAGGGAGAACGATATTTTTCTACGGGACAGCATTTTTTTTAGATTTGATAAAAGTCATTGCACAATAGTTGTTAGTTTTGATATACAGAATAAGCCCGTAAAAGGATGCTAATTGATTACCAATAACTCTGTATATTCATCAGAAATCAAGTCGATCCCTCTCTGTTGCTGCATGAAAGAGTAACAAACATACCAATAAACCAACAAACACACCTTCCGATTCATAATTATAGTAGTGACTAACCCGAGCCTAGCCCTGGTGTGTAGGTATCCAGGGCTAGCCACCCGGATCACACGAACTTATTTATGTCACATGTTCATGTTTTTTGTCACAAAAGAATGTCCAATTCTTATTATAATATTACACCGTTTAGCCATATCAGAGGCCTTCAGGTGGCTTAAAATTCTGACACTAGAGCTAGCCACCCGGCCCAAACGAACTTAACACTTACTTAAATATTTAAATGTATCATATTGGGTATACTTAAAGAAAAGAAAATACAATTTATGTTTTTCAAACTTTTCTGGCGATACTTATGTAATAAAACAAAATTTTCTTAACAATATTGTACACCTCAGTGTTAAGGTAACGAAAGACAATACGATTAAGATTTTAGGGAATTAAACGCTTACACTCAAAGCAAATTCGATAGCGATGAAGATGAAAAGCCGTCAATTACGAGGTTATTATTTTTTACCGCCATGTACTTTATTGTGCATAAATGATTTATGAAATATGAAATTTAATAGGAATAATACAGCTCACTACGTGTTAATTTCTATTGATTAGCTAGTAGAAGCGGCCAGAGAGTGGTATTCCAGTCCGCTGCATCGAACGTGGAGAGCGTACCACGCTCCCGTTATTTAGCTTTGTTGACATTTTAATATTTATATAGCAATTTTATTCTTTTCATTGACATTTTAGTATTTAAATTGTAATTTTAATTTAATCTGTGGTATTTATTGTGGACATTGTCTGGTGAATAAACAATTTCATTTCAGTACAAGCTCAGGGAGCAGGTAGAGAGTAGGTTTAATTAATTTTGTTTTAGTGAAATTTATCTTTATTGGCCAATAATCGATTACTATTCCACTCAGCCTTTCTAAAGGTTGAGAGGTTACCAAATACTATTACTGTTTACTGCATATTAAGTATTAATAAACTACACGTAATATAATTGCTACCCACAAGGTAGACAGATAAGCTGATTAAATTTGTAAGATCGCGCCGGATACGAGCCGTTTTAAGCTTTAACCGGTCTGATAAGAAATTAGTAGGAAAGGCCTATGTGTAACAGTTGACGACGCCTGAACAAAGATAAATATGATTTTAGATGAAATTCTAAGTAGCGGTCATAGCATATTTTGTCTAGATGTTTCCTAGCGATCGCCGAAGTTAAGCAACATTCACGGTCAGTTTTTGGATGGGTGACTGCTGGCGGCATTTGCAACTGAGCGTTGCCGTGGCTCAGATGGCACGTCAAATTGTGGTATCTGATTGTTTTAACCATTCAGCTTTATCAGAGGCTTTCAGGCTACTTTGATACAGACGACGAATGGGCCTATATTAACTTACTTTTATTTAAACTTTATCATTATTATATTTTATTTACTTACATAGTAAAAAAACCGGACAAGTGCGAGTCAGGCTCGAACATCGAGAGTTCCGTACAAACACATTGTTAAAATAATTAAAAACCTGTTTTAGGATGTGCTAATGAAGTTCTTTTATATGATACCTTACATGATACGATTTACTTACTTTGAATTTTAAACCAATATTTTGTAAATTTTGAGGACCTATTTTTGTGATTTAAATAAAAATGTACAGTTTTCAGATTTATTCCTATATGTGTACTCTGAGACAATGCTTCTCGCCAAACTTCATAGTTCTATGTCAACGGGAAGTACCCTGTAGGTTTTGATTTTCGTGAGTGTTGAAATATGCGGTTTTTTACGACATAAACAGCTCTAACTGTTTTAAACGATAACTGAGACGTTTTTCTTTTACACAACTGCAAGAAATCATAGATATACGTATACAGTTTAAATTTCAACTCGATATCTTTACGCATTCCCGAGATAAAGAGTCTTAACATATACAGATGGACAGACGGACAACAAAGTGATCCTATAAGGGTTCCGTTTTTTCCGTTTGAGGTACGGAAACCTAAAAAAACTTAGTCATACGTACGAACATTGACCAAATGTTATATTCTTATACAGTGGTATCTGGGTTCTGAGCCAGAAATAAATCATTGAGACCATAATTATGAACAACTTTTAGTATGGGACCAACTCAGATTTGAGAAAAAAAAATCAGCTGTACCGTACAAAACTGTAACTCAGAATCGACAAAATGTATGAATCAGCTGATTTTTTTCTCGAATTTCGGGTTGGCACATAGTATAATATGTCGATAATTATGGCCTGAATCACCTCCTCGGGTTAGTACACTAGTTCTGGATAACCCTGTATTGCAGGTAATAGCCATCACGACCTTTTAGGGTAAACCATAAGCTGATAACGCTTGGTAAATGACGCAGCAGGATGACCTTATAATAGAGAAACTACTCTAATAACACCACCATACAAATGTTAATATATTACTATAATATTTAAAAATATTAAAACAATTTTATTTAAATTAATAGCGGTCGTTATTTCAGTCATTATTCAAGTAACTCCTTAGCATTACATAAAGACTTCGTAAGTCTAGTGACTTCAGTGTACAAACTTATCTGTCACAGCAAAATTAAACTTAAAACGGTTACCTCAGGTCAGAGTGCATTCATACCTATTTCCTTGTTTTTTTTTTGCCATTTATAGATGAACTACTCATAGCAGAGTTTAAGAAAACAAATTTTGAAGCAATGAATACTCGTAGATGTTAATATTTATTTTTGTCGCCAACATTTTATTTGTACGCCAAGAAAAAGCGAATTCATCATATCTAGTCGACATGTTCACTAAATTGGCAACATTGAATGGACGCATTCCATTTGGAAGTGTTGTCAGTGGGGCTCTAAGTCTGGGTCGTCGTGACTCTACCCACACGCACATTGGTCGAAACCGGAAAAAATCCGCGTCCATAAAGCACGGGCGGAAGTGACAGCCTCGTGAGGCGGACCAGTCCTACTTACTTTCACCCCACCACACGTCTCCCCTATCGCCGACTGATAGGCGTACACTAATCAATACACCTGCCCACAAGATTCACTAATACATTAATAAACATACCGAGTCATTTTCACAGTACACAGTTTTCTTGTTCGACAGATTTTAGAAGGATGTAATTACACGATTAGCTGGTACATGGCTGGTCATCTGTCACACTAATTTTGATGGTCTTTAGCGCCAGTAAGGATCAGAAACCAAATACGGCATTTTTCGCAGGTAGGACCATTTTCGGGAAAGTTGTGTTTTTATTATTCTTCTCGCAACTTGTTATATTTACTCACTGTTATATTTGTTACTTCTTATATTTTTTTAAACTTTTCTACACTTCTACAATAAAATTCAAAACCCAAATTAGCCAAATGGGACCAGCAGCGGTTTCCGAGTTTTACAATAAACAACAATAACAATAAACAATTTTTATTTGAGCTAAAATATTACAAGGTGTTAGTAAATGCTTATTATTGAATGTTAGTACATACTTATATATTTTAGTAGATTTATTTATAAACCATTTACAATATTTAATGTACCCTGAAACTCACACTAGTCCAAACGCCTGTGCTGTGAGATTTTAGTGACTTCCGATTCTTATTTTTAGCGAGACTAACAATCACAATTCATTTAGCGTTAAATTCTATGGAATAATTGAATACACACGCAACTCTCTACACCTTCATCCAACAACGTACCTACAAGTAGGCCGCCAGTTGTAACACTATTTTTGTGTTATTGTTTCCTGTTTTTTTATTTCTTGGTGTGCAGTTTTGGAAATCTCATTTTTCCAAACACTATTATTCATTTACCAATATCCAGTGTCGCGTCCCACAGTTAGCCAACTTGATCTTATCCGCGGGACTGAGGGTACGAACTTGAGCTTTAGCTCTCTTTCATGGCTGGACGCCTCGGATAGCAATTCGAGTGGAAATGTCTGCCTTGGTGGCTCAGTAGTCTAGACGGTCTTCGCATCAAGTCCACAATTTTGCCCTCATCTGTCCGGATGTTAGTTTTTGTCTACACACACAGGTCGTATTTTGCAAAGAATCTTGACGAAACTTCGTAGGTACACAGGAAGTTTTTTCGTCGTCAGCGATTTTTGATTTAGCGGGATTGCCTTAAAAAAAGAGAGAAATCTAATAAGAAAGTATCAGCATAAAGATAAAGATAAAGATATCATTTATTGCTCTAAACTGTGTACACTAAGGTGTTATAAAATTATTTAGACACAACAGCTTATCCTAACGGACATGCAATAGTTTTACTTACAATATAAGGCTTCGTGTTTCCCTCTTACGCCTAGATGAACCAAATTCGGTCTTATATTTACATACAAAATTAGACTATAAAATAATAATTATAACTAACCACAATAAGACTTAAAGCTGTTCATACTATTAGCACTTTTATACCTACTTTTAAAAAGAGATCAGTTTAATTTAAATCCTAAAAGATCATTTTAATATAATTATATATACATATATTAACTAAAGATCTTTGAAGTTTTCTCTTTTACTCTTTTAACAATATTTACATAGCATCATTAATTTTTATTCTAGATATTATTTTTCCTATATACATCTGTACAGCTATAAAATTCTTTCATACTGTAGAAGGTATTATCTAGTAGCCATTTTTTTAAACTACTTTTGAATTTATTTCCATCTACAGATTTTAAGTGTAGTGGTAAACTGTTATAAATTTTTATAGCAGAGTAAAATGAGCTACGGTGGTACATTGTATTATTAGTTTGGACCACTCGTATATTGTATTTGTGTCGAGTACGTAAAATATTTATTCGAGCTGATTTCTTCTCAAAAAAATAGTGTTGATTATGTTTGACAAATAGACAAATTTCATATAAATAAATGCTGGTAAGAGTCAGCAAATTATTTTGTTTGAAAACATTTCTGACTGAGTCAGTTGTACGTAAATTATAAATAGCTCTCAGACACTTCTTCTGTAACCTAAACGTAGTTTCTACATCCACAGAATTCCCCCAAAAAATAACACCATACGTTAAATGAGGGTAAATGTACCCGTAATAAGCATTTTTTGCAATTTCTTTAGAAGAAATATTACTCAGAATTGAAAGTGCGTAGCAATATTTAGATATTTTTGAATTTACTTCAGAGATATTTTGTTTCCAGTTTAAGTTACAATCTATGATGACGCCTAGGAATTTAGTTTCGCTTACTTCTTCTATAATGTTTCAATAATATTCGGCTGAATAAGATACCCATAAGCTTATGAAAATTCAGATAGATGTACTGTTCAGAGAACTACTAGATTTTATAAGTATATAATAAATGTGTACAATGTACATGTAGTACCTATGTGAGTCTCTGGCACCCAAAACACAAGTTTTCCTTTGTTTGGGATCAGTAGTAATCGACCGTGTATAAGATGTCCTCTAATATGTACCTACCTAGTCAGGTCATAAGTATTGTCATACAGTAAAAACTTTTCTTTTAGAATGCTAGCCATAAAAAAGTTTATTGGATTCGAATTTCGAACTGTTCATGAAAATAAAAATGTATGCTTTTTAGAATTTTACTCATTTTTAAATATGGAGTGGACGCTTAAGGCAATGCGATTTCCATACAAATTTCACTTGAACTTAATTCGTAACCTGACATGATTTTCAACTTAACATTACTTAAGATAGGCCTAATCTAGGCTTTTACATTCGCAATTTCAATAATATAATCATTTTATAGCCGAGAAATACATTATTTCAATCCAAAAATTTTGGCTTATTTTACATTTGTAGTAGTGCAAGTTTTACTAGCACGTCATAATAGCTGACGTAGATTTTGAATTCTAAGAACGACGTTGTCAGACTGTGCAATGCAAGAATAGAGCGGCGCTATATCGCTGTGTTGGCGCGACGCGACGTTGCCGCTTCGCGTAAAAACATTTTTAGCATATAATCAAAAGTACAAAAATCAAGTTGTTTTCTTTATAAGTTATTATTTAGTTTTACCTGTCCTGATGTCCGCTTACCGACTGAGCTGAAATTTTGCATACATGTGTAAATCGCGTGACAATGCCAAATTATGATAATATAGTGCTGATCTGATGATGGAGCCGGATGGAGGTCAAAGGAACTTCGCAATGAAATTACACAACCTCTTCGCATCGTAGAGTTTGACCTTTTTTGAATCATCTTGGCGAGTAGTTTGTTTTTCAATGGTAACCAGGGTCAGATGATGGAGCAGGTAGAGTCATATGAACTCGGTATTGACATGACATAACCCCACCGAGTTTTAGCTCGTTTGATCAGTGTTGGCGAACAATTTATTTTTAGATGGTTATCAGGCTATGATCTGATGATGAAACTGGAAGATAGTCATAGGAACTCAGAAAAGAAATGACGCAGCCCCATCGAGTCTCAGCGCGTTTGTTTTTTCTTGACAAGCACTTTGGTGCTAGATGGTAACCGGGGTCTGATGATGGAGCTGGAAGAGGGATTTAGAAACTCCGAAATAAAACGAAATAGCTCCATCGAGTATGTATGGACTTGTCTGATTTTTCATGACGAGTAGGTACTTTGGCACTAGGTTGTAACCAGGGTCTGATGATGGAGCTGGACGGTAGCCATTGGAACTCAGTGATTAAATGACATAACCCTATCGAGTATGGGCTCGCTCGATTGGTTTTGACGAGCACTTTGGTGCTAGATGGTAACCAGGGTCTGATGATGGAGCTGGAAGGTGTATTTAGGAACTCAGTAATGAAACTACATATCTCTATCGAATATGGACTCATCTGATTTATCATGACGAGTACTTAGGTACTAGACGGTAACCAGGGTCTGATGATGAAGCTGGAAGGTGACCATAGGAACTCGGTAATTAAACGACGTAACTCCATCCAGTCGGGTCGTTCTCGTAAGTTCTACTAGTAGAACTAGCGGCATTACAGGTGTCACAGTAACAGCTGTCAAAGTGACAGCTGTCAAACTTTAAAGTTATTTAGCTCGGTTATTATCGATTGTAGAACACTGTTGTCTTCACAAAAGTGATAGAGCTCGACAAGATCTACATTTCGGATGACAGCTGTCAAACTTCAAAGTGATTTATCTCGATTATTATCGATTGTAGAACACTGCTGTCTTCACAAAAGTGATAGAGTTCGACAAGATCTACATTTCGGGTGACAGTTGTCAAACTTCAAAGTGATTTATCTCGATTATTATTGATTGTAGAACACTGCTGTCTTCACAAAAGTGATAGAGCTTGACAAGACCTACATTTCGGATGACAGCTGTCAAACTTCAAAGTTAGAAAGAAATAGATCTTGTCATACTGTCATTTGAGATGTAGATCTTGTTGAGTTCTATTACTTTTGTAAAGACAGCAATGGTCTAGAATCGATAGTAACCGAGATAAACCACTTTGAAATTTGACAGCTGTCATCCAAAATGTAGATCTTTTTGAGCTCTATCACTTTTGTAAAGACAGCAGTGTTCTACAATCGATAATAACCGAGATAAATCACTTTGAAGTTTGACAGCTGTCACCCGAAATGTAGATCTTGTCGAGCTCTATCACTTTTGTGAAGACAGCAGTGTTCTACAGTCAATAATAATCGAGATAAATTACTTTGAAGTTTGACAGCTGTCATCCGAAATGTAGATCTTGTCGAGCTATATCATTTTTGTGAAGACAACAGTGTTCTACAATCGATAATAACCGAGATAAACCACTTTGAAATTTGACAGCTGTCACCCGAAATGTAGATCTTGTCGAGCTCTATCACTTTTGTGAAGACAGCAGTGTTCTACAATCGATAATAACCGAGGTAAATCACTTTGAAGTTTGACAGCTGTCACCCGAAATGTAGATCTTGTCGAGCTCTATCACTTTTGTGAAGACAGCAGTGTTCTACAGTCAATAATAATCGAGATAAATCACTTTGAAGTTTGACAGCTGTCACCCGAAATGTAGATCTTGTCGAGCTCTATCACTTTTGTGAAGACAACAGTGTTCTACAATCGATAATAACCGAGATAAATCACTTTGAAGTTTGACAGCTGTCTCCTATGCCACCTGTCAAACGACCAGTTCTACTAGTAGTACTAATAGTAGAACTTACAGGAACGTTCCGACTCGATGCGGTTATGTCGTTTAATTACTGAGTCCCTATGGTCACCTTCCAGCCTCATCATCAGACCCTGGGTACCATCTAGTGCCAAAGTACTCGTCAAGACGAAACAAACGAGCCGAGACTTGATGGAGCTATGTCGTGTAATTACTAAGTTTCTATGACCACCTTCGAGCTCCATCATCAGAGCCTGGTTACCATCTAGCACCAAACTACTCGTCATGACTATTCAAATGAGCCCAAACTCGATGAGATTGTGTCGTTTCATTGCGATGTTCCTTTGGCCAGCAACCTTCCAGCTTTATCATCTGATCAGGCATCATAATATTTCATTGTCACGCGATTCGCATATCATGCATACTATGCAACTAACTGGGAACAAATTATTAGGTAATCTATGTACAATAAATAAAGAAAAAAATCTTCTGCAAAACTGATTATTCCGAATCTAAGATTCGAACTCAGTACTTCAGATTGGAAATCCTTCACATCACAGTACAACTTTGCTATTTGGGAAGATGACAATGTGACCAATTTTGATGTATAGTTATTACTGTTTATTTCATTTGCTAGTGTGTGTGTTTTGTTTACACGCACGAGAGTAGATCTTTTCATTGACCTTTTCTCAGGAGTTTAGGTACCAAAAGTTTCAATTGTGTTTTATACGCCTAAAGAATGAAAGGAAATATTCTCAAAAATACTTTAAATTTGTTATTTCTAGCTAAATAATGAAAAATAAAGGAATAACATTAGTTTCGAAGAAATAGCGCCATCTCCCGGATTAAGTTGCTTAGCTCCACGTGTCAAATACCCTTAAAGAAGGCCGTGTTGCAGTTATTGCGTTGCATCGTTGCGGTTAAGCGCCAATTCAAATTTTTGACATACTGAAAAATTTAATAATAACCAAAAGATTCGTTTATCATACCATCAAACGATACAATGAAGACTCTAGTGTAGATGACAGGTCAAGAAGTGGTCGCCCTCGGTCTGTTAGGACTCCAGCAGTGATAAAAGCTGTGAAGGCGCGAATTCAAAGAAATCCCAAACGTAAGCAGAAACTGTTGGCCCTTCAGATGGGGTTAAGCAGAACCACGGTGAAAAGGGTGTTAAACGAAAACTTAGGGCTTCGGGCATATCGAAGAAAAACAGGACATCGTTTTAATGCTCGTCTAATGGACCTGAGACTGAAGAGATGCCGCGCTTTGTTGAAGCGGTACGCGGGAAAAAAATATCGGGAAATTCTTTTTTCGGATGAAAAAATTTTTACCGTAGAAGAGAGCTACAATAAACAAAATGATAAGGTGTACGCACACAGTAGTGAAGAAGCGAGCAACCGTATTTCGCGTGTCCAACGAGGTCATTTTCCATCCTCGCTCATGGTGTGGTTGGGAGTTTCTTATTGGGGCTTAACAGAGGTACATTTTTGTGAGAAAGGTGTAAAAACGAATGCAGTTGTGTATCAAAATACAGTCCTGACGAACCTTGTGGAACCTGTTTTTCATACCATGTTCAATAATAGGCACTGGGTATTCCAACAAGATTCGGCGCCAGCTCATAGAGCGAAGAGCACACAAGACTGGCTGGCGGCGCGTGAAATCGACTTCATCCGGCACGAAGACTGGCCCTCCTCCAGTCCAGATTTGAGTCCGTTAGATTACAAGATATGGCAACACTTGGAGGAAAAGGCGTGCTTAAAGCCTCATCCCAATTTGGAGTCACTCAAGACATCCTTGATTAAGGCAGCCGCCGATATTGACATGGACCTCGTTCGTGCTGCGATAGACGACTGGCCGCGCAGATTGAAGGCCTGTATTCAAAATCACGGAGATAATTTTGAATAAACATTATTGTCATAAGAATCTATGTTTTGTTTAGTTCATTTTGGTATATAAATGGTTACATAATGAATAAACTTGTTTCAATTATTTTATATTAAACATGTGACAGAATTTATAACCTGACTGTGTATTTATATTGTTTAAAGGGTGCGAGTACCCTTACCATATTATTATATCTTCTTTGCCCTTACTGTCCGAGAGGACGGGTGGCTCGGGGCCCCGCTTGTGGGGAGCCACCCTTTTCGGCCCCCTCAACCCTGTTGACGTCACAAATAATATAGTTTTGATGGAACACATAGATGGCGTTGTACAGTCGTAAAACGCGCAATTAGTTAGTTTCCGTGAATATAGAGACTTCAGTTCATTCGCTCTAACTGTAAACTTAAAAAAAAATTATAAACAAGATTCGATTGTATCGTTATTTTATAGTTAGTTTTTGGAGAACCTGCCATTGCCGACAGGCATTGCGGTCATGAAGCATCAACTAGTTTACTCCCCAATATATTGTTTATTCCCATACATGCATGATTTTATTTTAAACCATTAAGAATAAAAAAGGAAAAATAAATGGCCAAATTCGTTAAAATAAAATATCATTACACAAGGGAACAAATTTAGAACATTATGATACAACAGAAAAAAAAAATTGTTTCGGATTACATTTGCCTAACATAACTAGAAATTGAAAATGTAATTGTAATTTGTAACAAATCTAACTTAGAAGATAGCGTTACTTAAAAAAAAAAAAATTGTAATCTTGTAGTCTATTATAGTCCACTACTACGTAGTATTCCAAGCCTAACAGGTCACAGGTCTAATTTGGTAAGCCACAATTTTGCTTTTTTGTGACGTTGAATCTTCTTTTTTAGGGTTCCGTACCACAAACGGAAAAAAACGGAACCCTTATAGGATCATTTTGTTGTCCGTCTGTCCGTCTGTGTGTATGTCAAGACTCTATATCTCGGGAACACGTAAAGATATCGAGTTGAAATTTAAACTGTATACGTATATCTATATCGATCGGTTGAACAGTTTAAAAATTATGTGGAGTGCGTAAATGCACCCCTGATTGCTGTTTCACTTCTGTGTGATACATTATCTCAGACTGAAGAGTGTTTGACCCTATCGCTGCTGAGTGCCGATGGTAAAATAATTTACCACGTGCGCTGTTCTTGCGCTGATGGTAACTGGTAATTTCATTTAATTAAGTCCAACACGCCTGGAGCAAGCCTAATTTTGTTCTATACCAGGAACTGTAAAGGTATCCTCCCCGTGATGCAGCTATGCGATGGATCTGGTGTCGCATTGTAAGCTATCAACGTCTCTAGCTCTACCCAAGAGTCGTAAACTGAGTGTTGCGGCGTTTCGCCCCGCGGGGCGAATCGCCCAAGCAAGCGTCTGACTGAAACATAAAAACAGAAGAGTCGCGATACATCTCTTTTTGACCGACGAACCACCGGAGGAGGTATACAATTCGACGCGTATTTTTTTTTTATGTTTAACTACGCATAACTTTTTTTGTAATTGTCCGATTTCAATATTGTTTTTCTAGTTTTTTATTAGATAGATTATACTTTGGAATTGGTCCCGTCTAAATTTTATCGAAATCGTCTAAGCCATTTTTGATCAATCAACAAAAATGTGAAAAATGCTACATCGATCCGTGCGAAATATTCGCGAATTCTGTACACGGGTGAAGTCGGTCATGCTATTTTTTTTTAAAAAAAATACTTATTTTAACATCGCATCGCATGTCAGCTCTCAGTGGAACAACATCCACTTGTATACCTTGGCAGAAGCTCTCCGGTCAGATTATGCCTTAATGTAGCCCTTGTACAAGATGGGCGAAATTAGACGCGCACTGCTTTGATAGCTTTCATGGAAGATAAGAATCTGGGCGTTTCGGACTATAAAAATAATCTTCAAGGAGCGTATCGAGACAAAAAGTATGGATCATATACAGGATGGAGAGCTGGCGACGACATTTAATGAAATCACTTTGAATGTACATAATCAATGTACCTATTTACATTACTTAGTTAGATATGATTTAGTTACCTACTTAGTTGAGTAAGATTTTCAAAAACATCACTTTGAAGTAACATGTATGTAAACCATCGATTTGGCATTTTTTTCTATGTAAACAGAGTAGGGACATGTAGAGGTTGTTGTCAGCTCTTGACGCGCGTCAACTTAATGTTAAAATAGTCATAGTCATATTTATTGGTAAAACTTTTTACATGTCAAATAAAAGTGTACAATAATTCCATAACTTACAATATTTGTAAATAATACATTTATGTAATAAATAAATAATTAGGTCCTCATAATAAAATTTCTAATCACTCTCTAAAATTCTAATAAAATATCACGAAAGAGTTCTCATAACTCTGTTGGCTGGTCTAGTCTTTGAGAAATACAATTAAAAATAACTTCGTTAAAATGTGCTAAGTAGGGATATAAAATTTACATTCATTGATTTAGGTAAACTATGTCGTAAAGATAGAAATCAGATTTTCTCAATACCTATTTCGCGAAAATTGTGTTGGTAGACTGCGATCTTAATTACTAAGAGCCACATAGTTTCTTACCAGGAATTTGCTCATGAATATCCAGTGGGTGCCAGCCGGTATGAGAGAACATTTTATACATCACGACTTGAATTCGAAAGATATACAATTATTATTATTGGTTCAGGTATAATGCAAGAATGCAAAGCTAGTTTTTTATTATGAACAAATAATTAACGCCCGAAACGAAGCCCATAAAGTACCATTTTGTATGTGATATTTTTCAAAATACTTATAATCTGCCTTGTCATTTAGAACTGAGCGCTACCTTGGCTTGAATGATCAGTTAAATTGCAGGCCCCGGTGGTATTAACCGTTTAGCCATGTCAGAGGCTTTCAGGCAGTTTAAAAACTCTGACACCAGGGCTAGCCACCCGGCCTATACGAACTTACTTACTTACTTTAACTGTATAGAAGGAAAAATGGAAACTACCTATTTAACTAGGAAAAAAATATGATCAGGCTTCAAAATTTAGTTATAAACAGTAAAAGTAAGTACCTAAGTTCATATAGGCCGGGTGGCTAGCCCTGGTGTCAGAGTTTTTAGACCACCTGAAGGCCTCTGAGATAGCTAAACGGTTTAAACTGATGCCGAACAAAAATATGAATTTTAATAGATAAACAATACCTATATTTACTGTCTAAAACTCAGACGAAGCTTGTTTACAAAATACCTATTTGAAAGCATCTTTAGAATGAGCAAATGAAAACAGTTCCACCCTTCATTCGAACGAATTATCGTGAATTTTCTCGTATGTTCGAAAGTAGCCAGCTTTTGACTTTGTAAGGGGTTCGCGGTTCGTCTGTAACATGCCTGCCAAGAGGACAAATATTGCGGGAGCGCAGCGAGCGCGAAAATTATTCAGTAACGTTTTTTATACCAAAAAATCTGGACGTAAACTACTCCAATGCTGAAAGGCTTTTCCATTTTCTATCATCATATACCGGGTTATTTCTAATCAATTAGCATCTTTCTAGGGGCTTATTGTGTACATAAAAACTAACAACTTTTGTTCTACGACTTTCGTCAAAACTCAAAAAATGTTTTGTTGTTCTTCTATAGAAAAATTTACCATAGAAATATTTCACCCGCGACAAAATGTATGGAACAGCTGATTTTTTTTTTGAGTTTTGACGAAAGTCGTAGAACAAAAGTTGTTAGTTTTTATGTACAGAATAAGCCCCTCGAAGGATGCTAATTGATTAGAAAAAACCCTGTATATCATAAACTGCTGGACTTAATTAAATATGTGATGCTCTACAATGCCATTACTGGCCCGATTGAGAAAATAAACTATATCTTAATCTCGGGTACTTATTTTTGAACAGGAAAAGAAACTAGGTAAGCAGATAAAGATTTGTCATTGCAAATTACTTCTTTAAGAAAATGTTCTTGTAATTGCAGGTGTAGGAAACGCTTGGCTGTTAAGGTTGCCATACACTAGTTTGTCACCAACTTTAGTGTTATTCTGTTGTGTACATATACACACAAACACATACCTACTGCATATCATACATATAAGTATAGAGATCCCACCTAGGTATTAATATACCTACTTGTGTCAATAACATCAACTTTTTGAATATGTTCATTTTGTGATATTTTAACAGTTATTTTGTACAAAAATTCTGTGTATTTGTCAAGGAACTAGAAGAAAAAACAGTGTCCGAAAACGGTTTAAAAAATATCTAAATGTAGACAATGATAAACGACAACCACTATAACAGCAACAGTGGAAGGAAATCTCCTTAAAAAATGTCAGAGGCTTTCATGCGCCTTTAAAACTCTGTCACAAAGGCTAGTCATCGCCTATACAAACTCAATTTTGAACTTCAAAAATTTTGGTTTAACGGTAACCATAGACAAAAGTAGTGTGAATACTCCTTAGTTGTCGTCAGTAATGTCCATTCCATAAATTTCAGTTGTACATCCGTGGCGGACGGTGTAAATAGCTTAGGAAATTAAGCCGTCCCGACAGACCTCGGTACATTGGTAATTAGTAACAGTATTAATTAAATAAGCTCGTTTAGGCCCTGTGGCTAGCCCTAGTGTCAGAGCTTTTAAGCTACCTGAAGGCTTCCGATAAAAAATAAATAAATATTGGGGGACACACGGTCTCTGACCCCAAACTAAGCAAAGCTTGTAATATGGCTGCCAGAGACTGATATTCTACATATACATAATATTAAATACATACTTATATAGATATAGTACCTAAATAGCACCCAGACACAGAGCAAACACTTATGTTCATTACAAAAATGTTTACTCTGGGTGAGAATCGAACCCACGCCTCTTTGATCCAGAAGTCAGGTTCACTAACCACTGAGCCACCGAGGCAGTCTAAGATGAGGCTAATCGGTTAAAACTTGGTTGGTTTTACGATAATTTTGCCACTGATAACTCATCTAAATAAGTGTTGATCTAAGAGTATCAACAATATATTATGTAATCAAAAAACTTAAAATTCTGAAACAAAAACTGTATCATTTATTTGCCAAACTTTCTTAGAAAGTTTCGCGAAAAAGTGATGAAGAAATTCATCAGTTCATTCACCAAATTCAAAGAAGTATATCCAAAGAACTGTATTACAGTTACAATGCTTTTGCAATCTGCACTTCTAAGAAATTTCAATCATCGCCGAGCAGACAGTCAAAAACTTGCGCTTTTTGTTTGTTATTTAAACACGAAAAGTATTATAGAATCACGATTCCTGTTGAGTGCGTCTTTTGCTTGCTTGAATACGAAAACCAGTGAGACGCTATTGTGTTCAACAAATCGATTTTTAGTTGAGTAGACAAATAAAGATCGTAAACAAACAAAGTGAACACATTTGCGAAGTGTTAATGATAGCGACATACGTATAATGAAATCAACAATTTACGACGAATCGTGACATGTTGATTTTTAATGTGCAAATAGCGAAGCTCTTCATATTGTGAGATTTTGCAGTTGTCCCATCGTAAAAATGTTAATGATGCGTTGAAGTCTGCTTTTATTACCAGTGTGTTACTACCAATCTCACTATACCAGTAGTAAGAACAGTATCTAAATTAATTACCGTTCTTACTACTGCAGTTAAAAGTTGTTAGAACAGCAATATAAAATTACCCGTGCTACTAACGTAACGGATGTTGTACAACCAGTAGTATCACGGGTAGCATTTTCCTCCAAGCAATGGTCGTTTTAATTTATTTAAAGGACTTTTTATTTGTCAATGTCAATCAGTCTAGTAAAAGATTTTTTCAGGTCAAAGTTGGTCCACAAGGCCTTTGTAAAGATGTAAAATAGGTTTTTTACCAGTGTTAACTACCAATCTTACTGCCAGTAGTAAGAACGGTAAATGAATTACCGTTGTTTCTACTGCAGTTAAAAGTTGTTGGAACAGCAATAGTTACACTTTCTCCCATGATTCTGTTTTGTTTCGTGATAAGGAAAAATAATGTATGCAGTGAACACATGGACTACAACGCTCTGCCATTGTCGCAGACGTTCATTTTTGCTGGATTCTATTCTAAAATTTTAACTAATATTTCTACTCCACAAACCGTAGTCTTTAGAAATGCGCTCATCCGTTTTTCCACGGTCGAGATGGTCGATACGCGTTGCATTAGATCTTATAATTAAAATCGGATGGGCGTATTATCCAAGCATATAACCGGTAGGCTGCCCTGGACGCGGATTGAAAACGGGGAGAAACATGAAATAACGTTTTGTAATACTAGTAATAATAATTTTCCGAATAGCTACTTAGTTATTATCAAAATTGGCTGATAAATAGCGCGACAGAAAATTTCTCCCCGATTTTTGAGGTCAATCACTATCAAACGACAAAAATATTTTTTTTGATATACAGGGTTATTTCTAACCAATTAGCATCCTTCGAGGGACTTATACTGTACATCAAAACTAACAACTTTTGTTCTAGGACTTTCGTCAAAACTCAAAAAAAAAACAACTGTTCCATACATTTTGTCGCGAGTGAACTAAATTTTTCTATGTAACAACAAAATTTTTTTTTCAAGTTTTGACGAAAGTCGTAGAACAAAAGTTGTTAGTTTTGATGTACAGAATAAGCCCCTAAAAGGATGCTAATTGATTAGAAATAACCCTGTATAAAACTTAAGAACCAACTTTCGTTGAGATTCGTTGGAAAATGCGACTTGTAGACGAAAATCAAGATTTGGACAGACGAAAGCAAAAACGCCGTGTTAAAACGAAGATCTTCGCTTTCGCTAGATCAACAAGTTGAGTAGCACTTTCCCTATATGTTGAAAAAAAGTCACTGTACTCACGATTTTGAATATTTTTTTAATAAGATTCAAACCTGAAACCGTAATATTATTTTTACGGTTTCATGTTTATTGAAAATTGACGGCAGTTTTATTGAAAACAAATGAAAGTTCATTGAACCGTAACACGATTGAGTGACAAAATACTCAATAGTAGGTATTTTTTCGCGATTCAGCATAGTCTAGGGTAAACTTAAATTATTTGACACTAAAAGTCTTGTACAAAAGTGATGGCTTATATTAGAATGTACGACTTCGACTTCATAACTTCGAAAAGACTGCGCCACGCTCGTGTATGTTATTCGAACCTAACTACAATGTGTCGAGTTAGATTCGAATAACATACACGAGCGCGGCGCAGTCTTTTCGAAGTTATGAAGTTGAAGTCGTATGTTCTTAGCAGAAATTCGAATGCGCAATGAATTCAACGCGTGCGATATCACCCAATCACTATTGTGAGTAATTCATTAATTGATTATTAAAAAATGCCAGTATGCAGTGTCAGTACAAAGTAGTAATAAATCGCAACCATTAATAACAAGAATCGTAGTCGTGCCTTAATATTAATTACCATTTATGATGGTTTGATTAAATCGGCATTAAAGCCACCCAGCCACATTAGCCCGATACCTGCGTATCGGCGCTAGCACAGCACTTGGTAGAGATGCGCTAACGTATAATAATGTTGTTGAATAATCGATTTAATTTACTGCGTCAATTTAGTCATAAGCGCATCCCATTGAAGATGATAGGGATGAGAGAGGTTCTAGTTAGAGTCGATGATATTTTTTATTTATTTAGTTATTGAGATTGTTTGATTTGCATGGATTTTAAATTATTCTAACCTTTGATGACAGCACCAAATCTCTTCTATTTAGAGACTCTATTACTAAGACTCCGCTGTCCATCCGTCTGTTTGTCTGTCACCAGGCTGTATCTCATGAACCGTGGTAGCTAGACAGTTGAAATTTTCACAGATGATGTATTTCTGTTGCCTATATAACAGAATAAAATGAATGTTTTAGGGGGATACCTAACACCATACAACAAACGTTTACTTGAGACATTTTTTTGCTCAATATTAGTATTGACAACAGGAACTTACCTAGATGCTTCAAATGGGGCTAAGGAGACCATATAGTACGAAAACCTTCGTGCGCGAGCCCAATTCACACTTGGCCGATTTTTTATTAGACTTACCTGACCAAATGTAGTTAGATCAAAATTATTCAAATACCCACTATTCTGAGATATTAGAGGTAGACAATCAAATGTCGCGTCCGTGTAAGAAATAAAAAAGAAATAAAAAGCCGTGGTGGCCTAGAGGTAGTGACACCCGCTTTGCAATCGTGAGGTCGTGGGTTCAAATCCCGGTCCCGTACCAATGAGTTCTTTGGAATTTATGTACGGAATTTCACACCACTGGCTTTTCGGTGAAGGAAAACATCGTGAGGCAACCTGCATACTTCCGTAGAAGAAATTCGATGGCGTATGCGAATCCACCAACCCGCACTGGGCCAGCGTGGTGGATATGGCCTAATCACCCTTCGTGGGTAGGCCTATGTCCTGCAGTGGACTATTAAAAGGCTGATACAGTACAGTACAGTAAGAAATAATACAACAGTCGACTTAGAATCCTTTTCCCTTTTTGGAAATTGTATAAAAATTAACCAGAGACGACGCAACGTTAATAACTCATGTTGTACTTAGTGCTAGAGTTCTTTTACAGAGTTAGACTGATGAAATACTGAGGTATTTCATATTTTGTTCTCAGCAAACTGCATCAACAGTGATAATGTATGTGACTATTTACCGGAATGATATGCAATAGGTACTTTCAGCAAAATGTCTGGAAGACATCTTTGAGTAACGAGCGCAGTGCTGTGCGACGCAGTGATTGCACTAATATACGTACTCGTACTTATGATGGGGAAGCGTAATATTAGACAAACTAGTTCGTCTTGTTATTCAATTGCAAAAAAAAAATAGATCCTATATGACGATATTAGTCAAAATGGCATCAGATGCTCATCTCTAACTCGGGATTAGCATGAGAGATGCATATTAACATAATTACTGGAGATGGCGCGCCATTTTGATAGCGACACGCCAGTTTAATGGCGGCGCGACACGCCACAGCGACATGTCTGTGGCAAATTGGCAATGTTGCTTTAGTGCCGTTTCTACCAACTATAAAATGTAGATTGTCTTCATACTATAAAATAAAATTAAACAAGATGTTCTGAAAACTTGTCACCATTTCTTTTACGAGTATGTCTTATATACTGTGATAGGTAAAGAATAGTTTTGTATACTATTCCCATCTACTAGAATCCACATCACAATAAAGCTGGGCACATACGGTAGTTTCAGTTAAATTTCTCGTACACATTCCGACTTGGTTAGAGCCAACTGCGGTGGTCGGATCCTACCAGTCAACTGTACATCAGCACATTGTCGGACGGATTGTCAACATTGTCTATAGCAATGTTGTATGCTGGATGTCGACTGCGATTTGGTTCGTCGACAACCAACTGTGCCACAAAAGTCCCGACAAGTGCCGCGTGATGTGCACTTGGCTGGTACGACCCGACTCACTTTTGAACAATGTGTTCTTGTTCTCATATGCAGAGAATGTACATGGACCTCAATCCTAAAATCATTTATCTGAGATCGCAAACTAAATACAATCAGATATATTCTTGTTTTAATGATAGTCTTGTCTTGTAATCTAAGAGTTACCCAGATGTTTTAGTATTTAATCATACCTAGCAAGTTAAGGCAATTAATTGTAAAATCAACATTGCGTGCTAACCACTAACGCCTACATTTATACTTGTGATGTATTACGGTGAACATTAATATATGATTACGTGTTATTAAAAAGTGGGGTTGGAACAAACAATTCAGAGTTTTTAATGACTGCTATTTCGATACGAAAAAGTTGTGCTTACTTTTTTAGATACTAATGAAAACAGAAAACATGCCAAGTCAATGAATTAATGAGAGTCGGTTGAGACAAATATTACCCAGAGTAAACTGGACAATGTCCAATGTGATGCTATAAGGCAGAATGCTCTACATATTATTATTTAGCCATACCTACGTGATTCCTAGTCCTAACTCTATATATTCAGAATGCTACTTATTCCTTTCCAACAAACTAGTGCTCAAAGCTTTCATGACGATAATGCTCTTTTAAAACACCACAAACTTAGAGGGATATAAAAGTAGGTATGAATATTATGAAAGAAATGAGGTTTTAACTAAAAACTCTACCGTCGTACCAGGGCGTCT
Organism: Hypomecis punctinalis; assembly: GCA_949316475.1. Taxonomy (NCBI): domain Eukaryota; kingdom Metazoa; phylum Arthropoda; class Insecta; order Lepidoptera; family Geometridae; genus Hypomecis; species Hypomecis punctinalis. Next base: position 22,162,569 of record OX438801.1, on the reverse strand, counting down.
GTCACCAGGCGAAAAGTAGCACATCATAAGTAGCTGTGCAGGACTCTTCTCATCACGAGAAAGTTTCGAGCACTTTTATTCTCATTTGTGTATAGCTTGTCACAGAAAACAGCAAATAATCATGGGCGATTCGCCCCGCGGTCTGAACCGCTTGCGGGGGGAAACGCCGCAATACCCGGTGTAACTATGAACCAGGGAAATATGAAACAGGTGATCAGATGCCACAGATAGCTGATGAACAGATGAGTAATATAAAATTAAATGAGGTTATAGCAATGATTATTTTGTTACACTACCAGGATACTAAGCCGAATCAAACTTGATGGCGTTTATGAACACGACGCGAGTTGTTGCGCAGTAATAAATTCATATGTCAGCGGTGATGTAAAGTAGAGCTTTGCGAAGATTGTATTTAAATTTACCGGCCCAATTAAGTTTGATTATACCTATTCGTACATAGAATCAATGTTTCAATGCAAATGCAAAGATAGCGGCGATGTGGAGTGGTAATTTCATAGACGCCATTAACTTTGATGCGGCTGATAAATATGACTGAAAGGAATGAAATGAGGTTATAACAGTGATTGTCTAGTTTCTAGCGGGGTACTAGGGCGTTAGCAGCGGCGAGAAGGTCGCAGCTTGAGGGGCGGGGACGCTCACGAGCGCCGGTAGTCCGCGCCGATGGCCCCGCCGGCTATCTGACACACTTATAATGTAATGCCCATTTCGTTACCCGCTGCTGATATCTAGTACTTTGCTAACTGAAGCGGGAATGAGAGACCGTTAGCAAAGAAAGGGCAAATTGGTACGGACACTTTTTTGACACTGCACATCAAAAAAAAAAGAAAATGAAAAGAAAACTCATGATTTTTCAGAGTTTTCTGTTAGCAAGCTACGGGGTAAAATAGGCAGCTTGCATTTTATCTGCCACAATGTACCTAGGTGATGCTTATTTCGTTATCTGCTGCTGGCAACTTGTACTTTGCTAACTAAAGCGCGTGTGAGAGACCGTAGCAAATGAAGAGCTACGGTGCCAAAGAAGTGTGCATAGTCTGTCTCGAAAATTGGGTGATTCTCTACCATTATACCTATCAGGTTATCAGCACTGAAGTGGGTATCTATGCATGAAAGACTTACGAAGCTACGGTGTAAAAAAATCAGCCATGTGCGAGTCAGACTCGCGCACGACGGATTCCGTACTAATGTTCCCTGGATTTTCCCTGGGAAAAAAGGGTCTTATTGTGTAAGTCATCGCCGATGTTTGTCATCGATACTATATTTATTCAAATACATATCTACACGAACTATTAATTTGGTCTTTTTCTGCTCTTTTAGAAAAAAAATTTAAACCTAAGTATAATTATCGTCAACACATCTAGTTTCAGTCAAATAATATCAGTCCTAGAAATGCCAAATGAAATAAAACAAAGTTGCAGATTAGTTACTTTGAGGTAGTTCAATTCCGATTCGTTTAAGCACAAACAATTCAAAACCAATTAATTAAATTAATTTGTTGTATTTTCATGTGTATATTTATAAATTCAATTAACACATGTTTGCCCGTCTGTCAGTTCATTTAATTAAAAACTTTAATTAAAATGTAATTGCCGAAGTTATTTATATTTTAAGGTCAAAATGTCTGATAATGCATAATTTGCGCATAAAATTAAAAGAAAGTTATCTGCTTAAATTAATTAAACGTTTCAACATTAATCAACTGAGAATGTAAAATAAATACGTAGGTATATCAAGATAAAGCTCTTTTGGTAAGTAAATTATATTTTAGCAATCTGATAAATAACAATAATTGCTGTCCAGTTCATTAAAGTAAATATGTGACTGGTTAGCAGCGTATTATTACTATGGATATAACATCTTTACTGAAACAAAGATAATAACATATTTGTAAATTATATTTTAGCAATCTGATTTCTAGTAATTGCTGTCTAGTTTTTTTAAGTAAATAGGCAACTGGTTAAAAGCTTATTTTTAGGGATATAACATCCTTACGGAAACTAAGATTTTAGCAAGTCTGGGCAGAACTTGCTTAGATAGTAGATAAGTATACTGGTATATTCCCATTAATGTGCTTGGGAGATAAGTTAGTGAATATTAGTTGGTACCTACATATAAATTGAAAAAAATTATCAATGAATACCTATTGTTCAAAAATGTTTTAATCATCATACAAATTATTAGGTGCGTACTAGAATAAAATAGAGAAGATGGTGGATGGAAAATGGATATTGTACTAAAAAAAAAGACAAGTCGATATAGGTACCTATTTTAGAGTGCTATTTAATAACTTTAACTAATTTAAACTGTTGCAACGTTGTAAGTCTCGTTCTTTTAAAATTAACTCCGCCGAGAGCAAGTAAGTAAGTTGTAAAATTAACAACAATTTAGAATAACACATTCAGACAGTTTACATGGCGCGGAGAAAAATGTTCCATGTAACCGGAGTTATTTCGCTCCATTTTAACGTTAACAAAGATATATGGAGCCATTTAACGAAACCTAGATCCCATCTACCTATTTAACATAACATTTCCTGTGTTCAAATGTTTCTAGAGATAAACCATCGACAAGCGTAATTCCCTTCTAAAGCGAATATTTCAAAGTTCTACGTGACGCTACCGACGTCTTAATTCCGCCAGGGGGCGCCACGAGCTCATCGCTTAAAGGTCGAGACGATTTGTTCTGTAGACATCTGCACTGCCTCTGCGCTCCTGCTACTTCCCTTGTATTAAATCGTTACAATTTACAATATTAATAGGTTATTTTGTAGGTAAACGTTGGGCTATAAATATGGGTTTTGTGGGCAGGTTTCTGATAAATGTTTGTTGTGAATGGTTAGCAGAAGCTGTGGTTTGTGGTGCTCGGATCGTGTTTGTTGGTGGAGCGTTGAAATCGGCCGGCAAAGGGCAGGTTTGCGCAAGTTGCGCTAAACTGCCTAATCGTGGAGTTATTGGTTCGCATTGCACGGATATTTCCTAAAAACCGGACAAGTGCGAGTCTGGCTCGCACAACGAGGGTTCCGTACAAACACGTTGTTAAAATAATTAAAAATCTGTTTTAGCATGTGTAATGAAGTTCTTTTAAATGATACGATATACTCACTTTGAATTTTGAACCCATATTTTGTGAATTTTGAGGCCCGATTTTTTGTGATTTAAATAAAAATATACAGTTTTCAGATTTATTCCTGTATGTGTACTCTGAGACAATACTTCTCGCCAAATTTCATAGTTCTATGTCAACGGGAAGTACCCTGTAGGTTTTGATTTTTGTGAGTCTCGAAATATGCGGTTTTTTACGACATGTTTAGGTATGTCTCTAACTTTTTTATACGATAACTGAGAAGTTTTTCTTTTACACAACTGCAAAAAACTATAGATATACGTATACAGTTTAAATTTCAACTCGATATCTTTACGCGTTTCCGAAATAAAGAGTCTTGACATACACACAGACGGACAGACGGACAGCAAAGTGATCCTATAAGGGTTCTGTTTTTTTCCGTTTGAGGTACGGAACCCTAAAAATTACATTGTTTTCATGTTTAGATTACATTCTTAAAGCATTTGGTTTAGTTATCATAAGTATACAAAAACAGTAACACAGTAAAATTGAGTTTACTAGTAAAAAGTCAAAAGCCCAACTAATTTTGGCATTAACAAATTAGACTCTAAAATGAAAATAATAGTGTACAAGGAACACAAATTAGATAATAGGTACCTACAATCTACGTGCTTACCAGGTTTCTTTTTAAACTATAGGTTAGTGTTTTTATTCTATGAAAATTTAATTTCCATTAACTTGACTTCTTGTATTTATACAATTTTTTTTTTATTTATTTCGAATAGGTTCGCGTTTGACTACACACTGCCTGATGTTAAGCAGATGCGCGGTCTAGGGTGTAGCACGCTTACCTAGAAGATACCGCATATCTGCTTTACATCAGGCAGTGTGTAGTCAAACGCAAACTTATTTGAAATAAAAAAAAAAACCTATTTACTCGGGATTTCAAGACACTCACTCACAATATCAACATGTATCAATATTTCTGCTCCTTACAATTAATATTACCTACTATTATATGAAAGTAAATATTGTCTACAATGAGCCAGTGGTCAGTACAGTTAGTCCAATTTAGTAGCCCGGCTTCTCGCCGCGAAGATGTAGTGAATTAGAGATCGATATGATTGGAGAGCAACATAATGGACGGGGGCTTTCTTTAGTCTGTTTACTCGTGTAGACCTAGGAGACCATTTTCTGATTAAGGTGTGTCAAAATGTAATGTCTAGTATTTTTTTTATCAAACGGAAAAGCGCACCTTACATCTATGCTATAGTACCTACAAAGTAATTCTACTATTATCAAATGTAATTATAATACTACAGTCTAATATAAGCGCAATACCTTTCGTTCCTTCGTATTTTTTGACCGACGAACCACCGGAGGAGGTATTAATGTGAAAAATGCTACATCGATCCGTGCGAAATATTCACGGATTCTGTACACGGGTGTAGTCAGTCATGCTATTTTTTGCAAAAAATAATTATGTTAGTATATATCTAAAATAGAAGTGTACATATATTTACACAGTCTGTCTAAGAACCTAACCATATACCTGCGGGTTAAATTACCTAATACTAATTACTAATACTAATGAATACTGATAGGTATATTCTGACTCTGCTACCTACACAGAACATAGAATTTTATAATTAAAAAAAAAACATATACCTGCAATGCTGAAACATTCTGTGTATAAGTATGAGCTCTAAAGCCGGAAGGACCAGAAAGAAATTTTCGAAATTTGATCGATTTTATCATTAACCACAAACTCTTATCGTAAATTTTGATAACATAGCATAACACAAAAATAGCATGACCGACTTCACCCGTGTACAGAATTCGCGAATATTTCGCACGGATCGATATAACATTTTTCACAATATTGTTGATTTATCAAAAATGGCTCGGCTGGTTTCGATAAAATTTAAATGGGACCAATCCCAAAGTATATTCTTTCCAATAAAAATAGAATTATTGAAATCGGACTACTATAAAAAAGTTACGCGTGGATATAAAAAAATAGATATACGCGTCGAGTTGTATGTAAACCTCCTCCTTTTCGGTTCGTATGACTTAAGTTTTTTTGTCGCTGTTAAGTTTTTTCCTTTTCTTATCACGGGCAACAAAACTTTCGAAAGTCAACTTTATTTATTGAAATCTTTCAAAAATATTAGCTTGTTTATTTATAAAAACAAACACAAACAGATTGCACTGATACTTTCATAATTACGGACCGTAAAATTTCGATATGCGATCTTACAAGTTATAATTTGGTCTGCAAGTGCTTTTTGCCCGAAGATTGTAATAAGAAATAAGAAATTATATTTTATATCGCAAAGAGCGATGGGTGACACACTCAGTACATTGATTTTTCTCGGAACTCAATATTGAATCGAGATCCGGGTTAGTGCCTTCTACAAAAAGCGACTGATCGATTTTTTTCTACTCGATTTATTGAATACAAAAACTGTTTATAACGAAAGCAAGGTATTGTATTGTCGACCGTGCTTATAGATTTCTGGGTACTGGGCTACCAGGATCCTGGCTCTCCTGGATCAGTTTGAATTATGTTTTCTCTAAGGACAAGGCTTGATCGATTAATTCATGATACAGGGCTATTCAGAAACATGTAGGTACATGCCAAACATGTAGTTGAAGTGGCTGGGACTATCGCTATAACCACCTTCTTACTATTACACTAACACGGAATCCAAGCAAAATCAGCTGTTTCATATGTTTTATCGATTTGGTGTAGCAGTTTGTACAGTTTGAAACAGCTGATTTTTTAGTATAAGCGATTTGTAAATCATAGTAGGTATAAATTATGTTTGGTTTAGTATACTGTATAACTCAATTTTTTTTTAATTTGCTGAGCCATAGGTAACTGAGGTTTGTTCCTATCTCTACTACCAACTATAAGTACATAACGCTTAGACGCTATGCTACCAACAAATGAAATGGCTTCATTTCTTACTTGTTCCGCAACTGGGACGCAATTAGCATCTGTTACCAGCTGATTATTTTACTACCAGTCCGTACGCTGTTGCCGCCAATCTGCGTCTACCATCTCAGAAACAAATACCCAATTGGAGGCACACAATCATAAATCCGAGGGATCTTCGTGACAAAACACCATTAGTGGTTTAGCGACATCTATTATCAGGGATCGGTAATGGTGCGAGATTGGCTCGTTCGGTACCTAATAGGAATTTAGGTGGAGACACGAGTAGGTACTTTAGTTTCTTGTTAGGCCTGCTCTTACTTATGGGCGCCTGGTAACATAACGTATAAAAAAGCCAGTTGGTGGCAGTGAACAGGGTAAATAACTACTAGCAATGATTTCCAACAAGGCCAAAAAGTTCGCGAATAGAGACTAAACAATAGCAAGCGCAGCGATGATTATCCACCTACGTGGTGATCAGATCAGAACCGCAGGACCGTGCTGGATGGAAACCATATACATTACAAAGCCTATGTCCAACAATGGATGTCCTATTACATAATAGTTTTATGGCTGATAATGATGATGTCGCGCCCCGGTAGCGTCGTGGCCTCACTGTAATCTGCTGCTGCTGCATGCAGTCGGCTATGGAATAGCAAAGGGTAGATCGACGGCCCGTCTGAAATCGACGGACATTGGCATGCAACTGGTTTCAAACGGCTACATTAAAAATTAGTATCTTATATACCTATGTCCTACGCTATGATGGTAGTATTGACTAGATAATTTTTACCTACATGAAACTAAAAAAGAGAAATAAGTTCTAATCTGGAACAATTTTATTATATTTAATGCCAAGGTATTCTAAATTGAACTACTGTATACATATATAGAAAGCTCTGGGAGCTGCACACTGTTGAATAAAACCAATGGCATGGGCTAATCAATTCAATGAACAAACCATTAATTATTTCTTAAAAATAAAATGTTTCATATAAAGTGGTAAGAAGCAATTGCGAGGTTTGCTAATTTAAAATCTAAAAACTATAAATTAAAGCTTATTATTATGTTAAAGCAATTAAACAAGCTAATTTTCCGAATAACCAAGCACAATTGCATCGAAACTCGCCTTTCTATTCAATAATGCCATTGTCCGACAATATCCAAGCTGGAATAGTTTCTATTGTGTCTGAAATTAATTGTTTTACCCGGCACCTTTATGGCAGGCTATAAAAGTACAGATGGACAAGTTGGTATTGAGATTGATACTGTAGTGTACTTTATTGTATCAGCTAATAATTAGTCCACCACTAGAGGTATTAAACGAATTCTGTTCCCGGCAGTGGGTGTGAAATAATAGGAGCAATTAGTCCATGGGTTATGGCCACAGGCACGCACGACGACAAAATGTTAACTACTTACATAGGAAAATGTGACCAATACTTACATAAACCTAGATTTGTGTCTTTTTAACCCAAAAACCTTGTAATAAGACCTTGTTAAGTACAAGGTCTTTGTTTTGCCCTGACATAAATATGTATGATATCCCTGCAGGTGCGGTAGATTTACACACGCTATAGATTTTCCCTGGAAGAATGCAGTTTAATCGACTTAAAAAGGAGGTTCTCTATTCGACTGTATTTTTTGACCGACGAACCACCGGAGGAGGTACTCAATTCGACGCGTATATATATATTATGTATAACCATAACTTTTTTGTAGTAGTCCGATTTCAATAATTCTTTTTTTATTGTTGGAAATAATATACATAGAAATTGGTCTCATTTAAATTTTATCGAAATCGGCTGAGATCAACAATGATGTGAAAAATGCTCCATCGATCCGCATCTGCGAATTCTGTAAACGGGTGAAGTCGGTCATGCAATTTTTTGCAAAAAATAATCTTGTTGTGTGTATGTTACGCGATTACTCTGCGAATCATTTTAGTGCTTTTCTTTCGTTTGTAGATCATACTTCAGAGGTCGTCCCATTAAAATCTTATTGAAATTAATTGAGCGATTCTTGAATAATAAACGATAGTTGAAAAATACGTCGATTCGAGGGAACTGTTCGAATTTTGTACGGATTAAAGTCGGTTGTAACATTTTTTGCGAAAAATAATTATTCATTCATGATGTTTTCTTCAATAAAAAGACAATGGCCTGCACTAGGCAATATTGAAATTAAATTACAATGGCGATGAGCCATGTCAGAGGCCTTCAGGTGGCTCAATAAATCTGCCAACACAGCGAACCACACGACCCATACAAACGAACTTAATTTATAACGATTTGATTAAATTACGATTATTTACAATTGACAGCAATTACAAGTTATTTATTTGCTTAATAATTACATTAAAACTTATCTGCAATAATAATGGAAACAAACCCCGTTTACTGTTGCCGAAAGGCTACAAGAACCAACCTACAAGCAAACTGTTTCTATTTGCAGCGCTCTCCCATATTTAGTTCTCTTATTCTAGCATTTACTTCTAATTATAATAAAATTTGAATGACATCTGTTCCTTTCTGATCTGTGCTTTCATTTGATTTCAGATGGGTTGCGCGGGCGCTGCGATAGAGCGGAGAGATAGCCGACAGTAAGTAGTGCCATAGTTCATGCCAAATCATGGTAGATCTGGGAGGCGAGCGCTGTTTTAAATAGGAGTTGCACATTCTGAGATACTTGTAGGTACCTACTGCGGTTTGCAATCAATATGATAACTGTTAACATTGTTCCATTTTTGATTTGTTTTGGTTTTATAGCGGCTTAGACTTACCTTATCGGGCGTATCTCAAGATGTAATTTTGAATTTTATTTTGTTTTTCGTATTGTTGTAAGATATTGTATTTTCAAAGCATGTGTTATGTAAAAAATAGCTTTTTGTGAGATTCTAATTTATTACGAAAAGTAGCAGTTTATGTTACATTAAACAGCTATTGACAAATGTTACGACTAAAGTGAGTGAGAACTACTAAGTACTTATCTGAATAGGTAAAAAAGCGTCGGTTAAATTGTTTTACCACACTCATAACTGCTGTCCACTAAATGTCAATAAGTAAATTCAACTAAATCTTCTGAGTAACCAAATAAATCGCATCTACCTACTTACGTATATTTACATATTCACGTTGAAACTACGACCAGTCGCGACGCGAACATTATCTGATGACAAAATAAGCAAAAAGGACCACTACTGGTAGCAAAGTGCTACTGTTTAGGACTGTATTTGTTCTTTTGCCCTGTTTACGATAAAATCTTTTTTTCATAACATAAATTATTATTAAATCAGGCCTACGATTAATTTGCTCATATATTATACTTATTAAATATACATACACAATTTTCCTTTTGCCGGGATTTCAGAGAAAAAATTAACATGATTATGTTTATCATTATGACTTTTGAACTATGAGACCAACTACAAAAGCGCGAAAAAAAAGATAAGCTGTTCCATAAAGGCATAGTCTACATGTCGAGAGTTAATGAACTTTTATATGAATCACGACAGATTTTTTTTCGCGATTTTGCTGTTAGTTCCACAGTAAAAGTTGATCATAATGATGCTCATATAGGTAGGTACATCTGAAAGTCCCGGCACTGTGCAAGGCTTTGCACACACATGGTACCTACTGCATCTGCACTACTACTATCTACTGTATTGTATCTACTTATGCAGTCTGTAGTAGATAATATTACAGTTTTGCATTGATCTCCGCCAGCCATTCCTACAATTACCCCTTGAAAAATGACTTCATTTTCTACCAGCCCTTGTGACGAGTATTAATAGTTTTCGATTAATTTCCTAGCTAATAACTTAATTTATTAAAATGCCACTACTGGTTAAGCATCTGTAGTCCTGATGAAGAGTAAATTGATGATTTTGATAAAGATGTTTTTTTTGTATTAGCTATTATAATTATAGTTCATGGATAGGTAGGTTCATGAACCGTAGTAGACTATTGGAAGGTAACACTCGCCTTTGGTGGGGACGCGGAAAAATCATGGCGTCCTTATACATTATTTCGAGAAAACTTGTGTTTTTATGGGTGATAATTATTATATTTCAGTAATTATTAACTGACTAACGAGCATAAGTGTTGGCAAGTGATACACTGCACTGAATCATTTCTTTTCGAGTCGCTTCCAAAACTCCGTAGACGCTTTTAGTTCACTGAGGCATCAGTTGGACTTGACGGTGAGTTCGTCTTGGACTTGGACTACCTATGACTGTGACTATATTATAACTACCAAAACAATAAAAAAGTGGTTATAAGGATAAGTATCCAGGGCAGAATGACTTAAAAACAGACTGACTTTATCAATAAATAAAAATTGCGAGAGTCAAGTGCCGTACAAAAAAGTTATTTCTACAGATTTATACACTCATTGATTTTAGTGAAGGAAAACATTGTAAGGAATCCTGGACATCTCTGTAAAACAAATACGACAGCGTATAATTATGATAACACCATTCCGCCTCTGCGCTAGCTTACTGGCCTAGATATCTTCTTGGGTAGGCTTATGCTTAGCTGTAGACCACCTCAATAGCCAGTACAGAACAAATTGGTTACTTTCAAGACCATTTTAGACATATACCTTGGTATACCAGTTCATAACTCTGAAGAAAAAATGCTTACCTACGAGAAATTGTCGGCTAAAATTAGCAACACCCTGTAGCTGATGCATAATGCGAGAAAGGTACACGAAATAAATGAGTCACAGCTTAATGTCATTAAGGTATGTGATACACTGAAGGAAATGACTTTATTTTATTAGAATTGTAGAGTAAGTCAATACTTAGGAAGTAAAATCAAACCCTAGGTAAGTTAGATACCACAAAATTAAATTTTAGTACTGTATGCTTTATTGGTCAGTTCTTGTAAAAGTGTCAAAAAGGTGGTGGTTGTTAATATACCCTTAATGTTGCTCAGAAGCATGTTGTGCAGTTTACAGTAAGATACATGGGAGTCGTCCTGAAATAGAAATAAATGCACTAAGTTAAGACCAAATAAATTATATATTTTTTTATTTGGTTTGAGGCAATGGGCGAGTTGATAAGTTTTTTAACGCGATTAAGCCGCGCTGGCAAAAAAACACATAAATGATATGTGTCAATGTGACATGAAATGTTGCGTAACCCAATTTAACGTAACGCAAATTTCAGAGTTTTACAACTCTACGATTCTGTGCAGTACGACATGCCCAGCAACATTTTAGTCTCTTAGTGTATCCCAGGGCTTAATTATAGAACTTTCTCCTTAATGTGAACTTTACAATAATAATTTATGACGACACCCTGTATTAATATTAAAGTCTTGCCTGTTATAAAAAGTATGTTTTCAGTAATTTATAGTAGTTAATATAATTTATGATTAATAATTAAAACGCGTGACGTGTTTTTAGACGCTTCTGAGTACGACAATTCTGTTTTATGTTTAATTTATTAGACAAGTATTTAATTAATTCACTCTGCTAATAATAGTGGTATTTATCTTGAGTCCCCATTTTATGAAGATAATAAGTAATAATAAATGTATCTAATAAGAATGTTGCGATTCCGGTTCTATCATGATTGAAGTCTTTATGAAACGATAATTATTTTCACTATATTGGATTAAGCTCAATTAGCGAATCAGAATTTCATCGTAAACTGTTGAACATTGTAAAAAACCTATGTTTTTTAGTCCACTGCGGAACATAATCTTACACTGTGCTTTGTTTTGTGAGCAAGCGTCTGATCAACAATGATCTTACACTGTGCTTTGTTTTGTGAGCAAGCGTCTGATCAACAATGGACTATTAAAGACCGGAACGGTACCATAGTACTGTACCAGAATGTGAGCATTTGGTTACTGGGCCCGATCTGCCACGCTGGTCCAGCCGCGAGTAAATGTATTCATATTGACCATCGAATTTCTTGTCCAGCATAGCATTGCGAAAGGATAAAACCATTTTATGCACTTTTAATGTCAGTTGTCACACATTATTTCCTCTTCGAGAGGATAAATTGGTAAAAGTACCTAAGTTAGATGTATAGCTCGGGTGGCTAGCCCTGGCGTCAGAATTTTTAAGCTGCCTGAAGGCCTCTGACGTGGCCAAGCGGATAATATAACCTGGGTCTAAAATTTAACGTGTTATCCGAGCCACGCTAGTGCTCAGTTGTAATTAATTGGCATAATGACTGATCAAAAAAACCGGGCAAGTGCGAGTCAGCCTCGCACATCGAGGGTTCCATACAAACACGTTGTTAAATAATTATAAACCTGTTTTAGCATGACGTGCAAATGAAGATCTTTTAAATGATATTTCACTCACTTTGAATTCGTTCGAGTCAGTAACAACAGTAACTTTCAACTCGATATCTTTATGCGTTCCCGAGATAAAGAGTCTTGACATACACACAGACGGACAGACGGACAGACGGACAACAAAGTGATCCTATAAGGGCTCCGTTTTTTCCGTTTGAGGTACGAAACCCTAAAAATATTGGCCACATATTTTTTCTTTTGTCAAACAAACAATAAATGGCAAACATATATATAAACCTTGTCAAAGTTTGGGAAAGGGGGCTCGTGACGTCACGAGCGCGATCTAGTCTATACCACGGTAATCGGTAAGAGCACTCGGACGCCAAGCGGAACTTTATCTTCGCCAATTTTTGTTTAATTGACAAAAGAAAAAATACGTCTCTAATATTTTTTTTAAATCTATCTGGCGGATTTGCCACCCGCGATCACCCTTCCGAAGACTGGCCATAAATTAAATTAGTGAAAACACAATTCGTCCCTTTGCCAAGCTAGAGATGCAGACGTGTGCCAGTTTCTCACGAAGTTCTTTGTTCTTGATTTATCCAATAAAAGATCCTAAGTACATATTTAGATTACCCAAACAGCAAGTATGAAGTAGGATTCCGCATAAATCTTAAATGTCAGGAGAGTTTCCCAAGCGGGTGAAATGCCAGCCGGACCACAATGGCCGGCCATCTAAACCTTTCCAATTACTCCCTGTTGTAATAAAATTGAGCCAGATAGCAGACGCTACCGGCTAAGGTGTAGCCATGTCTTCTGCAGGTGGCTTGGTCTTATTGACCCCCGACCGAAGAAGGGTGTGACTGGTGTAAGTTTAAGCTGTAGTGGGTGCAGATTTTTTCTTTGGGCTCGATTACGATTTGAAAAAGTAAGTTCAGCCTTTGCCAATCTAAAGGTAGAGTTTAACAAGATTAATCTTCGATATAGCCAGATACTTTTCTGCAGCTTGTGCCTCTTGTTTAGTCGGTTGGATGGCTTAACACCAGCACGATTTGTAACGATGTAATAAATTACCCCTCCTAAATTAGCTCCTGTTAACGAGTATGTTTGCATCTGTGTGTTTGTTTGTACATCAACGACCGCATAATATGTATAAGGTTTTTAACAACTAAAAAAAGGTCAGTTTTTTAAAACTGCAAAATAATAACTAAGATTAATTGAGTGAGCACACTCTTATGGGGACGGGTGGAGAGATGAGAGGGGTTACATCACCGTTTACCGTTTCTTATTTGGAATGTCTTCACTGTTTATATAAGACTATTTATATATTCTATTTACTATAAGAAATACATAGGCAATTTGTATCTTCACCATATTTCATGAACTTTCTATTTTAAACTTCAATAAATTCAGCCATCCACACATTAATGCAATAAACCAGCCCAGGCGCTTTCTGTACATTTTAAAAAACAATATTAAGCATTAAAAATGCCTTCTACATTACCTAAGCTCTTATCTGTCCACATTACTCGTATCTAACGACTATCACCGACAAATTATTATGGAAATAATTGAAGTGTCTTATCAAAAACGTGTCAAACATTTGTCCTAGCGCCGAATAAAAAACATTACGGCAGTTAAACCGTTCACCAGCGCGCCTTATCTCAATTGCTTCCATTCCCTCCTGTCCACCGATTACCAGCCATAAATAACTCCAAAAATCAGATAAAAGACATTAACGCAAACTTGAGATAGTCTAGGAGTCCGTAAGCAGTTTTACAAAGGTTTTAAAACATTATTTTGTCATGTTAGAATACCCAACTGAAACTACAGAAGCAATTCACCTCGGTACGCTAGCTTCACTCGCTCGACTCGTGCATTGTTGATCATACTCTAACCTAATGTACTTTTTGTTTCCCATCTAATCTTTAATGTGACGAAAATCGTCGAAATTTCGTTATTCGTTTAATAGTTGTTTGGCCTAATGAAAGAATGGAAAAATCATGTCCCAAAAGTTTTATGTCGTTGTAATAAAATCATCTTAGCAATAATACTACTAAACGTTGTCATACAAAATTAGGCAATATTTAGTCAAACACAAACCGATATTAAATAAAAATAAATAAACCATGCAATCGGAATTGCACCTTCTTAAAATCAGCCCCCACCTCCCCTCACCATCTAAGATCTCTTAATTAGTAGGCATTAAATCTGTCATTTACGCCGTCTATAGAGCAAAATAAAGCTTTCCCTCTAAACTGCACGCTTAGACTACGTTTGGACGTCTGGACCACGCTTAGACGTTATCTTTAGTCCATTATATCTCTAATAGACGCTAGTTTATATCTAGAAGCCGCGGTTTGCGCGATGGAAGATTTAAACCTCACTTACGAAATTTGATCTATGATAATATTGATCCAGTTATTTTAAGTTATTGTCATCGTATATTAGCCGTAGGATGTTTATCTACTGCGAGACGTAAGTTTTCTCTGTAAATTTGAAGCATGGCTGGTTGGACACGGCCATCTTACGTCCACTGCTGGACACAGGCCTCCCCTACGGATCTCCAATAAGACCGGTTGGAAGCGGCCTTATGTAGGTAATAATCTGATTTCACGATTATCCTAAATCGTTAACTTTATTCAACAGGAAAACCCTTACAATAATTACTTGAAAAGCAATTTAGTTTTTTAGAACTCATACACTACCTACCTACGGATTTACTTAAATAACGCTTTTTGGGGAATAAAAACATCGCGAAGCAGACAGCATACGTCCGTGGACAATATGTAATATGTATGGTATGACAATGGTAGCTTATGTCCAGCAACTTGGTACCCGAAATGAGTCAGCGTGATGAATACCACCCAGTCACCTTTTTCGGGTAGGCCTATGTCTAACAGTGATTGTCCTACGAATAATAATGATAATCAGAGGTGTTGCGAACTTAACAAACGTAAACTTTACGTTTACGTTTAGGGTAGTAAGAAAGTGGGATATCTGGATAAGGCGATCTAGATTGATCGGTATTTGCCTTATAATAGTGTTTATTGACTTAAAAGCTTAGGTGATAAAGCTTTATTATGACGTGGTCAGGTAATGTCTTATTTGGTAAGAAAAATCAGCTAAGACCGAGTCGCCACGACACTATACTTAAAGAACATGATTAAAAATGCATTTCAATTCGATCTTGAAGTATCAGTCCGGCATCATCGTTAGATGATCGTGATTAGATCATCGGTCCACTTTGGTGCCATGCGCGGTTTTCATTCGAAAAATTGACGATCCTATTACACAACCATAAGTACAGCTATTTACAATCAACGCTTGTAAAAATCGCGAAAAGTTAAAAATAATTTGTTTACAATTTGTAAACTTTATGAAATACGTCCATTTATTAAAGCATACAAGACGTTCCCTTTAATAAATAGACAAACGCGTATCAAAATACTTATCTAAGTTGACATTTTGAGGTATCTTCATTCTAATAGAGCTATAACTTTAATAGGTGAAACCGCAGGGTGTTTCAAATGGATAAAAAACGTAATTTAAGAAAATATGAAAGCGATTGGATATTTTACAAGGTGTCCAATATCGTTATTAGGTGTATTCGAAGCTTAATAGGTGTTGTGTAAATTGTCAAAGAAGTTATTAAGGATAATGTAATGGCTATTGATGCAGTTACTAAGATATCTGGATAATTTTAAGTAACGTAGTAGTGGCTTCGGTTTAGTGAATCTTGTATGAAAGAAAAGAAAGACGACACTGAGAACACCCCCCCAATTTAATATTGACCCACACCTATGACTTATTTCAAATTAGTGTTTAGGTTACGTACTTAGAATGTGTAAGAACTGAGGTTATTAATCAGATAGCAATTACCTTCATACCGGTTAAAATTCTGCAGTCACATTTTCTTTTAAATATTTTTCTTTTTTGTATTTTGTATTAGTACCTACCAGATAATATTTATTTTTTATGTCCTCCTCCACCTATTTCCCTGATATATAAATATTTCAGGGTCTTTTTATAATTATTATTTCAATTGTTACTACAAACATTATATCTCAATGTTACAAATCATCAAGTTAAAATTTTTAGCCTGATTTTAATTTTATACATTTAGGTAGTTTTGTTATCTTAAATTGTCATAAAGTAAAATATGTCAGTAGTCCCAACTTCAAATATATTTTATAGAAATTTTTACATTTATACTTTAAGTATCAATCTTTGTCGTGAATCGTAAATATATATATATATATATATTTATATATATATATATATATATATATATATATATATATATATATATATATATATATATATATATATATATATATATATATATATATATATATTTATAAATAAAATTAGCTACAGAGTGTGTCAGTCATGAGAAATAATTATACGCGTGTATAATCGTCCTATGTGCATACTTATGGGTCGAAAGGCCCATACGTTGCACTTTCGGATGTTTAAGTTTTCTTTTATACCAGTTAATATTGGTAGGTGTACCTATGGTGGAGATTCATATAGATTAGGGTTATGTCCAGCAGAGGGCGTCTCGTGACTGATGGATGGATGGAAGTATACAATTCAAATAATCATAGACTAAACAAAACGATTGCAAAACCTTTAGAAAATCCTACAAAACCAAATAACTCGTAGTTAATAGTTAAGTATCTCGTTCCGACCGTCAGTTGAGAAACAACTAATTGGTCCAAATATCAGTTACATTCGCCGGCGATTTACATTTTAATTTGATTAATAGTTGGTGGAGACCGTGACTCACAGAATTAGTAGGTATTTTGCTGAACGTTATCGCGGTAATCTTGTTTTGTGATGAATGATTAATACTCTCAAGCGCAGCTCTCTATGAAATATTGGAATATTTCGAGAGATTATTACTGAGTGGACAGAAACACGCAATGTGAGTCAGGAGATGCAAATACCTATCCGAGTAAGTAATAATCATTATTTAATAGGAAAAAAATACAATCATTTTTAGAAAATAAATAAATATTTTTGGGACATCTTACACACGGCCTCTGACCCCAAACTAAGCAAAGCTTGTGATATGGCTGCCAGATACTGATATACTAAATAACACCCAGACACAAAGCAAACACTTATGTTTATCACATAAATATTTGCCCTGGGTGGGGATCGAACCCACGTCTCTTTGACCCAGAAGTTAGGGTCACTAACCACCGAGGCAGTCAACCTAGCTAAACTAACTAGCTACGTAAAACCAATTAGTCGTATTATTTTTAGAAAATAAAATAGGTAAGTACCTTATAGTTGCTACATACACCCTAGACAGCATATCTGCTTAACATCAGGCAGTATGTAGTCAAACAAAAACCTATAAATGAAATAAAACAAATACTCCTAATTTATAGTCTTTGTTGAAGTGTTTACGAGAAAACTACGCAATGGCTGTGGGTAGGGCACAAGGCACGGAGGTAAAACCGGCAGAGTCGAAAAAGTTGATCATGTTGATGTGAAGTCTCTCCTTTGAGGTTGTGCGTAAGTTACCAGTATTCCGGTACACCCACATTATCGTTAAAATTAAATAGGGAAATGCCTATGCCCAAAAATATTGCTCTCATTTCCTAAGGCGGGTTATCAGTAATTCATTTGAAATGGGCCGATCCAGAAGTGCTATTTACACGGGTTCGTATTATGAACGAGTGCCGTAAAGTTCGTAGCAATGAGCTGGCCTTTGCCTCCTGCTGCTATTCTGAGGGAGACCATCATTTGGACTAATGTTTCTGGGTATTCGTTCCTGTGCTGTTATTTTTAATTCTGCATTACTTTTTACATGGATGAATTTTAGACAAGCTTTATAAAAATCAAGCATTTTTCTATATCTCAGTCCTTAAAAAAAGTTAGTTTATCTTAGTGGTTACAATAATTATACCCAGTTACATAAACTAAATAAACCAATACTGGTTAAATTATATGTAAGCTTTCAGGCCGTGTTTCATCTGTTTTAAAATCATACCATACTGATTCTACAGCTTTTTAAAATATTTTTTTATTATTTATTCTCAATCTTTATCAACAATCAAATCCTAATCGTCCCATCTTAATAAGACACTAAGGTGATTTTCTTGGAGCTACAGTCCTAAAACATTGATTTGCAGTAAGTTGATTGATTTTGAAACATTGATTTTATATAAGTTGGTTAGATAAGATAAGATATTTATTTCCAATAAAATTTAAAATTAGGGTACAGAGCAGAGTTTCAAATCTTACAGTCTAAGTTTAAACATAACAAAAACTAGTTACATTATAATTTATATTGATTGCCGCTACAATGTGTGTTTAAACAGTTATGTAATTAAATTGACATACTCGTGATCTGTGAATTATCAGTGGCCCCAAACCCCCCTTGGTTTAGACGGGTTACAGATTTAAAGTTTTGCGCGACTTCGTGAAAAAAGAAATTATGGGTGGTAACAAATATTGCCGGTTACATAAACTTGGCGGGACCTAATAGATGCGCAGCGATGTTACAGTTATCTTTTTCGCGCATTTACAAGTTTAGTACGAAGAGGCTATTTTTTAAATTATAATAAACCGACACAGGTCTTGGGTATGTGATATACTTTAAATAACGTGTGTACTTACAAAAAAAAACTTCAGACCTGTAATGTAAATATAAATAATCGTATTAATCCATGGGCACACTATTCGCGTGCCCGGCGCCCGAAGCGCCCGCGCACTTTGAATAAAATTAATATGCCCTTAATCTGTGAAGCAAACGATGATAAATTCCATTCCTAGCAGTAATTTCTATTTATCTCGCAGTGTTCCGTGTACTAGTGATCAGTATTGTTGATCACTGTGATTCTGCAAATCGGTCTACACATACCACAGAAAAAAGAAAGAAGTATGAATTTTTCTCGTGGTCGCAATGATAATGCTTCAGAATTTTCAGTTATTTAAATTGTAGCTTTTGCCCGCGGCTTCGTCCGCGTAATATTTTGATTTTTGTGTTATCCCATAGGAACCTTTTAATATTCCGGGATAAAGTAGCTTATGTCACTTTCCGTCTTTCAAACTAGGTATGTCCATGCCAAAAAAATCATGTCAATCCGTTTGCTGCGTGAAATAGGAACAAACTTTCGGACACTTTCGGATTTATAATATTAGTTAGGATTAGTAAGAGAAGATATTCATAATGAAAATTAAGTCTGTCCGTGCCCGTGGTTCTGTTGCTGCGTGAAAAAGTATATCTATAACAAAACAACAAATATACTTTCTGATTTATAATATCTATTAATATCTGTTGATTGAAAATAATGTTTAGTTAATTAATTTTAGCATAAATAAGATGGATTATGAAAACATTTTTTGTTGAATAAAATATATTTTATTCATTAATTATTTCTGAAGTCTACAAGTATTCATCATCATCATTATCAGCCGTAAGCCTGCTGGACATAAGCCTCCCCTAGGATTTCCAATAAGCCCAGTTGCGGCCTGCAGTTCCTGCGATCTTATTATCATCGGTCCACCTGGTCGGTAGGCGTCCTACGCTGCGCTGTGTGTCCTATGCTACGCTGTGCGTGGTTTCCATCCGACAACGTTACTGCCCCATCGTACCTACTACAAGTATTACTAAGAAGCTAATAACCTAATAAGCATGTGTATTAAAAGGTGTGGGTATCGACGGTACCGCCGGTACTAGTTACTAGTAAATTGTTTCATATCCTCAAGCTTATTGGCATTCTCGTATTTAGAACACCTTGCTCTCATAACTTGAAAGTTTGTATTTATCTAAGAAATTACACGTTTCAGTATAAGGATAGAACTTCGATCACCTTTGGCAGGCGAAGTGGCAGGTCATAGTTAAGAGCCGAGTCCGTGACCAGAACCTACTGTATCTCCGGGAAATTAGTCTAGCGATTCTGAAGAACCATTTTCTTGAATATATTTGCATAGCCACCATTTATCTAAAGCATAGAGTGCGAGATAATCTGTAGAAGACTTGTAGAATATTGATGGAGACAGTAGTCGAGTTAGTGGCGGTTTTGATACATTCTGGATGTACCTATCTACTATATAGGTATGAAGCGTGATTGCAGTCCAAACTTTGTTCTCTCTTGTACTAGTTGTAGTCCATCTTTTTTTCTGTTTGCGAAAATAATACCTAAAATAAACTATCATTAACCAAAATAAAGCTACGCAGTAGGTAGGTATGTGTTTTATCAGCTATTTGTTTTTAGTGTAAATTGCATTTGATTATAATAGATCAGTCGTGTTTTCGTACACAAAATTTGACAATGTTTTTATCAGCTATTTGTTTTTAGTGTAAATTGCATTTGATTATAATAGATCAGTCGTGTTTTCGTACACAAAATTTGACAATGTTAGGTATTAGGTATTTTATTATTTTCAACTCAAGTTAATAAACTCTCTTTTTATCTCTTCGGTAGGTGCTTCGTGACAGTACTAAGGCTATATAAGTAGTAACTACTACTACTTATGTAGCCTTAGTAAATATAAATATTAGGGGGACATCATTTTACACACGGTCTCTGACTCCAAACAAAGCAAAGCTTATGATATGGCTTGCCAGATCCTGATAAACCTACTACATATATGTACATATTTTTAAATACATACTTATGATAATAATTTCTAGACACAGATCAAACATATATGTATATTGTATGCCACATAAATATCCGTCCCACGCCTCTTTAACCCAGAAGACAAGGGCACTAACTATTAGATCACTGAGGCAGTCGAACTTAAATATGTACTCTCTTAGCATTTCGTTTCATGTAATCCACTAGCCTACTAAATCTGCAAGTAACTAAGTCACTGATACCATGTTTACTGTGCTGTCAAACCGATACGGATTCCATCATGCTTCGAGAATACCAGATTGAAATCTTTGTTAAGCATTTACGACTAACGTTGGCTGTAACCAAAGATTACACTGATAGATTCCAAAATTAAACAAATCAAAAATTACGTCATGTAGTTCGTGTGAATTACGTCAATATTCAGGGTGTATTTACACCGATGCTTACACACGGTCTCTAACCCAAAACTAAGCAACGCCTTGAATATGGCTACCAGACACTACAATACATATTTTTAAATAGGTAAATACTTATATAGATATGTAGTAACATCCAGACACAAAGCAAACACCTACGTTCATCACAAAAATGCTTGCCCTGGGTCTGGGTGGGAATCGAACCCACCCTTTGTGAATGTCTGATGAAAAAGTCTTTTTACGATTTCAGTGTATCCACTTGGTACCTACTTGGTGGGCGGGAGTTTTCCGCAAGTCCTTACAGTGTACCTATAGTGAAAGTTGTCTGGATCTAGAATCTAGAGAGTCTAGAGATACAATAATATGATACTGTACTGTACTGTATCAGCTTTTTAGTACTCCACTGCAGGACGTAGGCCTACCTACGAAAGGTGATTCGGCCATATCCACCACGCTGGCCCAGTGCGGGTTGGTGGATTCTTCTTCGTCGAATTTCTTCTTCGGACATATGCAGGTTGCCTCACTATGTTTTCCTTCACCGAAAACCCAGTGGTGTGAAACTCCGTACATAAATTCCAATGAACTCATTGGTCTAGGACCGGGATTTAAACCCACGACCTCACGATTGTAAGGCGGGTGTCACTATCTATAAACCACCACGGCTTATTACAATAATATGATTATGTAACATAAAGTTGACTTATTTTATCTGTTAAAAAAAATTATAATGCACATAAGTGCAATATTTCTGTTTCTTAAATTCACTACTCATAATACCTATTATAACTATGGCAACAGTCCGCTATTAATTAAATGGTGGTAGCAATAAGATTCAAGCTTTAAACATTGTTGAACAAACTCAATTAAAGTAAACACAACCACTTACCATAAGCCGGTAATAACTTCTGCTTGTGATTTGATTGACTGTAGGTTTTGCTTGTCAGGATTACGCTTATGGCCGGTAGGGTTCATCTCTTTTGCGCAACATTGTTGCAACCTGCGTACATAAATAAATCATATTACGAAAGGCGTAAGGTATAATTTAGAATAAAACCCGTCAATTGCTTATCTGTTTCATGGTAAATTATCTATCACCATTACTATTAGGGCAGTCTCACATTGCTAAGTACATAATATTATGTTCAATTAACTCAAGTGATGGTCTAAATTTAAATATCAATAAATTAAAATCGAGTAATCGCAGTAAGATGGTAAAATTAGATTTTAAATTATACTAGTAATAATGATCTAAAAACATAAAAAAGGAATGGCAAACCAAGACGCGGTGTAAAAGATGGGACGTAGTTCTATCAACTAAAACAAAGTCTACCTTTATATGTAAGTAGCTAGATATCTACTAGTTGTTCTCTAAAGATCTCACAACACATCTATTTAACTGAATATTCAAAAGCCTATATATCGACTCTCTCTTGACTTAAACAAAAGTGTTGTTTATACTTGCAAATCTTGTTAGGATTTTGCTAAAATTATCGAAATCAGCAGATAAATAATGCCACAGCAAGTATCCCCCCTTTTTGAGCGAAATTAACCCGCTATCAAAAATCTGTTAATATATAGAACCCGTGTACCAAGTTTTATCTAAATAAATTATTTAGAGTAAGTATAAAATGAATGGTTTAGTAACCAATTAGATATAAATAATCTGTTTTCTCGGTAACAATCAAGGGCCTCGTTAGAAAGCTGTAAAACACAAAATTAAGCCATTTCTGATCTCGCCAGAATTATAGTAATACAAGAAACCAAGGTAGCTTTAGGTCAGCAGTTCTCAAAAGTAAATGTTACATGTCTGAAAGGATGTTTTATGTAGGTTGTAGGTAAACTTATGTTGAGTAGGTAATGAAATATTGGGTCGTGTTCCCGATAACATTTTAATAGTAAAAATATCTTTCATATAGTTTGCAATGTATCAATTTTAGTCTGTTAGACCCTATTTTCAAAGTAAGGTCGTTAATTTTCGAGAATAATAACGCTACGCACTTAATATTACATCAAATTAAGATTTAATGCAAACCTTTACCTGATTCCAACACTCAAACTCAACATTTTTCTATTTATGTAATTGTGAGTAAGAACTCTCTTGATTTTGAACAAATTTTTTATAACTCTACCTTTTTTTTTATAAATTCCAACTTAGTAAGTAAGTACGTTCGTATAGGCCGGAGGCTAGCCTTGGTGTCACATCTAGTCAAACTACTCTACGAGCGCAATTTCCAATTTATTATCCCAATTTTAGCCGCTCAAAAGGGTATAACCACAAGGTTGAGGATCGGCGGTTTAAACCATTTCGTTGCGTGTACCTGTAATAACAATAACGGTGTACCATTACACTGTAAGCTCTTTATAATTACCCTGCCAATGTTGGAAAAACAACTTCAATTATAAGATTCAATTGGTGCGTGCCTTAGATACCAACAAATAGAGAGATACAAGTATGCTTTAGTTTCACACTAAGCTTTGTAAATAAGTTGTTAAGTATAGAACTGAAAATATTAACGATCTAGAATGTATAAATAATATTTCAAATAATCTATTTTCTTTTTCAAATAAGTAAAGATGATTCTAGAAACTACCCAAACAAAGAAACAAAATCAGCGCCCTTTCTGTTTGTAATATATACTTAGATAGTAAATAAATGTGTAATTACTATATTTGCAAGTCCATATTTGTGAAAAAATAACCATAAACCCCATAAAAGCTTAATCAAAAATAAAACCCGCCCCTAATTATTGTCTCCGTTGCAAATATTCCCCGTTCCCAAAATGATGGCAACATCAACGCATTGAATGTTAATAATGGCCAAGTTGGCCAACCATTGCAACAGCTGGAGCTGGGCAAAAATATTTTTCGTGCCAAACCTTTTTTTGCTTATCACCACGATACTAAGTACACTAACATACCTACTCGTACTAACCGATAAGATACTTTCATTTCATCCATTCAGTGTGGGAATGCTGATGATGCTGGGCTTGCCACCAATTGACTGTAGACTTGATTTGGATTATCTTCAGATTATCAATAATCCAATTGCTTTTGTGTAGTATGTAGTAGCTGTAGTTTTTTGTTGTACTTTATCTATTTGGTCTAAAGAGAGAAGTTTTTGGGTTTTTGTTCTTGTTTTCATAACGCGTAGAATTTATAAATACGCTTAGGTACTCTATAGATATTTGCTCTAGGGCACATGTTATTCTAAATTAGTCGGCTGTTAACTAGCAAGAGCCTGACACTACGTAATATAGGGGCTTAGAGAAAGAAATGTCGTCGCGGCAAAGCTGTAATGAAAAATAAAATAGAAATTAGCAGTATGAACAAGTGGTGCTTGTATTAATAATTAAAGATTGTAATCACTGTACATTTTTTCTAAGATATAACGGGTTATAATATGTGAAACTGGAAGAGATGCATCATATTTGATGTCGATTTAGGCCGAATATTTTTTGACAAAAACGCAATACAAAATCGTAACAACAGACTTCAACTAACGTGCCTCTTGCCTAACTAGCCGAGCCGTGGCATACAACGTAAACAAAAAAAAATATTGTCTTTAAAGTCGACAATAATTTTAAGCGATAACGTCATAATTATGCGCACAAGCCGAACGATTGAGTCGATCGTGCCTCTCTATCACATGTTCCGCGCTCTTGCTTGCACGCTCGGCTCAGGCGATACGTGACAATGAGTCACGTTTTATTGTGCGTGCAGCCGGCGTTCATCGATTTATTATCTATTTATCGCGTCAAAAATATTTTTGGAATTGGCCAGAAGCCTACTGATAAATACCAACATAATAAAAGCAAATAGTAATGTTGTATAAGCAATTGGTGTCATTATTTTTTACATTAAATATGAAAAAAATAACTATCAAATTAATGCTTAACTGTATTAGATTTTTTGTTTGTCAGCGCCACCTAGATCCATATGTGTAACTGCACTTATGTTTATAGTAGGTAAAGCAAAAGTAGCAAAGTAGACCGTATTAGACTGCTTACCTACATCGATCAGGTATAGCGTAAATCCCCTACCAAAACAGATTCTACTGATAATTCAACAGTAGTTATGCTTCTATTTCGGATGCCTTGAATTTTAATGCAACTTAGTTTCAACAACCTGCATTAAGAAATAAACTTCGCATTACAGAAATATACGCCACTATCATCAGCATTAAATAGGTGACAGTGCCTTGAGCAAGGATAGAAAATAACATAATTTTATATGTTAGGGATGGGCTTTTCCGGCAAAATCTAACTTGATGAATTCCTAATTTTTGTGAATACAACATTTCTTCCTCAATAAATATTAAAAATTTTAGTCTGCTTTAAGATTACAAAAACAAATTACTTAACACAAAAAACGTAACAATTATTAAAAAAAAAACATTAAGTTATAATTTCACAAATTAACATAATCATAATTTAATCGCGTTTTTTGATTAGTTTTTTCCAAGTTAAAATTCAAATAAAATAGCAAATATGGCTTGGCAAGGACATTAACAAATATTGCAATTAAATTTTCTAAGAATCCGCTGTCCTAGCACAAATAGGTAAGCCGTAGGCATGTAATAATTTATTTATTTTTAAATATAAATATATATTATGGGATTAAGATTCTATAATTTTTGTGTTACGGTTGTATTACTTTATCTATACTTAATACAATTTTCATGAAAAAGTATACCCAATATGTTTGTCGTATTTTGTAACAATTTTACCGCATTTGTCAAATTCAACTAAAAACTTATCCGACAGATCCGACCAAAATGTATTCGGCAAATTCACTACACCTCTCACTTCTAGTTACAAATTACAACGAACACCAGTAGCGATACATATCACCTGTTTACCATAACCTCATTTAAATACCAATTTATGTAATGGCTATCATAAATGAGCATCTTTTCGGCGGACTTCAATCAGTAATGGCTAAGTAGAGCGAGACATTTAATCACTTAATATAGGTCTATTATAATTTTCTAGATAGGAGTAGGCAAAGACAGGGTAACGTTTATCTACCAATGACTTTAGTTATTAGAAAGATAAGCGGGACGTGCTGATTTTTAACAAGAACATGAAGCTCTTTCTGTTAGATCTACCCATAAGTGAAAACATGTGTTTATGGGATATATGATTATTTAATAAAATACCAGTTAACTACCCCATATTATTAATCAATATTGTACAAATCAGTGAACCTTTCAACTCTACAATTGCAACTCAGAACATTTTTTCCTATTTTCATATCAGCAACATTGTAAGTAAAGATTTTAAATGGTTTTCTTAAAATATTTGTTCGAAATAGTTATAGCAGATGCAGCCAGACCTAATAATTTAATTGCTTTACTTTCGGTTCGTAATTGTGGTTACCTAGGTAGAAAATTGGTTTCCGTGGAACTGAACAAGGGTGGGCTTGAATTCCGGCATAGTCTGGATGACATTTGAAACTATACCTACCAGAAACGAAATGGGTGGTCTAACACCATTTTAATATTACAATGGAGATTCTCACATTGTTAGCGACTTGAAGGGAAAACTTAGTTGAAATGAATTTCAATGTATCCGTTTCAAATAGCTGTAAATATTGAAACTTCATTGA
The DNA here is from genome assembly GCA_949316475.1 of Hypomecis punctinalis. NCBI lineage: Eukaryota > Metazoa > Arthropoda > Insecta > Lepidoptera > Geometridae > Hypomecis > Hypomecis punctinalis. The sequence goes on along the minus strand of OX438801.1, from coordinate 22,135,667 downwards.
AGCTATCTTTTGAAATATGAGTATGTATTGAGCAATTCAAATATCAGAATCATGAAGTATTTTTTCCCACTTCATAAAATAAAAGTCTTACAGTCACAGGCTTTACTGTTCACCTAGCTTGTTAAGTTACGATAACAAAAGGCATGATGACTTGGTAAAAAAATTAATAATATAAAAAGTAAGTAAGTTCGTATAGGCCAGGTGGCTAGCCCTGGTGTCAGAGTTTTTAGGCCGCCTGAAGGCCTCTGACATGGCTAAACGGTTAAAACAACCGTTAATAATATAATTAGTCCTTAAGTTAATTATCAAAAATCAAGGTCTGACATCCGACTCTGTCATCGCCATTAAAATCACGGCCAAGATGAGGTTGCACGAAAACGTTTCGCACGCGGTCGTCGCAGTTTCACGGCACACCAGGTCCTTCACATACTTCGCCGACAACGAGGAAGACGCCATCAGCCGCTTTGTGCGGCGTGCGACGACTGCGTCTCCTATGGTCATCGTAGACTATAATTTAAAGATGGCCATTAAAGACCGAAACGCGGGGGTGATGGAGGCTCTACGCGATATTAGTAGTAATTTGGAAAATTATATTTAAAATCAATGTAGTTTAAAATCGTATTTTAAATTTTTTATTAGATTTAGAGTCCTCTTGTAAAGCCTTTAGTTATGAGAAATTTTGTTCAAATCTTTTTTTAAAATGTATATCTTAAAAAGCACAGACCCTGGAGTCTGTGGAGTTTTATAAGTAAATAAAAAAAAATATCATAAATTATCGGACACGTATTTTGTATTTTTTTCTTTTCTCAATAAAACAACAAATGACAAAAATAAACCTTGTCAAAGTTTGGGAGTGGGAGTCATGACGTCACCTCTCTAACAGAAGTCTATACTTTTGTATGGCACTTGTGACGTCCCTCGGTACTTTGACGGGCTATATCTTCATCAATTTTTGTTAAATTGACTAAAGAAAAAATACGTGTCTAATATTTTTTTATAGTCTATCTGATAGACTAATTTTAATCTTTTTAAATATTTTTTTAGTCATCATGGCTATTATTTGATAAAAATAAAGAAGTTCGTAAATGCTATGTGGCTAGCCCTGGGTGCCTGAAGACTTCTGATATGGTTAGAAAATTGAAACATTCGCAACCGACAACTTAACGTGTCATACGAGCCACAGCAGCGTTCAATTATAAATGCCACCCGCGGTCACCCATCTAAAGACTGACTTCGGTGATCTGGGGCCCTTTTGATGAATCATTAGAACAGTTGAATCAACGTGTACGGTGACGTGACCGAGTAAGAGCAGGAGCGAGTATTGAAAATCTATGCTTGTGCGAACGAGAGAGTACCTTTTTTTATTTATTCAAAAACTTAAAACAAAGTGATTAAAATATTGTCTAAAAGCCAAGATTTGGTGTGTCTTGACAATAGGGTCAATAAGTTCTCATCATTATATAATCTCACACAATGTCGTAATTTTTAACATTTCTAAACAAATCCATCAAGCAAAAAGACTAAAATATTAAAAGTGCGGTGCGCGCGTCCACTCATAATAGCTACAGTATGCGATCCTCTGCGAACGTTAGAAATGATTCTAAAGTTTCTAAATACTAGAAACGATACTAACGTTTTAAAAATTGTGCTCCTAACTTAACGAGCTTTTACCTAACTAAATGACACCGAGTGAGCTCGCGCAAAAAGCTAGTATGACAGATAAGCGTGTACCATTTACCTCAGTTGTTGTACGCCCCAAGGCGGGAACAGGCTGTATTTACATTCGACTTGGCTCTATAATTCAGGTATTTACCATCTAACTATTAGCCAGGACGTGGTTTAGCTAAAACATCTTACCTATATGACATTTGCGCTGCAGAAAAATTGGTATTTTATCATTATTACACTCACACACTCAACCACACCACACACTTTCATTCACATCCATAGCAAAATTTATTAGTTATTTCAAAAATTTTAATTGGCATTGTATTTTTTTGATTACTATTTTTTTCTTTGATTGTATTATTATGATTTAGTTCCTACTGTTATCTGGCGGAGGGCATTGCTATTCCAAAACACAGGTTAATTCCTTAGCTTGGATGGCAATGTTTCTCAACTTGCTAAATTGCTGTGTATTTCATGACTAGTGTTAATATTATTGATAAGAAACGTTTGTTAAAGCCAATAAATTTCATTTTCATTTTTATTTTTCATTTTCATTAATGTGATTATATGAGAAAAAAATATTTCAACACATCAGATTTAAAGATCGCTAATTTAGATAAACAGTAAATAAAGAGTTCGATATAAATGGACACAAATTGATAATCTTTTCCATGGCTCACTAATGTATTTACTAATTCTTTTAAGTTTAATTCTACGTGACCTAAATAATTATAAATAAAAAAACTGCGAGTACAGACATTCATCTAGAAAACAGAACACAAAAAGAGATAAAACCGGTTTCCAAGCCATTCATCCAGCCTTCAGACCCATTAATCAGTATGAACCGATTTAATTACCAGTGTTTTGACGTTGACAACTAAATTGTGACCAATTTATAGCCCTGTCAACAATCTAATGATGTATTTCTAATTGTTTAATTATAGAACAGCTTTTATAACTGGCGTTTGAAATGCTTGGATGTTTGGTTGATATTTTATGTTTATTGCCGCAATTCGAGCTACTAAAATAACTTAAAATCTGGTCGAGAAATTAGTCGTTGAAAATGTCGTTGGTTGTTAATCGATTTCAAAAGAGGTTTTATCCACGTTTGCGTTCGTTTCATTATATATATGATGTAGTATTTTTTTTAATAATAGGTAGGTATTCAATCTAAGGTTTATTACCAAGAAATCAAACTTTTATTGCATTGACTACCTATAGAGTAACCTGTAGAGAAATAAAATGAATTGTAGAATGATTTTTCAATGACATTTCCAAACAGTTTCATAAGCCGGTATACTCGTATGTCGGTGTAAATACATAACAGAAGACAAGTTCTACAAGAGCGTCCTTATCACCTTTGGCGATTTCTACCAAGCATGGCCTATGAACGGATTGCACATTACACGAAAAACAGTAATACGAGTCGGTAGGTCGGTATAGTGAAATAAATAATATTACCACTACATAGTATAAAACAAACTCGCTTCTCTGTTTGTCTGTCCCTATGCATGCTTATATCTTTAAAACTATTCAACAGATTTTGATGCGGTTTTTTTATAGAGAGAGTTATTCGAGAGGAAGGTTTAGATTATGTATAATACACCTATGCGAAGCCAGGGCGGGTTGCTAGTAGAAAATAACCAGGAGAAATTCAAACAAATTTTCTGACAGCTGCAATGGGATAGGAGAAAATAAATGAAAACTATAAATTCTTGTTACCACTGTGTAATTATTTTTTAACTGCCTGGTAACCTATAATGAACTGTTTGTTAGCTTTTACAATTTCACTATTCATAAATAACTAGCTAAAAATAATAAACCTGCATAATAAGGATTGAAAAGAATTTCCATTCTGAAACAACATATCTCGACTAAGTATACCTATCGTATGCAGGGTTATCCAGAACTAATGTACTAAGCCGAAAGGAGGTGATTTAGACAATCATTAAGTACAGACAACCTTAACTATGGAGCCAACCCGGAATTCAAGAAAATAAATCATCTACTTCAAACATTTTGTCGTTTATGAGTTGCAATTTTGTATACATGTAACAACTGATTTTTATACTCGAATTTTGCATTGGCCCCACAGTAAAAGTTGTCCATAATGGTGGCCTTAATAACTCCTTTTCAGCTTAGTATAGAACAAGCAGATAACCCTGTATAGTAATAGTTACAGTATATACAGTAAATCGTCTAACATACTTTTTTAAAGCCTGTACTGTACCAGCCTTTTTAGTAGTCCACTGTAGGACGTAGGCCTACCCACGAAGGGTCATTGGGCCATATCCACCACGCTGGCTCAGTGGGGGTTGGTGGATTCACTTACGCCATGGAATTTCTTCTTTAGACATGTGCAGGTTGCCTCACGATGTTTTCCTTCACCGAAAAGCCAGTGGTGTGTAATTCCAAGGAATTCATTGGTTTTGGACCGGGTTTGAACCCACGACCTCACGATTGTAAGGCGGGTGCCGACCACCACGGCTTTTTTAAAAGCCTATAAAAACTAATAAGTCAAACAAAACAGCTTATTTCTTTATTACAGTAAAATTAAATTTACTTTACGATATTCTAATTGCATTCAAATAAAATTACTTACACTTGTTTGTTATGGTCGTAAATGTCTTGCAAACTGTCTAATTTTACTTTTGTAATATTCATAAATTAATGAAAATTGTCTAGCGTTTAATTTATAGAAATCTCATTACTGAACAAATCGCCTTTCAGCTCTGCGATTATATTGAAATGAGGATGTAATAAGGTGCGCATCTGATTGGTGAATGAGCAGCTAAATATTCTGATCCTCTAAAATTACACACTCTACATATTCGTAAAAGGCATTAGATAAAATTAAAATTGTACAGTTAGAAAAGCCATGGCAAATCGAAAGCAAAATACAATAATATCGATTTCAGTCGAAACCGTTTTGAAACATAATATTAATTTTCAAACGATTGATTACATTGTTAATTAACAATAGGTAAATAGTAATTTCTGACTTTAATTTTTTGACAAACCTTTGTAACCGAAACACTTCAGTATCAACCCACAGATAGAAGCTGGCAAATTTAAAAAAAAACGAATCGGTTCATAATTATATCGAAGTTGCAACAATAAGTAAAAACAGCAAAAAAGTTCTACGTATAGGTACTTAGTGGATTTATCAGTAGTTTAAGCATCTAACCTAAGCTTATTATAGCCTGTGAACTTGTAGAGATACCTTATATTTTGACGATAGTAAACATTTTGGTGATATTATTACATAGGTACTTTTAGTAGGCAACGCTTTTGCATCGGCTGATTTTTACCATAGTTTTTGGTTTGATACCCTTCTGTACATAAACTGCCTTTTTTAAGCATATGAAAAGTTAATACTACCAATCATTGCTGACAAAACCAGTTTTTTTTAAATTCATCACGATATATTTCAGCTGGAAATTGCAAAACACTAAGAAATTTGAATTTTGCGCGTTGACCAAGGGCAACCGTCCAAAGCAATTTTATCTAAAACACTCGTGCAGGAACTGTTCTACCAATTACGGGATTTTGATGAGCATTTAAACAACTTATCGCAAATTAACAAGGAATTACGTAGACGGTCGTTCCGAGGGACATCAGAAGCGCCGCGACATTAGCTACGTCATTGTTAGGCGGGTTTTAATCGCTCCTAAAGATTTATGCGCAAACTGCGTATGCGCAACGACTTGGATTACAAAAAGACAGAAGGGTGACTTTTGACAAGCTGTTACAAACAATACATGTGCATAGACTTAAACGCTATTGCTTTTGAAATTAGTGTAATGTGAAAACGTCTATTCCCGAATTTACAATAAAATTAATCAGTGAATTGCATTGCGACAAAATTATCTGTCCCTTAACAGATAATTTTGTCACAAATTCTATTAAGAGAGATAAAGTTTAGCAGCTATCTCGCTCACACATTCGTCATTTTCCTTATATATGTAGGTATAATAATATTTCGGTAGATCATAAACTGTCTTGTTATCTTCTTTAGATATTATTCAAGATTCAGCTGTTCAGTCTAATATTTAGTAGTTCATCCTTGTCTAGTTTACTGACCGTTGGTCGCGAACTACTAACAATAATTTTATTGTTAGTAGTTATCCTTCTGGGCGTGTTTAGTGCGTCGGCGTTGAGTTAGGGCTCGCCAGCGGCGCTCGTCGCCTATGATTAACAACGAGCTTCCCGGTCGGCTTTGGTCCTCAGGTGGTCTACTACGCTCAATCTGAGCGTCCTACCTTGTTAGGCTTTCACCTCAGTAATTTTTTCAACAACAAAAGCCATAGTTTGACCGACTAACCACCGGAGGAGGTACTCAATTCGACGCGTATACGTATATATAATGCTTTTTTTATTGAAAATAATATACTTCGAAATTGGTCCCATTTAAATTTTATCGAAATCGGCTAAGCCATTTTTGATAAATCAACAATAATGTGAAAAATGCTACATCGATCCGTGCGAAATATTCGCGAATTCTGTACACGGGTGAAGTCGGTCATGTTATTTTATGCAAAAAATAATTATTCTATCTACACAAGCCACAAACTTTTTCAAATAATAAAAGCCTCAAAACACAAAAAGCACAAGGTGGTATAGGCCTTTTCATTCAAACTTCTTCGTGGCTGTGATGTTGGCTACAACCTACAAGCTGCGGATAGGTAATCCAATTCTGACTGAAGCTCATTTAAAACCTGCGCGTTAATTGGGTTATATAGTGATACGATTTGTGGCCCAGACTTGGCATATTATTTTTTTATTTATTCTTGTGCACGTATTTAGGATGTTTTATTTCTATTTATACGTTGGTTTTAGCCCAAAAAAATACAAATTCGTTACAAATATGGCTAAAGCCCATTTTGACCACAGATAGAGTAGTGCAAGCTTATTTGGATACTTCTCTATCAAAGATAAGAATGGACAAAGAAGGAGTGCACAAATATCCTTATTCTTCTTTGAACGTTTCGAAAATTCAATCTAATATTTTTTTACAAAATTAGAAGTCGAATTGCGGCATCATCCTAAGTTAAAATAAATGTGTGAGAAACATTAGATCAAATACTTTGTAATATATATATATATATATATATGGATAAAAATTATCTTAGTCATAAACCAGATTAAGCCAGAGAACATATTTCAGTCGATTAGCGCATACAATTTGTTTAGCCAGTCCGGAGCCTGATCACGAGTTTCCTCTCATTCCTCTCAATAAATCCTCCAAATCCGCTCACCTGGCGTCGAGGCACGCGGACGCGATAGGAAGCGCAGGGGCGAAGCTAGGTGGCCTCGAGTGCCAGGGCCACGTAATTAATCACAGCTGAACAAGAAATGCTTTAAAAGAAGGATTTCCTTTAACTTTGAACGCCAAAATAAAAAGAAGGGTATTGAGTTGAGTAGTCAATAGTCATTTTTAGTAGCAATGTGCGAGAAGAACAAAGTTAAATTGAGGCATCATCATAATCCTGTGTGATATAAGATATGTGTGACTTTTGAACCAATATTTTGGAAAAAAAAAAAGATCAAATATTACCTTGACCACAGCTAATAATATAGCTATAATGTATGGCAGTCGATTATCAGCGTAGTATTTGCTCAGTTTCTTCCCAAAAAGAAAACGATCGAAGCATGCGAATGCTATATGAAGCGCAGAGGCAGAGTTAGGCGGCCTTGGACCTGAGGCCCAAGGCGCAAGCGCAAGCGCCGAAATTTGTTGGGTTTGCCGCCCCGAAACAAAAAAGTTGTTTACTTTTTTAATAGGTAACTACGGGAAAGTTAAGAAATAAACCCCAGAGGTAGGTACTTTTAAAAATGCAAATACCGTAATGTAAAACCGTAATAAAGTGTTTTTTTTTAAATTGCTTATTCTTAAACGTCCTACGCAAACAAGATAGCTAGGCTGTTATAAGTTTAGCGTATATACTGTATTTTTTTATTAGTCTATCTATAGTATAGCTCTCAAATAAAAAATGTCAAGATAGTTCTTACCTATGTGTATTCTCATTATTTCTCATAATACTTATGCGTCGTTTACTTTCAATTATTTTCATTTCACACATGTTCTTCGAATAAGGATAAGATATTTTTATTGTAGGTAAAGCCGAGTGTGTCCTCAGCAAATCGTTTCGATCTTGTTGAAAGTTTTTTTCTTGAACAGCATTTTTCTCAATTAAGATATGAAAAGGGCCTCAAAACACGGATTCCACTGTCGTCCTCATTTCGCCCCGCCACTGAGGAAGTGTAGGCTAAATATTCAATGTAAATCCGCCGCCCACTGGCGGCCGGCCCTGTCGCCGCCCGCCGCATATCGATGCATTTTTAGCACTTGTTTACGACGCCCGCGCCGGTCAGGAATTATACGACAGATTGTGTACCAGCTGAATTGACTTTACCATTGTTTGGTGCGGGTACAGTTAGGATTGCTGGCCCTCGAGAATTTACCAAAATACTCGTATATGTTGAATGAATTAATAAACACTTTATTGTTAACACAAAATACACAGAAAGGAAAAAAGCAACTTAAAACTAGTGCATCAAAGGGCGGCTTTATTGCTTACAACAATCTCTTCCAGGTATTATTATGTTGTAAGTTACAGTAAACTGTTGTCGAAGTTTTTAAGCCGCTTGAAGGGCTTTGACATGGCTGAACGGTTAAAAAAACGGGGACATGCAATTTAACGTGTGATCCGAGCCACGGTAATGCTCAGTTGTGAATGCCACCAGCGATCCCCCATCCGAAGACTGCCCGTGCCGAACGTGACTTAATTTTGGTAATCGCTGACAACCATCTTGTCAAACTACGCAAAGTCACTGTTGGAAGCGTGATTTTTAGATTTTTTGTGTAAATAGATAGTAAGTCCGATTAATTAGCGACGTAAAAAGCGTTCTCTCTATCGAATGCTTAAAGTGAAAAAGAAACAGAACTATGCTATTTAGCTAATATAGTTACGATGGCGCCTCTATAATCGGGCTTATTATCAATTTTGGTTATGTATACTTATTTTACGACAGATTGTGAACCAGCTGAATACGTGACTTGACCATTGTTCAGTGCGGGTTCAGTTAGGATTGCTGGCCCGCGAGGAATTTCCAAAATATATGTTGGAGTTATTGTTCGAAGCGAGTTATTTGGAAATTATTTGTTTTATAACTGTAAATTTTATCTTCGCTAATTTATTTTAATATCCAAAAAAATAGTAATATTTCAACAAAATTAGTATGTCCTAAAAATATATCAACTCGTAACTAAGATTTTACAGCGTATATCCGCTTCTATCAAACATAATACGTAATTAAAAATAATCGACCAAGTGCGAATCAGACTCGCGCACTAAGGGTTCCGTACGGTAAGCCTCATTTAATATATTTTATTTTAATTATTTCTTTTTGAAGGTATACAACTTAATATACTGTGAATATTTCAAGTATATATCACGGTTATTAATATCAAGAAAAACTGCTAAAAATCAGGTTTGTTGTATGGGAGCCCCCTTAGATATTTATTATTTTCTGTTTTACCCTAACAACACACATACCCACGTATATATAAGTATAGGGTTTGGTAGAAGGTATTTACGTAATACTTTTTTGGAATATAACGCAAAAACCAATTTCATAAAATTGGTTCCACAAACAGGCTCCTGGACGAAATCAGGTATTTGCTACAATATTCTTCTATATACGCTACATATTCCTGGGCTTATTCGTTTTTTCAGAACTACTGAACCAAAGTACCTACTTAAATTCTTATATTTTTGTTATACCATCTCGGAACATCTTTTGAAAATTATAAAAATAAACTCATGCTCATCACGAATAAATCGGGTAAAGTCGGAACCAAAAAAAATACAGATAGAAAAGACATAATACAAACGAATTTAGATCCTTCTTATTTTTAGAAGGCACTAAAATTAAAGAATTGGGGGTTGGCTTAAAGTCGATACCTATATATGTGATAAAAAAAAACGTTTTTTACTACAGCTTTACAGACTGACAATAATAAAACATCTTTTCAATAGAGTTTATTATTTATTTTGACTAACCCCTAAAAATAAAACATGCCGTATATTTTATTTTTATATCAATTTATTCAATGTTTTATGATATAATGTGTCTCGCAGAGAATTTTACGACCCGTTCTAATTTCATTTGGATTCAGTGCTGGGTGGCCAAACGGACTCTCAAAAGCATTTAATTTGCTATATTTTATGTGCTCTCCCACGCAAATATTATAATGGTTAGCTTATTCTATCTCTATGATTAAGTTGCAATAATTACGTCGTCTGTTGCTAAAACGTATGTCTCAAACATTTAAAACTTTAGAACATAGTCATCATCATCAATATCAGCTGTAGGACGTCCACTGCTGGACATAAGCCTCCCCTATGGATTCCCAATAAGCCCGGTTTGAAGCGGCCTGCATCCAGCGCGTTCCTGCGGTCTTAATAATATCGTCGGTCCACCTGGTCGGTGGACGTCCTATGCTGCGCTTGCCGGTGCGTGGTCTCCATTCGAGAACTTTACTGTCCCATCGGCCATCAGTTCTCCGAGCTATTTATCCTGCCAATTGTCATTTCAACTTACTAATCCGTAGAACATAGTAACTGACTTATACATCTTTTGAAAACAGAAAAAGATCTACATATTTATCATCTACATAAATTTGTTGTTTTTTTTTGTTCTGTTGTTACGTGATTTCTCTGTCATTTGTTAGTTGCTTGTGAGCTAATACGCAAGTTTTTTTTTTCAATCTGTAGAGGATTACATTAGTAGACGATCCAATATTTTTTATATTACTTGAAAAAGTAAAACAATTTCAAAAAATCTGCTACGTTTTTGTCAAAAAATTGTTACTTATAAATATTAGCCATGAAACATCCGCTGCAGGAATTTGACTTACCTATTCCATAGGTTTTGAATAATGACCGGTTGGAAGCGGTTTTTAGTTTCAGTGTATAATCTATCAACGTTATAGGTGGATATATCCACATTTTAGCTAACCAAGAAACTTTTATAAGCTTAAAAGGTCTAAAAGATTGTTGATTTTTGTAATTAATTATGGTGTACACGATAAATAGATTGGGTATATCTCATTGGCTATAGGGAGGCCTTAGTCCAGCTGTGGGACAAAGCAGGCTGAAAATAATATTAATATCTCATTGGAATTTCGTAGAAAAGACTGATGCTCGGCAGTGGTCATGCTACAGTTGAGAGGATGTTATATTGGCGTTATCTATCATATTATTATAACGAGCATCAGATGGCAGATCAAGGCAGTAACTCAAGTTTGATGCGTTTGATTCGCATCGTTCGTGTCTCTCCACTTGCGTGACTTGAGCACGCCATATTGTTTCATTGCAACACTGTAGGTAGGGTTACCAACTTTTAATTAACTGTTCGTTTATTTTTATTTTATTAAATTCCAATGATTGCTGCAAAGTATGACAAGTCAGTTGATAACTAGTAGGTACGAATTAGTTATAGGCTGTCTAAGAATTTTATAGATTCACGTGTGTATTTTACTCTACTTTTAAAAATTATCGTTTTTTGAACTTCGCACGGTTTAGTCGTATAACTTGTGTACGGAGCACTCGCAACTTCCATAGACAACATAAAGATTCTCCATACAATCTGTCAAAGTTTCGTATACGTTCCTAGGCGTTCGAAATTCAAAAACCGGTCCCCTGGTTTAATGGAATCGAATACCGTAGAATACCAAAACATAATCATTTTCAGAGATTTAGGTGCATGTTACAATGGTTTTTAGAATAAAGGTATGTTGGTTCGCTGTTAATTTAGCCATCTAGACTTTATACGATTAGGTATAAGGAAAAACGGTTATTTTCTAGCTTTTAGGTACATACCTAAATACATATTTAGTTATACAACTAACTAAGACAAATTTTAAAAATACTTTATGTAGGTTTGTTCGTATAGGCCGGGTCGGGTGGCTAGCCCTGGTGTCATAGTTTTTAGGCCGCCTGAAGGCCTCTGACATGGCAAAACGGTTACAACAACTGGGACCTACACTTTAACGTGTCATCCGAGCCATGGTAGCGCTCAGTTGGAAAATACCACCCGCGGTCACCCGACCAAATATTGACCGTTACAAATACAGTTACAATAAATCTATTTTTAAAAATCTCTTCATTGTAATCTGTAAAGATCTGTAACTTAAAACATAGGTTCACATTGCAAGTATCGAGACATTTTCTAAATTATAAAGATCTGTAAGTTACAGCATCCTAGTTTCACATCAACAGACTATACCTACGACCTTCAATACTCGTACCTACTTAACTTCTATAAAATTAGGATCCATTTGATATAGAATGATGATCAACATACAAACTACGTAGTCAACAAATGACCAAAAAACAAATAGTAAACCGTAATTCGACAGCCCTATGCTATAAGTATTTATAGTTATCCGCACCACTGCGCATATGTTTTTATGTAAATAATTACTATCGATAGACCAATCGCAGTTTAGCAACAGTTTTCGCGCGTTTGAGGCGTACACGCAACCTCATTGGTGCGTCTGAGGAAGCAACAATTTAGCTAATAACACCGAATTATTTCTAAGGTTGAATCTGAAATTCAGAACGGGCAATGATTACTTCACTCACGCAAGGATAATATTATAAATAATCGCAGGATACACAACATTGTTCAATAAGTTATAGATTATCCTCTGTAATTTCCGATGACTGTGGAACAATAGCATCGATGTAAATGAATCATAATCTATATCATAAAAACATAAACGTATTCATGCCTAAGTCATCGTACCTATGCATTAAGGTGAAGGTGGCAAAGTGCGCCTAGCGGATAAGTGCGCCTACCACAAATATCTTGAAAACTACCGATTGGATACTAGTAGGGACACTTTACATCGATGATACAAACTAAAACATAGTTCTTGGTGATAGTCACAGATGGCTCTAGTCATGTGAGTTTGAGATACGCGCCATTTTATTTTCACTGTCATTGCAAGTGGTAAGGAGAGATGACAGTGGAGTAATCGTCGTCATAAATCTCAAGAAATTGAGTTTTTATCGACATACGAGTGAGGTAAGTGCACAATTTAAATATTGTGCATTGAGATTTTGACTTTATATCACGAATATCTAGTAAAATTTATATATTTTTTGCAAATTTAATATTCTGATCTCAAATTTTTATAGTTGGGGAAGTGCGCCATACTGACTTTTTATATGGCGCACTTCGCCGCAATCCAGAGGTTTGTAACCTTTTTTAACGTGTCTTTTTATAAGCTTTTATTTAACTTGCAATGTATGTTTGCTTGTTTATATGGTCGGGTTATTATTATATTATTATTAATTCTTGATCCAATAAGAAGTGTGTGCTATTGTTGGAATTACTTCGAATCCTAATGTCATATGTATATATGTTTATTTATCGTGTTTTATGAGGCTACCCTACATACATGCACACAACACACAATCACATTCAGTAAAAGTCACAATAATTAATATTATTATTTACCTGATCATGATTTTTGTTTAAGATAGGGATCTACCTATGTAAAAAAACTGAAGGTCCTTAATGGTCCAGTAATGGTCCAGAGAGGCTTTGAATGAAGCAGTCGAAGCTGTTCGATTAGGTAGGATGTCTGGGTATGCAGCCGCATCAACCTTTGCTATCCCAAGAAAGACTATTATGGACCACGTCACAGGTCGAAGGGGCCAAAAGTCATCAAGTCTAGGCAGACCACCAGTATTTAAATATGAGACAGAACTTTTTGCATGTAATGGACCGCAAACCGCAGGCTGTAGAGGTTGCTCGTAAGAAAGCCGCAGACCCATTTGTCATCCAAGAATTTTATGACATGCTAGAAAGAGTGATTGACGAGTTAGAGCTTCATGACAAGCCTAAAAGAATTTACAAATTGGATGAAACCAGTTACTGCAGTGATCCACAAAAAAAGTCATACGTCTTAGGGGTGATGGAAATCAACTCGGACTACATCATCCTCCGGAAAGTCAAATACAACAGTTTTGATGGCGAGCAACGCTGCTGGGGAGAAATGAGCTCCATTTATGATTTATAAAGGAAAGCATGTGTGGAGTAATTGGACCTCTGATTTAGCGTACCCTGGAACGTTGTATACAGCCACATCTAATGTCTGGATAGAATCGCAAGCCTTTTTGGAATATTTTTTATTTATTCCGATGATTGGCGATACGATTCAGCCAACACTTCTCATCTATGATGGTCACAGTACACATGTATGAATGGCTGTAATCGAAAAAGCCTTATAACAACCATTTAATAGTTCCATTCCATGGTATTTATTCGTAAATAAAAGAAAAAATATACTTGATACTCGATTATCAATATTTAGAAAAAAGGTTTACAGCCACTGATTTAAGATTGTATGGCGCACTTAGCCGAAATTTGGTTTGACATACATAGATTCTTCTAGAATGTGGCTATGAAGAAAAATTAAATGTTATGCGTTTCGTTGCTTGTTTTCTTATAATAATATGAGGCTGTTTTTATCCCTACGCTTCATTATTGCGTTTTACTAATACCAGGCGCACTTACCCGATTTGGCGGCAAAGTGCGCCTGGTATCATGTTTTCTTATTTTGTACTAAAAATCATTATTTTAAGGTTCAGGTTGCAATGACACGACATTTGTTGTAGTCGCAAAACATCATAGATCCATAAGATACCACGACAAGTGTCATTTGTAAACTAAAACACAAGTTATATAGCACCAAAGTCAACTATGCAAAAAATATGGCGTACTTTGCCCCGCTCACCTTAGTACTAATAATTAATTTTACTAAACGTTTCATGTTAAATATTTTATCATATTAAATACTTGTGCCTATACTCGTACTACCTAACCCACAGCGCAGCGCCAAACAAGTTTTACAAATTACATATAATGTTATTCGCGTATTTTGTGACATAAATATTTATTTACATGAGTAATGTAGGTATCATGCGTTAGTCTAATGACTGTAATGCTTATAATTATTATAAAGAGGTAAACACATCAAATTATTGACACAACAAAAACAAAACAACAGGACTAGAGTCAGAAGATAGGTACAAAAGGCGTTCTTATCGCTATGAACGATCTTTCCGAGACAAATAAGAGTGCACAAACATCCTCTCACCCCAAACGTACCTATATACGGTATATACCGTCTCCGTTCCGCCGTGGGTAATACTGACAAGCAATGACTTTGCTTTATAATATGTAGTAATAGTGAATCTTTATATTAAGAATAGTACTAGTAGCCGAGTATAATTATATTACAGTTAGGTTTAATGTAGGTATAACTTTAAATAATACTGGTCGTTCTGCCCTATCTAGCGTATCTACGAGCTAGAGTAGTGGAATTTCAATCTCGTAAAATATCTTTTTTAAGCGCTACACCTGTGTGTTGACTTAATCCGTTTTGATTATGCCATTCCTATGTATTATGGATACTTTCCACCCTTTTAAGATTATAATCGGTTCAGATAACTGAGGAATCCCTATTGAGGAGTGAAATAGCGTTACGGTTATGAAAATATAAGTTTTTATCCATTTCAAGTAGTTTTACGTACTATATTGGCTATTTTCTCACGCTTATTAGTGTGTTTTCTTAACAGATCGTGTTTTGTGTGTGGGAATCCTATCATCATGTAGGTACAGCTTTAGTAAGTAGCAGCTGAATACTTGGTTCTTTACGTTTTGATTCATATGACTGTATCTGCCTAATATAAATAGTCCCTCTAAGTAATAAAATTCAACTTTAGGAAAAAGATCAATCGTTGAACCCAATTTGTTTGAGTCAGATACACTCACGATATTGGGTAATGCCAATTTTTCTCGTCCAAAATACTTCAGTTTAGCTCTAGTTTTAATCTTCGATCCATGCGTGCTACTTGGCCAGTGTCGCTTATTTATCTCTATTGTGATAGTGACACATAATATGTACATGTAGATTTGGTCGATCTAAAGACATAAAGGTACACCTTAAATACATTGAAAGCTATAAACCCTGAAAAACATCACAATTTTATACAAATAAAGCGAAATTCCGGTGCCACATAAGATTTAATATCTCCATCAAATCTCTAGAGTATTGAGCTGGGTGCTAGGCCGCGCAGGGTTTTGCATTAGTACAATTCAAAATTCTGAGTAATGTAGCCCAACGTTGAGCATGCTGAACATCAAGCAAACGCATATCAGGTGCTTATCTCATCTCTTCACACTATCTTATAAATAAAGGGAACATTCAGACAGCTTCATAAGTCTTTCTGAGCGTCTGGTGGACGCGACGCGTGACCAAACTGCTGGTGTTTATTTGGCTCAACGTACATACGTATAAGCATTGCCATTCAGCGTGGCAATGCTGCAAGGATGCTGGGCACGCTGCCAACTGGCAGTGGCCTTGAGCATTTGGATTATCTTTAGACCTTAAAGGGTCTGTGGATGATTCAATTGCTTGTTATGTAGTAGAAGTTTATGTAGTTTTAGATTACATAAGTCTTGTATTTAGTGCTAGTAAATAAAGGAACTTGCTCTAGAGTACAAAAATTCAGACAGCTTCAACATAATATTAGATGCCATTTGCCCAGCCCTAGACCAACAACAGCGAAGCAACAAAGCATTCCCGGCGATCCAGCTGTAATACATTTCAATAGAGCCGAGCGCGGCTGCGTTACCAGATATTACCCTAACTTATTTAGTGTCGGACCACCGCGACCTTTCTGCGCGTACGGGCCTGAACTCGCGGCAAGGTGACGCGACGGAACTATGCACTCTACTTAATAATCTCTATAATAATGCTTATGACACAAGTGGAGAGTAGACGCCAACTTTAAATGAAATCACATATTTGGCTTTCTGTTTAAAAGCCATATTTGGTAAAAATTTAATAAAGCTTTTACAATTTTCTATAACAACATTTTGAAGCAACCGATTGGAGCTATTTGGACATTACTAAAAATTGCGGGGCTAGTTATTTTGATTAATCTAATGTTTAAAATGACATGAATTAATTCCTAATAAAGTACCTATTACTTTCTTTATTTATTATTATTTTACCCTGTATACTGGTGATGAACATTTTTTTACCACAGACATTTTGCACCACTGGCCCTAACTAGAGTGTTTATTATAATCTGAATATGTGAAATTCTCAATGGAAAATAAATTATATAATAATAAATTTATTTATATGTAGTTAAAATACTCGATAAAACCAGCATTTAAACAAAAAAATTTCACTTCTATTTGTTTCGCTGAATGAAATATGAAAAATCTTAGTTTAAAAGTGCAGAACTTAACACTACGACAAACCTCTGCGAATTTTTACTGAAAACTTTTTGAAAAATTGTAAAAATGTATGTTGCTGATAATATAAAAAATTCAATACAATACAATTGGATATACAAACGTGAAAAGAAATATTTAGACATAACTTAAAGTTTTTTACTCCTCATTCTCAAGGATTAAGATTTTGGTCTTGAAGATATTCAATGTTAAAATTATGCTCTTTACAGTCTATACCAACACTTACTTAGTAACCGAAAGCACCTTTGTGCCCTTTCATTACTCATGCTCAATAGGAGACAGCAAGCCATGCCTATAATAGTTCAATAACAATAAGATAAGCGCCCAAATTGGTTCGCTTTGCGCCTAAATGGACCGCCGCTGGTCCGTTTTGGACCACATCACACTCGCGCTGGCTCATTTAGTTACCTTACACCTTCAACGGCCTTTTTAGGACTGCTTCTGTTACGATATTACCTATTGTTGAATAAATGTTATTATAATTGTAGTCAGATTCACGAATAATTGTTACGTTACATTGAAATTACTACACTACAAATTTACTGCTACTATATATTTTAAGCTAGTTTTTACCCGCGGCTTCGCCCGCATGATATTTAGATTTTTGACGCAATATCATTATAATTTATAGCCTATGTGTTATTCTGATATATAAGCTATATTATTGCAAAGTTTCATCTCAATCTGTTCAGTAGTTTTTGCGTGAAAGAGTAACAAACATCCATACATCCATCAATCCTCACAAACTTTCGCGTTTATAATAATAATAGGATAGAACGAAGTAGCAACGCTGAAGCGCGGTTATATTCAATAGGTATATTCCTGTCAACGCTTTGAATTACAATCTGGCAAAATATGGACAACTGCCTTTATTAATTCACTACATCAAAATATATGTTAAAACAACCACTACTAGGTGCATTATCTAAAATTTTATAGAGATAAGTAATCAACATGGATAGAGAAGTCATGTCGTTTTCAAAAATCTATAAGTGAGCGTCTGGTGGCCGCTATGTGTGAGGAAAATCTACACAAATCATAATACAACGTACAAAACATGAACGTAAGAACATTGCTCAAAGTAGGTATCTTTTTCATTTTGTATTAAAGATACTACCAACTATTTATCTAATCTACTAAAAAATTACACTAAACATGCATTCGAAACGGGTTAAATAAGTGTGAAAACGGCTGTTCAATTTTGAAAGAGCCATTTGCTAATAACAAATTATTATACCATCAATTCCAAGCCAACTGTCATGAAGTATTAGTACTTAATTTACTTACATTATTAGGTAAATTTCCGTGTCGGCAATAATTTACAAATGCCAATTAAGTTAACGCTATGCATTTACGACAGTTGAAGCTAGGACTAAATTTCTGACTGTAATATCGGTATTTGCTAGGTGTTCCTAAGTGACATTAAGTAGACGTTTAACTTTTCTGTGGAAATCTATATCACACTAGGGTCAGCTTATGCTGACACGCTACGCGATGCCGTGGTTCGGATGGCACGCTAAATTGTGGGTACCGGTTGTATCAACCGTCTAGCCGTGTTGAGGCCTACAAGCGGTTTAAGCCGCTCTGACACCACACGAACCGTTCGGCATAAACTTACTGATGTGATGCTACAGGGTAGGTATTACGTCACAGTCCTACAGAAATAATACAGTATTATCAGCCTGTACTGGGCTAGCGTGGAAATGACCTAGTCACTGTCTGTGAGTAGGCCTAATTTCAGCAATGGGCTGTTAAAAGGTCGGTACAGTATAGTAGCTACGTGTAATTTTTTTTGGGACATCTTACACACGGCCTCTGACCCCAAAATAAGCGAAGCTTGTGATATGGCTGCCAGAAACTGATATACTACAAATACTTATTTTTAAATATATACTTATATAGATAGTACTAAATAACACCCAGACACAGAGCAAACACTGATGTTCATCACATAAATATTTGCCCTGGTAGGGATCGAACCCACGCCTCTTTGATCCAGAAGTTAGGGTCACTAACCACTGAGTCACCGAGGCAGTCAACACGAGTACATTTGTTATCAGCTATTCAGGTGATAAACTTATTGTATGGAACAGCTGTCTTTTCGGTATTTCGGGTTATTTTATGAGTAAGTATATACCTTGAACAAGACGAATCCGTTACTGTACATATTTATTAAAAAAATCATTGGCGTAAGTTCATTAACTGAACATAAATAGAGTCAACTCTCAAATGATAAAATAAAAAAATATTTTTCCATGAAGAGCAATTCGTGACACCTATGGAATACAGACATTTTGTGTCATTAATGCGTTCTGGATAACGCCAAATTGACTAATCATTAAACAATATAATTATTTTCATCCCATCTATTAGAAAAGGACGACTTGGTTTGTCTTTAAGTGCACCCAAAGGTGGTGTTTTTTATAAGAAACGTTTAGCAGGCAGTAATGAGTTTCAATCCTCTTTATAAGTTCGCCGCAATTATTTTTGCCGCTTACTTATTGAATTTGGAACATGTTAGTGTTCAGCGCCAAAGTAATAGAACGCAAATATTTTTAGTTGTTTTATTATTAGATACTATTTAATTTCAATTATAAAATATGAGGCGCCTTTTATTTTCTCATAGAGGGTGATGTAAAGTAGAGTGTACCTATCACTCGGACTCAAAATATATATAGGTATGTTTGGCTCGGGCAACGTACTTTGAATCTTTCGCTACACTCGGAATTCTAGTCTAGAATCCCTCAATTCGCTCTGGATTGAAAAATTGATACAATCTACTATTAAACTGCAACTCGGATGAGGCAAATTGGGAATTTTGAACACCTACTCTTGCACTATATAACATGGCTCTATTTTTCCTCAACAACTTATTAAATAGTATGAGAGATATATATTTAACACAGAATGAAGTACTAAGTATATTTGACAGATCGGTGTGCGCATACACGGTTGCAAATATGAAGCTGATAGTTGTTTTTTGTGTGTATATAGCCCTAGCTTCTGGACGATGTAAGTATATTTTTATAGATATTTTAGACTAGTAACCATATATTAAAGTTTAATCGTTAGAAATTATATGGCTCTTTTCTATTTGAAAATGCAAGTTATCTGTACTGGGTGTGGTGTTGCTTTGAAAGTGCATTGACATTCAGATACGACCAACGACGAATACATACCTACGCAAAAAAATGTTCCATAAATAAACTTAATTTAATTTTGCTCTCAACAAGTTGTATGGATACACAGCTTATATATATATATATTTTTTTTTTCAATTATTTAGTCTCAGAGTAAAAGTTGTTCTAAAAGTCCCTGCATTTTTTGCTCTCCTAAACATACACAATGAAGACGTTCGTATTTTTCCGCGGGAAAAAAAAATTTTACTAGTAGACAACATAAAAAATTTCAACGATATCATAAAAATCGGATTTTATCGTCTTCATAATCGTCACTATCTACGGTAGCCTGTCACACGCGTGTCTCGACACGTACTTGACAAGGAGTTTGGCTTAGCACACCTTTTCCTGTAGTGATGATGCTTTAAGTATGCTAATTTTCTTTTTATTTCAGCAAACAAATTATGTCGTCGAAGCGATCCTAATATCAACCGATGTATTCTTGGTTTTTTAGAAGCGTCAAGACCACTATTTAAACTTGGTATTTATCTTTATTTATTTAATTTCATTACAGATACCTAGAATGTTTCCTTTTATTGGTTTTTGAGCTAGTTTCTTGGATATAGTTTTAGAGTCTGAAAGTGATGGGACTTCCAGATTGCCAAGTATTACTACTAGACTGCCAAACATAATTGCTACACTGCCAAAAATATGTATCTTTGGCATACAAAATCTCAAGCATGTCAACACTTTTTTGCGGATAGAACACCGCAAAAAAAGTGTCCCTTTGCACTGTCGCCTATATTTCGAGATATTCCTACAGTAACTGACCGACTTGAACTGCTGGGGATAACACTTACTCTCACATTGAATTACGGCATGTACCTAGAACTTAATGGATAAAATAATATTAGGTAGGTATATCTGCAATTTATTAAACCTCGAGTTGACAAGAAAAAGTTTTTGGAGTGGATTTATTTATCGCGAAAAACCTATTTAAGTATTTTAAAAAAACACATGTGTATACAAAACATTTAAATCCATAAATCCAAATCCGCTATCAGCAACTGTATAGGCCGAATCAGCTCTCTTGGCGGCTGTGAAGCTAGAGCTACGAGCTGCGCAAAACTTCGTGCTGCACTTTTGTAAGCTTCAATCAGGAATGTCAGAATTAGGTTTTGCGGAGCTTTGTAGATCTCGGACACACCTCGGACAAGATGGTCTTGAATATTTGAACATTTCAATTTTGCTCCGGACACGGCATCTTCGGATCATTCCATTTTTTTAACTATAGGTATGCCTTTAGGTTACAGTTGTACTAATAATGAAACCAAGTATTATTTTCATGATGATCCAGTACGACGCTCTAGATCTATTCCATTTTTTTCTTTTCCCCCGCTTTTTAAATATGATGTCTATAGGTTACAGCTGTACTAATAATGAAACTAAGTATTATTTTCATGATGACCCAGCACGACGCTCTGGATCTGTTCCTTTTTTTTTTTACCCCGCTTTTTAAATATGGCCGCAGCACTCACCATCATTTGCCATTTTCCTTTTTGTATTTTTGGAAGGGGCTGAACATCAAGTAGGTACCTACGGATACGGAATCACGTTACATAAATCAGTTATATTATAGTTTATGAATAATTGATGTACATTGAGTATATTTTGGATCGAAGTTAAAGGTTTCCGTTTTAAGACGGCGATTATTATTGCTATGGTTCACAGTAATCTTTAGTTCAAAGCTCGGAATGTGCTACTTTTATCCCAAAAAAATAAAAGGTTCCTATGGGACAGCACAAAAATTATAATATTACGCAGACTAAGCCGCGGGCAAAAATAGTTGTTTATAAAGTAATGAAATTATTAATTATACAAATCTGCACCTTTTAGATCCCCTTGAAATCGACCGGATACTGACGCATCGATAAATGGAGTTAAAGTGAAAGCCACCTTTACCAATGTAATAGCTACCCGGGGCTCCAGCTTTCAGATCCAAAGTTTAAAGTAAGTGACTATTTCCTATTTTTTTATGTTTTCAGTATACTTTTGAATTATCTAATGCTATGTAAGAAAAACTTGCACGGAAGTCGACATTTCGGTCTGTAAGAGTAGACTGTTTCACTGAGAAAACCATAAGAAATTATAGGGCCTGCTCAAACCCCGCTTTATGAATACTGCAGATGCGCAGATCTCGACATGGTATAGCCACCGAGATACATGTACACATGATACAATCCTTCCTCCGAATTCCTCTTTAAAACTATTTTGAATACGATCAGATGCATCTACTTTATAACCAACAATAAAATATAGGACACCAAGATTCTTTCGCCGTAACACCATGATTAAAATTTGTTTGTGTTCATAATTTCAGTGTAAACAATATCAATAGACGCAAATTTACTGTTAAGGGACAATTCTTGATACCTTACCTGAATTTCGCAGCTGATTATTACTTCCGTGGCACAAAGTTTATGCTCCTGAATTTCAAGACCTACGGAAAATTACGAGGATCATTCAGTGAGTATTTAACGGCTTTTCAATCGGTCCCAGCTGTCTCACTCGATCGTTTGCATAATTGATTAGTTGTTTGTTTGTTGAATAGTTTTAGTACGAGATAGCACTATACAAATTCATTAATGCTGATGTACTCGTATAATGTCGTGATTTTTTCTTATAAAAAGATGAACTTAATAAATACAAAAATTGCTATGCCTATGTACGAGTAGGTACATAGGCATAGCAAAGAAAAAATCACGACATTATACGAGTACATCAGCATTAATGAATTTGTATAGTGCTATCTCGTACTAAAACTATCTACTTCTGAATATTTTGAACTAAAAGCAAATGAAAGACTTTTGACGTGATGGTGCAATATGTTTTTAATCACACAGCTCACACTCGCTGTTAGAATGACTTTCGACTCGAGGCACTGAGGTATATCAGACGAAAAGACATCAGTTTTCCGAACACTACTCATAAACAACAACATGAAGTTTTATTTTGTATTTACAGATAATATCGTAGTGAGATTTTATTGCGTAGCTTCGTCATACAATAGGCGAGGAGAGGAATATCTCAAACTGGACTCCGTCACCACGAAAGTTTCGTTTGGCAACGGCGTAGTGGCCCTCAGACCGGTGGACAGCTCCTGGATAGGTAAGTCGCGAGTAAGGTTTGATTAAAGCCAGTTACTCGCGCCACATATCAATATAGTTTAGGAAAGAAAAAATACCAAGTCTATGGCGCCACAAGACAAAAATAGCAAAACGAACATCAGAAGGTGTACACAAAACTGCCGCAGCTCGCCTTATGGTAGCTGACACTGGTCAAAATGAGGTACGCAAATTGAGTGTACCCGTACCTAGAAATTTTCTTTAGGAGGAATAGAATGTAGTCAAGTATGTAGGTATGTAGTTTCAACACTTTTTACACTTTTGTGTATACCTATTTTAATATTTTGTTTTTTTTCTAGGAAGAGAAATGGCGGAGTACGCTCGCACCAACCCTTATGGGGCTTTGAAGAAACTGAAACCATCGATAGAAGACAATGGAGCCCGTATCCTTCAGGACTATATCAACGATTATCTGGCCAGATTGCCTTTACATTATTACCTTGTCGATTGATACGTATATATTAATAATGTCGCTATTTGATCAACCAAAATGTTGTATTTTGCTTAAATTAATATTTTTGTAATAAAGTGATTAGACATACCTACAGCAAATTTCTCCCTTTTTTTAGAGAAATCGCCCTGATCAAAAATTACCGTCAACCAAAAAAACATCTATAATTTATATTGATTCAAGGAAGACAAAAGACTCATGTCCATGTCATGTCATGAACATGTTCAAAATGATCATAATATGTCGCTATCGCACCTACGTCGAAACCGTCCGATACAGGAATAAACTTTGCCTACTCACTCTGTTATTGAAAAGCTTTAGCTTTAGCTTTAGTTTTTTTTTTTTTTTTTATTATATGATTACGCAGGCGGTCGTCAAATTCTATACTCGTCAAATCTATATTTGCCACATTCGCGACACATCAAATCCTTAATCTGTCAAATAAGAGACTGATGAAAACCTATGTTTGTCAAATTCTTAATTTAATAATACTTAATTCGTCAAATGAGCTTTTTGTCAAGACCGCTCTGGGACAGTCAAGCTAAAATAAAATCATAAGATTCATACAAATATATTATTTAATTACAGATATTTTGCAAGTGAAATAACAAATATAACATAAGAAAAAACTGTTCCCTAAAATAAGCTTTGTTCTGGAATTCTTATTAGAATTGCATGACAGGTGTCAAAGTGACAGCAGTCAAACTTAATAGTGGTTTATCTCCGTAATTATTGAGTTGGAGTTTTGGCGGGAACGCGGAAAAATCATGTCGCCTCATTGTATTATTTTGTTAAACTTGGGTTTTTATCAGTGATAATTAGTGAAAAATGGTGGTATTTCGTTGATTATGAGCTGATTTACGTGCATGAGTGTAGGCAAGTGATATAATGTGACGTATCATGTTGTTCCGTGTTGTTACCAAAACTCCATAGACGCCTCTAGTAAATTCTCCACTGCTTTACTGAGGTATGACTTGGACTATGATTGGACTTGACAGCGACTTTATTGGACTTTCACGAGACTACGACAGTGACTATTATGATAAAATATTATCAAAAATTAATTGTGCAAATGCACAATAATGCGACGCCCAAACATAGAAGAAGTAGAAGAAGAACTATTGAGTTTAGACCATTGCTGTCTTCACAAAAGTGAGAGAACTGAATGAGATCTACACTTTGGGTGACAGCTGTCAAACTTAAAAGTGGTTTATCTCCGTAACTATTAAGTTTAGACCATTGCTATCTTAAAAAGCTCAATGAGATCTACACTTTGGGTGACAGCTGTCAAACTTAAAAGTGGATTATCTCCGTAACTATTGAGTTTAGACTATTGCTGTTTTCACAAAAGTGAGAGAGCTCAATAAGATCTACACTTTGGATGACAGCTGTCAAACTTAAAAGTGGTTTATCTCTGTCTGGTCTAAACTCAACAGTTACTAAGATTAACCACTTATAAGTTTGACAGCTGTCATCTGAAGTGTAGATCTTATTAAGCTCTCCCACTTTTGTGAACAGAGCAATGGTCTAAACTCAATAGTTACGGAGATAAACCACTTTTAAATTTGACAGCTGTCACCTTGACACTTGTCATGCTAATCTTGTATGAATTTTAGGATATGACAGCTGTCACTTTGACATCTGTCTTTTTTAAAACAAAAAAGTTGTTAAAATGTATAATTTCACTTGGTTTTCTTTGATGCCAAGATTGATTACGGGCAAAATGGGTCTCAAGACTCCGAAAATGTGTTTCTGCAATATTATTTAAAGCTACTACTTTTTTTCCCGTAGTAAGTACTACGGGAAAATACTACTAAAAATACTGCTTGATAATACTGCGGGAAGAAAATTCTACCCATGGTAGAATTACGGGTAACAATAGTAGATTGTATCATATGGGATCAAAATAACATTTTATCGACAAGGGCGCTTTTTTGAATCCAAAGCGAAGTGAGTGACTCTAGAGTTGAATCCCGAGCGTAGCGAGGGATTTTTTAGTAGAATCCTGAACCTAGCGAGCGATTCAAAGTACGTCGCCCGAGCCAAAAATATTTTTTGCGCCCGAGTGGTATTGTAATTAACGTACTTATTGAGTTCTAAAATGTTTAATATGTATAAATTTAATATTGGTACGTAATTATTTTTGCAATACAAAAACTGTTTTTTCATATTAGTAGAATTAGTAGAAATTTACCAACTACGCACGGTCGCACATATAGCGCTTCAAAAAACAATATGGCTGATAAATAATTTAATTTATGCAAAAGTCGTCTTTGCTCGCAGCTTAATATTTTTATACGTTGAAAATGGTGAATAACTTTTGCGTTACTGAATAACTGTAAAGCCGGAAACATACTATCGGACGCGGCTGACGGACGCGGCTGACAGCCGCGAATTAGCAATGTGCACAGTCTTAAAACATCCGGTGTGCCAGATCGCTCTCGGACGTCCGAACGCTCAAAGTCGTCCGAAGGTGACGTCCGCGATTTATGTCCGATAGTGTGCACGGCTCAGTGTACTTTCATAGTCTAGGTCGCAGCTGTCAGTCGCGTCCGTAAGCCGCGTCCGATAGTATGTTTCGAGCTTAATAGTGAAGCTTATGCTGGCTGTGGAATTTCATTTTTAGGTAAGTTTCTTAGTTTGTTTACAAAGGACATGTCCACAAAATGTATGGAGGCTGGTATAATAATAATCAAAAAATCTTACCACAACACTCGTTACATTTCGAGAAAGTTCATATTTTTTTGAGTCTATTACATCAGTTGAAAACAAAAAAGAGCCCTGCAATTTTTTTAAATTAAGTTTGAATTTATTGGGATAAATAAATATATTTGGCTCTATAGGTAGTTCATCTCTATCAAACCTGATTAAGTGATCTCCAAATTGTTAAAATAAAGCATTTTTACCGATTAGACACACTTTTTAACTGTCTTTTTGTCACATTGAACCTACTTACTAACTGGTCACACTGGTAGGCTAAAATTTTTAATTTTAACAAATTATGAGATGAATGTGGAAGAATCAGCTACAAATGCAAGTAAAATAACGATAGAAGCACTTTATTATTGTTAAACTAGAAAAAATAAAAAGCTTAATTATTATTTTTCATACAATTTATTTTTCACATTTAAAAAAATGCAGGGATGAAAATATCGAAATTAGAGATTTTTGAGAAGCCCATAAAACAAGCTTTCAAATGATGTACATATCATCTTAGTTAGAATTTTCTCTGAATAATATACCAATTGTGGACGTCTCCTTTCTTGTGTAGGGTGACAATAACTTTACAACATTTCGGGAATGTAATGTTAGGTTGTAGAGAGAAGAAAGTACTATTTAATCTAATACTACGTACGTTAGTACGTCATTGTAATCAACTAAGAACCTACTTTTATGAACTATACACTTTTCTTGTATAATAGCAAAATAATGAACTGTGTTGTACTTAGTACTCGTAACTATTACTAGGTAACTACGGGTAGATATAATTATTTTGCTGTCGCGCTATTTATCAGCTGTTTTCTATAATATTTGACAAGATGGTTTAGTATATTCCAAGGAAGTTTCATACGAGAACTGGATCGCTTACGAAGCAAAATTTAAAAAAGAAAAATGTACTTTATTGCTATAGACAAAAGGTTCACATTTGTTTCTTACTTATCAAATGGGAAAAACATTCCGAGCAGGACAGCAATAATTGGTGGGCGTTGTCCCTTTCTCGAAACTTACCAGTATTAATAAAACTATTGGATGGTAGATTATCTCATATATCTGGTAATCATTAAATCGCATTTAATCGTACATGTTGATAAATAGATTAGCATAAAATGTATTCTAATTAACGTAATAAGTTCGATAA
The DNA here is from genome assembly GCA_949316475.1 of Hypomecis punctinalis. Classification (NCBI taxonomy): domain Eukaryota; kingdom Metazoa; phylum Arthropoda; class Insecta; order Lepidoptera; family Geometridae; genus Hypomecis; species Hypomecis punctinalis. The sequence goes on along the minus strand of OX438801.1, from coordinate 22,108,037 downwards.
TGTTCGATTTTAATATTGGTACGTAATTATTTTTGCAATACAAAAAACTGTTTTTTCATATTAGTAGAATTAGTAGTAATTAACCAACTACGCACGGCTGCACCTATAGCGCTTCCTAAAACAATATGGCTGATAATTTATGCAAAAGTCGTCATTCTGCTTGCTGCTTAATATTTTTATAAGTTGAAAAATGGTGAAAAATTGTTGCGTTAAGGGCTGTAATAGTAAAGCTTATGCTGGTTGTAGAATTTCATGTTTTAGGTAAGTTTCTTGGTTTATTTACAAATTTCTTGTGTAGGGTGACAATAACAACAAAACATTCCGGGAATGTGAGGTTGTAGAGAGAAGTAATTACTACTTATATATAATCTAATACTACGTACATTAGTAAGTCATTGTAATCAATTAAAAACTCACTTCTATGAACTATGCACTTTTCTTGTATAATAGCAAAATAATGAACTGTGTTGTACTTAGTAACTAGTACAGCTCGGTAACTACGGGTAGATATAATTTGCTGTCGCGCTATTTATCAGCTAATTTTTATAATATTTCGCAAGATGGTTTAGTATATTCTAACAAGATTTGTAAATATGAGCAAAACTGGTCAAAAGCGAGTCGAGATTTTCAATTTGTTTATTTATAGAAAATATAACTTACAGCACTTAATACTAGGCTTTACATTTTTTATCCTTAAATACTACGAATTAAAAAACTACATAAAATAGAACAGAAAAAATACAAACATGAATTAAAAGTTATAACAACAACAACGTGTTATTATTTTTTTACGCTAACTATACCTACCGTTAAATTTTAGGAATATTTTGAGATCACAATTTGACTTCTTCGCAATATGAAAAAATATTTTTAGCAATGATTGTTGTCAATTCGTCGGCAAAGATGTCTACTAGCGGGTGGGAGGCGCTGAGGGCATTAAGATGATTGTGTAGAGATAATATTATAATGAACTGATGTACTCAGCTGAAAGGAGGTAATAGTTTAAGACTAGACTATAATTTGAGGGAAAAAATCTGCTGTTACATACATTTTGTCGATTCCGAGTTTCAGTTTTGCATGAAACAGATGCTTTTTTTCTCGAATTTCGGGTTGGTCTCATAGTAAACGTTCGTAATAATGGTTTCAATCAAGCAATCATTTTTACTTAATACAGGGTAAGCAGATAACCCTGTTTATAATAATATTTGAATTTCAGATTTATCCCACCTGAAATACTTTTATATAGATGATTTCCCTCATTCTTTTATTGGTATAGGTATACGTAGTGTTTTGTAGATTGTCCTATTAAATGAAATTACTGTATGGATACACTAGTAGAAAGAGATATACTCCAATGTTGGTGCTTTACTCTTCGGAACGTTTTTGGGATGCTCGTAATCATTCCAGTTCTCGTATGAAACTTCCTTGGTATATTCTAACAAGATTTGTGGGTGTGAGCAAAACTGGTCAAGAGCAAGTCAAGATTTTAAATTTTTTGTCAAGTTGTTTATTTATAGAAAATGACAGTACTTAATACTAGGCTTTACGTTTTTTATCTTTAAAGACTACGAATTAAAATTAATTACGAAATAAAATTATTGAAAGTAATATGAACAACAACGTGTTATAATTTTTTTACGCTAACTACCTATACCTACTGTTAAATTTTAGGAATATTTGAGATCACAATTTGACTTCTTCGCAATATGAAAGAATATATTTAGCAATTGTTGTCCATTCGTCAGAAAAGATGTCTACTAGCGGGTGGGAGAACAGCTGATTTTTATCTCGAATTTCGGGTTGGTCTCATAGTAGGTAAACGTTCGTAATGGTGGTCTTAATCAACCAATCATTGTGACTTAGTACATGGTAAGCAGATAACCCTGTTTATAATAATATTTATATTTCAGATTTATCCCACCTGAAATACAAATGATTTATCTCATTCTTTTATTGACCTTTCGACGGCATATACTTAGTGTTTAGTAGATTGTCCTATTATATGAAGTTACTGTATGGATACACTAGTAGAAAGATGTACATTCCAATGTTGGTGCTTTACTCTTTGGAACGTTTTGGGATGCACGTAAGCTTTCCAGTTCTCGAATGTAACTTCCTTGACCACAGGCTCTGAGTCGACCTCACCCAAATGACAGTTGTTACTCGACGTCATAGGGGCGCCCTAGCACAAAAATAACGTATCATAGCTACGTCACAGCATATCTCGGAAACATGGCGTCGATTTTGCCCCGCCCCCTTGAAGCGTTGCGCTAAATCAATACTTCGAAAATCGATTCGAAACTCGAATCGATAAAAATATCGATTTTTCCGAGAAATACCTGATTGCCCACAGAAATGAGACCTTCTCTCTTCTGTGTGACTGCCGATGTACTAAACTTATAAAGCGTAGTTTTTAAGCTATACTAGGCCCAATTATGAAGGCGCTATCGTAAATTAAATAGCAAACTTAAAAAGTGTTCTCTCTTTCGAATGCCTAAAGTGAAAAAGAAACAGAAATATGCTAATTAGCTATTATAATTACGATGGCGCCTTCATGATTGACACACGTTTTAAATTTACTATCATAAATATGTATAACTTTCCTCATTACTTCGCACTTTCTTAACCACTCAAAAAGTCGTAGAACAAAAGTTGTTAGTTTTGATATACAGAACAAGCCCCTAAAACAATGCTAATTGATTAGAAATAACCCTGTTTAAAAGACATCATTCATTTTGGGCTATAATCTGAAAGAGTGCCGACCAAAACTATTATTTAGGCAATAATATTCGTAGATACATAATATTATCCTGTACATTTTACCCCACATGACCAACCCTCTAGAATCACCTCCTGTGCAGTAGTTAGTTACCGAGTTTTGATAACAATTATTTAAAAAAAAAGATTTTATCAACCAGCTATGAATGAAACTGAGACACTGTTTAATGTATCAACATACACTTAGGCCAGCGAACGAATATTTTGATATATGTATTTGATAGTAGACCCTTTTGTGTTCTCTATTGAACTTAAAAACATTTATTTGAATGACAATCATCAAAATCACTAAAGCCGTTTCCGAGATTCAAAATCAATATTAGGTAGTTTAGAAAATACTAAAAAACACGCTTTCTTGGCATATCAAATAAAAAGAGTAAAATAAAAGAGTGTTTTTTAGGTTTTTTTTACCATATTTATTTTTCAATATAGATATAGATTTTTTTCTATTTTTTTAGTAAATATATTGTCATCCATCTTTGATAGGTGTGGAAATTTAAAGAAAATGTTATCGCTCAAAGTAGGTCAAAATCGAGCTCAAAGGGGTTGGTTACAAGCAAGCAAACATACAGGTTAAACTAATAAAACCATGTTAATAAAATAAATAAATGACAAGCCAACACATATTAACTACAGTAAAAAGCGTCTAATACTACTGAATATGCAATGAACGGTTCTAATAACTTATTAGAAATAAGCAGGTAAATTGGTGAATATTTTTGTTAATATATGAAAATAATTAATTTCAAAATTCGATAACTACGCAGGGAGTGATCATAGAGGGTTGGTCCCATGGTATAACATGTTGAGAATTATATGCATTAATACTATTTGGTCGGAATTATCAGGATTAGCCCAATATGAATGTTGTCTTTTACAAACCTAAGAGTTAACCAAGATTCTACTTAAAAACATAGGTAGTCATTAATTGGTAGTCGGGTTAAAAGGAAGTTTGGCAAAAACGAGTACTATACAACCGTAGATTTATTATGACTTCTACCGATTATGCACCGAGAGAAGTATCGAATAACATATTGCAATGCAATAAAATCGTAACTTTGTCCATCACTATTTGAAGTAATGTAAACATTCAATATATTTGCTTTTCTCAAAATTATCGTTTTATGCTGTGTTGTGAATTAAAATAGATAGTTTTAAACGTCATTTATAGTTCCTGCATTGAACACTTATTCATATTTCAAAAACATAGACGTGAAAATACAAAAACTACGACTAACCTAAAAATTATAAACATTCGCTTTTGTTCTTAGAACACGATTCGCAGCCCCAAACACAGCAGGTAACCATGGTTGTTTTTTATTGTTTGTGCCCTTATAATGTTATAAATTCTATTTATTTACACGTTTAATACAATATTTGTAGAAATCACAATCAGCTTTGCTATAGCCAAAACATAAATATGAAGATAATTTCTTATTGGTTGGATGGTCTCAGAATAATGACGGCTACAACTGTCAAAAGCCTTTTGGGGTATAGTGGATGGCGGGAGGCGAAGAATTTGATTACATATTTTTAATGCCATAATCTTAAGACATAGGGAAGCAAACAATAAAATTAAAGCAATGAGGTGATGTAATGAGAGTTGAAGGGCAAAAATCAGAATATAATCCACGCCCTTCGTTCCTACAGGACCTCAAATTAGCCGACCACTATAAGGTCTGAATCTTTGCGGGAGGACATAAGAATTTACTTCGTATCTATTCCCTCTATAATCTAAGCTCGACGTTCAGTTGATATTTGACGTTCAAATGACAGCTCTTACTTGACGCTTAAATGACAGATGACACTTGACGTTTCCACTATGCTATGTCTATTATTAATATTAGATGGCGCCGCTTCACTATCCGACATATATAATACAGAATGCAGTAGGTAATAGTCATATTTGACAAATCAGTGTGTGCATACACATTGGCAAATATGAAGCTGATTGTTGTTTTGTGTGTGTGTATAGCTCTAACTTCTGGACAATGTAAGTATAATTTATTTGATATTTTGTACCGATTTATTTATAATAACCACTATATTATTAGTATGTATGTTTATGTTGTATAATCTAAATTATATTTTTAACTAATGCGCACCCCGTCCATTATTTATACGCTTTCTGTCCTCTCCATCCTAAGGTTGCCTGGCAGAGATCGCTATCAGCGATAAGGCCGCCCATTGTTACACTGTTTATGTATCTTTGTTTCTTCTTTTTGTTTATTTCTTGGTGTGCAATAAAGAGTTTATCTATCTATCTAAGTCTCTATCCAATGATGCTTAACGTTCATTTTTGTAATGTTTAGTTATTTTAGTTATGTACCTGATATTTTTGAAATTGTAGTCTAACCACTAATGGTGAATGTTGTATACGCCTATAATTGGTGATCATATCAGTCCTGTGTATTTCTGTATTTTATATTTATATAAGTGTGTTTAATATGTTCACTGTTGGCGTATCTTTAATAACTAAATACATTTTTAGACTTTAAATGTACACAATGATTTGGCTTTTCTCTATTTAAAATGCAACTTATTTGTACTGGGTGTTGCTTTGAAAAGTGCAGGGACATTCAACAACGACCGACGACGAAATCACGAAATAAAAAAGGGGTTCCATATATAAACTTAATTTGCTCTCGACAATGACTTATGGAGCAGCTGATATTATTTATTTTTATTTTATTTTTTTCTCAATTACGCTGTTGGTTTCATAGTAAAAGTTGTTCATAATGATGAGCGTATACACCTTTGAAAGTTCCTGCATTTTTTTGTCTCCTAAACATGCAGACGTTAGTATTTTCCACCGCGAAAAAAAATGTTTTACTAGTAGGTAGTCAACAAAAAAACCATCTATACTCTATAAAATTTAACTTGATCTCTGCGACAGCTGTCAGAAAAATCACGCCTATGAAGTCCTAAATTTCTTAATAGTACAGACAGTACCTGTCAATGTCATATTTTGTGGGCATGCCGATTAGTGATGGGCGACGAATGATCGTGACCACAGAGTTTTAGATATAGTTTTAATTAAAATATCGATAGTTTATACTGAAGATATTTTAAATAATACTTAATTTATCATTAATTTTATTGTATATTTTAAAATCACAACATTTTTTACATGTGTAATTAAATTAAACCCAATTATATGTTACATTAGCATCGATAATAGTGAAAAATGTCGATAAATATTATCGTTACATTATTATGAGTATTTAATTAATTTCATAACATTATTTACATGTGTATTACGAATACTTGATCATAATTAATAGTAAGTAAATAAAATCCAATTTCTCACCTTCAACTACTCATTAGATTTCATTACAACATTGTTTGAAAATCGATTTTTTCCACCTCTACCCCAACTCTAAATATGTCAATATGTAACTGTCGCAGAGATCAAGTTAAATTTTATAGAGTATAGTAAAACACTGGTTTTTATCATCTTCATAATCATCACTGTCTCCGGTATCATACGCGTGTCTCGGCGCACACTTGATAACTATTCGGCTTAGCACACATATTGTGAATAACCCTGTAGTGATGATGCTTTATGTATGGGAATTTTCTTTTTATTTCAGCAAACTCACTATGTCGACGAAGCGATCCATATATCAGCCAATGTATTTTTGGTTTTATGGAAGCATCAAGACCACTGTTTACTCGTAGAATTGGTATTTATTATTATTTTTTAATATTACATATACCTAGAATACTTCCTATTACTTATTGGTTTTGGGCTAGTTTCTAGGATATAGTTTAAGGGACAGGAAGTCTTGCCAAGTTTAACTGCTAGACTACTAAAAATATGTATTTTTGTCAGTTATTCGACCGGCAAGTAGTGTTTTTCTTCAGCTGCACTTGTACATCACTGATTGTCCTTTTAATTTTTGGTTCATGAAAATGTAACATGATAATAGTGTTCTTTTTACGTGTATGCAACTTATTCAATGCCGCGTAACCAACTTTCATCAATTTACGATGAATAATTATTTTAGCAGTATATGGCGAAACTTGGATTTCAAGTGCTGGCTTTATCCTTACGAAAGTGTGTGTTTATTGGTTTGTTACTTTTTCACGCAGCAATATAGAAAAGAATCGATATGATTTTGGCATGGATCAAAGGTTGAAATGAAACATAGGCTAATTTTATCCCGAAAAAATAAAAGGATCCTAAAAGATAGCACAAAAATTAAATCATCACGCGGCAAACAATAACTATTTCTTTTTAAAATAATGAATTTATTAATTATATAAACATCTGCATCTTTTAGACCCTCTTGTTGTCGACCGTATGGACACTGACGCATCGATGAACGGAGTTAAAGTGAAAATCACCCTTACCAATGTAATAGCTACCCGGGGCTCCAGCTATCAGATCCAAAGTTTAAAGTAAGTGACTTTTTCCTACTTTTTATGTGTTTAGAATACTTTTGAATTGTCTAGTGCTATGTAAGAAAAACTTGCACGTAAGATGACTTTTTTGATCTGTAAGATTGTTTCGCTGAAAAAAACAACAGCAAATAGTAAGACCTGCTCAACCCCTGCTGTATGAATACTACAGATGCGCAGAACGCGCTATCGTGCACCTCGGCACATATATACATACTTAGTACAACTCGGTTCTTACGAATTCCTCTTTAAAACTGTGACGAATACGATCAGTATTGTAAATACTTTATAACTAACAAATAAAACATAGGACACCAAGATTATTTCGCCATAAAGCCATGATTAAAGTTTATTATGTTTATAATTTCAGTGTAAACATTATCAGTAGAACCCAATATATTGTTGAGGGATACTTATTGATACCTGAACTGGATTTCGCAGCTGATTATTACTTCCGTGGCACAAAGTTTCTGCTCCTGGATTTCGAGACCTATGGAAAATTCCGAGGATCATTCAGTGAGTATTTAACGGCTTTTCACTGGTCACAGCTATCTTACTCAACTTTTGCATCATTTATTAGTTTGAGTACATAGGCATAACAATTTTGATGAGGTAAGTATTTGGACAAGGCGTTTCTTTTTAATTTCTTTTTAGCAGAAAAATATCACGATTAAACAGAACTTCATAAGAAACTATTTTACAACGATAACAAGCACTAAAAGCTAGCATCTTCTTTTGATTTTGGACTAAACAATCTAAAAATAGATAGAAGGCTTTTCTACAAGATGGTGCAATATTTTTTTCATCGCCATCTTTCTACCAGCAATCACGCCAAGTCATATACATAGCTATCACTACGTACGTAGTATAAAACAAAGTCGCTTCCCGGTGTCTGTCTGTCCCTATGTATGCTTAATGCTTATATCTTTAAAACTACGCAACGGTTTTTGATGTGTTTTTTAATAGATAGATTGATTTTAGAGGAAGGTATGTATATTAAACCTGTGCAAAGCCGGGGTTGCTAGTATAAAATATTCAATTTCTATTAGAATTAGAATCATTTATTGAAATATTAAGCTTAATACTAAAATTAAATATACAACAATTTGTACACTAATATATTAGTACCGCAAAATGAATGTAAGAAAAATGGTAATATAGCTTCCTTATTTTCTGTTTTAGCTATAATAAAATGTGCTTCTATCGTTAGTTTTCTTTTTGTATGAAATAATTAGAAAAAGAGGCGGGAAACATACAAACCTCAAAATATGTCAAAAAGGTTTTATTTCAAATAATTAGAGAAAAGAGGCGGATTTTATTTTTGTTTTTTATTTTTATTTAGCCTTATTCTGCAATGCGAAATAAAAGCGCGACAATTTATTTCGTTGCGTTAAATTTTGTTTTGAAATAAATTGATAATTTATATTACCTAAATTTTTTAATTTTCTAAATAATATTCCAAAATGTCATCTGATAGTGAAAGTGACGATTTTGTAATGATGATGCCACCAGAAATAAAAAATACAGCCCAAGAAGTCATAAATAACTTACTTCTTAAACTTTAATTAAAGAAATATTGTAGCACTATGTATCACTCGGGAGAAAGTTCTATTTCCGATTCATTCTGTTATCGAGTTTCCTTTAAGCCTTCCGCTGCGCGTCGGGCTTAAACATACTCTCGAATAGAAATAGATCGCTTTCTCCCCTTGGTGTACAATGTACTATTATCTTATGAAATTCAAAATTCATTAAAAATATCGGAGAACTCTTTTTTGTTTTAATTAACTGGCAATAGACTCAGAATACAATAACATGTCGTGTACTTTCTCGAGATGTAACGAGTGTTGTAGTTAGATATTTCGTTTGTTATTATAATACGAGTATGTACCAGTCTTCCTGAATTTTGTGGACCTGTCTTTTTTATAAAAATCGTTTTAAAAGATACGTGTATTTTATCATCATCATTGTCAGCTGTAGGACATCAACTCCTGGACATAAACTTCCCCTTTGGATTTCCAATCATCTGAGCTATGTCGGTAACTTTGATTCGTACACCCTCCTTATTCTTTGTTCGTCTCCATGTTGTACTATTTTAAGCCTACTTATAAGGTCTACAGAGAAAGACCACGTTCCTGTGCCATAAGCCATTACTCAGTTCTCATTACTGAAGCATTGAGATATATCAGACGAAACGACATCAAGCAGTTTTCCGAACGCTGCTCATAAAAAATAACATTATTTTTAATATTTACAGAGAATATCGTAGTGGGATTTTATTGCGAAGCTTTGTCATACTATAGGCGAGGAGAGGAATACCTCAAACTGGACTCCGTCACCATGAAATTTTCGTTTGGCAACGGCGTAATGGCCGTCAGGTCGTTGGACAGTTCCTGGATAGGTACGTTTTTTATCACAATAAAACTGTACTTCACCAATAGCTGGGGCCGTATTGTGTGCGCGTTGTGACGTTCATATTTGTTTTTTCCTGCTCGCGCCACTCGGGCCACAAGACCAAGCGGGAGGAAAAGCGACGCGAATGTCAAAACGCGTACGCAATACGGGCCCAGCTCGCCTTATTAGTAACTGACACTGGTCAAAAATGAGGTGTGATCCGCGCCACACAAGTAGGATGGGAGGTTAGGCGCAGAACGTTGCGCAAATGGCAAAATATAGGTGTGCGCGGGAGCCAGAGTGACGAGTTGCCGGGGCACACCCGCCCGCCAGCCTCATGCCTCCCGCGCGCTCCCTACGCCTGCGCTCATTACTTCGCCATTTGCGCAAATTTTCTTTTGGGTGATGCTTTTGCTCAACTCAGAAAATAGAATGTATGCAAGTATGTGGGTTTGTATTTTCAACACTTTTTACACTTATGTGTATATTTATTTTAATATTTTGTTTTTTTTTAGGAAGAGGAATGGCAGAGTACGCTCGCACCAATCCTTACGGGGCTTTGCAGAAACTGACACCATCGATAGAAGATAATGGAGCTCGTCTCCTTCAGAACTTTATGAACGATTATCTGGCCACATTTCCTTTACATTACTACCTTGTCGATTGATACGTATAAACGTTTATATCAAATAATGTATGTCGCCTTTGATCAACCAAAATGTTGTATTTTGCTTAAATTAATATTTTTGTAATAAAGTGATTAGCCATACATCCCCTTTATTTTAAATCTCCCTGATCAAAAACTACTACCAGTTAAACAAAAGAGACTAAAATATATATCACATTAATTAAAGTATATCATTGATACATGTAACCGTATTAGTTAAGTGATTGATACAAGGAACTCAAAAGTTACATGTTCAAAATAATCATATGTCGCTATCGCACCTACGCGCTACGTCGAAACCGTCCGTTATAGGAAAAAACTTTTACTACCTATATACTCGTATGTAGGTCTCGGCACGTAAGTTGAACCAAAAAATATCACTCTCTCCCTTTCGTTAGCAGAGAAAACTAAAGAGAGGTAGCTATGGCTTAATGTTCAAGTTGTTTGCCGGCTACTATACCATCTATTCAAATACCTACTTATAAGTACATACACATTCATAAGCATCACTCCAACATAGATTAATTTATTATTGGAAGGATGTTACGTTCGTTTTACTCGTATATTACAGCTCGACAGATCGTAAACTGTAGATGCTTTATAAATTTTGTCGAAAGTCGATGAGCTTTTTGTATGGAATGTCTTATTTTTCGCCATTTCGGGGCTGATTTTAAAAAATATATCTCCGAAAAACAAATCACTTAGCAAAACATCGTGAATATAATGCATCTGTAGGCAGGTTAATTAGGCAGTACCTAAAGTAAATCCAGTGTCTTGGGTGCCCTAACATTTTACTATTTATTTAAATAATTAATTGGAACAAAGCTTCGCAATGTTTTGAAATCAAAATAAAGTGTCAAAACTCGTAAAATGCTAAGAATAGATATATGGGTAGTTAAAAATTTCTTCACGGATACTTAATCTTCTTCTTTATACGAGTACATATACAAACATTTCATGTCACGTTATTCACCAAATTTTGCACACTGTGTGCAGTTTGATCCAACTTGAGAGATAAGATAGTTATATCTCAATTTTTTTAGAATGGCAAAACAACGTTTGTCGGGTCAGCTAGTTCTTATAAGTATTTAGAATAAGATCCCGAGGTATGAACGGTGTTCGATTATGAAGTTTAAGTCTTCTATACCAATATATAAAGAAGAAAGATTTAATTGTTTGTTTGCATCGAATAAGCTCCGGAACTACTGAACCGATTTGAAAAATTCTTTCACTGTTAGAAAGCTACATTATATCTGTAAAAGCGTAATAAAGGTGTAAAAAATTACCTAAATTATTCTTAACATCGCGTAAACTGCGAAAACGATTGACATAGAATAAAATAATATACTACGACTTTGTAGAACACATAATCATTTACAAAAAATGTCGCGACAGGTATATATGTCTGTTATAGTTAAGCAATAAGTATTATTTTGAAAAATTAAATAGAAATGCCGCCGCAATAAAAGGCTCTTATTTTATATCTAGGTATTAATTCTTATCAAAATAAATATCCACCACGCTGACGCAGTGCGGGTTGGTGGATTCCTATATGTCATCCAGTTTCTTCTTCAGACGTAAGGATCCAGATTGCAACCCGATATTTTCCTTCACAGGAAAGCCAGTGGTGTAAAATTCTGTAGATAAATTTCAAATAAACTCATTGATACGGGATCAGCATGTGAAACTACCACATCAGGACTATAAGATAGATGTTACTACCACTAGATTACGACGGCTATATACCACCTCTATTAGAGCGCCGATTTATGTAGTACCTACAGATTTGGAAAACCTTATCTAAGCGAACCAACATACAGACGATTTATAATTTCTGTTGTAGTGGTAGTGAATGTAGTATTAAGTGTACTGTGTAGTTACACATATAGTTCGTAAAACGAATGATCGATGGGGCTTTAAAGTTCTCAAATGTAGAGTTAGACAATGTTTTGGCAAGTCTAGAGAAGGTCTTCACGTGAATCGAAGATCTGATTGGTATTCATGTATGTAAGTCACTCACATGAATACCAATCAGATCTTCGATTTAGCTACATTACGTGGTAGGTATATAAATGCACAATATTTATAATGTCTGTCTTCTGCCAATCGTACCCGGGCGAAGCCGGGGTGGATCGCTAGTAATCTATATTTATAGCCACATATAAATTTAATGAAATTGAATCACCGTATGAACATTATTTATGTACCTATAGGTAATCAATATGGGGTTAGACAGAACTCTTGGGCTAACTTGAAAGCCAACACTTGTACGTCTACACAAAGTTACTGTACTTACCTAATTGAATTTATGTATGAACAACTTTTACTTTTAAATTAAAGGTGAACAGAATCAACACTAAAATCACAAAATAGTACAATATTTATTCATTTAGTATTTATATAATTATTTTTTACCCAAATATGGCATAACTGACTTCAACCGTATTCAGAATTGGAATAGTACGCACGAAACAATACAAATATTTTTTTATTTTATTTACCAGAAATGTACATAGTTGGAAGTCAGAATATATACGCTAAATAAAATTAGTTTGATAGTGGGTAACCATCGACTTCGAAAACAATAGATAAACTAAAAAAGAAAATTATTAACCTCAAGAAAACTAGTGTACTAAACAAGATAAACTTAGACGATGAACCCCAAACTAAGCTCGAGGCTTGTATCTTGGGGTTCGAGTGGGTAGTTACCAAAATGGATTAATGTTGTATATACAGAGTTTAATGAGGTACTTATATGCCTCATATTCTATCGGAAAGCTAAATCACAAGCACAAAATAAAGATATTATAAAGGACGACTCTGAAACATATCCTAATAAAATACCAGTACACATTACAAACAAACTAGAAACCGCCCAAACCGCCCAGAAACCTAGTAAAATTATCCTCATTAGTTCTAATAAACAAAATAAAGTACTAGATATAGCTGAAGACACACTGACTGAATCTAGTGGTAGTACTTTTCTGCGACATCACTTAACACCAAATGTAGGAATACAAGAACTACTACAAGGAATTAATACAAAAGTAAGTGAACTGACGCTGAACGACTACTGCGTAATACTTATTGGAGAGGAAGACTTTACAGCGACTAGCGACTACATTAAACTAATCTGCCATATTCGTCAGACCTTAAGTCTTTTAAAAAATACTAACGTTATCATATGCCTGCCTACCTACAAATACTCTTCTGATCCAAAAATAATGTCTAATCTGATTTCATTTAATAACAGAATTGATGTTTTCAACAAATTACTTTATTTAGATAACTTGACGCATAAATACTCATTCATTTACGACTCTAACTCTACTGTCTCTTATGACAATACAATGTTTAATATGCGCTACGGATCGTTAAAAAACTATGGTCTGCGTACCATACTAAGTAACTTAGCGTATGAAATAAATGCAATTAGTCACAAAAATAACAGCATTAATGTAGCACCAGGAAACTGTAAAACTAACAGTCAGCAAAACTTGGAGTTTTTTCGTAAATAAAAATATATGTGTTATGCATCAGAATACAGCAGGATTAATAGGAAAGTCTGAAGAATTATCAATATGTCTACACGAACTACGTTCTGAAAAAAATATTGATGTCGATGTAATTTGTGTAACAGAACACAATATGAGAGCTGGCTGTGAAAGCAATCTGAATTTACCTAATTATCAGCTAGCTTCTAGTTACTGCAGATCAAATATATCCAGAGGTGGAGCATGTATCTTAATCAGAACAGGATGTCAGTTTAGAGATCTCCCGGAGGTTATGGCCCTATCCGTTTCTGGAGTCGTTGAGTGCTGTGCCGTCGAACTGTTTCCCTATAGGGTTATGGTTGTATGTATTTACAGAGTACCTAAAAGTATACAAAAGTCTAAACATTTTGAAATATTTTTCGAAAAACTCGATAGTCTTTTGAAGATTCTTCTCAAAAAACAACCTAAAAATTTGATTGTAGCGGGTGATTACAATATCGATATTTTAAAACCAAATATTTACTCAAAACCTAGAAAATCTTCTAATAAGTTTTAATATGAAATTAGCGTTTAAACAACCGACAAGATTAAGCACCCAAACATGCATAGATAATATAGCCCATAATTTCACAGAGAAATGTAAATCGGAAATAATTGAATGCGCTCTCTCTGACCATACGAGTCAACTATTGGTATGTCCGATCGATAAAAAAGCTTGATTGATAGATGGTACATAAATAGACGCGATTATAGTAAAGAGAATATCTCAAAATTTGTATCCTGTATAAAGAGCCTTTCTTTTTCAGACTTATATAACATGAATGACCCAAATGACGCTTACAATTATTTTTTTGACATTTTTAAATTATTTTATGACTTGTGCTTCCCCTATAAACAAAAAACTATAAGACCCATTAAAACACCTAAATGGATATCACGCGGTATTAAGATATGTAGTAAAAAGAAACGTGCACTTCTGTGGCAATACAGACGATATCCTAGTATGGACAATAAAAATAAACTGATGACATATTCAAAATTATTTAAAAAAATTATCAAACTAACGCAAAAAGCTCAAAATGATTACGCTATAAAAACTGCTCCTAATAAATCAAAATGTACATGGGAGATAATAAAAAATTCTAAATATAATGCGGTAAATACGCCCATATGGCGAGTTAAAATAGGTGGACACATTATCACAGACCCTCACGAAATTTGTAATACATTTAATAACCATTTTATTGATAAAATTGAGCCCTTGCAAAATGATAGCACTCAAATACTTGTATCTATTGTGAGTAGGCCAAACTCTATGTTTTTCTTTCCCAGCACAGCACTTGATATGTTCAAAATAATAAATTCATTAAAGAACACAAATAGCGCAGGATACGACGGAATATGCACTAAAATAATTAAACAAGTTTCTATGTATATATGCGAGCATCTTAGCTACATAATGAATTTGTGCATTAGTACTGGCACCTATCCAGATAAACTTAAAATATCTATCATTAAGCCTGTTTTAAAAAAAAATAGTAGAGAGAATGTGGATAACTATAGGCCCATCTCGCTTATCCCTATATTTTCGAAGATATTAGAAAAATACATATACAGACAACTTTATAACTATTTGGAAAAGAAAAATATACTTTGTGACGAACAGAAGGGATTTAGAGAAAATAAAACTATTGACATGGCAATCTATGAATTTTTGGACAATGTAATGACTAATATTGACACGGCGACCCCTGTCTGTGCAATATTTTGCGACATGACCCAAGCTTTTGATTACGTTCAGCATGACATTCTTTTACATAAGTTTAATTATTTTGGTGTTAGAGGAAATAGTAATGACTTAATCAAGTCGTATGTAAGCAATAGGCAACATTTCACTGAAATATCTGAAATAAATCTGATCAAAAAGAAAGAGATGATACATAGGTCCGACCCACGAACACCCAATTATGGAGTCCCACAAGGGAGCGTTGTGGGTCCCATCTTATTTACCGGTTACATAAATGACTTGCCCAAAGCTGTAAATTACCCAATGACTCTATTCGCAGATGATAGCACAGTGACAATAAATTGTAAAAATAAAGAAACTTATGAGACGGAAGTAAACAATACGCTAAAGTCTATTATTCAATGGATGAACAAAAACAACTTAAAAATAAATTTGGACAAAACCAATATTATGCACTTCCGACAGCGAGTAGTACTTGACAATATAACCTTACAATACAATGATAAAACTGTACAGGAAGTAGATACAACCAGATTTCTTGGTTTGACCATAGACTGCAAACTCAATTGGAAAGCTCATATAGCAAACTTATCCAAACGTATTAGTTCCACGGCATATGCACTGTATAAGTTGTCACAAGTAATAAACGAAGGTGCTCTGATAACAGCATATTATGGTATGACTGTATCAATTTTGCGGTACGGTGTAATCTTCTGGGGAAACTCTTCTGATAAAATGATTGCTTTCAAGACCCAAAAGAGGTGCATCAGGGCAATGTTTAATCTCCATAAAACGGATAGCTGTAGACCATATTTTATTAAACATAGTCTCCTTACATTGCCTTCATTGTACATATTGGAAGTTGCCATGTTTGTAAAGAAAAATATGCACCTATTTGGTGACTGGACCTATGCGGGTGTACGGACCCGCAGACAGGAAGAGATGAGACTTTGCCCTCGAACTGCTAGGACGGCCCTAATGCAAAAAAGTGTATTTTGTATGGCCCCCATTATCTACTCAAAGATACCCAAAGAGCTAAGGGAAATGAATGTTGGTATGTTTAAAACTAAATTAAAATATGTGTTAGCTCAAAAATGCTACTATGACATCGGGGAATTTCTCAGTGATAAAAATATTCTGTCTGACATTAATAATATCTACATGTAATGTGCGATTTCTTTTTTAATTTTTATATTTGACATGTTTTTTCTTATAGTTATATTTTTGACATACCGATTATTTGATTATTTGACATAATATTTTTGGACTTTATTTGACATTTCTTGCATTATATAACGATTAAAATTATTTATTATATTTGTACGCCTAATCAGGCAAGGACATGAGCACCATTTATAATGACTTCCATTTTGTATACTACTTGTATTATGTGTACTTGTACCATGTTCTGACAAATAAAGAATATGAATATGAATATGCAGAGATGAAATAATGTATAAATTATATATTTTTAATTCTGAGAGCCTGTGTGTGTGTGTGTGCGTGTGTGTGTGTGTGTGTGTGTGTGTGTGTGTGTGTGTGTGTGTGTGAAATTCTATTACAATGCTTATTCACCGTACAAGCTGCAAATTAGGTTTTCTGTTTCGTTGTATGACTATGACTTTAACAGCCATTGTCTTCTTTTGAACGCTAGTTTTGTAAGATCAGAACATTCCTTTATGAATAACATGTAAACATTATTGTATGTGCAAATGTGGGAGTAAAAGGGGCACCGCTTGGCCATTTCAGATTGGACTCTTGGCAGTGGGAGAAGAAGAGCTCTATTTCCTCGCTTAGAGAGAAGTGTGGCGTAATCGTCACGTAACTTTAAGCTATGATGAATTTTTAGGACAGCGTTATAGATAAATAACTGTCGAACCCGGAGCACTTCGAACTCCTCATAGAGCAAATCAGTTGAATAGCGAAAGGGTTTCCGCAGTAAGACCTTGATCAGCGCTCGTTGCGGTCTTTCAACTGTCAGGAAGAGGGATTTTCCAGCACTGCCCCAGATTGATGCAGTATTTTATTATAAATTGACACAACGCAGTATAGATTTGCTTCAGTAATGGCTTTGGGACACGATCTCTTAAATCTTTCATTACATAAATCAGTTTACGAATGCGTGAAGAAAGTTCTGTTGTGTGATACGCAAAAGAGAGGTTTTCGTCTAAAATGAGTCCGAGGTATCTAATACTAGTAGTTTTATCAATGAGAGTGCACGAGCAGGAGACCGGCCGTGCTGGGGAAGTCGGTGAACAGTAATGAATTTTGAGGCTGTAATTGGAAGGAGCCTCCGATACCAGAGTTTTAGAGAGAGTTGTATATTTTGTCTTTCTGATGTTTAGAGTGAGCAAATTTCTTTTTTCAAGGGATTTTGCCAGTATTGATAATCCTTGCTTGAAAACCCGGCTCCACGATCCACCATTAAACACGACTGCGGTATCATCGGCGTATGTGATAATTTCAGCATTAGGGATGCTACTGTTAACTATATCGTTGATATATATGAGGAACAGGGTGGGCCCAATATACTGCCCTGCGGGATGCCGTAATCGATAGATAAACACTCACTGAGGCAGTTACATGCCTTGACAAATTGTTCAATGCTACTCCCCTGATGCCAGATTTGTCCAGTTTTTTTAGAAGCAGACCAATCGAAATTGAATCGAAGGCTTTCGCCAAATCGAGAACGACAGCGATACACTTTTCCCCTTTATCAACGTGCTTAGATACAAGGTTAACTAATAATGTAGCAGCATCTTCCGTTGATTTGCCTCGTCTAAAACCGAACTGCCTGTCAGAGATCAGATTCCAGATCTGATCAGATCAGAGATTGTTTTTTTTCCAGATAGTTGAAAAGTCTAATATTCACTAGTTTTTCTAAAATTTTGTAAAAAACACTAAGCAAAGCAATAGGCCTATAGCTATCAGGGGAGGATTTTAGACCGTTTTTATAAATAGGAGAAACTGCAGCTACTTTCCAACAGTCGGGAAAAGTCCCGGTTTCTAAACTCATGTTAAATATTAAATTAAGTGGGATTAGCAGAGAGCTTAGTGACATTTTTATCAATTTAGCGGTAATAGAGTCGGGGCCAGGAGAACTGTCGTTTTTCAAGCCAGATTTTTGTAATTTCAAGGGGATCGGTTGGATATAAGAATAATGAGTAAGCACTGGAACACTTAGTTTCATGAGAATCTATCAAACATTCTTCTGATGTATTAAGTTTTGTAAAATTGCATCATCGAGATTCTTCCCTACGGTAGCGAAGTGCTTGTTACAATGATCTAGAGGGTTATTTTCACCTTTGTGTAGCAGCTCTGGAGTAGCGCTGTTGCCCTTAGAATTGTAGCAATTTTTTTAAATAATTTCCAGAGTTATATGTATTATCGATGTGGTATTTTTAACACGCTTTTATTAGGTCAACCAGTATGTAACTATGTAAAGGAATCTAAGGTAACCATCTCCCAAGGGTCGTAGCGTAATGAAAATTGGCAGATGTATGTAGTTCTGATGACAATACAATAATATGGTACTGTCGAACTGATCTGATGATGGAGCCGGAAGATATAAACTGGAACTTCATGATGGAAAATCGTATCATAGCTGTTTTGGATTTCTTAAAAAAGTCTTGTAATTAACTTTGACGACGATGAGGTTTCAAGGTCTGATGATCAAGCCGGAAGATAGGTACTGGCATTCCGTGATGGATCAGCTTGTACGAAATTAGAATGGCCCTGAACCAACTTAAGAACAACAAGGCGCCGGGTGACGACGGAATCACTTCAGAGCTTCTGAAAGCGGGTGGAACGCCGATACTAAAAGTCCTTCAGAAGCTCTTTAACACCGTCGTCTTCGAGGGCATAACGCCAGAAGCGTGGAAAAGAGGCGTGGTGGTGTTGTTCTTCAAAAAAGGTGACAACACCTTATTGAAAGACTACAGACCCATCTCGCTTCTGAGCCATGTTTATAAGTTGTTTTCAAGGGTCATTACGAATTGTCTCGTACGCAGGCTTAATGACTTCCAACCTCCCGAACAAGCCGGTTTCCGGAAAGACTTTAGCACCATGGACCACATATATTCGCTGCGGCAGGTTATACAGAAGACCGAGGAGTATAACCTGCCACTTTGCTTGGCATTTGTGGACTATGAGAAAGCCTTTGATTCGGTTGAGACATGGGCTGTGCTTGAGTCTCTCCAACGATGCCGTATTGACTATAGGTACATTGAAGTGCTGAAGTGTTTGTATAATAACGCCACTATGTCGGTTCGAGTATAGGAAGAGAGCTCCAAGGCGATCCCTTTGAAGAGAGGCGTAAGACAGAGAGACGTAATATCTTCGAAACTTTACTGCTACTCTGCCTTTAAGCTCCTGGAATGGAAAGTATTCGGCATCAACATCAATGGCGAATACCTCACTCACCCTCGATTTGCCGACGATATCATGGTCATGGCAAAGTCAATGGAAGAACTCAGCACGATGCTCGAAGGCCCCAATCGAGTTTCTCAACAGGTGGGTCTTAAAATGAACACGGACAAGACAAAGGTGGTGTGTTATTCTCATGTTGTACCCACCCCTATTACAGTTGGGAACTTGATTCTTGAACTCGTTGACTTCGTACGTCTACCTAGGATAAGTAGTTCAGTCGGACCTACCTAGCTTCAAGAAAGAGGCCAATTGCCGAATCCAACTCGATTAGGCAGCGTTCGGAAAATTGCGTAACGTCTTCTCGTCTGACATACCTCAGTGCCTCAAGTCGAAAGTTTTCGAGCAGTGTGTGTTGCCAACGAGCTATCGAGAAGGCTATGCTCGGAGTTTCTCTGCGAGATCGAATCAGGAATGAGGAGATCCGTAGAAGAACCAAGGTTACCGACATAGCCCAGCGGATTGGCAGGTTTAAGTGCCAATGGGCAAGACACATAGCGCGGAGGACTGATGACCGATGGGATCGAAAAGTTCTCGAGTGGAGACCACGTACCGGCAAGCGCAGCGTAGGGTGTCCACCCACAAGGTGGACGGATGACCTCATTAGGACCGCAGGATCGCGCTGGAGCCTCTACCAACCGGTCTTATTGGAAATCATTAGGGGAGGTCTATGTCCAGCAGTGGACGTCCTATGGCTAAAATGATGATGATTCCGTGACGGAATATCGTATCATAGTCGTGTTTGCACTTTTGAGAAAGGCCACATAATGGATTTTGAACGCGATCAGGTTTCAAGTTTCCTGGGCTAAGTATGCGTGTTTTTCTAGTGTTATTAATTATTTCATATTGACTATTGTTGATTTTTCAAAAACGACATAACTGATATCAATAAAATTTAAATGGGACTACTTCTGAAGTCTACTAAACAAAAAAGTATCACAATAATTATTTTTGAAAAGTTCGCATGCATTGATGTGTCATCCATGTAGTAATTGATACATTATTGTTGATTTTTCAAAAACGGCTTAGCCGATTTCAATAAAATTTTATTGAACATATTGAAAAATATTTTTTGAAGTGGTTTATAATTGGCGAAAATATCGATTAACAAACACAAAAAAAACAGACAGACGAACATCCTCTTATTTGGAGGTTGGTAAAAATCGGTTTATAATTGCTGAAATAGCCTCGTGGTACATAATATATACAAAATATACTTTTTAAATAAAAAACTAAAATAACTCGCTTTGGATTCATCAATATTTTTTTTATAAATGTATTGTCATCGGTCTTTGATAGGTGTGCAAAGTTTAAAGAAAGCTGTCACCAGGCTGTATCTCATGAACCATTATATTTTCACAGAAGAAGGTATTTCTGTCAATGCTTTAGCAACAAATACTAAAATCAGAATAAAACATATATTTAAGGATACAATATATACTTTTTACTCTATATTAATAACGGCAGAATATGCAGACGTTTGAAATATTCACAGAATATTTAGTTGTATATTCACTTCAAAAATAAGTAATTAAATAATAACTATTAAATTTTGCAAAAAAAAATGGAACCGCCGACTTCCACCGTGTACGGAATTCAAATAGTTTGCATGAATTAATGTGATATCCATGTACATTACTGTTGATTTATCAAAAACGGCTCAGTCGATTTCGATAAAATTTAAATAAATATTTTTCTTAAATCAGCCCACAATTGGCAAAAATATCAATGAACATACTAGTACACAAAAATATATACGGACGTATATAAATATAAAAAATACATACAGACGAACACAGTACCTCCTTTTTGGAAGTCGGTAATTATAATAATAAAATTAAGCTTATGTCATGTTTACGACAAAACTCACACTCAGCATACGGTACCCATACGGTACGGGATCTGTGCCGTATGGAAGCCCCCTTATTTTTTTCCTGCGCGATTCCATCTCCCACGTGGCTGATTTTATTTTAAGTCGCTTAAATACATTTTTCCACATAGAGAAATCGTAACCATGAACATTTGGTATTATACAGCCGTTCTGGGAAACCTTAAAACTGGCACATCATTAAATTTAAACAATGTAATTTAAACTGCAAGTCATAGGTGACGCAAAATATGAAAATTTTGAACACCTATATGGCACTAAGTGGGGATATAATTATTACGTCTCTATTTTTCCTTAACAACTCATTAATATGAAATATATATTATATATATAACACAAAATTTAGTACCTACTAAGTCATATTTGACAGATTGATGTGTGCATACACGTTGGCAAATATGAAGCTGATCGTTCTCTTTTGTGTGTGTATAGCTCTAGCTTCTGGACAATGTAAGTATATTTTAAAAGATATTTCAGACTTGTAATAGTAACTAGCCATATTTTTATTTAATTGTAAGCAACGATATGGCTTTTCTCTTCTATTTAAAAGTTATTTGTACTGGGTGTTGCTTTGAAAAGGGCAGGGACATTGAGCAATGACCAACGACAAAATCGCGAAAAAAATAAGCTTTTCCATATTTAAACTTAATTTGCTCTCGACAATATGTACGGAGCAACTGATATTTTTTTCTCAATTAAGCTATTGGTCTCATAGTAAAAGTTGTTCATAATAGATGAGCTATGAAATACATCTATGAAAGTTCCTGCATTTTTAACTCTCCTAATGTCGACTTGGCATTTTGTTGATGTCTCCTTAACATACACAATGCAGACGTTTATATTTTCCCGCTCGAAAAAAAAAAGTTTTACTAGTAGTCAACATAAAAAAACATCCGATAATATCATAAAAAATGGTTTTTAGGGTTCTGGTACCCAAAGGGTAAAACTATTATTAAGACTCCGAACCCTATAACTAAGACTCCGCTATCCGTATGTCACCTGCTAGTCAAGCATACGACCACGAAAAGCCACGAAAAGAGCTCATCTCGACGTGTGAAAACGTGACAGATACATACTTTGCCATTACGCTGTCTTGTTCTGACACTACGAAAGAAATAATTCGTGGCGCGCATACTAGCCCGGCAGGTTGTATCTCGTGAACCGTAATAGCTACAACGTTGAAATTTTCACAGATTACGTAGTTCTGTTGCCGCTATAGCAACAAATACTAAAAACAGAAAAAAATATATTAGAAGGGGAGCCCATACAACAAACCTTAATTTTTAGCTGTTTTTCGCTCGATATTAATAGTCCGGGAGGTAAGCGCGAAAAATGCAACTACTTTCTAAAAGCTGTTTTTTTGACCTAATAAGGTAGTCAAGGTGGTGTGTAACAATACCCCGGATTCAGTCAGCTGGAATGTTTACCGTTTAGTGGGGATACCAGTTTGATTTTTTTTTTAAATAAATGAGTATCTTGCAACTACTTTTAAAAGCTTACATTTGGCGTGCGGGTAGAAAAATAACTAAAAAAAAGTTTAACCGAAGCAAATTACCTAAAAATAAGTAACAAGGCCCGTCAGTTAGGCTTTAAAGTAGCGCAGCCTTAAAGCCTGACTGAAAAGCTCTGTTACATGTTTTGGGTAATAGGCTGCGGTTAAAGTCTTTTTTAATTACTTATCTAACTGTAAACCAATTTTCAGCTTTAAGAAGTAGTTGCAAGATACTCATATATTTTTTTGAAAATTCAAACGGGTATCCCCACCAAACGCTAAGCATCCCAGCTGACTGACTCCGGGGTATTGTTGTACACTACCATGACTACCTAATCCCAAAAATTCAGCTTTTAGAGAGTAGTTGCATTTTTTGCGCTTATCTCCCGGACTATAATAACGATGATAAATTGATTTTTGAAAGATTCACGGAATATTTAGTTAAATGTTCACCTCAAAAATAAATAATACTTAAAAATAAATAGGTAAAGACACAATCCCAAACAAGAAACGTGATATTTTGCTCGATAACAGGAAGATGCTTGAAATATTCACAGAATATTGAGTTGTATGGTCCCTTCGAAAATAAATAGTTCAATTAAAATATATTAAGGGAAGCTTTCATACGGTATGGAACCGTTCGTGCGCGAGTCCGACTCGCACTTGGCCGATTATTATCATCGTCATAATCATCATCACTATTTACGGTAGCCTATCATACGAATGTCTCGACACGCACTTGACAACTTATTCGGCTTAGCACACCATTTCTAAATAGCCCTGTAGTGTTGATGCTCTTAGTACAACGCGGTCACATTAACTAGACGCTTGACCATGTGACGTTATTTTGGCGCTCAAGTACGGTGTGCAAAAAAAACCGGCCAAGTGCGAGTCGAACTCCCGCGCGAAAGGTTCCGAACTATCATCTATAAAAGATAAGTTTCTACCTGTTTATTAAGATCGAGTAAAAATTGCTTAAAAATCAATGCAATGCGTCTAGTTAATGTGACCGCGTTATATGCGATTAATCTGCTGCTATTTTCTTTTTATTCCAGCAAACACACTATGTCGACGAAGCGATCCATATATCAACCAATGTCTTCTTGTTTTTATAGAAGCATCAAGACCACTGTTAAGAATTGGTATTTATTATTATTTCTTTAATTTAATTACAGATAGATTACTTATTAATAGTTATTGAGCTACTTTGTAGGTTCTAGTTTTAGGATCCGGCAGTCCCATATTTTTGGTAGTTATTCAACAGGCAAGTATCGATTTCTTCATCGCTGATCGTCTTTTTACTTTTTGACCGACGAACCAGAGGGACTCAATTCGACGCGTTTATAGTATAACTTTTTTCTTAGTAGTCCAATTTCGATAATTCTTTTTTTATTGGAAAGAGTATACATACAAAATACGAAATATACGACATTGGTCTCATTTAAATTTTATCGTAATCGGCTGAGCCGTGTTTGATATGCACTAATAAATGGGTATCGTATTGGTTTCTTCGTGTATACGACTTATTCATTGCCACGTTGCCAACATTCGTTTATTTGTTCATGATGAATATATATTAATAGACTGGAATTTCACGTGCTGGCGATAGTGTGTGTATGTACCTAAAGCAATATTTTTATTAAGTATTCTAATTGTTAAAAATCTGCATCTTTTAGATCCTGTTACTGTCGACCGTATGTATACTGACGCCTCGATAAACGGAGTTAAAATAAATGGCACCCTTTCCAATGTTATTGCTACAAGGGGCAGCTTTCAGATCCAAAGTTTTAAGTAAGTGAGTCCCTCCTACTTGTGTGTTAAGAGTACTTTTGAATTTGTTGTCTATACGAATGTATTGTTTTGCTTTGAAAACAACAGCATGGCCTGCTCATTCCTCGCTGTATGAATACTGCAGATGCGCAGAACGCGTCGTCGTGGTATAGCCACCGAGGTACATGTATACATGCTACAGTCCTTACGAATTCCTCTTTAAAACTATTTCGAATACGATCAGATGTAAATACTTTAAAGCTAACAAATACTCTCTTTGTACAGTACATATAATTTAACAATTGCAATTTTAGTTAACAAAGGGCTAAGTCCCTGGAGTCTGTGGTTAGAATACATTTTCAATAAATAAAAAAAAAGTTAAAAAATAATATTAGTTTATGACACAAACATCTGGCCAGGCATTTAGTAGAGGTGACACGTGACCAGAATGCTGGCATGTATTTTGTCCAAAAGCTGAGTATTGCTATTCAGCGAGGCAATGCTGCCAGCATTCTGGCCACGTTACCCTCTGCCGAGGGACTTTTAGACTAGGTATTATTTTATTCTGTGTTTTTTTTTTAGTTTGTTTTGTTTTTCTGTGTAAATACCTATTATGTTATATTTATGACACCAAGATCGTTTCGCCATAACGCCAAGATTAAATTGGTTGTGTTCGTAATTTCAGTGTAAAAATTATCAATAGATACCAATCTATTGTTGAGGGACAATTCTTGATACCTGAACTGCATGTCGCAGCTGACTATTACTTCAGTGGCTCAAAGTTTAAAACGGAGCTTATGTATTTCGATACTCACGGAAAATTCCGAGGATCATTCGGTGAGTATCAAACGGCTTTTCAACTGGTCACAGCTATATCTCACTCGAACATTTGCGTGATACTCGTAGTTGCACGTTGATCAGTTTGAGTACATAGGCATAGCAATTTTGATGAGGTATTTACACAAAGAGTTTCTGTTTAAGTTCATCTTTTTATAAGAATAAAATTATGATTTTATACATAAATATTTGTATAGCTCTATCTCATACTAAAACTAGCATCTACTTTTGATTTTTACCGACTTCCAAAAAGGTAGAGTTACTATGTTCGTCTGTATGTTTTTTGTGTATGTTCATAAATATTTTCCACAATTGTGAACATATTTAAAAAAAATTTTTTCGTTCCAAGGAATATACTTCCGAAATGGTCCCAGTTAAATTTTATCGAAATCAGTTCAGCCGTTTTTGATAAATCAACGATAATGTACATGGATGTCACAATAGATTCGTGCAAACTGTTCTAATTTTGTACACGGTGGAAAACTGTACTGTACTGTATCAGCCTTTTAATAGTCCACTGCAGGACGTAGACCTACCCAAGAAGGGTGATTGGGCCATATCCACCACGCTGGCCCAGTGCGGGTTGGTGGACGGTGGAAAACGGTATTGCGATTTTTTGCAAAAAAAAAACTATGAACTAAAAGGAAATAAAAGACTTTTTTACGAGAGAAAGTGCAATATTATTTATCGCCATAAAATCTCAGTGCCAACTATCACGTCACGTCATAATATCATTGTCAGCTTTTAGGACTTTCACTCTTGGACATAGGCCTCCCCTTTAGGTTTTCAATCAGCTGAGCTATGTCGGTAACTTTGGGTTCGTAGACTCCTTATTCCTGTTCCGATCATGTAGAATTATAGAAAGACTCCGACTATAATCCCCACCATGTTGTGCTACTTTGAGCCTATTTATAAGGGCCTATAGAGAAAGACCACGTTTCTGTGCCATAACTC
Organism: Hypomecis punctinalis; assembly: GCA_949316475.1. NCBI lineage: Eukaryota > Metazoa > Arthropoda > Insecta > Lepidoptera > Geometridae > Hypomecis > Hypomecis punctinalis. The sequence continues at coordinate 22,081,190 of OX438801.1, read as the reverse complement.
ATCACTCTACACACACTGATAAAATGACTCGACTTGAGGCACTGAGGTAGATGAGACAAAAAGGCATCACGCAGTATTCCGAACGCTGCACATAAACCCAACATTATTATATATTTTTATATTTACAGACAATATCGTAGTGGCGTTTTATTGCGAAGCTTCGTCATACTATAGGCGAGGAGAGGAATATCTCAAACTGGACTACGTCACCATGAAAGTTTCGTTTGGCAACGGCGTAATGTCACTCAGACCGTTGGACAGCTCCTGGATAGGTATTTGTTTTTTATCACAATAAGTTTGTACTTCACCACTAGCTGGGGCCGTGTGTATGCGCTCGCTGTGACGTTCGGATACGCTTTTTCTCCTGCTCGCGCCATTTACTTGCGCCACAAGACCAAGCGGGAGGAAAAGCGAAGCGAGCATTCCAGAACGCGTTCAATTCGGTCGCAGCTCACCTTATGGTGGCGGACATTATGAGCAAAAATGAGGTACCCATTGAAAAGCGTAGGTGTATCTAGAAATTTTCTTTTGGAGTGATGCTTTTGCGTAACCCAGAAAATATAATGTATTCAAGTATGTAGGTATAGGTCCCGGCACGTAAGTCGAACAAAAAAATATCACTCTCTCCCTTTAGCAGAGAAAACAAAAGAAAGGTAGCTACGAGTATGTTTATAATGTTCAAGTTGTTTGCCGGCTACTATATGTACTTTCAACCCTATTTACGCTTTTGTAGGTACATACTTATTTTAATATCTTGTTTTTTTAGCCCCAGAGATGGCGGAGTACGCTCGCACCAATCCTGGCGGGGCCTTGCAGAAACTGACACCATCGATAGAACACAATGGAGCTCGTCTACTCCAGACCTTCATCAACGATTATCTGGCCACAGCGCCTTTACGTTACTACCTTGTCGATTGAAATGTACTCGTATATACCGATAATGTCGCCATTTAGTAAATCGAAATTTCGTATTTTGTCTAAATTAATAATTTTGTAATAAAGTGATTACAGTACAGCAAATATCTCCGTTTTTTAGAGAAGTACTCCCCAATTAAAAATTACCGTCGAGAAAAAGAAACTGAAATGTGTAGAACCTGCATGTGTATTGACTGTGTATCAAAGAGGGACGCTGGCAGCTCATACATACGAATACCTGCTCACTCATTTTCTCGCAAGTTTCTGTATAAATGAAGAATGTTATGTTAGTCAGAATTATTTATGACGTTTCTAAAACTGTTCTAATTGTACAAGTTCGTTTTGTAATGAAGTTAAAATAAGGAAAACCGAAAACAATGTTTAAGCTATTTATGTGCTACAAAATCCCTAAGTGTTGACGCATTATTTTGCAACAAGGTACTAAATTGGCTAAAAATATCTAGATTATGAACTTCAGACATTGCTAGATTATTCTTTTAAAGTCAATTCACGTAATATTTATAAGTGATAAGTAATAAGAAACGAGAATGCGCTACAAAATGCTCTAAGCATCAACATACATTCCTAGTGAACAGTTAAAATATATCAAAATACGATGTCAAGGAAATGTAGTTTTTTATGAAGACAAGGGCAAAGTATTAGGATTTATGGTAGCAGTTAAAAATTAAAATAACGTGTTTGATTTAAATCGAAAATTGCTAAATCTTCCTCTGGAACCACATCGATGGCAACACAAAGTCATAATGTGACGTGACCTAAGGACGTGACATTTGATATCTTTTGACATTTAGGTTAAAAATGATTTTTCAGTCATTTTGGCTTTGCAGTCTAATGAGGTCAACTGTAATGGAAAATGGTCATGGTCAAGTTATGGAGAAATCAGTGAACATTCATTTCCTTTTAATCAATTAATTATAATTGAATTTTGATTAGTGATATGAAATTATCAATGACAAAAAATCAGCAATTTTAAAGCGTCTGCTTTTTCTCTATCTATAAAAATTTTCAAAAAAATTTAGGAAGTCGAGCTTCGGCATCCATATTTTGGAATTATTCGTTGAAATTATTGACCTATAAAAAATTACCAACGGATCAACAGATGAGAGAGAAAATGATTTTGAATCAGAGACGCTTCGCTCGCTGGGTCAATTTTATAAGACTTGCCTCTTCGTTTAAAGGTATACCTAAGATAAATGTACAAAGAAGACGCACACGTACGCTCTCACTTGCTCAACAAATCTTGTAATCCCCATATCCAGCTACATACATTACGATAGTACATACGAATAATGTCTCAAGATCTCAGAAAAAGAAACAGTTAAATTGGCAATAACGTAGAAAAACTTGAGAAATGTCTCGTTTAAATAAGTGAATAATTACAATGACCGTATTGGATGGAGATACGTTTTTCCAGCACTGACCAACTACACTAGATTACTGGCTAACTGGATGTTTATTTACCTGACTAGGAAAGAAATGTTGCTTGTAGGACTCGTGTATGTACATATTATGTTGTCTATAAACTGTTCTGTGTTATGATTATTGTTACGAAGAAAATAAAGAAAGATATCAGAAGCCTATGCCCTCAATAAAGCTCTAGAGCTGCGGTGATCGGTGATAGCGTACCTATATTTGTATTATTATGATATACATATATTAGTTTATTTTATATTATGTATAGGTTATTATTAGAATTTATTAGAATGTATGTTGTTTAAATAAATATATTTAACATTTTTATACACACCTCATCGCCTAACCTTTTTTGTTAATCCTTTACAAGTAACGGTTGCATGGAATAAATTGCTTTTTAGCGATAAGGCCGCCGGTTGTCACACTAGCTATAAGTTCCACTCAACTTGTTTTCCTAGTTTATTTAAGTTATGGTGTGACAATAAAGATTTGATCTATCTATGTACCTTATAAGGATGAAAGTATGTCTGTACAATCAGTCGTATGTTGTAATTTGGCGTTTCAACAAAACATTACTATTTCCTCGGATGTGTTAAGCCCTTCCCTTGCAAGCTGCTAAAAAACTTCGATACTAACACTATAACTTTAGCAATTGCTTACAAGCATTTTTTACTGTGTTGTTAACAAAATTACAATCGAAATTAAATAGCAAGATAAAATTAGCTGGTTCACGGAAAATCATTGCCATTGACTCGTATACAATATAGACGCTTATATTTACATCCAAAATGAATCAATCCTGTAAAAAAATAAGTTCAAATGTAAGATTGTGTTCACACACCAGTATAACTTTGAAAAGAGACTCGTATATCAACACTATCCGATAGATGTCAGCCCTAGATCAAACAGATGTCTCGGAAATCTCGGAATCCTATAATTGCGAACAGCGTGCTTAGTTCTGTATTCAGGGGGTATTACAATGTACAGATTGACGCTCGTTAGGCTGCCGTCTTAATAAACTCGACACTGTGGTATGGCCAATTCATTAATACACTTTTTATTGGCAGCCAAGGTAGGATCCCATAGTACAGGTTTTTTAACGATGACACGGAGTCTGCCAATTGAAGAGCTCGTGAAAAAATCAAGCGTGATTAAAGTTTTTATTGCTCTGTGACACTCTGCTCTGTTTTTATTTATTTGCGATATATGCGAGAGTAAAGTTCAGAAAAAGCTTCACAAAGAGACTCACATACATGTAGTAGGAGATTTACTTACGCTTTAATTAAAAGAAAAACATACATATCGTATATTTATTAAGGGTTACAGCCATTACGCACGCACACGAGTTCACTTTTCTTACAGATGCGTTATCTCACTGTTTGTGTTGATGAAGGTTTCATGCATACAGTTCTATTTATTATATAGGTAGATCTGATATTTTTATAATTATATATTTGTATCGAACTTTTTAGTTTTTTGATTTAATTTATTTTTTCAGTTTTAATTTGTGTTTAAAATTAAATGTTATTTAACACGTTGAAGGACGTTAGCATCCGGGAATCAGAATTTCTTGTCTGGGTCTTCTTTGTATTCTTTGTACACATTTTTGTATATCTCATGTATTTTGGTCTCAATAAAAGATCTTAAGTAAGCGCTGGGCTGGTTCTGGTTCACATAACACCAAAAGGTTTTTATTTTAATAGCGACTCTGAGTTTGACTTCCATCTCCACTGATGGTAAGTAAAGGATGATGTGATCGGAGATGGAGCGAGCACACAGAGTTAAAAGATAAACTATATACAATTATTTTTTATTGGATCTAAGAAAAATTAGGCTTGTTTTTGCCCACAAAAGAGGATTACTATGCACTATTTAAGTTTCTGTAATGATAGTAATGTAAGGATATTAATTCTTACATTACTAACATCACATTACATTATGTAGCGAGTGTTTTTGTCAGTTTCATAATTTTTGCAACGTCTCATACAATTTTTTTATTTCCTCATGACTTTACTGGGTACATTAACTGAGAGGAAAACAAATATTCTCTTTCAAATTATACCCAATGTTGCTTTAAAGAATATGTTCCGAGGCGTAACTACTATCAACAACGCCGTCCATAGAGACGCCCACTTATCGTTTCAATAAATTAAGCAAACAACATCTAGGTTTTGATTCATAACCGTAAATCTAAGGTATATTTCAACGGTTTATACGATTGGACGCACTCCCGCTACTGCCCTGAGGCTCGACACTTATGTTATTGAGGCAGCAGATCTGTAAATGTAAATTAATAAGTTCAGATTCTAGGCCCGCATGATATACACCTCTTTGTGGAAGTATGTACAATTGTATAATATGTAATTTATAACACTGGTTCAATTTTAACCTTGTTAATAATAAGGCTGTTTATGGAGAAATGTATAATTTATTTGTACCTATAGGTGCTCTAGATGACGCTACAGATTCTATAGCGTCGTTTCCTAAAATATGTTGACCCAGTTTTTTTTTTATTGTAAACGTGATAGACAAATTTAAAAACCTGATGATTATAGTTGTCAAAAATTTTTATTTTTCCCATCTACATCTACAGTTTTTCTAAAAGTCATACTATGCAGAATTTATGTTACCGTTCTTTACACTTTAAAATAATATTTAGATGTGTTAAAGCGTAAAAACACTACGGCAAACCCAAAGGTTTTTTGTGCTAAAAAACTTTTGTGTGAAAATTGTGACATCTAATTAATATAATAAAATTACTTGTATAATATCTTAACTAACTGTGACTATTTTTTTCTTTATCAGACTTGATTGTAATCTTAGAATAGAAGAAACATTTTTCTTATAAATTCTACTTTTTTACTAAATTATTATTATTTAGGTAGATATACATGTAAGAATAAGATTAAAAACTGCTGAATTGTTCACTTTTCAATCAATCGTAGGTAGAAACCGCCGTTACAGGAATAAACTTTTACTACCCTTTGTTCAAATACCTAGCTACAAGTAGGTACACATGCATAAACCTCACTTCAACATAGATTATATTATAGTTGGTAGGATTTTACATTCGTTTTATACCACAGCTTAAGGCGATAGGTCGTAAACTGCTGTAGATGCTTTATGCAAAATTAATTGGTGCTTTGGATCTAATACGCCGACAGGACTAGGAGTTACGACCTTTCACAGTTACTCGTGAAACAGTACGGCGTGAAAAGTTTCTGTTATTGTTCACCGACTTCCAAAAATAGGGATGTTTTCATTTCGTCTGTATATATATATTTTTGTTCAGACAGAATGTGCAATGCTTTACCTAAGTCCGTCTTCCTACTGAGATTCAACGTAGGTATCTTTAAATCTCGAGGAAACACTCGTGGAAGCTACACCCTAGATCTCATATTTGCTTAGGTTCATCAGGCAGAATATCGTCGAACGCAAACGTATGTTAAATAATGTTACCCGCTTAAAAAAAATCTCCGTTGTTTGTGGCCCGTTTTTTTCCACAATCTGATAAAGGATTTTATGAATTTATTTTGGTTTGGTGATAAAGATTAAAAATAGAATTGGAAAATTTATTTGCATCTCAAAAGACATAGTACAAAAGTTACCTAAGAATACGGACTAATTACTTTAGTCCTTATTCTGAATTATAAAAAAATACAATTTATACGTCCAATTCTACCACTTACAATTTCTCTCTAGCTTGGCAAAACAGACAACATTTTACGGCGGCTCTTTTAAAATTTTTGGTAATTTTATCTTTAAATTATGACTCCAACTAGAGCTACCCATGGACATTATTGGACACATGGCATGGTACAGATGTCACTTTTTTTGGAGTAATTCGACAGTAAACGTGATACATAATAACTAAAATATGTACCTACTAGTTTTTACCCGCGGCTTCGCCCGCATACGCAATATATCATTATAATTTATAGCCTATGTGTTATTCTGATATATAAACTATATTATTGCAAAGTTTCATCTCAATCTGTTCAGTAGTTTTTGCGTGAAAGAGTAACAAACATCCATCCATCCATCCATACATCCATCCATCCTCACAAACTTTCGCGTTTATAATATTAGTAGGATAGGATTTGCTAAGACCAAGTATATAGCAATTCTAGAGAACGTATGAAAATTACAGTGCTCACATAAATCCATATCAATCCGTAACATCGCCACTTTCGCCCACTGTTTTTGCCTTGAATCAATTTTGTGAAGTTGGTTACAAAACGTTTTTGTCACAAAATAAAATATTATCGAATTAGGCTTAAAAACAATATTAGGTATCTCGGTTATCAAAGTTCTAATTAGCAAAATGGACGCAAACTGCTTTCAAACGGTCTTACTAGATTTATAAAGAAAGCTTATGTCCAGTAATGGACATATTATAGCAAATTGTATATTGTGATTGTTTTGTAATTATGACATTTCATTATCACAATACAATGACAATGTGAATTCACTGGATTGGACTGGTACTGGACTTACGAGTAACTGGACTAAATCCTAGAACTATATTTATTTACAACTAGCTTTTACCCGCGGCTTTGCCCGCGATATAATTTAATTTATGTTTATCTTGTCAAAAAAATATGGTAACTAATGCAGTAAGTGCGTCACAAAATATTAGCCCCAATTCAATGTGAAACGGTACACAAATTTTGTAGCAAATAATCATTTCAAACCCAAAAAGCAGCCAATCTCAACTAATTTGTTTCGTCATCGTTATCATCCGCAGCTTTCTTTGACCCACTGTTGGGTATAGGCCTCTCTCTTGCAGTGCCATCTGCTTCGGCTCTTTGCCGGTCGTGACCAGGCTCGACCGGCGGTATTGATGATATCGGCGAGATAGTCGACCCACCTTGCTGCCGCGCCGCACATAGCTGAGCGCTTTCACCTATTCAAGTACCCTAGTTGACCAGCTTGGTCACCACCGTCTTTCTTGGTCAAGAAGCGCTGGTCGAATTAGTTGCCACGCCATTGTGAACGATGTCATACGCAGGGCTTTTGCGACCGCCAATATCGGAGCCGTACTCTAACCGAATGGGTTTGCGCGTGGTGATGGCAAAAGGCCTGACGGTATGAAGCTGGTCCCATGGAAGTGTAGACGGCCCTTAGTATGGGACGCGACTTGCGTCGATACTTTGGAGCCGTCAGCGGAGCAGCACAAACGGCGCAAATATGCTAACCTCGGCAGTGGTTACATATTTGAGCCGTTTGAAATTGAGACATTGTGCGCGTGTTGGCCGGGTGCTCATCTTGTTTTCAAAAGTCTTTCTGAGCGTCTCGTGTACCCGCCGCGTGACCAAAATGCTGGTGTTTATTTGGCTCAACGTATAAGCAGCATTGCCAAGCTGATTGGCAATGCTGCCAGCATGTTGGGCACGCTGCTAACTGGCAGTGGGCTTGAGCATTTAGAATATCTTTAGACCTTCAAGGGTCTGTGGATGATCCAATTGCTTGTTATGTAGTAGTAGTTTATGAAGTTTTACATTATAAGTCTGTATTTAGTGGTAGTTAATCACTTAAGCACTTGCTCTGTAAAAAAATCAAGTACCTTGCACCTTGTTGTCACTGTTCAGACCTATCCCGATATCAAAATACCTTATACTTATAAATGCTTCTGTTGATTAAGATAAGGTTAGAGTGTACCCGCCCATAGGTTTCCGCCTTGTCGTGGCAGGAGAACTTAGTAGCCGAGGCCTATGGACGGCGCGGGAATCCCAGGTAGAGCCGCTTCTCTGGGTTTTTTCTGAGACAGCTGAGAAGGCGGCGCTCGAGGTCTCCCGATTCTTTTTGGTCTTTTCCCCCTAGGCAGTTTAGAAGTTTGCACTCGAGGTTGGGCCGATTTTCTGGGGTTTTTAAATATTGCAGCTTAGAGGCTGACTGGCAAGTTGCGTGCCTCATGAGGAGTGCCGCAACTGAGCCGGGCTGCACTTTTATCACTGTTCAATCCTAACCAACCCAACAGAAATTTATGTTCGAGTCAAGGTCACAACTCAGAATCAAGGTTAATAACCTTAGTGTCAAGATATTCATACTCATGCCTTACTACTTTTAAAAATCAAGTCGTTCCGTTTCTTCGTATATTAGCATGGATTCTCTACCATAAAGGTAGAATAAAGAAATATGTTTAACCTCTAATGGTGTTAATGTTTTTAATATAATGTTTTTAATGACAGACGAAATGACGGCCCAGTATTAAACGTCATTGTAATATGTAGCATGGCAAAGGGAAAACTATTTTGTCCAATTTTAGTGTCAGTTATCAGTGTCAATTCATACTTTATTTCCTCTTCGAGGAGCTATAATGGTGGAAAGACAATTTGTCCCTTTGATATGCTAAGCGAGACATTTATAAAAGTCTGCAGTCAATGTATGTCACCTGTCATCTAATTACGTTTTGTGAATCCATGTTAGGCTCAATCAACCCAATTATGAATGCGCCATCGTAAATTTAATAGCAACGTAAAAAGTGTTCTCTCTATCGAATTCCGAAGGTGAAAAAGAAACAGAAATAGTCTAATTAACTGTTATAATTACGATGGTGTAGTCAAAATTGGGCCTTTTAGCGTCGTTGTGATAGGTGACAGTTTTGCTAACGCAAGATTTTGTCCTATCCGGGAACGGGAACGGGAATTATGCAATTTTCGGGATAAAATGTAGCTTATGTCCTTTCTCAGGCTCTAGACTATCTGTGTACCAAATTTCATTGAGATCGGTTCATTAGTTTTGGCGTGAAAGCGCGACAGACAGACAGACAGACAGGCAGAGTTACGTTCGCATTTATAATATTAAAATAGTAAGGATAATATATTATCAGTATGATGATATCCAAGGACTGCTCGTCGATTGATTTGACAGATATTCGATCGACAGTTGTTTATTTTGACATTCTTGCAGCGCACGCTCAGTAGCTCGCAGATGGCAGAATTTTCCGACTTACTCAACATTTATCGTTATATTGTGGACAATTCACAAAATATCTTTATAAATTGTAGCCTATGTGTTATTCTGATGTATAAGCTATATTATTACAAAGTTTCATCTCAATCCGTTCAGTAGTTTTTGCGTGAAAGAGTAACAAACATCCATACATCCATCCATCCATCCATCCATCCATCCATCCATCCATCCTCACAAACTTTCGCGTTTATAATATTAGTAGGATTGAAAGCTTATAAGTCGCAAAGTGCATTTAAAGTTTTAAAGAAACTTAAGTACCATAGTGCTGTCTGAAACTATGCCTGTAAATAGTCCACTGCAAGACGTAGGCCTATCCATGAAGGGTAATTGGGCCATATTCACCACGCTGGCTCAGTGCAGGTTGGTGAATTCACATGCGACATCGAATTTCTTCTAAGGACGTATGTACGTGTAATAGTCGTGCTGATCTAGTGGTAGTAACACCCACCCTACAATCGTGAATAGTTCAAATCTCGATCCCGTGCCAATAAGTTTCTTTGAAAATGAAACAAATGAAAATATATTTATTTTATTAACATTGTAATTATTGGAGAATATTAAACACATGCTACACGTATAATCTATATAAGTACCTATATAATAATCGGCCAAGTGCGAGTCGGACTCGCGCACGAAGGGTTCCGTACTGTATGGGAGCCCCCCTAATATGTTTTATTTCAATTATTTATTTTTCAAACAACTCTACATTCTGTGAATATTTCAAGCATCTGCCTGATGCCGTTTTTAATATCGAGCAAAAAACACGTTTCTTGTATGAGAGGCCCACATAAATATTTATTTTATTTTAATTTAATTATTTATTACTGAAGTGAATATTGAACAAAATATTCTGTGATAATTTCTAGCATCTACCTGTCACCGTAATTAATATAGAGCGAAAACGGTTAAAAATTAATGTTTGTTCTATGGGAGCCCCCCTCAAATATTTATTTGATTTAATTTTATAGTATTTGTTGTTATAGCGGCAACATAAATACATCATCTTTGGAAATTTCAGCTTTCTATCTATCACGGTTCATGAGATACAGCCCGGTGACAGACGGACAGCGGAGTCTTAGTAATAGGGATTTTCCGTTTTTACCCTTTGGGTACGGAACCCTAAAAGTGAATCGTGGTTGTTAGTCTCGCTAAAACTCGAGAACGGCAGAACTGGTTTGGCTTATTTTGATCTTGAAATAAGGTTTAATCGGTGAGAAAATGTACCTATATATGCTGCGAGAAAAATAATTTTATTTTCCCATACAAAATGGTCTTACATGTAAAAGGTGTCATTGACAGTTGACAGATGGTGAGATGAAGTTCACCGGGTCAACTAGTAAAAAATATATAGCATAAGTCAACGACATTAATAAAACCTTAGGTTTTATTAATGTCGTTGGCATAAGTACGGAATTTCATAACAATGCCGTTTCTGTAAGGAAAACATCGCGAGGTCTGAAACTACAGTTAATTAAATAGCTTTAATAGTTGATTAACCAAACCAGTCCATAAATAAATATGGACATAATTTAACATCATTATCCGGTATTCTCATGTTTTACCTGATGCCATTTTATTACCAATACCAATTGTAATGCATTAATAATGAATTGGCACTAACAAACCTAACAGGAACAGTTTATTGAAAATTATTTCATTCGATTTTAATCCGCAACATTCCAATTGCCGGTTTTTAATAGCCCCGCGCTATAGGATAGCTTATTAGAGATGTTTATCTGCTCTGTAATTATGTGTTTAAGTGGAACCTCTTATCATAGGATTTTATAGACATTGGACGCTGTTTTGATACGCTTAGCGCATGCATGAGCGCGTATAAGCCAAAGTGTTCATTAAAAAATAAGTTTGCAGGTGACATTTAGAGATGGAGCTGTGCTTACCCTCGGACACCCCTAAGACGATTTGACTTTAATGTTACTATGACTTTCAATGAGCTATTTTCAGAGTGAGATAACGAGGCTAAGTATTATAAATTAGGTACTTACCTTTATTTACATGAAGGCGTGGTCTTGAATACCGCACTGATATGGGGTGGCTCTTAGTCTAAGTAGATAAATAACGTCACTGTACATAATCAAAAACCACTGGTCTAAGTTTACAAAGTCATAATCAACTCACTAAATTGTATATGTTCACTAAATTGTAGAGTGCGGCAAACTATTGTTTAGACAGTCGAAATGAATATTCAAAGGTTCATGTATAAAATTTTACAATATAAAAATTAGGAAATAATTTAAAATAATGGTATAAAAATATTCACAGATATGCAAAAAAAAACAGAAGAGAGAAAAAAAGACTATCGATTTCGAACTTAAACTATTTTAAATTAAGAAGCGCGCGCGCGATCAAAAGAGGTTTGACGCGACGCAAGCAACAAGGAGGTCGGTAGTGAAAGCAGGCAAAAAGGATTGCAACACTTACTAAAAATCAAAATCCAATATTTGAGGAAAACCGAAAACCTCTGTGAGGAAAACAAAGATATAAAAATTACAACGCATACCAGAGAAATAATAAGCTGTCTGAAAACTATAAAAAGTAGGTATTTATAAAGAAGATCAAGGAACGACTCTTTGGAACCGACCTTTTTACCGACCATTGTAAAGGTATAGGATTTGTTGTAAAGAAAGAAAGAATAAATACTTACATGTATAGGTTGTAGTATGTACGTTGTAGTTACGTGTGGGGAAATTGTTAGATTGAGTCAGTATATTGAGTTATGTTACTGTGTGTTACATAGAGTTTAATTTAACACAAATGTAGGTAAGTAAGTACCTACTACCAAATCTCATCTCTCGCCACCGATTATGCAAAACGCCGTGCCAATAGCTATATATTATTAGATTCATTATAACTCCAGTAAATAGCCATAGTCACTTCATACAGGCTGCATTACCAACATAGCTGCGGTATAAGTGCCACGAGCCTAATGGGCCAGGAGTAAGGGCATTAGTATAATTTTGCCATATTGTACTGTATAAAATGCCTTCATACATTTTTATAGACTACGGAGACATTATAGGACACTGGAGATTATATAAGTCACTCTCACTCTCGTAGAACTTTTGACTGGAGTAACAGTGACGGGTATAATTTCGAACGTACTGTTAATAGCTATCTGGTCTTGTTTTATGAAGTTCTTATCTAATAGCTACTTCTAACCAGTGCATCCATTGGTTTGACGCAACCCGCGGTTGCAAGAATTATGGAAGGCAGCTAAAAACTTAAAAATATAAATGTAGAGTGTTTCTTTTTATTTTGCTCCGTTAATGCAACTCAATTAGCGAAGGTAATAAATATGTTTTTTGTAGGGATTATAGATAAAGAGTTGTTTTAACTGTTTAGCCTTGTATACCTGGACTAAAGGCCTACGTGCGGCGTTAAATTATGCTACCACGGCTATACGAACTTACTCGCGCCAAGTAAGGCAACTCTCTAATGGCGTTTCCTGCGCATCTTTAGTACTATACAAACGGCAGTGGACATGCATGAGATCTAAAGTATATCTCCTTTAGTGCATGTTTTACTTAGACAGTGTTACCTGTATTTTCGTCCATGTTGGTACATCTGGGAGTTCAAACCGAAAGTAAAAAAGTACCTTCTAGGTAAGTATGTTACTCCCTAGTTCTCTTCGACTCTATTTTTGTAACGAGATAGAGTAATAACAAAAGCGATCATTGAAAATCTATGTTAGTGCAAATGCGTTAGGACTTAGGACATGCGATTATATGTATACCTAATTTTATGTATACTTCAACCGTGTAACAGAATTCCAATTATTTGAAGTTTTGAAGGAATCTATGAAACGAATTCATGAACATAGTTGATTTATCAAAAACGGTTCAGCCGATTTCGATGAAATTGAAATGGAACCACCTCGGAAGTAGATATACCTTTCGAAATAAAAGAAGAGATTTTTTAAATCAATTCACAATAATTGGCGAAAATATCGATGAACATACACAAAAATAATAGACCGCCGTAGTAAGTACCCAACTACCTAAACGTCGCCTAAAGCCGGAAACATACTATCGGACGCGGCTGACGGACGCGACTGACAGCCGCGACTTAGCAATGTGCACAGTCTTAAAACATCCGGTGTGCCAGATCGCTCTCGGACGTCCGAACGCTCAAGGTCGTCCGAAGATGACGTCCGCGACTTATGTCCGATAGTGTGCACGGCTCAGTGTACTTTCATAGTCTAGGTCGCGGCTGTCAGTCGCGTCCGTAAGCCGCATCCGATAGTATGTTTCGAGCTTAAACCTTTAAATTAATCCTTCACAAGTAACGGTTGCCGGAAAGTAATTGCTTTTTAGCGATAAGGCCGCCGATTGTAATACTTACTATAAGTTCCTAGTCTAAGTTTTCCTAGTTTATTTAAGTTTTGGTGTGGCAATAACGAATTTATCTATCTACTAGTTTTTATCCACGGCTTCGCCCGCATACGCAATATATCATTATAATTTATAACCTATGTGTTATTCTGATACATAAGCTATATTATTGCAAAGTTTCATCTCAATCCGTTCAGGAGTTTTTGCGTGAAAGAGTAAGAAACATCCATCCATCCTCACAAACTTTCACGTTTATAATATTAATAATTAAAGTAGGATCTACTCGTATCTACCTACTATTTTTTTGCAGTCGGTAAAAAGTTATTTTCTAACATTTGAAAACTTGAGCTCCAGACAAGATGTGGTCAAATGTGAACCTATATGGAATAAAAAAAATGCTCTAGCTGTAACAACAACATTTACTATTGTTATGTCATCTTATAAAATAGTTGTACAAAAGACAGTAAACTTTCATTGCAGGTCAGGTTTGTTATCACCGTGTGCTTGTGTCCGCTAATCTGATACGAGCATGCTTGTAAGCCTGCGACCACGATCTGTCATCGTAAAACTTTAATACTGGCCTTTTGATAACACTATCTCACTTCTTATAATATTACTAGCGGTCCGCCCCGGCCTTGCACGTGGACATATCACGATGAATTACACCTACCTACAAACGTTTTGGAATTATTTATTTCGATACGTACTGTTAGACTGAGCTTTAGAGTTCTTTAAAAAAAACAACTCAGTTACTCGGAATGATCACTTCAATAGTCTAACTTTTAAACACATTAAAACTTTACACTTTTACTAGGCACCTTTCCTAGACCAATAGACTTGGTGGAGAATATACCCCGCGCGAGATTCCCTTTGGGAGACTTCTTTCTCAGGACCGGCGGGCAGGAACCAGGTCCGTAGCCTGAGAGGTAGAGTAACCTTCGGAGAACTAACTGGGAGATTTAGATTGAAAATGTGAGTTTATATACATAAAATATTGCAGTCTCCAATATTGGTTGACGTAAATCGGTAGGCAAGTGGGGGCTGCATAGTCAGCAATATGTTGGTTCTAACAGTACGAAGCGGTTTGACTCAACATTTCTGATTCGTACCGCCAGGGAATGGAACAAACTTCCTGCTTTACTGTTTCCTAAGAGATAATAATAATCTAAAGCTTTTCAAGATCAGAGTTAATAGGTATCTTCTAAGTCTACGTGCTTCTTCTTCAACCACAACGTCGCTTACCTACCATCAGGGGATTTGGTGGTCAAGCGCGGACTTATTCGCGTTAATAGAAACGGACAAGTGTGAGTCAGGCTCGCACACCAAGGGTTCCGTACAAATCCAGAAAATTTGACTAAATTGGGAAGTGAGTTGTTAAAATCTATTTATTACCATCGACATTTTTTTTTCTTTTTTCTGGATCGAAAATTACACATTGTTAAAAAAATTAAAAACCTGTTTTAGCATGTGCTAATGAAGCTCTTTTATATGATACCTTACATGATACGATTTACTCACTTTGAATTTTCAACCCATATTTTGTGAATCTAGGCCCTATTTTTTTGTGATTTAAATAAAAATGTACAGTTTTTAGATTTATTTGAGAGATTTACTCTGAGACAATGCTTCACGCCAAATTTCATAGTTCTATGTCAACGGGAAGTACCCTGTAGGTTTTGATTTTTGTAAGTGTCGAAATATGCGATTTTTTACGACATAAATGGCTTTAACTTTTAATACGATAACTGAGTTTTTATTTTACACAACTGCAAGAGACCATAGATATACGTACATAGTTTAAATTTCAACTTAATATCTTTACGCGCTCCCGAGATAAAGAGTCTTGACATACGGACAGACGGGCAACAAAGTGATTCTATAAGGGTTCCTTTTTTTCCTTTTGAGGTAGGGAACCCTAAAAAGGTATTGCCACGTGAAAACTCGTCATAAAAACTATATTATAGCTTCTCTACTTCATAGCCAGTTTTGACTTTCCTCATGTTGGAATTGAATAGTTAGTACATAGATACGTTATTCGTATGCTATGTACATGTGTTTGTTGGAAGTCAGTCATCAATCAAGTTCGATATTATACATCATGATGAAATCTGGCGTACTTTATGTGATGGTGGGCCATTTCAATGCTGGTCTCATCATGATATGGCCAATTTTACGATTAGCCCTACACTAGAGTCTGTGTCATTCAAGAACCTGGCGACTTTTGGCCATCAGTTCTGCATACTATGCCATTGTTTTAACTTGCTAATCCGTTGAACTATGTGCGCACTGATCTTAGGTCGGCCCCGCAGTCTAGGTCTAAGGATCTCATTTCCGATTCGATTTATTGTAACTTTAAACTGCCGTTAGTAAGATTCTACGATTATATTAAGCTTACTGTCTCGTTTTCAATAATCTGCCGGGGCGGACCCCTGGGTGTCCCGAACAAAACTTACGGGACGCAAAATGATGCAATGGTTTTAAACTGCACAAAAAAGAAAAAGCAGGTTAGACGGCCCACAAATCGTTAAAAAATAAAAAATCAACAGCCGAATAGTTCTTCTTTTTGGAAACCGGTTAATACAAAAATTCCGGTCGAATCAATGGCACAATTTATTCAACGTTGAAAGTTTTCAAGTCATCATTTGTTGTAAATAACTGACCAACCCGTCCTGGGCCAGCGTGCTAGACTATAAAAGACCGGTACAGAACAAACCGATGTCCCGTTTTTAGTCAAAAAATAAATGGTCACGTTAGCCATAGAGCAATGTAAACACCACTATCCAGTGGCCCATCGATCGAGCAGCTCATTTCAATCCGCTGCCACATTACCACGATAACGACCGTAGACGGTATTGTTTGGAAAGCTTTAGATTTTGTCTCTCAGATTGCTGATATTATTATTAAACATGGCTTATGGGCCTCAAGTAGTACCTAACTGTTTCAAAATCAATTAACCTAAATGTTGTAATTATTGTATTTGACTCGGCAAATTTCACCCCTATTTATATTATATTTGATTTTATCAATGTTACCTGGAATATTTTATTAGTGACAAAGTGATTTTATTTTCAATATTGGTGTGAACAATAAAAAGTTTAACTATGTATTTATCTACCTATTTAACTACTGTTTTCCTCAAATTAAGATTGAAAGAACTATATTTTTCGGCAAAAATCATTTCAATCTATGTAAAAAAAATTAACAGTTCGCTCGAATCGATATTTACCATTTTTAGATCGTTGTATTTTTTTCAAAAATCACCTAAGTTCGATAAAAATTGTTTAAGATCGATTTCGGGGTATGTATAAGTTTTCCAATAAAAAAAACAATAATTAAAATGGGACTACCGTGTAAAACGCGTGATCATACATCAAACAAAAATATACGCGCCGAATTGAGAACCTCCGTTTTTTCATCGGTAATTTTTTTAACAATAAGTGTCCGAAAGTGTGCTCTCCTTATGGGCCACTGGCCATACCCACTTATTTAGTGCCACAATAGTACAACAAATTGCATCTGATACGCAAAGACTTTATATAAATAATAAAACAATGGTATAACTAGACAACACTTTACACAAAATACTTCACAAAGTATTTCAGCTTGATATCATCGTTCTTTGTCTTATTTTGTTTCAACGCTCTAATGTAATCTTTTCTGTATCTTTTCAGGTACCCGCCCAAATAATTCGTATCCAAGAATTTCAACACCCGCTCAAGATTGTATCGTACCGTTGACTTTGAAGTAAGTGAGCGCTACATGCAATCGTTTTGTGACTTAGTTTTGTGATATTTACATAGGCTGACATTTCGACCAATTTGCACCAAATTTTCTGCAACATTAGCGCGATTTCCATACAAATGGGTCACAAAGCAAATGGAAACTAAACTTCCATCGTAGGCGCGAAATCTGATAAGCTCCTACGGGCCCTTTGACAACAGAAGTGCGAACGCGCGGCTCCTTTGATTTAAAGCTGGTTTATTCTCGAGTCAGTAAGGTAGCCAGTTTATGTGAGGCCAAATTAGCAAACGTACTTTGACAGCTACATAAAAGATAATAAGCATTTCTGTACCGGTAGCTGCCAAATATAAACTTTGATTTTAGTTTCGTCTGAGATTTCACCTATCTGAAATTTAGTTTTCCAATTGAGATGAAAATGTCAATAGGATAGCAACGTAATTTCATTAAGACTTTTATGAACCTATTCTAATGACATAACTGTAAGGTTTTTTAGAAATATTGTCCCGAGAAGATATTTATCGATATATTGAATGAGAAAGAGGTTATATATTGTTAAAATGCAAATTAAAAGCTATGTGGATATTTTTTTGCTTGTAACCAAGCCGTAAAGCTTGGTTTCGTGTTTAAATGGTCACTTAGTTGTGCATTTTGAGAATTTTAACAGTTTTTATGGCGATCCATTGACCTATCGCATTTCCGGTCAACCTGCATTTCACCAGTTAGAACGTGGGCTACCACTTGGCTGTAGAAACGCACTATCTATCGTCACCACATTTTGTTACATACCCTGCCCAGGGGCCGAATTGTGTACGCGTTCTGACGTTCACCTTTGTTTTTTCTTTTGCTCGTGTCAGTTACTCGTGCCACGAGAGCGAGCGGGAGGAACTTATAAGGAGATGGCTAGGACATATACCTACGGAATTTACGGAACTTTACGAATTCTCCATACCACAGATCAGGTAACCTAATCTGTGCTCCATACAATCTATTAAAGTTCCGTGTACGTCCGAGCCGTCCAAAAGTCAAAAATAGAGCCACACCTACATTTCAGATCGGCCACTCAATCTACAATGTCGACCACTTTAGAGCGACGTTATATTCCAACAATACATTAATCCATACTTTTCCGTAGAGATGAATAAATGAATATCCTTATTGTAAGTCAAGTTATTTTGAAAGCTGGGCACGCGCTCGGCGTGGAATCAGAGCGGAATAATGTCAGGAAGGGCTGAAATTGGCGCACCTTGTAAGGTCCGGTGAGGCGAGTCCAGGCGCGCGCCAGATCTGTACCTGATTGGGATAGATAAGCTGATAATAATAGTCGAAGAAAGTTGTAATAACAACAGTAAATAGTTAAGATATTTAGTGCATCCATACAATAATTATGTTCTACCAAAAATGGCACAACTCACTTCAGTCGATTACTTGGCTCAAATTGATTATACCATTTTTAGATTATACTAAATTTTTCAAAAAAAACTGCTTACGATTACGATAAATTTTTAATTTACACACAAAAAAAAATATCATCAAATCTGGCGAAATAATCGCGTAACACGTACAAACAACAAAAAAAACATAATTATTTATGTATAGTCGAATAGAGAACCTCCTTAGAACTATAGCAGATAGTAGACTCTATGTCTACTATAGTTTCGACCGCAATTGGCGATTTTTCATAAAAAAAATAATTTACATGTCTATCATAGAAAACGGCACGTGAGTGTAACACCTGTGCTATAGGTTCATATTATTTTGATTAAAGTGTGGAAAACCCGCGCTAGTTTCCATAGTCAGTTTTGGAAATGTCTGTATTTTTTCGTTAAAACAACTGTTTTCAGGTGTTTTGTTATTTCATATCCTTAAATCTGTGATAATTTGTAATTTGTGTAATATAGGAAACCGTAGCTTCAGTTATTTTTTCCGCGTCGGGGCAATAAACAACTCACAAAATAGCGTTTTACGTATGACTTAAAGAAATTTAGAGCCTTACAGCATTAAACTGTTACTAAATCATACAAACAGAGCAACCCAATGTTGACTCCTAACAACGTATGAGCTAGGCCTTAAGGATATGTTTTTTGTCTGTAAAATTTAAGTCGATTATTTTAAATGAGCCAATTGTGTGAATACTATACCTGGGTGCTTCTTCGAGTAAGTCGTTCTTTGGTGATTTTCGTGGCAATTTTCGAATTCAATTTTTTTTTTTCAATTTCTTGTCAGAATCTAAAAAGATATGTAAAATGAATATGTTTTATAGAAGAGGCACCTCAAAGAGCCATATACTTACAGAGATAATCGGGGTTAAAAAAAATGGAGGCCACGCAAATCATAAAACACCCCACAAAAATGATAATTTTAATTTGACTTTCTCAGATGAGTTACTTATTAGTCAAAGAAATTACAAAAATACACAAATTAAAAAAACATTTTAAAAAATAACAAAAATATAGGTAGTTTACTAAGGCAGATACCGTTTTAGTAGAATCAGTCCAACATTATTTATTACTAGCTGACCCGGCGAACTTCGTTTCCCGCAATATCTTTATAAATTATAGCCTATATGTTATTCTGAAGTATAAGCTAGATAATCAAAGTTTCATCTCTGTATTGTCCAGAAAGAAAATTGGATACAAAGTAAAGAGCATCAACTTGTGGCGCTTTATCTTCCAAAAATTTTGGGATAGGTAGAAGATGCTCCCATATTGCAAGTGCATCATGTCACAGTGATTCGCTTACTGTGCAAAAAGGTGTCGTTATCATTTTGCCATCTTTTTTGTAGTATAAAACTACAGTGTGCAGAGTCAGCTATTTTTACTACCTTTAAAGCTAGCATAATGATGCTAGCATGAAAAGTAAGCCTACAAATGAATATTTCGTAGACGAAAGTTATGTCAAATCACACCAAGTCAAGCATAATTGTTGGAAATTATATACCTGAATACGTAGAGCAATACATTTATTTGGGAAAACAAGTAGGATTCAACAGAAATAATAATGAGCTGGAAGTAGAGAGAAGAGTCAAAAGAACATGGAACAGTTATTGAAGGTATAAAGAAATATTTAAAAGCGATATGCCTATAAAGCTCAAAAAAAGTCATGGACTCGTGTATTATCTCTTGTCTCACATATGCATGCCAAATATGTAAGTTACTAACAAAGTTAAAAATAAATTAACTACTTGCCAAAGAGGAATGGAGCGCAGCATGTTAAACATAAAAAAATACTAAAGATAAGATTAGACATTTGAAAATAACATCCAAGACCAAAGCAATAGATGCTCTATCCCACGCTTAAAAATTAAAATGGAAATGGGCCGGGCATGTAGCGCGCCTGGTAGACCGCAGATGGACCAAAACTGTTACGACATGGAATGGACCACCAGGTAAGCGCTACAAAGGAAGATCCTACACAAGATGGGAAGACGACGTTAAAAAAATTGCGGGCCCAAAATGACTCGAAATAGCCCGTAGAGAAGTCCGTAGAGAGCGATAACTCTGAAATCCGGCAACCTGATCTACTACCGGGAAGGTGACCAGCGGTCCCAAAGTGGTGTCGGTTTTCTCGTTCACAAGTCCCTCGCTAACAATGTTATCACCATCGTAAGTGTGTCAAGCAGGGTTGTATATCTAATACTCAGAATATCCAAGAGGTATTCGCTGAAGGTCATTCAGGTATACGCACCGACCTCGTCACACCCAGGTGACGAAGTGGAGACTATGTATGAAGACGTCAGTCAGGCCATACATACATCTAAGACCCACTTTACTGTTGTTATGGGGGATTTCAACGCAAAGTTGGGCAAAAGAAGCGATGATGAGCTGAGAGTGGGGCAATTTAGCAAGACATCCTGGACATGAGCCTGTACGAGATTAGAATGGCCCTGAATCAGCTTAAGTGTTCTTAAGCTGATTCAGGGCCGGGGATGACAAGGCGCCGGGTGATGACGGTATCAGAGCTGCTGAGAGCGGGTGGAATATCGGTACTAAAAGTCCTCCAGGAGCTTTTCAACACCGTCGTCCTCGAGGGCATCACGCCAGAATCATGGAAAAGAAGCGTGGTAGTGTTGTTTTTTTTTTCAAGAAAGGTGACAACACCTTATTGAAGAACTACAGACCCATCTCACTTCTGTGCCATGTTTATAAGCTGTTTTCAAGGGTCATTATGAACCGTCTCGAGCGCAGGCTTGATGACTTTCAGCCTTGCGAACAAGCCGGTTTCCGAAAAGGCTTTAGCACCATGAACCACATTCATACGCTGCGGCAGGTTATACAGAAGACCGAAGAGTATAATCTGCCACTTTGCTTAGCGTTTGTGGACTATGAAAAAGCCATTGATTCGGTCGAGACATGGACTGTGCTCGAGTTTCTCCAACGATGCCGTATTGACTATCGGTACATCGAAGTGTTGAAGTGCTTGTATAATAACGCCACTATGTCGGTCCGAGTACAGGAAGAGAGCTCCAAGGCGATCCCTTTAAAAAGAGGCGTAAGACAGGGAGACGTAATTTCTCCAAAACTGTTTACGACTACTTTGGAGAACGCCTTCAAGCTCCTGGAATAGAAAGAATTCGGCATCGATATCAATGGCGAATATCTCACTCACCTTCGGCTTGCCGACGATATAGTAGTCATGGCAAAATCGATGGAAGAGCTCAGCACGATGCTCGACGGCCTCAATCGGGTTTCACAACAGGTGGGTCTTAAGATGAACATGGACAAGATGAAAGTCATGTGCTATTCCCATGTTTTACACACCCCGATTTCTGTTGGAAACTCGGTTCTGGAAGTCGTTGACTCGTACGTCTACCTAGGACAAGTAGTCCAGTTAGGCAGGTCCGACTTCAACAAAGAGACCAATCGCCGAATCCAACTCGGATGGGCAGCGTTTGGAAAATTGAGTAGCGTCTTCTCGTCCGACATACCTCAGTGCCTCAAGTCGAAAGTTTTCGACCAGTGTATGTTGCCAGTGATGACTTACGGCACAGGAACGTGGTCTCTCACTTATTAGTAAGCTCCAAGTAACCCAACGAGCTATGGAGAGAGCTATGCTCAGAGTCTCTCTGCGGGATTGAATCAGGAATGAGGAGATTCGTAGAAGAACCAAAGTTACCGACATAGCCCAACGGATCAGCAAGTTGAAATGGCAATGGGCAGGGCACATAGCGCAGAGGACTGATGACCGGTGGAGCCAAAAAGTTCTGGAGTGGAGACCACGTACCGGCAAGCGCAGCGTAGTCTACCCACAAGGTGGACAGATGACCTCATTAAGACCGCAGGATCGCGCTGGATGCAAGCCGCTTCCAACCGGTCTCATTTAGATCCATAGGGGAGGCCTATGTTCCAGCAGTGGACGTCCTTTGGCTGATGGATGGATGGATGGATGGGCAAAAATTGATTTGCGTGGGTCAAAACTACCACGTAAACCACGCAGATCACGACCACGAAAATCAAAATAAATCCTAAAGGATTTATTTACACAAAAACCTTTTAAACAAATAAACTGTGTTTTGAATATAAGTTACGTTACTTCATATTTGTTCGCTACAATATTTTACTAAATAAATAAATTCACAGACACCGGAGATAATTGTACCACGCAAATCAAAGTTTTGAGAAACCAAACCCACGCAACAAGGTTCTTACCTCTGTTTTTTTAAAACTCGACGCACCATCACTCAAGTACTCTACCCGGCAGTTGGAGCGTGACTAGTTATAACTTGAATTAGAATCACGCAACATCAGGCCGCAAATTAAGAGATATACTAGTGAAATTATAAAAATCCACGCAAATCAGTAACTACCTCGGGACAGTTACATTTAATTTTTTTGTAGGCAATGTAGTTCTTTCAGAACTATGGTTTAATTTTTTATAGCATTTTAAACTTCTTAGGACTTAGTGGTATTTTTTTTTGTAACCATGTAGCGTATAGTTTAAAATATAAAATTCACTAAGTGATCAGATCGGGGCTTGGGACACTCCACGAAAATCAAAGAATGGGGGTATTTCATTTTTTTATCATATTTATTTATAAAGATAATTGAATAATAATCAGTATCCCAGTTCAGAGAGGTTTTAAGCTTTGCTCGAAAAAAAAACTGGCTCGCTGACTTTATGATTTCTATTTTTTTTAAGTAAAGCCGCTTGAAAACCCTGTCCCAAAGAATGACCCACCTATAGTACCTAAAATCCTATTAATGCTAATGCTAAATAATGCTTATGTTCACTATCACACTGACTTAAAACTGTTCAGAACGCTGATAAACAATGCCTAACACTGACACAATACAAGTCTAAATTATCAGCTAATTACGAGTATACCCTGTGGTCGTAGGGCATGGCCTCCTTTTATCGCGTTCTCTGCAGCAATAAATCTTCCTAAATTTATTTCATTGACTCAAAACTGCGACCCCCTTTAGGCGCTAGCCTGAATCCGACCTAAAATAGCCCCAACGACACCAATACGACTCTGAGCATAGCTCTCTCCATAGCTCGTTGGGTTACTTGGAGCTTACTAATAAGTGAGAGACCACGTTCCTGTGCCGTAAGTCATCACTGGCAACATACACTGGTCGAAAACTTTCGACTTGAGGCACTGAGGTATGTCGGACGAGAAGACGCTACTCAATTTTCCAAACGCTGCCCATCCGAGTTGGATTCGGCGATTGGTCTCTTTGTTGAAGTCGGACCTGCCTAACTGGACTACTTGTCCTAGGTAGACGTACGAGTCAACGACTTCCAGAACCGAGTTTCCAACAGAAATCGGGGTGTGTAAAACATGGGAATAGCACATGACTTTCATCTTGTCCATGTTCATCTTAAGACCCACCTGTTATATCGTCGTCGCCGATCACGTCCGTGATGGCCGGTGCCGGCACTGACACTGACGGTACTGAGACGACACTGACACTGACAAGTGTGAATACATCCATAGAGAATATTTGAAAGAATAATTATCACTGATGCGGTACTGTGCCGGAACTGTGGGTTCACTGATATGTGTGAATCGACCTTAACACCGCCATATTTGTCCATTCAATGTTCAGTGACTTTATAGCTAGAAATAACGACTTTTCGTAGTCTTCGTGTATTTTATTTTGCATCAAAAATTAAGTTAAGAAAGTAAGATAGTTTAGGAACCTGAAATTGATATATGTATCTGTAAAATGATCTAAAAGTACACTTATTGGCATAGCTAGAGATTTTCTTTATATTATTATATATTTCTTTTTTCTAGGGAGCTGCTACATCCTGTTTTTATATTATAAGCTTTTATTTAACTTGCCACTTAGTATGTATAAAGGTATATATCTACATACCTTTGTAAGTTCGGGTAGAATCTTGCAAGGTTGCAAGTTACAACTTCCCAGTTTCCGATTGAGCTGTAATTTTGCACGCATATCATTATGAATATCGCGTGACAATGCAATAATATGGTACTATGGAGCTGATCTGATGATGATGTCGGAAGGTGGCCATAGGAACTCCTATACAAAACAAGATAGACCCGTCGTGTTTGGGCTCGTTTTGCTTGTCAGCTGCTACATGACATCCAGGATCTCAAAAGCTTGTATTTAAAAAAAGTTATTTATATATAATAATTTATTCAAATGCATTGTAATATTTTTTGTTTGGTAGATTGTATTGACTTTCAAGTTTTCTGGGGAGGGCAATTAAGTTTCTACCCCTCCCTCTCAGCTACGCCTATACATTTCTTTACCATGCCTGTACTATATAACAATATTGTACTGTTACTATATAACAATATTGTACTGTTACTATATAACAATATTAAAGTATACTGAGTTATCGATTACCAATAACTTCAAACAATGATTGTATAAAATACGAAGTCCAAACTTGACTTCACTAAATCAGGACATTAAATGGACGTATTCCACGATATGTGTGAATCGACCTTAAAGGTCGATTCATTCACACATATCAGTGAACCCACAGTTCCGGCACAGTACCGTTACAGTTCCGTATCCGTGCTACAGTGGTGCATCAGTGCTTCAATTCACACATATCAGGCACAGTACAGTTCTCTGCGGCTCTTCGTGCACGACGTTCCCTTCAGACTAGCGTTGACGTCGATTGTTTTGATGGCACTTTTCAATAACACAGAATAAATCATACAAAACAGTATTCTCACGAACTAATTCAATCAACATCTCGTCCTCCATTTTGTTTTTGATGCAGCGGCAACAGTGATCCGTGATAAAATATCGTCGTCGCCGATCACGTCCGTGATGGCCGGTGCCGGCACTGACACTGACGGTACTGAGACGACACTGACACTGACAAGTGTGAATACATCCATAGAGAATATTTGAAAGAATAATTATCACTGATGCGGTACTGTGCCGGAACTGTGGGTTCACTGATATGTGTGAATCGACCTTATTAAGGTCGATTCACACATATCAGTGAACCCACAGTTCCGGCACAGTACCGTTACAGTTCCGTATCCGTGCCACAGTGGTGCGTCAGTGCTTCAATTCACACATATCAGGCACAGTACAGTTCTCTGCGGGTCTTCGTGCACGACGTTCCCTTCAGACTAGCGTTGACGTCGATTGTTTTGATGGCACTCTTCAATAACACAGAATAAATCATACAAAACGGTATTCTCACGAACTAATTCAATCAACATCTCGTCCTCAATTTTGTTTTTGATGCAGCGGCGTCAGTGATCCGTGATAAAATATCGTCGTCGCCGATCACGTCCGTGATGGCCGGTGCCGGCACTGACACTGACGGTACTGAGACGACACTGACACTGACAAGTGTGAATACATCCATAGAGAATATTTGAAAGAATAATTATCACTGATGCGGTACTGTGCCGGAACTGTAGGTTCACTGATATGTGTGAATCGACCTTTAGACGTCTTGACTGGACAGCAAAGTTTGCACCAATTTTATCCTTCGCGCGCCCAATATGAGCGAGTAGGAAGGAACACTAAAACTAAACCCACTATGCTAGTCAATCATATCATAGGACCCTCGAAGGTTTTAAAGCCTTGAGTCGATACTGAACAAAATAATACTTACCTCTTTTCTTACTCGTTAGACTGCGGAAAATGCAAAGGGTACGCAGAGTTATGAAGTTAATAGTTTAATTGACAAGTTGTAATGTATTGTCGTTTAATTGACATTTAAATTGCAATGTATTGTAGTCGTAAATTCTTGGTTTATTGCAAGGACTTTGTATACTATCTGGACTGCGCGTAGTATTATTATATCTTCTTTGACTGCGCACAGACGAAATTTGGCTCAAAGTTAGTTTAGGAAAATTCAACCTTAATGCGTTGCAACAAAACATATATTCCTTTGAAATGGCATAAGAGAGACGCTGTGCCGAGTGAGACTTCCCAAAGTGATGAAGTTGTCCCGCTCGCACTATTGCCATTTCGAAACGACACTTATATATGGTAGAATTATTACCTGTAAAGCCGCGACTGTCTTAACCATTTCTTAGGTTTTTTAACAATGTAGTTTGTTAAGATTTTAGTTAAAATTGCGAATAGATGCCAATAAACAGAGTTTGATATTTATTTTGTATGAATATACCTACGTCTTTAGGATTAAGGGTTATTTTTTATTTTTGACTAGAGTATCACCGTCGATTGCAAATGGCGTACTATGGTGTATACCAAGAAGTGTAGTAGGGTGACTATGCTGGACATATTTCTTAAACATGCTGGGTGTACAATTGGTGTATAGTCGTGGTTGTCATTTCTAATTTTTTTGTGTTGTAGATTTTAAAATTGGCATCCATATTGGAATTAAAAACGGCAGACGTCACTTTTTTGAAAAAATCATGGGTGTAGTTTTCGAGGTTTTTTGGGGTGTAGATTTCAAAATTGGTATCCATTTCGGAATTAAAAACGACAGACGTCACATTTTGCTAAAAGTCGCAATGGGTGTCGCTTTGAGGTTTTTGGGGGTGTAGATTTCAAAATTGGCATCCATTTTGAAATTAAAAATGGCGGACGTCACTATTTTGAAAAAGTCGTCATGGGTGTCGTTTAATAGGTTTTTGGGGGTGTAGATTTCAAAAATGGCATCCATTTTGAAATTAAAGATGGCGGACGTCACTATTTTGAAAAAGTCGTCATGGGTGTCGTTTAATAGGTTTTTGGGGTGTAGATTTCAAAAATGGCATCCATTTTGAAATTAAAGATGGCGAACGTCACTATTTTGAAAAAGTCGTCATGGGTGTCGTTTACTAGGTTTTTGGGGGTGTAGATTTCAAAAATGGCATCCATTTTGAAATTAAAGATGGCGGACGTCACTATTTTGAAAAAGTCGTCATGGGTGTCGTTTAATAGGTTTTTGGGGGTGTAGATTTCAAAACTAGCGTCCATTTTGGAATTAAAGATGGTGGACGTCACTTTTTCGAAAAATCGTTATGGGTGTAGTTTTCGAGGTTTTTGGGGGTGTATATTTCAAAATTGTCGCAAAAAAAAACTGTCGTCACAAAAGTGAAGGAACTCGTCGAGAACTACATTTCCGATGACAGCTGTCAAACTTAAAAGTGGTTTATCTCCGTCATTATCAATTCTAGACCATTGCTGTCTTAACAAAGGTGAAAGAACTCTTCAAGATCTACATTTCCGATAACAGCTGTCAAACTTGAAACTGAATTACCTCCGTATATATTAATTCTAGACCATTGTTTTATGGGGATTGGTTTTATAGAGATCTTCAAGGAAGGCCTATGCCCAGCAGTAGGCGTCTTATTGCTAAAGCGACGACGATGACGAAGGACGACGAGTTAGGGGTAAGATAACTGCGATTCCTGCGTGCAGTAACATTCCAAAAAAAAATTATATCCCAAGATGATCGAGATGTTATGGTCATCCTACTTGGAAAAGAGACACAATCATCTGATGTGGTATCCTTGTCGGCACGTTTTTCTTTGCCAGTACTCAATCCTGTTTATATGATAAATCCATGGTTTATTGTTAGGGTAATTGGCATTAACCGTACTTACAACCATAAAACAAATACTAATAACGGTTTATGAATTTCAATGTGTATATTTATTTATGATTGCTTGAATAGCGATTTTATCAAATCAGGGCTTGGTAGGAAATTATTGCTCTGGTTATATTACAAACGGATACAAATTAATATGGTCCAAAAATAAAAGGGAACTTAGAAAAAAAACCAATTTCAACAAATTGTACCTTATTTATTTTTAACCGTTTAGCCATGTCAGAGGCCTTCAGGCGGCTATAAATTGACACCAGGGCTAGCCACCCGGCTTATACAAACTTACTTACTTGTGTATTGTGTTTCGTTTCACAAATAACGAAAAGCGATGTCGCAGTGCAGCTTTATAATATTGTTAGATAGTAACAGGCATGGTAAAAAAATGGACGCTACAGATCAGTTGCTAACAGCCCTCGATAGCAATTGCCCTTCGCTCTTACCGTATTAATTACAATATAAAAAGAGCAAGCGATAAAGCACTCTAAGATTCCATTCCAGCACTAAACCTCACGACACTGGCACTTGCTCGTTTTTGCTGGCAACACTAATTTACCGCCCGCCGCGCGCCGATTGATCGGTAAAGTTCGATTGGTACCGCCTGGGTTGCCAGAATAAAAGAAGGAAACTGCATATTGCACTCTTTCACATTCTAGAAATGGCCGTAACGATGGGTGACAGACTGACAGTCTTTAAGCGCATCTATAACGAAGCGCTCCTGTGAATCGAATAACAGGCACGTTTAAAACCTTCGCCGCCTTACCACAAAAGATTGAATTGATACCACACGCTTTAAAATGTTTAACCGCGCAATTTGTACTGTTAAACATTGTATAAATCGGTAAGACGGTCGGGTTTTAGGGTAGGTTAAAAAAGACTGACCTGCCTATCACCTTACTTTTTTAGCAATAGAAGTGTAAAATTTTGAGAGACACACACGTTTAACTGCTACTGGGTCAGGGATTAATAATTATTTTTTGCAAAAAATTGGCATAACCGACTTTATCCGTGTACAGAATTCGATTTTAGTAATTTTCACATTATTGTTAATTTATCAAAAAAAGATTAGCTGTGTTTTATGATTTATCAAACAAAAAAGAATAATTAATATCGGAGTACTCTGTTAAAAGTTAGGTATGGTCATTACATGAATAAAAAATATACGCGTCGACTTGAGAACCTCCTCCGTTTCGTCGGTTAAAAAGGCGCATTACATTAATATTCGATGAACAACTAGCTTATAGTTTTGGGATAATTCTATGAGTGTAGTACCGATGCAGAATTATTCCGAACCGTAAAAGCTATAAAGCATTACTGAGTTAACTAGCCTTATCAAATTTTTCAGCTCACAAATATTTTCATCTTGCTAATTGAAAAACACAAACACATTGAATGCGGAATGACATGCGGTTCACTTCTCTTAACTGTTTTTAAGACTATGGCAACGGCACTCTAGTGTTTTCTTCCACACTGAGTTACATAATAGAGGTACTTATAAACTTAATACGAGTATAAATGGAGGACCGGTAAATTAGTATCGAGTATCGCCAATTTTCTTTAATGTTTATTGCTGTAATCAAAATATTTATCTGGTTTTTATATCGTCGATTGAAGACCGATTACTCACGTTACGATCTGTTAAAGACTTATTGCATGTTTGTTGAAATGTTTATGTCATTATTACACGTACAGGAAAGAAGAAAGACGGATATTACAACCGCAATTAATTTATAAAGATTTTTTTTATTATTTTCTCTCCATCAATAAGACGTTACATATTAGGTAGGTACCTACCGACTAAATAATAAAATATTGAACAAAAAAACTAATCGTAGGGATGAAGGAAAAAAGTCAAATGGGAACCCCGCGGCCCCCCACCAAACGCTAAGGAACCCAGCTGACTGATTCCGGGGTATTACAAGTACCTACACCGCCATGGTAACGCATTACCAAAAAATTCTGATTTTAGAAGATGTTTGCATTTTTTGCTCTCACCTCCCGGGCTATACATTGCAGAGGTGTCAAAAATGGTACATAGTGTAGCTTCTATCCATACAAGGTAAGCAGACGTCAAACACATATTGTTAGCATTATTTATCTTATCCCAGATACAGTTATGCCGATCAGATACAATTCAACTTTTCATTCACAAATCGAGCGTCCTGCAGCGTCACATTAATAATAAATTCTTTGGAGCCGCAGGTATTAAGCTCGACACAAAATCTAACTTATATTCAGAGGTCTATTCAACTAAGCCAAGTTTGGACTCGTGCGGTTCACCTCAGATTCAACGAGTTGTAATTTATTTGTCACTAGCGATACCTACTTGCAACTTTGTTGTGTATGGAACCGCTGTATGGCTTCGTCGCAGACATAAATAAATTATACAAATATAGTCCGTCCCATAACCACTGAGAACTAGGGTTGCGACAACCTTTGACGAATTTTATTACCTAATAGATTTGCTTTAAAAATTTCACTCCACTCTAGATTTTTTTGAAGGTACTAATAATATGTGTTGAAAATAGTTAATAAATAAGTATTGGGGGACATCTTACACACGGTCTCTGACCCCAAACTAAGCAAAGCTTGTGATATGGCTGCCAGAGACTGATATACTACATATACATATTTTAAATACATTAGTACCTAAATAACACCTTAGCAAATACTTATGTTCATCACAAAAATGCTTGCCCTGGGTGGGGATCGAACCCACGCCTCTTTGATCCAGAAGTCAGGTTCACTAATCACTGAGCCACCGAGGCAGTCAAAATGTATTAATAATAATTATGTATTATTTATACAACTTGTGCCAAATTCGTCAATAGAATTTAACTGGTCTAATCTCAGCAGTTATGGAACTGACTATTCAGAACACCACAGCAAGATCTATTCTAATATTATAAAGAGAGAATGGCGACTTTGCTTGTTTGCTTATACCTAATGGGTATGAGTGAAGCCAAGTTTCAGGACAGGGTAAGAGGCGGCCAACATTACACACTTGTACCATAATGTACTATGACTCCCTAGCGTCATTACTCATCCCCGTGCATTTCAGCCAAGTACCGCTCTGGCTTTTGTAGTTAAGATTTGCACTTTAAACCCCAAAGCGATATGGCCGAGTTGCTAACTGGGTATTGTCGTAGTATTATTATATCTTATTTGGTATTGTATTAGCATTAATCGAATTTTGTCACTGCAATTCCCTGCTAAGTTCGATAGAGGTCGGTTTGAAAGATTAAAGAAAACCTTTAGGATTCGCATCAAATCGAAGTTAATTACTTACACTTTAAGAGTGTTAAAAGTCTAAATAGATTTTTATGATTCAGTAAAATATACCTACCTAGAGTTCTAAATATTTTAACTTTATTACGTGGAAATTCGTTTGTCCTACGACGGATTTTCTATAAAGGCGATTCACTTCTGGCACATCGCCGACCGCTGCCGCGGAATGCTCGCTACGCTCGCTCGGCTCGTGCGTTGTTTGTCATGTTCTAACATAACCTAACCTATTTTTTGTTTTACACCTAATCTACAAAAGCTATTCACTTCTGGTTTCGCCGACCGGAAGTAGAGAGTATATTAACTGGTGCCTAAATTAGTATATTATGAGTTCGGCTCACGACTTCGACGAATTGCTCTGGGGTTTAAAGTGGAAATCTCAACTACAAAAACCCGAGCAGCATTTGTCTGAAATCAGCGGGGAATGGTATTAACGCGACTCCCTACTAACAAACACAATTCTAAAAAACACATGAATAAAAACAAATCAATGAATAAAACATCATTTTTCTCGAGCCTACATCAAAGGTGTCATAACAATAATCACAATTTGTCAAGTACAGTTCATTCGTATGAACGGACGACTATCATTACACTTCTTTATTTCTCTTTTGTTTGTATAATCCAGACCATAAAAGCAGTAATAATTTAATGGTTGTCGCCATATATTTTATGCGTACGGGCTCTACGAAAAACTTACTCAGTCTACATCTTTTTTTGTACAATAGTTATGTTATGCTAATTTCTATGTGTGCAACTTTTTGCTGTTTTTCTTAGTTCCAATGAACCTGAAGTAATATTGCAAGCAACTGAAATATATCTGTCGGGGTCTGAGAGTGATCGTCTCAATCACCCGACATCGTTATTTGTGGGTCATTCATTGGTACAGCTCGCCGGCGGTCTCCAGTTGTCCATCTCACCAAAATAAACACTCTGTACTACTGCAACGGGTGGTTTTATTGACATAGGATCACTTCGTAATCAATTTAACAAGAATTATCGAGGATGGAAACCGATTTCAAAGTCAATGGATTTGCACGGGTGCAATCCGCCTCGCGCTCGGAATGGCATGACGTCAACTGTCAAAAGTCATTTCATTCCGACACAAGCATGCAGTGTTGCCACGTGCGACCCCATTCGGGTGATACCCACTTTAAAATCATCACTATTGCTTTCAACTAAAACCAGCTATGCTGTCTCACTCCGTCACGGCCATCCTGCATCTTCATACGTCCTCGTGTGAATTTTCTTGTTCGCTTGGCAAAGCAAGAACTAACGCTGTAGTTAGTAATCACACCAGTTGTAACTATATGGGGTCGTTTCCTATTTTCTCGCATATTCGTACTCACACAGACTTCTCAAACGGATTTAATTCTCACACAGAGTTAATTCTCACGTAGATTTAATTCTTATACCGACTGTTCACAAAGAATTCTCCCACAAGATTGTTGCTACACAGAATTGCCACACAGAGTTACAACACGGGGTTACAACACAGAGTTACAACATGAAGTTACCACACGGAGTTACCAAACGCAGTTACCAAACATAGTTACCAAACACAGTTACCAAACGCAGTTACCAAATACAGTTACCAAACACAGTTACCAAAAGGAGTTACCAAACGGAGTTACTTACCACACGTAGTAACTACACGAGGTAGTGTAGTGTAGTTACCACACGGAGCTACCTCACGGAGTTACCACATGGAGTTACAACACGAAGTTACCACACGGACTTACCAAACCGAGTTACCAAACGGAATTACCACACGGAGTTACCACACCAAGTTACCATACGGATTTACCACACGGAGTTAGTAACCACAGGGAGTTACCACACGGAGTTACCACACGGAGTTACCACACGGAGTTACCACACGAAGTTACCACACGGAGTTACCTCACGGAGTTACCACATGGAGTTACAACACGGAGTTACCACACGAAATTACCACATGGAGTTACAACACGGAGTTACCACACGAAATTACTACACGGAGTTACCTCACGGAGTTACCACATGGAGTTACAACACGGAGTTACCAAACCGAGTTACCACACGGAGTTAGTTACCACACGGAGTCGCCACACGAAGTTACCACGCGGATTTACCATACGGAGTTAGTAACCACACGGAGTTACCAAACGGAGTTACTTAACAGAGTTACAAAACGGAGTTACCAAACGGAGTTACAAAACGGAGTTACCAAACGGAGTTACCAAACGGAGTTAGTTACCACACGCAGTTACCACAAAAAGTTACCACACGAAGTTACGAGGAGTTGTCACACAGACTTGTTACACGGAGTTGCCACACAGGCTCGCCACACAGGCTCGTTACACAGAGTTTTCACACAGGCTTCTCACACAGAGTTTTCACACAGGCTTGTCACACAGAGCTTCACACAGGTTTCTCACACAGAGCTTTCACACAGGCTTCTCACACAGAGTTTTCACACAGGCTTGTCACACAGAGCTTTCACACAGGCTTCTCACACAGAGCTTTCACACAGGCTTCTCACAGAGAGTTTTCACACAGGCTTGTCACACAGAGCTTTCACACAGGCTTCTCACACAGAGCTTTCACACAGGCTTGTCACACAGAGCTTTCACACAAGCTTCTCACACAGAGCTTTCACACAGGCTTGTCACACAGAGCTTTCACACAAGCTTCTCACACAGAGCTTTCACACAGGCTTGTCACACAGAACACAGGGTTTTCACACAGGCTTATCACGCAGAGTTTTCACACAAGCTCGTCACGCAGAGTTTCTACACAGGCTTATCAAACAGGCTTGCTCCACAGGCTTACCACACAAAATTATCACACAAGCTTATCACACAGGCGTACCACATAGGCTCACCACGCAGGCGTATCACACAGGCGTACTACACTGTAATACACAGTCATACTACACAGGCGTATCACACAGGCTTATCACATAGGCGTATCACACAGCCGTATCACACAGGCGTATCACACAGGCTTATCACAGAGGCGTATCACACAGCCGTATCACACAGGCGTATCACACAGGCTTATCACACAGGCGTATCACACAGGCGTATCACACAGCCGTATCACACAGGCTTACTACACTGTAGTACACAGTCATACCACACAAGCGTATCACACAGGCTTATCACACAGGCATATCACTCAGGCGAATCACACAGGCGTATCACACAAGCGTATCATACAGGATTACTACACAGTCTTACCACACAGGCTTATCACACAAACTTACCATACAGGCTCACACAGGTATAGATTCACACACACACACACACCCCCACATACCGAATTTATACCGTCGTCATTGTTGTCATGACATCGTGTTGTTTATTATCATCAGATACGGAATTAAATAGTAGTGACACTGAAAATCCGTGAATCGAAACTGACGCTAATAATTGAAGTTAACAGTGAACATTAGAACCCTCGATTACTACAAGTGTGACTGCGTTATTTTGTTGCACATCATGAGATCTTCCCACGTTACTTTTTTTTTTATTAGAATGTTCATTCTATACACAAATCGAAACAAAATGAAAACTGCTCACCGGATAAGAAAGATGATCGATCACTGGTTGGATCGCAGATGTTGACTCGTTGCTCTACTCGTACGTCACTACCTTCTTTGCACGGCGCGATGCAACGTGTTTTTTCTCTCCGCAGTAATGGCACGAACGTGGCACTTTCGTATTGGACCTTGGCTGAGTTGCCTCACTTTTTGGTCATTGCACTTGAATGAAGCTGTATCCCCATGTTGTGGGCGTTGTTGGGATCCCACTTCTGATGTCGGGGTCTGAGAGTGATCGTCTCAATCACCCGACATCGTTATTTGTGGGTCATTCATTGGTACAGCTCGCCGGCGGTCTCCAGTTGTCCATCTCACCAAAATAAACACTCTGTACTACTGCAACGGGTGGTTTTATTGACATAGGATCACTTCGTAATCAATTTAACAAGAATTATCGAGGATGGAAACCGATTTCAAAGTCAATGGATTTGCACGGGTGCAATCCGCCTCGCGCTCGGAATGGCATGACGTCAACTGTCAAAAGTCATTTCATTCCGACACAAGCATGCAGTGTTGCCACGTGCGACCCCATTCGGGTGATACCCACTTTAAAATCATCACTATTGCTTTCAACTAAAACCAGCTATGCTGTCTCACTCCGTCATATCTATATAATTTAGGAATTCATAAAATAAAGAGAATAAAATAAGAAATAAATTTTATCAATATACGGTATTAAAATTTATATATTTTGTTTCTCTTCCACTTTCTCTACAGAAAAAAGTCGAACCATTCGGGTGAAAGAGGCTGAACAAGGACAAATGGTATGCGTGTTTTATATGTATACGTAGCTACAATACCTACTTAGTTTTGCTAATTTTCAAAAATCCAGAAATGTATTCAATACTTTCGTGGTTTATTATAATATATTATATATATAGTTATTTAGCAATTATACAGCACATTTTTTGCTGTACGGCTATATTTACAAAACAGCCTATTAAGTAAAACTAATTTCAGACCAAAAATAAGACCGTGATATTGCATCTCTCGACACCTATGTTTTAATGCCGCCTGCCCGGTTATGGCAGGCCTAATCAGCGTTATCTGATTCCCAGCAGTAATCAACATAAATCTGCGCCACCCCACCACTACACTATCTTTCGTATAAACTGCTCTGTCGTAATCATCTAATCACACGTCTGCAGGTCGGTACACTTTGGTCGATACAACGTAATGGCGATCATCATCTTTTCAACTGCAGGACATACACTGGCTAGATATAATCAGCGTGGAGAATGGGCATGATGACTGGGCAAAAAAATAATTATTATAATTAGTCTATAGGTTATTAAAAATATTGGACATGTATTTTTTCTTTTGTCAATCGAACAAATGACATATGTAAGCCCTAGGGCTCGTGACGTCACTAATGCGAAGTAGTTTGTGTATTTGTACATTCACTCGTGACGTCTCGCGGAACTTTAACGGGCTATATCTTCTTTAATTTTTGTTTAATTGACTAAAGTTTATACCTGTGTTACATTTTTTTTTAAATCTATCTTTCGCACTAATTATATTTTTAGTCATCTAGCCGGTGATGCTCCCGGTATGTTGGGCACGCTGCTAACTGGTATGGGCTTGAGCATTTGGTTTATCTTTAGACCTTCAAGGGTTTGTGTATGATCCAATTGTGCTATGTGCCGTAGCTTAAGTATGTCATTTATTTGTAGTTAATAAAAGCACTTGTAGTGTAAAAAAAACTTACAAAAAAAGAAAAATTGGCTGACAGAGACAGTCTCAGCCCGCACTAACCGGCAATCCAGCAAAAAATAAACGTCACTAAACCGCCTAATAGATTTATTTAACTTCTCATTATACTATCGCAAGTATTCTACCTTCATGTAATCTTCAACTTAATTGACTCTATATGTGTAATGCTAGAGAATAACTTGCAAAAACTACACGATTTTCCACATACCCGGAGTAGAAAATCGATAAGCATTTCCGAAGCTAATCAACGCGTAGCACATCAACTGTCTCTTCGCTTCTGATCTGATCAGATAAGACTGAGCTCTCATTAGCCTAATACAATTCTAAACAAAAACCTATATCAAGTACTTTTTCTTCCAAACATCGAGACTTAATGCGTACTTTAAGTACGCACTGGACTCTATTATACGGCAACATATTGAGTGCTCCTAGTATTAAAAAGCACCTAATGGTTATTCGTTGGTATATCTTAAGATTTATCGCAGAGATATGCTTGTAGCTAGCTGAACCGTCCTTTTTACCTCAGGCTGCGTATGGCTAATACGACACTAATGATTTGTTACAGTGACTTCTCATGACATTCTCTCTCATAGGCTATTAAAGGCCAGTTATAGCAATTTTGTATCTTGCGCAATTGGCTTTGTACTGACAATTTGCACCGACATCGACCGAGTTGAACTACCTATTATTTTTAGCTACCTACTCAAAAAGGGGAGTATTTTAAGGTTATCAAGTATGTCTGTTGTTAATAAATGTCGTCTTGTCTTGCAATCGATTAAACACAATTTCACGCGCTTTTGATGGTGATTAAGTAGATCAGAATGCTTAGCCATATTATTTATTTATTTATTAGAATACTAGTTTTTACCCGCGGCTTCGCCCGCATGATATTTTGATTTTTGACGTAATATCATTAAAATTTATAGCCTATGTGTTATTCTGATATATCCTACTAATATTATAAACGTGAAAGTTTGTGAGGATGGATGGATGGATGGATGGATGTATGGATGTTTGTTACTCTTTCACGCAAAAACTACTGAACGGATTGAGATGAAACTTTGCCATAATATAGCTTATATATCAGAATAACACATAGGCTATAAATTATAATGATATATTGCGTATGCGGGCGAAGCCGCGGGTAAAAACTAGTAAGCTATATTATTGCAAAGTTTTATCTCAATCCGTTCAGTGGTTTTTGCGTGAAAGAGTAACAAACATCCATCCATCCATCCTCACAAACTTTCGCGTTTATAATATTATATTAGTATGATAATCTGTTTTTTCTTGGGCCAGAAATGTCACAGCAACCTCTTGATTTTCCCTAAGAGAGCTTGGTTCACTTTAAAAAAAATACCAGGAAATGTTTTGTATTACTTTGGTGACAAGCCCAGGCAAAAAAACAGATACAGTTTGAGGACCAAGGCGACATTGCAAATTAAGTTCGTACATCATAATGCTAATGACTAGCCCTGGTGTCAGAGCTTTCAAGCCACTTGAACCTCTGAAGGCTCTGACCTAACTAAACTTTAAATTGTAGGCTCCAGCGTTCTAGAACCAGGGCGTCAATACAGTTTAACATATTATATAAATCACTTGAACCAAAAAAATGGTCCTAGATACGTCAAAGCTCATTAGACATTCTGGAGGGAGAATAAATAATCATGCTAGAGTTCCGGGTTAAGTTAAGATCTGAGGATGTCACATTTATCACGAATTGAGCCAACGTTGCCGGTAGGCAGTGCGCATCGGGAATTCGCGGGCCAGCCAGTCCGCGGCAATCCTTACAAGAATAATTAATATTATATTAGTAACGGCTTGTTAGTTACAAGTCGTTACTAATATAATATTAATTATTCGCACTCGTGATACTTTTGTCTATCCCATGGCCATAGCCCATTTCTTTGATTTTGCCGAGATGAAAATAGCCTATTTCACTCTCCGACTCGTTGATTAGATCCGTGCCAAAAATTAAGGTCAAAATGTTGCCTTTTCTGCGTATGTAAGTTCGTAACGAGTTAAGTTGTAACCGAGTTGCTAGCCCTGGTGTCAGAGTTTTTGAGCCGTCTGAAGGCCTATGACACGGCTAAACGGTTATAAAACAAAGTAAAGTAAAATTTGATTGCACAAACTGTGTAAATTGGCGGTACAAATTTTCTTAGTAAAAACAGTCTATCCTAGCGGACATGCAATTTTTGGTAACTTAAATTTTAAAGTTTAACTACGAGTATGTTACATTTTCTATTAAGTTGACATAGAGATTCTATCACCAATAATAACTTGACATTGAGATTCTAACACCAACCGGGAGTAGAGTAAAAAACCAACAAACACACTATCGGATTTATAATACTAGTAAGGATTAATTGGTAGTAAGTAATTGGAGCATTAGCCATCCACACTCTCCACGAGGCGACACGAGGCAATACGAGCACGAAAGTGTGGATGTCGCCTCGTCTCGATTTTTCTACGTGTTCGTCGCCTCACACGAGGGCCTCGCCGAGACGCTCGCGAGAGTGTGGACGGTGCATAAAGTGACTTTGTTGGTTTGTGATTCGTTCACGCAGCAACAGAGCTACGGATTTACTTGATATTTGGCATCATATGTACTATATATTGTTCCAAGATCGAAAAATGACATAGGCTTTTTGTCCTGTAAAAATAAAATGTTCTTGCATTAAAAAATCAGATGAAATCATACAAAACCGATGAAAACTTGTAAACAATAAAAGCAAAA
Source organism: Hypomecis punctinalis (assembly GCA_949316475.1). Classification (NCBI taxonomy): domain Eukaryota; kingdom Metazoa; phylum Arthropoda; class Insecta; order Lepidoptera; family Geometridae; genus Hypomecis; species Hypomecis punctinalis. The sequence continues at coordinate 22,041,451 of OX438801.1, read as the reverse complement.
AAAGTCGTAAATCCCAATAAAACTCTTTTGAGCCTAATCAAATCAGAATAAGATTATATATAACTAGCTACCCGCCCCGGCTTCGCACAGGTGTATTACACATATAAAACTTCCTCTTGAATCACGCTATCTATTTAAAAACCGCATTAAAGTCCGTTGCGTAGTTTTAAAGATACATGGGGACAGACAGCGGGAAGCGACTTTGTTTTATACTATGAGTGATAATGATAGAAAGTTTATAATTTTCTGATTCACTTTTTAATACATATTTATGCAGTTAGCTAGGTTTATTTCATAATAATATGTATTTTTATTTGGCAAGTATTGTGTTATAAAAATATATGTTGAATATGTATGAATAACAAATTTCTAGTGGTGCAAGGTCGGCTAATTTTAAAATTACTTTATTTCTTTTAATTGTTTCAGAACAATTTAGAAATTGTAAAAGCACTACAAACTTCACAGAGATTTGTTGTATAGTAAGTACCCACTCCGGAATTATGTATAACTATAAACAATCCAACTATTAGTCAAGTTTATATACCCCAGAACATGTTCGGAGCTTGCATCCGCACTTGTATACGTAAGCGCACGTCTGTCTCTGGTGACAAGCGTGTTTCCTGATGAAAGAGGTCTAAAACCCCTCGGAAATTAGTCTTAACCGGCAGATAAGTAATGTGAGCAATAAAGCCCGATTGCTTACATTGCTTTAATCGTGCCTCCAATACTTTATCACCGCTGGTTTAGCGGCTGCACGTTCGCAGAACCACAGTATACTAACAACAGTAGTTTACTTTGGCCGTCATCTTCATAGAAAGCCGTTGCACGTTTGAATAGTGGCGTGACATATTATATCCAGAAGTTTTACGGTAACACCTGGATGAGACTAGCACAGGACAGGGATAGTTGGTGAAAGAGGAAGGAGACTTATGCAGTGGTTTAAAATAAGCAGATGATGATGATGAAGAAGTTTGGATTTATTAACTAACTGCGACCTGCACACATTAGCATAATCTGTGGGGGAGTCGGATGCCGGCTCTGCGCCATGTACGCTACCAGCTCGTTCCCATTCACGTGCACGCATCGCCCCTTAAACATTTAAATTTAGTTATTTAACGCAGTTATTGATTGAAACCTCCATTAGGTTTCATAATACGGAAACAATATATAGCTAAAAATAACAGTGACAACGTTAAGCTTCAACACAAGAGTAGGATACACTAAAGTAGGAGACACTCGCCAATAGGCACTACTAAGTTTGTATAATCTAATTATACAGGATTATTCTTAATCATTTAGCATCCTTTTATTCTGTACATCAAAACTAACAACTTTTGCTGAACGATATTTTTTTATGTACTGTACTGTACTGTACCAGCCTATTTAATAGTCCACTGCAGAACGTAGGCCTACCCACGAAGGGTAATTGGGCCATATCCACGACGCTGGCCCAGTGCGGGTTGATGGATTCACATACGCCATCGAATTTCTTCTACGGAGGTATGCAGGTTGCCTTACGATGTTTTCCTTCACCGAAAAGCCAATGATGTGAAATTCCGTACATAAGTTCCAAAGTAACTCATTGGTACGGGATCGGGATTTGAACCCACGACCTCACGATTACAGGTCGATTGTTACTACCACTAGACCACCACGGCTTTATTTTTCTATGGAACCAAAATTATTTCTTTTTAGTTTTGGCAAAAGTCGCAGAACAAAAGTTGTTAGTTTTGATGTACAGAATAAACCCCTAAAAGGATGCTAATTGATTAGGAATAACCCCGGCCGGCCGGTATAGGCCGGGTGGCTAGCCTTGGTGTCGCCGCCTGAAGACTTCTCACATAGGCAAACAACCGATACCTGAAATTTTAATATATCATCCGAGACACGACCAGTTGTAAGTGCCACCCGCGGTCATCCATCCGATGATTGACCTTTCGAACGTTGCTTAACTTCGGTGATCGCTGACAAACAGCTTATTCAAACTACGCTATGAACGCTACAATGAGTTACTGCTGTTAGTGCACTGTGGGTAGAACTAGTTGGCAAATGGGCGGCAGCATCCATCATTAGGTCGATATGTATCGGTCACACGCCGCGCTCTGGGCCCGTTTGAGCACGCATGCTGTCCGACAGTGGTTGCTTCGGAGTAGAAGTTGAAGAATAATTGCTTCGATCTGTAACAGATAAAGTTTTGTAGGATATACACTAGCTTCAACTGGCGTTCCTGAAATTCTACATTTAAAGGTCGACTGTATACAATGTGGTTTCATAAAATGCACAAACTTGCAAAGGTACTTACACCGTTATGAGCAATAATTATATAAGAATTATTTTTAAACTTTCGCGATTTGAATACATTATTATTATGTACTACGGGACTAATCGCGCACTCAAATTACGAGATAAATAAATACCTCATCATCCAGACGTTTCAGCTGGATGATGAGGTATTTATTAATCTTAGTAATTTGAGTGCGCCATTAGTCCCGTAGTACATAATAATAATTATATAAGAGGTCATGGAAAACGCCAGAAATACAGTTCTTCTTTGAACTTTTTAACCGACGAAACAGAGGAAGTTAATTTTATTTCATTTATTCATGATTTCATACAGTACAAGATGTTAATAACAAATTTTAGGTACAAAGTTTAGTATGGACTCTGTCGGGCACTGCATATTCCAGTAGGAGTGGTCACTTATGTCAATAATATTATAGGTTACAAAACATTGAATTTAACATGACTATAAATTATTTAAAATCTTCAGGAGGTTATCAAGTCGACGCGTATATTTTTTATTCTATGATCACGCATAGCTTTTTACAGAGTACTTAGTCCGATTTAGATATCTCCGATTAGTTCTTTTTTTATTACTTTACCCCAAAGTTTGTCTCATATTTGACGAAATTAGCTAGGTGGTTAATTTTTGAAAAATCAACATTAATCTAAAAAAGGCATATACAGGGTTATTGGTCAATTGGCATCCTTTTAGGGGCTGATTCTGTACATCAAAACTAACAACTTTTGTTCTACGATTTTTATTAATTCTCTAAAAAGAAAATGCTGTTCCATAGAAAAATATCGGTTACCCTCGACAAAATGTAAGGAAAAGCTGTTTTTTTTTTGTTTAAACGAAAATGCGTAGAACAGAAGTTGTCCCTAAAAGGATGCTACTTAATTACCAATAACCCTGTATAATTAAATTACCTATAGTACATCGTTTCGAGTAAAATATCCGAATTTGGTAGGTACATCGATTGCAATGGTTGAAGTCTGTTAACAAATATTTTTCGCCAAAAATAGTACTATTTTTGGCGAAAAATATTTGTGTATCCAACATATCGCTTCCACAAAACTACTGTTTTACACACAGCAAATATAGAGCCAACATCGATGACAAAGATAAAAGGGTCATTCAGGCTATTTCTAAACAGGTACTAAATGCAGTATTCAAAGTAGGACAGTTTAAACAGAACGGAATCTCTAAACGTTCCTTTATCGAAATGCAAATAGCTGATCACTGGCCAGATACGGCCCTGGACAGAGATAGCATCGCCTGCACCGATTACCGATGTCGGATAATTATCACGCCGTATGCATCTCCTGACCTCTATTTTGACAAAATGATAAATAGCCATGAATATGCATGGAATTGTTGATAGAGCAAGAAAAAATTTTGTGCTTTAATAATCGTCTTCAATAAGTCTGTTTTATTCTATTGACCTTATTTTATTATTTTGCGTATATATTATTACTGACCCTATAGAGACAGACAATAATTTATTTTAAATTTACAATCAAAATTACTGACTAATTTTTCAAAACGCTTTTTAGAGCTGGCTGTGAATGTTAGAGGCCGATTCACACATATCAGTCAAGCCACCGTTTCGTCGCATACCTACCGGCATAGTAAAAATATTATTTCATACATTCTCTATGAAAGTATCCCTACTTGTCAGTGTCCGTATCAGTGCCGTCACCGGCAATCACTGAGACTGACAAGAAGGGATATGTTCGTAAAGAATGTATTAAATATTTTTTGCGTGCTGGTACGGGGGCGGTACTGTATTGGGAAGGGGGCTTGACTGATATGTGTGAATCGGTCTTATGTTTTTTTTTTATTATACAGCGTACGTCATATTAGATTCGTCAAATTAACAATGCGATCCTAATAGATAATTTTTTTTTAGTTCATCTTTGTTGGTATCTCGTACTTGGTTGCCAAGAAGAAATCGGTTTAAGCTAAAAGACAGCCAGTTAGAAACCTATTTGTATTGTTTTGTTCTGTTTTTTATGTAATGTGATTGTCTAATAAAGTGTTTGTTTCTATATATTATAACTCGTCATTTAACTTTATTAATCATTGTGAAATAACTACCGATGTAGTTAAATTTTATCAGGTAAATATTCTTATAAAATTTGCTTATTATTCGCTTATTTCAAATATGTTTTCACAGGTGTTATAACAACAAAAAAATACAATTTTATCATTCACATCTGCTATTACATAGGTACTTATTTATAAAATAATTATATTTACATACTTTACATATTCTTTGACTATTACTAACTATGCTTATAAACGACAGTAGGTAAATGAGTACCTATGAAGTTATTCTAGTTCTTGTACTCAGTTCGACATCATGGCAAGTGTTTCTTTTGCTGTTATTTTTCTTATTTTTTTGTTATTGGGCAAGGGTTTTTCTTTCCCTAACTCATATAATAGAGCTCAGGATGATAATAAAGACAACGGTGACCCTGGTACTCCTTTGATCCTCACTCCGTACATTGAAAGCGGTCAGATCGAAAAAGCGCGTCACCTCTCCCGTGTTGAGTTCCCCGGCTTTCCAGAAATTAAAAGTTACGCAGGCTTTTTCACAGTGGACAAAACTTATGACTCAAACCAGTTCCTTTGGTACTTCCCATCTGAGAACATCGATGATCAAGGGGTTCTTCTTTGGCTCCAAGGAGGCCCTGGAGTCAGCTCCCTTTATGGACTATTCGCTGAAAATGGTCCGCTCCTAATCAAAAACGACTTGATTCAAAGACGTAATATTCACTGGGCTAAAAATCACCACCTTGTATACATCGACAATCCTGTTGGAACTGGCTTCAGCTTCACCAACGAATCCCGTGGTTACTGCACTAATCAGCTCCAGATCGGGAAGCATCTCTATTCAACTTTAATACAATTCTTCCAGCTGTTCCCTGAGCTCCAAAAGTTGCCATTCTTCGCAAGTGGGGAGTCCTACGCTGGGAAATTTGTTCCAGCATTGGGATACACAATCCACAAAAAGAATCCTGCAGCTAACGTGAAAATAAATTTAAAAGGATTAATAATTGGAAATAGTTGGAGTGATCCCATTAACCAGCTCGATTATGGCGATTATTTGTATCAAATTGGTCTGATTGACTGGAATCAAAAGGAAGAATTGGAAAAACTTCAAAATGAAGTGATTGAACAAATAAAAGCTGACGCTTGGATAAACGCAACCAACTTAACAGATAATCTATACGGACACATAATTAACTGTATAGGTAATATTTCAATGTACAGCTATTTAACTCCAAAAATGAATTCTGAAGATGATCCTGGTTTTCCCGATTTATTTCAGGCTTTATCTATACGAAAAGCGATTCACGTGGGGAACTTAAACTATGATTGGTTTAATGGTACAGTTTATGATATTATGAAAGTAGATATGATGAAATCTGTAGCTCCTTGGATTGCGGAACTTTTGGAGTATTACCAAATACTGTTTTATAACGGACAATTGGACATTGTAATAGCGTACCCGTTGGCTGCCAATTTTTTAAGAAAACTTAATTTTTCTGCCCGTGCGGAGTACTCAAATGCAGATAGATATATTGTGTATAATGCTGGACAAAATGATAAAATGGAACAAGTTGGGTTTTGGAAGAATGCGGGCAAATTGACGGAAGTGCTGATCAGAAATGCCGGACATATGGTGCCCGCGGACCAGCCGGAGTGGATTTATAACCTAATAGCTTTGTGGCAGATGCCAATTTTGAATCCGGGTGCAAAGATCAAACTATTTGAGAACCGTAAAATTATACCGTCCTGGTAATTGTCAATGAAATAATATTTTCAGAGACGAAACTCGCTATAATAAACCAAGAAAACTATTTTTCACAAATCGAAAGGGTTTTCCTGTTTTGAACAATTATATTAATTAAAACCAATTTGTCATGCAATGGGATCATGCTCATTGCTCGCGTAATGCATTAACGTATTGTACTACTGAATTTCATTAATCAAAGGTAAGGTGTTATTTAATTTAAGGCGACCATTCCGAGCCTTAATCTACATTACACTTTGGCAAAATTGACAAAAAGTAGCGTTTTCGAAACTATGGTATGACCACCATTGGACTAAATAAGACGATAAATATGGTGATATGGGCCGGTAAACAACTAAGTACACTAGACTTATACCTACCATTGAATCTTGACTTAAACATTCAGATTTTTTTATTGATAAAACTATCTATCGTCTCTGTAGAATATTTTTAATTCTAAACTCCGTAATGGACTCTTACATTTTTATGATTTCCTGGTTATCTGTTTGTATATCACATTTCTCTTCCCGTCAACATTATTAGCCCTTGAGGAATATTTTACTCGCGTACAGTATTTAAATACACAAGTATATAATGTTATTATTATTAGTAAAATAACTTAGATTATTACCAACTCATCCTTTGAAGTGATCAAATAAGAGAACTAAAAATTTTCCAACGTTGACTCTCAGTTAAGTTCACGGAAAACGACTTTAGCGCTCTTATTAAACTCTACATTAAGTTGGCCTATACTTGCAGCATACATAAGAACATTCAATGAGCAATAAAATGTAGCGAAACGATTACACGATTGTCAACTAAGGATTCCTATAACGATTATGATTATGACATTCATAATAATTGTCATTACAAAGTTATTTTACGATTGTCGTGTAGCCATATTTAGTGGCTTAATAATTATTAATTGCAATCGATAGGTTTGCAGAGGTATATGGATAAGTGATGAAAATTTAATACCTGTGGACGATTAATTACTATTCCAGGTACATGGACTGTATTTTTTATTGAATGTGTAGTCTAAGATGAGTACACAACATTACTGTGCATCACTCATGTAGAGTGATGCACAGTAATGTTGTGCACAGTAATGCTTAAATTTGTCGTATTTTATAAGTTTTATTTTTAGTAGATTAGAAGTTTACTTAAGTAAAATTGCGAAAACAACAGCCGAAAACCACAAAAGTTATAAATTCATATTTATAACTTTTCGCTTTCGCTCGGCGATGGATGTTTAAGTTTGGGGTCGAAACTTTGGGTCCGTGGGGTCCTAGCGCATAACGCTTGTATGGAGATCTATCTAAAAGACTGATAAAGAAAGCAAATGACCCAAGGGCTGGGGCTTACCTCGGTCAAAGAATTAGCATTGTTATCCAACGAGGTAATGTCACCAGGCTCTTGGGTACGTTGCCCGTGGACAGCGGCAGCTACCTAAAGGCTGTTTTTTATTTGTAATTTAACTTTTAAAATAGTATAGTTTATAATATAATTAATTTTGTTGTTTTATTAGTTTTGTTGTGATATTAAAATACCAGTAAAATAGATGTATTTTAAACTTACTCGGCCTTACCACAAAAGATTTAAACACGCCTTAAACACTGTTTAACGGCACAATTTGTACTGCTAAACATTGCTTAAAGCGTGCGTAATACTTTTGTGGTTAGACGGACAATTTTTAAGATAAAAAAATTCGTTTCCTTTGCTATAATTACAGCGGTTATTTTTTACCTTTGCATTGTCTTAATTATTCAACTTATAATGCAAACCTTTACATGATAAAATCTTATTACTTTATTTAACTGTATGTTTATTAATATATTTTTACTAATAAGAAAGCTTGTATAATTTTAAAATCTGTACTAATCAGGATCAACTAATAAATATATAATGGGTACTCAACCTCATATCGGTCTGAAAACACAAAAACCTTCGCATAAGATTATCAGACATGTGATGGTGATGTCTTAATCAGTTAGTTTCCTTATATTACCATAAATAAATTATTTATTTATTATTAACACCTCCGGCCAGTCTGTCCTACCTTAACCTTATTGCAATCAGGGTGCAGTATGACTATTTTTTGTACTTTGGCGCCATAATATAAAGTGGACTTATTATTATGTCAACGATTATGCTGCCCCATTATGGAGATCTTTATGAGAAGGATATTTTATCCGTTTTTATGTTCCGTGTGGTTCTGTGAAAGTGATACGTATATCTTTATCGTGGGTTCAGTAAGTAACCAGAGTTGAGTGAGGCTAGGGCTACCAACAGTGTTGCCATCTTTTGTGGCTTTACAACTAACACTGATGGTTTGGAACCCTTTGTAGGAGGCAAAACTTAATTTTTTAAGAACCTTATTTTTAAGAGGCCTTATATTAAAGAAAAGATGGTTAACAGTAAAAATACTTTTCTTGAGGCCTTCATCCTTAAGAGATTTAAGTAATTTAAGTATGCTTGCAAATATTTGTCACTGGCTATCAAATTGAGAGCTTCTACTTACTAACTTTTTGATGCCGTCTTTTTATTCTTAAAGCCGAAACAAAACACTGCTGCAATATTAATAGGTACATTTTTATTCTATCATTTTTCAACATTGATTTTTTCGGATTCAATAAAGTATGTTTTCTTTTTTTCACGAGATACACGAGTGATCTATTGACATAAGAAATCACACATACCATCATCACACAGAACCATCTTCGTTGTCCTTACGAACTGGTTTGTGTAAATGCTCAGTATTGATATTTATTGATTAGATTTAGTTGTATAAAATTGACAGCAAAAACGTACTGGTTCAAAACATTGTAGTTGTCGCTCTCTCGTAGTTAGTTTTTTGTTGAAGAATATGGATGTTATGAAAAACTATCGATTAGCAAACTCGGCAGGCAACCCTAGATAAAATGCCAAGATTATGTTTTTGTTACATTGACATGGCGAGGTTGTAAAATAACGATAGAGTGTTAGGACCCTGGTACTTATATGACGTGATAATGATGATTTTAAACTGCGGATTAATACAATAAATAAATTAAATAGTAGTTGGTGATAGCTACAACGTTTCCAATATCCTTCTGGTTTAGAAAAGAGATCGTATCGTAAGATGATAAGGAATCAGCTTAAGGCTTGAAAAACAAAGGCTTTAGGCCTTTGTTTTTCATGGTCTGCCTGAGGATGGTATGGATGCCACATAACGGACAACCACGCTTTTTGGACCACGCGACCACGAACGTTTTGCAGTACAACTTAAACCACTGCCGGAGTGCGCAGGACCTGCTCCAGCAAACTCTGGCAGAAAGGTATATTGCTTTAGCGGTTGTCTCAGAACCGTACAGAGTCCTATCCGATCATTCTCGGTGGTTTGGAGATGGCAAGGACTTGGTTGCTATTTACTGGAATGGCGGAAGGGGCGAACCTTCCTGTTCCCTTCTCGAAAGAGGACATGTGTCGCAGTAGAGTGTGGTCACTTAGCTATAGTAGGATGCTATATCTCACCGAATCTCCCATCCTATGAGATTTACGGAGCGCATCTGGGTACGATAGGTCTTCCTCGCCCTGTGCTCATTTTGGGCGATTTTAATGCCCGTTCGCGAGTTTGGGAAGATACCACGGACAACCCTAGATGTAGGATAGTGCTGGATTGGGCAGAGGCACTTGACTTGCAGCTTCTGAACCGGGGTTCCGTGAGTACCTGCGTGCGATTGCAAGGAGAATCAATAGTAGACCTGTCATGGTTCCCCGCGTCAAAAAAAGTAGCAAGAGCCTTGCACAGGTTGCTACCCAATCTGAAGGGCCCACGAGAGGAGGTGAGGAAGTTGTACTGCGGAGTGGTCAGGTCGATGGGCCTTTATGGCGCGCCCGTGTGGTCGGGGAGGCTTTCGGGCGTAAGACGCAGTAAGATCAGATTCATTAGCCTCCAGCGCATCCTGGACATCCAGGTTACGAGGGGCTATCAGACAATTTCCTTCGAGACTGCCACTCTGATAGGTTGATTTCCGCCACTCGACATAATGGGTGACATGGACGCGGCAATCTACGAGCGCATACGCCGAATGGATGGAGTTGGTTCACTGACCCGGGACAAAATTAGGAAGGAGGAATACCGACGTGCTTTTCAAAGATGCATGGAAGGCTTGGCTGCATGAGCGGCGAAACGTGACAACGCGCTATTGGCGCGATTCTGCCCAGTTTCGAGGCCTGGCTGGAGAGAAAGGAGCCCGTCACCTTTCGGCTGACGCAAATCCTCACAGTACACGGCTGCTTTGGGAAGTTCCTTCACAGGATTGTCCGGGAACAATCGCCGCGGTGCCACCACTGCGAGGCAGAGATAAATACAGGTCAGCACACACCTGAGTCATGCCCTACTTGGAACACGGAGAGACAGGCGCTCGTCGACAGGATAGGTCCGGATCTGTCTCTGCCAAGTGTGGTCTCGGCAATGTTGGCTGACAGTTTTGCGTGGAAGGCGGCGGCAGACTTCTGCGAAAAGGTGATTTCGCAGAAGGAAGCCCTAGACAGACAGACAAACAGACAAAACTCTTTATTTACAACCATAATATGAAAAATAAAACACTATTTACACATACACGACAAAAAATATGATTATAAAATGGCGGCCTTATCACCAATGGCGATTTCTTCCAGGCAACCTTGCACGAATATGAACTGACAAGAACAAGAAATAGTGGCCTTAAATAGATATTACCAAAGAAAATACCTATAAATAATAAACTAAACCTACTCAATTCAATCTAAGTTTTAAATATACTTACATATATACGTTATAATATATAAATATAATTATACATGTACCTACATACGTTATAAAATATCAGCGAAAGGAACAAGTAGCATCATGATTTCAGATAGTGAGCTTTCACAAGTTTTTTGAAAACGTTCAAGGAAGGTGAACGTTTAATTTCGTTTAACGTTAATAAGTTAACGTTTAAAAGTCATTTCAAAGTCTGACTGCCTCTACAGAGAAAAAAGCATCGTAGAAAGATGTTTTGTGACGAGGGAAACTAAGTGTGAGATTATCTGAAGATTTTAGGTAACAGCTCAAGTCGAAAACGAAAACGCTCTCGGAGATAGGGTAGGGACGAAGGAATAAACAGGGTGATATACAAAAGGGAAAAAATATGAGCAACCCGGCGACGACGAATAGGGAGCCACTTGAGCTTAGCGCGAAACTCTGAAACGTGGTCATATTAGTGCAAGCCAAATATGAACCTGATACAAACATTCTGGGAGTTTTACGTTTTGTTGTAATCTATGTGTTATGCCTATACAATATGCATATTTTTATAGCATTTATATGATCAATTTGTATTATAACATCGTATATTATTATTCAATTAAAATACAGTGTATAAAGCGACATGCAATAAAAAAAAACGATTAAAATAAAATAGTTTACTCTATGATTTTATATAGCGATGCACGTAGCGAGATAAGGAATTCTAGAGAAATATTCATAGAAAAGACTTTTTACTCGTAACTGTCATCTCAATTATAAAGCGTGCCACCTGCTCCACAAGAAAGCCCATAAGATACCTAACTCAATATACAATTTCCTAGATTCCAGTGCCACATTGCCGTATCCACAGTGTTTACACCCCATTTCCTCAGATAAAAACGGCAATAGCTTGGCAATAAGTCATTTTTACTGGCACTGAAGCTGAATATTTCGAAGTGTTCTTGCCAGTAGTAAATATTAATGTCCCATCGGATGTGACGGGCATTCCGGTGGGTTGAGGAATAAAAAGTTGTAAACGCGCAAAATGTGCCAACCCCGTGCTAGCGGATTATTTTATGATTAGAGATTAGAATCTGTTTATGATATCGATATTTATAAATATTTTAGTTATAAATGTAAATACTTAAGTGTAAATCATTAGATTTACACTTAAGTATTCGCGAAACAAGCAATAGGTACCTACCTAACACTTACATTAAGATTACTTGCCTCTGCCTCGGTGGCTCAGTGGTTAGTGACCCTGACTTCTGGATCAAAGAGGCGTGGATTCGATCCCCACCCAGGGCAAACTTTTATGTGATGAACATAGGTGTTTGGTCTGTGTGTTATTTAGGTAATATCACTTACCTACTTTAACAAAGTGTAAATCGAACTGCACACAATAAATTAAAGTCTATATACTTTAATTTTAATAAAACATTGAATGATATTAGTCACATTTTTACATTCTAAATAATATTATCTTGCTCTGCTGTAATTAAAGTGTAAAGAGGCTCTTGCACGGCAGTAAAACACAGTGTAATACAGGGCTGCTTACAATGAAATAATATTTCAAGTGACAGAGGACCTATTGAATCAAATTTAATGATTATTATTATTAGTGTACCTAAAATTTACATTCAAAATTATTCTAATACTTTTGTTTCCAATTCCTAAGCTTTGTTCCTAAGATTAATAAAGGCTGTAAATTCTAACATACATCTCAAACATAATAACATAACGTGACTACATTTTTTGCTAGATAGCAACATCTTCATTTGTGACATACAACCTATCTACTACTCATACGCCATCATAAAACTGTAAATTAAACGTATCGTTTTATCAAAGCTTAGCAATTACATAAACGTAAACAAAAATCAATAAATTGTCGCCTTATTCGAAAACTTAATAACTATGGCATTTACATTATTTAAGCCATTTAAAACACGTTTCTTTGATGTTTATATTCCACAAAACGTCAAGCAATTTTATCGCAAACTTAGCACATGCGTACACAAACATGCGTCAATGTTGCTCTTGTCGCAAAAGTTTCGTGCATATTACATAGGTATAGATTTTTTTGTATTAGGGGTGATAAAAACTAGCAACATACCTGTCCAATGGCACAATACTGCGCTTGTCGCTTTTGTATAACGAAATTATAATAGTAGATTAGTAGCCAAGGGCTGTAAGGCATCAATTGCAGCCCGAGATATTTAGGCGCACGAGTGCAGCAAGGGCGCCTATAGTTCGAGGGTGCAATTGGTGCTTACACCCGAGCTAACTATTCTGCTTTACATCTCGATTGTGAGGTAAGTAGAAAAAAACCGGCAATACAAGAATAAAACATTTTATTGAAATTGAGCTTCGCCGTTCGATATTTAAAATAGATGACTATTTAATACTCACACGAAGACAAGGCTGAACATTTGCATTTGTGTAAGTACATTACAATACACGTTTCGTAATAATCGAACGACAGAGTAAATCGAACAAATCTACAAAAATAAATATTTCGATCACTTCTGTTGAATTAATAGTAGATTACTTACTGCCGTAGGGCTTTTCTAGCTACATTATTACCCTAGAGCGCTAATTAGTCACCCACAAGCCCCATTTGGAGGTGATAACAACCTACTTACCGAACATGAGAGATGTAAACTATATTTTAATGTCCTAAAATTTCGCGGGAAACATCATCAGATATACTTAAATCAGTGTCCGTCCGAGAAAGGGTGGTATTTCATACCCACTATAAGTCAATGCTTTTATGTCTTCTAGTTGCTTGACGTACCTACTGAGCTGAAAGTACAAAATGACAAGAAATGCAAGTGACACCAGTTGCCTTTTCAAAGTTTTCCATCGATATCAGCTTCATCTGAATCCACATCTGAAACCGATGATTTTTAGTTGTCAGATTTTATTAAAAACAAGTCACTTGAAAAAGTGAAACTTTACATAACCCTGTAAAAATTCTGTGACTATACCAACATAAATCTGAGTTAATATTTATGAATCCAAATCAATATTAATGCTGTTGCAAACCAGATAAAATGATGTCCGATCATTAATTTTATTGTAAGCGATTGACTTGAATGGCGTATGACGATCGAGTGCTTTTTCTTTTTTTATTGTTGAGTGTTGAAGGCACCTGCCATTCTGCCACGGGGTAAATTCATCATAAGATGATAAATGACGTCTCGCTCGCACTGGCCGGCTATATTTTTTTATTTTATCAGAGGAAATGGTTATAAATAAGATCAAAGTGTTAGGATAAATGTATTACTATGTGTTGGAGACTATATCCGGTAGATTTTTCATCAGATTTTAATTTTTTGTTGTATTTTATAATCTAAAGTTGCCAACATTGATTCAATAGCAATAGATTTTCTTATGGAAATTAAACATAAATACCCAATAAATAAATAAACAGCTTGCATGTATTTTATACTATATATAACGGGACTGAACTCACGTGTGGGGATAGTCGTAACGACTATAGTTTCGGTCGCATTCGGCGACCTTTCTCAAGTTGGCGAGTGCTACAGTGCATTGCGAGACGGCTCCGCGTGCTAGCACTCGCCAACTTGAGAAAGGTCGCCGAAACTACTATCCATAATTATATTTTCACACTATATTCATTTCATAGATGTTATCTAACTTATGATGTAATTGACATAATCGTATGTACCTACTCTATAAATTATACAGCTTAAACTGACAAGAAGTAATTTAAAATGAAAATAATATTTACTAAGTTATTATATCTCACAAACAATAGGAAGTAACCAAAAATAAAATATTTAACCAAAAAAGGATAAAATCCCAGGTAACGTATTCCCATACTTAAACGACGGCAAGCACGATTTTCCGGCCGTTTATCTAAAGTACATATCGCAATTGAAACCAAATAGAGGCAGAACTATCTCGCATAAATAAAATGATTACTTCGATGTCCCCTATAATTTAGTAAGAACATTGTGGGCACCGTCTCCCGGGCCGGGGACAGCCATAGAGGAAGGACTAAAGTTTCGTCTAAATCGCCTCAAGCTATGCAAAATAGCTATCTTCCCGGATACTCCAAGCAAATTCTTGAAATTGTTCAAGTATTCTGTAATATAAACTGGCGCTAGAGACATTTTTCGCGATCTTTGTTAAACTGTTGCGTTTATGCAAATTCAGTATTCTTTGTTGAATTACTGAATTGATTATATCTAACTGATTGAATATTTCTGACTGTATTTATTGTTTTTTCAATTTGTACCACACCCAATACCTATCACACAATTAACGATAATAACCCTAATGAAAAAAGAACTGTTGACGGTGTTCTCAATCGTCCTTTCTTATTTTGTTTCTATAGATCAGTAGATGGACGCAGACATTGACATCAGATATACACTATTTATTATCATGTCATTTAATTTCAAACACGGTCTAAATCAGAAATGCAACATAGAACAGTTCTTCGTCGCCTGTCACCGTTAAATCACGTTGACATGTCAGTCGTGACAGGTCCGTATATTAATAAACAACTTGTTAGGGAGTTCATATCTTCTTAATGGCAACACAGTCATTTACATAGCTGGCTCCGTGGCTCTGCAAAACTGGGCTTATGCGGAGCGCCAGGATGCCAGGGAGCGGAAACTGAAGACATATGAATTTCAATTCAGCATCATTCAGAGAAGACGTGTTTTACTTTCTTATAAAGAGTGTGTCTTTGCTGAAACGTGTAGGGATTTTTATCTATATTTAAGGTTTATTGTATTTTCATCATTATGAACTACTTTTTACAAAGGAGCAACTCGAAAAATCACGAAAAATACAGCTGAACAAACAGTTTGTTTTTACTTGTTGTAGAGTCATTGCACTTTTTGTATTGAACAGCTGATATTTTCGCCATTTCGCGGCTTGTCCCAATATAAAAGTTGTTCATATTGAGGTATATCCTATACCTACGAGATTTGAGTCGGAATATCATTTGCCAGATCGGTAGCCATAGGTAGTTGCCTGACTGGACACCACTTGGTTTAAATTACGGAGGTCCTGGGCTTGAATCCCCAGACATTTATGGTATTATACTTATAAAGAAAAAGCAATGTCACTAGAAATTTATAAATGGTTTAATAATTCCAATTAGGTGGTTTAAGATAGACTAAGTTACCTATATAACGATTCAATAAAAAAAAGACTTGTCACTGTGAATATTGTTACAGTTTTATAATTGACACTTAAGTTACATGATATGAAATAAAACAAGCTATACGACCATTAAAAAACAATAAAAAGAAGAAGATATATCGATATATATCTTCTTACATTTATAAATATACTCTATAGATATTTTAAACAATTATTATTATACCATTTACCTAGATAATACACTGCAATAAAATGCCTCTAACAACCAAAGTCACTAAACTCTGTTACAGTACCTAACTCCGTTATATCCTATCCTATCCTACTAATATTATAAACGCGAAAGTTTGTGAGGATGGATGGATGGATGGATAGATGTATGGATGTTTGTTACTCTTTCACGCAAAAACTACTGAACGGATTGAGATGAAACTTTGCAATAATATAGCTTATATATCAGAATAACACATAGGCTATAAATTATAATGATATTGCGTCAAAATCAAAATATCATGCGGGCGAAGCTACGGGTAAAAACTAGTATACAAATAAAAAACCGTTGAACAGTAACGCCTTCAAAACAAAATTGTCCGTCTAGAAGTTTAAATCATGAAATGTAATCATCCTAATCTCTTTTTATGCCAAAACTTGGATGAAAACTAGAAAACTGCAAGTGAATCCGTACAATAAATATAGTTAACAATAATTGGTGATACTAGAACTGCAATAATCCTTTCAATTATTGGAGCAAGGGCGGTAACAACGGCTGAATACTGAACATGTAATTTATTCTGTGCGAGTACCGTTTACATGCGCCTGGGCAGTAGAGAGCGTCTGTGGACTTAGGACTTTGAGATAGCAAAACTAAACTAAACAAGCTGACATGACTAAATTTATGTGGATCTGCTTTAATTTTAATATGTGTGAAAATACGTTGGTTAAACGTAGTTATAAAAGTCTGTTACAAAAATATCTTTTGATATAAAAAAAAAGCTTTAAAATAAGCTTTTTGTGCAATTATCTGAAGCCGGAAACATACTATCGGACGCGGCTGGCGGACGCGACTGACAGCCGCGACTTAGCAATGTGCACAGTCTTAAAACATCTGGCGTGCCAGATCGCTCTCGGACGTCCGAACGCTCAAGGACGTCCGAAGGTGACGTCCGCGACTAATGTCCGATAGTGTGCACGGCTCAGTGTACTTTCATAGTCTAGATACCTATTAGTCACGGCTGTCAGTCGCGTCCGTAAGCCGCGTCCGATAGTATGTTTCGAGCTTTTGTGTGTGATAAAAAAAAAACGTCTGAAAAAGTCTGAGTATGTAAGTAATTTTGTACCCACATACGATTGAGCAGTAGAGCGCTAGAGAGGGCCGGTTAGGGCTGTGGACTTAGGCCTTTGAGATAGCGGCACCGATACTGTTGCCGACGCACTAAATAAACTGACAAGGCTAAAATTTATTCAGGTCGATTTTTAGAAAATTGGATAGTAAAATGTGTTTATTAATAAACACATTTTGCTATAAAGGTTATAAGTAGGTATGTTATTTCAAGCCGTGGTGGCCTAGAGGTAGTGACACCCGCCTTGCAATCGTGAGGTCGTGGGTTCAAATCCCGGTCCCGTACCAATGAGTTCTTTGGAATTTATGTACGGAATTTCACACCACCGGCTTTTCGGTGAAGGAAAACATCGTGAGGCAACCTGCATACTTCCGTAGAAGAAGTTCGATGGCGTATGCGAATCCACCAACCCGCACTGGGCCAGCGTGGTGGATATGGCCCAATCACCCTTCCTACGTGGGTAGGCCTACGTCCTGCAGTGGACTATTAAAAGGCTGATACAGTACAGTACAGTACATGTTATTTCAAGTAATTCTCTAAGTCTCTTCTCATGTGTAAACTATGACATTCCTATAATTAAACACAAAATTATGTATTTTTATTTATTTAATAATCATTTACTCTAACTTTAGGTCTTCATATTTACACCTGTACACCTGAAGAAGAAGAAGATTACTTACATTAAAATTTCTAAGTACATACATCGTAGGTACAAAAATTAAAAATATTTATATAATGTACCGTACCAGCCTTTTTAATAGTCCACTGCAGGACGTAGGCCTACCCAAAGGGTGATTGGGCCATATCCACCACGCTGGCCCATTGCGGGTTGGTGGATAAAATATTTATAGATTTTTAGCAAATAAAAAAATACGTTTTCTCAGCTGTTTTAACAGAATGCCTTCATAAAGCTCTTTTTAAAAAACTTAACTAAAACTATTAGAAAATAATAAATAACAACTCACTTTTCACATCTTCAACAATTTCATTTCAAAATACTACAGTTTGTATTATCGGCATTGTATTTTTTGCCCAACTTCACAAGTTACAAGGGCACTCACATACCACCCGATGTTGGCAGCGATAACATCTGTAGATTGTCACGATAACAATCTTAGATATGAGACATTCGCTTTTTACTGTGAGCTAATAAGAACTATCTTTGCCATCTTGGTCAATATTAAAATGTGGAGACAGCGGAAAAAATATTGAAAGTGTTAATAACAATGTTTGGTATTTACACAGTTACTTAAAGTTACATTATTAAATGTATGCCAAATATATAATTAAAAGGCAAAATCTTCCGCTAGAACTCCGCTTAACGTGAAATCGAATATTGGTACTTAAGCGTGAACTTATTTTAAAAATAAATGCTTGATGATCCGTTTTAAAAAGTTACGTCCGTAAAGTTCGGCACACATATGTCAACTTGGCAACATTAACAGCAAGATATTATGCAGTGTTAAGCTCGAAACAAACTATCGGACGCGGCTTACGGACGCGACTGACAGCCGCGACCTAGACTATGAAAGTACACTGAGCCGTGCACACTATCGGACATAGTCGCGGACGTCACCTTCGGACGTCCTTGAGCGTTCGGACGTCCAAGAACGATCTGGCACACTGGATGTTTTAAGACTGTGCACATTGCTAAGTCGCGGCTGTCAGTCGCGTCCGTCAGCTGCGTCCGATAGTATGTTTCCGGCTTTATTTCTAATCAATTAGCATCCTTTTAGGGGCTTATTCTGTACATCAAAACTAACAACTTTTGTTCTGCTACTTTTGTCAAAACTCAAAAAAATCAGCTGTTTTATACATTTTGTCGCGGGTGAACGATATTTTTTTAAGGAACAACTTTTTTTTTAGTTTTGACAAAAGACGCAGAACAAAAGTTGTTAGTTTTGATGTACAGAATAAGCCCCTAAAAGGATGCTGATTGATAAGGAATAACCCTGTATAATAAACAGGGTTGCCAATTTGTAGAGACCGAATTGCGGGGAATTCGACCTCCATCGGGGATTGGTGGGGGGATCGATTGTAATGGAAAATGCGCGCGATAGCAAAAACCGGCGTTATCAAACAAACCTACCGTTACAAGGGATATGATCATTAGTACTCCTATCTCATCGCCAAAACTTGCAGGCTATCTCGAAGCGTAGCCGGTGCCAGCCCATATCCCAACTCCCATAAACAACGGCGTCCTAATAAATAGTGCACTTATCTGAAGAATTTATGATAGATAGATACAGTTCCTGACCTCCTAGCGATGCACATTTCTCACGGCAGCCGATAGATCTTGTGTGATAAGCGTAATATGGAAATAAATACGAGTACAGGTACGGAACGGTGATGCATAGTGCCAGTAGATGAGTTTAGCACAAATGCAGGCTTTGCTAAGAAATCGTTAGAAAATAGAATACTATACAGGGTTATTTCTAATCAATTAGCATCCTTTTAAACTCCTTCCTTTAACAACTTTTGTTCTGGGACTTTTTGTCAAAACTCGAAAAAATAAATTGGTGTTCCATAGAAAAATATCGTTCACCCGCGACCAAATGTATGGAAAAGCTGTTTTTTTTTTAGTTTTGACATAAGTCGCAGAGCAAAAGTGGTTAGTTTTGATGAACATAATAAGCCCCTAAAAGGATGCTAATTAATTAGAAATAACCCTGTATATACTAAATATAGATAGATAATTCTTTATTAGCTTAACCAAATACAATACATGCACATGAAAAATAAAAAACATTAAAAATTAGTTATACTAAATGGCGGCCTTATCGCTTCAAGCGATTTCTTCCAGGCAACCAGGCAGTATACAATAAAAAACTACCGTATTATTATTTTAAATCTTGACTTCCTAAAACTGGTTCTCTGCTTAGTATTATCTTTTCACAATATAACGGCTGAACCAATTTTGATAAATTTTACATAGAATTTTTATGAGGGGGGTACCTACAAAGAGTAAAAAGAAATTACGGTTTAAGTTTGTAGATTATTAGATGTATTTTGTAGATTACATAGAAATTACTTGTATATTACGTCATAGAAATTACCGCGAAGCACTACCGTGGCTCAGATGGCACTTAGTTTACTCATGTAGAGTTTCATATTCATATTCATTTATTTCTTGCAAAATAGGTTAACAATTTTATTGTGATCTTAAATAACTTATACAGTACTCTATTTTCGAAGTCAGCATGCAAGAATGTTGTTTTTTTTAGGGGAGAACTACTTACATTATCATAATTAAATTACACATACCTACACCATTACACAACCTACCTAGGTAACAAAATATTGACATTTGGAAAATTAAAAGACTAATAAACAAGTTTGACAAGTTTTGAGATTCACTTATATGTAAAATTTAACCAAATGGTGTACGTAACAAATACATATTTGATATGCATCTACTTAGTAACTGTATTTAATCAAACTTAAAAAACATTTCATAAACTATAACTATCATTTTAATATCAAAGACATTTATTAACTATAACTATTAAAATTAACCTACTTAAAATAAAAACTAATACTAAACACTAAAATAAAACTTAGTTAAATTTTTTACCGTTCCACAAAAAACCTAATGACACGGCAGAGCTGACATAAGAACTTTGAAAATATAATACATGTAAATGCCACCTATTGAAAATACAGCCATGTCGTTACGGTGGTCAATTAGGATACCATAGGTAGATAAAACCTAAAATGAACTCAAACACCTACTTACAGCTTAAACTTTTATTAAAACTAAAACCAATAAACGTATGTGAAAAAGAACTTAACGTCAAAGGATGTCCATTACACAAAAACTGATCTATTTTATTGAAATGTGACAACTAATTATTATTGAATAGGGCTACTGCGTCTACTTGTAAGCATGTGGCGAGGCAAGTTTCAGTGCAGGCTTGACGAGACTGACGCGCTTGACACACCGGCTTGACGTCAAACTCGTCTTGACAGATCTAGATAAGGCGCGGATTAAACTGCTCGTTTAATTCGTGCTTACGTGTAATAATAGTTTAATTACCATGTTACGATCAGTCTCACTGTCGCTTGACGTCAGGTGAGCGGTGGGCATCAAGCTGTCAAAAAATTGAAATGCCTTGAAGGATAGACAGACACGCGGATAGTGGAAGTCATAAAATAGCAATGCCGTTTTACTGTTAACATTAAAAGTACTTACCTACCAGTAGCGGATACACTAAAATGCCAGAGAAGAACTTGCAAAGTGGGACCAGACAGTGTCCAGTACCTAAAAAAATCCATTAAAATACCTCTGGTAAATAAATGTGCAGAGTAAAACAACCGGAATAATTAATTTGAATAATTTGAACGAATGAATTTTTGTTCTAGGCCGCCATTACGCCGCCATATTTTACAAGCAATGCCAAATATAATAAGATCCGAAAATATGCGATTCCTTTAAATTGAAGATTGTTATGATATGACAGAAAATAGTTGGATAAACATTTACCAAAACAAATCAAGCAAATGATTGAATACTGTCAAAGATAATAGCGCAAGCTCGATATTATGTTTTCTGGTTATATATTATATCCTAATGTGTACATAAAACATTGTTATAATTGTTTGCCTTAAATTATTTATTAGTCTATTTTTTTTCGCTGCTGTTCTTTTTTCTTTTTTAAACAAGTATGAATGATCTCATAGATAATTAAAGTAGGTAAATTAAGAATAAGTAACGCTTTAGTATTAAACACTGTCATGTTACTTAGTTTTATACCAATAAAAAATTGAATTGAATTATTCACTTTTATCGTGTTCTACGTATATTAGCATTATCTCTTTTTCTACCACGTTTATGAAAAGATTGATTATAATTGTAACATTAGGGCGGAAAAATATCATGTCCATTGGCACCGTCACGCGAAGGCTTAGTAAAATGTTTGACTCTCACCCTCAGCAACGTTTGGTATGTCAGTCTACGTATAAGTGACCACGGATGGCATTTACAACTGTGCGCTGCTGTGGCTCAGATGACACCTAAATAATCAAAGGATAACGCATTAAATTGTTGTGAGTACCGTTCATAAACTCTGACACCCTACCTATCCGGTATATTCGAACTTACTTATTTACTCTCATTATTCATATTTACCTACATGTCTATGGTAATAGGATTCCATGGAAACAGCCTTCGAGACAATTTTATACATATTAAGCAGGGCAGTTTTTGCCTCTAACATAAATACTCGAAGGTTAAAATAAAACCAATTGTAATAGTATTAATTGTAGATGTAAATGCGATAATTAGAAAACAATTTACCGGATAGCTGAACAGACAGACATCGGTGACACTTCCCGCCATCTTCCCCTATGTTTTTTATTATATTTTGATTATGTGTCGCACGTGTTAGATAATAATATGCGTATTTTCTGTTCGTATGGTAATTTGTCCAACACAAGGTATAATTTGTTTACAATTAACAGCTTTTATTGTCGTCTGTCGTTCAAAGGTGGCATGGTTATTCTATTTCGCTACATGATAGCACGTCGTAAATATGGCATTAAACTAATTAATATGCATATGGAATGTTGCTATTCTAAGCGAAGTACTTTTATGTTAGTGACACGTTTTCTAGGGGAGTGTTCTTGTTAATTAACAAGTTAACAATGAAGTCTGAAATAATTATCAGAATGAATGAAACTCTCGACAGCACCCAACCCTCAAATGAAAGCGTTATATGCGTAAAATCTATATTAATAATTTCGTCAAGGGGTACGGTAGACTCGATTGAAACTTTATCTGAATGATAAAACATAAAAAAATAATGATTTCGAGTCGACAACATATATCGGGAAAATTCAGATTATCGAGTATTTTAATAAATTATAACGGTGCTGACAAACAAAAACACGGTGTCCATATTGACACCGGATGACGGATGACATAAATTGAGAAGTGTTGCCAACACCACAAATAAAGAATCTGCTAAAATGGTGTAAATTGTTAATTGTAATTGTGACAAAATAATGCTATATAAACATGCTAAAAATTGTGATAACATTTTTCAATATGAAATGAAACGTAACATTATTATAAAATTATTATTAATTAACAAAATATGTGTTTTAATCGACTATGACCTATTATTATGTTATCAAATAAAATGTAAGTATATTGGTCTTCATCGACCACTAATGAGCTTGAAGACGAGGTTGAGTCATTGCTCAGACTGTATAACTCCCCTTGGTACCTACAGAGCGTAGTGCGTTCTCTGGAACTGCGTAAGACTAGCAGCATTTCCTTGCCCTTTTAAAGTCGAATCTTATAAGTATAAAATAGCACTTAAAGTTTTTACCGACAAACAATTGCGTAGCATAATTTTTAATACATTCATTTGACTAAAAGAAACCCGTTCAATTTCGTCATTTGAAAGTGGTAGCGTTAAAAACGATATTGCTGACATAAATCTGCAATTCTGTATGTAATTTTAATGGTAAAAAACTTATTGTACAATTATTTTACATGCTAAAAATATGACGTGTGTATGCTAAATTGCAAATAAATATGCTAAACAAGATGAAAATATGCTAAATTTAGCATAAAATGCTAAATTGGCATCACTGATCTTGAGCAGTCAAGTCTTTTATGTTTTGGCGTCGCATTGTGGTGCATTTGCCAGTGTCACGTTTTAATAATTTTTGATAATATTGTATCAAAATAGTCACTGTCGTAGTCACGTTAAGGTCCAACCTTTGGTTAGTACCACAGATATCTAATATACTAGGTTAGTACCTTAGTTAGTAACCTTCGGTTAGGTACCTACTTATTACTTAATATTTTCAATGATCCGAAACATAAAATAGGACAGGAGTGTAGGCTATTAATTTTGTGTATGTAGTAATCAGACTCCACTGGAGAAGCAAAGGATACAGGCTACATAAAGTACATCATAAAATCACCATCCGGCCTTATTGGAAATCTATGAGCCTTTTGTCCAGCTGTGGACGTCCTACGGCTGATAGATAGATAGATAATCATAGAAAATATAATACTTGCCATACCTAATCTTTAAAGTTGACGTTGCCTTTCTTTTCGTTTTATCAGAATGTATAGATACATTTTCAGTACTTATTCATTTAGTTTTGAGCAATTACTTTGGGATATTGTTTACACACATCATTCCGAAATTACCTATTTTTTAAAATTTATGTCTTTCATAATTGTTTTGCTTGACCTTCATCATTTTGTTATCAGCCTAATCTCCTTGCCATAGATGAAGGATAAGTTTTCGCTCAGAGCGAAGCGATCCTTCCTTCATCTATGCTCCTTGCATTTGGTAATCATTGTCATGATTGTAAAAAATTGATGCAGCGAAGAGTTCTTCGTAAAGATGGTGATCAAGTAAAATTATGATGAGTGTGTGTGTATTATAAGTCATATTTCACCCGAGCGAAGCCGGGTTGTCATCTAGTCTATATTAATAATTTCGTCAAGGGGTACGGTAGACTCGATTGAAACTTTATCTGAATGATAAAACATAAAAAAATAATGATTTCGAGTCGACAACATATATCCGGAAAATTCGGATTATCGAGTATTTTAATAAATTATAACGGTGCTGACAAACAAAAACACGGTGTCCATATTGACACCGAATGACGGATGACATAAATTGAGAAGTGTTGCCAACACCACAAATAAAGAATTTGCTAAAATGGTGTTAAAATTGTGACAAAATAATGCTATAAAAACATGCTAAAAATTGTGATAACATTTTTCAATATGAAATGAAACGTAACATAATTATAAAATTATTATTAATTAAAAAATATATGTTTTTATCGACTATGACCTATTATTATGTTATCAAATAAAAAGTAAGTATCTTGGTCTTGGATCTTGCCTACAGAACGTAGTGCGTTCTCTGGAACTGCGTAAGACTAGCAGCATTTCCTTGCCCTTTTTATGTCGAATCTTATAAGTATAAAAAAATAGCATTTAAAGTTTTTACCGACAAACAATTGCGTAGCATAATTTTTAATACTGAATGTATTAAAACTAAAAGAAACCCGTTCAATTTCGTCATTTGAAAGTGGTAGCGTTAAAAACGATATTGCTGACATAAATCTGCAATTCTGCATGTAATTTTAATGGTAAAAAACTTATTTTACATGCTAAAAATATGACGTATGCTAAATTGCAAATAAATATGCTAAACAAGATGAAAATATGCTAAATTTAGCATAAAAATGCTAAATTGGCATCACTGATCTTGAGCAGTCAAGTTTTTTATGTTTTGGCGTCGCATTTTGGTGCATTTGCCAGTGTCAAGTATTAAATTTTAATAATTTTTGATAATATTGTATCAAAATAGTCACTGTCGTAGTCACGTTAAGGTCCAACCTTTAGTTAGTACCACAGATATCTAATACACTAGGTTAGTACCTAACCGAAGGTTAGGTACCTACTTAATGTTTTCAATGATCCGAAACATAAAATAGGACAGGAGTGTAGGCTATTAATTTTGTGAATGTAGTAATCAGACTCCACTGGAGAAGCAAAGGATACAGGCTACATAAAGTACATCATCATTTTTGGAAATCTATGAGCCTTCAGCTGTGGACGTCCTACGGCTGATAGATAGATAGATAATCATAGAAAATTTAATACTTGCCATACCTAATCTTTAAAGTTGACGTTGCCTTTCTTTTCGTTTTATCAGAATGTATAGATACATTTTCAGTACTTATTCATTTAGTTTTGAGCAATTACTTTGGGATATTGTTTACACCCATCATTCCAAAATTACCTATTTTTTAATATATGTCTTTCATAATTGTTTTGCTTGACCTTCATCATTTTGTTATCAGCCTAATCTCCTTGCCATAGATGAAGGATAAGTTTTCGCTCAGAGCAAAGCGATCCTTCCTTCATCTATGCTCCTTGCATTTGGTAATCATTGTCATGATTGTAAAAAATTGATGCAGCGAAGAGCTCTTCGTAAAGATGGTGATCAAGTAAAATTATGATGAGTGTACGTGTATTATAAGTCATATTTCACCCGAGCGAAGCCGGGTTGTCATCTAGTTAAAAATATTTTTCATCTGTTTAATATCCCTAAAAAAATACTTTTTTAATTTTCATTCTGTTACTTTTATTATTTGTATAATAAAGTTCTAAACGTTAAGAAAAGCTTGCTGGCTAATATATCAACAAGGCTCTACCAGCTCCGTCTGTCTGAGCATAATGCTTTGCTCTCCTTTAAATTAAATTTATTGAATACAACATCAATACAAGCACTTACATTATTTCCAATCAGCTTAACAAGCATAGACTTACTATACGGCGCAAAGTAATCATAATTATTCAAATAACGCGTAGGATTAGACCCATACTCTACCAAAGCGGAGCGAATCAGAGATGGACAGTGTGCTAGAGTGATCATACGTCCTCTGCATAGATGTCTGATAAGTTCAACGCGAAATAAAACACAATCGTGCATGAGCGGAGTTCTTGTTTCATTTCTCGCTGCGCCTAGCTTGGCACGTCTTCGCTCCGCTCTCGTGGAGTCCAGGCCGTAATAGGATTTTTTTGTCTAGACTGTTTCGTCTGGACAGGACAGGAATCAGAGACGTATGTCAAAAATGGCCAATTGCAGATATATTACGGTTATGCCAGAGCCCTAACGCAGGAAAGAATTTCAGGTAGAGATATTGTATAAGCAAACTACTAAATATGCCGAATAAAGCAATCAGCCACCGCTTGGCATTACTTTGTTCTATCAGGCTAAATACCCAGGGATTGCTAATCAATCGACAGACAACTGTGATTGAGCCAGACGAGCAGAGGGGAAGAAATATTGACTACTCGCTTATAGATTGATATATACTTATACAGTTAATATGAAGTTACAAAGAAATTATAGTCACACAACGCTTAGTAGGTTTTTTTGTCCAGACTAAATACCCAGAGACGGCTGTCAGAGACAGCCAATCGGAGATAAACTACGGTTACGCCAGGGACTCACTACAAGGGGAAATTAGGGGGCGAGATGTTGATAGCTCGTTTATAAGCGAGATTACAAGTCCTACAAGAAGAGCTATTAGTATTAGTATGCAGTGCAAAGCAATCATACAATGCTTACTAGATATTACTAGGTACCACCAGACTTATTAAATATTCAAAGGCGGCTGCCTGAGAACGGCCTAATCGGATAAACTACAGTTTAGTCACGTCTTACTGCAGAAAGAGGCAGGAGAAATTTGATTGCTCGTTTCTGGGTAAGATTACAACACCTGCAAGAAAGACTATTAAGTATGCAATGCAAAGTAATCATAGTCAAACAGCGCTCTGTATGTATTTATTTAATCAGGCTAAACACAGGTACAGGCACAACACTACGGTTGCCAGATCTAGTCAATTATAGATAAACTTTGATTGAATACATTACGTTAGGGTCTCAGAGCAGGAGGGCAATTTGGGGTTGAAATATTGATAGGTGTACTCTTCATCGTGACCCAAGGTTCATCAAATGTAAACCCGAAGTACTAAATGTGCCATTAGCACGTAACTCCTTTTTTTTACCAGGTGAAATCTTTTAAAGATACCACCGCACCTCGGGACAGGCGGATGGTTATGTGGGAGTCTCCACCCATTGCTGGACGGCATACCCACCAAAACCCCTGGGTGTTCCGCCACTGCCCTTGGTGTCGGGGCTACGGGCACGCTTTCGCACTCCTCCGCGGCACCCGACAGCGCTGGCCCAAACCGGGCCCCACCTCGGAGCTTGCGCTCCCTCCAGAATGACGACGTGCCGAACACCAGGCACATCGTTATCCCCCACCTGGGACCAACCAGCACTGGGCGTCAGACAGTACCCGTGTCCAACAGCCCTGGTCCCGATGCAACGGGTCAATTCAAGTGGCTCCGCGCCTGCCACTACGGCTGCAGAGGATAGGGAGAGCGGCCGACGACATACCGACACTCTTCCTCCCCTGCAGCCCCACCGCCTCCGCCAACACGTTGGCGGCACCCGTTAGGGCCGCTGACAGGATGGATAGGCAATGGCACACTCGCCGCCCGTCCATCCCGTCGCCGCCCCCGCCTCAATGGGCATCGCGATGAACGCGACACCGCAGTCCACCTCAGTCGGCGAACCGACCTACTGGCCAGCCTCCGCACGGGTTTGTCGAGGCCCAAGAACCTCTTACCTCTTAGCTTCATCAGGCTGGCGAGACCTGGCTACTAAGCCCCCTCGCCACGACAAGGCGAGAACCCACTCGGGGGGGAGCACGTAACTTCTAGCAACAGTAGCAACCATTACACCTAGTAGCTAAGGGCAGGCCCGGATCGCAGGAAATTTGGGGGAGAGGTAGAAAGTTTTACTTTTTTTTTGAAAACAATTTATTCATATTCATTGTACTTACAAATTTCTTATCAAATATGTATAGGCCGAACATACAAGTCAGCGGATGTGAAGTTAGCAACAAGCTGTGCGAAATCCTATCAACGCGCAGTTTTATGTGAGCTTCAGTTAGGATTGAATAGCGCAGCGTGTAGCTATAACTTCACATCCGCCGAATTGTATGATTGGCTTATTCATGTTGTAACAGAGTTTTTGTCAGGATTTCTGTGCAGACGTACTCGTAGGTACCTACTAGGTTTTTGCCACTGCCTTTGCATGCTTGCAAATAAAATAGCAAAAGATAAATAAATGCTAGTAAACTGGCGATGGCGGGATGACCTTGACAGGCACCGGAAGGACTGGCATATTTTATCCCAAGATAGAGATAAGTAAATGGAAAGAGGGCAGGGAGGCCTTTGCTCAACGTTGGGACAGTATATGCTCCTAATATTTATTAGGAGCCTATACTGTAGTAAATTGGCATACCTAGATGTCCATGATTGTCTGATTAATCAATTCAATCATATGATTTTTTAATAAAAAAAAGTAAAAATTTTCGCCTCTCCTTGAAATTTCCTACGATCCAGCCCTGCCCTTAGCTACTAAATGTAATTATAGGGATTAATATTCGAAGGAGTTCAAGTCGAGATCTCCGCCGCAGCGCAATTTTTTTAAAATTGCTATTTTATCTGCTATAGGTAATCAGCATTAATCTGTAAATGCGATACAATACTTACCTATGGAATCAATCAATAATTGTCTTTTAAATAAAAATAAAATTCCCCCTCACCCATTTATTTTCACTTTGGGGTCCGTCCCTGGCTTTACTTACAAGCTATAATGGTAGCTCGGTGTTACGTGCTAACCGCACATTTAGCACTTTGGATTTACATTTGATGAACCTCGGGGTCACGGTGAAAAGTACAGCGCCGACACAAGAAGTTTTTTAAATGGCTATTTTATTAACTAAAATCTGGAGTAAACTCTATAAGCCTAAGCAAGTTATTAATTCAAAAAATCGTCTTAAGTAATATTTTTTTTATTTCATATTTTTATTTTCCCGTGGTGGTCCCATTTAAATTATATCGAAATTGGCTGAACTGTTTTTGTGAATTCAACAATAAAGTAAAAAATATCTACTACGTGGATGACACATCGATTCGTGCAAACTATTCGAATTACGTACATGATTGTAGTACTTCATCTCTATGGTTATACCATGTTTGCCAAAAAATAATTATATTTATTATACGCTAGCTGCCCAACCCGACTTCGCCTAGATACGAATGCATTATAGCTATAAACCTTCCGGAAGAAATATTCTAAAAGATAATGAAAACTGCATTGAAATCTGTTGTGTAGTTCAGGAGATATAAGCGGATAGTAACGGTTTTGCTTTATACTATGTAGTGATGATAATTAATTATCTATTATTTATAAAAAGGCACGACTTATACTTCACTCATTGCAATCTACTTGCAAAATTCAAATAGGTTGTTCGCTCGAATCCAGGTAGGTAAGTATGACATTGATAGATTTATTGCTTTTTTCCAAAGACCACACGTCCAATCTAATTAAATAATGTAACCAACTTTAAGCAAAAAACCTACCAAATCTAGCTTAGGTACATATACCTAGCAAACGAAAAATAATCAAAATTGGCTTGATAATAATAATTTGCGAAATAATCGTAAACCATTATTATTATATACTACGGGACTAGTCGCGCACTAAAATTACGAGATAAATAAATACCTCATCATCCCAGTAGTATATAATAATAATGTGTTCAAATCGCGAAAGTTTAAAAACAAGAATCATATAACACGCATAAAAAAAAACTTTTTACATTGGGTCTGGGCCTTCGTCTTAGTTACATGGTGTAATGGAAGCTCGGGGTTACGTGCTAACCACATTTTTAGTACTGGATTTACATTCGAAGGAGCTCGGGTGGCTGCGCGTCCCGCCGATACACGTCGCGGGCATTTTTGTAGCACGTGTTTATAGAAACGTAATGTGCTAAGATGTTTAAAAAAACTGGACTGATCACTTGGAATATCAAATTATTATAGTTAGGTTTTTTATCACGAACAGCCGTGGTGGTCTAGAGGTAGTGACACCCGCCTTACAATCGTGAGGTCGTGGGTTCAAATCCCCGGTCCCGTACCAATGAGTTCTTTGGAATTTATGTACGGAATTTCACACCACTGGCTTTTCGGTGAAGGAAAACATCGTGAGGCAACCTGCATACGTCCGTAGAAGAAATTCGATGGCGTATGTGAATCCACCAACCCGCACTGGGCCAGCGTGGTGGATATGGCCCAAACACCCTTCGTGGGTAGGCCTATGTCCTGCAGTGGACTATTAAAAAGGCTGGTACAAACCTACGCTGTACCGCTAATTCACCTGATGGTAAGCGATGCTGTATTAGGTGCTTGGTTGCCGATAATCAGGCGGCGAATTAGAAACCTATTTGTATTATTTTGTCCAAGTAATCTGTTTTTTATATATCATGGTTGTCTAATAAAGTTTAAAATTAGTTGTTAGTCGTAGATGAAGCATTAAAAGATACCTATTCAGTATTCAGTCTGACTTGGAAAAGCTAGAGTGGATATTTCTCTTAGGAAGGCCGGCAGACTGTTCCGTTCCCAGGTCGTACGAATTGATAATTGTTGAGTCGAACCGCTTACTACGTATATATATCGAAAGAAAATCGACAGTTGGGGTAGTGAGGCGTTTTTCTTCTTGTCCTGTAGTAATAAGTTGTCAAGAGCGTGTCGAGACACTGAGATCTTTATCTTTATCTTTCATGCATCTTGGTTCGCTTCTCTCAGTTAAGAGAGAATTGAAAAAGTTAAGATAAAATAGTTATTATTTTGATCCTTTTTCATGAATTATTGTATGATTGGTCATAATTATCTCTACCTCTCTCTTTTTACAGCTTATTTATGTTATGTTTTTTTTTTTAATAAAAAATAATGTAGATACTAATTATGTCTTTAATTAAGTACTGTTTCGGTTATATATAGTTTTTAAATTTATGTCATTTTAAATAATAGCAGTGTTGTAATGTTTCTTTTCGTATAATTTGTTTTGTTAGTAGTCTTTAGTAAAATTTAATTGTGTAAGTTAGGTTCACTGTTAAAGATTTTATGTTTGAAATTTATTTTTGTGTATTTAAGTTTAGAAGAAAATTTTGCATGAAACACTGTTAGTGAACTTCAATAAAAAAATGCATCGACTTGGAAATTTTCTCACATTCTGTATTGATGCTTTCGTGCAATGTGGTTGATAAATGTGGCTTTGTATTAATGGGACGGACGGACGGACGGACACAACGAAGTTATAAGGGTTCCTCGTTTTACTACGAAAACCTAAAAAAGCTTAACTGCAAGTGCAGCATGATATTCTAACTACAAAAACAAGTTGAACAGTTCTTTTTCGCGATTTTGTACCATAGTGTAAAAGTATTTCAAAGTTATGAAATAACATGCTTCTTTAAATCCCTGTACTTTGCAAGGCAACACCTTGTATTCAATCCGACTACAACTCGGTATACCAAAATAATCCAACGATAGTTAACGATACGCAATTGGCTGATACGGTAAGTTAACCAGTAGTTCGTAACTTAACCGCCAGTTATCCATGTTTATCTATAATGTGTCGGTAATTGATGGCAGCTCGCGCTTCTGAGTACCTAGCTACGAACTGATACACTTCAATTCATGCATACTGATTATTTTGCCTGTGGACTTACAGGGTATGAGTGGAAAAATGTAATGACTGACAAGAATCGAACCTATAGTCATCTATGTCAACATTTCAGTTGCTACAACAGTCAACATCATATTATCGTCAGCTCCTGAGTCAAACTTCTGCCTACATTGATATACTCAATATCAATGTAGGCAGAAGTTTGACTACACAACTAAACCGGCTTAGAACTTTTATTCGGTAGTTTAGTAAGATTAGATATTTCTACAACTCTATGATATGTCTATAATGCCCCAACGATACGCAAGTAATACCGTAAGTTAACCAGCAGTTCGTAAATTAACCGGCAGTTATCCATGGTGATCTACCTATAATGTATCGGTAATTGATGGCAGTCCGCGCTTTTTAGTACGAACTGATACACTTTAATTCATGAATAGAGATTATTTTGTCTGTGGATTTAAGGGCCATCATCATCATATCAGCAATTGAGACGTCCACTTCTGAGATAGACGTATAAAACCGGTTGGAAGCAGCTTGTTGGTAGCAAGTTCCTGCGATCTTAATAAATCGTCGGTCCACCTTGTTGGTGGACGTCCTGCACTACGCTTACCAGAACCCATTCGACATTACGACCCCATCGACTGTTTGTTCTATGGGCCCTGCCCATTGCACTTCAATTTGATAATCCGCTGGACTGTGTCGGTATCTTGCATGGTTCACTAAGTGTGAGTTGGTAACTAGGTATATACTTATAATGTAAATGCCCAGCACTGAGCGAAAATTTTTGAAATTTTTTAAAAATGATTTCGGAAAAGAAAATGAGCCAACGGGATGTGAGGGTGCTGAGACACTGTTCGTCTTCGTAGTCGTTTTGTACACAACACACCCACTGAACATCCTCTACGAATGGAGCTCCCTAGCCCCAGGAATAAAAATTTTCTTTGACTCTGATCCCTTCAGAAAATCACTTTTTCTTCGGCTCAGCACTGCCACGCTATGTCTTAAGCCATCAAAGTCATGTAGTGATTTATTTCTACAGCCAGTGAAGTTGTTAATTGATGGAATAATCGATAATGGACCATTCATTAGCTCAGTATCGAGTCGTAAGAGTCGTATCGAATAAAACCGCAAATACAATCATGGCCAACGCTAGTAGTAATTACTAAGTAAGGCTTTGTACAGACATTCTGCTATGTATTTCAAGAAAAAACTACAATTTACTTACGTATTTATTACGGAGTGAACAGTTTCATGTTCGTTTTCCAGCTTAATATTTGAAATGGAAAAAGTAAACATATAGGCTTATTTATCGACAGATGATTTTTAAGACCAAGATTTTTTTTATTGTGTCTAAAAAATGTATGCAAGTATCTTCTTAGTCGTATACACTCTTGACAGAGTGGTCGTGGTCATCAGTTCCGGTGGTGGCTCGCTTTACAATACGTCGCCATTCCTCTCGTATGGACG
This sequence comes from Hypomecis punctinalis, assembly GCA_949316475.1. Classification (NCBI taxonomy): domain Eukaryota; kingdom Metazoa; phylum Arthropoda; class Insecta; order Lepidoptera; family Geometridae; genus Hypomecis; species Hypomecis punctinalis. The sequence continues at coordinate 22,007,568 of OX438801.1, read as the reverse complement.
CCTTTCTCGTGCTCGTGACGGGACCGTTTAGTGCAGCCTTTATTTGGTCGGTCCAACGTAATGGAGATCTACCTCGCGGTCTTGTACCATCCATTCTTCCCTGCACCACAAGGCGCTCCACAGAGGTGTTATCGCGTCGCGATACGTGCCCGAAGTAGGTGAGAATGCGATTTTGGACAATTGAAGATAGACGCTGCTTGATGCCGAGTTCTTGTAGAATAGACAGGTTCGTTCTAAATTCGGTCCACAATATCTTCAGCATTCTTCTCCAGCACCACATTTCGAGAGCATCTATCCTCTTTTTCTCACTCTCTCTCAAGGTCCACGTCTCAGCAGCGTAAAGAAAAATGGGAAAAACAAGGGCCCTTACAAGTCGGATTTTCGTGGTCTTAGTTATATTCCGATTTCCCCATATTTTCTTCAATTTGTCCATAGCTGACCTTGAGATAGCCATGCGACGTTTGATCTCATCGACACACCCTCCATTGTTCGAAATGAGTGCACCTAAGTAGATGTATGATTGAACGACATCACAGTTCGCAATTCTCGTGACTTCTGGCGAGTTGTTGTTGGCACGGTCGACAATCATAATTTTCGTCTTGCTGCGGTTAATTTTCAGGCCAAATTCAAGGCTGACACGCTCCATCTTACCGAGAAGCTCCTCCATATGATTGATACTAGTCGCGAACAAGGTGGTATCATCTGCATATCGCAAATTTGAAATCTTTTGATCTCCGACATTGATTCCGTCAGTCCAGTCTTCGAGGATAATTCTTATGATAAGTTCCGAATAAATGTTAAACAGAAGCGGTGATATGATACACCCCTGCCGAACTCCTGCAGATGGATGAAAGTTGCGCGACAATATGTCGTCTGTTTTAACGGAAGCTGTCCCTTCCTCGTAGAGTTGCCTTAGAAGATGGACCAGGTGTCTAGGTGTACCCATGGCCAGAAGAGTTTCCCAAAGCTTTGGCCACTTGACAGAATCAAATGCTTTTGAGAAATCAACAAAGCATATGTAAGCCGGCTTGTTGAATTCCCGGGACTTCTCAATGATTTGTCGAACAGTTAAAATTTGTTCACGGGTACCCTTTCCCTTGACAAAGCCAGCCTGCTTGGGAATTTCCTTGGATAGGTAAGATTTAAGCCTCTGGTTTAGAATATGATGTAAAATTTTGCTGGCATGAGAAACTAAAGCTATTAGACGGTAGTTACTGCAATTTTTGTAGAGCCCTTTTTATGCAATGGGATAAAAACGGTATGAGCCCACTCTTGAGGCCAAGCTCCAGATTGCCATATTTTGTTGCATAGGGTATGAAAAATTTCAACACCATACTCCCCAGAGGCTTTTATGGTTTCAATCGGTATTGCATCCCTTCCTGTGGCCTTTCCTTTCTTTTGTTTTATTGCAGCTCGGATCTCATCTTTGAGTATGTCTGGCTCTATCTCTTTATCTTGAGGTTCAGTTGGATCGAAGCAGCGCGCATTAGGATCTTCAAAGAGTGATTGACAGTATTGCTTCCATGTATCAGAAATAGCATCAATTTCAGTCACTATTTCACCTTGATCATTCTCAATAGCCCATGTTTTAGAAGATAATGTCTTCGTGTTTGATCTTATTTTCTGATGTAGGTCTCGGGCTTCATGCTTGTTAGCGTGGACTTCAACTTCAGCACATACCTATGTTTTGAAGGTGATTATTACGATCTCTCCTGCATGCTTGTTGTATATGAGCTGATTTTTTGTTAAGGCTACTCAGATCAACTCCTGAAGCTTCTTTCTTCTACTAGAGCTAGAGTATCGTTACTCATCCAGTGCTGACGCTTATGGGTCTTGATTGGTGACATGGACGCCGAAACTGCATTTTGAATTAATTCTTTTGCCTGACTCCACAGTTGGTCAGGAGTAGAAGTTAGAGGATCCATGCCAGCCCAATGGCTCCAATTTTGCTCTAGCGAGTTTTCAAACTTAGACAAATCTCCAGGAAGAATCTTTCTTTGTTTACCATCTTTTTTAGCTGCCTTAAGTTTAAGTTGTACTTTTGCGACTAAAAGTTCATGGTCCGTGCCACAATCGGCTCCAGGTAGAGTGTGAACGTTCTTTACCGAAGTTTTCCACCGCGTACCAATCATGATGTAATCTATCTGGTTTCTGTGACCAGTTGGCGACGTCCATGTATACAGTCTTCGTGAATGGTTTTCAAAGAAGCTATTGCATATCACCAAGTTGTGATCGGCGGCAAACTCTATAAGGCGCTCACCTCTCTCGTTTCGCTGCCCCAGTCCAAACCTTCCTGCACTCTGGCTGAGCTGGTCGGCATTTGCTCCAATCTTTGAGTTCATATCACCCATAACTATAATAAGTTCTCTTTTGGGGATCTTGAACATGGTGGTTTCTACTTCGGAGTAAAATGCTTCCAAATCTGTATCACTTGATTGTTGGTGAGTACAACTGTAAGATGTTCAGATTTACTGGTGTAGCTTTCAGCTTCATACTTAGAACTCTATCACTTACAGGTTCGTATCCCATCACACAGCTGTTGATGGTTTTTGGTAGGACGATTGCGACTCCATTACTACTTTTTGTATCATTACCAGAGAAATATAGGAGAGGGCGCCACCGTACGCAATGTTTACATCTGATTTTACTGCGAACAATTTTTAAAGTTAAAAATAGAATAACGCTATAATAAATCGAAAGGATTATAAGTGAAATAAGTTGTTTAAAGTGCAAATAATTGTTTAAATTGTGGAAATATACTATTGAAAAGCTAAAATATCGAAGACAAGATACATAACGGATTTTTTCGTGACAAGCGTTTGAATGTTGAGTGTTGAAAATCTTCGTGAAATATAAATCGTATCAAATTAAGGTCAGTCAGTGCAAATATAAATAGCATAAAGACTTTGAAGAGACTTGAGAGATATGTTAGACAAATTCTTCGAAACATAACCTCAAAATATTTACCAGTTTGCTATACCATCAAACTAAACATTTGACACTCACTGACCCCAAATTTAAAACAAAATGGCACTAAACTGCGCAGGGTGTAATCAAATAATTCCGGACAAACAATTTTTAACCTGCTACTACTGTAAAAACTCGTATGATTTGGAATGTGCCAATGTATCTACTACGCGCTTCTACGGCACAATGTCCCATGAACTCAAAAAGAAGTGGAAATGTCCTGCTTGCTACTGCAACACACCAAAAGCAGGCAATATAGACACCCCTATTCGATTTAAAGATTCTGATGACCACATCAAAACAAAACCATCGGAAAATTACATCACTACTAGAAAACATAAAGCAATTACGCACAGCGTCGATACATCAGATTCAGAAGATTTGAGTGTTTTGGGCGACACACTTCAAGACTACGACAAGAGCACTCTGATAACAAACCCCGGATCAGATTTAACTTTGCAAAATTTGAATGATCTCATTAAATTATGCTTGCAAGAAAATAACAAGTCTATAATTTGCGACATACGGAATTCAATACAAATAGAAATAGGTAAAGCTGTATCGCAATTGAAACAAGAAATAAACAAAGACACAGATGCGTTATATAAACAAAATGATCAAAGAAAATTGGAGATAGAAAATTTAAACATTAAAATAGAAATGCTTATGAAAGAAACTGAAAAATTAAAAATCGAACTAGAGGAGTTTAAAAAGTGTGACTTAAAAAATTTAGAGCCGAAAGAAAAACATAACTCTTCAAACATCGACCGCAGAAAAATAGTACTATACGGCCTAGATGAATACTACGAAGAACCAGAGTTTGCCCTCCATGACAGAATAGTTCAAATATTTAGGGACATCCTCCGTGTCGATCTAGTAGGTTACATTGAAGATACATACAGGATAGGAAGAAATTCTAACGGGAAACGCCCCCTGGTTATCGAATTACTCAGTAAACGTATGGCAAAGTACATAGTAGACAATAGATGCTATTTTAAAGAAACCCCATTATACATATCTGAGTTTTTAGATGCACAAGCAAGAAAAGAAAGGAAAGATATAAGAGAAAAAATGCTCACCGCACGAAGACAAGGTTTTTATGCTGTTATAAGAGACAACCAATTATATATAGATAAAAAGGCCTCTTTTATAAATAGTACGACAAGAGAAACATTTACAACACAATATATAAACAGGAAAAATGTGAACCGAACAATTAACCGACAGGATACAGGAATTGGAAGCGCTGGCAACGATAGTACTTCCTTTCGACAAAGTAGTTCCTTTCGCTAACAATCATAACGAAGAGTTCAAAATACTTTTTCAAAATTTCCAGAGTCTGTCAAATAAACTTCATCTACTAGAAGCTTTCTTAGATCAGGATCCATCTTATCAGGCCATATGCATGTGCGAAACTTGGATGACAAAAGAAAAGCTAGATATGGTCAAACTTCGTGGGTACAACATAGCAGCGTCATTTTGCAGGAAAAACCGGGGCGGCGGAGGTGTATGTATTGCACTACAAGACCATATAACTTACACTGAAAGGACTGATATCACAAATATGTCTATTGAATATATCTTAGAAATATGTGCAGTTGAACTTAATAATTTAAATACCTTGGTAATAACTATTTATTGGAACAGGAGAGAAGAAGTTATTTTTTCTAGACAGATGAAATTAATTTTAGATTACCTAAATAGGAAGTACAAGAATTATAAAATTATTTTTGGGGGCGATTTAAATGTCAATATTTACACTAACATAAATAAATTTAAAACAAAACTTGGCGAAATTGACTGGGGCAATTTAATAAATACTGATAAGGACATAAATGAAAATTATGCAATTTTTCTAGACACTTTAACTAAAATATTAAATGAATGCATGCCCAAGCGTCGGATTTTAATAAAAAATGGGCACAAAAAGCATTGGTTAACAGTTGGCATAAAAAAATCCTGCAAAAATAAAAGACTATTGAAAATATTTACATTAAGATCTAATATACCCATATTAACCCAATATTATAAAAAATATGAAAAATTACTGAAAGCATCTGTGAATACTGCAAAAAGGTTGCAATACATAAAAATCATGAAAAAATCTAACAACAAATCTAAGACTATGTGGAAAGTTATTAACGAACGTACAAATAAAAATAATAGTAAGTCAGACAAGCAAAACCTAAAATTACAAGTAGATAACAAATTAATTTCAGACCCGAAACAAATTGCTAATGTTTTCAATGACTTCTTTTCAACTTTAGGCACAAACAAACAAAAGGCGAATTCGTCCCCCCGCACCTCGCAGAACAAACCGCTCGGCCTTCCAGTCATAAACCCTACACAGAATAGTATGTTTTTATCTCCAGTAACCGCGCAAGAAACTTTTAAACTTATAAAAAGCCTCAAAAACAAAAGTAGTTACGGCATAGATGAACTTCCGCCTAGTTTACTAAAGAGCTGTGCAAAGGAACTAACATCGCCTTTTTACCTACTCCTGAACCAATCGTTTAAACAAGGTATCTTTCCAGACCAGCTGAAAAAGGCAATAATAAAGCCAATTTATAAAAAAAACTTAAAAACAGACCCCAATAACTACCGTCCTATAGCTTTGCTACCATCAGCGTCTAAAATATTTGAAAAAGCCATGTGCAATCGGGTATATTCATTTTGTGAAAAGTATAAAATATTTGACGAATGCCAAAATGGTTTTCGCAAGAAACGATCCACTACCCTGGCTGTCTATAAATATATACAGGAAGTGCTGAATGTACTAGATAAAAAGAAATACGCGGTAGGTATATTGCTTGATATGGCTAAAGCATATGATAATATCGTTTTTGAAATTCTCTTAAATAAATTATATGGGATAGGCATACGCGGTCTCGCTCACCAGTGGTTTCAATCATACTTAGAGAATAGGGAGCAATTCGTAGAAATAGTTCATTATAACAATAAAGATAAAACTATACAAAATATTCGGTCAGAAACAACCAAACTTCATGGTTCTATACCCCAAGGAAGCGTCATCGGATGTTTGCTATTTTTAATATACATAAATGACCTTCCAAAAGTCGTACAGGAACATTGTGTATGTTTCGCCGACGACATTTCACTTCTTACTTCAACAAACAATGAAACTAACGTAACCTCAAAACTTTCATCAATGCTCGAACAAACAACCGACTGGATGCGCCAACACAATCTTGAACTAAATTTAAATAAAACCAAAATAATAACATTTCACCCCCGCCAAAAACAACCGTTGAATCTAAATTTTTCATTTCACGGCACTCAGATTGAGATGGTCAAGGAATTTGCATTGTTAGGTATTACTATTGACACTCATGTAAACTGGCAGCCGCATATTTTGAAAACGAAATCAAAGTTATCGTCACTTGTGTATGCACTGCGCGAAATAAAAAAGACGACTGATTTAAAAACAGCAATTACGGTGTACCATGCAAACGTGCATTCCAGACTGAGCTACGGGATCATACTATGGGGCAATAGCAGCGCTGCGAGTGACCTGTTTATTGTCCAAAAAAAGTTTATACGCATACTAGCCAACATAGACCAGACTGATAGTTGTAAGCCCTATTTTAAAAAATATAACGTTTTAACAATGGCATCCTTATACATTTTAGAGATCTGTAAATTTGTTCGTAACAATTCTCATTTATATAGAACACGGCGAGCTATTGGTATCAATTGTGCACTGCGATACGGAAACCGGTTGTTGTTACCTACGTCCCGACTGCAGATGCACTCATCTGCTACATTAACTATGTCAGTCAATATTTATAACAAATTGCTACCGGAATTGAAAAATGAGAATGACATACCATTTATTAAAAAATTGAAACAATTCCTAATCTGTAAAGCATATTATACAATAGACGAATTTTTGACTGATAAATTATAATTATTATTGTGTAAAATTATCCTAATATTATCTTTGACATTTTATATTTAATATTGACATTTGCATTATTTTATTATTTTATTGATTCTTTTCTATGGACATGCGAATTGTAATTTTATTATTTATTGTTGTTTTCGTTTAAGGTAGTGTAATGTTATTTATTAATTTTAATTAATCCGGAATTGTTGAGTTTTTGAGTCGAAAGTGAGTAGTAGTAGATTTTATATAATTTATAGTCATGTTAAATTTAATGTTTTTCTTTTTACCAAATTATTATTGACATAAGTGACCACTCTCACTCGAATATGCAGTGCCCGACAGGGTCCATACTGAACTTTGTACCTTAACTTTGTGATTAACATCCTGTACTGTATGGAAGCATGAATAAATGAAATGAAATGAAATGAAATGAATAAATAGCGTGCGAATCAGTGAGGAAGTGGCCATTGCTTTTCCAATGTGTCTAAAGACCACAGATGTTAAGCTCACATCGAGTTATTTCTTTTTCTACGATGTTAAGTTTTCCTGGCTGCAATAAGCCTCGCACATTCCAAGTCCGCATTCTCATTGAACTTGAGTTTCCAGTAGCCCGATTTCCATGTGGTGCCTGGTCTCGCACACTCACATGGACGGTAACCAATTTAACACCGTCTGCCCCGGACGTAGAGCGGCGCCGGTTGCTAAGCGGATCGCATGGCCACCGTTGTATCTTATTTTGTACACTCATGATGACTTTCTTGGGATTATAGTGTGGTGGTTTCCCCTTGCCTTCCACACCGCAGTAGTTGCCGGAAAACCGTCAACTAAATATCAGAATTTCGATATTTTCAGAGGATGCTGCTGCCCAGCCACTGTAGTCCCTTAACCAGTTCTTACGGTACCCGCGGGAAGATAAGGGAGGCGCTATTCGTCTATGCGGCATTGACGACCACTCTTTTTGAAGGGATTTAGTCCCTCAAGGTCCGTGGTGACCGGCTGATGGGTTAATCGACCGCCGCCCATGGCTCGGCGTTGCTGTTCGTTTGGCACCACCCAGGGGGCACGTGTAGGGTGGGTCTATCTCAGGAATAGATGGTAAATCCTACGGACGCGAACAGATGACACTCCCCAATGCAAGTATGACTACGAGTATATAGTTGTTAAGGACTGTATTTTATTTGACTCGGCTCCGCTATTCCTTTGCGGATAAGAGATCATAAATTGTTAGTTTGTAAAAGATGTTAAAAATACTAATATTATATATTAATAGGTACATCACTATTTACAATTTAAAAGTCTGACTGACGACAATCTCATAGAATTTCTTACTCGAAGAACACAATAACTAGGTTTTTCGTTCTTCTCTTACTTCTTCTGATCTTACACCTAAAAACCTTTGAAAACCATTTTCGAAGCGCCCGAGTTTTTAATAAATAATGAACGAATGAATTGACTTTTCTGTACAAAGCTTAAGGTTAGGTCGTGCGTAGACTTCAAAATGGAACTGATTAAACAGAACGTTAATTAAATTTGGATGTTTATGTACTTGTAAGATTGAGTTACAATGTTCTATAGTGCCTCTAAAATGCATTAATGTTTGGAAACGTAGTATCGGACCACCAGGACTCAGACATAGAGCAAACTACAAATTTTAACCATTGAAATACGAGGTATCTAGAAATAATATAGATACATATATCAGTTGTAAACAACATAGTATATCTGTTGTATGTAACATATTTCAAAGATACCTAGCTTATTTTCGTGGTGGTGTCGTGAATACGCGCACTTTACGACCGTGTCATGAGTTCAAATCCCGGCCCGGTCAACAATAAATTCATGAGGATTTATGTACTGATTTTCACACCTATGGCCTTACGCTGAAGAGGGAACTTCGTGAGGAATCCTGTCATATCTGCTTAATTAACATCAGGCAATATTGTTTTTAAACTATCACGATTTGAACACATTATTATTATATATTACGGGACTACTACTACTGAGTAGAGACAGTCTACCCGTGACCACGGTCGATGCAACTCGGCGGAAACGTCGGGATGATGAGGTATTTATTTATCTCGTAATTTTAGTGCGCGATTTGTCCCGTAGTATATAATAATAATCAGGCAATATGTATTCAAACGCACCTATACGAATAAAAAAAATCTAATACTTAAACAGAAAAAAAAAACAATCCTAATGAACTCCACCTTCTTTTAAGAAATCGATTCAAAAATAGTCGAAATAGCATCTTTTTAAAGCCTCCGAATCCTCGGAATTAAAAATGTCCTCCTCTATTTGGAAGTCGGTTAAAAATGAATGCGAATTCTAATGGTAACGAATGCCGGCCTGTGGTGTCCGCATAATGCGGGCTGGTGAAATAATAAATCCGCGAGGTGCGACAGTAACGCGCATAAATCGGAACTCGCTAACGAGTCGACGGCGAACGCGCCGTAACCGCACCAGAGACGCAGCATGACCGTATCAGAAACGCAGTGTGACCATATCATAAACGCAGCGTGACCGCAACAGTCCCCATGTTATGACTTCTCTCGACGGAAACTATTCCGAGGCGAGCAGCGATGTGCAATGAATGAAGGTTCCGGTCGCCCAAATGATAATGTTAAGACGCTATCGTACCTATGGGGTAAAGTGCTGCATAAGCATAACAAAACTCAAAGCCGCCCGACAATTAACACTGTTTTTAACACGCTTTTATTAGGTCGACCTGTATGTTATGATATGTAATGGAATCTAAAGTAAGTAACTAATTCAACGATCTTCCAAGGGTCGTATCGTAATAAAAATTGGCAGCTGTATGTAGCTCTGATGACAATACAATAATATGGTACTGACGAACTGATCTGATGATGGAGCCGAAAGATATAAACTGGAACTTTATGATGGAAAATCGTATCTATTATACCTGTTTTGGATTTTTTAGAAAAGTATTGTAATGAACTTTGACCACGATTAGGTTTCAAGGTCTGATGATTAAGCCGGAAGATAAACACGAGTATACGATATTCCACGATGGCATATCGTATCATAGTCGTGTTTGCACTTGTGAGAAAGGCCACGTAATGGACTAAGCGTCTTTTAAGTCAATAAACAAATAACACGCACGAACAAGTGCAACCGAGAGCGCGGAACAAGCGATAGAGAGGCACGATCCGCCTAAGCCTTTTTTCAGTTGTTGATTCAACAATGTTTTTTTATGAAACGTATTATGTATAATTATCGTCCGTAAATCGACTTTACAGACAACCCATTTTTTTATTCAGAGAAAAGAGACATAGGCGTTGCTTCCGAAGACCACAGAAATATCGCATCATAACTGAATGTTGTTTTTCATCACATCTATTCGAAAAGGACTACTTGGTTCGCCTTTAAGTGCGCCCGAAGGAGGTGTTTTCTATAAGGAACTTTATAAGTGCGCCGGAATTATCTTTGCCGCGCACTTTTTGAATTTGGAAGTATTTGTAATGTTAGTTTCAGCGCCAAGAAAATGAATGAAAATAATGTAAATATAAGTTTTCATTTGTTTTATTATTAGATACCATTTAGTTGTTACTCTGCGATTTATTAAATAATAATATTATAGTAAAATATGAGGCGCCTTTATTTTCTCATAGAGGTGATGAAAAGTAAAGTGTACCACTCGGGCGCAAAATATATTTTTGGCTCGGGCGACGTCCTTTACGCTACGTTCAGGATTCTACTGTAGAATCCCTCACTTTGCTCTGGATTCAAAAAAGCGCCCTCGCCGTAAAAATATTATTTTGCTCCCATATGATACAATCTACTATTTTGTACTTTTGTTTCGTTTTGTACCCCATTGTTTCTCAGGCAGTATTTAAGTTATCTTATGATCAAAATAGATAAATGAAAGTTGCGGGTTGGAAAAAAAGTAAATTAAATTTGTTTCTGAAATTGAAACTCAAGCTCTCTTACATGTAAGAACAGTGGCCACTGTGGCCATCGCTAAAATTCATGACAAGACAATTAATTGCAGCAATTATGCGGCGACATAGATCGAGTTATCCGACAAAAGACATGAATCGTATCTAGGTTATGGAAAATTGCCTCTGCAAATAAGGAAGGCACGTAGTTGGCGGCTGCCTTTTAATCATAGCACAATTTCTTCAGTCTTGGTAGCCCTTGCAAGTTGGTAATCACATAGAAGTATGCACCGCCGATTATGCAGTGTGCGTGCGTGAGCATTCAGCAATTGATTCCGCACGTTCTCGCGACCCGCCAACATTTCTCGCCAATCGAACTACAAAAACACACTTCGCCATTTACGTGCGTCGGTACGCTCGTTGGCGCCTCCATTACGCATCCGCCAACCCTCCTACACCTTGCCGCAACCAATCACAGTAATCTATTCGAAATTAGAACTTCACGCGCGGCACCACAATCAAACGTTGTTTGCGCGGGAATACCGCAGCGCCATGTTTATGTCTAGCAAAAACATTTCATTCTACGCGACATCGTTAGTGATAAAACGCAAAATAATATTTCAAACCACAATTACACCATCCGTCAAGTCGATCTTCCGACGGGGGCAGCAATTTTGTCATTCAAAATCGTGGAAGTCAGTCCCGTGCCCGTTATGGAATTAATTAATGGTCTGTGGGTTGTGGGGTGGCCATATTCCGATGTAAACTAGCGCTAGCTTGTCTTATATGTATGTATGTATAAGAAAAACATTGGAAGCGCGTGTCTCGATCGTGACTACATCAGTCAAATCTGCGCTTGATATTCAGGGGATAGCATTCGTTACGACAGCGCGCTCAACTCTCATACATGCTACACATCATTTGCTGAATAGATTATTATAATGCGTCTAGTTACCCTGTCTTATTTTATGTATATCTTTTTGCTCGTTTGGTATATTATCAGCTGATATACTTTTATCGGATGCGACGTTCATGGCTTCATGTAAGAACTGAGTGACTGACACGGAGTGACGTGTGCTGGTGGCTAGTGAAATATCGCTGCTGGTTTTTACGGTACCTCAACACTCATTATCCGAGCAATGTATCTCATCCTCTGTCCTGCACCATACCATATTTTGACCTGCAGATTTAAATATGGTGCAGGCATGGATTTAATAAGGATGCCCAAGTTTACCTATTACTTCCAAGAATATGCCCATACGTAAGTTTTGTACCTACTTCTACCTTACGCTTGTTTATTTTTTATTAGAATATGAACATGCAACTTATATTAACATAGGTAAAAATTAAATTAGCAGAGAAAATGCTGGGACTTCACTTTTTTCATATACTTACATATGCTTGACCCTTGGAGCAATACATGAACTATTTAATAAAATTATGACAAGGTTATTGGAAATTGGAGATCCTTATAAATCAGTCTACGTAAAAGGGTCCAATTAATGTCGAATACAATACCTTTGGAGAGATCTTCTTACACTTAGCCAGGACTAAAAAGCTTCCGTCATAAACTAGGAAACACAAATGAGTACTTAACTTGCAGGACTCAAGAAGCATAACTTGTTAGATAAAGTTTTACATTGACTTCACAATGAGACCAATGCTGTATACATTCGTAATTAAGCTAGCAAAGAAGCCTCTAGACAATCAAACCCTTTGTCCTGTGAAGCGCAACATGACAGGATATCTTTGCAATACCATCACTTACAATCCACTTAATTTATACACTTACAACTTTATTCCTTACAATTTAGAATCTAGATTTAAATGATGAATAGTTTTACGTAGGTTGAGCTTGGTGGTATTATCCTAGTCGGGATGGAACGTAAAAGGCGTTCCAAATCACGCTGTGAGCGTTGCGTTTAGTCCAACACACGTATTGTACAATGTAATATGACAAGAACCACCAACGTGGAAAGGAACGTAACGATGACAGGCTACAAGTACAATAAGGTTACAATCTTAAAACCAAAGGAGATAAACTCATTGGAACGTTGCACAGTAGAGTCGTTATAAGTTTTACCTAATAAAAGTTGCGTAATTTTTGTTTGATATCATAAAAAATTGGTTATCTGTAAAGTCGGTTTACGGACGATAATTTTTTGTGATAACATCATAAGAAAAATTTGTTGAATCAACAACGGAAACAAGCCGAAAGCTTACGTTGGAGAGTCGCTACGGTGATGAGCACCTGGAACGTATGTACCGAGTGCAGCTTTTGGCTGATCGTGCCTCTCTATCGGTTGTACAGCACTCTCTCTTGCACGCTCAAATCAGGTGGAACGTGACACTTTTTCGTGCGTGCGTTCATCGATTTATAAGACGTTATCAAGTCAAAAACGCAAATAAGTAGACAAACGTTCAATTATATGGGCTTTAAGGTTGACTTAACGTTGTTGCTATGTGTTTTATGGCGCAAAAACGTACAACAATGATGGAGTAGTGTGTCAAGGCGGGAACTTACACGAGCGGAGGTTCGAACGGCTATAAACAATGCTGGCGGACAGTGATGATTTGTGATTGAACCTCAATGGAACACAACACTCGATTGAGACGTACGCTATAAAAAAGATTATAGGCTACGGTAATAAGGACAGAGCAATGAAAAGGAATCGGCCTAGAGATTAGAGAATCTTATATTGAGTTTAAGATTAAGTAACTAAATAAATTGACACAATATGACACAATTAATAAATATGCATTACTGTACATATATTTTCGCTGTCTAGACCCATACCGTCCGACATACCTCAGTGCCTCAAGTCGAAAGTTTTCGACCAGTGTGTGTTGCCAGTGATGACTTATGGCACAGAAACTCTCTCACTATGGGCCTTATTAGTAAGCTCCAAGTAGCCCAACGAGCCATGGGGAGGGCTATGCTCGGAGTTTCTCTGCGAGATCGAATCAGGAATGAGGAGATCCATAGAAGAACCAAGGTTACCGACATAGCCCAGCGGATTGGCAAGTTGAAGTGGCAATGGGCAGGGCACATAGCGCGGAGAACTGATGACCGATGGGGTCGAAAAGTTCTCGAGTGGAGACCACGTACCGGCAAGCGCAGCGTAGGACGTCCCCACAAGGTGGACGGATGACCTTATTAGGACCGCAGGATCGCGCTAGATGCAAGCTGCTATCAACCGGTCTTATTGGAAATCATTAGGGGAGGCCTATGTCCAGCAGGGGACGTCCTATGGCTGAAATGATGATGATGATGATGAGACCCATACCAAATAAATAATCATCATTCAAACAATCATCAATTCCGTCGGGCCGAGAATCAAACCCAGTATCGCTAATTTTGGAGGTATACATTTATACAATACTAGTTTTTACCCGCAGCTTCGCCCGCATACGCAATATATCATTATAATTTATAGCCTATGTGTTATTCTGATATATAAGCTATGTTATTGCAAAGTTTCATCTCAATCCGTTCAGTAGTTTTTGCGTGAAAGAGTAACAAACATCCATACATCCATCCATCCATCCATCCATCCATCCATCCATCCATCCATCCATCCATCCATCCTCACAAACTTTCGCGTTTATAATATTAGTAGGATTACGGACTAGGCCAAAAAAGTCCATAAGTAAAAAATCACTATATTGATAGTGAGTATCAAGTAAGACAATAAAAATGTAATAGTGAAACCTAATTTTCCTCCAATCCCAAAACGTAAAGGAAAGAGATTTCCAAAAATCTGGCTTATGGAATTCAAAACAGGAATAATTTCATGAATGTGCCAATTCAGAAGCGCACGAAATTATGGCCATACCGTGCGGCATGACCGCGTGCGTCCGCGCGGCACAATGCTCGCATCACTGCGGAAATACCTGAAACCGATAATAACGATTGGTGCAAGTATGAACTTTCTTTATTTAAATTAAAAATCATAGCTCCAACTTTTGTTTTATTTGAATCAAACTTAAATAACTCCAATTTAAATTTCTATTATGTTTGTTTATTCTATTATTGATAAGTACCTAACTAAGACTTATTGTCCAACTAGTCATTATTCTAGTAATTAAAGATAGAATTAGATGTTTTCCAGACGTAAATTCTACTCAATTCCAATCTGCGAAACATTTTTTTTATTTCTTATAATCGCAGGGAAATTATAACGATAGCTATTATAATAGCTATTGGTACAAGTTGGAAAAAATACTACTGAGGACCGATAGGGTTGAAAAGTTTTCGAGTAGAAATCATGTATATAGGCGACCTACTGACAAGCGCGTCGGAGTATCCACAAAATCGAGCCGTAGATATACCTATGGCTGAAATTATGATAATGTAGATCTAGCATTATTAAGAAACCTGACAAAATAATATATGTACCTACCTATATATAACAAAAGTATCAAATTACAGTACCTAAAGCCATAATTAACCGGACTAATTCGTGTCGTTGATCATTCAGATTATCCGAAATCGGGACAAACCGAAAATCTTAGCTAACTTACGACCAGTTTCTCCTTTTTTCAACGAATCAAAAATATTTATTTTACATACCTAAGCACACCACTCGCTTACGTTTCGAAATTTTTAAGTTCAGAAATCGCGCTGCTACAGCGCAAAGGAGTACCTACATTTAGCAACAAAAACCATAACAATTCGCGAAGTGCTGAGAAAGAGCGTTGCGCGGGCGGGTTATGAAAGTTCTGACTTGTACGTCTGTTTTTATTTACCTTGAAAAATAAATTTTGTTTTCCGCGGTTAGTAATCCGTATAACTGAGCGCCGGATAATTGTAGTTCCACTGTACTATCAAATCGCTTACAGCTTGTACTGCAACATTACAACGCAACGATAGTTGAGTATTTCCATTGTCACCGAATTGTTTCATTACGGGCTCATTGTTGCGCGACAGCCCGCGACAGCCATGCGACAATGCACTTTGTCACTTAGCACATTGTTGGCAATGTTACTTGCACTTGAATTTTCCAACTTTGGGATGATTATGCTTTGTTATTTTGTGGTTTTGTAAGGTTTACTGAATTAATATTGTCTTCAGTAAAGTTAACAAGGATATATACATACAATACCAACCCTTTATTCCAGCTTTATACAATACTAGTTTTTACCCGCGGCTTCGCCCGCATACGCTATATATCATTATAATTTATAGCCTATGTGTTATTCTGATATATAAGCTTTATTATTGCTAAGTTTTATCTCAATCCGTTCAGTAGTTTTTGCGTGAAAGAGTAACAAACATCCATACATCCATCCATCGATCCATCCATCCATCCATCCTCACAAACTTTCGCGTTTATAATATTAGTAGGATTACCAAAAATTAATCTGAAACTCGGCGGTAATATAGGAATGAACTCTATTTAAAATTTTTGGTATATACACTCTCAATTATTCGGCATTCACACCAAAATTGTAAAAATCAGTAGTACAGTTACTGTAGTATAGATTTATACCTACTCCTGTAGTAGGTATAAATCTATCAATACAAATATCTATAAGAGATTATACTATTTTTCATGTAAAAAAATAGATATGTAGAGTACATATCTATTTTTTTCACTCTTATCAAAAGAAATCAATGTCATTAACTCAAGTAATTAAAATACCTTCAATTACAGTAACGTCAAAGAAGTTTATAGTTAAATTATTAATATTATTTGGAGTAATAAATATCTCATAGCTCTATCTCCGTTACCATTTAAACTAAATTAAGTAAAGACCGTTTCCTTAATTAAGGCAAGCCTTATCTAGGTTTAATTAAAGGTGTTTTTAGAAAAGTAGCCGTATTAATCCTTATGCGGCATCATATAAAAAGTAACGTACAACCTACATTTACATAGGCTTTGTGCCATAGAAAAATACCCTTCCTTTACCCTTCCTTTCCTTTTTTAGGACAGTGGATATGGTCGTAAACGACTTATTTTTTTTAACAGGCTAGTGCCAATGTTATCATTATTATGATCACTAATTGATCATTATCAGTTGTAGGTCCCCCACTGCTGGACATAGGCTTCCCCTGCAGATTTCCGATAAAACCGGTAGAAAGTGGGTTGCATCTAGCGGTCCTGCAGTCTTTATTTGATCTTCGGTCTTTAGCCTTAGGTTCTGCATAGCTTAATTAAACTACGTTTCTTTTGTTAGTTCTTCTAGGTTCTGCATAGCTTAATTAAATTACGTAGCTTGCGTTAGTTCTTCTAGGTTCTGTATAGCTTAATTAAACTACGTAGCTTGTGTTTGTTCTTCTAGGTGCTACATAGCTTAATTAAACTACGTAGCTTGCGCTAGTTCTTCTTCGTTTCCGCCAGGAGCGCTGTACCAAAATGTATGGAGCCACACGGAAACCACTGTAGTTTCATTTTACGTGTAAGCTTGTACTAACTTTTCAATGGCTTCTATAATATTCCGGATATCCGCGACATGTATACTTAGAAAGAAAATATGCGTGATAGCAGATGCCATACAATCTTCTTACATCCTACACCATTACAAACCAACACTGCACACCACATCCTCTGCAATAGAGTTGTCTACAATTGGAATAGGTTGCCTGAGGATGTCATCTCAGCAAGAACCATAAACACATTTAAGAATAGACTGGACCTTTGGATAAAGAAGGAAAAAAAATCCTTGACACATAAATATTAATTTTATTCGACACTGCTTGATATAGGCACATCAGTATACACTGCTCGCCTATAAACAAATAAAAAATAAAAATAAATAACCCCTTTGATCGATGGATATCTTACGATGCGAGATCTTTACGGCCCTCTGTTATTCGAACTATGTGCCCTGCCCACTGCCACTTCAACTTGCTAATCCACTGGACTAAGTCGTATTTTGATTTGTCATCGAATCTTCTCATTCCCGATTCGATTGCGTTAGGCAACCAGTATTACGTATGGGTTCAACTCTGACGTCTCGGGAAAAAGCGATTCCGGTACCTAATTTGTAAAAGTTGATTGATGAGTAGGTACAATGATAATATAGAATATTTTCTTCATTCATAATATCACCTTGTACGGCCAAGAAAAAAGCTACTAGGCAGATAGCGCCAAAGTCCTAGATTGATTGCTAGTTTGTACGTGCCTGAGCGTGCGTGCAGGACTATGGTAAAATGTAACAAGTAACAAATGGTGGTTGGTAACAAATGGCCTGATTTCAATATCGCGAGGCCATCCATATCGTTTATTAGTGGTAGAAATTATAAGACAATTTGCATTGCGCTGTTTTCCATTTGATTTCTGGAGCGGAAGTCTCACTTATGGTGATGCAGAGGCAATTTTTGTTGCAATGTTTTTATAGTTTACAACAATATGCATAACGACTGGGTAAAAAAAATATTAGTGTAACTAGCCCGTTAGATTATTAAAAAATAGTAGTCACGTATTTTTATTTTGTCAATTAAACAGCAAAATATGACAAAGATAAATCTCGTCAAAATTTGGGAGTGGGGGTCGTGACGTCACTCTCTCTTCTCTTACAGAAGTCTATATATTTGTATGCCACTTGTGACGTCACGTGGAACTTCCACGGACTAGGAATATCTTCATCAATTTTTGTTTAATTGACAAAAGAAAAAATACGTGTCTAATATTTTTTGATAGTCTATCTAACGGACTAATTATACTTTTGTAGTCATCATGTCTATTTTATATCTGTAAAGCTTATTTTTGAACTGTTATGAGGTTATTTGTCCAACTTACAGGTGGATGTTCCACGCTTCGCTTGTCGGTACGTGGTCTTTACTCTTTACTCTAGATTTTTTCGTCCCCGTCGATGAGTAGTCCTCCTTGCTATGCACCATTTCCACTGCCATTTCACCTTACCAATGTGCTGGGCTAAGTCAGTTATACGTACATACGGCCGAATCAAACTTCATGGCAGCTGTGAAGTAAGCTGCAAGTTACGTGAAACCCAATCCTTGCGTAGCTTTTAAGTAAGCTTTAGTCAAAATTGGATTTTGCGCAGCTTTTAACTTAGGTATAACGTAGCCTCCAAAAAGTTTGATAAATATAGGAACTTACATGTAAAAAAATGCGCTACAACTGATCTTTCAGCTCGCATTACCAACAGCAACACTTAGCATATTTAGCAAGCCTTTACGAAGATTTATCGAGGATATACAATGTCCTTCGATAGCTCTCATCTACAAGTCAAGATGCGCTTGCGCTCCAGAGATAGGCTTAATGACTTTGATCACGGAACCGAGTGAAACTGCTCTCCTGCACCAGATGAATGCTGAGAGGAATATTAATGGCGTTTGATTCATCGGGATTAGATTTATTCAATTACTTTTATAGGGATATATAGGGTTCATGAATAACAAAGGAAGGAGAAAGGAATAATTAAGAGCCTGCGTAACACAAAAGTGTACCTACGTAAAGCAAGGTACTTGGATACTTGTACTGGTAGGTACTTTATTTTTACGCAATTTTTTATACGTTTGATTTTACAAACTATAACTATATTAGAACACTGAAATTACATTAAAACTAGTATAATAATCTTTATTCGTAACTAAAGTTATAAGTTTGAGCACTAAAATAAAAGAGACGTCTACAAATGGTATATTATTCAGAGAAAAATCTAACCAAGATGATATTATATGCGTCGTTTTAAAGCGTTTTATAGGCTTCTCAAAAGTGTTTATAAAATTTCATCCCTCCATTTTTAGAGTTCCGTACCTCAAATGGAAAAAACGGAACCCTGATAGGATCACTTTGTTGTACGTCTGTCCGTATGTCAAGACCCTTTATCTCAAGAACGCGAAAATTAACGAATTGAAATTTAAACCATGTACGTATATATATGATCTTCTACAGTTGTGAAAAAAATCAAACTTCTCAGTGACCGTCGAAAAAAGTTAGAGCCGTTTATGTCGTAAAAAACCGCATATTTTGACACTCATAAATTAAAACCTACCGGATACTTCCAGTTGATCTAGAACTATCAAATTTGGCTAAAAGCATTACACATATAGGAATAAATCTGAAAATTGAACATTTAGTACCTAAATCACAAAAAATAGGGCCTAAATACAAAAAAAAATGTAGGCCCAAAATTCAATTAAAGCGAGTGAATCGTATCATGTGGGGTATCATATGAAAGAGCTATGTATGACGAGATAAGTAAAAAAAAAAATTTTTCGTTGATTATTTATAAATTTTCTATAGAGATTTCAACATTACGATTTTGTGAAACACAGGATACATTTAGGATTTGTACGGAACTCTCGGTGTGCAAGCCTGACATGCACCTGTCCGGTTTTTTTAAATGATAAAAATAAATTGTACGGAAAATGGAAATATAGCAAATATATTTTTTCTGTTTTAGCCATATTAATGTGTTTCTATAGTTTTTTTACTTTCATTATTACCTGATTCATCCATATTTGTCATATTTTACTTAAATTACAGAATTCATAAAAAGTTGGTGCATAACCTAGTCTACACCTTAGTGAAATATGCGGCTTGGCTGATTCGTTAGGTGCACATGGGCGTAAAGGGAAGATCAATTATTAAATGTTCATTAATTCTGTTATACAAATAGTTCTTGTCGTAAAGAAACGGCCAAGCCACATAGGTATTTTGACTAAGCTGTAGAGTTTGTGGAGCAAGGACTAGTAGAGTTAAGGCGTGTAGATTTCGAAGCTTGGCTTTGATGAGATCTGACGACTTTTTGAAAGTGCGAACTGTGGTTTTATCTTGGCTACATTTCACATGAAAATGTTTTTTTTTATCAGAATTGATAGAAATAATCTTATTCTGTCAAATATTTATCCTAAGAAATTCAAAATTAATCAAAAAAAAATGGTAATGCTTTTTTTATTTTAACAGACTCAGAAAAAAATGTGCTTTTTCGAGATATAACGCATGTTTTGGTTAGGTTTTTTGACTATTATTTATTATACCAGCCTCCATACATTTTGTGGACGTGTCCTTTAATTACAAAATAAGATTCTGCTTCCATGAGTCGTTTCAATTAGCATGATATTTCCCGTGTTATGTATATAAGCATCGTAAGTAGAAATTCCATAAATCAACTGTTCCCAACTTAAAAGATTCCACCCGAACAGACATACTTACATACATACATACATTGCAAGTTAAATAAAAGCTTTTAAAATTCTGCAATAACGTCAATTACAAGAAACACTCCATGTTTCGACGCAATCATTTAAATATCTATTAAAACTAATTTGTATTTTATCGGCAGCTCTGTTTGCATTACAATAATGACCTGCCAGCTATTCCTATGAATAAATTTACAAGTGCCTGCGTAACCCGTCAACCGCCATTTTGCATTTGTATGGTCAATTTTATTCAGACAATTTGAAATTCATTGTAGACATAAAGGTATCAACACTGCATGTAAGGATTAAAAAGTTCACGCCTTGAGACTATAACTTTTTTTCTACGGTTTTGATCGAATTTCGAATTTAATAACTTAAAGTGCTATTCGATCCTAATTCGAAGATGCCGTGGTGGCCAAGTGAGATAACGCTCGCTTTTCAAGCGTGAAGCGTGGGTTCAAACCTGGTCCAGAACCAATGAATTTGTGTTCCTAGAATTTACACACCACTGGGTTTTCGGTGAAGGAAAATAACTTTTGAAAAAAATAACTCGTGAGGCAACCTACATAAGTCCGTAGAAGAAATTGGATAGCGTATGTGAATCCACTAACCAAGTGGAAGATATGGTCCAATCGTCTATGGTGGGTAGGCTTGTGTTCATTAGTGAACTATTAAAAAAGCCGGTACAGATTTCTCCCGTAATATCTACATTTGCGGCTCCGTCATCTTTATAAGAGGCCGACAATTATAAGGCGTTAGTGTTAAATATGCACTAGCAACTGGTTCTATATTACAGCTCATCAAATCATATAGTCGATTTAAACAGAAATAAATATGTGAATCCAACTGTAGGACCAAGGCAAAAGCCGCAACGTGATAAGTTATAACATCGCATAAATTAACCAAACTAATGAATAGATTTCATGGGTGAAAAATCTTAGGTAGGAAGGATTAATCCGAATAATTATGCGTTTGTTGCTTTATTGGTCTTTTTGTCACTCTTTCACGCAGCCAACGAACAACTGGTAATCCTGTTTTTTGGCATGGATATAGTTCATATGTTGATATATAGATTACTTCTTATACAGGAAAAAAATAATAATCCTGTAGGAAGCCGCGAGTAGACAGTAGGTATGTATTGAAATAAGTACAACTATTAATTAAGTTACGTTTTACCATAGACTAACTATAGTATTGCAACGACTGACCCTTCAGTTAGGCATGGTTAAAGAAACCATGAATCTATGAATAATTCTAACGAACCAACTAAAATTAAACTAAAAACGCACCATCACAAGAAATAACTAACTAAATAATCAAAGACATCACTCAATTACGCATAATTGATTGCTCGTTTTCCCTACCCAACATAGCAGGATACCCTGTCCTTCGAACA
Organism: Hypomecis punctinalis; assembly: GCA_949316475.1. Classification (NCBI taxonomy): domain Eukaryota; kingdom Metazoa; phylum Arthropoda; class Insecta; order Lepidoptera; family Geometridae; genus Hypomecis; species Hypomecis punctinalis. Next base: position 21,985,282 of record OX438801.1, on the reverse strand, counting down.
TTTAACGTTTTTCTTAACACCTTGCATGACCGGCCCGCTTTATTTACAAGTTTTTTATGTCGTTCAAACAGCTTCATCTTACCTGTTAGGATACTAAATCGCCTTATGCGTCCTTTAAGTCGACGCTAGAAAAAACCTAACACGGGCCTCGCATTGCTCCGACCACAGAACAATCATTAAAAATCTCAAGAACAACTTCAACCCTAACCCCCTAACTTTAAAGTTAAATTTAAAATTGTAGTAACTAATCTCTCGAATTGTATATTTAATAGGTTTTCCAATAAAACGTGCGATAAAGGGAAACGCTGTGTTAAAGGATGTAGCAAGTGTAAATTGCAAGTTGATAGGTTTTATACGGCTATTTTAATCTAATTAGGACTAAATGCCTTTTTAGGATTATTGTTGATAGCTTGCAATGGTGTGGTTTAGTATAAAGTAGTATAAACTTGATAGATTTATTGATGATACGGTCTTATTGATGAGAGCTAGGCCTAGCTAGTATATTTATGGGCTATATCGTGAAATATGGTTGAGCGGTTTTTTTTTTTCATTGAGTAAATTAAGTGTCTGCGGGAGTGACCACCATGTACAATGTACAAAATGAAATTTTTACTTATCCACAACTTCTTTACATATTTGATAGTCTCATTTTCAATTAACGTCCTTATCTACAAGCAAGAGTCTAATACAGCTACAACTAAAGTTCAACTAGATTAGTCCATATTGTTATGTATTATACTGTTTTACAAGTAAATTACCTATCTACAATTGTCAAAGAAACACAAACCACGCACTAACTACTCCGTAGAGCGGTAAAGGTCTATATAGAGATAATTTCTCTAATTCTAATCAAATTTTCAGAAACTTGGCAGCACGGCACCGTCACGTGCCCAGCATAACTTAACTTCTTACACCACCAACGATATCTGCTCACTGTTGTTATTACGCTACATTTTGCATCTCATGACCTTCCTGTACCAATAATTGCTCCCTCTAGGCATCTTCAGTGCACAGAATGAGATTCCCAATCATAACCAATATCAAACAAAACATTGCCTAACCTCCTCAATTTATCGACCACCATTTTCTCCATTCTCTCTAATAATATGGAAGCTTGCAAATGAAATATTACAAGTTTTGTACAACAAAGGGTAGCCTGCGGTGTTTTCATTACTGCTGACTATTCGCTCAAATAAACTCGAGCAGTTGAAGTTAGGAAAGTTAGCGGCTTTACACGTCTGGTTTTCGGAACATTAATTATTGTTGTCTTTGTTTTTTCAATGCGGTCCGGTCACACATGAAATTCGAATTACCTATGGCTGATTGTCACGGTAGCGAAATTCTTTTTTTTTGTTTTCTGTTATTTTTAGTTTACGAAAAGGCCGAAAACTCGTTTAGAATAGATAGTTACATACACTTAAAAACCAAATTAAGTGGACAAATTGCATGCAGTGCACTCACTGCGTGGTCACGAAAGCGCCCAGTTGGTGCGCTTTTCTTAGTTTTTCGCTGGTGGACTTTTGTGCTTAAACTGGCCAATATTTTGGTTTCTAGATGTGTTTACTTCACTATTCACTATATTTACGACACAATCTATTTATGGCTACTAAATATGGTTTTTTTAACTTAAAACTAGCTAACTCTACCTAAATGCCAAAAACCCCAAAAAATTGAATTTCGCGTGCTGACCTAGTGATATCACCTTAAGACCTTTTGGATATACAATTTCCAGTGGAACTGTTTAAAAGTGACTCACATCCATTGCGATCCTGCATTACATAGGTATTTAATATTTAATTCATGTGGGCGGACATTCTATTTTTACCGGCTTCCAAAAGAAGGTACTTAAGTACAATGTTCGTCTGTGTGTATTTGTTATAATGTATTTAATTTTCATCTATATTTTTGCCAATTATTTATGAGCCGTTTTTTTCTTTTATACTTTCGGGGTAGTCCCAAATATATAAATTTTATTTTATTGCCGTTTTTGAAAAATCGTCTGTGATGTAAAAAATACTACATATACATATGACACGTCGATTTTGCATACTATTCGAATTCTTAACACGGTGGAAGTCGGTTATGCCATTGTTGGCGAAAAATAAGTACAATTATTTTAATTTAAAATGTTAAGTTTCACGAAATTATTTCATCCGACTTGAGTGCAGTAATTACACGGTGATTTTGATTACCCCGGAATTAATCTACTAGCCACTATCTACATTGTAAAACTTTCAATCACCATGATTTGCTGCCCACATTTTGTCCAAGCCGCTTATGGGTCGCACTTACATGGTTCCTCTCATATCACGGAGTAATCAGAGGCATTACCCTACCGTTACATCGACGTAATTTCCACATAATATTTGCATAATACTATGTTAAAGTAAGTTAATCTGTGAGGTGAGGGCGCACTATCATACAAAGACACCACCTATGCTAGAAAGGATCACGTAGGTTACAGGACACGCAATAATATGAATATGAAATCCAATTTAATAATACAAATGCGTTTTGCGAGTTTCCCTAAAATCGTTATGTTATCTTACTTGCACCAAACTTGTGGTGTTTGCTACAACAACAAACAATAACTCTTTATCAATAACATAAAAAACCGAACAAGTGCGAGTAAGGCTCGCACACCGAGGGTTCCGTACAAATCCAGAAAATTTCATAAAATTGGGAAATAATTTGTTAAAATCTCTATACTATAACCGTCGACAAAAAAGTTTTTTTTTTCACTTTTCTCGTCATACATCGAAAATTACACATAGTCAAAATAATTAAAAACCTGTTTTAACATGTGCTAATGAAGTTCTTTTATAAGATACCTTACATGATACGATTTACTCACTTTGAATTTTGAACCCATATTTTGTAAATTTTGAGGCCCTTTTGTGATTTAAATAAAAATGTACAGTTTTCAGATTTATTCCTGTATGTGTACTTTGAGACAATGTTTCTCGCCAAATTTCATAGTTCTATGTCAACCGGAAGTACCCTATAGGTTTTGATTTTTGTGAGTGTCGAAATATGAGTTTTTTACGACATAGACGGCTCTAACTTTTTTAAACGATAACTGAGAAGTTTTTCATTTACACAACTGCAAGAAATCATAGATATACGTATACAGTTTAAATTTCAACTCGACATCTTTACGCGTTCTCGAGATAAAGAGTCTTGACATACACATAAACGGACAGACGGACAACAAAGAGATCCTATAAGGGTTCCGATTTTTCCGTTTGAGGTACGGAACCCTAAAAACAGATTACAAGGACAAAAACAAAACAATAGGTTTCTAATTGGAGGCCTACAATGCTTGCTATCAACAAAATTATACGAAGTAGGTACTTAAACTATAAATAATATCTTCTAATAGGTAAATGTTTGTCTAAAGATATCATAAGATGTTTTTGAAATAGATTCCATCCACGTCTCATTTTGTGGGTTGTTTGTATGTAAAAAATATTCTCTCACTGCCTATATACCTATTATTACTCTATACTCTTTGCCGTGGGGTGCCGGCAGAGTAGAATAGCTCCCCCCTCTTGTACCAGGTGTCGTAAGAGCCGACTGAGGTACTACGGAAACGACAATTGGCGGTATACCCATCCAGAACAGCGTAGCTAAAATGCAACAGGGCGGGGATGGGCAGCAGCATCCCCGTCGCGAGAGCTACGCCCTGCGATTGCCAACACGCTTGCCCAGCGCGGCAATTATGGGCAAAATCCCCTTCATATGATAGCACAAAATAGAACCAGGCCCCCAGTCCCCGGCAGCTCCGCTAGTCCTGGTTCCGGCAGCGACCACGGTAACGGCGGAGTAAGGGGTGCTAAGAATCCCCGGCAGAGATCCGGCTGCCACCCTAACCGACGACGACTGGCCCTGGCAATATATAACGTGCGCACTATGAGGACTGATGAGAAGATTGCGGAACTGGAAGAAGGGTAGTTAAGAAGAAGAAGGGAGTTGGGTAGGTTGCGATGAGATAATAATATCCCATCGCATTTATTATCTTTAGGGTTATCTGAAGTCCGTAGAGAGGGCGAGGACACGATAACCCTGAAATCCGGCAACCTACTGTACCACCGGGAAGGTGACCAACGGTCCCAAGGTGGTGTCGGCTTTCTCGTTCACAAGTCTCTCGTTAACAACATCATTACCATCGAAAGTGTGTCGAACAGGGTTGTATACCTGATACTCAGAATATCCAAACGACATTCGTTCCAGGTATACGCACCGACCTCGTCACACCCAGATGATGAAGTGGAGGCTATGTATGAGGACGTAAGTCGGGCCATACATACGTCTAAGACCCGCTTCACGGTTGTTATGGGAGACTTCAACGAAAAGTTGGGCAAGAAAAGCGATGATGAGTTAAGAGTGGGGCAATTTGGATTTGGGCAACGGAACCCCAGGGGCCACATGCTGGCAGACTTTCTGGAGAAAGAGGAACTCTTCATGATGAACTCTTTCTTCCAGAAGCCACCTCGCAGGAAATGGACCTGGATGAGTCCCGACGGTACCACGAGAAATGAGATAGACTTCATCATGACTAGTGAGAAACGGATATTCAACGACGTCTCCGTGATCCACAGGGTAAAAACCGGCAGTGATCACAGAATCGTCCGAGGCAAACTGAATATCAACGTTAAACTCGAAAGGTCCCGTCTGATACAGTCTACGCTCCGACCTTCTCGTGCCCACATACAAAACCCCGATAACTTTCAGCTCGAGCTCTCAAATCGCTTTGCTTGCCTGGAGAACTTTGCGTCAGTGGACGAGATCAATAACGGGCTCGTAGAAACTGTCCAAACGGTGGGTTCTAAATTCTTTAGACCCCGCCGTTCAGATAGACCTCAGAAATTTTCCGATCATACTCTAAATCTCATGGCCGAACGACGCTCGCTAAGACTGCAGTCTTCCGATGATGCAAAGTCATACAGGCGGCTCAATAGACAGATTTCAAAATCGGTGCGGTGCGACATTCGTCTCTTTAATACTAAACATGTCAAAGAGACAATAGAGCGAAACAAAGGCTCCAAAGTGTTCGCGAGGCATTTTTCTATTGGGCAAAGCCACTTGACAAAGCTGAAGAGAGAAGATGGCAGTATAGCGTCAACCAAGGCAGAGGTATTGCAGAAGATCGAAAGGTTTTACGGACAGTTATACGCCTCGGTAGCAAAGCCTGTAAACAGCGCGGCCAAATACCCAAGAGCCAAGCTAACCCGACACTTCACCGAAGACATCCCGGACATTAGCCTGTACGAGATTAGGATGGCCCTGAACCAACTTAAGAACAATAAGGCGCCGGGTGACGACGTAATCACTTCAGAGCTTCTGAAAGCGGGTGGAACGCCGGTACTAAAAGTCCTTCAGAAGCTATTTAACACCGTCGTCCTCGAGGGCATAACGCCAGAAGCGTGGAACAGAGGCGTGGTGCTGTTGTTTTTCAAAAAAGGTGACAACACCTTATTGAAAAACTACAGACCCATCTCACTTCTGAGCCATGTTTATAAGTTGTTTTCAAGGGTCATTACGAATCATCTCGAACGCAGGCTTGATGACTTCCAGCCTCCCGAACAAGCCGGTTTCCGGAAGGGCTTTGGCACCATGGACCACATACATACGCTGCGGCAGGTTATACAGAAGACCGAGGAGTATAACCTGCCACTTTGCTTGGCGTTTGTGGACTATGAGAAAGCCTTTGATTCGGTCGAGACATGGGCTGTGCTTGAGTCTCTCCAACGATGCCGTATTGACTATCGGTACATTGAAGTGCTGAAGTGTTTGTATAATAACGCCACTATGTCAGTTCGAGTACAGGAAGAGAGCTCCAAAGCGATCCCTTTGAAGAGATGCGTAAGACAGGGAGACGTAATATCTCCGAAACTGTTTACTACTACTCTGGAGAACGCCTTTAATGGAATGGAAAGGATTCGGCATCAACATCAATGGCGAATACATCACTCACCTTCGATTTGACGACGATATCGTGGTCATGGCAAAGTCGATGGAAGAACTAAGCACGAAGCTCGAAGGCCTTAATCGAGTCTCTCAACAGGTGGGTCTTAAAATGAACATGGACAAGACAAAGGTCATGTGTAATTTTCATGTTGTACCCACCCCTATTTCAGTTGGGAACTCGGTTCTTGAAGTCGTTGACTCGTACGTCTACCTAGGACAAGTAGTACAGTTAGGTAGGTCCGACTTCAAGAAAGAGGCCAATCGCCGAATCCAACTCGGTTGGGCAGCGTTTGGAAAATTGCGTAACGTCTTCTCGTCCGACATACCTCAGTGCCTCAAGTCGAAAGTTTTCGACCAGTGTGTGTTGCCAGTGATGACTTATGGCACAGAAACGTGGTCTCTCACTATGGGTCTTATTAGTAAGCTCAAAGTAGCCCAACGAGCCATGGAGCGGGCTATGCTCGGAGTTTCTCTGCGAGATCGAATCAGGAATGAGGAGATCCGTAGAAGAACCAAAGTTACCGACATAGCCCAGCGGATTGGCAAGTTGAAGTGGCAATGGGCAGAGCACATAGCGCGGAGAACTGATGACCGATGGGGTCGAAAATTTCTCGAGTGGAGACCACGTACCGGCAAGCGCAGTGTAGGTCGTCCACCCACGAGGTGGACGGATGACCTTATTAGGACCGCAGGATCGCGCTGGATGCAAGCCGCTATCAACCGGTCTTATTGGAAATCATTAGGGGAGGCCTATGTCCAGCAGTGGACGTCCTATGGCTGAAATGATGATGATGATGACTCTATATTCTACGCCAGGCGACACGTGTCCAGCCATCATAGTGCACTGTCGCCTCTAATATGTCTTCGGGGAACGTGTAAGGCCTCAAGTGTAATTTCAAGACATAAAATTAACAGGACAGTTTAGAAAATTAGAGTTTTTGTGAGCTGTAGGTGGTCGGGGAAATTGAGATTTCAAGAACTTGATTTATCGGCTTGAAGCTCTATTTATCAGCTCTATGCACTATACTTAGTTCAGTGTATACCGACCATATAGAAATTCAAATTACTAGATTTTGACCAAACACCATACAAGATGCGAACTTCCATAAAATAATCTACGACTTTCTAAAATATTTTTGATTATTATTTAGAGACAAACAAACAATCAAATCTTTCCTCTTTATAATATTGGTATAGATGAGTGGTTATTTTCGTACGTTGTCATTTGATATTTTTCATAAAAAAAGTAAACTGTCAAACCATTCACAGATAAAAGTCTCATCACCCGATTGCATAATAACAATCTGATAGAGCATCAAATATTTATGTATTGCCAATATCTTAAATCAGAGGACTAATAAAGAAAATGTAGATGCATACGAGTATAGCAGCGGGAGACAGTATTAAACAAATCAGTCTTTACAACCACCGTTTGTTGATATTTATTAATAACATAAAATTGGTTCGGTGGCTCGCGTGTGGTTCTCCAATTCGATTCCTTACTAATTTACAGTCTGACTATATATTTATGTCTGTCTGACTATACATGCTTTACATTTTATAATTGCTCTGATTCTATTGCTCATGAGCAAGTGTCGGAAGCGAAAATAAATTCGAAACTTATTTATATTCTATAAAATCGAATAAATCCTCCTTACAATGCCCGTTGCCGTGCAATGCAAAGAGGTTTAATTTGGATATACAAAATAAAACCTCTTTACGATGTCCTTAAATGTTCTAAATTCATCAATTCAATTCATCAATTCAATTCATCAATTCAATTCATCCAAGCAAATCTGCATCGCTCACAGACCGCAACAGCCGAACTCCTGAAAGTCGCAAAGGAAAGAAACGTTTCAGTCGCCCTAGTCCAAGAACCGTATGTAGGTAACAAGGGAGTTATGAAACAGTATCCTGGAACCCGCGTTATTCAGTGCAGTTTAAACAGGAAAAAGCCTGTAAAGGCAGCAGTAATTGTTTTTGGTGACAGGCTGGAAGTAATTCACGACCCCCAGCTTGTTACTGAGACGGAAGCAGCTGTTTTACTGGCCAACGAAAACCTGAAGCTGGGATTGATTTCTGTCTACTTGGAAGGAGACCAACATGTTGATCCGTACCTCAACAGGATCAAGGCTTTTAGCGAAAAACTAGCGACCAAAGATCTAATAGTTGCCGGTGACGTTAACGCCTGGTCCCATTGGTGGGGAAGCACATCGGAAAACAGCAGAGGAGAAGCCGTCCACTCCTTCTTCGATGAGATGGGCCTACACATACTAAACACAGGTGACATACCAACCTTTGAAGTCGTCAGAAGAGGTAAACTCTGCACGAGTATAGTAGATGTTACCACGTGCAGCTTGCCACTTCTGGGGAAAATAGAGGGCTGGCGGGTAGACAGGGATCTCACAACATCGGATCACAATGCAATAACGTTTACTTTGCGTCTAGAGAAGGCCCTTAAATACATAAGGCCAGTCACTACACGCAAGTACAACACCAAGAAAGCAAAATGGTCGGATTTCATGTCATGCCTGAAAACCTCACTTGAGAATAAAAAAATATCACCTGAGTCAGTAAGAGAATGTAGAAGCCCAGATGAACTAGAGTCAATGATCACGAGTTACACTGAAAGTATCCACGAAGCCTGTACACACACCATCCCACTTATAGGCCCACGCAAAGGGAATCCAACTCCCCCGTGGTATACAAAAACACTCGATGATCTTAAGAAAGAAGTTCTTAGAAGAAAGAGACGGATCAAGAACGCTGCCCCCGACAGAGTCCAGTATGTAGTCGATCAATATCAAATTGCACGTCAAGACTACAAGGAACAAGCCGAAAAAGCGTATACGGAGAACTGGAAAGAGCTCTGCACGAATCAGGAGAAAGAGAGCATGTGGGACAAAATCTACAGGGTGATCCGGAAAACCTCGGAGAGGCAAGAAGACTTGCTTCTGCGTGACACCGAAGGCAACACCCTGTCCCCACAGCACTCTGCAGAACTACTCGCCAGAACTTTCTATCCCGACGACTCTGCAAGCACAGATCTACCGTGCCATGCAGAATTGCGGGGACGGACAAGAGAAACACCAGAGGACCTACCGGAAAATGACCCTCCATTTACGTCAGCAGAACTAGAATCAGTGTTACGAACATTGAATCCGAAAAAAGCCCCTGGAATAGATGGGCTCACTGCTGACATATGCGCTGCAGCTATCCGGGCTGAGAAAGAAATATTCCTAGCAATCGCAAACAAGTGCTTATCACTGGGACATTTCCCTAAGCAGTGGAAGGTAGCACATGTGGTCATTTTACGTAAGCCCGGTAAGACAGATTACACACATCCGAAATCTTACCGCCCTATAGGTCTCTTGCCTGTCGCCGGAAAAATCGTCGAAAAGCTTTTGGTGGCCCGATTCCAATGGCATCTCCTCCCAACCATCAGTCAGAAACAGTACGGCTTTATGCCCCAGCGGGGTACTGAAGATGCCCTTTATGACCTGGTAGAGCACATGAAAACAGGAGTGAACAACAAAAATTTAGTACTCCTAGTCTCCCTGGACATAGAAGGCGCTTTTGATAATGCATGGTGGCCCGCCTTAAAAGACCAATTAGCGAAGAAGAGGTGTCCGACTAACCTCTATGAGATGGCAAACTCATACCTCCTAGACCGAAAGGTCGTAGTCAACTATGCTAGAGCGGCATACGAGAGAGAAACAACCAAAGGATGTGTCCAAGGCTCAATCAGTGGACCTACCTTTTGGAATGTAATTCTAGACTCATTGCTGCGACTGCTAGAGGCAGAGGGAGTTTACTGTCAAGCCTTCGCGGACGACGTCGTCCTCGTGTTTACAAGTCAGTCATCATCCATCATCGAACAACAGGCCAATCACGCGTTAGATATGATTGTGGAATGGGGAGTACGTAATAAACTCAACTTTGCAGCGCAAAAGACCAACGCGATGCTGTTAACAAGAAAGTTGAAGTATGAACCCCCACACTTAGTCATGTCAGGCGTTCAGCTTGATCTTGTTGAAGAGGTCAAGCTATTAGGCCTGTTGATCGACCGAAGGCTCAACTTCAAAGCGCACATAAACGCCCAGTGTAAAAAGGTGGCGAACATTTACAAACAGCTCGCGTGCGCAGCGAAAGTAACCTGGGGACTGAATAGCGAAATCACGAGAACCATTTACGTCGCAGTGGTGGAACCCATCATCATGTATGCCTCAAACGTATGGGCGCAAGCGGCAGACCTCGAGGAAAACAAGTCTCACTTGAACGCACTCCAAAGAGGTTTTGCCCAAAAAATCTGTAAGTCATATCGTACTGTTTCTCTCAAGTCAGCACTCGCCCTCTCAGGTCTACTCCCTATTGACCTGCGCATCCAGGAAGCGGCAAGCCTGTACAGAGCGAAGAAAAACTTCTCCCAAGAATATCTCCCACCGGAAATGGAGCTCGAACGAAATGTCAGTTATCTTGACCAGCCACACCCGTCAACCCAGATATGTGTGGACTTCGAGCTTCTGGAAAACACCTCAAGCCTGCCCGATGGACCCCAAATCTTCACAGATGGTAGCAAGATCAAGGGTCAAGTTGGTGCAGCTCTAACCTGGTGGGAAAACGGCAGGGAAGTCAAGTATTCAAAATTCAAGCTACACTCCGAATGCACAGTCTTCCAATCGGAACTTTATGCTCTTTACCGAGCGACTCAAATGGTGGCAACAAGCAGAAATTCTGAAGTCAACATTTTAAGTGATTCACGATCTTCACTTGAACTGCTTCGGAACCCCAAAACGAGTCATCCTTTGGCGAAGAGGATAAAGGAGAACATTGGAATGATAACTGCAGAAGGGAGATCTCTTCGTCTTTTCTGGCTGAAAGCGCACGTGGGAACCGCCGGTAATGAGAGAGCTGATGAACTCGCAAAGTCAGCGGCACTCACTGGAACCTCAAGAGATTACGAAGGGATCCCCCTGTCCTATGTCAAAAGCAAGATTCGCGAGGAGTCAGTCCAGAAGTGGCAGGACCGATACGAAACCTCGGACAAAGGTAAAGTCACTCAGACGTTCTTCCCGGATATCGTAAACGCATATCGGGTGACGAGTGTCACGAAACTGACTCCTTTTCAAGTTCAAGCTTTGACAGGACATGGAGGAATAGCTGAATACCTGTACAGATGTAAGATCAAGAACAGCCCTGGATGCGAGTGCGATCCCGATGTCTCCGAGACGGTCTGGCACGTGCTCATTGATTGCCCCAGATTCTCGGCCGCACGACACGACCTCGAAATAATGATAGACAGAAATCTAGTGGTCTCGGATCTCCATAATATCCTAACAGATCCAGAAAACAGACAACACCTTTTGTCTTTCATGGAGAGGTCGTTCCGAATAGCGGCCAAAAGAAATTCTACTCGCCACTCCATCCAACAACACACTCCCGCCGCAACACACCCCACTACCTTACCATCCTTCAATAACCTACCATTCCTTACTACCATACCATCCCCCATTACCTCTACTATTCAATCCACTTTAACTGACACATTCACACTACCCTCCACTCTAACACTCGACCCCACTCAAATTCACTCTACATACACACAGTCCGCCGAAGTTGCACAAAGCTCAATTTCCGTCCGAAAATTACTCCCAAAAAGCGTAGTCATCGACGAAATTCTAGTGAACGCGGAAAAGGGAACTCCGGGGATTCGTATCCGTGGTGTGGCTCTCTTCATGGACAACAACAGAGAAAGATTCGGAATAAGCTTTTGCCAAGTCAGAGCCCAGAAACGCGTCCGCTTGTCACCTGGACTAGCATGTCTACTCAACGGGAGCACCGCCAAATTAACATTAAAGCGGAAATCCTACGACGCTATGCCTGTGTGCGAGGCAGGCAGCCACCAATTCCGACTTGTGAGATCGAAGAACAAAACGATTGCACTAGTCGAGTGGGCCGCCCAGTCACCTTTCGCGCAAGCTAGTGCATTGCTTGAACATCTCAGTAAGAAAGTGGACAGCACTCCCCGGGTGATAAGCGTGGACGCGATGGTGGTTGAACGGTTGAGGGCGGAAGCCGCGGACCGGCTGGGTTGTATTAAAGCCTCGGAATACCATGAGGTTATCGTGTATGAGGACAGAGGAGAAAACCTGAGTTTTCTGAAGAGTCCCTGTAACGATCCTGATAATGCAACAGACAGCTGGGGCCGCCCCATCCCGAATTCAGCCGTTCAATCTGGTTCTGAAAGAGCAGAACTAATAGCAGCATCTGAGGAATCCGTTTCCCGTCCAAGCAGCAGCGATGGTGCCTTATCGGGTCTCTTCAGTATCGCAATGCAGAGCTTATTCCGTTTCATGCCTAAAACACCACCTCCACGGACAACGGTGACCTCGAGAGTAGTTTCACCACCTCAGGCAACCCGAACGAGAGCCGACATGGGACAGGTCGATGCGCCCCGTTATATCTTGGCCTCGGCGCCACGAGACCACGCGAGAAATGCCTTTATCGAATACCTAGCCTTATTGAGAGCGACGAAAAATGTCAATCTTAAGATTTGTGATAACATCCTGGAGTTCTTTAGGCTGGGTGGTCCGGTAAGTGAGAGTCTACTAAAATCAAGACTCGAGGAGGCAGAAGCAGCCATATACAATAACGTCACCTCCCAAGTCATCAGAGGGACCATGAAAGGACAGTATATGGCAGCTTACAGCGCAGCAAGTGGTTTTGTGGAGCTGAATGAGACAGAGACGGAGCGAATAGGAAGACCAAAATACGCGATACCATCGAACGACCCAATTGTAGTCACCGCTAAGTGCACCAAGATAATGCTAGACGATAGAATCCTCGAGATGGCTAAAACCATCGAACGGAGTTCAGACGTTGAGGCAGGCTGGGGAAACTGGGCGGTACCAAAAATACAATGGGTCAACGGAGTACCAGGATGTGGCAAGACAACATGGGTGATTAGACACTTTGATGTGGACAGAGACGCTATCATCACAACAACAACAGAGGCAGCAAAAGACCTGAGAGAGAAGTTATCGCACCGAATAGGAGATCTGGTAAAATCCAGAGTGCGAACCATGGCTTCATCTCTCGTCAATGGTTTCGGAAAAGAAAGCTTCTGTCGCCTTCTGGTGGACGAAGCTTTAATGAACCATTTTGGAGCCATAATAATGGCTGCCCGGCTGTCTGGTGCTAGCGAACTTGTCCTCATTGGAGACGTCAATCAGTTGCCTTATATCGACAGAGAAAATCTCTTCGAGATGAGGTACCATCGTCCAACGCTGGTTGCAAATATCACCCAGGAGTTGCTCTGCACACACAGAAATCCAATGGATGTCGCGTATGCGTTGAGGGAAATATACTCAGGTATATATTCCTCAGCCCCTCGTGTTAGGTCTCTTGAGCAGAAAAGGTTCAAGGGTGCTCAAATATCCAAAACCCTCCCCAATACCCTTTTCTTAGTGCATACGCAGGAAGAAAAGGAGACCCTCTTAGGCCAAGGTTATGGGGGAGGCTCAGGATCACGCATCCTTACCATTCACGAAGCTCAGGGACTAACATACGAATCGGTAATCGTTATAAAAACAAAGCCAAAAATGAGACTACACGAGAGCGTCTCACACGCGGTCGTTGCACTATCGCGGCACACTGGAACCTTCATCTACTACGCCGACGACATCGAAAATGATGCCATCAGTCGATTCGTACGGCGAGCGTCGTCTGTGTCATCGGAAACCATCAGAGAATACAACCTGCAGATGGCCGTCAGGGATCGGAACGAGGCGGTGATGGAGGCTCTGGGCCGGGAGAAGGCAAAAAAAAAAAAAAAAGCCATAGGACGTGAAAATGTGTATTTGTAATTTATAAAAAATAAGCATTGCGCGCATGCCCCAAGCATTCATGCTCGCCATCGAAGGCTCCTTCTTGCGGCGGCATCATGTGCCGGGTCGCTCTCTTCCCTCAAATATGGTCGAGGAGAGCGATGGCTGGCACATGTGTCACACTCGTGATCGGGTGCTGCTTGCGGGTCGCCGGTCTGCTCGTGGCATTCACGCATTGCACCAACTAACTAACTTAGGCTAAAATTTCAAGTACCTACTAACTCTCTTTGTACAGTATAATCTGCCAATTGTAATTTTAGTTAACAAAGGGCACAGACCCTGGAGTCTGTGGTTTGTAAAAATTTTCAATAAAAAAAAAAAATGTTCTAAATTAAGAAATTTTCATACGAATTAGACGTTCCAAATTTAAATCACTTTACTCTCTAGGGTGTTTCATACAACTTTATTGACCTGCCATAGCCCCATATCCCTCGAGATTGTATTAAACTGATAATGACTTGTTTTACATTGAGATTGTACGACATAATATAATGAGTCATTTACGAGTAGTTAGTACGAAAAATTTTTACTTTTTAATCTATCAAGTATAAAGCTCTCGTCACACAAAGGCGGGAAGGGATCGCTTTCTCGCGGAAGCCGCGAGAGCGGGAGCCTCCTCATATTTTTACACACTTAATATTTTTGGGCCTTGGTTTTATTTAACTAGTTGATTTTACTTAGTGCCGAGTATGTAAATAAGACTCACGTAGTTGTACTTGCTTATTGAATTGAGACTCTACATTAACAATGCGAATGCTTTAAGTTAGTAAAATAAATAAATCTAATCGCTAAACACCCGAATAACATCGATCTTGCATCGATCTATCAAATATTAAGTCCGATTTACAACCGTGATAAAAGTATCGACTGATCGTGAAAAATATCATCTGACTCACATACATTGCATGCAACTACTTACTACTTAGCACTTTAAATTTACACACGAATACAATAAATTCGTCAAATCAACGAAACTAATCTCTAAACACCAGAATAACATAGATCACAATCCCTATCGAAAAATAATATATCCAACTCACAACCTTGATAAAAATCTCAGCGGTGATATCGACGGGATCAATACTTAGATCGTGAAAAATATCAGCTAATTATCATACTATTAGGCCCAATTATGAAGGCGTCATACTAAATTTAATAGCAACGTAAAAAGTGTTCTCTCCATCGCATGCCTAAAGTGAAAAATAAACAGAAATGTGCTAATTAGCTATTATAATTACGATGGCACCGGGCCATAAGCAACTACTGCTCATGTATTCAAGCAATAATTTTAACTTGCTCTACAAGGGAATGCAATAAATTCGTCAAACCAACAAAACTAATCGCTAAACACCAGAATAACATTGATCACAATCACTATAGAACATTAAGTCCGATTTACAACCGTGATAAAAATCGCGACGTTGATATAGGGTCCTATTCTCAACGCTTATCAGTAGAGAACGCATAAACGCGTGTATCGCGGCCACATCGCGTCGAGTTCGAGTTCCCTTCGACCTTATCGATGCTGTCGCGATAAACTCGCGATGTCGATTCGATACGAGATACAATGTGGACGGAGTTAGGATTTGCGGAAACATTCCGGTTTTTTTAGGGACACTTTGTAAACATTTTTAGCTACATACTTAAAAAAAACGTTTTTTCCACAAACATAAAAATAGGTATATTATTTATCTAGAACTAATATATTGCAGGATATTATTGTAGGTATAATTATGTTATTATGACTAAGTTTTACTGCTGGACCGATCCTGAAATAACAAAGAACAAATCAGCAGTTCCAGATACATTTATAGGGTCCTATTCTCAACGTTTATCAGTAGGGAACGCGTAAACGCGTGTATCGCAGCCACATCGCGATAAGTTCGAGTTCCCTTCGACCTTATCGATGCTGTCGCGATAAACTCGCGATGTCGATTCGATACGAGATACAATGTGGACGGAGTTAGGATTTCCGCAAACGGTCAAGTAAAATAAAGTTGCTTACCTACTTTTTTTAATCGCGATTTCGTTCACATACGAGTATAATATTATATCATGGTCAAACGTGGTCTTATTTATTTATTCATTATTGTTATAATTTTAAGCCAGTTTATAAATAGACAATAAACTAAAATACTTATATAAAACCTTGTTCTCTTAAACATAACAAAAGAAAACGTGCAGGTAGATATTAGGTATTGTGTATTCGTATGTCGTAATCTCGTTTAGTTCGTGTTTTTTTTATATTGTTGCGAATTTTTAAACTGAAACTGACATCCATAATTATTTTCATTCGTGTTTCATTTATAAAGGCATATATTGTGAGATTATTGATATCACCTAGGTACATAGACTTCGAAAATCAATTTGAAAAGTACACTTTTTATTATTTATTAATAGTTGACATGTGAAAGAAATCTGATCGCAGAGCAAAGATTTTATTTTTAATAATTTGGTGTTCTCTACCATAATAAACTAATTTTATACTTGATAAAAAAATTAGAGCGAATTGCTCCACTCTGTCACATCCTTAGTTCGTCCTCGGGGTCATAATCATAAACTAATATTTTTTTGCATTTTAATAAGATTTATTTTTTGGGAAGATTACCCCACTCTGCGGCTTCCTTAATACGTCCAATGGATCAGAGGCAGGAGGTGAGTCTAGTGCCGTAGTGTACAAGCCTGGAGAGGCCCGGATGTGGACCTGCGACGTTTACAATAGAGGCAAAGATATGGAGATTAGAAGACATTATCATCTTCCGTGAATTGTTTGTTTTACTTACCTGCTTCGTATAAGAGTATTGACCGGTACTTATAACAATGTTTTATATATCATATTATGTTATGTAATGTGTACGCACCGTTACTGTTTTTGGTAAACTTGGCATTGTTGGGAAAATGTCTGGAAAAAATCAAACCAAGTAAAAGTCAAACATCAGTGCTACGTTGAAGAAATTAACAACAGACAAGTAACCACGACGGTAACAAGCCTGTATAAGATTATTTTACCATCTGTCTTTTGTACCAGATTGTGAAGTACTTATATAAGTTTGCAAAATGACTAATTAAACACTGACTGTCTGACTTTCTACCTCTGTTCGTCAAAGAATACCAAAGATACCACGTGAATGTCTTTAAAAACCGAGTACCTACTATATAGGTAACTTTTAGGTAAACATGCTACGCCTTAGACCGCATATTATCTGCCTACCATCAGTCTAGTCAGTCAATATATGGTCAAACAAACCAACCCTATTTAAAAAGAACCAGTGACCACGCAAACCTGCCTGAATATGTATAAAGAGCAGTGACTACCCACAAGCTGATTTAAATTAATTAGAAATAAATCACGAAAATACGTAACGAAAAAAAAACGTTATTTAGCAATTTCTCGCGCGATATCTCATTAAAATACTTCAGTAGAGCCCATAAACAACCGAATATCTTTTCAGAGCAAGATAGAGTGCTTAGTAGAGAACTAATTATGAGGCCTTATTGCTTTCGTATTAGTTCGTGAGCGAGTTTATTGGATGATTAATATTTTAATAACTTTATAACCGTGCTCCCGTTTTATCATGTATTTGAAATGAATGAGATTTCCACTTTCATTTTAGCCACTTTTACTATAAATATAATAAGATAATATTTTATTGGCAAAATCATTTGAGAGCTACATGTTGATAGATAATATAAGACTTCTAACAACAATCAAACAAATTGATAGAACAGAAAAAAAAACACTTTTCGTCACAGATATCTGTAAAATACTTATCGTCAACTAATAGGACCTGACAATCTAAAGAAAGTATTTATTGAAAAGTTAAAAGAAATCACAAGGACATAATCCTTTATTAAAGAAGAGGAAAGCCACGTAGAATATATATATATATATTATAGATCAGAAAAAAGAAAACGCAGATCTCTTGTCATAGGGAGGTGAAAACATTGATAGAAGACGGCAAAGCGTGGAATCCCGCTACGAACAAAGGCTAGTTCTTAAGTTTTGAATGATATTTAATTTGTAATATTGTTATAATATTACTAAAAAGGTCTTTATCTAGTTCAGAAACATATTAACACAGCGCTGTAGCATGAAATCGATTCGTCTAAAGTATCGATATCTGTTGAGCCTTCGCTTAGATTCGATCGTCGATAGCGCGCCGATCTCGAATCGATAACGTCTCGCTACATGTGTTCTCCCCTGACATTATAAAGTAGGTTTTATTCGGTGTGCGGTGTGAGTATCGGAACGCGCCTGGTTTATGGCCCGTCGGATGCGGATTCCATGTCGTGCGTGCCGGCGCGAAATCTGATGTTCTAAATTCGAATACCTGTGCCAAAGGCTGTTCGGTGCCTGCTGCTAGTAATGCTCACACTTTTGCATTTACTCCTTACTGAATTCTGATTATAAAGGAGGGGCAAATTTTTATTTTTATTGTTTTATACCTATTTTAATTAAGTGTTTTTCATCCCTGTAAGTGTTTTATCCGATTAGTAGGTATTTAAGAGTAGATAGACATATATATATATATATATATACTATGTATCATTTTTATTGATCTCCAATTCTATACCTATTGAGAGTTGGTTGAGATCTTATCATCAAGGAAATTCGGTGCACTAAAATACAATCTACAAATTAACATAGCAAGATATTTCCGGATGGTATTATTAAGACATTGCGTATTGGTCCAAAAAATATGGCGGCCATATTTAGCAAAAATATAATTGGAAAACATTTTTCTACAAAGTAATTAAACAAGTATTAAACGCTTTTTTGCAGAGCCTTACTTTAACATGATTTTACGCTTAATTTAAACCAAGATGCAAAGTCGGAGCCCATGTCTTCTAAAAAAAGCTGAATTTATTTACTGACCCAATGCAGTCTCTAGTGCATTTCAAAATTATTCCATTTTATAACATTGATCCTCTATCTATAGCCAAGAATGTAAATCATGTCGTTAGACGTCATACTACGGGTAAGTCACTACTGACTAGTTTATTTGCAGAATCTGGGGACTCTTTGCTGGTAGACCACTTTATAAGCTTTTCGATGCTTAAAGTCGCAATTAGCTGCTCATAAATCATTAACAAAGAGATAAAGGTTACTGCAGTGTACCGTTTGTAAGGATTTATTGCGCCGATTATTGCCGATCGACGCCGGAATTAGCCGAAGCCCCGATAGAGATATCTTATTGCTACTTTAAATTTTCTCGTGCATGAGTGCAACCTCTTTTGCTGTGGAGTTAGGAAATTGTGAAAAAATACTTGAAACATATTTAGGTAGAAATCGCAATTGTTCTGCTTATGTTATGGCGAGAGACAAAGGCTTTTCTTGTCATTCGGACCGTATACACGTAACTATAGGAGCTTACTGCGGACGAAATCACCACATGAACATGAAACAACACAACAAAAAAGAGAGCCCTAATCTAATCAGAAACGAGAAAATCCGTAGATGATGGTAGTGTAGTAGAGTATAGTAGAAACCACGCCCAAGGATATGATCGTAAGAGAGTAAGATTGATTCTTCATATTGGATAGGGGAGGCCACATCCTACTTTCACATTTCCTTATAATAATATATCTCAGATAATTATTCTATTCCTTTTTTGATAAGCTTTCATATTTTCTTTGGCTTAACAAGTCTTACATATTTTTCGAAGACAGACCACAATTTCGTAAGAAAATTTGATATTAAGTAATACAATGATTGAACTATCATTTCTTATAAATATTTATTATTCAACCAAACTAATCAAGCAGACGTTTTTGTTACGTTGTGATGAATGATGAATAGCAAATAAGTAAATGCACGACTGAAATCGCACGCGCGAAACTGAAACCTCTGACGAGGTAGAAATAAAAACGATTTTTTCGTATTGCCGCCAAACATTCACCAAAACTCGATTCACCTAAATTCTAGGTCCTCGTTTACAAAGGTTTCTCTTCCAATACGTCGATTATCGTGCTCTTACAGCTCGCCCATTAAGCCGATAGCTGACTGGCTGAATAAATACCGCACTTGTCACGGACGGTATTAGCCCCACTTTACTCGATTAGATACTGCGATTTTGTGCTTGCACGTGTATTTGTACATTTATTAAAATGCTTCGTGGTAGTCAAAAACTTACGGTGTAATTCTGTTTACTTTTTCTGAACATACACATATGGGGCAGCATAAGATCGATGAATTCACAATATAAAACAAAAATTGGTTGTCTGTAAAGTCGGCTTACGGAAGATAATTTTACGTGATATCTCACGACGTACCTACTTATAGGAAAACATTGTTGAATCACCAACTGAAACAAGACAAACACTTTGGCCTCTCTATCGCTAGTTTGGCACACTTTTTCGTGCGTACAGCCGGCGTTCATCGATTTATAAGACGTTATCACGTCGAAAAGACAAGCCAGCTTTCGTAATTCTATAAATATATTTTGTTTATCCTTCGTAATAATTAATTTGCTATGGACGTAACTGTCAACCATCGTTCGATATTCAAAAGTCGTAAAGCGGCGTCCACACCAGACAGCGTGGCAGCGAGTGGGCGGGGCGAGTGACAGCGACATGTGACACTCGCAACAGAATGACTGATTCACAATCATTTGAATATCGAACCTCAAAGGACCATCAGAAAATGAAACGCAATCAATTTACTTAGTTACTTACTTATATTTATTAATGTGAACTTGAAAAAAACTTGATATTTGAGTAAACCAACTAGTGGACTAGTTGGTTTAGTGATTTTTTACAATTGAAGTCTTTTGACATGATAACATTAAATTGATGAACGCCAGCTGCACGCACGAAAAACTGTCACGTTCCGCCTGAGCCGAGCGTGAAAGCGAGAGCGTGGAACAATTGATAGAAAGGCACGATCGGCCTAAGCGTTCGGCTTGTTTCAGTTTTTAATTCAACAATGTTTTCTTATAAAATTAGATTCTTGGTGATATTACCTTTCATCTAAATTAAAAATATAGATTAGTTTAAAAAACCCCTGGGTTTCCGTAAACCGACTCTACAGACAACTAATCATAATTATTTTTTAAACGGGTTATTTAATTTCTTTTTTCAGCCATAGGTCGTCCACTGCTGGTCATAGACCTCCCCTAATGATATCCAAAAATACCGGTTGGTAGCGGCTTGAATCCATCGCGATCCTGCTGTCTTAATGAGGTCATTCTGGGGAATGACAGCTGGATTGTGGAAAGGTTGGTCCAGAAGATGACAGTTTAGTATTGGGTCCTGAAAAGGACTGTTTGGGTTCTGAAAAGAACCGTTTAGATCCTGAGAAAGACCGTTTTGGCACTGAAAAGGCCTAAAAAAATCAAATTCCAAAAAAAGTCTAGCCATTGACACGACATGAATGAATTAATGAGGTCATCCGTCCACCTTGTGGGTAGACGTCCACGCTGCACTTGCCGGTACGTGGTCTCCACTCGAGAACTTGCCCTGTCCATTGCCAACCTGCCAATCCGCTGGACTATGTCGATATCCTTGGTTCTTCTACGGATCTTCTCATTTCTGATTCGATCTCGCAGAAACTCCGAGCATAGCCCTCTCCAAGGCTCGTTGCAACTAATAAGGCCCATTGAGACACCACCACTAGCCAGTAGCCACTACTGCCACTAGTTAGTGGCTAGTTATTTAATTAACTCGTATAATACGAGTATATGTTGACTGCTGCTGCTTAGCTGCTGTACCTACTGTAATATTTTGAGTGTTTACACTAATTTAACAAAAGTCAAATAAAATATTTTGGATTTTTGTGTTCAGCTATGTAGGTATTAGGTAGGTATATCTACTAACATGTAGATTTCTATATTACTTGTGACCGAGAGTGCGAATAATATTATGTAATTGATTGAATCAGGCGTTACTTTGCGGAAATTCATCTTCAAATCTTAGGCAAATAAGTTAAAGAGCATTTAAAAAAAAAACTTAAAAAAAAGATAAAATATTGAAAACACTTCACTAATAAATAACAACCTTATTCTCACTGCACTACACTCTGTTCGACACGTGTTTCGCCTCTCAACGAGGCATCTTCTCTTCGAGGTCGCTCGCTAGAAACCTCAACACGTCCTGAAGGTCCTTTTTTTTTAAATGCTCTTAAACTTATTTGCCTAAGATTTGAAGATGAATTTCCGCAAAGTAACGCCTGATTCAATCAATTACATAATATTATTCGCACTCTCGGTCACAAGTAATATAGAAATCTACATGTTAGTAGATATACCTACCTAATACCTACATAGCTGAACACAAAAATCCAAAATATTTTTTTTGACTTTTGTTAAATTAGTGTAACCATTCAAAATATTACAGTAGGTACAGCAGCTAAGCAGCAGCAGTCAACATATAATCGTATTATACGAGTTAATTAAATAACTAGCCACTAACTAGTGGCAGTAGTGGCTACTGGCTAGTGGTGGTGTCTCAATGGGCCTTATTAGTTGCAACGAACCATGGAGAGGGCTATGCTCGGAGTTTCTGCGAGATCGAATCAGAAATGAGAAGATCCGTAGAAGAACCAAGGATACCGACATAGCCCAGCGGATAATCGGATCGAAAAGTTCTCGAGTGGAGACCACGTACCGAAAGCGCAGCGTAGGACGTCTACCCACAAGTTAGACGGATGACCTCCTGATGTCCTGAAGGTCCTTTTTTTAAATGCCCTTAAACTTATAACAAGATAGCGGAAATACACTAAATATTTATTCAAAACAAAGATTTGAATATTGATGTAAATAATAAAATATCCTAACGTGGTCTACACGACACTACTTTTCAGTTGTATATTACTAACTAGCTTCTGCCCGTGATTTCGCACGCGTGGTGATAGAATTTTTGTGGGATTTTTTTTCTGGGATAAAAAGTAGCCTATGTCACTTTCCGTCTTTCAAACAATGTCCATGCCAAAAATCAAGTCAATCCGTTGCTGCATGAAAGAGGAACAAACCAATAATCCATCAAATACACTTTCAGTTTTATAATATTGGTAAGGAAGTAAAGATTTAATTTGTCGAAGAGAGCTAGGTCGTAGGATAAGACAACTTCGTGTTCATTATGTGCAACTGCAAAAGCAAGAAATTATTTCCAAGATAACCCTTTATGTATGTTATCTGTGACCCCGCTTAAAATCTGTTCAAATTAATTTTGCCATCCGGCGGCTGCAACTAAGTAAACATTTATTTAAGTATAGTTCAGCGCTTTAGGACTTTGCCACGTTTAACAAGAAGCTAGAATTCTGGGCAAATTTTATTCTATACATATATTATATTTGCCATCTTTCCGGGCATCGAATAAATCTGTTTAAAGTACAAGTTCACTGCAAATGGCACAAAATAATTAAATTCAAATATAATCTCGGTTCCGTCGCGTATCATGCCCCGGCATGATTTTCGCGTTGTACGGCAAAAGCTTTACTGTGTTTGATAGTTGACTTTATTGCTGACTTTATTGAACATAAAATTCTCAAAGCCAACCATATTGGCCTCACCCTATTTACCAATTTCTTCTTCCTTTCCTTTCTCCAAATGATTCATTCTGTTCAAAAGAGGAGCAATTATTCGAAAAGGGAGCAATTGAATTATCCATAGCCAATTAGACGATCAAGAAACCAAAACAGTTAGGTCCCTAAACATTGATTCCCCAGATAAATCTTAGATACAAATGGAGCTAAGAAGACTCAGATTAATTAATAGTACAGACCAGAGACAAAGCCACGAATGTCATCAAATATGGCCGTACAGTCAGCGCATTAGCGGCTGTCGTGTTGTCGTAATTGTGCGCTCGCGCTGGTTAATTTACACACCTAGTTGCTGACTGTACCTAAGTAAAACAATCATAACTTGTGAGTACCCAAACAATGTTGTAATAAAAGTCATTACGAATTTTTTTTTATTCTAGCTGGCTAAAAAGGTATGGTAATAGCTGGAAAAAGCTGAATCATGAAGAGTGAATTCCCTCTACTTATAAAAAAAAATAAAAAATAAATCGAAATACGCATAGAGTAAAATATTTGACACGCAAAAATATAGAGCAATCAAATTGAGATGATCCTCATTTTTGAAGCTCAATTAAAAACAATGGCTGGTCATGAAAACATTATTAAAATATCAAAAAAATATTTATTATACTTTATTTAACTGACGGACTAATTTTATTTCTCTTAGTCATCGAGCCTATAGATCTGATTAGTGATCATTTCAATTATAGTGACCTAAACCTATATTTGCTTACGTCCAAGAGGTATTCACGTGAGCTTGAATTAAAAAAAATAAGCTGACCAGTGACAAAGTCTCAAATATGGCGGTAGAGTCAGCGCGGTAGTGACCGTCGTGTCGCGGTGTTAATTAGGCACGTGTCGCGTGGGCACACGCCGACGCGTCTGCTGACTGTACCTGTCACGGAGAGAAATCAGACGCAAAAACTACTACAGGTTAATGTACTTAGGTGCATTTCGTATTCCTAAAGTAAGCAACGTAGGTAAATTAGATTAAATAAAAGTGTTATTAAAAGTGTTAAGATTAAATTCGATGTATGTACTTAAGTAATTATAATAAAAACCCCACTGGTTCTCTATCGACAAAACGCAACGTAACGTTCGTAACGTAATTTCTTTATTTTACTGAATTTCGTTTGGACTAGTTTGTAATAGAAAATGACGTTAAAATAATGTTAGCTCTATAATAAAAGTTTGTCCGAATCAAATTTAAAATGGCGTCAGTGTTTAAATTAAGTTAGCTACAAGCTGCGATGTCCCCCTCTCCTCGCGCAGCTGCTATAACGAATTTGCTACTGCGCAGTGACTTGCCTCGTTTTCACAGACTCCATAAAGTTTGATTTGCCTTATAATAATGATAAATACCAGCCTAATCCCAGCATAGAATATGTATGTTGCTTAAAAAAGTACCTTATACTGATTGTGCGCCTCCGTTGCCTCCGCCTCTCCGCCTCAGGCCGTACCTAGCGGGGCACGTTCTGTAGCGGATGTGGAGAGCACCTGTTAGCCGCAGAGGGCAGGGGTTACGCGGAGCAGCCCCCGGGCCGAACTCAGGACGCGGTATTTGAATAACAATGCTTTCACACGCTTCGATGTTGTAATGTAAATGTGTTTATGAAGAAACAGGTGGAGTCTAGAGAGCTACTAAACAAACGATGAAGCTTCACTTACTTTTCAGAGTGTTTGTGGGTAGGTAAAGAGATGTGGATAGAGTTTTAATTCATGCGTTTCTTGTTCTATATTGCCTATTATTGCTAACCTTTCTTCACTATCAAATTCAAAAGTTACTAGCTTTTAGCTACTTTTACATAGTTCACATCACATAAATAGCATAATCAGTGACAAGGGTTTCCCGCGTTATACTGTATAAAAAATTTACAAAGGTTGATAGATAAACAATACGAAAGCAAAGAATAATAATGCCTATAGATGTACCTACGTAGTACTACCACGTAGGTACATCTAACATTACCTACGTAGTACCTACTACCACTAGGGTAGTGATGCTCGCCTTACAATTGTGAGGTCGTGAGTTGAAGTCCCGGTCCCGTATGAATTCTTTGGAATTTATGTACCTGGTTTTTGGGTAGTAATTCGATGGCGTATGTGAATCCACCAACCCTCACTGGGACAGCGTGGTGGATTTGCATGGCCCAATCACCCTTCATGGGTAAGCCTACGTCCCGCAGTGGACTATTAAAAGGCTGATACAGTACAGAACCTTTATATCTAAGTAATCTAAATGCTTACCGTGCAGTAAATAAATATGCCTCTCTACGAAATTATCTATACCTATATATAAAAGGACAGATGACCTCGTTAAGACCGCAAGATCGCGCTGGATGCAAGCCGCTTCCAACCGGTCTTATTGGAGATCCATAGGGAGGCCTATGTCCAGCAGTGGACGTCCTTTGGCTGATGGATGGATGGAGGGATGATATATAAAAATGAATGTTTGTATGTCCTTCATAGAATCGTAAACTATGCATTTGATCATATTGTGCAGATTTTTATGAAAGTTGCATGAGCCAAAGGTTTCTGAGTTGGTGCTACATATTATTTTTATTTTAGTTGGTGGCGTCGCAAGGCGCGCAGGGTACAGCTAGTTAAAAATAAATTCTTATGTGTAGCGAGATTCCGATCTCACTTCTCTAACTATACTCTATAAAATTTAACTTGATCTCTGCGACAGTAGAAGATTGACATTTTTAGAGTTGGGATAGTGGTGGAAAAAATCGATTTTCAAACAATGTTGTAATGAAATCGAATAAGTAGTTGAAGGTGAGAAATTGGATTTCATTTACTTACTATTATTTAAGATCAAGTATGTACACATGTAAATAATGTTATGATATGAATTATATACTCATAATAATGTAACGATAGTATTTATCGACGTTTTTCACTATTATCGATGCTAATGTAACATATAATTGGGTTTAATTTAATTACACATGTAAAAAATGTTATGATATTAAAATATACGGTAAAATTAATGATAAATCAAGTTTTATTTAAAATGTCGGCAGTATAAACTATCGATATTTTTATTAAAACTCTGTGGTCACGATCATTCGTCGCCCATCACTAATCGGCATGCCCACAAAGTATGACATTGACAGGTACTGTTTGTACTATTAAGAAATCCAGGACTTCATAGGCGTGATTTTTCTGACAGCTGTCGCAGAGATCAAGTTAAATTTTATAGAGTATAGGTCTGTCTATCTGTCATTACGTCACAGCCAATTATTTTTCATCTTATCTCCAAATCTACCGTACCTCCCAACATCGGCATGTAAATACCGAGCTTATTTGCTGAATAAATTACATCGGCAATACACAATAGTTACTTTGTTTTCAGGAAGCTCCGAGCTCGATGCATTCTACATTGGAAGATTACCCTCTTCCCGTTAACATCTCCTTATAAATAATTCATCGGGGACGTGTTTCTGGGCCAGTTTAATGATAGCAAGACTTCGGCATGCCTGCGCTTTGTTAACTGATATTATTTAAATAAACAGCTGGTCTATTGTTTTAGTTGCTAATGGCTGCGTTTGTGTAAAATGTTAGATGGTATCGGTCTGTACTGTTATATTCTTACGTTATCGGAAATCTCTTTCACCTCTCTAGTGTCGGAGCAACACTGTCGGAAGTTTTTTCTCGATAGCTGTGCAAATTGGAAACAAAAGATCAATAAGTACATGAATATTCACGATTTGAATAAAAATTTGTTGAAGGCAACATGCACCACCCAGAATGTTTCTGGGCTCCTTGTGGATGGTTATTCAAATTAAAAGAAGTACTTATGTACTAAGCTAAAAGATAGTAATTCAGAACATCATCATGAACTGCTTTTTTCAATGGGGCCAACCCTGAATTCCAGAACAAAAAATAAGCTAATCACTATTTTTTTCGATAGTATTGTACATACAAGTTGTTTGTTACGATGATCTAAATCACCCCCTTTCGGCTTAGTACACCTTTTCTGAATAAACCTGTATGAAAATCAAAGTAGCGAATCAAATCCTATATACCTTGTGGGTGGACTTCCTAACCTTTGCTTACTGGGCTCATGTTACCAGATTTCAGATTTTCATTGGGTTTTAGTTTAAGAACTTCGCACCCCTTAATTGACAAACGCTCAAATAATATCTCAAATATAAAACACATTTCAACATTAAAAGTTATCTAAGTCTGAACTCTTTCGAACTATTTTTGTGCTCTACATTTACATCTATGAAATAGGCAAGAATCCTACAATACATTTTGAATTAGAAAGCACTGTCTTAGAGAACTGCTAACTTTCTGTAGGTATATTTATAGATATTAAGCATTTATCTCTATTTGTGGGTATAAGAAAGTATCATAACCCTAAATATATAGCTTATTATATTATTTCTCCATGATCGCAACCTTATTTTACTAGGTGCTTATAAGCACCTTGTTTGTAAACAAGAAAATAAATAACACTTTATTAGACAACCACATTACATAAAAAACAAATGACAGGGAAAAAACAATACAATTTATAGGTTTCTAACTGGCGGCCTTATCGCTTTAAGCGATTTCTTCCAGGCAACCAAGGTGCTTACTGTAGTGTTGTCTTAATTGCAATCCAAAGTATATATTTCTGCATGTAGGTAGGCTTGTGTATTTTATTATGAAAATGCAATCACACAGAACAGTATTATTTAAAGTTCCCATTTATATCCTTAGGCTTAATTAATATATGAACATTAGAACCTCGTAATTTATTTTTTATGAAGATATAGTACCTACTTGACATACTTACTGGTAGAGATGCGGCCCAGGAGTAGGTAAGGTAATGGCACCTATGTTGGACGTGGACCAGTCATGGACATTTTTTGAATTTGCCTCCAATATTAAGGAAACGCGAAGTATTTTTTTTCAAATGTCAACACCGGTCAGTTGTGCCAATATTATAGCTGTCATCTAAACTGTTTTTGACAGCCGACAGCCATTTTGATTGCGGCCATAACGGTGTTTAGTCAAAGAAGATATAATAATACTGTTTAGTTACGCGGTGTTATTTGGTGTCGGGAATCGTAATTTATTATAAGAATCGCGATGCAAGTAAATACACTTAACATCTTATTTTGGGTCAGGTGTATGCTAATTGTTAAAATTCATATTATTTAGTGTTTTATTAATACTAATACGTTCCTTTTATATTATAACTGAAAATGTCATTGGCATTCTAACCCTAAAATTAATGGTGTCCATAACTGGATATTATTCAAGCACATAGACCCATCATGGACAGTGTGTCCATAAAGTGAACTTTCTTATTTCTATTTTTTTTTCATGTATCATACGTCTGGTCTAGTATATGCTCATGTTTCTCTAGAAATCTGCTTTTTGAATAATATTATTAAAATACATTTATCTAATTTAAGTTTAACTATTTTTGAATAATTATAGTGCATGATTGTAGTGAGATGTTTTATTTTGCTTAAAGTTGCTGAATGAGAAATGATGATTTTTCATAGCGGTTTTCGAGTAGATATTGTTTTGATATTAAGACTAATATGGATAATAATGTTCGACTGTTTTACTCTAATAAATAAAGAGAAGCATTTATTTCATAACGAATACTTTTCTTCTTTATTTAATTACCTATTCATATTTCCATAACTAGCTGTTTATAATTGGGGGTCCTACACCTCATTTCATTTATTTATTGCTTATCATTATCACTGGATTGTTACTGTCCATTAATGGCTGTTTATAATTGGATAATGTCCAACATTGGGTGTCCGACACTGGATTATTACTGTCCATTGCTGGTGTCTATGCAGGAGTGTTGTTTATTTGTAATATTTTATTGTACTGAGTACTAAACACAAACTAAACATTGAATAGTGATTGAGAAAAGAGCTTTTTATTTACTTCCAAATTCCAAAGAATGTATATTGATAAATGAAGAAATTACAAAGCAAAAACAAAACAAAAATCCTTATACTGTCCATGACTGGTGACTTTACCTTATATACTATTATACCTAGCAGATACCTTTAAATATCATATAATATCAACTTCCGAAAATATGGCTCTACCATAATCGCTAATTCTGACTTTTTTTTCGTTCTTTTCACAGGTGAGTGAGAATATTTTCATTCATCTGTTATAATATATTTTGATAAGTAGGTAATTATACTTATCTAAAAAAAATACCATGAAAGCGAGAATAAGTAACGTCAAAATATATTACAACGATACATTGTAGGAAACAGATCGTACGAGACGATTTCAGCTGAAATTTTCGAATAACCAAGCACCCCTTACATTAAAACCAGTGAGCAAACAAACGCGTTTTAATTTTAATTTCAGTGAACTAATTTGACCAGGTAGGTACTGTGGATCCGGGAGGGTTGACAAACCTTATGACTCTTTCCTACAGAAGTCTGCAGAGGAGGGTAGGCCTCGGGCGACCGCAATTGTGGGGCTAATTGGTAGAGAAAGGAGGGTGCCTATTCTAAAGGTACATTTATAATTATAGTCTACATCGATAGACTGTGGTATCGTCTTAAGTTCTCGAATCCCCGTAGGCTCGCAATACATTAGAATCCCGTAAACAGCACGTCCATTTCCCGCTCACTTGATCAATTAGGTAATGGCAGTTCCCCGCAGTATTACGCAATCGCATATTTTATACGTTTATTTAGACTGTGATTTATTTTTTGCGATTAAAAAGTGGATACAGCCACAGCCACTCTTGCATTACGATTAGACCTTGCGTATCCCTATGAGTAGGTACATATCGAAGCTGTTTGTTACAAGCCCAGATCAAAAGTACCAGCTAAAGTTCCCGAATCCCCGCAGGCTCGCCATACATTAGAATCCCGTAAACAGCGCGTCCATTTCCCGCTCATTTGATCAATTAATGGCGGTTCCCCGCAGTATTGCGCAATCAGGTATCAGCGCCGAGGGCGGCGGCGCGAGCGCGTGATTCATATCCTCCTCCGAGGCACCCGCAGATTGAACCAATTTAAACCCGATATTAGGCACGGCTCGAAGGATTGTGCGGGATTTTACAGAGTATTTTACACCTTGAAAATACTCCAATGTATTTTGATATAGAATGTAACGTTCTAACACATCTTATGTTGCATAATAGGTATGTTGTACATTACCTACTGAATATAAGCATAATACTACACCTACCAACTATTTAAGTATTAGTCCACTGGTGAACAAAAGCTTGCTCACGAACGGTGATTGCGACGCATCCACCACGCTGGACTACTGCTGATTGGTGGATCGAATTTCTTCGAAAGTTGCCCACGATTTTTTTCTTTACCGAAAAGCCAGCACGCAGCAGCGCTGTGAAAATCCGTACATTCCAAAGATCGCATTGGTACGGGACTGAGATTTGATCTCTAGACGACAAGATTACCAGGCAAGCATTCAGCTTCTTTTCGCTTTAACAACATGAAAATTACTAAGGTCAGTGCTAGGCGAGAAAGGTCCGTGCGCAAGCACTCATATTGATGAAGGACAAAACTGACTAAAATCTGACTAAAATGTATTTAAATAGTTTTCCCGTGACGTGTAACTTGTGTTAAAAAACAGCTGAAATGATTTACGGCGAAAGTAGCGTTTAATTTATCACAAGGCTATCCTAAATTATGTCAAGTATTGATATCTGAAACCTATAAAATTCAAGGCAATAAAGCTTATAGGTTCGTCTATAATCACATCCTGTTTGAAATGGCTGCTTAGTGACGAGGTCTAGGCGTTGCATCTATAAGCTGATATGTTTAAGTAGGTACTCTACATTCAAGAACTCTACGACTAGGAAAGATATGTATTGTAGATCTAAAGATCCATTATTGATCTTAAGAATCTAAGTATCTAGTCACTAATAATAAAAACAATACCAGCTACGAGTGGAAACCGCAAAAACAAAGAACCTAAGCTCCAGGTTGGAAGTGTTAAAGGGCATAACGCCGCGAGTAGCGTCCAGTGAAAGCGCAGCACACCTCTCGACACCCGTCCACACCAATGTTGCCCCTCCTATGCTAACTTACAGTAACCTTTATAGAGGACCTATTAAGTGGATGGCAAGTTGCTACCCGCCTAAATATTGTGAAATGAGGCATTATTTGGCGGGTGCCGTCCTCATTCTATTGCCCATCTTTAAAAGTCTTCAACAGTTATTATCATCCAACTCTATGTACTTAACAGATAAGTTTTAATGTACAAAATTATGTAAAAGGGCCTCTCAGTGTTGGCTTCGGCTCCACTGATGCCTACCAAAGGACCGAGCTATGCTTGTGAGTTTCACTTGAATCAAAAATAATACTGTGCCTAATTCCACAGCTTGTTACCAATCGCTGGACTTTTTAGTACCAATGTGTGGTATTTCTGTTATGGGGTAACGGACTACAATGCTTACCCCAGCTACGGACTGGACCAGCGTAGTAGATAAGGCTCAATCACTCTACGTAGGCAGGCCATGTTCATCAGTGGACTATTAAAAGGCCGGTACCCGGAATGGTATCTACTTAAAAGCCATAAACAGAACTACGCACACCGCAGATTATATCGCCCTGCCTCTAAGTTAGGTGACGTCTGTATCTCTGGATCTCAAATCCATCAATCACAGCTTTCTCCAGGGTGCAGCTATCGACGGTCCGAGGTGTGTCTTCAGCAAATAAATTCGTTAAGATTCCACTCCGAGAACAATAACTGTCGCACAAGCGCGTCCCTGAGGCAAATCGATAGTGAGGGCCTGGCTCTGGACCCACCACCTGCGATTCGATACACGGTTACCTACACAATCATGTGTAGATATACGATACTTACGTAGATATTATTTGGACCTGTGATTTGGATGATAGTAGTTTATGTACTTAGGTAGTATTGTAAAAAAGTCATAATTTTGAACAAAATGTTGGCCTGGTATTAAAACCCTTATTATTATTAAAAAAGGATTATTTGACAATAAAGTTAAAGAAGCGCTTTAAAACTTCAAAAAATGTTCAAAAACCTAAAAGGATTTTTAAATTTAAGCATAACTACTAAGCTGAAAAAAAAATCGTCTCGTCATGTTAACCTTATTACATCTATTGCTGAAAAGAGGCCTCCCGGTCCGTTCTACGCTGCGCTTGCCGTTACGTGCGGTCTCCATACTAGAACTTTATGGATGAAATGAAAAATGTACTTACTAAAAATAAATTATACCTACCAATAGTCCGTTAAGAACTTAGGTGTCCGTGGAGTGTAACAATAACTTAAATAACTAATCCGCTCCGTTATTTAGTTATACAATTTAAATAAAACCATATAATGCAAAAAATCGCTCCTAAGAGTCTGTGCTCGACCGTAAAATCGTGTCGAACACAGTGCGTTCAAACTTAATATCGATATTGTAATAATAGAAATGCCTCGTCGCGAGCTCACGTCGGCTATGATTCAGATTTCGATACGTTTGTATCGAGTGCTGACGGGAAATTGAGTGCTGAATCGATTATTCGAATATAAGTAATGCTGCGCTCCAGGCTAAGGTAAATAAACGCCGAGAGGTTGCAGCATCGATATGATTCGCGGTATTCGATTATTTATTTATAGATTATTCTTTTGTTTGATGGAAAGTAAATCAAGGAACTTTGTTGCGTTGTTTCGCATTACAGGAAACTAGATGATTTACGTCTGCATACTTAAAAGTAATTGCGTAATTTTAACTTAAAAAGTTTGTTTTACTCAAAGCAATAGAGCTAGTACACTCTAAGTTCTTAAAAACTTAGGTGCGCACAGCTTTCAACATCCCAAAAACAACATTCAGCTTGAAGCTTCATCCTACACCTCAGGCTTGTTTTATTCTTGGATGGATGTTTGTAACTCTTTCACGCAAAAACTACTGAACGGATTGAGATGAAACTTTGCAATAATATAGCTTATATATCAGAATAACACATAGGCTATAAATTATAGGTAATGATATTGCGTCAAAAATCAAAATATGCGCGCGAAGCCGCGGGTATAAACTAGTTTGAAATATAAAATGTCACACAAAGAATATGAAAAGAATTCGTTTTCGTGAGATAGCTGACTAAATGAACTTTCATTTTGTTTCAGGTAACACGCGGTCGTGCGGATGTAACCAGCAATAGTAGTAGATATAGTATAGGCCGCGCCACACAAGTTGGCGGATGTGAAGTTAGCTACAAGCTCTATCCAATAGCAATATCCAATCCTGACTGAAGCTCACATAAATCCGCACGTTGATTGGCTATTGTGCAGCTTGTAGCTAACTTCATATCCGCCAACTTGAATGGCGCGGCTTATCTATACCAATATTATAAAGAGGAAAGATTTGTTTGTTTGTTTGTAATGAATAGGCTCCGAAACTTTGTAATGAATAGGATTTTGTCTCGGACACTTTTTTCACGATTGTGACTCTATAGATATTTGCTCGAAGTGAATTTTGTATTATGTACATTGTACAAAGTACATGAATTGCCAAGCGGAGCGAGCGGCGAAACGAAAGTTTTATAATACTTACATTTTTGAACTCGTAATATCTTTGTAATAAAATGTCTGAATTAAATAATTTAAAAAGTTGCATAAAGCTATTGAAACAGTCTTGAATATGAAATAATTTATTTTGATAAGGATTAATACCAAGATACAAATTAAGATCATTTCCAGCGACGGTATTTCAATTAATTATAGAATAAAAGAATAGTTATTACGGCTTAACTATAATAGTTAGATATATGCTGTCGCGACATTTTTTGTAAATTATGGTGTGTTCTATAAAGTCGGAGTACATTATTTTATTCCATCATCAATAGTTTTCTCAGCGCACGCGACGTAAGGAATTTTTCAGGTCTTTTTTTTACACCTTATGTTACATTATTGGAGTTTTAGTAAGAATCCCTAATTTTTTTTTTAAATATAATATAGCCTATGTTACTCGGGGATAATGTAGCTTTCCAAAGGTGAAAGAATTTTTGAAATCGGTCCAGTAGTTTCGGAGCCTATTCATTACAAACAAACAAACAAACAAACAAATCTTTCCTCTTTATAATATTATACTTTTATTTGTTTTACAACACACGGGTTGCCCCGGATCTTTGAAGGGCATTGACATTATTGGCATTGGCATTATATATTATTATTATATTATTATACATTTATGTGATATACATCTCTCGGGCCAAGCCCGGTATTTTGATGGGCATCAGTGGAGCCGAAGTCAACACTGAGAGGCCCTTTTTAAACATCATTTAGCTATGTTGTAGGGGTGAAGGTACAAGGAGCCTATTGTGAGTAATGAATTGAAAAAATAATGGGGTATTGCGGTGAGCTTCTGGGTGTTATACAAAACTGGATTATGGAATGAGGTGCGGCACCCGCCAAGTAATGCCTCATTTCAAAATATTAAGGCGGGTGGTGACTTGCCATCCACTAAATGGGCCCCCCATAAAGGCTACCGTAAGTTGGCGCCGGAGGGGCAACATTGGTGTGGACGGCTTAGGGTGTCGAGAGGTGTGCTGCGCGTTCACTAAGAGCTACTAGCGGCGTTATGCCCTTTAACACTTCCACCCTGGAGCTTAGGTTCTTAGCTCTTGCGGTTTCCACTCCAAGCCAGCCAGTTAAGGCAAGAGAGGGGTCAGGGGTCTCATTTAGCCCCAGGGAATCAGGGTTCGCGGTGTCGCCACTCACCGACGGCTCGCCACAAAGCCGCCCCTGCGATTAATTATTAATTAATTGCAGGGGCGGATTAATTAATTAATTCCTTCAATTAATTAATTATTATTATTATACAACTGAAATCACAGGCTTAGCCTGGTCCTTTATTAGGCATCAATGGAGCCTAAGCCAACATTGAGAGGCCCCTTTTACAATTTTATTATGAAATATAAAACAGTGGTAGGTATAAAAAAGATGAAATGGCGTGAAATGGAAACTATGGCATATAAAATGACTTGAAATATTGTTACTGGGCTATTTTGGTGAAATTTTAAATGTTTTGTAAAATTAGACTATGGAATGAGGTACGGCACCCGCTAAATATGCCCCATTTCAAAATTTCGTAGCGGGTGGTGACTTGCCGTCCACTAAATGGGCCCCCCATAAAGGCTACCGTAAGTTGGCACCGGAGGGGCAACATTGGTGTGGACGGCTTAGGGTGTCGAGAGGTGTGCTGCGCTTTCACTAGACGCTACTCGCGGCGTTATGCCCTTTAACACTTCCACCCTGGAGCTTAGGTTCTTAGCTCTTGCGGTTTCCACTCCAAACCGGCCGGTTAAGGCAAGAGAGGAGTCAGGGGTCTCATTTAGCCCCAGGGAATCAGGGTTCGCGGTGTCGCCACTCACCGACGACTCGCCACAAAGTCGCCCCTGCGATATTATTATTATTATTATTATAGTATAGATAATGAATAGAATATAATTACCTATATCAGCTAAGTAAGTCTAGCTGAAGACGATTTCAGTTGTTATAAAATTTCTGCCTCTTAGGACAACTTTTGGAAGAATGCTTAACCCGGGAAAAAAAGAGATGATTTTTTTTCGGGAAGCACGAGATTAAGTGACATTGTGGATAACATTTTACTAGGTTTTGCTTACACACGTTAAGGCCCCTGTAGCCCGGGAGCCCCGTATTATTGACACGGCTGATACTGCGGTAGCTACGCCCCTACACATAGTATGTGAAACGAATTGTCGACCTTAAAGTACTCGAATGTAGACAATGTATTGGCAAGTGTAGCGAAGGTCTTCACGTGAATCTAAGATCTGGTCGTGACGTCCGGAACACGTTGGATGCCAGCGCTTCGATTCCTTCCATCACAGCTCTTTGGGTTAGCAAGTTGAAGAGGCCTTAGGTAGGGCACACAATTCGTAGAAGTAGAACTGATGTCCAATGTTTTTCAAAATTCTCGAGTGAAGACAAGATCAAGAAACTAAATTACATGGGTAGAATGTATAGACTGTGGGTCTGTAATATTTTAACGTCGCTTTCATTCTCATCATTGTCATTTTCTGAAATCAGGGCTATATATTATGTACAGCCACCCAACACATACGAACTCACTTTTATTTAGATATGCCAATACCTACTATCTCTTTTTCATAAACTTCAAACAGTTTAAGACTACGGAAACTCTCGCGATTTGGGTAGGTTTTAACTCATCATAATGGTTCATCCGGTATGTCTAGCATGTGTGTGGCGCATACCTATATTACGTGGTAAGTATATGTATAGCCAATCATACCCGGGCAAAGCCGGGACGGGCAGCTAGTATGTACAATAAAGAAATAATAATAAGCTAGTATGGACTACCCACTACCTATTATTCCTGGTGTGTAATAATTGTTAACTTTAGTAAGATTACACCTTAGCCTACCTACTAGATAACTTTTAACTTAACTTTTAATCTTAGGTAGGTTACTTGATACTTACCCAAGATACTTGGTACATAATTGTTTCACCGATTTTTTTTCAAAAATATTATTATAATATTATCTGAACCTGTATCGAGACATTATCTTCTCCCGTTCCATATTCCTAAAGGTTTTATAATTTTGATAACTTATTCATCACCATAACTTTTCCTAAAATTAATTGACCCAACTCCAGCTAAGGTCTTAAAATTATGAACATCAATTCACTATCAAAACGTGAGCTCCTGAAATTGAGACTGCAGCAAGGATCTTAAAACTCAGGCCATTACACACCATTGTAACTGCAACTCCTAAAATGAAGAGACCCAACCCCGGTAGGGGTCTTAAAATTCTGAACAACAATTTACCATTAAAACTGGAGCTCTTGATGTTAAGAGGCCCAACTGCGACAAGAGTCTTCAAACTCTGGTCATAAATTAATAATTATTTGTAACTTCAAATCCTAATATGAAGAGACTCGACCGCGGTAGAGGTCTTAATATTCTGGATACAGAATATCCAACAAAACTGGAGCTCTCCAAAAGAAGAGACCCATCCGCGGCAAGGGTCTTGGCGGTCTGGTCGGTGTGTCCCTTCTTACTGGCCTGCTAAGTCCCAAGCCGCGGTGGGCCCTGTCAACGGCGCCGCATCGAAGACCTCAAGAAATGTACTGTATTTAATGAATTTAATATGTCTAGCATAAGCCTTAGTTAGATCGTTAAGATAAATGGGATGGGACAGCTATGGAAATGTAGATAAATCATGAGCTTGTCAGTGTAAATGTACCCGCCACATGGCGGAGGCTGGCTGGTAACTGTGAAATAGATATTTCAATAAGGAAGACGAAGAAGACTATACTAAATTAAGTATGGAATTAACATCAGCCAACTTTCCTTTTTAATAACTATTATCTAATCTGTGATGTGGGCATAATTGTCCTTTACCATAATAACCAGCAAAGAAATGCACAAAATTTAACGTTTTAGCTAACTTCTGAAGCATCTAAGTGTCATAGTTTACAATGTACAATGATAAGTTCATCGACTCACGACAAATCGTGAATCGTGATTTCTTTTTTCGAGATTTGGGGGTTGGTCCTATGATAAAAGTTGTTAATAATGATGTGTAAACATAAGTAGGTAAGTACCTCTAAAACTATCTGCACTTAGCAATACCACATATTACATGGACATAATTTTATGTTTAGGTAAAAGCCAATTCCGGCTCTCAACCCGTGGTCCATCCGCCATTTCCAACCACCAGTTGCACCACGGCTTGCTACCCGTACACCAAAATAAGCTCAAAAAGGTTTGTTTTTTTCGTATGATACTTATCATACAAAAATAAGACAAATATCGTAGTCTATACGCCCATAAAACTACTAGGTACTCATAGAGATACCTCCACCAATAATTAAGTGTGTATGTAAGGTACATATATTCATATTGCGCTCGTAGTCTACTGCTAATTATTTTGCGGTAGCAGATAATTGCTTAGAATACAAGCAAGGGTCAGCTAATTAAATGGCGTCTGCTGATCGACCCTTTGTAGCGCCGCTCATTGTAGAGACAGTCACGAGTTCACGACCACACCAGGATTGTTACTGCACAGGTAGTGTAATAGGTACTTTTATGTAAGTACCTACTCAGTGGTGGTTTGTCTTAGTTATAGGTCGAATCAAACACCTTGGCGGCTGTAATTTAACTACAAGCTGCGGATAACCCAATCCTGACGGAAGGTCACTAAACAACTACGCGAGGATTGGGTTACACGACAAGATGTTTGATTCCGCCTTTACTAATATTTGAAGGACTTAATTTGGAAGGGGCAGTCCCTATTACATAGGTGACAGGGACTTTTACAGGCAGGTATATAAACTCATCCTTATGAACAACTTTTACAATGGAATCTGTCCCGAAATCACGAACAAAACTATTTCATACAAGAGTTAGTGTTGAGAGTCAGTGAACTTTTATTATGGCTTTTTAACAACTCTTTAACTTCCGGCAATTTGTAGAGTAACAGCACTATAGGCTTTCCTATACCTAATAGGTTTTCCAGGGTGATCAACGCATAGGTACTTACTTATATCACGATAACACCAATTCCTGAAAAAGCTATCTGTGCATCCATTCTCGTGAATTTCAAGGCATCTAAGATCTATGGTCGTATCTGCTACTGTCTCCGTAACGTAGATTAGATTCAGATCTCATAGCCTAGAGCCTTTGTAGATAGGTACATAGCCCAATTGGCATAAATATTCAATTTAAAAATTAATTTATTCTAGTACTAGTTAAAATATTTGCTAACCGTTGGTGTTAACCATTATTGTAATTTGTTTTATTATTACATATAAATTCGATGACAATTTCATTCAAATGCGTAGTCTTTCTGGTTTCTTCCTTGTTCTACACTCTATTCCTGTACTAATATATTAGGCTGGTAACTATAGAATACTAAAAATATAGCAGTCTGTACTTCGAGCAAATATCTATAGAGTCACAAACGTGCAAAAAAAAGTGTCCGAGCCAAAACTCTGCCCAAGCTACGTATTGGGCAGGTTTTTTAATTAGTCGTAAGGCGATTGCAAGCCGACTACAACGTCGTACATACCGTCGAGATTCGAGAAAACGGGTCATTTTGAATTATTTTATGTAAATATCTAAGTCGGTATGTATGACGGCGCTCGGACATTTTTTTACTACTTTCACTTAGGGACTGTGGCTCTGTAGATATTTGCTCGAAGAGTCTGTATCATTATATTGGAATTATTAAGTACTATATTGTGCAATGACAGCATGAATACTCTAAAAAGCTGTTTAGAGCAGTCAAAAAAAATTGAGCCCAATCTCTATGTACCTGTTTAAATAATTAAATCATTGTATATCTTAAGCTAACGAACAAGTTTAGTCTGCTTGTGCATTGTATTTTATAGAATAGTATATAGAGATAATGTTAACATCATTAAAACCTGGAAAAATTTAAAACTCATTAAACTTTAGACTAGTTATTTGTTTTTTTGTCACAGGTTTTTGTGGTTTGTATCACAACCGCTATCATTGCAATAAGACGTAACAACTGTTATCGATGTAATTAGATCTAAGTTAAGATTAATCTAAAGTAAAACAAGAAAAATGATGTGGAACAAAGAAGAGGCGTGTCGCCGTAGAGCTGGGGTTTCAAAGCGGCATGTGCCTTCGATATGCAATGCCCTTGGAAATCCCAAACGTGCTGGCGACGACCACCAACGCTCAACATTGCTGGACTACCGCAGAAGACTACTCGTATAATTATGTTATTGGTGTTTTCCCGAAAATAGGGAAGTAAATATAGTTGACTAAAAATTAATTTATTAGGAACTAGCTTATGCCCGCGGCTTTTTTTGCTATCCCATGGGAACATTTAATTTTTTTTGGGATAAAAAGAGTAGCCTATGGCACTTTCCGTCTTTGAAACTAAATTCATACCAAAAATCAAGTCAATCCGTCGATCTGTCGCTGCGTGAAAGAGGAACAAACCAACAACACACTTTCGGATTTATAATATAAGTAAGGACTAGCTTTAAGTGCGAAACCGCGGGCGTGGACCCACTTCGCCCACGTTTATCTGACGCCCTGACTTATTGTTTTTAAATATTTTATTTTTGTTTTCGCCTTTATGGTTAGTTATAATAGTCTCTTTATTGTGAGCTGTTATGATAACATGATAAAAATATCATCAAATAATGAGGCCTAGAAATGAGACCTGAATTTTTTGATTTCATAAGAACGCCCTGGATACAATACAACTGTAGATAACTCTATAACGTCAAGGAAAAATAAACGACCAAATACACTTACATACAACTTCATTTATTATGTCCATCGTTCGACAAATCATCATGATTTTCTTTCAATTGACATCAATCCCAACTGTCGCTTTCTTTGAAAGCAGACACGCACGTCGACTTGATGGTGCTGTCGAATCTTTCGATGATCTTCTTTGGTTCTTTGCCGTCGTCTTCCGATGTCTCCGAGTTTTTCCGCCGTCCGTTCGCCAGGAGCTTCTGTTTCTTTACTGCACCTTCGGATAACGTTCGGGCATGTTCGGTCTTTTTCGGTGGCGGCGGTTCAGAGTCATCAACCTGGAGAATTTGAGAATGTCCGCATTATTTTCTTACTATTCTTTTCGGGACATGTATGGGAACATAGGAAAACGAATCATTAAACATCATATTTTATTACCTGCTACTGCCACTACTGCCTGAAGTTAATAATACTACTGCTCGAATAGCGACTAAGTGAATAGACTTCCAGATAAAGACAGTATTAGGATAGGAGGAGGAAATTACTTTTTTTTTTATTGTAGCCTTTATTTAACAATTTTAAACATAGTGATATAATGGAAAATAAATTTTGATTATGTGTCACCGGCATTGTGATTGTCTTGCGTATTCGCAAAAGCCTCCCCAAGAGCTTGCTATTCAGTCCGATTTTGAGTCATCCTTATCCACATAACACCTGCCTTTTTCCGGATATCGTCTTCCCATCTGATACGTTGCCTCCTTTTTTTTCCCTTATTTTGTCTTGGACGCCATTCCGTTACGTCTTTAGCCCATTTCCAGGGGTGGAAACTGAGTCCATGGCCAAAAATACTGATTTTTACTGACTAAATCTATCTAAAAGATGACCATTTACTGACCAAATTTCTATAATACTGACCCTTGGTCGGTCAATATAACACCATACGAATGTTAGTTGCTGTTAGTTAAGTATATTTGTGTATGGAGAATGATTGTAAATAAGTAAGAAAAATGTTTTTGTGTTTGGCCTCCACCATCCCCATACCCAACCGATGCTTAAAATTTTGCGTCATGATTTGATGATAAGAAACAATAAGAACTATCATAACTGTGAACGGGCTGTATGTTGCCAAAAAACCAAGCAATAAATC
This sequence comes from Hypomecis punctinalis, assembly GCA_949316475.1. Classification (NCBI taxonomy): domain Eukaryota; kingdom Metazoa; phylum Arthropoda; class Insecta; order Lepidoptera; family Geometridae; genus Hypomecis; species Hypomecis punctinalis. Next base: position 21,943,565 of record OX438801.1, on the reverse strand, counting down.
ATCTTTCAATTTAGATTACATACATGATTTCAAAATGTATTAATTATTATTGAAGACAAATTTTTTTTTTATTTAATAAAATAAAAACCCCTAGGAAATCAGAATATTCAATAATTCATCATTAGCATCATATATTAATAAGATATTTTTAAGGCACTCCCCACTCCAAATCGGCATTTTTGTCACCTCAATCTACAGAAACTACACCACTTTTACCTTAACCTTAGTCCTCATCCTCAAAATACTGACTACTGAAAATTTATCGAAAAAACTGACTTTACTGACCTTAGACAAAAAACTGACTTTTACTGACTTTACTGACCATTTTCCACCCCTGCATTTCTTATATCTGATAATATGGCCTGCCTACCTCCACTTTAATTTCTTTATGCAGTAGGTATGCTACATTATTTATTTTAGTCTGAGAGAGTTAAAGTGTTTTTAATTTTACTTTATCTTTTAATTTAATGTTCAGCATACTTCGTTCCATATTGTCTTGGCATGTCTGCAGCTTTCCTATATTCTGTTTTGTTCAGCTCCATGTTTGACAGCCTTATGTCAAAACGGGCAAAATACAAGAGTCGAATATTGTTTTCTTTGCTTTGAGTAATTTGCACCACTCAAAACAAATTACTTTTAGTAAGGTATAAAAAGAAGATGGTAAAGGTCGTGTGGCTAGCGGCTAACACTGGCCCTAACAGAATTTTCAAGCCGCGTATCTGACATCATTAAACTAGACCAACAAAAGTGTCATCCAAGCGACGATAGAGCTCAGTTGCAAATTCCAACAGACTATAGGGCAGGCCATCTTCAGCAGAGAACTTGCTACAGCTGATATCAAAGTACCTGACACGTGAAGAAAGATCGTCATCGTAAAAGGGCCCATCCGTATATTGTTCGTTTTTGCAGATTTGTTTCCGTTGGGTGTTGCAGTAGTCCATATGCGACGATGAACTCTTACTATCTGGATGCCGTTAGGCCGTTTGCCTCTTCATTACATAAAAAAGGTAGCAGAATTACCAAAAACACGCCTGAAAAGATGCGCTTCCTCATAGCTTTTGGGGGCGACGGCATCGTCATGCTGTTAGCTCGCGCGCGAGGAACCTCGAACGGCGGCGACAGAATGTTAGTGATCACTGCTAAAATAGTAATGTACCTGAAACACGCCCGAAGAGGTGCGCTTCCTCGTGACCTTCGGGGGTGACGGTGACGGCATCGTCATGCTGTTGGCTCGCGCGCGAGGAACTTTCTCGGGCGGCGGCGGCGACCGCACTGGAGGCGATGGGATATTTGTGGCCACTGCTGGCAATACAAAACACATATAATGAAAATAATAGGTACTTCGAATAGTTAAAGAGCTATAAGTAAAGTATGTTTTAAGGGTTCATTTGTTTTGGCCACAGCTGCACTACTAGTTTGTACCAGCCGCTGCATGTGCTGCCAGCAGTTGCGATTGGCAGCTTGGTTCCAAATGGTACCTTTAGGGAAAATTCAAACACACAGACACATACAGTACACGTCTTTTTCTGAAAGTATCGATTCGAATCATATTTTATTTAAATATTGGTGCTTGTGCCATTTGAAAAAAACGCGGTACCATTTAAATATTAATATTATTTAGTAAGAATATACATACCAGGTTGACTCTTCGATCTCGATACATCTCTGAAACAAAAATAAAATATGACCAAACATCCTGCTCTGCTAAACTATGCATATTTCTACAACTTAATATTTACTTAGGTATATACAAATGCTGGGAAGTTGGTAATATGTATCTAGGATCCTATGTAATGAACTGGGTACTTTCTTCTTTTAATTTATAGATCAGTGTCCATTGCTTCTAAATAGCTCTAGCGTTTTATCGTCACTTCTAAATCTAATTGACAATTGTTGCCGAGAGGTGTTCACCTGTTGCCGACACCAGGGTTGAACTATTTATATGCGATCTTTTTTAAAATGAATTGACAAGTTTTCATATTTCACAAGGCTATGAAATTCCAAAACCATTTCGAGATATCGGGATGCTGATCATTATGTTTATTTTTCCAAAATTTTTAGTGCAGTAACTGCTAAGATATTAGATAAAAACTCTCACCCAAGCCGTTTCGGGATTTATGCTGAAAGTGCAGTTGCCAATGATAAAAAAAATACTAGCAATATAAAATGACAGTTAACACTGACAGTGTTGACACATAAAATGTGATTTAAAAATAAAATGTCAGTGTCATTTTCAAATTACTTATTTTGCTTTAGCCCGAGAGGTAAACGCAAAAAATGCAAATACTTTCCAAAAGCTTAGTTATTGTTACATAGTTATCAAAATGATGTAAATCAATACCCTGGAGTCAGTCAGCTGGGTTCCATAGCATTTGGTGGAAGAATCCGTTTGAATTTTAAAAGTATCTTGGAACTAGTACTACTTATTCTTCTTCTTTTAAGTGGTGCTAATTTAAAGCCTGTATGGCAGACCCGGTTACATATTTCAGGTGATTGGCAGTTGTTAAACATATTTTATATTTTTCTTCCCATGGTATACCGCGGTACATAGTGGACTTTTGGCGCTGACCTCCTGGCCTATTTGTTGTGAATTGTGACGGATTGTTTGGCATTGACAGTGACAGCAACGCTAGCACCTATTTTTTTCTAATGTGGCTTAAGTAAAATTGTTTATGAGTCCTAAATTTTGAAGTTACGTCCTTTTAGAATAAGCTACTTTTCAAAACTTAATTTTACAGAAAATATAAGTCAAATTGGAAAAATAAAAAATACGTATATGTTATTTTGCAATATTCTTTCAGATAATAAATAAATATAACTATGTTAAAAATTTGAAATGTTGTCAATTTTCATTTATTTCGCGATTTCCAGGATTGGTATCACAATAAATGTTGGTTAAAGCGATGAGTAGGTACAATGATTTCTTAGAATATTTCCGTTCTCTGGGAAACATGTTTTATATAGTTAAATCGTTTGTCCATCTTTTAGTTCACCGTTTTGGCTTCACTTTTGATTCGAACCAAAATAAATAATGTATGTACTTTGCTTTCTTACCTTACTTTACCATTTCAAAGTGAGGCCAAGTCCCTGGTCGTGGCCCCTACTCCGGTGCCGTCCTTGTAATTGGTGCGAGGGAGCGCTAATGGGCTAGCCGACAATATTTTTTTGATGTCCTCTAGTAACATCTAACCATAAACAGAGCTGAAGAAAGAATACAAAAATAAAAACTTTGAAATAAAGAAGTTACATTATATTCTTGCTATACAAAGAGCGCTCTATGGCAGGCTATGACGTTACTGCCCGTGAGTGTCAAATGTTATGCTTTGTGAGAAAGGGACAAGGCATCCCCCTCCATCCTCCTCTTTATCCCTACCATAATCTTTACAAGCTTATATAACTTGCTTATATTGTAATTTTAATTTAATTTGTGGACATTGTCTGGTGAATAAACAATTTCATTTCATTTCATTTTCATTATTTCATTTCATAACTCGTTTAGTCAATTTTAATTATTTTTTCTGTTTACGAATCATAATTAATTGTAGAATTCAGTAATCCTAACACTTTTAAGTAATTCAGTACCAGTCAACTACCCTATTGTGACCGAGGCTCGTGCACCTGGCTACACCAGTACCGGACTATTTTAATGCGGGAAATGACGTTTATGCATAGAAAATACAATACAATATAACTTTATTTTACACCAAAAAAACAGTATAAATGACACGCAATTTCAGTATTGGTCACGTATTAAAAGTTAGTCAAAATGAGTACAATGATATCCTATAATATTTCCATCATTTAAAAATACACGCCGTAATATGTATAGTTTAAACTGTTGCCAAGTGTCATCTATCTTTTGCTTCTAGCATATTAGCGTCACTTTTAAGTCTAACCCAAGTAACTTTGTTTTAGTACCATTTCAGAGCGAGGCAAGTGCCGGGTCGTGGGCCAACTCCGGTGCCGTCCTTGTAATTGGTGCGAGGAACAGCGCTAATTGTGGCCGAGACTCGTTCACCTGTCGACACCAGGGCCGGACTATTTTAATGCGGTCACGACTGATCCTGGCGCTAGACGAGTTAAACGATCATTAAGGTTTTGCGTACCGTTACGGGAGATGGAAGACGTTGTTAAGACCTTAAAGAAAAGAGCGCTGTGTGGACACGGCACGATCAGCGAAGTAGGCGCAATCAATTTACTGATTTTGCTAAAACGATACCTATGTTTTAGCAACACAATATGTTAACATATCAACGACCAGTCTTATAGCTGGCACAGCCCGGCGGTGGAAGTCCTGTTGCTGATATGATGATGATATTCGACTGCTGCGGAATTCAGCAGGGTTACGTAGAATAGGCATGATGACAAAAAAATATAATTATACTCGTACTCTATAAAATTTAACTTGATCTCTGCGACAGTTACGAGTACATATTGACATTTTTAGAGTTGAGATAGTGGTGGAAAAATCGATTTTCAAACAATGTTGTAATGAAATCGAATGAGTAGTTGAAGGTGAGAAATTGGATTTTATTTACTTACTATTATTTAAGATCAAGTATGTACACATGTAAATAATGTTATGATATTAATTAAATACTCATAATAATGTAACGATAGTATTTATCAACGTTTTTCACTACAATCGATGCTAACTAATGTAACATATAATTGGGTTTAATTTAATTACACATGTAAAAATGTTATGATATTCAAATATACAGTAAAATTAATGATGAATTAAGTTTTATTTAAAATATCGTCAGTATAAACTATCGATATTTTAATTAAAACTCTATCTAAAACTCTGTGGTCACAATCATTCGTCGCCCATCCCTAATCGACATACCCATAAAGTATGACATTGACAGGTACTGTCTGTACTATTAAGAAATTCAGGACTTCTTCTTCTTCTTCTTAGTTTTGGCGTCGCATTATTGTGCATTTGCCAGTGTCAAGTAATACGTTTTAATAATTTTGATAATATTTTATCAAAATAGTCACTGTCGTAGTCTCGTCATAGTCCAATAAAGTTGCAGTCAAGTTCAATCATAGTCTAAGTCATACCTCAGTAAAGTAGTGGAGACTTTACTAGAGGCGTCTATGGAGTTATGGTAACAACACGGAACAACATGATACGTCACATTATATCACTTGCCTACACTCATGCGCGTAAATCAGCTCATAATCAACGAAATACCACCATTTTTCACTAATTATCACTGATAAAAACACAAGTTTAACAAAATAATACAATGAGGCGACATGATTTTTCCGCGTTCCCGCCAAAACTCAAATTCAGGACTGCAAAGGCTTGATTTTTCTGACAGCTGTCGCAGAGATCAAGTTAAATTTTATAGAGTATAGTCCGTCAGATAAAGTATCAAAAAATATTAAATACGAATTTTTTTCTTGTGTCAATTAAACAAAAATAGATGAAGATGACGACTGTCAGAGAGACGACGTCACGACCCCCTACTCCCAAATGATTTTTCTATTTATTCATCATGCCTATTGTATGCCTAAAACCCCTTTGAATACCTATTATACCTTTGATCTTGATTGAGAGCTCTGGGATCTCCAGGGGAACACATTACGACATCTATCTTTTTTTTACAAGTTAAATCCGACTGGTTGTGAGGAAATCATTCTTTTCTATACTTAGTAATTGGACACTAGAAAAAGCGCTACGAGCCCCCACCAATGATTTTATATTCCTCACTGATCTATGTATGACTACGAGATATGCGGGAAACGCACGACAATGGCGCATTAAGGTCCCTACATTTGCAATACTTGATTAGAAGAAATTCGATAGCGTATGTGAATCCACCAACCCGCAATAGGCCAGCGTGGTAGATGTAGTCCAATCACCTTTCGTGGGTAGGCCTACGTCCTGCAGCGGACTATTAAAAAGGCTGGTAGGCAGTCCAGTACAGTTGAAGCTACTGGTCAATTCTGATGCTGAGAGAATACTTCCTCTGATAAGTAAGCTCGTATTGACCGGATGAACAGCCCTGGCGTCAGAGTTTTAAAGCCGCCTGAAGGCATCTGACATGGCTAAACGGTTAAAGCAACCGGGACCAACAATTTAACTTGTCGTCCGAGCCACGGACGATAAATAACTGATAAATTAATCCAACAAAAACATTTCCATGTGAAATATAGCCAAGACCACAGCTCGCACTTTCAAAAAGTTGTGAGATCTTATGTAGAGCCAAGCTTATAACTCTACACGTCTTAACTCTACAAGTCCTTACTCCACAAACCTTACATATATAACTTTACTTTAATAAGCTAAATTTCATATATTTAGGTTAAATCGTTTTCGAGTTATGAAGGGGTCAAAAGTGGCTCGAAATGGTTCGTGTAATCACACTACACACGTCGCGTTGCCAACTTTTTCTTTGTCTTGGCTGGACACGCTTCCGCGTGTCTAGATACAAAGATGAACAAGATCAACACTTTGAAAGACCACACAATTAGTTGATCGGTTTGATTTTGGATAACATGAAAGATATTCTAGTATAACGAGATATTAAGAAACGTATTTTATGTTCGATTTGATGCGATGTTTTCTTAATTACTTCCTGGTGCAACTATTAAAAAATCAAACGGTTTATAAACTGACTCTATCAACCATGTTACAAAACAACCGATTAAAAGTCAAAATAATATCTCAACTGTCCACAGATCATTAACCGCTGGTCAATCAACGTTCGCTGTTTAAACTGTCGTTTTCATAAATAAATCAGTTTGTAACGATCGCCCTGGGCTTGCAAAAAGCGCATACGTGATGGGCTTACGAGTGGTCGATATACGAGATTTTCCCATGGAATTATACTTATTAGTATTTTTATTAAAGCTCGGCGGGGCAGTGGCAAATTAAAAGAAGAAATTGTTACAATTAAGACTTGACAGTATTTCTTTATAATTGGTACCTTTACTAGATGCCTGTCCCGGCTTCATTCGGCTAGGGATGAATTTTATGAAACACTACGGAAGAAAATATATTGTTCGTCGTCTAAACGAATAATTTTGAGTCATGGTCTGTGTATAATGCAATCAATTTCATGTAGGTAGTAGGAACAGCGTAGGTGCTTTGTAGCTACAAAGCTTTCGAAATTATTTCTATAAAGTGGTGAAAAATTTATTGAAATTCATTACGTGAATAGAGAAAAATACGTGAACGCGACTTCATTTCAACCCTTTTAGAATATACATAGTTAAATTGTAATGTATTTCATTGTAAGCACTAGACCAAACTTAGATCCGGCATGATAAAATTCCGTTTTATTTCGGGATCTCACCGAGATACACTTGTAGGCTCGTCTGACCAGACAGACGCCGTGGTGTAAATGACGTCCTTTTATGGCGCGGCCTGGCGAGACATTACCATCGGCGTTCGGTACTCGTTACCGCGACTCATCGGGAACAAAGTTGGCACAGGCTGGTGTCTGTATAACAGTCTGCACGTATTTCCATTATACCTACATTCGTGAACTTTTCCTGTAGGATCTGTCTTAAAAAAACATACAGCTTTTTTCATAGGAAAATATCACTCATCTCCGACAATTTATGAAACAGTGGTGCGGACTGGCGAGGCATGACCATGGCGTTCGGTACAGCTTACCGCGACGAGATCTCATCGGGAACAATGTTGGCACATGCTGCTGACTATATCAAAATTTGCACGTCTTTACAGTGTACAACTGTACCTGCATAAAATGCTAATTTTACTGTGCAACTTAAACGAAAAAATGCCAAGTCGATCTATCTTGAAAAAACATTCAGCTGAATGTGCCTAACAGCTATGTTTTAATGTCATTTTGAAAATAATGGTTTAAATGACGTATTTTTATGACGCAGCTGGCGAAGCATTACCACCGGCGTTCTGTACTCGTTACCGCGACGAGGACTCATCGGGGACAATGTTGGCGCATGCTGCTGACTGTCTAACAATCTGCGCGTCTTTACAGTCTACATGCAAGAGCTTTTACTGTGCTTTTACAAATCTGTTTTGTAGAAAAATTGTCACTCGTCTTTGACACATGTATATGGAATAATGGCGCGGGCTCGCGAGGCGTTCGGTACTCGTTACCGTCACGACAACTCATCGGGAACAATGTTGTTGCATACTGCTAACTGTATAACAATTTGTATGTTTCCAGGAACAGTTTTTATCATCATCATCTCATCCACAGGACGACTACTCCTCAACAATGGACCTACGCGACCCAAATACATTAAACACAAAACCGAAATACAAATGTAGATGCAAAATAAAGCCCCGTAAGTCCGGGACTGATCAAATAAAGTTTTGCTATACCTACTCTATAATCTACGAAATAACAAAAATGTATTTCTGGAATACGAAATAACAAATAGTAGACGTGGTATCATCTTCAGTTCATCATCTCAGCTATAAGTATAGGACGGTCGCCGATACAGGCTGCCCCTAACGTCATTGCAAATTAGTTTCTTTTTAATTACTCCCTGGGTGGGTTTGACTTACAATGTATCCCATGCCATAGAAGGATGTGCTGGTCCTCCGTGATTGTTACAGTTAGTCCTCAGTGCCCACCGGCGGCAGATCTCAGACAAAAACTCTACAAGACTTACAAGTCAATCAAACTGTCTGCACAGGGGTACGTTTATGCGACGCCGAGTAAGATAAAAATGAAAGTGCGGGCTAAAATCCACTATTTATTTATTTGTTTAAAGGCAAACAGTAGAAACTGATTTGCCTATATCAAGCAGAATCGAATAAAATTTGTATTTATCTGTCAAGGATTTTTTTCCTTCTTTATACTTATATATCTTATATCTTTATTCTACTCTTTTCTTAACTTTCCTTACTGACTTAGAGAAGACGAATATCTGAACTAAACCTTGTTCATGAAAATAACAACTAACATTTTTTCCACTTCAGATTCATCTCATACCTACTACCTAAATTAGGAACCCAGATAAGTTTATACCACTCGTCTACCTATGGCATTTCGCAGGTGAAAAAACATAATGAAGAAAATTTAATGTTCCTGTTTGGAGGCGACATAATTGTTCAACTTCTAGTGTAAAATTTAGCAAGGTTTTTAGGTTTTAATTTTACCTGCTCCCTGATTGGTCAGCTAGTTATTTTATAGTTGAACCGACAGATGCAGACATAGTCACATTCGACTAGCGAAGTCACTAAAGGATAAATCGAAAAATACGTGAGATTGTCACTAGCCATTGATATTTCACGTGGTATATGCGAAGACAATTATTTATTAAGTGTCTTTTGACTAGAGTTTTGTAAGAAAATAAGCGAATGACACAAATAAAAGCGATAAGGTGAAAATAAGGCCTTTGACTGTATCGTTTTTGTAACATTGTCTAGAGCTCCAGATTAATTTAATTTTGGTATTTATCGTGGAGTGCTAAATGCACCCCAGTGTCATAGGCGCAGTCGCGCCGCGCACCTTATAGGGACTCCGTATTTGATAGATGAACTATCCGACCACTCCAGGCTACGATCCTGAGACACTGTGATGATGTGATTTGTATTACAGAATAATTTGATAGTCGGAGACGTAAGGACGAGACAACAGACACGCGACGTGATGACGATATCAAAAGTTACGACTCTAGATTAGATCTATATGCTCTAGCTAGTCTAGATATAATAAATACCTTTTACTATAGAGACGAGTATAAATAAATTATACTCTATGACTTGTTTTTCTAACTCAGCTCGATCTAAAACTTTACTTTCAAGGCAAAGTATCTAAGATACTATTTCAATTGTTTTCATTTTTTTTTAATAATTTCAATATTTTTAAATAAAAAAAAATAATTAAATGTACATTCCGTTCCAATGTTGTTTTTCGACTTTATATATAAATTTAAGCACAGACATTGTTTACTTATTCGTATTTAGCTAGTTGTGAAGCACTAGCTTCCACGGTAGGATTCCCTGTGTTTGTGGAAGCTAGTTCTCTTCAGGGATGATTTGAAACAGGGGGTTAGTAGGAGTGAATGTTTATTAGTGTGATTGCTGGTGAGTATGTGCAAGAGTTGTATAATCACAACAATAATTATTATATAGTTCGTGTCAACGTTTTCAGTAATGACATTTGTTAAAGGAATAGGTACTAGTTTGTAGGGCGAAGCATTTCTTCGGTGCTTTTATAACTGAGTGTAAGAACTAACTTTGTTTGCGCTTTAATATAATTTGGATAACGCATGAAAATCCGTTGCGTAGTTTTAAAGATATAAGCATACATAGGGGCAGACAGACAGCGGGAATCGGCTTTGTTTTATAATATGTAGTGATGATTCAATTAAAGGAATTCAAATTCAAGAATTTAGAAAAATCCTATAATGCGTTTTTTTTAATAGATAGAGTGATTGAAGAGGAAGGTTTATAGTGTGTATTAGTTCAATGAGTTTATATGTAAGTATACTACACCTGTGCAAAGCCGGGGCTGCCAACTCGAGATAAAGAAAGCAAGGAATATTTACGGTAGTCTACTTGGTCTAAGTACCGGGGATTATAGCACTACACAAATAGGCCTGGAGTCAGCAGTGGAAGAGGATAGAGAAGCCCGCGGATGAAGATGATGATGGTACTGGGTAGGTAGGTACCGGTGCCGTGCGAAGAGTTATACTACTAATCCTACTAATATTATGAACGCAAAAGTTTGTAAGTGTGTATGGATGTTTGTTACTATTTATTACACGGAAAAACTACTGAACGGATTGAGATAAAACTTTGCAATAGTAAGTAATGCTTCTACTTCTTCTTCTTCGTCGTATCGAAGAAGAAGTAATGCTTATATATCAGAATAACACATAAGCTATAATTTATAAAGATAATGCGTGAAACGAAGTTCGCCGGAACAGCTAGCACTTGATCAACCATACGCGTCGTTATTGCAGCAAGAAATATTCCAATTTTATTTCTTATTCAAAATACAGCATCTTGCCAACTCTACTTAGTCAATAAATGTTAGCTTTGTGACCGACGCGGCGCAGCAATAGGCTTGTCGACAATTTTTTTTTTGTTGTCCTCTTGTAACAGAAAAATCAATTTAGAAATAAAGAAGTCACAAGCATTTTATTTTCTTGCTAGACAAAGAGCACGGCACCTAAGTGTCATACATTTGCCATACTATATGTTATGATTTGTGGGAAAGGGACAAAGTTTGATTTTGACAAAATCTTTACAAGCCTATATCTCTGAACTTGATTAGCCAGTTTTAGTTATTTTTTCAGTTTACGAATCATAATTAATTGCAGAATTCAGTAATCTTAATTAATTAACTTTTAATTAATTCAATACTAGTCGCAACTACCCTATTCACTACGCTTCTCAGACACAAGTTGTTACGTAAATCCACTGGCGAAATAAAATAAAACACCAAGACACCACTCAGCACTTGTTAAGGGCAGACTATTTCACCTACCACCATAGATGTCCGGGGTTAACTGAAAACAGCGCAACACTTAACGCATTGTCCTTACAAGGAACATTCGATTCTGGCTTTTATTTACTGTGTCAATAGAACCATTACCGTTTGTGTTGGGATTCAGAGGAACTTTACGCGTCGCCTTATAAGATATAACAATAGCAAGCGCAGTTATTATTATTATATAAATTACGTGGTTATTGGATTTCACAGCTAAGGCAGGACAAAACATAAATTATTCGTATATCGGGACTTACCGCGCAATTAGACCCTTTTTGAATGGAGTCTGTCTACCCATGACCAACGCCATTGTACCTCGGTCGAAACCGGATAATGAGGTACCTATTTACTTATCTCTAAATTGTAATTGTGCGGTAAATCCCTTAATGTAAGTATTTTTTTTTTTTTTATTTCAAATAGGTTTGCGTTTGACTACACACTGCCTGATGTAAAGCAGATATGCGGATATAAGTATAATTTGTTCATCTTGCGAAAATTAAAAAGAAATTATAGGTACATCAATTAACACCAGAAAAATACTTTAGACTTATTGGAGGCCAAAGAAAAGAATCATACATGCACACCAAAGAAATACTTTTAACTTATCGGAGATTAAAGAAAAAAAACCGGACAAGTGCGAGTCAGGCTCGTACATCGAGGGTTCCGTACAAATCCCGAAAATTTCACAAAATTGGGAAGTAAGTTGTTAAAATCTCTATACCTTACATGATACGATTTACTCACTTCGAATTTTGAACATATTTTGTGAATTTTGAGGCTTTATTTTTTTGTGATTTAAATAAAAATGTACAGTTTTCAGATTTATTCCTATATGTGTACTCTGAGACAATGCTCTTCGCCAAATTTCATAGTTCTATGTCAACGGGAAGTACCCTGTAGGTTTTGATTTTTGTGAGTGTCGAAATATGCGGTTTTTTACGACATAAACGGCTCTAACTTTTTTAAACGATAACTGAGAAGTTTTTTTTTACACAACTGCAAGATATCATAGATATACAGTTTGAATTTCAACTCGATATCTTTACGCGTTCCTGAGATAAAGAGTCTTGACATACACACAGACGGACAACAAAGTGATCCTATAAGGGTTCCGTTTTTTTCGTTTGAGGTACGGGACCCTATAAAAAACATAAATTCACAGACCTTTTGACACTTTTGACCTATTGGAGGCCGAAGAAAAGAAACATAAATTCACACCAGAGAAAATGTTTTGAGTTATTGGAGGCCGAAGAAAAGAAACATAAATTCACACCAGATAAATACTTTTGACCTATCGGAGCTCAAAGAAAAGAAACAAATTCACACCAAAGAAATACTTTAGAGTTAATGGAGGCCGAAGAAAAGAAACATAAATTCACACCAGAGAAATACTTTTGAGCTATTGGAGGCCGAAGAAAAGAAACAAATTCAAACCAGAGAAATACTTTTGAGTTATTGGAGGCCGAAAAAAAAAATATAAATTCACACCAGAGAAATACTTTTGAGCTATTGGAGGCCGAAGAAAAGAAACAAATTCACACCAGAGAAATACTTTTGAGTTATTGGAGGCCGAAGAAAAGTAACATAAATTCACACCAGATAAATACTTTTAACCTATCGGAGCCCAAAGAAAAGAAACATAAATTCACACCAGAGAAATACTTTTGAGCTATTGGAGGCCGAAGAAAAGAAACATAAATTCACACCAGAGAAATAATTGAGTTATTGGAGGCCGAAGAAAAGAAACATAAATTCACACCAGATAAATACTTTTGAGCTATTGGAGGCCGAAAAAAAGAAACAAATTCACACCAGAGAAACTTATCGGATCCCAAAGAAAAGAATCATAAATTCACACCAGAGAAATACTTTTGAGTTATTGGAGGCCGACGAAAATAAACATAAATTCACAACAGAGAAATACTTTTGACCTATCGGAGTTCACACCAGAAAAAAGTTTGCACTGATCGAAGGCCTCCTACGAAATTTGTAGTTGTTCAATTAGCCGAATCATCATCATCATATCAGCCATAGAACGTCCACTGCTGGACATAGGCCTCCCCTAAATTAGCCGAATGCTCTACTCTATTAATCAAATAATCAAAATCGAATTAAAAGCGATAAAGTATCTGCGTTTCTTTTTTGTGTCTGTGTTTATTTTTTTTATGTTTCCGCTGACTACCCAGTAAGAACTGGGAAAAACAAGTTTTCTATGCCATTTCAGAAATATGTAGTATCCAGAAATTTAATTCGGATACAATCTTAATCCGTACCAGTGCAAGCTGGCATGATTCAAAAATGTCACAATACTAGATTATGTAGATATGTATTATATTTCAAAATGCCGACAGAAATGTGATGTCACTAATTCTACGCCGCTATAATTCCATAATGGTATTAGAGAAGTAAATACATATACTTGAGTTGTACCATTAGTGGTACTAAACTAATAAATGGTACTACATTGAATTGCTAGTAATATACAGGGTTCACACAGAAAATGGAAGACTGGATATGGTACAGACAGGGTGGGTCACCCTAGTGTTCAATTTTTAAGCAACCTCTAAATGGCATCCGGATTTACCCATCCGAAAAGGGCTGTACTAACCATTTTTAAGGAAAATCTAATCTAGGAAAGTGTAATCCTAGAATTTAATTTTATTAGACTGGTCAAGTCACCAAGTCGACCACCTGGATAACTTTCCCGTGATCGAGTGAACACGAAACTTTATGGTCAATGTTACTTTATCCACGGATTAACCTTGCAAGTTAGCCGTACAGTTTACAGCCGATATTCACAAATTCCCTTCGCCTGCGTGGCTGGCCCGTCTATTTGAGTTTAAGCGTAGTTTAAATTAACTTAACTAGCCGATATGCGACGCGGAGGTGTTCGCCGGAGGGCCCGTGGTTCAGTTCTGTATCACGGCCGGATTTAAAACACCTGCACTGCGCTTACAGTGTTCGTCAGTAACAGAGACTATACTCGTAATTTTTAACACATCCAGATCCTGTATTCACTTTTTATTGCAACAAAACTTAAATAACATTTCATAAACTAAACCATACATTACCACTAACTATAAAATCAGATCCTAAACTAAAATAAGGCTAATTTATTACCTAATAATTATTTTTCGATAAAATTTAATTGTCTGTAAAATCGGTTTACGGACGATAATTTTACGTGATGACGTCACAAGAAAACATCGTTAAATCAACAACTGCAACAAGCGGAACGCTTAGACCGATAGTGCCTCTATCGCTTGTTCCGCGATCTCGCTTACACGCTTGGCTCACGCGGAACTGGACACTTTTCCATACGTACAGCCGGCGTTCATCGATTTATAAGACGTCAAAATGGCATAGCAGACTTTAACCGTGTACAGAATTCGAATAGTTCACACAAAACAATGCATCATCGATGTAGTAATTTTCAGATCATTGTAGATTTTTCAGAAACGATGCATATGAATTCGATATTTAAATGGGATCACCTCTGAAATATGATCTACCAAAAAAAAATCATTACAATTGGCAGAATAATCGTGTAACGTACTCGTACATACAAAAATAACATACAGTCGAATTAATACCATCCTTTTTTGAAGTCGATTAAAAGTAAGCTGATGTGCTTATCGAGATATGCCTAAGGGTACAAAGGGTTACAAAGCGTCACTCGGTTTTGTTCTATCTGGCGACGACTTTTTTTATCGCGAATAAGTTCGCTCTTCACCACAAACTTAAAATTTGTCACGAAATGGCGTTCTAAAAATGCATTAAATCATCATCCATTTAAGAGAACACACCCTATTAATATAGATAAGTATGATTATAATGAGTGACTCTGTCTAAATACTATATTTCATCAAAACCGTTACAGCCGCTTCCGAGATCCGAAGTATGTAAAACAAATAATATACAAATATTGCAGAGCCTGTACCCTGCCGTGGGATAAAGAAGAATGCGGATGACGATGATGATAAAATATACCAACATAAATAAATAAGTAAACAAATACACCGGAATTGCTCGTTTCAAGGTATAAGATACCTAACCAATACCTAACACATTCGCTACTGGCCGCAAACTACGCAGTGCGCTTAGATTTAAGACACCTGTGGCTAACATGTCGCTTAGATTTCCCCAATTACATCTACCTCTGATAGCGCTGCTGGGTTTACTCCTAACGACCCACACTAAAACAGCCATCACGGGGGACGTTAGGACAAAGTATTATTTTTAGTGCCAGCGGCGGTCGCTGGGCTATTAAAAAAATATTGGTCCAAGTTGGGTCCGTTAACGTTTCCCTCACTAAAATTTCGTTTAAATTAGGTAATATTGTTTACGTCATTTATGGACTTTTTTTTTAATATAGGTTTGCGTTTGACTACACAGTAAACGTTTAGACGTAAAAAACATTACTTCAAACGAAATTTTAGTGGGGGACGTTAAGATCAATATTTTTGAATGGGCCAACTAGCCCCACTGCCGGCCATTGGCACAAAAATAATAGTTTGTCCTAAACGACCCAGTGGTGGCTGTTTTAGTGGGAGTCGTTGGGAGTAAACCATTGCATCTACCTCTGATAGCGCTGCTGTCAGGGAGGTCCGACCACTTTTAGTAGGCGTATAGCAGATTTGCTACAATTTACGTGGATACCTACTTATGCACACACGGTCCGAGTAAAAGCTACCTCGACAGTCTCCGCTATCTTTGGAGAAACGATTATTTTGTTCCTTCGTTAAGGACTTTACAGTTTTATCATTTTCAGGGATCTAAAACTGGTAGCACGGCACTAGTAAGAACTCAATTATTTTCAAGATGAATTTATTTTTATCACATGAAATATGCTCATTCTAGGTAGATTGATGTCACGAAATGATAATAAAGATGAATGCTTCAAGGACAGAATTCCAGATAAATCATAGAAAAATAATGAATGTATGCTATTCAAAGAATACCTGTCAAATATTAGAAAAACGACGCCAAAAATAAATCAGACTTTTCATAAACTGCGGTTGATCTGCGGGCACCATATGACCTGCATTTCTCACCACTGCTTCTGTTAAATACCCACCTGATCTCATGTACGATTCTACCGTAAGTTTTTTCAACGATTCAATATGCAGAACTGTTGATCTCGAACTATGTAGATATTCTTCTTTCCCAGAAAACTTGAGATTTCTTAAGAAATTCACCGTTAGAGGATAGGCCACTAAGATATCTGCCTGGCCGTTGTAGAACAACATGTAGTAATGCTCAAGGAGCTCCGATATCCAAGGAGCCACAGACTTCATTATGTCTTCTAACAATGCCTCATAGACTGAACTAGAGTATTGGCCAAAGTCAGTCAAGTTTCCAACGTGAATAGCTTTTCGTATTTCAGCAGCCTGAACCAATGTACTGAAATCAACCTCTTTAGTGTCATTCTTTGCTGGTAATTTCACTAATTTCTTATAATTATATAATGAAATAGTTAACAAACACCGGTATAAGTGAAAATACAATTCTTTGCTTGAATGAGCTGCATCAACCCATGCTTCCTTTTTTATTAATTCTACAGTTGTATTCTGCAAAGATTTCCCTTTTTTCCTATCATTCCAGTCGAAGAAACCCAAGTAATATAAATAATCGCTGTAACCGAGCTGGTTGATCGGATCACTCCAGCCATTCCCGATCATCATTCCTTGCAAATTGATTTTTACCTTAGCCGTAGGGTTCTTCTTGTGAATGGTGTAGCCCAATGCCGGTATGTATTTACCCGCATATGACTCTCCACTTATGATAAAGTGATACTTCAGCAGCTCAGGGAACAGCTGGAAAAATTGTGTCAGGGTTGTGTAGAGATGCTCCCCGATCTGGGTTTGGTTGGTGCAGTAGCCGCGTGAGTCGTTGGTGAAGCTGAAGCCAGCTCCCACGGGATTGTCGATGTAGATTACATGATCTTCGGTAGTCCAGCTATCGTTATTACCTCTAAGTTCAAATTTTCCGTTGACAACTTTGAAAGGTCCGTTTTCATTGAACAGTCCGTATAAAGAGCTGGCTCCGGGCCCTCCTTGGAGCCAAAGATAGACCGCTGTTCGCAATTCGCTACCTTTCCTACGTTCATGTTCCGCTGGGAAGTACCAAAGAAATTGATTTGAGTCGTATTTCTTGTCTACGGTGAAGAAACCAGCATAACTCTTTATTTTGGGAAAGCCAGGAAAGTGGACAACCGAAAGGTTTCTTGCTTCTTCAATTTTTCCGCTTTCTATGTAAGGCGTAAGGAACAAGGGCGTGCCTGCATCACCGCCGTCGTACGGATTCTTCTTTACATCTGGATACGGGTTGAAAAATCCACTTGTTGGAGCTATGTAGAGACAGAATAACAACACCGCGCGCTCCATAGTTTCTGACTTCAATGAGAGATCATTTTCTTTTTTATACTTGTGCTTCCAAAATTATTCCGTTCAATGGTTATCTTGAAATGTTTAAAATGAAAAAAAACATTCCTAATTTATGGGCCATAAAAAGGCTCGGTTGAAAATATTTGAATCCTTACATAGTTAGAAAGGTATTTATACATAGGTACTACTTGTTATCACTAACAGCTGAAGATAAAGCTGTAAATACCATAGCAAATACTCAAATTCAATGTAGCATAGCGACAATATCGAGCCTTTTCAGAAAAACATCGTAACCTCTCTAATAGCCAAATTAAATTTTTTATCGCGATCTCTTGTTCAAGAGATTCTACGCTTTACCCTGACACGCTCACTTCGAACTAAAATTTCAAAGTGCAACAGCTTTTACAGCAATAAGAAGTTTTTATCGTAAATGACAACAACGTGATTTTTTATCCTTTCCAACACTTCCAGTAGGGTGGGTAGGGCATCATTGAACCAAGGGTACTAAATGAAACATCAATATATTTAATAATGGCAACGTTGCTTCGCTTTCAAAACAGACATACGGAAGCGCTTCAAGTGCCGTCTCTTTCTAACCAGTCGCAAAAGAACTGTCATGGAAAACGCGTGTGCTATGCGAAATTACAGATTTTTAACAAGTAAAAAAATACGGTAAAGTAAGTTTCGTTCTCACTGAGTAATCATAATTAATAGTAGTATTTGATTTATTTGAACATACACAATGTTTATTTATGCTTCTTGATGTACATATAACTCCCAAGATCGACACGCGTTTTTAAGTTGTTGTAACAATATAAGCTCAAAAGTCTTAGGACAGGGGTACAATTTGAATCACTTTGATTCAGTACTCGATAACCCATGGTTCAAATAGTGCTACCCGTTCAGAATACTATTTATAACGGCCATAATGGAGCGGAAGCCATTGGGCTTTTGAATCATTTTTTTGCGATAAATGAAAAGATCATAATTAATATAAAAAAAAAGTTTTGTATGGAGACTTATGATCACACAATTAAAAAGAAACTTTTGAGGAAAAATAAGTTATTAATAGGTCTTCAGTAAAAAAACTGTATTGAAAAAGAAGTACAGCAATAATAATATATTATTATTTTTGAACGAATAATTTGTGATTATTAATGCCATCTCATGTTTGCGTTGATTGTGTATTTCTGAAGTTCAGTTTTGAATAAATATATGCGTTTTTTGGTAATGTTTCGTGGTCTTTTTATCCTTGAATGGTCATATTTCTTTGGTAAGATTCAATTAGTATCCCCGGTTAAAGTTGTACCACCCTTAGGTTCAAACTGTACCCCAGAGGGTACGAGATGAACCATTCGCCGTTTTTTACAAAATCAGCTCCACCCCAAAATCATCTGAACTTAGAGCAAAATATGTCATATCGTATGAATTGTGAATATATTCATATACAGGGTTATTTCTAATCAATTAGCATCCTTTCAGGGGCTTATTCTGTACATGAAAACTAACAACTTTTGTTCTATGACTTTTGTCAAAACTCAATAAAAAAATTGTTGTTCCATAGAAAAATATCGTTCACCCGCGACAAAATGTATGGAACAGCTAATTTTTTTTTTAGTTTTGACAAAAGTCGTAGAACAAAAGTTGTTAGTTTTGATGTACAGAACAAGCCCCTAAAAGGATGCTAATTGATTAGAAATAACCCGGTATACCTGATTCATACTATGAGTAAACCAGTATAACGTATCTAAAAAAGCAACTACATGTCTGCAAAAAATTGGTGGTTCAATGATGCCCCACCCACCCTATGTAAATGAAATACTTGTCACCTAATATTTTTACCGACTTCCAAATAGGAGGTGTAATGTTCATCTGTATGTATTTTTTGTGTATATTCAACGAGTGAACCGATTTAAAAAATGTTTTCTATTGCGAAAGATGTACTCTTTCGAAATAGAAAACTTTGTTTGAGGTGGTCCCATTTACATTTTCGAAATCGGCTGAGCCATTTTTGATAAATCAACAATAATATACATGGATGTCACATCGTTTCTTGTAAACTATGCGAATACTGTACACTGTGGAAGTACCTGGTGCGACTTTTTTTTGTATATATAATATAATTATTGAGAAAACTCTTCTCCTTTCAGAAAAAGAATTCATCAGTTACGATGTTTTTCTTGAAGAGGCATGATATCACAGCTCTCAATCACTTTATATTATAAGAAAATCTAGTAAAGAATTTATTATTATGTACTACGGGACTAATAGCGCACTACAATTACGAGATAAATAAATACCTCTTCATCCCGGAGTCTCGACCGAGTTGCGTCTATCGTGGTCACGGGTAGACTAACGGGTAGCAAAGAAGTTAACGGAGGTAGTGGCAATATCGCATTTTAAATGCTCTTTCAAACTGGAAGAGAATACAACAAAGTAGAGAGTTGGAAGACAGCCGTGGTGGTCATGAGGTAGTGACACCCGCCTTACAATCGTGAGGTGGCGGGTTCAAATCCCCGGTCCCGTACGAATGAGTTCTTTGGAATTTATGTACGGAATTCACACCACTGGCTTTTCGGTGAAGGAAAACATCGTGAGGCAACCTGCATACGTCCGTAGAAGAAATTCGATGGCGTATGTGAATCCACCAACCCGCACTGAGCCAGCGTGGTGGATATGGCCCAATCACCCTTCGTGGGTAGGCCTACGTCCTGCAGTGGACTGTTAAAAAAAAATGGTACAGTACAGTACAGTACAGTACAGAGAGTTGGAAGATAAGTTAGTAACAGGCCAACATACATATACGGTGACTGACAAAAGAACCGCCTGATTTCTGAGCAAACGTTACTCGTTTGGTCTGATGGATACTAACAAAAACGTTTTGTGTTCGCGTATCCAGTTATTGTAATACTACAAACTATAAAGTAAACCTGCAAAGAATCGCTTAGATAGAACCAGAAAAGGAAAGCAAAAAAAATGTATCTAGATCTCTCTTTTAGTTTTAAGATAAAAGAAAAAAAATACGACTAAAATAAATCCATGCAAAAAGAAAATCACAATTTGAAACAATGAATTTGAAAACGATGCCAATTAGGCATCACTTTCAAATGCTAATAAAAATATCTTTTTTATATTCTTTTTAAAGGAAAGGGTTTGAATGATCTGGAATCAGGATCTTAATTCAGCTACACCTAGGCCGAATCCATTCTCTTGTCGGCTGAGAAGTTAGCTCCGTGAAACCCGATCCTCGCGCAGCTGTTTAGTGAGCATCACTCAGGATCGAGTTTTGCACAGTTTGTAGCTAACATCAGAGCCGCCAACAAATTTGATTCAGCCTAAGTATACCAGAAACGAAAAATACTTCGCGAAAGTTGTCACAAAACCATGACGTAAAAGCGTGTTATGTTTGACCTTTTCCAAAACAAAAAAACGGATAAACATTTGATAAACATCAGTTGAGATCAATGATATTGTTCAATGGTTTAGATATTATGTCTGAATTCTGATCTTAGTGGAATCGACCCGAAGGTTAAAATAGGTTAAAATCATTTTTACCACCAAATAAGACCTCACGAGCACTTCATGCTAAAATGATTTCAACCACCATATAAGTCCTTGCGCGCACTTAGAATCGAGTAGTGCTTGCTTTTACCGTACAATCCTTACGGCGCGCGTTCAAGTTGTGTCGCGTGCTAAACCTGAAAATGCGAGGTGTCTTGCCTACATTACATTGATAGACAATCTTCCGATCCGCGTAAGAAGTGCCAAGCAACAGTAGACGTTTTCGCAATACATGGTCTACGGCAATTTTTTGTCTCAAGTAGGTAGGTGTTTCGTTGGTAAATAGAATCCTTATTCGTTACTCGCCGTTTGCTTGTATGTCTACCTATATCCATTTGAGTAACTAATTATTGCCTAAACTTACTTTAAATATTTTCAAAACCTACTGAAATAAGTATTATGAATTTACAAAAAATATAAACTTTTGAGCCCTTAACCAAAATTTCCCGAGAGATTAGCAATATAATCTTTAGATGCTATAAATTTCCCTAATGCATGGCAAGCAATATAAACTAAGCAATGATTGCTATTTATTCCTGACGTACGTAATCACGGAATCCTACCATGAACATGTCACGAAACGCGGTTGAAAGTTTTCTATTAATTATGTGTCGAACTCAGAATCTATGTATCCCATTTTCCACCAACGACGTGAAAGCACGTAAGCTCTACAGAAACTTATTATCACATCACTAGTTTAAATCAATCCAATTATAGTATTTCCAGTGCCCAACGAGACTTTAAATGCTTTTGAACGATGGAGAAAGCAATGGCCGTCAATCAGGCAACACCGATAGCCAATAGGAAAAATGATCGCGACACTGCATCAGTCCTCACTAGCCGGGCGCCGAGATAGCGATAAGGGTTCGCACATCGGCTATCGGGTTCTGGGCATCTGGACAAGACAGTGACATCGAGTTGAATCCGTCTTGTCGTCTGCCCCGTGTCATGGCCAGCCACCTAACGGGCCGCGCGGTGTTGGCTTTGCGCCGAAGCCGACCAGATGCAATCGGCAGATCTCATTAGCTAATGGCCAATTACGGTGAGTGACGCGTCCGGGGCAAATTGTGAGATGTTGGCAGACGTCGCGCGCTGGACGCATTTGGGCCCGCTTTGGGTGTGACGCACGTCCGTGTGTACACTCTTCAATTACACGACACGGGGTGATCGCTGGCTACATGAAAAACCTTGAGCTTTCCGAGCGAGTTTACATCTAACATTTTGTGTCCTATGAACCGGTATGCTATAATATTAACCGCCACTTTATGTCCTGTTGTATTTAAATACTAATCTTGATTTCGGTAATTGCTGTTATGTGCATATTTTATATCCATATTATATTTATTGATAACGTTTGGTTGCACTTTTTTCATGGACCTTTAAAATAAGGTAATTAATAGATATGAGTCTTACTCTACAAAAAGTAAAGAACAGAACCTATTTTAAAATAACTAAGGAGAATAAATAGCTTCCTTTTCGAATAGAATTAGGTACTGTAGAAAAATCCAATTACTGTCTAACCGTACGACTAGCATGTAATGTGCAGCACGCGCTGCTTTAGATTATTTTATAAGCTTTACTAAACTAACTATTTATCTCAATATATGGACGCTTGCAAGATATCACGTAAAACACCCGAGCCGAAGTAAGAGACGATTAAAACTTGACAAATAGTGTACACAAGTTTAGAATCGGAGTTCATTTTCTTGGGTTTTGTCAGGCAGTGGAGCCAACTAAATTGTTCGCTGTAATCTTCGGGCATTTGAAAAGAGGGCCAGACAAATACTGATAGGAGGTCGTTAGGCGCGGGTGTCGAGGATAAATCTCGGATCTCGGCCGACTTGTCGGAGGCAGAGTTTGTTGCAACCAGGACAAATCGGAGGTTCTAACGCTTTTATACAATGAACAGTTTAAAACATTGAGTCTACAAGGTTTAGGAGAGTCGGGAAGTATACAAAGTAATATACTTCTGCGGGATGACAAAGCACATAGAGCATATAGGGGTTGTGGTAAACGACTTGGTGGCTGAATATTTTTTTGCTTCATGTGTAGGCATCATTGAACCTAGTTAGTAAAATGTTAACAAGACCAGTTCACGAGTGTATACTCGTGAACTGGTCTACATGGAGTACATTTATATTTTTTTTGTACAGGTACTTAAAAAAGAACAAATTACACTTATTGGTGTCAAACGACCCACTGGCCCATATTAGTGCTAACAAAATACATTCAGATCTATCAATCCTAAGAGAAGTGAAGTACATCCTATATTGTAAACGTATTCTAGAAAAAATATTTGCTAAGCTGTCGCGCCTGTTTTGCGCCGCACCAGCCCGCAACTACTCAGCGCCGCTCAAAAATTTTCAAGATAAGACGTTCAGGTCAACCGATCAACAGAGGACTGAAGCATTCCTTATATTACAAACCTATTCTAGAATAGTAGATTGTATCATATGGGAGCAAAATAATACTTTTTCGGCGAGGGCGCTTTTTTTAAGCTGAATCCTAGTACTTAGAATTCTTTAGTAGAATCATGAACGTAGCGAGGAATTTAAAGTACGTCGCCCGAGGCAAAAATATTCTTTGCGCCCGAGTGGTACACTTTACTTTTTATCACCTCTATGAGAAAATAAATGGCGCCTCATTGTTTATTGTAATATTATTATTTAATAAAACGTTTATTAGACAACTAAATTTTTACGCCAAGAAAATGAATGAAAAGAATGTATATATTAGTTTTGATTTGTTTTATTATTAGATACCATTTAATTTTAATTTAGTTGTTACTCTACGTTTTATTAAATAATAATATTAAAACAAAATATGAGGCGCCTTTATTATCTCACAGAGGTGACAAAAAATAGAGTGTACCACTCGGGCGCAAAATATATTTTTGGCTCAGGCGACGTACTTTGAATCCCTCGCTACGTTCAGGATTCTGCTAAAGAATCCCTCGCTACGCTCGGGATTTTACTCTAGAATACCTCACTTCGCTCGGGATTCAAAAAAGCGCCCTCGCCGTAAAAATATTATTTTCCTCCCATATGATACAATCTACTATTCTGTGGCCGTCGCGCCTGGGTGTCAAAGAGTCGCGTGGCATCGGCCGGGGTCATTAGTATGCTGTCCGGGATAAAGCCGAGCCCAGCGCAAACGGTTTATCTCTCCGCAACTGAATGCAGCTAAAAGGTAGGCTACTGTTACGGATTAAGCCTTTGCACCTTTACAAATGCAGTTGAATGGAATTGTTGCCTCTGAAGTAATTGTACGGCTTAGAAACAGGTGGCGTGATGAAGTAGCCTTCGCTTCAAAACAAGACGTTATCAGAAAAAATAAAAAGCGTCCTCGGAATGCCAACAAAAAGTAAGATATTTTAGCTTAGACTGTTCGACTACCGTCAGGTATCAACACGGGCAGCTTGTTGGCGGCGCGTGCGCGGCCTAACCATAGATTAGATAAGTATAGAGCAGTAAGACTACGCGGAAGTTACCTACCATGTTTTCAGGTCTTACATAGACTAATGAGAGATATGTTACGGACGCGTTGCAGAATGCATAGAATTTTTTAGGGTGGACAGGTTAATTATTCATCTCAATTTATCTTAAGTGACGGTGTGTTCGAAGATAGTCAACACCTAGACGAGGTTCTTAATTAAGACTGCTGGAACCCACCGCTAATTACATGGAGACAGTTTACCAACGCTAGAAGTGTAGAATTGGTATAGAAAGAGTATTATCCTATTAAATATTTCAAAATGAAAAAAATATGGCGCATTCAACTGTGCCAAAATGTCGGGACTTTAAAATGGAAACATCGCTTTAAAATACCAAGAGAATGTTGATATATTAAAAAAACGTATACCGCCCTTGTGTCCAATCCAAAGATGGGAGGATGATATCAGAATCAGACTCACGTTACTGGACAAGAGAGACAGTTGGAGGAGGCCGATGCCAAAAGGCTCACTGAGAGGACATTTTATAGCAAGAATAACCATATTTGACCTATCTCGCTCAGAATTAAAATACAGCCCTTGTATGGCGAAGAAAAACGACACAGCGCTTATAGAGTTTTGGAAATTATGCAACGATGATAATATTGGTGAGAGGAAGTGAGTTACTATTCTGTTGTGTATTAATTAGTATACTGTGGTAGGTATACATTTTCATATCTCAAAGGCGTGCCCCTTCTGGTATTTGCACCTAATCTATGCAGAGCACGACATAACTCAGCCCGCGAGATACGATCAGCGCGCGCGATGAAACTTGACTGTTTACGACCTGAAACCGCAATTGTGTTTGACTGTTATTGTTTACTAGCTACGCCGGCGGTTTTACTTGTAATTTTGTAGTAGACGCTAGATAACTTAGTGGTAAATAGATAGCTTAAATTTAAAGCCGTAATTATACAGTAGTAGAGAGTAGTAGCCTGTGTGAAATAACCACGAAAAGACACGGAATGGATCCTATATTTTGTAAGTGGAATCCAAACAGAGAAGTACCTTTAATAGTATTACCATATACCAAATGCATCAGGATTAAAGACACCATTTCCAGCAAATATATGAGATATAATAAAATTTTAATGCCTGAAAACAACATTAGGCACTAACAGAATTTATACCCTTGGCACCATGGATACCTATTAAACTAGTAAGTAGTTGTAGAAAATAAAACAATAAATCCGAATGACTTCGAATTTGTGAGCAAGCGGGACACTAATTGTAAGTAATGAGGTAAACGTGCTTGCTTGTCTTGTCGTCACTCAATTAAATAAAAATTCTGGAACCACTGGAGTTCAATAGTCTCACTCAAGCCACATTTCGATAGGACAATGGTTTTGTAAAATAAACTCTCTCATCTAACGGATCATTCAGATCAGTGCACGGGTACGCTCCTCGTCATAGTCCGCACACTCCATAAAATATAGGCATTTTGTTTACTTCGTGCTACCCCTTCACCGTTACGCGCTCACGAAGCCGAAGTAGCCACAATAAGATGATCCCCGCATAAAGTAGAGCGGAAACAATCGCGGACTTCATTAATAATTAATCTGTCGTAATAATCACGATATAAAATTTATGAAACTGAACAAATCAAACGCAATCAGTCAAGCCGAGTAGAAGAGCCATCTAACCAACATCCTCATTAAACTATTTTAATTCCCGCGTTACCTTATATCTGTAGTTAATTTGCAATGGCTGTATTTTATTCTCGTCACATGCCTTGATGTTACTGTTAGGGTGAAAAATAACGAAATGTACATAAAATAAATAGCTAGTATAGATCGTGCCGCCTTACATCACAGACAAAATACTAGTCATTATAAACACCTTAAAGGAGTATATGCTGCCAATAAAGATACAATGTAAAAGAAACAATGGTCGATTGTAATCACATCCCCAACCAGAGCGACACCAATAGGGTTAAATTCGGCTATCAGAAACACATTGTACAACAGAACTATTGAAACAGCATCAAGATCTAATCTACCAGGAAGGTCGTTCCACGTAGCCTTAACATTTGTATAGCAAACAAGAAAACGATATGCTTTAAGCTCGAACAGCCCCAGGAAAATAAATGAGGATGGAATAATCGCGGGCGCACGTGGCTGCGACATGCAAATGTATCGCATTAAAATGCAAGATGGCGGAAGCTCGCACGCGAGGTCGCGGGGTCGGGAGTTGCCACGCGCCATTGTCTCTACTTCACTAGATTAACAATAAAGAAGCTATATTTACTCTATGTAATATATTATTATAGAAACTATATTTAGATGTCGCTATGCATAAATTTTATGTTATTGATGAATCTAAATAAAATTTGGCGTGTAGGTAGATTTTTAAATTCATAATAGCGGAAGCTCGCACACGCCATTCTCTCAACTTCACTAGGTTAGGTTAGGGTAGGTTAGGTTAGCATGTTAAATAAAAGCTTTTAAAAGAGAAGCTTTATAGCTATGTTTTATAGCGTTGTAGAATTTAAATAAAATTTAGCGGGTAGGAGGCTTGTGTTGCTAGATTTAAAATGCAAGATGGCGAAAGCTCGCACCTCACGCGATGTCGCGGGGTCGGAAGTTGCTACGCGCTATTCTCTACTTCACTAGATTAACAATAAAAGCTATATTTACTCCAGATGCACGTACGCACGTAGATTTGAATGTTTTGTGTCGCTGAAGAATATCAGTAAAATCTGGCGGCTAGTTAGATTTTATAATGCAAGATGGCAGAAGCTCGGAAGTTACTGGTTTGAATTTGCCAGGCGCCGTTGTCTCTACTTCACTAGATCATCGATAAAACGTCTAGCTCTACATATTTACTCTTACTATTTGTAGCTATGCAGTGTCTGTTACGTAGTTGAAGAATTTAAATAAAATATGGTGGATAGATTTAAAAATTCAAGATGGCAGATGATCGCGTATGTTGGTGGGAATTGTCGATCACAAAATAGCGTGTGTGCTTTTCTTTTTGAACAATTTCATTTGCTCATAAACATGAACAATTAAAAATCAAACCATTGTTCATTTGTCATCTTTGTGACCAATTTTTACTATGAAACCAACACTAAAATTGCAAAAAAAAATATCGGCAAAGGGATTGAAGTAGAAGGTAAGAGTTGGAGTTACAAAGTGAAATAGAATAGAAGCAAAACTACACATAATTGTCCTATTAAAATGACAGTTATAGCACAATGTGACTCCAACAATCTTGTGATTTAGTAAATAAAACCATGAACGGAAAATATAAAGCTTTATTCGAGGAATACTAAACTTACAATAAGAATTTTCTTACAAAGTTAAATGAAAAGACTTACTAACTAAAGTTTTCAAAACAATAATACTTGCTAAATCAGAACTGTTGAGGTCACATTGTACTAGTAGAAAGTGAGGTATGTTTATTAATTGATGTAAAAAAACCTCAAAAATTTGCGGGTACCATAAGCATGATTTAAAAACGTAACAATCCTTTATGATAGGTTATAGTAATTTAATTTTACGAGACATAATTATAAGGACCATTGCCTTTAAAGATAGCATTTCTCTATTAGCGTTTGTAAAACCTTATATTTTAAATAAGCTATAACATTTTAAAGGATGTTGATTGATTAGGAATAACCCTGTAGGGTTATTCCTAATCAATCAACATCTTTTTAGGGGCTTATTCTGTAAATCACAACTAACAACTTTTGTTCAGCGACATTTGCCAAAACTAAAAAAAAAATCTGCTGTTCTATACATTTTGTCGCGGTTGAACGATATTATTCTATGGAAGAACAATATTTTTTTTAGTTTTGACAAAAGTCGCGGAACAAAAGTTGTTAGTTTTGATAAGCCCCTAAAAGGATGCTAATTGATTATAAATAACCCTGTATACGTTACAGAGATCTTTGTCATCTTCACACCCACATGATACGTACGTAATGAGAAATGAGACAAAGCAGAAATGTTAACTAAAACAGGTTTGTGAGCATAAATCTTTAAAAAGTCTATTAAAAGTATAATGTGATAAGTTCTTATGACTTTAATTTGCGATTAAATCATCAAAAACAAAGAGCTAAAAAAGCCTAATCAGTAGCAGGCTTTTTGGATATTCAAGGCCACCATAGGGAATAATTATGCACAATTAGTTTTATAATTTTAATTGATAGCTGACATCGTCAAAAAATATATTAAAAACTTATCTCACAAATGATACTATTTTATCAAAATATCAAACAAATCCGGGCTATTCTGTGGGGCTATTCGAACGCGACATGACGTCCGTCACTAATCACCACACGTAGTAACTCTTGACTAATCTGTGGCACCTTCAGCTTATGGCTATTGGCTGTCACGTCTTTAATGGTGCCTGTCCACGTCACTAAACCCGGCGCTATTACTCGAACTATCTGACCGCGTTTAGCTCATGTAGAATGCATGAGATATCTTCGGTCTTTTTAAAAATTTGCGATATCAAAAGAAATAAAAAAATACAATATTCAGACATGATCCAGCAGTCATAAAGATTGTATAGAAAACAATTGGCTCAACTATAACAGAATACGGCTAAAACTCACGTTACAATTATACGGTCGATCCGCAAGGAATCCAACCAGTTTCAGAGTATTTAGAACTCCATCCTCAGGGAATAAGCGCACCCCCGTCGACTGGCGCGCGCGCATACGCATACGAGCGTATTCCCTGAGGATGGAGTTCTAAATACTCTGAAACTGGTTGGATTCCTTGCGGATCGACCGTATAATTGTAACGTGAGTTTTAGCCGTATTCTGTTATAGTTGAGCCAATTGTTTTTATAATAAATTGTCCAAATCATAACTATAACAGAATACGGCTAAAACTCACGTTACAATTATACGGTCGATCCGCAAAGAATCCAACCAGTTTCAAAGTATTTAGAACTCCATCCTCAGGGAATACGCGCGTATCAGTGCAGGGAAGCCATGTAGTAAACACCGCACTTTTGTCTTATTTATAAGGATTTTAAGATATGCTGATATCTAGATATACGTAAAACATGCGACGTTTTGTGGAACGACCTTTGTAAGAAAACGTTTAGAGGAAATATTCGAGAAAACTTTTACACTTCTATAAATTAATATTAATTATTCTTAAACCTTGACCACTTAAAAATTTAAAATGTATTAGTTAAATTAATATCCTTAATAGCCTTCATATTCGAAACAAGTCTATAATTCACAGTTTGAAGCACATTCGTGTTTATCACAAACCGATTTAGCCCTTCAGGCGGGCTAAACATTCTGACACCAGGGCCAGCCACCCGGCCTATACAAACTTACTTACTTGTACAAACCGATTCTTCAGTCATCAAATAAAAAAATATACGAAAATATCGTAAAATCTGTCAAATTATATCACAGCTATACTTATATATTACTCGTATCAACAAAATTTTGCTTATTAGTGAATAATAATGAATGTATGTCTTAATAGGAACTGAATTGAATTTCGTGTCGTCAGAATGAAACATATTTTGTCATTATAATTATACAATCAGACAGCAAACAGTTTTAATATTAATGAATTAACTTTTGGGCGGTCAACATTAAACAATATAATAAAATCAGGCTGCAAAACCAGCCATCAAAAATGTATAAATACGATGGGAATATCATGAGGATATTATAGTTGGTTATACCGGCTACAATACTGTCCCACTATATGGGGTAAACGACGTGACTCGTGCATTTATAGCAACTATATGGGTGCGAATTTGTGATGTATGAGCGCGCGAACGAGCGGCGTGCGCCGCAGTATTAAACTAACCACAGTGAAGAACGCTTGTTTCATTTCCGTCCCTTATCAGTTAGTACTAAGATCCACACCACTTGGCGACGAGAAGAACTTTACGCTTGCTTAACTATGAATTATATCGGCAGTGTGTCCTCGTTCGATTATCGTTATCAAGAATTTGAGATTTTTCTAGGAAAACTCAAAAACTTTATTCAAATCAACAACGTGCCGGACGACAAATGGTGCGCCATTTTACTGACGCATCTCTCCGACGAGACGTATAGATTGGCGAAGAATCTGATTTACCCACGAGAATTAGACAAAGTTTCGTGGAATGATTTGGTTACAGCGCTTAACGATCACTTTAAACCGAAGCGTTCCACGTTTGCTGACCGAGCCAAGTTCTACGATGCTACAAAGTCCGAGTCGGAAAGTCTAGAAGATAGATGGCGCGCTTACGTGGACTTGCTGTCTATTGTGATTTTGGTGCAGAACTAGAAACGCTACTGAGGGACAAATTCGTGCTTGGATTGCAAGCTAGCAGAGAAAAGGACCGTTTATTCGAGCACGACTCGAAAACCCTCACTCTGTCAAAAGCGTTAGAAGTAGCCCAGCAGGCTGCATGTGCTCGAGCTGCGCGTGCATGCGACGGAGCCGGGGGACACTTGGTGAAAGAAGAACCAGTGTACAGGGCAGGCGAGCGCCGCGCGCAAGGGGCGCCGGCGCAGGCCGCCCCCGCGGCGACGGCTGGGCCACGGTGTGCTGTGTGCGGATTACGTAACCACTTGTCGGCAAATTGCAAGTTTAAAAAATACAAGTGCTTAATTTGCAATGCCACGGGGCATCTTAAAAAAATGTGCAGTGCGAAAAAGATCAGTGTTGAATTAAATAATTTGACCGCGAATGATGACGACCACGACTGCAAGGAATGCGCGTTATTTAATATGAGGTATGTTAAGTATGAGCCTATTATGTTGGATGTATCTATAGACGGTAATAAATTTCCAATGGAACTCGATTGTGGTGCAGGACGAAGCGTTATGTCTGAATTATTTTATTTAAAACATTTCCGAAAATTTAAGCTGTGTAAAACCGATCTTGTGTTCTGTTTATATACAAAACATAAGATCGCGCCACTAGGTTATTTTTCTTGTCAAATTTCTTTTAATAATAAGTCACATGCTATTCAATTCTATGTTTTTAAAGAAGGTGGTCCCCCACTACTGGGGCGCGATTTTATGAGCCAGTTCAATTTGAGTTTGGTACCTACATGTGACAATAATAACATTCGTATTAATGCACCAGTGGACATTCAACAAGTTTTAAGCGATTACCCTGATCTATGGAAAGACGAACTCGGATGTTTTAACAAATTTGAAGTTCAATTACATTTAAAAGAAAATGCAGTTCCAAAATTTTTTAAGCCACGCCCCGTGCCCTTTTCCCTAAAAGGGGAAGTCGACAAAGAACTAGATAGACTAGTTGCAGCTGGAATTTTAGTCCCGGTTGAATATTCTGAATACGGTACTCCTATTGTTCCAGTCCCGAAAGATAATGGCAAGGTTAAAATTGCGGGAGATTTTTCGTGTACATTAAATAAAGTCCTAAAAATAGATAAATTCCCTTTACCTCATATTGAAGAGGTTTTTGCAAAGATTGGTGGCGGTCAGCATTACTCCAAACTAGATTTAAGCAATGCGTATAATCAGTTTAAATTAACAGAATCATCACAGGAGCTGACCACTATCAATACACACAAAGGTCTCTTTAAGTACACTCGTCTGGTCTATGGCCTTGCAAATGCGCCAGCAATTTTTCAACGCGCGATAGAAACATTAGTAGCGGGCATCGAAGGCGTCTCATGCTGGTACGATGATATTTGCCTCACAGCTCCCAATAGAACCTTACATATAGCTAGGCTGCGTGAACTATTGAGTAGATTGCAAAACGCGGGACTGAGACTTCAAAAAAATAAGTGTGAGTTTTTCCGAGAAAGTGTAACTTATTTAGGTTACACTATTGATGAAAACGGCCTTAGAACATCATCTGATAAAGTACAAGCAATTTTAAAAGCCCCGTCACCCACTAATGTTACGGAATTAAAAAGATTTCTAGGCATAGTTAATTATTATAGGAATTTCATTCCGAACGCGTCCGCCGTACTACATCCTCTGCACGAATTGTTACGAGCGGGCGCGACATGGCGGTGGCAGGCACGACACCAGCAAGCAATGGACGCGGTGCGCAGCGAACTAGCCTCGGAGCGCGTGCTTGCGCACTTTGACCCGCGTCTTTCTTTATTCCTCAGCACTGATGCCGGTCCCGAAGGGTTAGGTTGTGTTTTAGGTCACGTGATGCCGGATGGCTCGGAAAAACCGATCGCATTCGGTTCGCGTTCCTTATCGCAAAGCGAAAAGAATTATAGTCAAATTCAGAAGGAAGCCACAGCTATAATTTTTGGCGTTAAGCGTTTTCATCAATATGTATACGGCTGTCAACAACCGTTTATTTTGAGAACTGATCATAGGCCTCTTCTGTCGATATTTGGTAAGAAAGACGGAATTGCGGTAACGGCCGCGCTCCGTCTCCAACGGTATGCAATTATTTTATCTGCTTATAATTTCACGGTGCAGTATATTAGCTCAAAGAATAATGTAGTGGCTGACTATTTTTCCCGAGCGCCGTTATCTTTAGAGTCGAATAAAAGCTATGAAAGTGTCGAGTCCAACGAAGGAGACATACAAATCCCCCTTCTATTTTTAGACGCTAATACCAAACCGGTTTCGTTCGACCGCATCAAGAGTGCTACTGGGGATGATAAGACATTAATCACTGTAATTAAGTACATGAAACAAGGTTGGCCTCGTTCAATAAAATGCGAAAGTATAGCGCCGTATTTTAATTGTAAATCAGAATTGGAAGTGATTAATGGATGTCTTTTTCGCGGCCATCGTATAGTTATTCCTTCAATATTCCGCGCAGAAATGTTAAAGGAATTGCATTCAGCTCATTTCGGTATTGTCAAAACAAAAAATATAGCTAGGTCCAGGATGTGGTGGCCTCAAATACACCTAGATATCGAACGTTATATAGGTAGTTGCACCGCGTGCGCCAGTGTAGCGAGTGCGCCGGCGCGTGCGCCCCCCGCACCCTGGCCGCGCCCGCCAGCGCCCTGGCACCGCCTGCACATAGACTATATGGCTATAGGGCAATCGGTGTATCTAGTTGTTATCGACGCGTACAGTAAATGGCTGGAATGCATTAATATGAACGGTAACACCTCCACTGGCGCATTAATTGCGAAACTGAAAGTTTTGTTTTCGACCTTTGGTATACCAAATGTAATCGTGTCAGACAACGATGTTAAAATATGTTCGCGAGAATTCAAAGAATTTTGTGAAAATAATGGAATCGAGTATTTAAACAGCGTAATTTATCATCCGATTAGCAATGGGCAAGCGGAAAACTCCGTGAAAACTTGCAAAAAAATGATTAAATGCATATTAATTGAAGGCAATAAAACACCTCATCAAATTCACGAAAAACTAATAGGCTTTTTATTTGATTATCGGAACTCAAAACACTGCAGTACCGGTGCATCGCCGGCCGAGCTCATGTTTGGTAGGAATTTAAGATCGAGATTAGACTTGATTAAACCTAGTCACAAATGTGAGGTCGAAAACAATAAAAATGAAGTAAAATTAAATAAAAGTAGATCGTTCGACATTGGTGAGATCGTATGGGCGAGGTGGTTTATTGCCAGAAAAGCTAAATGGGAGGTAGGTAAGATAATAGATAAAATAGGTAATAGGTTATTTAAAATTTATTTTGAAAACTATGATGAGACTGGCGTGAGACATATAGATCAAATTAAAAAAAATATGAATTCGTCAAAATGCGCCAATAATGTATTTGATGGAAGCTCGGAAGGTCTAGATACTTATTTACCAACGACTTCCGGACTTCCATCATGGGCTCCTTCAGCAAGCGCCCCGCCGCTCTCTTCCTCGGCCCCCGGACACGTAGACCTCGATGAAACTAACGTGACGTCACGAGCGGCCGCGCCTACGTCACCGGTGGCACCACCGTCGGTGGCGGCGCCGGCCGAGGCCGTTCGAGAACGAGACCTTACCGTAACCAACGAGGACCAGCCTGACGAGGAGGGGGACGGGGAACAGTGGGAAGAGGCGCAGGATGAAGGAGGTCCGAGCGTTGAAGAGAGCCCGTGTGCGAGTAACCTAGATATACCAGCGGCCTCGGAGCTCCCCTCAACGCCTGGCCGAATGCGTAGAACTTTAAGTAAAGTTAATTATAAGAAATTTTTCTAATAAGGCATATTAATTTTGTTATTGTTGTTGCCAGGGCCTCAAATAAGTGTGAGGGAATGTGATGTATGAGCGCGCGAACGAGCGGCGTGCGCCGCAGTATTAAACTAACCACAGTGAAGAACGCTTGTTTCATTTCCGTCCCTTATCAGTTAGTACTAAGATCCACACCAGAATTACTTAACTTATCCATTTGTAAGGGGGGGACCGGCAAAACCCACCCATTTATTCCGTATATGTGAGGACTATCCAATTCAAGGCTCAATCGCCCTACGTGAGCCCCTTTCTATTTTCACTAATGAGCTATTAGAAGGCTGGTAGAGTAGAAGGAAGCGGACGGCATAACTCACCCATCTATACCGATAGGGCACAATGAGCAGCAAAACTCACCTATTCATATCGACTATATGGGGAGTGAACGGCATAACCCACCCATCAATATCGATTACAAGAGTGAACGGCATAACCCACCCATTAATATCGATTACACTGGGAGCTGTATAGCAAACCCCATCAATTCATATCGAAGAGTGAACGGCATAACCAACCCATAAATTTCGATTACATGAGTAGTGAACAGCATAACCCACCCATTTAAACAGACTATATAAGGATGAGAGCGACCTTACCTCCCATTAAACCAACTCCGCTATACACGAGACAAAATCGAAATTCCGGACAGACAACGCGATAGACGCGAGATTATCAAGCAGCCGACTGCACGCGGCGTACACCGGCGGGTTGTGGGCGATCAGCAGGTACAGGGAGAAAGCAAGGAATAGTAAGAAAGTGAGTGCAATATACGTCATTGTGCGGGCGCGCTTCAACTGCTCCACGTCGTCCGGCCGCGACTTCAATCTCTGTGGACAACACATATTCATTTTAGTACAAAATATAAACAGATTATTTACCAGTTTTCTGAACATTAGACCTCGCGCCACATATCTTTAACTCGTCTACATAAATTTATTTCTCGAATTGTTCTAAGCCGATTAAGCTTATAGTCATAACTCTTGTTAAAATTGAAATACTAGTAGTTTTCCGAACAATAGACTTTGCGGCACATTCCTTTAAAGTTTAAATAAATCTTCATAAATCTACATATCGACTCGTTCTTGACTAATTTGGTTCACACACGCAAATCTTATTAGAGATGAAGTTACCTTGTGCAGATGGTGCGGGGCACGGTGACGCGCGCGCTGGTCCCCAGCCCGCGCAGCACGTGGCACGTTTGCTCGCGTCTCATGACCGACCACGAGATGAAGTTACCTTGTGCAGATGGTGCGGGGCACGGTGACGCGCGCGCTGGTCCCCAGCCCGCGCAGCACGTGGCACGTTTGCTCGCGTCTCATGACCGACCACGAGATGAAGTTACCTTGTGCAGATGGTGCGGGGCACGGTGACGCGCGCGCTGGTCCCCAGCCCGCGCAGCACGTGGCACGTTTGCTCGCGTCTCATGACCGACCACGAGATGAAGTTACCTTGTGCAGATGGTGCGGGCGCACGGTGACGCGCGCGCTGGTCCCCAGCCCGCGCAGCACGTAGCGCGCCTGCTCGCGTCTCATCAGCGCCACCCACGCGGTGGTATCATCTACAAACTGCGTGATCACCGGACCTGCACACACCACACCATTGTTATTAAAAATCTGGTCTGCCGCATCTTCAAAAAGTCCTTAGGGGATGCTTCATCATAACATGCTACGAGTCTGAAATTGCCATATATTTGTACACGGCAATGAAAAGTGTACCGTATGCCTTCTTTTTGTCTAGAAACATTCTTGAGAATTCTTGGCCACATTTGTAAAACTGATTATACCTCAAAAACCAAGAGAGTGTGATTTTCGGCTCTGGGGCAATGCGATTGCGACTGGCGTAACATTCGATTCCAAAATCCATCTAAAATATTTTCGCGCGGTACTGCGCGAAATTTTGCCTCTTTTTCCGGTTTTAGAAACAAGCTTCAGTTTTACACCGTGTTCCGAAATTGCCTGTACTGTACATTCGAGTTGTTTATCGGCCACATTTGACATTAATTTAACGAGTGACCATGCGATTGTCAGTGCACATTGAAGCCCACGCACATAGAACGCGGCAACAGCCTAACGAGCCACGCTCGATTTAATCGTTCAAACACAACGCAATTATCGCAAATTTCACTGTTCACTAAGGTGGTATGCTAAGGCCTCAAAGCTTTCTCTGTATAAATTGTCGGTGTAATTAATTTTAATAATGTACAGATGTACAATGTAATGTACATTAGATTTGAAAATAATATAACTTTCAAATCTAATGTTTCTTACTTTTTATTGTTATTTTTTATAAATGCATTGTCATCGGTCTTTGACATACAAAGTTTAAAGAAAATCTGATCCTAAAAGGGGTCGGTTACAAGCAAACAAACATACAGGTGAAACTAATAAAAGCGTGTTAATAAATGAGGGGGCCACCGTCGTCGTTTTGTTTCCCCGTTCACAATCTACAAAATAACACAATACAAGTAAAATGCAAGAAAATTAACAATGATTGATAGCTTAAGTACTGGTTCCAGTGGTTCCAGCAAGAGTAACTTTTTAGTTCCGAATAATTAATTTCTACTTTTTTATGTCGCACTGTACCGGCTATTTATAACAGTCCGTTACATAAAGGGTGATTGGGTCATATGGCTGGAAGAGATTGCTATAAGCAATAAGGACGCCCTTTGTTGCACTAGTTTATGTCGCTTTTTTTCCTTTCTGTGTATTTTTGTATTGTATTTTAGTGTTAACAATAAAGTGTTCATTAATTTATTCACTCATTCATCCACTGTGACTGCCTCGGTGGCTCAGTGGTTAGTGACCCTGACTTCTGGATCAAAGAGGCGTGGGTTCGATTATATAGGTGTTTGTTCTGTGTCTGGATGTTATTTAGATATTATCTATACAATAAGACCGATTACAGAGGCGCCAGCGTAACTAAATTAGCTAAATAGCATAGTTCTGTTTCTTTTTCACTTTAGGCATTTGATAGAGAGAACGTTGGAGTTTTGGCGGGAACGCGGAAAAATCACGTCGCCTCATTGTATTATTTTGTTAAACTTGTGTTTTTATCAGTGATAATTAGTGAAAAATGGTGGTATTCGTTGATTATGAGCTGATTTACGTGCATGAGTGTAGGCAAGAGATATAATGTGACGTAACATGTTCTTCCGTGTTGTTACCAAAACTCCAGACGCCTCTAGTAAAGTCTCCACTGCTTTACTGAGGTATGACTTGGACTGTGATTGGACTTGACCGCGACTTTATTGGACTATGACGAGACTATGACAGTGACTATTTTGATAATATATTATCAAAAATTATTAAAACTTAATACTTGACACTGGCAAATGCACAATAATGCGACGCCAAAACTAAGAAGTAGAGAGAACGCTTTTTACGCTGCTATTTAATTTACGCTGGCGCCTCTGTAATCGGGCTTATTAAGTACGTATTTAAAAATATGTATACATAGTATATCAGTCTCTGGCAGCCATATCACAAGTTTTGCTTAGTTTGGGCTCAGAGACCATGTGTAAGAATGTCCCCTAACATTTACTCTGGCCCAGTGCGGGGTGGATTCACATATTATGAGGCCGGTAAGAACCTTTTTTCATTAATTTCATAAAGAAGGACAGTTACCGTATGGGCTAAACAGCAAATTGATGTCATTCCTCGTCCATTCCCTGGGAAATGTCAGGTGGAACACGTGGTCTCGGGACGGCGACGCTGGAAGAAAATAATACATTTAGCACATTTGTCAAAAAATTTATGTTTTATGCAATATTAAGTTATTCTTACTCTCTATTGACTGTCTTATAATAAAGTAGTTACTGTTACTTTCTTTGTATGTTTTTTATTATAGTGTTATATTTAATTATTATGCTATATTATCAAATGTATGACTTTTTTTTAGTTCTTTTCGAGTAATATAAAAATAGATAATCAATAAAAATGTTCTACTTGTGTGCAGTAGCAGATATTACTTTTAGTTAGTAATATACATATATTTATTTTAGTGACAGTAGTTTAGAAAAAAAAACAGATGGAAATGCGATGTGCAATACATCACATTTCCCATCTGTTTTTAACCCAGGGATGTAGATAAGTAACCCGGTAATGTAGGCCTCGTAACTTGCTGACGCGGTGATATAGGCCTCGTAGCCCGCTAACCAAGTGATGTAGGCCTCGTAGCTCGCTATCTCCGTAATATATGCGTCGTAGCCTGCTAGCCCGGTGATGTCGACCTCGTAGCCTGCTAGCCCGGTGGTGCATGCCTCGTAACCCGCTAACCCGGTTATGTATGCCTCGTAACCCGCTAGCGCGCCTGAACATACCTTATTCAGGAACGGTAAATCCTAAAAAATGAATAGGTAACTCACGGTCAGCCCCATTGAAGTTCATATACGGCGAGTCGTGATGCGCAGTCTTGGCGAGGTAGACCTTATTCAGGAACGGCTTAAGAACGGCGGAGGCGGGGTCGGGGCGGGCGGCCTCCTCGCCCCGCATGTGCGTGAGGTGGGAGTGCATCGAGAGGAAGCAAAGCCCGGTGATGTAGGCGTCGTAGCCCGCTTCGTGCAGCTTGTCATCCGCGCGCGAGTACCCTCGCCCTTCGTACGACCCTGTGCGACATTGCCAATAGAATACAAATAATTATATTACGCGTGTACACGCATATAGATTGTTACACTGTAATTTAATTTTAACTGGCATTAAAAGTAATTCCTGATCCAAGAAACATTATACTTAGTTTAAACTTGATAACTGTAACTGTGAAATCACTACGCTCAGCGACACAACGCTCAGTAATCTACTCAATTTCAACATAAATTGAATTAAAATAATATACAAATCTGGAACCGTTTGAAAATACTACAGATGTGTTAAGAAAAAAATCTGAACAACATATCAAAATGCGTTTATATAGAAACTCTCCAAGGATTTTTTGTCTACATTGACACGCCTACAGTTTACTTCAAGATAAATGTTACGTGAATAACGTACCGACTTTAGGCAGCGCGAACGGCGGCTCAGACAGCGTCTGCAGCAGATGGGGCAGCACGCTGGAGTTCACCTTGTCTTTGAACGGGGGCAGGCTTGACATGTACTTGGTGTCTAGTAACCTGCAACCACACAGCTAAAGTAAACATTTTATGCTACTACTTATTATTACTAACATTCTCGGAACAGTAGACCTCGTATCTATCGTATCGTATTGTTTCACTGAATTTTTATAAGCTGATAACTCGACTCGCTCTTGACTGATTTCATTCATACTTGCAAATCTTATTAGGATTTAAATACTTAAACAGATTTGCTAAATATTAATAAAATTAGTTGTAAATAGCGCAATAGCAAGCCCCTCTTCTTGATGGTTACCCCAACCAAAAATCGCCGACGGCAAAAATATTACAAAAATACATAATTATACAGAACCTGTATACCATGTTTAGTCAAGATTCGTTGAAAAATGTGACCTGTGTAGGAGACATGCAGACAGACTGGGATTTCACTTCACTTTGATCGTTCAGTCAATAAAAATATCTGTTACATACCTAGGGAACATGCAGTGTGCAAACTCCTTGAAAGCCTCGTAGCTGTCTGGCAATGGTTGAAAGAAGTGATTAAGTGTGTGGATTACATCCAGCAGCATATTATGACCAATTACTAACTTTTCCTGAAAAAATAAACATTTAAACATGTTTAGGTAGGTATGTTGCGACACTAAAACATGGACTTTCACTATGGACCTTGTAAATAAGCTCCAAGTAGACCAACAAGCTAGCGATGTCTATTTTTAGTCTCTCTGTGAGATTTAATCAGGAATGAGAAGTGTTCAACTTGATGACTTTTGGGGTCGTAAATGTTCTCGAGTCAACCCATAAAGTGGATAGATGACTTCATTTAAGGCCATAGGAAACTACTGATATAATTATTTTTTGCAAAAAATAGCATGACTGACTTCACCCGTGTACAGAATCATTACATAGTATAAAACTAAATTGCTTTCCACTGTCTGTCCCCATGTACCTATGCTTATATCTTTAAAACTACGCAACGGATTTTGATGCAGTTTATTTTAATAGATAGAGTAATTCAAGAGAAATGTTTATATGTATAATACACCTGTGCAAAGCCGGGGCGCATCGCTAGAACGTAAATATTTTGCATGAATCAATGTAACATTTTTCAAATTATTGTTGATTTATTAAAAATGGCTCAGCCAATTTCGATAAAATTTAAATGGGACCAATTTCGAAGTATATTCTTTCCAATAAAAAAATTATTATTGAAATCAGACTACTATGAAATAAGTTATGTGTGGTTATGCATAAAAAAAATATATATACGCGTCGAATTATATACCTCCTCCGGTGGTTTGGTCAATAAAACCCACTGTAATGTCTGCCTGTCTGTGTATCCGCTTTTATCTCCCAAACTACACAACAGATTCAGATGCAGTTTTCACTATCTTTTAGTGTTTTGCAGCTAAATCACTAAATCACAGCCATACAATGTGTGCTATCTATCTAACGCTTAATGACATCTAGATAACAAATGGGTTCACTGTGTTCTATCAATTGAACTGCAACTTTAAATAAGATAACTTCAAGCTTACCGATTGACTGATCATTCGAGCCACCTTAGAGAACCCTACAGCTTCTTCGAAGTCCTCCCACTCTTTCTCTATCCGCTTTGTTGTGTGGCTCTTTGTATCTGAGTCAGATTTTACTCGCACAACTTTCAATAACCTGAAAATCGATAAAGAATAGTTATAAAGTAATAAAATTTACCCTTTTACATTATAAGAAGGTTAAAATTAAATAATTATTATTAGACAAAGATGTCACCACCGACTTCTATTGTATACACACTTTGGAATAGTTCTCTTGTCTTTATGTATACAGTTTTTTGACAATTCTTGATCTTTTAATTAAACTACTTTAAACTACTTTGCCAAATTTAATTTTATATGGGCATATTGCTGCCAATAGTGCCAGTACCTACCTCTACTAATCTACTTCCTCGAAATAAAGGAAAAGAAAAAATATTTCCAGTCATACATATTCTTTTCTCATGTAGAATTTCTATAAAATTGTGGATGATAACAGCTGTGCATAGAAAAAAAGCACATCTAACTATATTATCAAAGCTAAGTTAAATACATGTTTTGAGTCATTAATGAAAGAAGCAGCTAGCCATTTCAACTGCACAATTTTGGTGAAAATATTTTAGCCTCTTAATAAATTTACATTTAACTCACCTAGATTTGTTTTCCAAAATTTTTGTTTCAACTATAATTTCATCTTTGAAGCGCAATTTTAACTCCTGATATATTAGAAGACGTACAAATGCATTACATCTGTCAATCTCCATCTCATCACTTTTATTCTCATCTAGGAATTTTCTCACGTTTGTGCTGAAATGTAGCAATCGGAATTAAAATTAGGCAGATAATCAAAGCCTAATTTATCATTCCAAATACAATTTAAATACTATTTCAGTATTAGAAAAATGTTAATGTTAGCTATAAACTGCATAAAACCCTATTCTGACTCTAGCTCATATAACACCAACAAGAAGATTGAATTTCACACAACTTGTAGCTAACTTTGCAGCTGCCAACAAGTTTGATTCGGGCTATATGAAACATGCTATTTTATATTTACCAAGTTTCTTCAATAAAAGCTCTGTTTTCATCAGGAATATTGACCAAATCTTTTTCCTTAGTGTAAGATTTTTGTTTTTCTGTGAGATTGTCTCTCAGTTTAGTTTCTGTTGGCTCTGTCATGTATGAAATCCCTAAAAATAAAAAACAGTTTAAACATATCCATAAGTTCAAGTGACTGATAAATAATAAAATTGTAACGTTTTACATACCATCCCGAATAACTTTGTTAAAATCAAATCCTTGCGCAGCTAAAAAATCTAAGCTAGAACTTTGGCACATAAATATTTTTTCCGGCCCGGGACACCCTCGAGGAAACAAATAAAAGTTATAAGCGTCATTCATGAACATCTTCTTTTCCTCATCATAGTAAAAAGCGCAGAGACCAAATTGTATCAACAAAAACTGAGTGGAGCCATTCAACAAACGAAGGTAGTAGTCTTCTGGTGTGTCAAATATAAGCACGTCTCGACCATTTATAATACCGGTAAACTCCGCATCTATCACTAAAAAGTCTGCCTTATCGATAGACGCGCCAATCAGCGGCAATGATTCTTTGAAATCTGTAAAAATAAGTCATAAAAATATGTGATGTATGCAATGAAAAGTTCCAATCGCGCACCGCTTATACTTACTTTTTTTCACCACCTCCATTATTAAAGATGGCAGTATAGAAACAACAATCAATGTATTATCATTTGATAGCAGTAATGAACTGTTTTCAGTGATTTTCTTGAATAAATTACAACAAAAACGTGCGCACTGGCTATTGTCACAAACTGTCATTTTTTAGGGTTCCGTACCTCAAACGGAAAAAAACGAAACCCTTATAGGATCACTTTGTTGTCCGTCTGTTTGTGTGTCCGTCTGTGTGTATGTCAAGACTCTTTATCTCGGGAACGCGTAAAGATGTCGAGTTGAAATTTAAATTGTATACGTATGTCTACGGTCTCTTGCAGTTGTGTAAACAAAAAACTTCTCAGTTATCGTATAAAAAAGTAAGAGCCGTTTATGTCGTAAAAAGCCGCATATTTCGACACTCACAAAAATCAAAACCTACAGGGTACTTCCCGTTG
Source organism: Hypomecis punctinalis (assembly GCA_949316475.1). Classification (NCBI taxonomy): domain Eukaryota; kingdom Metazoa; phylum Arthropoda; class Insecta; order Lepidoptera; family Geometridae; genus Hypomecis; species Hypomecis punctinalis. The sequence continues at coordinate 21,899,835 of OX438801.1, read as the reverse complement.
ACATAGAACTATGAAAATTGACAAGACGCATTGTCTCAAAGTACACATATAGGAATAAATCTGAAAACTGTACATTTTTAACGAAATCACAAAAAATAGGGTCAAAATTCACAAAATATGGGTTCAAAACTCAAAGAGAGTAAATCGTATATGAGACATGGACGCTGCGAGATATTGAAAAGAAAAAGGTAGATGCTCTAGAAATGTGGTGCTGGAGAAGAATGCTTGGGGTATCGTGGACTGAATTTCGTACCAACGTCTCGATACTACAAGAACTCGGCATCAAGCAGCGTCTATCAGCCATAGTACAGTCTCGCATACTCGCTTACTTCGGACACATCTCAAGGCGAGGTAGTCAGTCTTTGGAGCGTCTTGTCGTCCAGGGAAAAGTTGAGGGCACAAGACCACGCGGAAGGTCGCCCATGAGATGGACCGATCAGATCAAGTCTGCTGTGGGTAGGTCCGTGCATGAGTGTACCCGATTGAAGTCCCATAGAGAGAGATGGCGAGACATCGTGAGGCGCATTACATCTGCCCCTACAAATAATAGTACTACTTGATGACCACGACCGCTCTGTCAAGAGCGCAACGATCAAGAAGAAAAAGAAATCATATCATGTTAGGTATCATATAAAAGAGCTTTATTAGCACATGCTAAAACAGGTTTTTAATTATTTTAAATCGGTTTTAATTAAGTTCGAAGAAAACACCGAATAGCTTTTTGCTAGTTTTGCACTAAATTAAAAAATTTAGTGCGACTAGTTATAGTTTCGTGCGAATGTCGCCGAATTGCCATCAATGTGTAATTTTGTGTAAATGTGTGATGGATGACGCGAAAAGTGAAAAAAAAAAATTGTGTCGATGATTACAGTATAGAGATTTTAACAACTTACTTCCCAATTTTGTAAAATTTTCTAGATTTGTACGGAACCCTCGAAGCGCGAGCCTGACTCGCACTTTCCGGTTTTTTTTTAAATATAATGTTGTCCTGGATACTTGTCTTTTATTGCCACTTATATATTTAAATTTCGGGCCGCTCTAATAGTACAGGCCAGAAATAGATAGTTTTTGCAACTTATTTACTGTGAATAGTGATAGGGAGCAATAATAATCAGTAAAATAATAGGTATAATCAGTGATAACACAGTGTTCACTCAAATCATTCTTTCAAAATAGGGTCTGTTGATAGACCCACCCTAAATAGTAAAATGTTCACTCAAATTATTCGTTCAAAATAGGGTCTGTTGATAGACCCACGATAATATCATAGGTCTTCTAAAACTTGCCTAAAACTAACTCCGCATTAACAATAAAAAATATTCTCATTCTACAAACTAACCTGAGAATTGTTTTATTGTGGTTATTCAATTAAACATTGCGACATTTATCGATTTTCGTAGTTGACAAAAGTAACATAATATGGACGCAATTATTTTGGATTTTACTGGTAATATCTAAAACTTTTAAAAAATAACTGTAGCGAAGTGTGGGTGCACATTGTTTCAATGTGTTGACGTTTTTGTCAATGTGTGACACGAACTGCTCACGCAATGTGGTTTGTTTTGACTATTCACACACAACACCAACGTATGCAGTGCATGTTGTCAGATCTTGTGTCGATGGCATAGAGTTCATTATGGTGCGCAATAGGTGCATTATCGTATGGTTTTTGTAATGTTTCTATGTAGTACCTGTAATCACAATACCGTGTACATAGATAAGATTACGTTCCAAGTTACGGAAACAAGTATCATCTGTAAATGTTTTTAGCAAAATTATCCCGGTTATTGGACAAAAATGACATGACTAACAATAGAAGAATTATAGAGGTATCAGTTACCTACATGGTTTTTAATTAATTTATTAATTTTAATAAAAAATATTTTGATAGTTCTGCAAAATTAACTAAACAAAATGTTTCCCATCAAAGGGATCATCTATTAATTACGTGAAACTCGAAACTACTCGAAAGGGTCTGGAGGGTGGAGAGGGTTCGGAAAAAAAAAACGGAATTTCACAAGAGGGAATATGATCAAATGCCACGAGTAATTTTCGCTAATGGCTTTTTTTAACATTGTTAGGTAATAATTTCCTGACGCATTGATGCCCATAACGCCCATGAGATTTTATTGTAGCTGTAATGTAATTGGTTTTGCCGTGTTATGAGCTCAATAAATGAATTTAATTTAATTTATTTTATTTAATAGCTTTTTGCGAACTAAAACAATAAATCATATTAACATCGTACGTTAACATGATTTGATACTGTAATTTTGTCTTTGATGGTTATGGGAACCCCCCTTTATATATTTTAGTTCAATTACTAGTTATTAAGGTCAATATACCTATACATAAATTCACGTTTGTTGGATATAATTTTTTAATATTTATTTTATTCCATTTTTAGGGTTCCATACCCAAACGGTAAAAACGGCACCCTATTACTAAGACTTCGCTGTCCGTTTGTCTGTCAGTATGTCACCAGGCTGTATCTTATGAATAGTGATAGCTACAACGCTGAGACCTACACGGAATATTAAATTAGATATTTCCTCTACAAATAAATAATTAAATTAAAATTATATATACTAACGGGGACTTACGTACGACACGGAACCCTAAGTGCGCGAGACCGACTCGCACTTAGCCGATTATTGCTATTTGTTGTTATGGTTAACATCAATACATCACAAATTTTGTGATCAACTTTCTAGCTTCTAAGGTTCATGAGATACGTGCCGCTATTTGTACAGCCTGCGGGGCAAGCATACGACCACGATTCAAAGAATTATTTCTCGATATTTCTACAATAAAGCAATAATTCGATATTTCGAGCGACGTTAACATGACTATGCAACGGAATGAAGACATATCGTGAGTGCTTATTGGCTGTAGCAGTCTTGTCGAGAATCTCTAACATGTGCAAGCGAAATTTGTCGAATTTTGACATTACTTCACGAGTATTTTTTCGTCCTTGTTTTTGAGGCCGAAATACGCAGAAATAAAAGGTTGAACAAATATTTTCTTAAAATTAAAATAAAAGAACGAAGTTCGTCGTCATTTTCAGTCGGTGGATGACGTGAGAAATGTAAAGAAATTATTGAATATTAAATTTATCATCAGTAGGCTGTCCACTGCAGAACCTCGGCCTCCTCTATAAATTTCCAATTAGGCCGGTTGGAAGCGACTTGTATCCAACGCGTTTCTGTGATCTTTATGATATTGTCAGTCTAACTAGTCGGTGGATGTTCTACGCTGCGTTTGCTGGTCAGTGGTCTCCATTGGAGAACTTTACAGCCCCATCGGCTATCTGTTCTTCGAACTATGTGCCACTGCCTCTTTAACTTACTAATCCACTGGGCTATGTCAGTAACTTTGGTTCCTCTGCAGATCAATCTCGCAGAGAGACACCAAGCATAGCCCTCTCTATAGCACATTAGGTTAACTTGAGTTTATTTATAAGACCCACAGTAAAATACCACGTTTACTGTACGTTTACCACTGACAATACACAACTGTCAAAAACTTACACGAAAACGGAATTAAATTTATTCATGTACACATTAAAATAAATAAATGATTTTAAGAATCTTCCGTTCGCCGTAGTATTATTATAATTATCTTCTTTGCCACAAGTGACAGAGCGCCATCTATCCGCAAGTCCGGAAGTAACACGGGGTGGGGCCCGCCGCAAATATGCGCCAATCACAGAGATTTGTAAATCCGAACGACATTATCCAGTTAAATTTGAATGGTCTTTACAAATATTATGCGAATACGAAATATGAGGATATCAGATTTTGTCGTTTTACTTATTACTCGGATCTATTCAATATTACTTATCTTGTATCGAATACCATTATATCAACCGCACGCTTAAATTACCAGTGTAACATCTGTTTCTTGTGACGATTTAGCCCGAAATAGCATCAAAATAGAAATTTAATTTCGTTATTGCGCATCTTAGCTGGACTGGTGACAGACAGTCTAACGGACATACAGACAGTTGAGTTTTAGTAATATGGACCCGTTTTTACCCTTTGAGTACGGAACTCTAAAAATCATTAGTATATGAAACCTGCGTACCAAGTTTCATCGAAATTGGTTGAAAAATTCGTAAGTTGCTAAAAATAAGTCATGACTAGTAGACGACCCCAAACCAATTAATAGTCAATCGTTTTTATTTGTGACTACTTTCTATGGCAATACTGATGAATACTGTACCTTTTATTAGCTGTGGTGAACGAACATGTTTATTTCCATTTTTGATCTGTGGTACAACACATGCCAGTGTTGTCAGCTTAGAGCTACCTTACTTAATTAGTAGTTTTTTCAATGCCTAAATTTTATATCGCGATTGAGATTTTGAGTTTAACAACAAATCATCACTTCGAAAGTGTAGATACGTAAAAACTCCAGGAAATGCCGAGACGTTCTATTTTCTTATGACACCTGGAAGTACACTACGCCGTTTTAAATTTTGGGTTCATAGTAAAATTTTAAGCGCTAAGCCTGGCAACTTTATTGTCGTGAGTGTGTGTGAATAACCTTTGCCAAAAACGTGCACAGCACAACCAACACAAAACAATGCCAATGAGGGAGCCAATAATGTTCGACCCAGCAATTCACGACATGATATTGTACAGCCTGATATTGTACGGCATGATAATGTGTGTCACTGGCCATGGAATATCAGGCTGAGCAATATTGGGCTATGAAATATTTATATATTTATTTACATAGGTATTTATTTATTTATGACTGATTGATTTTTATTTTTGTTACGTTTGTTACATAAACTGATTTTTTTTAGACTGATTAATTCGATTAATTCGTTGTACCTAATTATGATTTAAGATATATTATGTCTCGTTTTGTTTCCTTGCTTCTGTTTTGGCATAATTGTATATAGGTATAGTATTTCAACTCTATAAATGTAGCGTATTGGATGTAAGTCTGTCAAGCTATATTTATTGTAAATAAATAAATTTGAATTTGAAATACAGGCCGTACATTAACGGCCTGTGTCGATAATGTTCGGCACGGTATTGCACGGCCCGATATTGTACGGCCTGATATATTGTGTCCCTGGACCTTGGTTATTTTATAGCAAGGTACTGAGTTGTCTTAGGTTATTCGACTCTGTTGGTTAGGTTAGGTTTGAACAGTGACAACAATGCGCGAACTGAGCGAGCGAAGCGAGCGTGCCGCGGCAGCGGCCAGCGAAGCGCCAGAAACAACCTGTCCTATTTACGAGTTAAGGATACTCTAAAAGTATGCGCCAACCTAATGCCCTCCGCGTGCTCCCTTCACCCGTGCTCACCAATATGCCACGCGGCATCGGCATTGTGCACACATGCGCAATAATTAGCGAATGACGGCAAAGTGTCATCTGTGGCTAACTTCTCATCCGCAGACTTGTGTGGCGCTTAGTATATCTATGTGGAACTGACAGAAGTCACAGACAAACAAACCCATAGGAGCAAATATTCTTTGTGCCAATAATGTACAGCCCGTATTTTGCGACACAATAATGTACAGTATGCTATTTAGTGTCCATTTCTTCGAGACACGTTTTATCATGCTGTACATTATTGGGTCGCAAAACACGGGGTGTACATTATTTGCATGAGGTGATAATGTCCAGCCAGTATTGTATGACACGTATTGTACAGCCTGATAATTGGTGGCATGAGACATAAAATACGTATTTTATGTCTCATGCCACCAATTATCAGGCTGTAAGCAGCTGTAAGGCGGAAAGCATGGCCCGTACGGGCCATGCTTTCTTACCCGTACAATAAGGAAGTTTCCTTTATCATAAAAACTAAAAATAATTATATACATTTAAAGACGTTAGAATTATATTAGATACAGTGAAAAAATTACCCGAATATCTTAATAAATGACGGAGTTATGGATGTCTAAATATGACCGCACGAAATCAAAAAACCCCCCGGGACGTATTTACGCGTGTGACGTCATCCGGCTCCAGAGCCGCGCCGTGGGTTAGGCGGGAGTAAGGAAAAAAGGAAATAAAGTGCTTCATTCTATGCCGGGTATTTTTCTAAGCCACGAATATGTTCTAGAATATCATTGTACTTATCTTTATGTTATGATCAACATTTACTATGGGACTAACCCCCCAAAATAACGAATAAAAAGTCAGCATTCCCACAATTTTGTCGTGAGTAAATGAACTTTATTTCTAAATGGAACAAGACTTGGCGTGTGTACCTACTGTTCTGCGGTTATTACATCTGTATATATTGACTAGTAGTTTTCCAAATAGTAGACCTCACAAGTATACATGTTGGTGAACATTTTCTAGTAATCAGTTTTCAAAAGTGCACAACTTGCACAGGCAAATATATTCATAATTACAATATTCTGTCCTAAAATATCATTGTATATTATGACCAACTTTTACTATGGGACTAATCCCCTGTATAGGGTTATCCAAAACTTCTCAGCCTAATATTTGTTCTTATAAAGTCATTGTAGGTAAAATAGGTTTTTCAGGACTTATTTTTTAGTTCCGAAAATGACAGATGTCAAAGTGACAGCTGCCATTATATAGCATATTATTATAGAATTCATACTAGAGTGGCATGACAGATGTCATCCGAAATGTAGATCTCGTTGAGCTCTATCAATTTTGTGCCTAAACGTGTGTAACGGTCTAGAAACGACAGTTACGGAGATAAATTACTTTAAAGAGCTGTCATCCATCAAATAATGATCTTGTTGAGTTCTATCGCTTTTGCGAAGACAGCAATGGTCTAAAATTGTTAGTTACAGAAATAAACCGCATTTAAGTTTGACAGCTGTCACTTTGAGACCTGACATGTCATCCTAGTATAGATTCTAGAATATGACAGCTGTCACTTTGTTCAGTAATTTTTAGGGTTTCGTAGTAAAACGAGGAACCCTTAAAACTTCGTTATGTCCGTGTAACGAACAGACGCCGTTTACAGACCATATTAAATAATTTTGAGCACTGTTTGCTATAAAGAAAAAAATATTGAAATTTTTAAACATTAGAGGTCATCGACCTCGCATGTATATTTCATACAAACAAACAATCAATAACATTATTAACACATTATTAGACAACCACATAACATAAAAAAATTACAGGGACAAAACAATACAATTAATAGGTTTCTAACTGGTGGCCTTATTGCTTTAAGCGAATTCTTCCAGGTAGCCAAGAATTCATACTAAATTACGTTTTCCTAGTAATCACCCACTTAAAAATTGGTTTTTATCATCATCATAATCATCGTCACGTCTACGGAAGCCTATCATACGCATGTCTCGACACGCACTTGACAACTTATTGGAACTAGAAAATAAAAGCCTTGAAAAAAATTATCTAAAGTATTTTATTAGAACAAAATATATTACGCTTCATCAGTTCTAGCTAGCTAACCCTGTATAGGAGATCAGTCCCAAACTCTGACACCAGGGCTAGCCATCCGGCCTATACAAACTTACTTACTTAGTCCCAGAGGCGGACTAGCAGTCTGAGCCGCTCTAGGCCAGCTTATCTGGTATCTGGTTATGTGTCGGATAATTTTCATGACTCTTTGATGCGCATATTTCCAGTCACTATAACCTTTATTTTTGTCAAATGAGCTCGTACCACCGTTAAAAAGAAGACACGGTCCACAAAACACACCCAGTGCTCTTGGAGTATAGTAATCACTTTCTTGAAACTTTTTCACCGTTCAAATGCTGGCGTTCGAACAAACATTTTGTAAATTTTCGCACTTTATCTTTATAAGTGCATTCACAAATTTTTTGGAGTGTCTTCGCTGAAGGATACTGATGGCGCATCGTTGGACTTAATAACACGTGGGAGTACTGGTTTTGATCGGTTATGCACTTCTCAGAATTAGTGGAAGTTTTTTAAAAAAAATGTTATTTTGCTGGTTTTCTAATAACATCTTTTTGTTTATCATTCTTTTCCTTAGCTCGTTTAAAATACTTAGCTCCACTTAGTCTTATTTTTCTATCAATTGACAAAGACATGTTCAAAAAATATCCACTTCGGTGGCACTTAGAAAAATTGGCATTATGCATTTTATTGATTAAAGTTATTGACTTATAATTACACGTAAAATTACAATCAGAGGCACATGAAATCTGTTCCTCATACTCGGTTCAAAACTGACTGAGATACCTACAACATGGAGCGTCGTTGACCATGCAGTAAAAACCAATGTAACCCCTCTTGGTGGATTTTTTGGAAAACTTTCAAAAGTACTTTTTATTTGAAAGACAATCCTTTCCAGAAATATTTCATTTTCAGCTTTATTTCTAGATTCCTAAAGCTTAATTTATGATAACGTGTTTAGGTAAAGCAAATGTTAGACACGTTCTGAGAACAAGTGCGAGTTATACTGCCCTCTCAAAAAATACAAAATGTTGTAAAACCCTCATAAAATTCACAAAGTGAAAGATTAAGGCAATTGTTAGCAACTCTTATTGTTATTATGGCTCTCCAATCGTAAATTATGGTAAAACAATTACGTATTGCCATCTTTGGGTATTACGCAACGAAGCACCCCAAAAATTATAAAGCTTCGTTTCTTGTGTTAAAACATACAGCAAACTATTTCCGCACACGTGTGTTCCCAACTACAGCAATGAGCATCGAGCTAGAATGTGAACTCTGTAAAACTTGCCTTAAAGAACATTTTTGCATTTCAATATGTTGAGTTAACAATCTTCACTGACCGCCCGCTGATAGGGCTACTAAATCAACTCCACTGTTTTTGTGGAATATTTTTCAAAGGATGAAACAAATATATTTTGCAGTAATGTGACAGTTTTGTTAGTGTTCTTTTTAAATTCTATTATGGTACACACACATGTTTTTGGCCGCCCCCAAAATCCGGCCGCTCTAGGCCCGGGCCTTGTCGGCCTTTAGGCAAATCCGGCACTGCTTAGTCCCATAGTAAAATTTGGCCATAATTTACAATAATATCTTAGTAAAGAACCTTAACATTTTTACGAACGAGGATTCGAAACGCTTGGTTCTAACGCGCGGAATGTCCACCATAAAAGGGTTGCGCTTTGGTCGCGTCCGTCTAGCCGCACGATAGAAGAAAGGGACAGGGGGGACTAGATTGTGCAACTCCTGGGCGCACTCTCCGAAGTGTATCCGGTAAAAGGCCGACAAACACGCTACCTTGCGACGATGCTCAAGACTTTGCAGCTGCGTCTTAGTCAAGGTATCGTTGTCAATCAGCCTCCGCTCGCCTCTCAATCGACTCCAGAGCCTCCAGTTGATATTTGGCAGAGCAATCCCAAAGGTGAGAACAGTATTCCATGCAAGACCTGACTTGTGCTTTATAAAGACTAAGCAGTTGCTCAGGTGTGAAATACCGTCTCACCTTAGAGAGAACACCAAGTTTTTTTGGAGGCTAATTGGGCTTTGGACTCTATGTAAGAGCCAAAGTTAAGAGAAGATGAGAGTGAAACGCCTAATAGTTCCAAGCTGTCAGTTACCGGAACGGAGACACCACGGAAAGCGGGAGACAATTGAAAGGGTCTCTTTTTGGCCGAAAACAGACAGCCCTGAGTCTTTGTGTCATTAAACTTGACCAGGTTAGCATCAACCCAGTCGGATACCGCCTGCAGACTCAAGTTGAGCCGTTCAACCATAGCCTCTCTGTGTAACTCGATCTGTGGCCCGCTGGTTCTTGCATCGGATGTGTAGCTCTCCACGACTGTACTGTCATCCGCGTACCCAAAGATCCCGGGCTTAAGCAGATCGTTGATATACAGTAGGAAGAGTGTCGCAGAGAGCACAGACTCCTGAGGAACACCAGCATTGATAGCCATTTGGTCTGACGAGCAGCCATCAACGACAACTAGTATCGACCGATTCCTCAAGAAATCTGATATCCATGTGCAGAAATCAGCAGGCAGGCCGTAAGATGGAAGCTTGTCAATAAGGCTCTCGTGCCAGACCCTATCAAAAGCTTTGGAAATGTCCAAGGAGACAGCCAGCGCCTCCCCGTGCTTCTCCATGACCTCACTCCAGATGTGTGTGGCGTACGCCAGAAGATCCCCAGTAGACCGGTTTCGGCGAAAGCCGCACTGGCAGTCACTGAGTAAGTCATTCGCTTCCAGGTAGGCCAGGAGCCTGTTGTTTAGAACACGTTCCATACTCTTACAGAGTATAGACGTGATCGAAATTGGCCTGTAGTTGGCAGGGTCGGCACGGCTGCCCTTCTTGGGTACAGGTTGCACGTTAGCAAGCTTCCAAGATTTGGGCACTTGACCTGTCTTCAGAGATAGGCGAAAGAGGCGAGTCAGCACAGGCGACAACTCAGGCGCACAAGTCCTCAATACAATGGCCGGAATACCATCAGGGCCACTGGTTTTGTTCACATCTAGACTGCGGAGAACTTTGAGGACCTCCTTTTGCCGGATGTGTATTTCACTCATTACAGTGTCACAGTTTGGCAAAGTTGGAGGTCTCGCACTACCGGGGTCTAGACGCTAAGACTCAGCAAATTGAGATGCAAATAAATTTGCTTTCTCCACCGCGGTATGGGCCAGCGAACCATTGGGTTTCAGCAACGGAGGCAGTGAGGGGCGGCAGAAGTTCGCTTCAACCGATTTAGCTAGGGACCAGAATGCCTTACTACCCGCAGGGTAAGAAGCAAGCTTGTTTCCTATTCGAATAATGTGGTCAAAGCGAGCATCGACCCAAGCCAGGTATGCCTGATGCTTTTGCGTTTCGGCGCGTCCACATTCAGGCCCAAACCAGGGCCGAGCTTTGCTAGACAGAGGCACGTCCGAAAATGGGATGAAGTATTCCATGGCGGTACGAAGCACATCTGTCACGGTATCCGCGCACGCAGAAGGATTACCTACTTAGGTACAAGTTTACATTACAATAATGTTATGGAAGTTTATATAGGATTGTACCACCACGATTCTTCCACGATCTCTTCAGGTTGTATGTACCTATTATGAATTATTGAATAAACATGAATATAAAAGTAATTAGGTAAGTATCAATATTTGTAGGTACTATTAGATAAGTTTCTTTATATATTTTTTATTACAAAATCACAGTCACAATAGGTATTACAATATTCCAAAACAATGTTTAATTAGGTAGACGAGATAAAAATAGAAAAGTCTAGAAAAAATTAATCAAATGCACCTTTTGATCAGTGACTGCAACAATGCAAGGTTTCTTATCAACTTCTAAAACAATCAAATCAACAATCGGTACTGTATCAACCACAATCTTCTTTGAATGCTTGATCCTCTCTTCCAGCTCCATCACATATCCGTAGTGACGAATATAAAGCAAATGAATAGAACCATCTTCCAGACCAAACATTAGAATTTGGGCGTGCAGTGCTATTGACTTAACATTGCATCCGAAATGCTGGTCCAAGTGGTATGTGTGCCAAGTTTCTTCGTAGTAATTGGTCGATCCAATACAGTTTTTGCTGATTCCGAAGAAGAATGTCACTGTTGGCGCAGTCATTCTTTCTAAGGTATCGGACAAAAAATCTGAGGAAATCCAATCCTTATAATGATCCACATAGAGCTTAATCGACTTTTCGCCTTCTATCTCCACTTTGCACAAAATGAATACCGACTCAATTGGTGAGCCAACTTCCTCCAATACCATTGCCATCAGATATTTTCCGTCTACAGTATGCGCAACAAGATTTTGGTCGTCACGCAGTTCTAAATTTAGTGTAAAGCCAGGAAATATATGGTAACCGACTCTCTCATACAAGGTCAGAATTCCTCCCATATGGCCTATACAAAAATGCCGGCATTCTCCTGAGTTGATGCTGTTGGCGAAGAAACCATTGGTGACGATCTCAAATTTATTTTGAAGGTCCCAAAACTTCAAGTCGTGGTCGATGCCTACAGATACAACCAGAACATCGCCTTCGAAATACCAAAATTCGACCTGTATTACCTTGGTACCGTGTTTTGCTATGTAAAATGGCTGACTTATATTATCGATAGTGTAACATTCAATCGAACCGTTATCAAAACCAATTGCTATGTACTTATCAAAGGTACAAACACACGTAATATCCCTGGACGTTGGGACGATAGTGCTCTTCGTGTGCGGATTTACCAAAACCTTCTGCCATTTTTTGTAAGACAAATATGTCCCTCGCCACAATACCGGATCGTCAATATCCATCCAATGGGACACCAGGACGTGTGGATAGGCCCGCTGCATTGTGATCTCTAGGCAGTCGTACAAAATGGCGTCACGAGCTAAATATTTCCACTCCAATTTTTTGTTTAAGAGGTATTCTATCAGATCATAAAAGCGATGGCATACCAATCTTAGTTCCATCAACTTCGATACGTCTATATTTTTGAATATTTCCAACCATACTTCATTCGGAAAGGGCACCTCCTCCATTGGAATCTAAATGTACAAACAAGGAAACTTGAATGAGTGTGCTAGTGCAGAAACTATAGACTAGTTCTTCTAGCAAAGAAGATAAATAAATATTTGGGGACATCTAACACACGGTCTCTGACCCCAAACTAAGCAAAGCTTGTGATATGGCTGCCAGAGACTGATATACTGCATAAACATATTTTTAAATACATACTTATATAGATATAAGTAATAATAGGTACGAGTATTTTTTTATCATAAGCTTGTTCCGTCCCGCTGCTGGGCAAAGGCCTATCTTCCTTAAGGCTCCATCAAACACAGGCGGTACGAGCGGTACGAGCGGTAAAGGGCGGTACGGCAATACCGCGACCGGACCTGTGTGAGCCCTTCTTATATAACCAGTACAATACAGATGCCCGCCCGTCTGCTATACCGTTCGTACCGCCTGTGTGTAAAGGAGCCTTTATACTGTTCACGTATTTATACACCTACATAATTATATTGCGTGCAAATCACGTAAGTTACGATTTTAGCTAAAAAAATTGAAACAAATTGTAGCGTCCCGCTCAAAGAAAAAATATTTATTTACATCTAGCATCTAGAGGAGCGGGTCTCGCTACCTTATCGCTGAACATTACTTAAGTACATGCCTACATGGTTTGGTTTGTACTCACATAAGGAAAACTTTGTCTCTTCTGCGTTATGTACCTACTTACTATTTAGGTATGGGCCACGCCACACAAGTTGCCGGGTGTGAAGTTAGCTACAAGCTGCGCAGTAGCCAATCAACGTGCGGCTTTCACGCCACGTCACGACAGGATTGGATTAATTGGATATTATGGATATCACTTCTGAAAAAACTATATTTCACTATATGAAATTACGCGCTATGCATAATGAAAATCGGCATTCAGAATGAGAAATTGGCCAATTTCAGTTTCGTAGAGCTTTGTCTATCTCATGAAGCACCATTGGAAAACCAGCGAAAAACGTCACAGATGGTTATTCTACCTTACTTTACCATGTATGGTGGTTAACATTGGACGAACCAGCGACAAACGTCACCAGCCCGGCTAGCATAGCACCACGACGTATATTTATCGACGTCGCAAAACGAGACAAGATATGGTGAGATTATAATGTTACGTTTTCACGAGCATCTAATTTGTTTAATGTTAAGATAATGATCGTAAAGTACAGTTTGGAAGCCAGGGGGGCTTCCAAACTGTACTAATATATTTTATTTTACCTTTTATTTTTGAAAGGAATATACAACTTTATATTCTGTGAATATTTTAAGCCTATTGCCGTTATTAATATCGAGCAAAAAATCACGATTCTTGTATGGGAGCCCCCCTTAAATATCTATGTATTTTATTTTAATTATTTATTTTCAAAGTGAATATGAATATTTCAAGCATCTACCTGTCACTGTTATTAAAATCGAGCTCGATCGAGAAAAACGGCTAAAAATTCATGTTTGTTGTATGAGAGCCCCTCATATTTATTTTTTCTGTTTTAGTAGGTATTTGTTGTAGCGGCATTCATCTGTGGGTGACGTCCACAAGTGGTATATTATTCAGAGAAAAATCGAACCAAGATGATATATACATCATTTGAAAGCTTGTTTTACGGGCTTGCCAAAAATATTTAATTTAGATTTTTTCACCCCTCCAATTTTTTTTAAATGCGAAAAATAAATTGTATGAAAAATAACAATACAGCGTATTACTTTTTCTAGTTTAGCAATGATAAAGTGCTTCTATCGTTATTTTACTTGCATTCGTAGCTGATTATTCCACATTCATCGCTTAATTTGCTAAAATTATAACCTACCAGTGTGACCAGTTATAGGTGCAATGTGACAAACAAACACTTTAAAAGTGTGTCTAATTGGTAACAATGCTTTTATTTAACAATTTGGATGTTACTTAATCAGGGTTGATAGAGATAAACTACTTATTGAGCCAAATATATTTATTTATCGTAATAAATTCAAAATTAATTTAAAAAAAATCGGAGGGCACTTTTTTGTTTTTAATTCAACAATTACAACTAATAGACTAAGAAAAATAAGAATTTTCTCGAAATGTAACGAGTATTGTGGTTAGAATTTTCGATTAAGTATTATTATACCAGCCTCCATACATTTTGTGGACATGTCCAAAGGTGACGTCCACAAGTGGTATATTATTCAGAGAAAAATCGAACCAAGATGATCTATACATCATTTGAAAGCTTGTTTTATGGGCTTCCCAAAAATATTTAATTTAGATTTTTTCACCCTTCTATTTTTTTTTAAATATGAAAAATAAATTGTATGGAAAATAACAATACAGCTTATTACTTTTTCTAGTTTAGCAATGATAAAGTGTTTCTATCGTTATTTTACTTGCATTTGTAGCTGATTCTTTAACATTCATCACTTAATTTACTAAAATTAAATATTATAACCTACCAGTGTGACCAGTTAGTAGGTACAATGTGACAAAAAATACTTAAAAAAGTGTCTAATTGGTAAAAATGCTTTTATTTAACAATTTGGAGGTTACTTAATCCGCGTTGCTAGAGATAAACTATATATAAAATATATTTGTTTATCCTAATCAAAATTAATTTAATAAAAACGGAGGGCTCTTTTTTGTTTTTAACTGTTGTAATAGACTCGGAAAAATATGAACTTTCTCGAAACGTAACGAGTGTTGTGGTTAGAATTTTTGATTATTATTATACCAGCCTCCATACATTTTGTGGACATGTCCTTTTTAATTTTAGCAAATTATGAGATGAATGTGGAAGAATCAGCTACGGGAGTTTTGGCGGGAACGCGGAAAAATCATGTCGCTCCATTGTATTATTTTGTTAAACTTGTGTTTTTATCAGTGATAATTAGTGAAAAATGGTGGTATTTCGTTGATTATGAGCTGATTTACGTGCATGAGTGTAGGCAAGTGATATAATGTGACGTATCATGTTCTTCCGTGTTGTTACCAAAACTCCATAGACGCCTCTAGTAAAGTCTCCACTGCTTTACTGAGGTATGACTTGGACTATGATTGGACTTGACCGCGACTTTATTGGACTATGACGAGACTACGACAGTGACTATTTTGATAAAATATTATCAAAAATTATTAAAA
Organism: Hypomecis punctinalis; assembly: GCA_949316475.1. Classification (NCBI taxonomy): domain Eukaryota; kingdom Metazoa; phylum Arthropoda; class Insecta; order Lepidoptera; family Geometridae; genus Hypomecis; species Hypomecis punctinalis. The sequence continues at coordinate 21,884,280 of OX438801.1, read as the reverse complement.
CTTAATACTTGACACTGGCAAATGCACAATAATGCGACGCCAAAACTAAGAAGAAGAAGAATCAGCTACAAATGTAAGTAAAATAACGATACAAGCACTTCATTATTGTTAAACTAGAAAAAATAAAAAGCTGTAAGTATTACATATTATTTTTCATACAATTTAATTTTCACATTTAAAAAAATGCAGTGATGAAAATATCGAAATTAGATATTTTTGAGAAGCCAATAAAATAAGCTTTCAAATGATATATACATATATCATCTTGGTTAGATTTTCTCTGAATAATATATCACAAATTAACCGAGTACTTACCAAAATAAGGAAAATGCGTGTGTGTATTCACTACATATCAGTGGTATTATTAAAATAATTTGGCCTTTGATCTCATGCGTAGGAGCGAGCGGAACACGACTTTGTGCGGAAATAGCCGAACCGAACGCGAACGTTCCGAATACAGAGATTTTCAGAAGAACCTACACTCAGACCAAATAAAAAAAATCTAGACCGAACGCTGTAAACCGACAAGTGAGGCCGGTTTTTTTTATACATGTGTGAGTGCGTCGGTGTTGCGCCGCCATAGTTCGACTGACGAGCCAAGACATATGTAGTATCCTTATTTGTACATGTGTTAATCGTGTGTGTTGTGCATGTACACGGCGAGGCATAGTTTTGCCGGCCTCACTTATTTTGTTCACAACATTCTGTCTTGATCTTTTTATTTGGTCTGAGCCTGTACAATGCGAAATAATGACGAGTGTTCTTGCCGAAAAGTTCTCTCTAATTAATGTATGTAATGTATAGCATACATTAAATTGAAATATCTAAATAAGAGAACGGCAAATTTTTCCCGGCAGCCAACGCCCACAATAGTCCATTGAGATGTTGCCATTTAAATTTTATCGAAATCGGCTGAGCCGTTTTAGAAAAATCAACAATAAAATGTAACAGTATATGTACATCAGTTCGAGCGAACTATTCGAATTTTGTACACGAATTGTTTGTAACGATTTTGTTTTGTCGGTTGTCCCATTTTTTGCGAAAATTGATTATTTTTATTGATTTTTGTATCCATCGCTCTCTAGTAGGTATAAAGGTACTGTACCTAGTTAAAATAATGATTCAACGAAACTCATAATATCGGCAATTTATTAAACTAAACATAACATACGGTATTAAACTAAACATACGGTAACATAATAAAACATCAGCGTTGCGTGCGTTCGGGTAGCCTACTGATGGCAAAATTAACAGCCAAAAACGATCACATTCAGCGTTCATTTTGAGAATATTACACTGTTTTCATTCACCGTTCGGATAGCTTAAAACAGCTAAAAATGCTATCGTGAACTGCCACTTTGACCCACCTGCGCAAAACGATCACAAAGAACCCACCTCGGTTCTTTGTGATCGTTTTCTGATTAAAGTTCGACGTTTAGCGTTCATTTTGGTTAGTGAGCAAAATAAGCCGTGGTCTACAGGTAGTGACACCCGCCTCACAATCGTGAGGTCATGGATTCAAATACCAGTCAGTATATAAATTCCAAAGAGTTCTATACATTAAATTTGAATTTATATACTTACGGAATTTCACTCCACTGGCTTTTCGGTAAAGGAAAACATTGTGAAGCAACTTGCGTACATCCGTAGATGGTGGATTGACATACGGCATCGAATTTCTTTCAATGGCATATGTGAATTCGCTAACCCGCACTGGGCTAGCGTGGTGGATATGGCCCAATCACCCTTCGTGGACGCCTACATCCTGCAGTGGACTATTAAAAAGGCTAGTATAGTGAGAAAAGTGGCATTATTGGCGAAATGGGCGAAATTCCCAAACCGAACGGTTTAAAATAACGCTAATTTTTCAAATGCCAAAAATGTCATCGAGCCCAACACGAACGCACCTATCGTCAATCAACACAAGTTTAGCATGACACAAAACCATAAAACTAAATTAGACTAGAATTTGGAATTATACTAATTACTATACATTATACTAAGTTTATAGGTACCTACTAATAATTGCACTTCATTATGTTTAATTTCGAACGCAGAAAAGGCAGAAGACTTCTCGCACTCATAAAGAGAAATAAAAAAAAACTACTCTAAAACAGAGAAGTTTGTAGCCCACTCTTTCTCTGTTTTTCAAAACCAAGTGAGAAGCTGTTAAATGCAAGAGAGTCCTTCTAGTTTTCTTTTCCATATTCGATGTGTTTCAAATAACTTTCGTAAGTAGGTAATACTATAGCAATTTCTCAATATGCTTCGATAGCTTTTCGTAAGCCGCTTTGTTCCTGTAGAGGTGAATATTCGCCTTTACTTTCTTCATGAGGAGCTTGGGGTCGATATCGCTCAGCTGGATCAATGCACCTGGAAGTAACCAAAATAATTCAGGGTTTTTTAAATACTATACAAAGAATAGCTGGAATCAAACTTAATGGCGTCTGTGATACGAGATGATTGGTTGCGCAATAGTAACTTCATATGTTAGCGACGATAAGGAGTGGGGATTCGCGCAGCCTGACGCAACGTCCCAGACGCACTTATGTTTGATTTAGCCTATACAGTATCGTATGAATCTAACGTGCTATTAAGCGTCCAACGTAGTGTAAAAAAGGCCGTGGAGGTCAAGTGGTGGTGACACCCGCCTTACAATCGTGAGGTCGTGGGTTCAAATCCCAGTCCGTACCAACGAGTTCTTTGGAATTTATGTACATCATTTTACACCACTGGCAACTATAGTATCCATGAAGGAAAACATCGTGAGGCAACCTGCATACGTCCGTAGAATAAAAGTTCGATGGTGTATGTGAATCCACCAACCCACATGGGCCAGCGTGGTGGATATGGCTCAATCACACTTCGTGGGTAGGCCTACGTCCTGCAGTGGCCTATTAAAAATGTTGGTACAGGAATAGGCAGCCAGTTTCTGAGAAATATTAGAGGACACTTATGCTGGATCTAAGAGGTAACAAAATGTACACAGAAAGAAATTAAGGTTACACACGTAACGAGCATTTCAGTTCTAAACGCCTCTTCGACGTTATCCAGATGTATAATCAATTTAAATTATATTTCAAAATATCTTTATTACACATTAAACTTATAAAACATTGATCATCTCTAGTGCACGTTATAATCTTAGAAGCGACAAGAAAATAAATTAAATTTACGTTTTCAAATTTAGGCACTTATATAAACTTATTGCTAGTAGAAAAAAATATTAGTAGGTAGATATTTCATTACATGATTCTATAAAATAAATGAATCAAAGAAAAACGAACCGAACACCTTACGTACATTAACTCCGCATCCAACGTAGTCTACAAATGAGAAAGGATACATACGTACCAAGCATTTCAGTTCTAAACGCCTCTTCGACGTCGACCAGGCTTATAATAAGCATGGCGCTATAGTCCGCATCGATATGAGCTCCAAACAACACCGCATACTACGAATCTACCGTACTATTATCGCACGGATGTACCTACGCTTCAATCGTAGCCTGCTTTTAAGAAAAGTTACCCACGTACCAAGCATTTCAGTTTTAAACGCCTCTTCGACGTCGTTTAGGTGTATAAGCATGGCGCTATATACCGCTTCGACGTGAGCTCCGACTAGCACTGTATTATAAGGTTCTACCGTACTATTATACAGTATCGTACGGATCTACCGTACTATAACCTATACGCATCCACCGCTAGCTTACATCTGAGAGAGGTCACATACGTACCGAGCATTTCAGTTCTGAACGCCTCTTCGACGTCGTCCAGGTGAATAAGCATGGCGCTGTAGACCGCGTCGACGTGAGCTCCGAACAACACCGTATCGTACGGATCCTCGCGATGTTTGAAAAGCGTACAAGTAGTCTGAACAGCGTACGAGCGGACCTTGTCGCTACTATCGTCCAAACGTTTTAGAACCACTGCAAAGAAAAAAAGTCTAAGTAAGTAATACATTTTCAATACATACTGGCCGTGCGGAATGTTGCTTAATATTTTACTATAAAGGGTAATGGTAAAGGTGTAGACTTTTAGCATCTGGGTATACCTATAGTACGATTCAAACGTAATGGCAGTTCGGAACACGACACGAGTCGCTACGCAAAGCGGGGGTGAGGCGTGGGCTTCTGAAAGCAGTACAGAGTAACCATAAAGTTAGAAGCGGTTTCCAATTGAAGTGCGTTTAGTGGGCTCCAAACCTCCCCTAATAGCCACCCCAAACCTCGCACTGTATAAATAGATACGCATGTTGAGTTTATTTATGTCTTACCAAAGTACATCTTGTGTAATATCTCGTTGGTGAAGCATCCGCGGCGTTTAGCGAGCACTGCCAGGTAGCAGATAGCTCGAAGGGTGTGTTGTCGGGTCAACATCGAGTTGTCGTCCACTAGGCCCACTAGTAACGGCACCATTTGCTCAAGGAACGGCTCTAGGGACTCCTTGCTGGGGAATAAGTTGACTTCCTGTGGAGATATTTTATTATAAATAAATAAAGCTATACACTTCATTGCTTTCTACTTGGATTCTCTGCATTGAGGGTACTACTTAAAACATACACAGACACCCACACATACTCTCTCACACACACACACCCACACACACACACACACACCCACACACACACACACCCACACACACACACACACCCACACACACACACACACACCCACACACACACACACACACACACACACACACACACACACACACACACACACACACACACACACACAAAACAGAAACTAACCTAAGTATATAACTCACTACTATAATCCAGAGAGCTTTTTCTGAAATAAATGGCTGTAGATAGATTTGATGGACGTGCGTCGTCGGCGGACTGTCATGTATGTACTGGTATACATCGCAACAGTTGTTCCCTCGCCTCTACACTACACTGTATACTCGTTACTAACAATAAACAGTGTTAAAGATACACCGACGTTCCATTTCATGTCTATTGTACGTATCGGTATACCACGCTCCACACAAGTCGGTGGATCAGAAGTTATGCGCAGAACGCTGCGCAAAAGGCAAAATAGAGGTATGCGTGGGAGCCAGAGAGACGAGACACCGGGACACACCCGCCCGCCAACTTCATGTCTCCCGCTCGCACCCTACGCCCGTGCACACAAGTACGCCACGCGGCGTCGGCATTGTGCACACATACGCAATAATTAGCGAATTATCGCAGTGTCATCTGCGGCTAACTGTCTGTGCTAAGCTTAGAGTATACATAACTAAAGTATATAGCACTAGTATGCAAGTGTGACCAGTAGGCACGGGTGAGACCATCATCCGCGCCGACCGCTAGCGCCACCATTCACTAGACTGAAAACAGTGTGAACGCACGCGATTGTGATTTCACTTTCTTTAATTGAAAATGGCGAAAAAGATGGTGAAATGTGCAGTGCAATCTTGCAAAAACAACACCCGGAAACACACTAAACAGAAATCTAATATCACATACCACAGGCAAGCATTATTTTATTATTGTTTTGATAAAATTGAAATGACGCGTCGGGGCATGACGGGTTCGCGGGAAGCGAGGACACTTGTACTCCCCGCACTGCCCCGCGTTCCGCATTTAGTGATGTAATAGTAAAAATGTATTATACCTTTGCTACAGTATCCCCGTTGGCCCCACTCTCAGCGATGTCATCTTCCTGAGGGTTGTCCTGTAGCGCGGAGCAGAGGCAAGCCACGGCGGCCGTGCGGATAGCTTCTGCGGTCCGGCCCGGCGACCACACCAGGTTCGGCATTATCACGTCTAAACACACAATATACTTGATTGAAATCTTTGCTTTGAATAAATCATCACCTATATATTTTTACATACAAAAAAGCTCATTATTGGTATAGCTCATTATGTACCTACCTCGGTAACACCAGGTGCATAAACATGGTCGCAAAACTAGTTTTTTTATTTATTTATTGCCTTATAATATGTCTAGTTACAATTATTTACACTTATATAATAGTAAAAAAAAACACAGTACACATTAGGTATACCCTGTCGTTAAGGTGTCGCAAATAGTATAATATACAAAGTATAACGTACGTATCATAATTAAAGCGTTATTTTATAATAATTTGTGAGCTTGATACTTTTTCGTTCAGTAAACCCATGATGTGTGTTCAGCTATAAATGGTAAAAAAACCTAAGAAAGGATATGGAAAAGATGCGGGTTTTGAAATCTTGCAGAAACAAAAGTTATACCAATAGAGAGCTTACATAATTATCTTTTCAAACACATATTTTTTAGAATTTTTTTCATCGCCATTTAATTTTCAAATGGGTTCTAAAAACATTAGAAAAATGAACTATGTGCTACACCAAATAACTGCATTAAGCCTAAATTGAAAAAAAAACCTGACAGTGACATTAAGAAACAGCAAAAGGAAATGACATTGTCAATATTGAACAACCAATAGAGGGCTGGTCGCCATGTTTTAAAAAATAAATAAATGTCAAACTCTAAAATACCAGCCCGCTATTGGTCGTTTGAAGATTCCTGTCTGATACGTAGACTACGTAGACCTCCTCTTAGTATTACCAGTTCAGTCTAAATATTTTCTACTTAGTGAAATAAAAAAGAGATATTATAATAAAACGGCGATACACAAAAATATGTTTTTGCGTGAAATAATATTCTTAAATATGGCACTAAATTAATATTATAGCTCGCATCGCTGCCGGTTTTCAAGGACCGCCTCCCATATAAAAAGTTTACCAACTCCTTTGAATTTTGCGCGCTGATCTAATCGTTGGATCTCAAAGGAAACTTTATCAAGATGTAATCTTTTCTACGAATCTTTTACATGGAACCAACTATGATATATCTATGCTTAAGTTACCAGTAACTCCGTAGCTTTAAAGACCCTTACATACCTCCTCTGAAAATCTTCAAGGAAGTTTTTAATTTGTCCATTTCGCAGTGGAGGAAGTCATCTTGTCGCTTAAGCAGCACAGTAGAAAGCATGGTGAAGATCTTCAACTTCACTTCGGGTGGCATTAAGAACTGAGCGCTACCGTAGCTCGCATGACACATTAAATTGCAGGCCTCACTTGTTGTATCTATCGGTTTAGCCATATCAGAGGCCTTCAGGCGGCTTAAAAACTCTGACACCAGGATTAACCATCCAGCTTTACTTCTTAGGGTTTGGCGACCTATTTCAATGACAATCTTCAAGAAATGTTCGTCCTTGTTAGTTTCACACTAGAAAAATTATCTTGTCCCTTCAACAGCACTATGGAAAGTATGGTGAAGATCTTCAGTTTCACTTCGGGGTCTATTTTGGGAGTGGCAACATATAGATCTATATTTGAAGACGCTGTCCTACCTTTAATGACAATATTCAAGAAAGCTTCTAGTTTATCCATTTCACAATGGAGGAAGTTATCCTGCCGCTTCAGCAGCACGGTAAAAAGTGTGGGAAAGTACTTCAGCTTCACTTCGGGGTCTACTTAGGGAGACGCGACCTATCTATATTTGAAAACGCTTTCCTACCTTCAATGACAATCTTCAAGAAAGCTTCGAGCTTGTCAGTTTCACAATGGAGGAAGTTATCCTGCCGCTTCAACAGCACGGTAGAAAGTGTGGTGAAGATTTTCAGCTTCACTTCGGGATCTACTTTCGGTGTGGCGAGACACTCGCGGAGTAAAGGCGCTATGTGGTGCAACTGGGAGCCCATTGCCGATCCTAGAAATTGATAATTATTTAGTAGTGCTCATAGCGCAGTTTGACTAGGTGTTTCTTAGCGATCATCGAAGTTAAGCAACATATACTACATATACTTATTTTTAATTACATACTTATATATATAGTACCTAAATAACACCCAGACCTTAGAGTATATAAAAAACTATAGAGCGCGCACGACGAAGTGGGAACATTAGGTACAAGTGAGAACAAAACGACGTTCCCGCCGCGAGCGCTTGTAGTCGTAGCAGAGTACTAGGAACGTGCGTTTCTCGAGCAACTTTTTTCAAATTGATGTATTAAAATGGTGAAATGTGCAGTTCGACCTTGTAAAAACGATACTGGAAAACACACGAAATTGAAATCCAGTATCACATTTCATCGGTAAGTCGATTATAATACTTATTTTTATGAAAATAAATCCGGAATCGCGGGAGTGAAGAAGACGTGGGAGGCGGGCACGCACAGGCTCGCCCGTGCACCGCACCACACCGCACTCCCGCCGCGTGATTTAGAGATGGGACGTGACCAACGCTGTAGTCGATATAATGTTTACTAGAAGTACTGCATATTACATATAACAGATTTTTGTAACTTTAATACTTAAAATCTTATTATAATTTATTATAAATAATTGTATAGTGTGTTTTGTGCGATATACTTTCTAATATTTTTAATGTCAAATTATTATAGCGGTACGTAGTTGAGAATTATGTAATGTTACGATATCACGTCTACACTGCTAAATTGATTTTGAAGATTTTAGTGGTTTAATTTAATTTAATGGACTTAATTTAAATTTAAAAAAATGATAGTGAGAGATACATTTTTGTAATAAGTAAGTTCGTAGGTATGTGGCTGGTGGCTAGCCCTGGTGTCAGCGTTATTAGGCCTCGTGAATGCCTCTGACATAACTAAACGGGACCTACAATATATTGTGTCATCCAAGCAACGGTAGCGTTCAGTTGGAAAATGCCACCCACAGTCGCCGATCCACATAATACCTGACTGTATTTTTGTAATGAAAATATAGGCTCCTACAAATATAGTATAAAATATGTAAAGGACAAACTTACCCAAAATACTGAACAACATTCCAAAAAAAGGTCGAAATTTATAAAAATATCTTTTGTTTTCTTATTTTTCACAATGAACAAATGGATTATCGCTTTAAAACAAACAAATTTTGAGCCAAACATATGGAATAAAGTTTGTTCAGTACACTTTCTTGATTTTTTTGACGTACATATCCAATAAATACTTAATTTTTCTGAATAAATGTCGTAAGTAACATGTAGAAAAACTTATACTCATATTATTCTCTTAGATGTTATCGCACGAAATATATTTGTAGGTACTTGTTTGTACCGCGCTGAACCTGCATCTATTGACAACAAAATGAGTTTACGTTGCCCGCGTGTCCATCCCTAGTTATCGCCAACATACATATATAAGTAGCTATACTTCATCTGCCTACGACGCGCACTGGGCGTCTAGTGCGGTACTAGCGCTCTATAGTTACTATACTCTAAGACCCAGACACAGAGCAAACCCTTATGTTCATCACATAAATATTTGCCCTGGGTGGGGATCGAACCCACGCCTCCCAGTGGCACAGATGACACGTTAATTGTGGGTCCTGGTTGTTTTAGCCGTTAAGTGATATCAGAGGTCATCACAAAATATATAAAACAAAACATTACAAAATTAAAATTTACAATACAAGAATGATATTAAAAAATGGCGCCATCGATCATCACAACGTACCAATCGTGTAAAAAATAGTATATTTACCAGAGCGCAGCAGCGTTCATTCCAGCAAGCAGCAGTTCAGAGTGAGCAGGGTCCAAGTGAGGGGTTCAGTGCCGATGTTGGCCAAAACGCGACCAATCTGCTTCTCGTACTGCAGTAGGTATATTTACCAGAGTGCAACAGTGTACATTCCAGCAAGCAGCAGTCCGGAGTCAGCAGGGTCCAAGTGAGGGCGTCGCTGGTGATGTTGGCCAAAACTCGACCAATGTGCTTCTCGTACAACGTGGTCAGAGTACGGCCGCATTTCTCTGCGTATCGGAGCTTGTCCAGATTTGCTGCAAATATGATAAAATAAAGTAACAAAAGAAATCGGAAAATAATGGCAATATCTACTTACCTGTTGCCGTACCAAACAATCAATAAAAATTTAAGCCCCGTTCAGAAGAAGTTAAGCCACGTTCACCACGGTCAGTTTTCCGTCCATCCAACTATCAGGCATAGGACGTCCATTGCTGGACATAGGCTTCCTATGAGTCTCCAATAAGATCGGTTAAGCGCCTTGCATCGAGCTCGATCTTGTGGTGTTAATGAGTTCCGTCCACCTCGTGACGGGCGGACGTCCTACGCTGCGTTTGCAGTATATCCACTCAAGAACTTTTTGACCCCCTCGGTCATCAGTCCTCCCTGCTATGTATCCTGCACACTGCCATTTAAACTTGTCCTTAATTTAAAATCCGCAGGGCTATAAAAGGTAGCTTAGGTTTTTCTACGGACTTCCTCATTTCTGATCGATTCGATAAATAATAAATAAGTTTACAAAGAGCCATGAACTGAATTTGTCCATCAACAGGAATGGCGTACGTTGTAAGGTTGATGGATTTGGTATTTTTATTGAGTGGCACATTGCATTAGTGGAAGAGGTTAGAATGAAACAACTCACATAGAGCCATGAACTGGACCTGCCCGTCCACAGGCATGGCGTACAGTGTATAATTAATGGCGAACAGCTGCTCGCCCGCCACGGCGCAGGATTCCCCGCAAACGTCCAGTAATGCTTCAGATAGCCGGAGTAGATGGGTTTGGTATTTTAACTGGAACAGACATTATGGGCTTTATTTTAAAAATACGCTCAAAACCACGTCACATACCTACCATAAGGCAAGCTGGCGGTCAAGCACGGAATCATTCGTATTAAAAAAAAAACTGAGTGAGTGAATAGGTATCTTCTAAGTCTACGTGCTTCATCTTTGACCACAACGTCGCACACCTACCATCAGGCGAGCTGGTGATCAAGCGCGGAATCATTCGTCTTAAAAAACTAAGTAACTGAATAGGTATCTTCTAAGTCTGCGTGATTCATCTTTGACCACAACGTCGCATACCTATCATTAGGCGAGCTGGTGGTCAAGCACGGAATCATTCGTCTTAAAAAACTGAATAAGTGAATAGGTATCTTCTAAGTCTACGTGATTCATCTTCGACCACAACGTCACATACCTACCATCGGGCGAGCTGGTGGTCAAGCGCGGAATTATTCGCATTAAAAAAAACTTTTTATGTGTGTGTGGTTTTTGTTTCCCATGGATACGAGTACTCTTGTACTTTGATAATTATTTACTTTCTTGTTTTTTGTATTGAAGCTGTATAATAAGTTGCGTAAGCAGCTTTTAAAGTAGCTCTAAAAAAATATGAATAAGTATTTTTGTTGCGCCTACAAAATTGCCTTTCTTTTGACAAACAACTAGGTATGTGTCTTAGGACGTAATCTGAACCTTCTGACTGGAGTCAAAAGATTGCGTTTACAGATCACGTCCCAAGACAATGTTGTACTTTCACAAGAAGGGCAGAATGCTGAATAGTAAAAATTAACGCAGTATTGGAAGTCGGGGTTGAACTTGATTGTTTTGAGTTGTATAGCTTTTATCAAAACGTAATTATAAATTCACTATCCTAGACTTACAACGGAACGGCGGTGTCGGCCGTTATGGATCGAAACAAACTTTTTGGCGGTTGTCATGTTAGCTATACAAGCTACGCAATAAAAAAACCCAATCCTAACTGAAGCTCACAAAACAGCTGCGCGAAGATTGGGTTTCGCGCAGCTTGTACATATACTCTATAAAATTTAACTTGATCTCTGCGACAGCTGTCAGAACAACCACGCCTATGAAGTCCTGAAATTCTTAATAGTACAGACAGTACCTGTCAATGTCATACTTAATGGGCATGCCGATTAGTGATGGGCGACGAATGATCGTGACCACAGAGTTTTAGATAGTTTTAATTAAAATATCGATAGTTTATACTGACGATATTTAAAAAAAAAAAAAAAATTATCATTAATTTTACTGTATATTTTAATATCATAACATTTTTTAAATGTGTAATTAAATTAAACCCAATTATATGTTACATTAGCATCGATAATAGTGAAAAACGTCGATAAATACTATCGTTACATTATTGAGTATTTAATTAATATCATAACATTATTTACATGTGTACATACTTGATCTTAAATCAAGTAAATAAAATCCAATTTCTCACCTTTAACTACTCATTCGATTTCATTACAACATTGTTTGAAAATCGATTTTTTCCACCACTATCTCAACTCTAAAAATGTCAATCTTCTATGTCAATGTCACTGTCGCAGAGATCAAGTTAAATTTTATAGAGTATAAATTCACAGCCGCCAATAACTTTGATTCGGCCTAAATGAAGTAGCCGAACAATTCTGCCGTCTCACCTAAAACGTGGTAATGTTAAACAAAAAAAAAACAAGTCACCTTCCTAGTCCTGCATCGGTCCGTATCAGCGAGTTCCCGGCACATCTCTTCCAGCACCCTCCCCTCGAGGAGTTCAGGTCGCGAGCCTCGCACGATCTCCGCCAGAACGAGCAGCGCCGGCCACGAGTCCACGTCGGCCTCCAACAGCGGCCACCAGGTGGCGGGGGTTATGAAGTAGCCGAACAGTTCTGCCGACCGTTTCACCTGAAAACGTGAGATTAGATTTTGCAGTAAAAACTGTATATAGGTTGATCGGAGCAACACAGGATTTGTAGGCGAAATCAGTCCGTGCTGTATGTGGTCTAAAATCGCATAGGACAAGTCAACACAGCAGCTGCGCCACGCGAAGACGAGCCTCGAACTAACCACTCTTCCAATTCACCCTCGCGAGTCGCAATTGATCGATTGTATTAAAAAGTGATGTTGTACAGTTAGTCTGATATTTTTATTTTACCCTCGAACCGCTGGGAACCTCAAACCATAGGCAGGTCTCTTTAGATCTATACTTCTCATTAACTTGTGGTGCTGCAAACCCTACAGTTTTGCAACACTACAATGTATCGTGTCAGTTAACTTAATCTGACCTATTTTCCCTACCTCTTGCACCACTCTAGGGTCTTCATCCGCGGCGCCGCGCAGCATGGTCCGCACTATGGTGTTGGCGTGTTGTGTGGCGCCCTCCTCTGCGCACAGGATCAGCCAACACAGCAGCTGCGCCACCCGGAGGCGAGCGTCCGCTTGCCAACCATCCATTTCTAGTAACAATAATAGTAAAGTCAAATATCAAAGAAGTTCAACTGATAAGAAATGAGTGGATCTGGTGACACAACACAAGCTTTACTTAGTTTGGAGCGACCGTGTTTAAGATTTTCTGAATATTCATAATGTTACAGAAACTAGATATCAGTCATATCAACCGTAGGGTCCATATGTATCACTAGGTCCATCACTAAATAAATAAATAAATATTTTGGGACATCTTACACACGGCTTCTGACCCCAAACTAAGCAAAGCTTGGTTACCTATATGAGATATGATTGAGACTGATATACTACAAATACATATTTTTAAATACATACTTATATAGATAGTAACTAAATAACACCCAGACACAGAGCAAACACTTATGTTCATCACATAAATATTTGCCCTGGGTGGGGATCGAACCGACGCCGCTTAGATCCAGAACTCACTAACCTCTGAGACACCGAGGCTCACTCTCAATATGCATAGCACCACTTCTAGTTAGGATTAGGCCTAACCCATAGATCTCCAATAACACTAGTAAGAAGAGGTATATTTACGTCCAGTGCATTTTTGCGATCTTAATCAGGTCGCTTATCCACCTTGTCAATGGACGTCTAATTCGTCGTTTCCATTCAAAAATTTGCGGCCTCTTCGTCCATTAGTATGTGACGTCTGTACGCCTCCGTGCTATGCACTAACTACTATAGATACTACGTATGTGCTATGTGCCCTGTCCAAGTGTCCACTATAACTTGAGCCTATAAAGAATATATTTATGAAAAAACCTCTCTTTTCAACCGAAGTAATGTTCGGGTGTTTCCGCTCCTCGCAATCACCCGACTTTTCTGCCCATTGTAACTATTTTTCCTGCCCATATATTTATTAATCTGACATTTTAGCGTAACATATCGGACCAATTGTTTTTATACTCCTGTCCATGTTTATCTGTCACATTAATTTATCAACTACCTAATAATTAAATACCTTGCCGTTAAGTAACTCACGTGATCCAAATAACTTTCCAAATATTTAGGGAACAGCCCAAAAAATTACTTCCCATTATTATTGACTCGAATTATAGATACGACTTTAACGTGCTTATCTACTCTTCCTCCTACCTCTTGATATAGCAGGAACAATCTTCCCAATATTGTTCATGACCAGCACCCTGCAGCCGAGGTTGGGCCTCTTCACGTCGGGGTAGTGTGTCGGCACGTCTTTCAGGAAATCGGTCTTCTTCTTCAGGTCTTCCTCGTTCTCTTCCATGTACTGGAGACCGATGTCCGTCCAGAACTTGTCTGCTGTTTCGCGGATATTATCCATCACATCGCTTAGGCTAGAAGATAGAATAGGTTTCATTATAAATTACTAATGCATAATCATGCATAAGTATTTAGCATAATATGGCAAATCATATATTTTTAACATCCAAACTTATTTTGGTTTCTCAGGGCTGAGGCCACGTAAAGGCCAAATCATACGTGAATTTAGCAACAAGCTCCGCGGAACCCAATCCTCGCGCAGTTGTTGTGTGCTTCAGTTAGGATGGGGTTGTGCGCAGCGTGTATCTAACATCACAGCCGCCAAGAAGTATGATTCGGCATATACGCACTATGCAGATGCGGTTGCAGTTTTATATACACACTGTTCAGCTGGACTACAACTGCAGTCCGCATAGTGCGTAAGTGGCCTTAAAGATATAATTAAATAAAAACCATACCAGACAGGTGCAGTGGCCAAAGTCCAAGGAAAAATTCTAAACTTTCTAAATTAAATAATAATATTTGAGCTTTTCCAATTTTTACAATTTAATTTAATTTATTTACAAACTTACAATTTAGAAGCAAATCAAAAATAATTTCCATTTTAGACTTGATTATTCAAGAACAAAGTGAACCATGGTCAATAATACAAGTATATGCGCCCACGGAGCAAGCAAATGAAGAGGAGAAAACCTTATTTTACACATCCTTGCAGGAAGCCATTGCCAGAGATAGGAAACTCTGGCAAATTCTAGAGGAGGCCTATGTTCAGGAGGACAACCTAGTATTTAAGAAATAGAAATAAGAGTAAGATTCTGTAAGGTCATATACTAGTGAATAAAGGCTATTTTTATTTTATTTTATTTGAGCTTTATGAAATACTAGCGACCCACCCCGGCTTCGCACAGATGTATTATACTTATAAAGCTTTCTCTTGAATCACACAAAATGCATCAAAATCCGTTGCATAGTTTTAAAGATATAAGCATACATAGAGACAGACAGACAGGAAAGACGACTTTGTTTTATACTATGTAGTGAAGAGTAAATAGGCATCTTCTAAGTCTGCTTGCTTCATCTTCAAATATAAAGTTACTTACCACTACTACTACTACTTACTTTATTTTTAACAAAAACATTTACAAATTAATACCATCATAAAATTCCAATAAGCAAGAAACCATTACCTTGTAAGTAATAGTGGAATCATACGATGCCAGAATGAGTATCTGTCTCTGTAGTTCAACATCCAGTTCCCAACTTCTTGTGTGACTTGCAGGCGAACTGGCGCATTCTCGTCAAACAGTTTCTCAGCCATCGGAGTGATGGAGAGCTCGAAGCATTTGGCATTACCGGACATGACAATGGATCCTAGAAAGAAATTAAATTAGGATGGATGAAGGTCACTACTGTACAGTTGACTGCGAAATTACCTAGAACCAGTACAAGCAGTACACGACTATACAAGATAGAGCCTTATCTAGTTGAGAAGATGCAAATTTCATATTTTAGGGTTCCGTACCAAAAGGGTAAAAACGGGACCCTATTACTAAAACTCCGATGTCCGTCTGTCACCAGAGTCTGTATCTCATGAAACGTGATAGCTGAACTTTTTACAGATGATGCATTTTTGCTTCTGCTATAACAACAAATACTAAAAACAGAATAAAATAAATATTTAAGGGGGTCCTATACAACAAACATGATTTTTTAGGAGTTTTTTGCTCACTATTAATAACGGCTAGAGGAATGGGGCTAAGGGGGCTCCAACACAGTACGGGACCTTTTGTGTGTGGATCTAATTTGCACTTGGACAATTTCATGTCACTTATGATTGATGAGAACAGAAAAAGGTCGTTTAGTAGACCAATTGACGGAGGAACACGAAAATAATTCGACCGAGTTCGAAAATATGTGTAGGCAAATTAGCACTCTGAAGAAAAGAATATTCCATTACGAATCTGCAAAAAATGATCAAATATCTGACGTTACTACTCTAGAACATAGAATAGAAGAACTAGTTGGTATCAATGAGGAATACGAATCTGAACTAATGAAAAATTTATACCCATTGAAGAAAGAGATAATAGAAATGAAAGACAAATATAATATATTACAAAATAAGTACAGTGACCTGTTAATACAGTCTGCTGAAACCTTGACCAACAATAATATAACAAAAAAGAAACGCTATAGGACTAGAATTTTTAGATATACATATAACAGAAAGAAATCTCCAAATAAACTAGCTAAAACTATTACTAAGCTCAATATGAAAATAAAATATTTAACAGAAGAACTCAGTAAACATGAGATTGTACAATCATCAAATGACGAATACACGACCCTAACTGAAAACCAGAGTTTAATGATGCAATTAAATAGTGAACTTCTCTCACAGGAAAACAAAATATTGACTTACGAAATACAAAAACGAAACACGATGATTGAATCTCAACAACAGATAAATAATAAACTCATAGAGACTTGTGAACATCTTCGAACAGATTTGCGCAGTAAAGATAACTCTATAGGAACACTTAATTTTATTGAAGATAAGCTACACGCCATCGAAAAAATTGTCGGGAATAAAATAGTGAAGAATATAGAAGTTACAAATAAAGCAAAACTAAAGAAAAATGACAATGTTGTAAAAGAAACACCATTAAGCGAACATAAGAGAAAAATAGACAGAGCATTGCATACAAATAACGCTAATGTAATAGCGCAAATATTGACTGCCGAAACCGAGAAAGGAACGGGACACATACGAATTTTTTCGGACAAGTATGGAGCTGGACTGGGAAATCGACTTCGAAATAGAACTACGAGAAATGTTTATAATCATTGTTCGCCGGGATGTTCTTTTGTAGATATTATTAAATCTTTAAATAAGGCGGTAAACATAGCTCCAAACCATACATACGTCGTAGTTGTAGGGGAGAAAAATTACGTAACACGTAAAGATTTCAACGAATGTTTAAAAATATTGGATGTCTTGAGTAGATCCTCTGAAATATTTTTTTGTACAATACCTTATCAACAGATATACTCTTTTGACCACAATCAATTCTTATACAAATTGAATTGTGAGCTTTATAACTTTGCTTCCATTCGGAAAAACTTTCATGTGATTGACATAAATAATAACTTTGACATCGATAGAATAAATGTAATTAATTTTAGAAAATTTTTATCTAACCGTATATGTGACTTAATACTATGGAATATAGACTCGCCCAATGATGGGAAGAAGAATAAAACAATTATCGAAATTGTATGTGACAATGAATGTACCATTGCAAAAACCCCTGCTGTGGTAAACACAGTGATGGAACAATGCTCGCAGTTAGATTCGTCAAATTTTTTAGACCATGTAAAGCTGATTGTAGCCTCTCCATAGTTCATCAAAACATCCAGGGTGGTCTAAAAAATAAGGAGTTAGAAATCTGTTTATTTGTGGAGAAGTTCAACGTCGATGTCTTATGCTTAACAGAAACTTTTTTGAGCGATCATCAGTTAATCCTTAATTTTGAAAACTATCATGTTGTTAGCAGTTTTTGTAGAAAGTTTTCCACTCATGGAGGTTCTCTGATTGTTGTTAAGAACTCTTTAAAAGTTAAAAACAGACTTGATATAACCCGTCTTTCTTCTGAACGGCACATTGAGTTAGCGTGTGTAGAACTTGATAAATATATAATTGTTAGCTCATACAGACCTCCAACGGGAAATTTTGTTGTATTTGAGGCAGTGATTGAAGAAGTTCTTAATAAACTGTGTGACAAAAATAAGGAAGTAATCGTTCTTGGAGATTTTAATGTAAACTTGCTAGAGGAATCAGTCAAAAAGAATAACTTAATGTCTCTGTTTCAAAGTTACAATTTGATGCCTCAGTTTGACGTACCCACTCGTCTTACTGATAAATCTGCCACTTGCATCGATAATATATTTTGTGAAACGAAAAATGTGGCTCATAAGACCATTTTTAATTGTTTGCCTTCTGATCATACAGGACAATGTGTCGTAGTACCACTAAATAAAACAAATTCATCTGTGACTATTCGTAAAAGACAATTTAATGCAAATAAGCTTGACCAGTTTCGACATAATATAAAATATGACCTCGCAAATAAACTAGATTTTACTGATAATCCTAATAATTGTTATAATGATCTATTTAAAATCCTAATTAATAACTTTAATACTACTTTTCCCAAAATTTGTAAAAAAAATAACATCAAGCTAGTTTTTAATCAGTGGGCAACTCCTGGTATAAGAAAGAGTCGTGACAAAATGTATCAACTTTACAATGAAAAATCAGGAACTAACGATATACAATTGATTGAGTATGTCCGTAATTACAGCAAAATATTTAAAAAGGTTTGCAAATACGCAAAAGCTCTGTTTATACTAAATAAAATAAAACAGTCAAAAAACACATCAAAAACAGTGTGGTCCATAATTAAAACTGAAACGGGAAAAGTTAATAGTCACGACAAAGAGTACAAGCTTAGTAAGAATAATAAACTAATCACAAGTAAGGAAGAAATTGCAAATGAATTCGTTGCCTACTTTGGTAATATCCCTTATAAAACGACAGAGTTATTAGACACCAACTCTGATGAAGCTGTGCAATTGCTAGTGAATAATATTGGAGTACGCCCAAAAGTATTTAGGTTTCACAGAATAACGAGTACTATAATCATTAAAACGTTCAAATCTCTCAAACTTAAAAAATCGGAGGACCTTTGGGGAATGTCTGTTCACTTGGTTGGAGAAATAATCTACATAATAGCACCATATCTGGCTCACATTTTTAATTGCTCTGTTGTAACTAATGTATTTCCGAATCTCATGAAATGCAGCAAAGTGATACCATTATTTAAGAGCGGTAACAAAAAGGATCCTGGTAATTTTAGACCAATCTCGATATTACCATGTCTCAGCAAGATATTTGAAAAAATAATGTTAAACCAGCTTAGTTCCTATTTTAATATTAATAACATATTCTACAATAAACAGTTTGGATTTACTAAAGGATGCTCAACTGTTGACGCAGCTTGTAATCTCGTTCAGAACGTTTATGAAGCTTGGGAGTCTCAGCATGACTCCATAGGCATTTTTTGTGATTTGTCGTAGGCCTTTGACTGTGTTAGCCACGAAATCCTTTTACGTAAGTTTTCTTCCTACGGTTTGACTGATGATGCTTTGCAATTTATAGAATCATTCCTTTCTAACAGAACACAAACGGTGGACATCGACGGAGTACTTTCAAACGCAGGCCATGTTTCTATAGGGGTTCCGCAGGGATCGATTTTCGGACCCTTTTCATTCAAAGCATATGCTAATGATCTTCCTTTTTTAGCTCGCAAGTATTGTGAAATTACTATGTTCGCAGACGACACATCTTTGTTATTCAAAATTAACAGAAAAACTCTGGATGTATCGCAAATTAATGCGGCTCTTAATGCTATTGATAGATGGTTTAGTGTTAATAATTTAATGTTGAATGCTAAAAAAACCAAATGTATTAGATTCACTTTGACAAATAGTCCTTCTATGCCTAATATAATTATTAATAATGTAATTCTTGACATGTCAACTACCACTAAATTTCTTGGCCTCACCTTGGACAGCAGGCTCCAATGGGGGCCTCATATTAAGGAATTATCCAGTAAACTGAGTTCTGCAGCTTATGCAGTACGGAAAATAAGAGAGCTGTCAGATGAGAGAACTGCTAGAACCGTATATTTCAGTTACTTTCATTCAATTATGTCATACGGCCTTCTACTCTGGGGAAATGCAGCAGATGTAAACAGGATTTTTGTTTTACAAAAACGTGCGGTTAGAGCAATCTATAGGCTTGGAAATAGAGAATCTCTTCGTGAAATATTTGCGCAAGTAAAGATCATGACACTACCTAGCTTATATATTTTCTTAAATATTATGTACGCGCGTAAGAATCTGCACAAATTTAAAAAACGTAGTGATATTCATACCTACAATACAAGGAATAACTCCAAAATTGTTCTACCAAAAGCGAGACTTGCTAAAACCGACAATTCATTTGTAAGAAATAGTATTTGCTATTACAATTTGATACCTGAAAATTTGACAAAGAAAAATGAAACAATGTTTGAAAGTATTATCAAGGATTTTCTTACACAAAAAGCATACTATAGTGTAAAAGATTTTATGTGTGACAAAAATTCCTTGTGCAAACTGACATGTGACAATATTGTTAAATGAAAATGTATTA
Source organism: Hypomecis punctinalis (assembly GCA_949316475.1). NCBI lineage: Eukaryota > Metazoa > Arthropoda > Insecta > Lepidoptera > Geometridae > Hypomecis > Hypomecis punctinalis. The sequence goes on along the minus strand of OX438801.1, from coordinate 21,863,765 downwards.
ATTATGTTAGTTTTATTGTTTTATGTTAATTTATATTTATTGTTTAATTTTGACATTCATAAGTGTGCATTATTGTACCTACGTGAGAATAAATGAACTGAAACTGAAACTGAACTGATTTTTCCAAACTGACTAGTACATCCTGATGTAAATCAGTTAATTTGGCTGGAAGAGAAAAATTTATTACCTATGGCCTTAATAGCTGCAACTCGAACTTTATAATGTTGGTGCGCAAAATTAGACAGCACCGGTTTCACATAGCTTTCTGACTGAAAGTGAAAATCTCGCGCCAATACTTTAGTCAAGAGAATAATACAGTCACATGCCTCTAGCTTTACTTTTGGGTAAGGATCTGTGGCTGTCTTGGTCAGGATATTAGTAAAGTCATTGATAAAGGGACTCAGTAGATGTGTTACTTTGTACTTGGTTAATATTTGGCGAACAAGTTCCATCAAAACCAGTCGTATTTCTTCAGATTCTTCGACTATCTCGGGGCAGCCGATGCGACGAACTAACACTGGTAGAATGTAAGTTAAATAGTAGTCGTTTAGAGGCAGTTTATCGATGAAATTCCCAATAATCTTAGCCGCAACCTCCCGGCAGGCTTCCGACTGGTCTGAGAAGCTTTTCAGAATGTATGCGTAGATTTCAGGGAATATCACGGTGAGGTCACAGTTGGCGTTTTCTTCGTTCTCAAATATCTCAGCGTTTACATCCAAGAGAGCTTTCTTTCGAGCCATTTTTGATTCACTTTGCAGAGCGGTTATGTATTGCTCAAGAGCACCTCGTGGGTTGTCCTGAAGCTTTGGTTTAACATTTGCCATCTTTGGAAACACAAGAGATACGTTTAGGGCACGCAGATTTTATGTTTCGTAGCACGCTTAAAACTATGAAACTATCGATTAAACACCCAGTGAATAAACACACTTGAACGAAAAACTTGAGAAACAAGTGTAAATAAATAAGCCGTTTCCATGGCGATGACGATTTGAAGACATTGACAGCATTAGACTTTTTGACATTTAAATTTTATGTTCTTTTATTTTTTAATTTTTTTTGTGCTTGATTCTGTTTGATAAAGTTGCTAAGGAGTTGCTACCATTTTGCTACGTACAGCACTACGATATTAACGTGCACCAATCACAGCTCGCCAAGTAAAACTGTCAACGTCTCCATCCATGAAGTGACGAGATTTTACTATAATTTTCAGTTTTGTCCTATTTTCTATTTAGTTTCGTTGTGGTGCTTATATTGGCTGACGAATTTTGAATAAGTGTTTCCTGATATTTACTTAAAATGTATAAATCAGGCGTATTTCATTTATTATTCTTGGCAGCAGCCGTGCAAGTTGCATTATCGCTGAAGGAAGGTGAATGTGAAGTGTGTGTAAAAACTGTAGAGAAATTTGGGGCCACGTTATCAGATGACGTGAAAAAAGACCCTAAACTCATCGAAGTTGAGTTCAAGAAATTCTGCAAAGGCTCAAAGAACAAAGAGAACAGATTCTGCTATTATTTAGGCGGCTTGGAAGAGTCCGCTACCGGCATCCTGGGGGAGTTGTCGAAGCCTCTCAGTTGGTCCATGCCTGCTGATAAAATCTGCGAAAAATTGAGGAAAAAAGATGCCCAGATATGTGATCTCAGGTTCGACAAACAAATCGACCTGAAGAATGTTGATTTGAAGAAACTGAAGGTGCGCGACTTGAAGAAGATCCTGAACGATTGGGACGAGGTTTGCGACGGCTGCATTGAGAAGACCGACTTCATCAAGAGAATAGAAGAACTAAAGCCCAAATATATGGGTAGATCTGATCTATAATACATCTAGCCCAATGTGATATTTAAGGTCAGTGCCCCCACTTATGAGTCACATTTTTTTGTAGAGTTATAATGCTTCATATCATTTAGTATTTATGTAATTTCAAATCTTATACTACAACTGTAGTTCTATGACTTGGCATCCTTCCAGTAGGTATGTTACTCTCTATTTTAATATGACAGAAACTAATCTGAGAGTTATATCAGAGACAACTGTATGTATGTTTTATATGCAAAACAATGTTTGGACACTAACGGGTGACTAGTAACAGGATGGCTAAAGATAACTCTTACCAGACATGCATCTCTTTGGCCATCTATCATGTCTACAATTCAGTTAATGAAAGTACTTCTCATGATATTCTCAAATATTCACCCAATCATTGCCTAATTGTATCCAGTAAGAATTGGGTGAAAGAGTAAATTAGCAAGTTGCAAAAGACAGTTGTCAGGGCACCTTGCCAATGAGTCCATATGGTTCTTAATTGAAAACCATTCACCAGCAAGAAGTGTCACAGTCGCTGGATGCTACAGCAAGTGGATATTCAACAATATTGTGTACTGGCAATAAAATCAAAACTGCTTGTGTATATTGGATGCAAGCTGCTTCTAGCCAGTCTTATTGGAAAGCTATAAGAGAGTCTGAGATGATGATGATTACAGTGCTAGTCTATGGCATGCTAAAAGATCAGTAACATTATTCATTTTATTGGTAGGTTTGCCTGTCTGCCTGTCTTTACCTGCTGTACTTGTTCCTATATTCCTGAGGAAATTATAAGTTATTCAATATATTCATGATACAATCTATGAAAGCCATAGATAATGGCATACAGAGATTGTATTTTTATGATATCTTTCTATTTACCATGATATAATATATTAACACTTTCACTGCTGAGGTACTTTTGTAAGCTGCCTGCAAATTCTAAAACGCCCACGCCAGGCGCGGGCAGACGCCTCCGCGTTCAGACCGCGTTGGCGTCTCTACGCGAGTACTAAATAACACGCAGGGAGTGATAACGCGCCAGGCGCGTATAGCCGCACTGGCCCTTGTACCGCCAGACGACTTTTTTTTTTAGACTTCTCACGCGCGGCGCGCTTTTGCTCCTGGCTCCCCCTACAACCCACCTATGCCTATGACTTAATTTGATGAGCTTTTTAACTGTATTTTTGGAAAAGAAAAAAAAAACTTTTTCATGAAAAAAAAGAATTATTTTTTTAGTTTTCACATAGTTAGACCATTTTGTTGTTATTTTATTTTTTGTCCAAAAATAGCTAATATTGTATAGAATATCCTTGCTAAGTTTTATAATGGGCGTAAAACTGGATTAGGAGCTAGACAGGAAATTCTAACGAAATGTGGTGTCCGTCGGCAATCAGTATAGGGTGGTGTTGACGTAAATTGCATTTACCAAGTTATAAAATATTAGATTAAAATAATTGAACCACTTAATTTATTTCTTCATTTTCAAAAAAAATATTGTCTGATTTAATTTTTTAGCCCTTAATCCAGTTTCACGACCATAATAAAACTTAGCAAGGATATTTTATACAGTATTAGCTATATTTGAACAAAACAGAAAAAAAATCGAAGGTATCTAACTTTGTGAAAATTAAGAAAAAAAATTAAAATGCACATTTTGATGAAAAACATTTTTTTTTCTTTTCCAAAAATATAATAAAAAGCTCATAAAATGATGAAATAAATTTAGTGGTTTAATTATTTCAATCTATAATTTTATAACTTACCAAGTTACAAAATTATAGATTAAAATAATTAAACCACTTAATTTATTCACGACCATAATAAAACTTAAAAGAAAAAAAATCGAAGTGATCTAACTTAGTGAAAATTAAGAAAAAAAACAAAAAGGCACATTTTGATGAAAAAAAAAATTCTTTACATATTTTTTATTCTTTAATACAATAAAAAGCTCATAAAATGAAGAAATAAATTAATTGGTTTAATTATTTTAATCTATAATTTTATAACTTGGTAAATGCAATTTACGTCAACACCACCCTATACTGATGGATGACGGTAGTACCACATTTCGGTAGTATTTCCAGCCTATGTCCTAATCCAGTTTCACGCCCATTAAAAAAAACTTAGCAAGGATATTCTATACAATGTTAGCTATTTTTGGACAAAAAATAAAAAAAAATCAAAATGGTCTAACTTTGTGAAAATTATAAAAAAAAAAAAATTTCATGAAAAAAAAAATTTGCCAGCATGTTGTATTTGATAGAGTAGCATAAAACTATGTAATTTACCATAACTTAGTGTTTTTTTAAAAAAAAATCGTTTCCCACGCCTCGCGCGTTTGTACGCTTTGGCGTTACTTCTGATAAAACACACACGTATGTGTTTTCTCGCACCGTCCTATGGAATTCGATGCAACACGCCTGGCGCGTGTAGCCTCACTTTGGTGTGAGAATCGAAAACACAGACGTGTGTTTTCCGCAGTGAAAGTGTTAAGGCAAATAGAAAGAGCAATTTAAACTAGAACACCATATATGTTCTCTATTTTTGTGAAATAATAATATTTCAATTTCTAATAAAACCTATTTGCTTGTTTCAGGTTAAAATAATATTGGGGCAGTACCAGTGATTTTACATCACCAATACATCCAGCAATATGTCCCAGATATCAGTAAAGCTGCATTTTAGAAACTGTATGGATGTGTGAGCAAGTGTGTACACAGTTGGTTAAATTATTAATGTAATAAATAAGTTAATATTTTTTCGATATGTATTGTTTCATTGTTCTTCTAGAACTTTCCAAGCACTGTGTGAATGGTTTCTCTATGAAACTATTTCAATTATAAAGGAGATGTTTTCCTTTTTTTCTTTCTTTTCCTTCCAAGCAATTTGAATTTGTTGTAACTGCAGGATTTTAACCTACAAAACTGATAAATTAATTCATAGATGAATTATTGGTCTCGCTCCACTAGACGAGTGAGACCAATAATTCATCTATGAAATTCTTTACTATTGTAAATTAATAGTTGGAAAATAAAAATTTATTGAAAATATGGCAACCATGCAAACAAAATTCTGCTTGTAAAATATTTCCGTCTATCCCCCGTGGCTCTACTGCTTGGCTCAACTAGTAGTGCCAAAGGAAATTTTTCTCTCCCGTGGCACGATTAATTTTCTATGGCTGCTTAGTCTATACAATCTGATTACCCGTGAACTTGGTCATTACCCGTGGCACAACTGAATTTAGGAGGACCAACAATTTGTAACTTAAACTATTTTATTTTTTTAGTTTAAAATAAAATAATTTATTGATTTTGACAGCTGTCATTTTGACAGAATTCATGACAGGTGTCAAAGGTGCAGCAGTAATTTTCTAGAATTCATACGAAAGTCGCGTGACAGGTGTAAAAGTGACAGCTGTCATATCCTTACTAGAATAGCATGACAGGTGTCAAAGTGACAGCTGTCAAACTTAAAAGTGGATTATCTCCGTAACTATCGATGCTATACTATTGCTGTCTTCATAAAAGTGATAGAGATCAACGAGATCTACATTTCGTATGACAGCTGTCAAACTTAAAATGTTATTATCTTCATAACTATCAAACCTAGACCATTGCTGTGTTAACAAAAGTGATAGAGCTCAATGAGATCTATATTTCAAATGACAGCTGTCAAACTTAAAAAAGGATTATCTCCGTAACTATCGATGCTGGACTATTGTTGTCTTCACAAAAGTTATAGAGCTAAACGAGATCTACATTTCGGATGACAGCTGTCAAACTTAAAAGTGGATTATCTCCGTAACTATTGTAAGTACCTTTGCTGCCTTTTACAAAAGTGATAGAGCTCAACGAGATCTACATTTTATGTGAAATGTCTAGCATCGATAGTTACAAAGATCACTTTTTCAATTCACTTTTAAGTTTGACAGCTGTCATTTGAAATATAGGTATCATTGAGTTCTATCACTTTTGTCAAGACGGCAACGGTCTAGCATAGATAGTTACGAAGAAAACCTACTTATGAATTTGACAGCTGTCACTTTGACACCTGTCATGCTATTCTAGTACGAATTCTAAAATACGACAGCTGTCACTTTGACATCTGTCATTTTTTAAAGTAAAAATTATAATTAAATGGTACAAATTGTCAATTTATGTCTAGATTGATTACGGGTGAAAAATGGCTAAAATGTATTATCATATGATTTTATAATTTACATAACAAATGAAATTCTTTTTTAGCTAGCCCAGTCGTGTCACAGGGAATAATATTGCCCGTGACACTACTGGAAACAGAGTAGTGTCATGGGAAATGTACTTTTACCCGTAGCACAACTAGTAGTGTCACGGGAAACTAAAATTTCCCTTCGCTCTACTAGTTGAGCCAAGCAGTTGAGTCACGGGGGATGGACGAATATTTCTCTACAAAGCAAATCGTCACATATTTTTAAAACAACTTCAAATAAGGTTTTCTTTTTGGATGTATGTGACGCGATTACTCTGCCAATTTTGAACCGATTTTGATGATTCTTTTTTTTGTTCGGTTAGATACCTAATTCAGAGGTGGTCCCAATTAAATTTTATTGAAATGAATAATTTTTTTTAAAATTCACAATAATTTAATAATTACTATATAATATTATAGACACATTGATTTATGTGAACTATTTGAATTTTGTTCATAGTTGAAGTCGGTTGCCAGTAAAAAATAATTATTAAGCTTATTTTGAAGCAAGGTACAAAATCTGAACCTGTAGTGAAATTTCTTTTACTACAAAATTGCAAGTTTATAGCATTATATACACATAATAAGTGAAACAACAAATTACCATCACTAAAATTTATTGCAGTAACATGAATGTTTCCTACCACATTACAGATTCAAGCTGACATTGATTTAGCGTAAATATAAAGATGTTGAATGTAACATGTTGGATTGTATGGAGACCACGATTAGTGGTATTTGTAGTTCCTGTGTTGCTCTGAAATGAGAAAAATACAGAATATTATTTATTAAAGCAAAAATTATTTCATTTCAATTATTTCCACAATACACATATCTTTACAGGTTTATCCTAATGCGATAGTGCAGCTAAAAATTAGAAAACAAAAATCTTAAATAAAAACGATTTACAACCACAACATATTAGGCACTACTTATAATCTCAACAACATTATTAATCTCTGTTGCCATAACATAATATATACCAAGCTATTTTTGTGAATTTGTTCAAAGAACAACAAGATAGGTCCATTTCAACTGCGATTAGACTGATGGTGTGCAGTGCGCGCGTCAGCGGCGCCTCCGCGACATTCGAAGAATAAATCCTAAATGCCTAAATGATTTTTTACAAACTTTGATAATGTGATCCCTAAATGTCAATCCTGTGTTAAAAGTTACTCTCAAGTCCTTTACTTCCATAACCCTAGCTATGGGCAATCCACCTATGTTATATTTATGTTGAATTGGATTATGCGCTGGCGTGAAAGAGATTTATAACTACTATCAAACCGTTTATAGTTATCTTGTGAGCTGTTTTCTAATCATTATCAAACTGGAAACTGCAAACATTTCCAGATCTAATTATTGTGGCTCTTGTTCTGACTAAACCTTTTGATCAAGAATTTATTTTGTAGTTGTATCTGGTTGACTATTTTTGCCATAAAACACGGTTGATGCTGGTGCCGCTGGATGCATGCAGAGTATTCTATATTATCATTATATGTATATTCTAGATTATCATTGTACTCATCACCACAACCAACTTTTGTGATAAGGCCAACCTCTACAAGTCTACATAGTGAAAAAAATCAGATATCTCATCCAAACATAATACTTTGACAAAATGTATGGAACTTTGCTGATTTTTTCATGCTTTTATTATTGGCCCCAAAGTGAAAGTTGAATACAAGAATGGGTACATTGATATGAATGATGATTCTGATATCCTAGAATATGCTCAACATGTGCAGGAACGCTCGGTATCTCTTATAAGAGATAGTAGAGATGATAGTAAACTCACTCAGTTTGCCGTAGTTGATGAAATAGAAGAAAGTCATGCTGCCGACCAGCAGCTGGAAGAATGGAGCCATGCCCACTTTTTTAGGCTGGACATACTTGTGTTGCCACCTCCACCAAGCTGCAAACATGTATTACAATTACTTGTTTGCTAACAGTAAAATACACCTTAAAATAATAATTTCAAGATACTTTAGCATTATTAATTAAGTACACCATTACTATGTTGCATGGGATATGGGTGTTTTATTGTTTTCATTAATCAAAAATAGTATTCAAGTGCGATTATAGAATATCAGGAGACATTATTTTTTTTATTCTTGCAACTTGTTCTTGCGCCTACCTCTAGGTAGGCAGTAAAAACGTTGCATAGTATTCTCTATTAGTACGATGATGATGATGCCTCAATTTGTCTTTAAATCTAATTTCAACATGTCCTGAACTGCAGGCCTCTTAAAATTCTTCCAATAGATCCTACCTGCAGCTTTCAGAAATGATAACCTCAAAAAGAAATAGACAAGATACCTCGGCTGCAGGCGCCCATCAGAGCCGAGGGTGTTTTGTTTCTGCGACCAAACCATGCCCCCAGCTCATTGATCTTCACTTGACCGAAAGGAGTATCAGCTGAAAACGCAAGGAAAATAATAATTACATAACCGAATACTCAACAACTCAGGGGGCGAGGTTACATGTAAAAACACTTACGCTTTCCATAATAGCGAGCAGGATCATATGGGCCGTGCACAGCAGGATTGTACTCCTTGGGATAATCCCCAAAAGCCATGATTTCTTAGGAAAATTCACAGAATTTTTATCCTGAATCAAAATTGGTCGATTGAAGAATTCATTCGGTGACAGTGACAGCTGGTTGAAAACCATCGACAAAATCGTTACATTCTATTAGTGATGCCCCGCAAATTGGAAAATCGGTAAATAATATCTGTATTATGTATCTGTGTACTATTCATTCAATTTTAATCTGTTGACACGTTGCTAGAAAAACTTAATTGTCAAAATTTTCTGTCTATGATTATACAGCAATTTTTCGATCGAGAAATCATTGTTGTGGAGTTTATTTCGTTGATTTTTCCAAATAAAACTATCTAAACGCTGGCAAAATGGTGCTAGAAAGTACTATGATTTGTGTGGATAACAGTGACTACATGAGAAATGGAGATTTCCTGCCTACAAGACTGCAGGCGCAGCAAGACGCCGTGAATCTGGTATGTCACTCCAAAACAAGATCAAATCCTGAAAATAATGTTGGTTTATTGACTCTTGCAAACGTTGAGGTGCTGGCCACCTTAACCAGCGATGTCGGACGCATATTGTCGAAGCTCCACCGAGTCCAACCCAATGGAGACATCAACCTATTGACTGGTATCAGAATCGCTCACCTTGCGCTGAAGCACCGACAGGGAAAGAACCACAAGATGCGGATTGTAGTTTTTGTCGGCTCTCCGATCGACTCCGATGAAAAAGAGCTCGTTAAACTAGCTAAAAGGCTTAAGAAAGAAAAAGTAAATTGCGACATTGTTTCATTTGGAGAGGATGCAGAGAACAATCCTTTGTTGACCACATTCGTCAACACTTTGAATGGAAAGGACAATAATACTGGAGGTAGCCATTTAGTTTCTGTTCCTGCCGGAGGTTGTGTAGTATTATCTGAAGCTTTGATTTCTAGCCCACTGATTGGTGGTGATGGTGCTGGCCCTTCAGGTTCTGGATTGTCACCATTTGAGTTTGGAGTTGACCCTAATGAGGATCCTGAACTTGCCCTCGCTTTACGAGTATCTATGGAAGAACAGAGACAACGCCAGGAGGAGGAGTCTCGCCGTCAACAGGCTACTACTGAAGGGGAGGCCGGAAAGCCTGCAGAGAGTGAAAATACAGGAATGGAAAGAGCTCTAGCCATGTCCTTGGGGCGAGAAGCTATGGAGCTATCCGAGGAAGAGCAGATAGCCCTGGCCATGCAGATGAGCATGCAGCAAGATGCACCAGCAGCCGAAGAAAGCATGGATGTTTCTGAAGAATATGCAGAAGTCATGAATGACCCAGCATTTCTACAAAGTGTCCTAGAAAATCTACCGGGAGTGGACCCACAGAGCGAGGCTATTCGTAATGCTATGTCCACCATCAAGAAAGACAAAGACGAGAAAGATGACAAAGATAAAGACGGGAAAGGCCCCAGTTCTAGCTCATAAACACCATCATTTGTTTTTCAATTTTTTTAATTGATGCTTTATGCTCGTAAACCATACATTAGACATTACAAAACTGTGTAACTTAAACTATAAATTTAAATAAAGATTTTGGTTTAATCTTATTGTCTCTAGTTGTTCCAACTGATCCAATTTAGGCCTTCAATTTTATCATATCCTGAAAACAAAAAAAATATTCATTAAAATATAAAATTATGTTTTTCTTAGGAGTTAACGGTGACAACTGGATAATACAAATTACATTTTTGGGTAAAAAAGTTGCACTAAAGATTGAGTTCCAATCTTAAAAATTAAATAGACCTGCTAAGTAACATTGTCTGAATTTTATTTTTACTTGCAAGCCATGAAAAAATTTGAAAATGCCTTATGGTGTCGCCCTGTCCCTCTTATTGTGTCCTTTCTTAGTATGATCTCAAAATTTTCTAGGGACCATTGATTTTATACCTGCAATTCAAATTCAAAAAAAAAATTCAAAATTCTTTATTTCTTACAAAAAACATAACAAAGAATTGATGCTACCCGCAGTAGTCAGAAAGACTGTGTCGCAGATAGCAACACCCACCAAAGAGCAGCAAAGAATTGTACAAAACAGGTATATATATACATTATACATAATTAAGAAGTTAGTATGACAGAAACCATTTTTGAACAATCAATTGAACATACGCGCTTGTGTGTGTGAGTGAGTGTATGTGTGAGTGTGTGTGTGTAATAGTAATGTGAGCACAATACGCATACAATGGCTATACACTATAAAAGAAAAATACACACTTGATTCCTGGAAAAATTCTCTGCTCTTGAACTTTTGCTTTATTTTTATTAATTGTTCTTTCCTTTTGTTTTCATCCATAAGTTTAAATGGCTGTGCGACATGCCTTCCTACGAAAAAATAAAAATAGTAAATGTAAGAAAAAGTACATTAATTCGTCATTTTTCCTAAGTAGTTCAGTATTAATGTTCTATTTTTAGTACCTTACATTTTCAAAATTCTTTGTTCAAAAGGCATACCCCACATATTAGATGTAGGTACGGGCTCATAATGTAATAAATGGGCATGTATTTTTTCAACTGCACCTTCCCAAATAAGATTTTATAAAACACTTTTTTGTCTAAGGTTCTAAAGTATAATTTGTGAGATACAGTCACCAAAGTTGAAAAAAGTGCCTAAAGTATTCAAGATAAAATCTTCAAACTTATGATCATATTAAAAACTTTCTCTGAAAATTATTTCCAGCACTGTAGAATTATAACTTTTAGAGTTAGTTAATATAAAATTTTCAACTTGCGCATAGCATTGATCTTAGCCAATTATGTTTTTCAAGTAATCTACCACCTAATCATCAAATTCATAAAAACGATTTTTTTAACTGATCGTTTGTGGGCTGATCCCATAGTACCTAGTTAAAAGTAAAATCAACCGGAATTTACAACTTAACGTGTCACCCGAGCCACTATAGCGCTCAGTTTTATGCCACTTTTTCGAAGACTGTACCATCCGTTTTTTAATAGTCCACTGCAGGACGTAGGCCTACCCACGATGGGCCGTATCCACCACGCTGGCCCAGTGCAGGTTGGTGAATATTATATTCGAAGACTAGCCTTGTTGTACGGTGCAAATCACAAAGTAATATTTAGTAAAAAGTTATTGTACCTGAGATGACACAAAATAAAATTAAGGGTGATTGCTGACAAACATCTAATCAAACTGCGCTACGGCCCTTTAATAACGCTGGTCGGCAACTTAAAATAATCGGCCAAGTGCGAGTCTGACTCGCGCACAAAGGGTTCCGTACCATATGAAAGCCCCCCTTAATATATTTCATTTTAACTATTTATTTTTTAAGGGAATATACAACCTAATATTCTGTGAATGTTTCAAACTTCTGGTTGCCGCGCCGTTCTTAATAATATAAAATAGCCTTTTATTTCTTGCAAAGATACAGAACGCTACAACTTTATAATTATACTAGCATCTCGGGAGGTGCGCGGGCCGCAAGCGGCCCGCGTGGCCATTCTTCCATCTTTATACGAACTATTATTGTCATTGAAGAGGCCCGCGCCGCGTGGTCATTATCCCTTCTTTATACGAATTGTTATTGTCATTGCAAATAATTGAAAAAGAACCAATGTATGGCGGCCATCTTTAAAAAAAACTTTTCCAAATTTTTTTTTCGCCTATAAAATCAGGGACCCCATAAACCCCCGTATGCAAAAAATCAGCCCCTTCGGACCATTTTGAAAAATGGCGGCCATCTTGAATCCGCCATCTTGAATTTTCATCGACCCCATCAGGTAGCTCTCTTGATTCCCTATGACATTTGGTCAAACACTCTCCATCCAAGTTGTACCGTTTCCGAGCTATTGACGTTTCAATTTTGTATGGCGGCCATGTTTTTTTGTTCGGCGGCCATCTTTTTTTTTCAATTCTCCAAAAAAGTCCCAGGGTTTTATCAATTTTTAGTTCAACTGCTTTGTAAAATTATTTACCGTTTTCGAGATACCAGGGCATCTCACCATCAGGGTACGACGTTCTTCCAATTTCGGATTTTTTCCAGAGCCGTGATGCCGTGGTGGTCTAGAGGTAATGTCACCCGCTTTACAATCGTGAGGTCGTGGGTTCAAATCCCCGGTCCCGTACCAATGAGTTCTTTGGAATTTATGTACGGAATTTCACACCACTGGCTTTTCGGTGAAGGAAAACATCGTGAGGCAACCTGCATAAGTCCGTAAAATTCGATGTGAATCCACCAACCCGCACTGGGCCAGCGTGGTGGATATGGCCCAAACACCCTTCGTGGGTAAGCCTACGTCCTGCAGTGGACTATTAAAAAGGCTGGTACAATAAATTATGACTTGAACTGTATTAATGTTACTAAACTGTGAAAAATACTACAAAATGCAAAAAAATATATTACCTTTTGTGAAAGCTGGCCTGGATCCTCCAAGATCACTTAATGGTCTTACTAAGGTATGTTTCTTATGTTCAGACTACGGTAGATAGTGTAGTCCATGATTCTTGAAAATGAAAAAGAATGTAGACCCAGCCCAGTTTTCACTAAAATTATACAATAACATTATGTTACTTAAACATCAACTAGTTGTGAACAAATCATCAACAAAAGAACTTATTTTATATTTATTTTTACATTTATCTGTTACAGTTGTATGGGGTCTTTGACTTTTGATATAATACATCTTAAACTATGGTGGCTGTAAAGCATGTTACTCACTGCCTAGAACCCCGCCCCTTGCCCAGTGGACGCATATTATTTTTATAAACCGAATCATACAAGTAGGCGGATGCGATAGAAGCTGCGTGAAACAATCAACGTGCAGCTTTATGTGATCTTCAGTCAGGATTAGATAATGCGCAGCTTGTAGCTAACTTCACATCCGCCGACTTGTATAATTCGGCCTATAACATTTGTTAGCGGGGGTAAGGGGCGTGGTTTTGCGTAACAAGTAGCGCACTTCACTTTATACACGCTACCCCAGAGCCTTTAGTACAGGTTTTGCATAGTTTACTTGTGGCTCCATACATTTTTGTTAGACCTTTCTCGTTTCCGCCAGGGCGCAGGGGCGCTGTACAAAAATGTATGGTCTAAGGAGCTATACGGCTAATACTGTAGGTTAGGTACCTAGTTCCAAGTTACGTGTAAACTTAGACGACCCCCTCTGAAAAAAGCCCTTTAAAAGATTCAAAATACATACCACTTTTATCCGCGACTGCGTTGACTTTAGCTTTCAAATTCTTATCATGTTCCGCCTGTCGTTTATTCAATAAGAGATATGAACTTTTAATATCTTCCAACTGGGGCTTAAATGCTCTCGTATTGTTGTGAATTGCAGCTGTAAAATAAGATAATAATATATACCTATGTACCTATAACAACCCGTTTCAGTAGGCCACGTATGTAGTTTCATACGCACTATAACCGGTCGCCTGACCGCATTATAGTGCGTCTGAAAATTTCGGTTTCGTCTTTGAGTAAAGCTTTACTCGATGGGTTTCGTACATTTCTCTGTGTTGCGGACGTCCACCCACTAAGTGGACGGATGACCTCATCAAGACCGAAGGATTGCGTTGAATGCGTCGCTTCTCCAGCCGATCTTATTGGAAAGGCCTATGTCCAGCTGTGGACGTCGTATGTCAGATGGATGGATGGAAAAGCTGGGACGGGCAAGCTAGTAGGTAAGTAATATAGTATAAGTTAAAACAATGTTTACAGTTAGGTCGTCCGGCAGCATAGACCGGCGTGTCGCGACAAAACTGCTGCTTCAATCTCTCCGTTGAACATCTTCTTTGCTTGATACTGTTTTCTGATCTTATTTTTGACGGTATTCGTGTGACGGACAGTCTGTTGGATGTCGTTCTAGGATCTGAAAAACAGATGCAGCTTTTTAGGTAATTGAAAAATGTAAGAAACATACCAATAAAGATAACGAAAGATTTCATGAGAGGGGATTGACTACTTGACGAAGACTTAGCACCTCCCTCCTCTAAACTGGTCACGTAATATGGGAACGTTTCCCTATTAATCACGGTAACTAATAATTACAGGTGTAACTTCATAATACGACTTGGCTAAAGTTTTTTGGCCTACCCACAGTCAGAAAACGTGTTTCTATCGCCATTTAATGTTCCAACTTGCAACGCAACTTCAAATTCTTATTGCAGTCTCACAGGGGGCTAAACAAATAAAATATATTACCTTGTCCCGAAGCATCTTTAGCTGTATGTTCCAACTGGTTTGGTCTAGTTTTATAACGATTGCTAGTAATTTTAGCGTCTGAAAATGTTGTTAATAAAAGTTAATTCAAAAACATAACGTAGCAAGACTACTAATAGTTGCGACACGCCGAATTAACTGAAAGCATCATCAGGACCTTTATTATAACTTCTTAGCGTGAGCCTTGCCGATTGGGATCTGAATGGCACACACAATAAGCCTGCGCAATGGGTATCCCACCGTGCATGAAACGTGTAGGACAGTGAAAGAGGAAATTCTACCAATACCAGTAGGTTCCAGCTTTTTTAATAGTCCACTGCGGGATCTACCCACGAAGGTTGATTGGGCCACATAAACTACGCTGGCCCAGTGCTGGTTGGTGGATTCACATATTTCTTCCAAGGACATATTCACTTATACAGGTTGCCTCACGATGTTTTCCTTCACCGAAAAGCCAGAGGTGTAAAATTCCGTACATAAATTCTAAGGAATTAATTGTGGTACAGGACCGGGATTTGAACCCATGACCTCACGATTGTAAGGAGGGTATCATTCATTACCACTAGACCACCACGGCTATACCAATACTAGTATACTTTAAATCAGGCGATCCTATTGGTGTATTTTTCTTCGCTCACTGTACCTATACATATACACATCTCAAATGGAAAAGCAGTCATACTCATAGGTAGTAGGTACTTACGTATTAAATACCTACATAGGTATATGGATCCTAGGGAAATACCTACTCAAAAATACACAATATCAATCAATAACACAGTAAAATTATACCTCGTAGTTTAGCGTCACTCCGTTCTTCATGTTTGCTGACCAGAGCTGGCTTAGGACTTTGTGCTAAAAAGAGAAAGAGCAGGTGAACGTACTTACTGTATTACTCGTATTAATAGAACAGTCCTTGGAGTTAATTTGCGAGATGTAATCAAATATGACTATGTGGCAGTGGATAGTGCACCTAGCCGTGCTAAGCACAAGATGTGGTGCAATGCAAACCTATTAAAGGCCAAAACACACACACGGCGGGCACGGGTCGGGCGCGGTGCAGGGCGGGAGTACGGCGTGTCTATTAGTACCTGTTTCAATGCACGACAACACACAAAACACGTGCGCGGGTCGGGTGCGGGGCGGGCCGTGCGCGGGAGCCGCGCGCCAGCCGCGCCCGTCGCCCGACAACAAGACAAAGCGCGGGACTCGCGGGTCGGGCGCCGTTGCATTCGTTGGAATTCGTCGTAATACAAGTATTCACCAACAAGTGTTCACACAGAGAGCGTGCGCGGGTCGGGCGCCGTTGCATTCGTTGGAATTCGTCGTAATACAAGTATTCACCAACAAGTGTTCACACAGAGAGCGTGCGCGGGTCGTGCTCAGCGCGTGTTGTGAATACGTCAATGAGATTTTGTATTTTTTTATAATTTCGCTATGGAGCTCAATGAAAAAAATATTGAAAGTGTTCGTAAACATGCTTGTTTGTACGAACCAAGGGACAACAAGTACAAAAATGCTATTCTGAAGGATATGGCAGCAAATTGCAGATCAATTAAATGAGAGTAGTACCTAAGTGTTTTATTTCTTTTTATTAATTAATGATTACATATGTAGTTGACAAATTTTTAAAATGAGTAGAAAAAGTAGTTCTTCTTCCGTTTCCGAATCCTCCGACATTTTCAATCACACTGAGTTTTCACAGTAATCGATGCTGCTAACAAGGTACGTCGACCCGTCCCGCCACGCCACCGACCCGCGCCGTGCCCGCGCGATGTGTGTTGATAATGGAACAGCGCGTGTCACGCGAAGAACACGACCCGACCCGCGCCCGCCGTGTGTGTGTTTCGGCCTTAATATAAAACACACACTCTAAACAGCGTTTGAAACTATCGCGAATCAATAATAATAATGTCGTGCCGTGCGGACAGACGGGGATAGTAAGCTTGTCGCTTCCAAACTAAAAAGCCTGGAACACAGGCATAAAGTAGCATGTTTGGCAATTTTCTATAGGCTTCATTTCGGCGAGTGTGCGCTCGTACTCCGTGACCTGATTCCATCATCTCCTTTTCACGACAGAACAAGGCAGAAGATTCGCTTTTTCGTTCAATCCCTGGGGATTGCAATGCCCCGCCTCCGTCATTGTTTCCTGATAATTCATCATCATCCTGTCCTTATCCCACTAGGTGGGGTCGGCACAGCACGTTTCTTTTCGCCACTTCACTCTATCATACGTCATCTCATCATCAACTCCTTTCTCTCGCATATCATCTTTTACACAATTCATCCACACTTTTTTTCCATTTTATAATTTGGATATCCAAGTCAAGAGTGAACAGGTTCTTCTAGGTCTACATACTTCATCTTCGGCTACAACTTTGCTTTCCATCAGGAGATTTGGTGGCCAAAAGTGGCCCTATTCTACATTTAAAAAAAACTAACGTTTCACGTTGCCTCTGCCTCTGACTTCCACTGCGTTCCTTTTAGAGGTGCTTGGGGCGCCGTTTGTGCAATTAGCCGATGTTGGTGTCCCCTTGGTAGCTGTCCAACAGACAATAGCGAGCGCTGTGAGGGCCACCGCACAAGGCCACGGCGCGGTATACACGTAGAAGACGATGTGCGCAGCCCGCCACATGATTAGGTGGACAAGCACACTTGTTATAATGTCTACTCTAGGTTGTTGTACTGGAATATAAAATGTCTAGCTTTTGTCCGCATCTTCGCCCGCGTGGTATTTTAATTATTGATCTTTCCCATCGAAAAATTTTCTTTTTCTGGGATAAAAAGTGGCCTATGTCACTTTCCGTCTTTCAAACTATGTCCATGCCAAAAATCAAGTTAACCCATTGATACATTGCTGCGTGAAAGAGGAGCAAACCAATAAACTAACAAACACACTTTTTTCGGGATTATAATATTAGTAGGGAAGTAAGGATAATGGTGCGGTTCCAACGGGGTAGCTAATTGTTGATAACATGTTTGCAGAAACTCTTAACAGTGGGCGAATTGTAAATGTATTTTTTTCATCTTTATCGAATGAAACTTTAAAAGTGATACACGTGCGCATCAGTTGAAAACTCCAGTGGAACCAAGCCTATTTAATTTTAGGTACAGGTACAGTGATTGGATTTGATACCACTGGCTTTTCTATAAAAGAAAATGTCGTGAGTTACGTGAGGATAGAGGAGAGAGAAGTCAATGGCGTGTCTGGCGTATGTGTATGTACTGTCTATCCTAGATTGTCGTATCATATAGAATGAAAGACAAGACAATATAGTAACAGTGAGCTTTAATACCACTGGCTTTTCTGGGAAAGGAAATATCGTAAGGAAATATTCATACGTAAGGAGAAGGAATTCAATAGCGTAGGTTTGTGAATAACTGCAACACTGCAACTTAACCAGCATGATTAAACTGTCAAAGTCATAGAATACAAAATGGGTCGACGATATAGGTAGTGAAAATCGCGGGTCGAACACAACAAACCGCAAGAGAGAGGCCTATGCCCAGTAGTGGTAAGAGAGAGGCCTATGCCCAGTAGTGGGAACTGGGAATAGCGGGATAAAGGCTGCGGATCATGATGATGTATGTTTATGTATAAGTCGTTTTCTTTTTACGAAAGGCAATACTTACGTAATTGAGGATTGAAATGAGTATTGGACAGTTTGGGCGAAGTATTGAAAGGGGCTCTGTGGATCACTTGAAACAAAAATAAATACATTGATAAATTGATTCAAAAATACAATCGTTTTTATCGAAAAATATTCACATTGTGTGTTGCTCTGTCTCACCTTGATTGGTCTTGACTGGCAGTTTAGATACGCCTGGTTTAAAACTTCGTGCCGACGAAGGTCTTGAAGATGGCTTTACTTTCACGTGATCCGAGGCTTTAGCTGCAGCTGAAAGTCCTATAACTGCTAAACATACTGTAGCCGGGCACATACAACGTGTCACAGAAAGGTTGAACAATACTGAAGAGCATGTATGTGTATCCAGTCACGAATCACCTGTATGAATTTTCAACTTCAAAGCTATGTTATTTTTTTTCATATAAAATTAAAAAATATTTTTTTCGTATTATTTTGGACAACCCTAACAAATAAAAGCGGTAGCGCACGCGTCAATCGCTTTGTCGGCGCGCGCCGCCTTTCGAAATTCGCGCGGTGCGTGCGGCATTCTTAGGGTTGACATCGGGTTATTTTACTCAAAACTTTAACTTGGTATAACTCGTAATCTAAAATTATGAGGATTATTGTACCCCTTTGGGGTAAGTTTTAAATATGTCTGGGTATGTGTGGTTTAAGTATTTTTCAACCTTTCTGTTACAAGTTGTATATCTTTGAAGATATAGAGAATTAAATCAAAAAGTAGGTATAACATATTTACGTGTATCATCTTGCCATTCGTAATCTCGTCTGATCAATAATTTCTTCTTGATAGGTGTAATGAGAGGCTTCCCGTATCCTTTGCAAGTGCTGCTTGGTATAGCACTGTTTAATTTAACTCTGGTTGAAGGATCTTCAAAATAATAATGGTAGTTAATTTTAAATTAAGTCAACTTAAAAAGTGGAGTCCTCATAAACTACACGAAGATGAATAACTTTGATACAAAAATAAGTACCTACCTACACCTATTTTGACAAAAAAGTGACTACCAATATCAAATATGAATAAATATACCTATCAATCGTCGTATGTCCGTACGTGATGTCGATATTATAATAATTATGGAGCTACAAAACCGAAGTTTATGAAATTATGGGACCATTTCTTCTAAGCTAAAAAAAATACGTCAACAATATAAACTCACTTATTTGAACCAAGGATGGGTCCTTATTTTTCAGTACGTCTGTCTTTGCTGAAATTGTTATAGTCTCAGTGCTGGGGTGAATGGACGAGTTGAAGGATTTTGGTCGGACTGAAATAAAAAGTACAGATTTTCTCATACTCATACAGATTTTATGCTAGTTATAGATCGCGCCAAATTTAATAGCATCTGTGAACATGAGGCGAACCGTTGCGCTGTAGGAAATTTATAAGCCAGTGAGGTTGATGGGCGGGGAGTTGCGAAGCTTGTAGCTAACTTCACAGACGCCATTAATTTTGTTTCGCCATACAGGAATAATCTTATATGCAGTAGAACCATTAAGTACCTAACCAAAAGGAGTCGACACGCCTAAGCACCGAAGTCTGCCAAGTCAGTGGGGGGTGAAGAAACGCACACAAACCAAAATATAAGCAAGTTTACACGCACACAAATGTAATTAACTAACACTAGCCGAAAATTAACGCAACACAAGCGCAACCAGACCGTTATATTTTTATAAAGAACATGACCGCTGGTCGCGTACTTTTGGCAGAGGGGTACGCTTTGCAGTGTAGACTCTTTTTGGTTAGGTACTTAATGAGTAGAACACATTCTGTAAGCAGTTTTGACCAAAAAAATGTACATGAATAATCGGCCAAGTGCGAGTCGGACTCGCGCGCGAAGTTTTCCGTACCGTATGGAAGCCCCTCTTAACATGTTTTCCACTGCTGGACATAGGCCTCCCCTAAAGATCTCCAATAAGACCGGCTGGTGGCGGCTTGCATCCAGCGCGATCCTGCGCTCTTAATGAGGTATGTATTATTTTATCTTAATTATTTATAATTGAAAGGAATATACAACTTAATATACTGTGAATATTTTAAGCATCTTCCTGTTGCCGTTATTAATATAGAGCAAAAAATAACCTTTCTTGTATGGGAGAATATTAATATTTAAATATTTATTAAAATATATTTATTTTTTAGTATTTGTTGTTATAGCGGCAACAGAAATACGTCAGCTGTAAAAATTTCAACGTTCTAGCTATCACGGGTCATGAGATGCTGCCTGGTGACAGATAAACAGACAGACGGACATCGGAGTCTTAGTAATAGGGTCCCGTTTTTACCCTTTGGGTACGGAACCCTAATAATGTTGATGGGGGCATTTCTGGCTGTGGCGCCGAGCTCGTTTACTGTGACACTAAATAAATGTGCATTGTAAAGCAGTACTTACTATCACAATAAACAAGTTGCCCCCTCTCCAGTTTAAGCTTGTCATGAGTGTCTTTACTTGTACTTGACGTTTCGCTAGTCGTACGCGCTGAAGACAAATAAATGACATAAAATAAAATGAACATTTAGGGTCAGCTCAGATCGCGATGCGACGCGAAGCGCATTACAATTTCGGGCACAATTTTAATAAACGAGTCCCATAAAGTCCATGCTCGCGGAAGAGGCGTTTTCGTTTACTATGTCATGTGTTGTACCTTGGGACGGTTTTACCTAGGGACATTCGTTATATTTCGAAAACTAGCGACAGTAAAAAAGTTAAATAATATCCTTTGCGTAGTATATTTATAACTTAGCAAGACTAGTGAGTCTCGTGACCATTCCGGTTTCTATTGAATTTTGAGAACAGTTTAAAGTTTATTGGAGTCAAAACTAATTTTTTATATATTTTTGAGTAGTTTTACATTTCATTGGTGCTCTTAATTGATAAAACTAAATCACGTATATTTTAGTCTGCTATTTTCTTTCTACAATATCATAAATACCAAAGCAGTTTCCTAACATGCAAATTAAGATTATTTAGTTTGTTTTAACATGGCTTTTTTGTACCTTGGGACATAATTTTGTTTATACCTTGGGACGCTTAAATCTATGAACACTTCTTAGTAACCGCATGTATTAGTTATTAATAGTGCCACGGAGCAAAACTAACATAAATAAAGATGCAATAAACTCGGGACGTTGCAAATAAAATGTTAAAAAAATTAAGAGAGAAAAAATAAGAACGGTGCAAAGAATTCGGGTTGAAAAAATCAACTTTACACAGTTATGTAAACCCTATCCAAAGTGGTTCTGAGACTGATTTAAATTTTATTCATACTACATTATGAAGTGAAAAAAGTAATTTCAGACAGTGAAAAAAGCTTTTGCTAGAAAATAATGTTAAAATTAATTGTGTCCCATGTTGACAGGTTTGTCCTAAGGTACAGACATGTAACGTACCTTCGGACAAAAACCTCCATTTTTATTTGCCCTTTAATAAAAAATAATCTAACATTAATATAGCACCCAAAAAATAACTCAATCGTTAGCGATGAAATGCCCTACGAACTTTTGTAACTTTCATTTATAAATCTTCATAATGTTCAGATATATGTGAACTCAAAGTTGAAGAAAATTTAAAATGTCCCTAGGGACATCACATGACCCTACCGATAGAAAAGCTAGATTAATTGTTAAATTGTCTGCTAGTAAACAACCAAAAAAGTAAGCAAACTTGAGGTCAGAACTGACCCAAGGGAAACTTAAAACTACTGTCGGTTTTACAGGGTTATTTCTAATCAATTAACATCCTTTTAGGGGCTTATTCTGTACATTAAAACTAACAACTTTTGTTCTGCGACTTTTGTCAAAACTCAAAAAAACAGCTGTTCCATACATTTGGTCATAGGTGAACGATATTTTTTATGGAACACCAATTTTTTATTTTGAGTTTTGACATAAGTTAATTTTGATGTACAGAATAAGTCCCTAAAAGATGCAAATTGATTAGAAATAACCGTGTATACTACAAAAACTTACGGGTACAGAGCTCTATATTCCTATTAGATCCTTTTTTCTTCGATGATGCAGAGTCTTCACTTAGTGAACCTAATTACGAAATATAAAATAATATAAAACCTGTTAAGCATAAAACAAGCATAATGCCAAGTCCAAAATAAGTTGACTCGTTGTTTAAATACAGGGTTATCTATTTTCCTTGTACTAAGCTGAAAGGGAGTAATTCAGATCATCATTATGAACAACTTTTACTATGGGGTCTACCCGGAATTGGAGAAAAAAATCAGCTGTTCCGTACAAAATTCAACAACTCGGAATCGACAAAATGTATGAAACCGCTAGTTTTTTTTCTCGGATTCCGGATCAGTAAAAGTTGTTCATAAAGATGATCTGAATCACTTCCTTTCTGCTTACTACACCAGTTCTGGAGAACCCTGTATATTAACTTCTTGGTCAACTTATTTTAGGCTAGATTACACACAGCATATTTACATACGAATGGGGCTCGAGTTCCCTGATCTCTTCTTGGAAGGCGAGGATGAGTTGCTTCGCGTTCTATTTCTGACGAACCCTGTGATTGCCATCCCTTTGATTTCTTGTCTCAATCCTGTGGCAAGCAGAATATTCCATGTACCTTTGCAGAATTAGGTAAGCGCCGAGAAACACACCAACCATTAGAGTACTCCCGAAAGAAATACCCACATTCTACAAATTGAACTCTATTTCAGCCCCCCCCCCCACCACCTAAGCAATCGTAATAGGAATCGTTTATGACTTCATTTTAGTCATTTGGCCACAATCGTCACATAATCGGTGCTAAATGACTAAAATGCAGTCATAAACGATTGCTGTTACGATTGCTATTGCTTAGGCGGTAGGGGGCTGAGGCTCGATATATGGAATTTTTGTAACGAATTCGTTAATAAAATATGAGCTTTGGTGCAAGAGAAAACCCTGAGAAAAGCTGCTGGTAGTGGGGTCAACCCACAAAAATTCCATATATCGAGCCTGCAATAGAGTTCAATTTGTAGACCCATGAATGACTTTTGCAAAATTATGGTAAAACCAAAAGCTTGCAAATGCAAGTCATCAGATAAGGGTGTTACAAAGCCAATGCGACAATTATATATCTGGTGTATGCAATTATGCATATAACAGAGAAAAATCTAATTCTTTTCTATGCACATAACCTGCCTGTTTAATATTTAAGAAGCTGTTAATGATGTAACTTGTAGGAAAATAAATTAAAAGACCCTGAATACAATACGCAAAATAAAACAAAATATGTAACTCACTAGAAGCGTTAGTTTCGCGATAATTTGCGTGAGACGCAGGCAATGAGGGGGTCACGCGGCAACCAGGAGACGCCCATCGGGCCATGGCGTCTGGAACACAAGAAACCTCTGGAACTTTCTTTAATGCCATAAAAATAAAAAGTGTCGCATAGACGTTGAACCAGCCATAAGATATTATAGTCAGGTAGATCCTGATTACTTCATGCCGCTAGCGTTAGACGCTAGGTCGCAGTTGGGCGGTGTTACGCTGCGCCTCAAGATACCTACGTATTCTTTATAAGGCAGCGCTCACTGCAGCGCTGCGCTAAGAGTGAATTTAACCTTTAGAAATGCCTGGGTTTTTCAGTCATGAATGGGTTTACTCCCAACGGCCACCACTGGGGGACGATAGGACAAAGTATTGTTTTAGTGCTAACGGTCTCCAGTGGCAGTCGTCGGGCCATTAAAAATTATTGGTCTCAACGTCCCCCACTAAAATTTCGTTTGGAATTATGTTTTATGGTCAATTATGAAGTTTTTTTAAGGCATTTACCAAGAATTACCAAGTTATGTTTTCTTCTATTTAACCTCATTTACTCCAAACAGCCACTGACGGCCGTTGGCACAAAAAAACAATACTTAATTCTAACGTCCCCAAGTAGTGACAGTTTTAGTGGGGGTCGTTGGGAGTATACCCTTGAATGTGGCTGTAAAATATATTAACGCTTGGTGCCGTAAAGTGCAACGCCGCTCAGGTGCGGCCTAAACTCAGAACTGACCTGGTTTTTTTTTCTTTTCAGCCATGAAAATCGTTAAGTTCATCGAACAGTCTCACAAGTAAAACAATTCAATAATTTACACATCTGATTAGTGAAAAAAAAAGTACAGTACCTACAGTATTATTTTAAAATTTAGACAACAATGAGTGAGTCTAAAGCTATGTAATACTATAATTTCACAAGTTTCACAATTTTACAGCTCTGTTCTGCAATGTTATACTAAAGATTGATTTTACTGTGGATATAATGAAACCAAGAAAAATGTTTAAAATTGTTTAATTAACAAATATTGTAACTTTTACATTAATATCGCATTCTATGCTTTTAGAAACAGCAGTCTTAACATTTTTATATAAATAACCTAGATTCTACAATGAAAACTACTGTACTAGCAGTACCAATTACGCTCAAAATGGAATCAAATTCAATAAGTTTTCAATACAACTCAAAACAACTATAACAGAAATAATTTAACGCATTGTACAATAATTGTACATTGTACCGGCCCCGCTCAGGCTCGATGTAAAGGGTTATCCAGAACTGGTGTACTAAGCCCAAAGGAGGTGATTCAAACCATCATTATGAACGACATTTACTATGAGGCCAACCCGGAATTTCAGAAAAAAAAATTGCTGTTTCAAATCTCTTTTAAAAAAAAACTAACTTTGTGTAACAGCTGATTTTTTTTCGTATTCCGGGTCATAGTAAAAGTTGTTCATAAAGATGGTTTTAATTACCCCCTTTCGGCTTAGTACAAGGTAAGCAAATAACCCTGTCGAGAAATGTAGAAATAGAGTAATTTATCATATATGATATAAATGTTATAATAGATCCAACCGCTTATTTTCTTTTTGACAGCACCAATAGAACGCAACTGCGTCATGTTACGCAAAAGTTCTTTTAAATGCGAGGTTTTAAAAATATGACACTTGCCTAAGTTTGCTCCTTAATCCCGTATAATAATCATCTTTGACAAATTGAGTCCATAAGTGCAGTAGTTTTTTTTATAAATTACATAAAATAACAAACGTTTTTAAAAAATTTCGTTCCATGGCTATCATGTGTAGCCATAGAACGAAATAAACGAAAATTTAGAAAATAAACGGTTGGATCTATTATAACAGTAACAGAAATATAAACAAAAAAAGCCGAACAGAACCGTTCAACAATCGATAGGTTAGTGTAGTGACATCTGTTATTCAATCTCGATTGTTCTATTATATCGTCAATCCTTCGATTAATTATAATAATAACTCAGTAACTTACAGAAAATTCTACCATAGTGTACACAATATTTGTATGTGACCCGACCGGGCCCAAATCAACACAATTCATAACTTACTTCACCAATTCGAAAAAGCTCTACTAACGACACTAAACTAGCTACCACTGATTTCTGCTCGTTCTTTACTGTCAACATCCATGACATGTTTTTTATTCGAATCCTGACTATCTACGGACTGCTCACTACCCTCGCTATCTACGCTTTTCCGTTCAATAGTACTGGCAACATTGTCTATTGTATCGGAGTTTTTCTCACTACTATTGCTATCTACGCTTTTCCGTTCAATAGTACTGGCAACATTTTGTATGGTACCGGAGTGTCGCAGGTTGGGAGAGGACGTCCGTTCCTTGTGCCTCGCTCTGTGCATCGCTTTCATTTCCATTTCGACGCAGTGCTCGGCGAACATCAGTTGAAGGGGAGCGTACATGTGGGGCAGGAGCTCGAGATCGCTCATCGATATCTGAAAAAAAAAAAAAAAAAAAAGAATGTGAATAAAATTCCATACACAAGGTTTCACACGTCCAATATTTTTACGTCTCTATCACTGATAGAACTATTTATGTTAATTAATTTGATCTAATTTGTGTATAGGAAATGGAAAGCAAATTGTTTTATTTTTCGACTACTTGTAATTTTGATAAGGTTGCTAATTGCGAAAACCGCGAGAGTCAGGGTTGCAATACACATAAGCGGGCCGGAACAGTCGGTTAGGAATCACTCGGCTTGTACCGAGCGGGAACATTCGACACAATTTGGTTTTCATTCGGTCGTCAACATTCTCTCCATTCGGATATACCGCCTGGCCCTGTCGCCTGATGCCCGCCCGCTTATATGTATTTGTCGCAAGCTTCTATCTTTATTATGATCTCGGTAATATTAGCACAAAAAAAAACAGGACAAGTGCAAGTCAGGCTCGCACACCAAGGGTTCCGTACAAATCCAGAAAATTTCACAAAATTGGGAAGTACGTTATTAGAATCTCTATACTCATCATCATCATCATCGACAAAAGTTTTTTTTTTACTTTTCTTGTCATTCATCGAAAATTGTTAAAATAATTAAAAACCTGTTTTAGCATGTGCTAATGAAGCTCTTTTATATGATACTTTACATAATACGATTTACGCACTTTGAATTTTAAACCCATATTTTGTGAATTTTGAAGCCCTATTTTTTTTATTTAAATAAAAATGTTCAGTTTTCAGATTTATTCCTATATGTGTACTCTGAGACAATGATTTTCGCCAAATTTCATAGTTCTATGTCAACGCGAAGTACCCTGTAGGTTTTGATTTTTGTGAGTGTCGAAATATGCGTTTTTTACGACATAAACGGCTCTAACTTTATATGATAATTGAGAAGTTTTTCCTTTACACAACTGTACGAGATCATAGTTATACGTATACAGTTTAAATTTGAACTTGATATCTTTACGCGTTCCCGAGATAAAGAGTCTTGACATACACACAGACGGACAGACGGACAACAAAGTGATCCTATAAGGGTTCCGTTTTTTCCTTTTGAGGTACGGAACCCTAAAAATTTGCACATCTCGGACACTACAGAGGGGTGAGGTTGTATAACGCTGAAAAGCATCAGGCGGCCTATCTTTATAGCCTGGCTCGTGGTGGAGTCCATCTATATTTGTTTAAAATTCTTAGAATACATAGAACATGTTCTTCTCACCTGCATATTATCAAAAGCGATGCCGACAGACTTGTTATCGTTCAGTATGTGCGCGTTAAGGCGCGGCAGCCGCGCGTATCGTTGGCTGAAGTGTGTGAGGAGCGTGTAGCGCGCCCGCATCAGGCGGCCCATCTCGATAGCCTGGCTCGTGGTGGAGTGCATCTTTATGCGCGCCTCGTCTGCGAGCTCGTCTTCCATTGTCGCCTCGTGGATTAGGAGGGTTGAGTTTTCACCTGGGGAATTGATCAATTTATTATTTATTAATAATATATTTATATAAGTACATATTAAAAGAATAATTTATTATTTTTTGCCAAAAATGGCACTGACTGCAAACATTACAATTTAAGGTACGAAATTAGAATAGGTCAAGGTCTAATCGATGTATGCCATAATTAAATTACTGTTGATTTTTATAAAAATAATTCAACCGGAATCGATAAAATTAAAATAGGACCATCTCTGAAGTAGGTATGCTCTACGAAACAAAACCATCCAACCAAACAAGAACCATCAAAATCGGTTTCCAATTGGCGGAGTAATCGCACCTTCTTTTTTTGAAGTCTGTTAAATAGTTAGACTGGGTGAGTACCCAGTCTAACGAGAGCCTCGCAAGCATTAAGTACCTAACCAAAAGGAGTCGACACTGCAAAGCGTACCCCTCTGCCGCACGAAACCGGCGGTCATGCTCTTTATATAAATACTAGCTTAAAACCCGCGGCTTCGCCCGCGTTGTCTTAGTACATAGGTACTTACTTAAAATAAAAATACCCCGCGGTTTGATCTACGTTGTCTTAGTACTTGCTTATAATAATATCTAATAGTCCGCGATTTGGCCCGCGTTGTCTTAATACTTGCTTAAAATTACTTGTAAGGATAATGCCCACGGTTTGGCCAAAATTGTAACAGTATTTGCCTATAATGATAATAGGTCACGGTTTGGCCTGCGTATTAACTGTTATATATTGTATTAGTACTTGCTTAAGATGGTTATTTATAGCACGCAGCATGGACTGCGATGTCTTAATACTTGCTTAAAATTATAAAAGCTTGCTGTTTGGCCTGCATTGTGGTATTACTTACAATGATAATAGCCCATGGTCTGGCCCGTGTTGTCTTAGTACTTGCTCAAAATGATAATAGCCCGCGGTTTGGCCCGCGTTGTGTTAATAATTAGGTTTTTAAAATGATAATAACCCACAGTTTGGGCCACGTTGTTTTAGTACTTATTTGATTAAAATAACAGCCCGCGGTTCAACCCGCGTTATCTTTACATTTGCTTATAATAATATCTAATAGTTCGCGGTATGGCCCGCGTTGTCTTAATAAATCAATAAAATTATAATAGCATGCCGTTAGCCTGCGTTGTTGTATTATTTGCAATGATAATAGCCCACGGTCTGGCCTGCGTTATTTTTGTAATTGCTTAAAATGATAAATTTATTAATGGCTCGATTATGAAGGCGCATCGTAATTATAATAGCTAGTTAGCATAATTATTTCTGTTTCTTTTTCACTTTAAGCATACGATAAAGAGAACACTTTTTATGTTGCTATTATATTTACCATGGCGCCTTCATAATTGAACCTATTATCGTATTACTTGCAAGGAAAATGCCTACGGTTTAGCCCAAATTGTATCAGTATTTGCCTAAAATTATAATAGCCCACGGATTGGCCTGCATTGTCTCAGTATTTGGTTATTTAATTTACTTGTATCTAAAGCTTATTACGGAGTACGTGAATTTTTGGATAATAAATTGCCAAATTTCTGAAATTAACTCAATAATAAATAAATATATAAAATAAATATTGGGTGACATCTCACACACGGTCTATGACCCCAAACTAAGCAAAGCATGTGATTTGGCTGGCAGAGACTGATATTCTGCATATACATGTACTTGTAAGTTGACTGGCAGATAATGCTATTTAGCGTTAAGTCCTCCTTTTGTACAAATGGTGTGCAAAAAAGTGTTTAATAAATAAATAAAAATACATTAATAACATCCAGACACAGAGCAAACACATAGGATCATCACATAAATATTTGCCCTGGGTGGGAATCAAACCCATGCCTCTTTGAACCAGGAGTCAGGGTCACAAACCACTGAGCCACCAAGGGAGCCAATAATAATAATTGTATGAGTATAAGTAAGGAATTGCACACTACTGGCTTTTATTTGACGTAACACATTGAGGCAACCTGTATAGGTAGATAGGTACGTCCGTAGAGAAAAAATCAATGTCGTTTGTGGATTCAGCAACCCGCGCTCGGCCGGCATGATGTATATGGCCCAATCACCCTTCGCGGGCAGGCCTATGTTCAGTAGTGTACTATTAATTAAGGCCGGTACAGGTATTCGACATGTTTCATTAAGTCATTAGAAATTTATTTTTCCAGGCAAATGAAAAAATGGCACACAAGTAGGTACCTATATCTTATTTTATTTGAGAAACACATAGTGTATATCTAGACGTCACTCGTCAGGCATGTTCTAGGATGCTATTTACACTCATCATTTGATTAACTTTTACAATGGTATCAACCATAAAATTACGTGAATAAAATCAGCTGTTCACCACAAAAAGTTCATCGACCCGCGACAAAATGTATGGAAAATGTAGGTAATTTTTGCTTGTCAGGGTTGATCCCATAGTAAAATACGTATATTGATCCGTATGTGCGATAAGTTTAAGACTATTGGCTCACAAAATAAAAAAAATCTTAAACTATTGGGGACCCATTTTGCCCCATTTAAGGATAAATCATTATCTTAATCCTATTCTAAATACTTACTCCATTATTTAAAAAAAGCGCATTTGTTTTGGGACGTATCTGACCCCTAAGGAATGTTTTTAAGGAAAATTCAGAAAAACAGGTACAGCCATATATTTTATTTAGTCTCAAAAGCATCTAAGTATACAAAGTATCATGTCAATCGGTACAGGGAATAAAAAGTTACATGCAAACAAAAATGGCCCGTTTTACCCCATAAGTTATAGTTGGGTACGTTTTTCATCCTTAGTGCTTCATTATGTCGTACGATGTACGTATATTCAAAATTTCAAGTTTATATCCTCAGCGGTTTGGGTTGTAGCCTAAACTGATTTATTTTTGCCATCCCTAAGGAACCCTATAGATTTTCCTGGATATAATTAGTTCCTGTATTGAAACATACTGTGTGCTTCCTTCATACCAGATTTCAACCATAACCGTTTAGCTGGTTGGATGTAATTGACACTTTTTTTACCAGCTTTGGGACCTTATTTGACCCCTTAGATGAGGAAAATTCGGAAAAACAGGAAAAACGTAACTTTTATTTTGTTTGGAAAGCATGTATACAAAGTTTCAAGTCATTCGGTACAGGGAATAAAAAGTTACATACAAACGAAAAGGGCCCGTTTTACCCCATTAGCGATCGATTTTTTAAAATTTTCTTCCTTAGTGCTCCATTACGTCGTACAATGTACCTAATGTTTCAAATTTCAAGTTTATATCTTATGCGGTTTGGGCTGTAGGCTGTCTGTCAGACAGTCACTCAGGGAAGCCTTTTATATAATAGAATATCGGTCTGGTTGCGCTTGTGTTGCGTTAATTTTCAGCTAGTGTTAGTTAATTACATTTGTGTGCGTGTAAACTTGCTTATATTTTGGTTTGTGTGCGTTTCTTCACCCCCCACTGACTTGGCAGATTTCGGTGCTTGGGCGTGTGGACTCCTTTTGGTTAGGTTCTTTATGCTCGCAAGGTATAGTATCGCTCGAATACGTAATCTTGTGAGTGCCGTCGACCTCGACTGCTACTCCGAAGGCAGGGCAGTGGTTCATTAAGCACGTCCGAATATTCTGTGTACTAATACTAACTTCAAACGCTAGCAAAATGTCGATTCTGTTCTGTTTTTATAGGTGCTTATTGGTGGTACCAAGATATCCTGGTCAGTTAAAGACAACAGTAAACAAAAATCTGACTTACCCAGTCTAACCAGAGCTTCGCAAGGTATAGTATCCCCAGAATAGGTAATCTTGTGAGTGCCGTCGACCTCGACCGCTACTCCGAAGGCGTTAGGGCAGTGGTTCACTAAGCATGTTTGAATATTCTGGATGCCGATGCTGGCCAGGGTTGCGGGCGAAATATCGCTGTTGCTCGGGTCTCTAGGCGAGCCTTCGGGCGGTGTCTGCAAAGGAAATATCTTACACTAGTTTTTACCCGCGTCTTCGCCCATACGCAATAATATCATTATAATTTATAGCCTATGTGTTATTCTGATATATAAGCTGTATTATTTCAAAGTTTCATCTCAATCCGTTCAGTAGTTTTTGCGTGAAAGAGTAACAAACATCCATCCATCCTCACAAACTTTCGCGTTTATAATATTACTAGAATTATTACACACGTTCGCAAATCTATATATATAAATATGAAACCCGTTTTCCGTTGTCACGACATAACAAGAAAACGGCTTGACCGATTTGGCTTATTTATTTTTTTGTAGTTTTCTAATACTCTGTACAAGGTTCTTACGGAAACAAATATTAAGAAAATCTCTCAGAAAGGTTGAAAAATATACATTTAATTTTTACTTGACTGACGAAATTTTGTTCAGAACTCTCCGACTCTCTCTTTGTCGGTTTTGTGACTATTGACGATGATTTGACATTCGACTTCTAGGCGAAACGAAGTTCGCCGGGTCCGCTAGTATTTAATAAAAAAAAACAACGGATCGCACTCTGGAAGTGCCGGTAGAAGTGAAAACTTAAACATTACATCATCCGCCTTACGAATTTTTGATCAGGTCACGATCTGACGCGAGTTTTAACTTTTTTAACTATACCAAAAAGTTCACAACGCCGCTAAAGAAGTTTTCACTTCTACGACGGACATATTCTAGATTATTATCATAATAGTTGTTGCAACATTTGCGATGCGAGCAACCCTGAAATTGAGAAAAAAAAACAGCTCTCTCATGGCTTAAAATTCGATGACTCGATAAAATGTATGGAACAGCTTTATTTTTTCAATCTCATGGTTGCTTGGTAAGTATAGTAAAAGTTGATTATACCTAACTACAAGTACATCGATATCCTGGACTATTACATTTATTTTACAAGTTAAAGCGGTAGTTCACTTATATTGGACTTATATTGGAAAAAAAACAACGGGTTACACTCCGGGAGTGCCGGCTGAAGTGAAAACTTGCTTCCTTCGTCTTATGAATTTTCGATCTGTCTAACAGGTATATTCACCAACAAGGTCTGGTTAGAGATGAGAGTGAAGTCAGACTGGATGCACTCGAAGTGATGGTCGTACACTGAAAGCCACGTAATGATCTGTCTGACAGGTACACTCACCAACAAGGTCTGGTTAGGTATGAGAGTGAAGTCGGCCTGGATGCGCTCGAAGTGGTGGTCGTATACAGACAGCCACGTGATGATCTGTCTAACAGGTACACTCACCAACAAGGTCTGGTTAGGTATGAGAGTGAAGTCGGCCTGGATGCGCTGGAAGTGGTGGTCGTATACAGACAGCCACGTGATGATCTGTCTAACAGGTACACTCACCAAGAAGGTCTGGTTAGGGATGAGAGTGAAGTCGGCCTGGATGCGCTCGAAGTGGTGGTCGTATCCAGACAGCCACGTGATGATCTGTCTAACAGGTACACTCACCAACAAGGTCTGGTTGGGTATGAGAGTGAAGTCGGCCTGGATGCGCTCGAAGTGGTGGTCGTATACAGACAGCCACGTGATGATCTGTCTAACAGGTACACTCACCAAGAAGGTCTGGTTAGGTATGAGCGTGAAGTCGGCCTGGATGTGCTGGAATTGGTGGTCGTATACAGACAGCTACGTGATGATCTGTCTAACAGGTACACTCACCAACAAGGTCTGGTTAGGGATGAGAGTGAAGTCGGCCTGGATGCACTCGAAGTGGTGGTCGTATCCAGACAGCCACGTGATGATCTGTCTAACAGGTACACTCACCAACAAGGTCTGGTTGGGTATGAGAGTGAAGTCGGCCTGGATGCGCTCGAAGTGGTGGTCGTATACAGACAGCCACGTGATGATCTGTCTAACAGGTACACTCACCAAGAAGGTCTGGTTAGGTATGAGCGTGAAGTCGGCCTGGATGTGCTGGAATTGGTGGTCGTATACAGACAGCCACGTGATGATATGTCTAACAGGTACACTCACCAAGAAGGTTTGGTTAGGTATGAGAGTGAAGTCGGCCTGGATGCGCTCGAAGTGGTGGTCGTATACAGACAGCCACGTGATGATATGTCTAACAGGTACACTCACCAAGAAGGTCTGGTTAGGGATGAGAGTGAAGTCGGCCTGGATGCGCTCGAAGTGGTGGTCGTATACAGACAGCTACGTGATGATCTGTCTAACAGGTACACTCACCAACAAGGTCTGGTTAGGGATGAGAGTGAAGTCGGCCTGGATGCACTCGAAGTGGTGGTCGTATCCAGACAGCCACGTGATGATCTATCTAACAGGTACACTCACCAACAAGGTCTGGTTGGGTATGAGAGTGAAGTCGGCCTGGATGCGCTCGAAGTGGTGGTCGTATACAGACAGCCACGTGATGATCTGTCTAACAGGTACACTCACCAAGAAGGTCTGGTTAGGTATGAGCGTGAAGTCGGCCTGGATGTGCTGGAATTGGTGGTCGTATACAGACAGCCACGTGATGATATGTCTAACAGGTACACTCACCAAGAAGGTCTGGTTAGGGATGAGAGTGAAGTCGGCCTGGATGCACTCGAAGTGGTGGTCGTATCCAGACAGCCACGTGATGATCTGTCTAACAGGTACACTCACCAACAAGGTCTGGTTGGGTATGAGAGTGAAGTCGGCCTGGATGCGCTCGAAGTGGTGGTCGTATACAGACAGCCACGTGATGATCTGTCTAACAGGTACACTCACCAAGAAGGTCTGGTTAGGTATGAGCGTGAAGTCGGCCTGGATGTGCTGGAATTGGTGGTCGTATACAGACAGCCACGTGATGATATGTCTAACAGGTACACTCACCAAGAAGGTTTGGTTAGGTATGAGAGTGAAGTCGGCCTGGATGCGCTCGAAGTGGTGGTCGTATACAGACAGCCACGTGACGATCTGTCTAACAGATACACTCACCAAGAAGGTCTGGTTAGGGATGAGAGTGAAGTCAGCCTGGATGCGCTCGAAGTGGTGGTCGTATACAGACAGCCACGTGATGATCTGTCTAACAGGTACACTCACCAACAAGGTCTGGTTAGGTATGAGAGTGAAGTCGGCCTGGATGCGCTCGAAGTGGTGGTCGTATACAGACAGCCACGTGACGATCTGTCTAACAGGTACACTCACCAACAAGGTCTGGTTAGGTATGAGAGTGAAGTCGGCCTGGATGCGCTCGAAGTGGTGGTCGTATACAGACAGCCACGTGATGATCTGTCTAACAGGTACACTCACCAAGAAGGTCTGGTTAGGTATGAGCGTGAAGTCGGCCTGGATGTGCTGGAATTGGTGGTCGTATACAGACAGCCACGTGATGATATGTCTAACAGGTACACTCACCAAGAAGGTTTGGTTAGGTATGAGAGTGAAGTCGGCCTGGATGCGCTCGAAGTGGTGGTCGTATACAGACAGCCACGTGACGATCTGTCTAACAGATACACTCACCAAGAAGGTCTGGTTAGGGATGAGAGTGAAGTCAGCCTGGATGCGCTCGAAGTGGTGGTCGTATACAGACAGCCACGTGATGATCTGTCTAACAGGTACACTCACCAACAAGGTCTGGTTAGGTATGAGAGTGAAGTCGGCCTGGATGCGCTCGAAGTGGTGGTCGTATACAGACAGCCACGTGACGATCTGTCTAACAGGTACACTCACCAACAAGGTCTGGTTAGGTATGAGAGTGAAGTCGGCCTGGATGCGCTGGAAGTGGTGGTCGTATACAGACAGCTACGTGATGATCTATCTAACAGGTACACTCACCAACAAGGTCTGGTTAGGGATGAGAGTGAAGTCGGCCTGGATTCGCTCGAAGTGGTGGTCGTCTTCAGACAGCCACGTGATGATCTATCTAACAGGTACACTCACCAACAAGGTCTGGTTAGGGATGAGCGTGAAGTCGGCCTGGATGCGCTCGAAGTGATGGTCGTACACTGAAAGCCACGTGATGATCTGTCCGGGAGCCAGCAGGTGTACCGGCTCGTAAGGCGTTTCCGTCTCTTGGAAGGCTTCCCGACGCGCTTGCAGTACTCCTATTAAACCTGTATGGAAGAAATATACTTGTAAACCTGTAATAATCAAGCCATACCAACAAGGAATACGTATGATATTATTTGTTTAATCGATATCTTAATTTACAATGTCTAACATTCGTATCAACATACTGTAATCATTAAAACTAGTATTTTATAAAGGTAATAATTGAAACGAGGCATGATGACACAATGCACCATACGTAGACTATTATTTTTTCGTAATTTATTGCTGATCTCTAGGCATTCTAACGACTCAACACTGTTTCTTGGTGAAAAGATAACTGAAGCTTCTACTTTTAAAATAAATACAGCAATATATGGAAATAATCTCTTTTATATGGAAATAAGTATGGAATTTATAAGTGAATAATACCGCGGAAAAAAAAAATTGTTCAAATCTTATTAGTCACCATAAAATGTATTATTGGCAACTAAATAAATTATTATTTACTAGCGGCCCATATAAACCTTCCTTTTGAATCACTCTATCTATTAAAAAAACCGCATTAAAATCCGTTGCGTTGCTTTAAAGATATAAGCATACATGGGACAGACAGCGGGAAGCGACTTTGTTTTATACTATGTAGTGATTTATTCAATTATTTGTCTTACCTATATGATGATCAGCATGTAGATGGGAGATATAGATCGCAGTCAACGTTCTGAGGAAAGAGTTTACTTTCTTCGGCCCAAAGAAACGAACCAGCTGACCGAATGTGCCTTCGCCGCAATCCATTAGCATTGATTTGTTCTCGCTGGAATCAATCAAAAATAAAAGTTTAGGAATTATTCAGTTACATTTCTTGTTTATGCCTTGATTTCATGGAAGCTTTCTGTGAGGACTTTCTGAGGTCGCCAACTACTGAACGGTATTCGTGTAACCAGCTTTCTTATTTACTGATTACTGAAATTCCAGGCATAAAATAATCTAAACACCAAGACAAGTTCAGTATAATATAGAATTGTAACACGACAATAACCGTTTAGTCGCAAAATGACAGAAGCTCAAAATGACAACCGGGGCGCATATTGTCCAAAGAGCAAAATGTTCAAAAATAATTACGTCCAAGGCGCACAATGACTAGAGATCAAAATGTCCAAAGCGCACAATGACTAGGAAGGAAAAATGTCTATAGCGCACAACGTCCAAAATTCCAATTAATACTACAAAATTTATAGGGTTTAATATTGTGTTATAACTGCGATGATATACAAATTATTTTGGTGAGTCAACACAGTAACGAGCATTTTAAACAAAACTACAAAAGATTTTACAAAGTTGTGTGGTAACTACAAAGTATAAATGTAGTATAAGTACCAGACTATCCTCAAATTATAATTTTTCAATAACACTACCATCAAATTAATGTGTTTTCAATAACTTGTTGTGTCATCGAAAAGCAATCAAATTTCATGTCCGTTAAATAAATGATGCAGTAATATTTAGAAATAATATAATCGGCCAAGTGCGTTTCCGTACCATATGGAACCCCCCCTTAATGTATTTTATTTTAATTTAATTATTTATTTTTGAAGGAAATATACAACTCAATATTCTGTGAATATTTAAAGCATCTTCCTGTGCCGTTATTAATATCGAGCAAAAAAAATCACGTTTCTTGTATGGGAGCCGCCGTAAATATATATTATATAACAACACCGCATGGATTTGAATTCATCGAGCATCGCTACGGACGGCTGCGGGGCGAGCAAGTCCCCCCGCCGTGCCTTATCTGCGCTCCACCAGTATATAAGCGGCCCCGCCGCGCCAGTTTCTTCACTTAGCTTAGAGCGCTCTTGAGAGATAGTCACACAGTCCCCAAGCGTCGCACAGAGCCATTGAGTGAGGTAGTCACACAGCCCGCTCCCTGGTTCTAGTAGCTTAGGCATTACGTTTGTTAAGTGTAGAGGATAAGGGTTGCCACAATAAAACACAGTTACGCACATCTGCTGTTTTGTTCTACACCTCCCTACAGAATTAAATTAACAGTCCAACAGCGATCATCCTATGCAGCAGCG
The DNA here is from genome assembly GCA_949316475.1 of Hypomecis punctinalis. Lineage (NCBI taxonomy): Eukaryota > Metazoa > Arthropoda > Insecta > Lepidoptera > Geometridae > Hypomecis > Hypomecis punctinalis. The sequence continues at coordinate 21,826,101 of OX438801.1, read as the reverse complement.
TATACAGGGTTATCTGCTTACCCTATACTAAGCCGGAAGAGGGTGATTAAGTATTAAATCATCATTACGAACAACTTTTGCTATGGGCCGACTCAATATTCGAGATAAAAAAATTCAGTTTCATACAAAACTACAACTCGAAATCGACATAATGTATGAAACAGCTGCTTTATTTCTCGAATTCCGGATTGGTCCCATATTAAAAGTTGTTCATAATGATGGTCTGAATCAGTTCTGAATAATCCTGTAATGACAATGAAACTCACTTGATCTGCAAAACGATGGCGCTGGTATTCCTAGTTTTGCTCGGTATACAAGACCCGGTCCCGAGGAACACGACCTTCGGGTACTCGCACGGAGAGCCCACCCTGGCGTAGCGCATGCTCTCGACAGCTTGCTTGAACTGCTCGAGGGAGCTGACGAAGCCGTCCACGTCCATCGTCTCTTGGATGTAGTCTTGTATGTGGAGCTTTGGCTCTGCTGATCTGGTGAACATAGCTTATATTAGAATTGTAATAAAATATGAAGGTTTAAGTGACAGCGCAGTGTAGGAGACATGGAGCCTTATTTTTCAACTTCGAACGCCTGGGAACGTATACGGAACTTTGATAGATTGTATGATAACACTCTATATTGTCTATGGAAGTTGCGAATGTTCCATGCAAGTTCCGTATACGATTACACCGTGCGAAGTTGAAAAATCAGGCCCCAGATCTGAGAGTACCGCAAGAATGTGCTGGATGCAAGCTACTTCCAAAGGGTCTAATTATACTCGTAAATCCAAAGGGCGCTGGATGGAGGCTAATTCCTAGGGGTCTTATTAAAATCCATAGGGGAGACCTATGTGTAGCAGTGGACGTCTTACAGCTGATATTAAAATGCTATACTTAGTAGTCAGATGAGGTTGCGAGTTTCTATCGCAAATCATTGGAAATAACTCGTTCGCGCAAAACAACAAAATAAAATCAAAATGTCGCGTAATGCTTGAATGCATGAATATACTCGTAAATGCCGGCAACGGCACTGACACGGTCACAGACATGCGTGGATAGGTTTCGTAAAGAATGTACGAAATATTGGTATGAAAAAAATATTTTTATGAGACGGTACGGTGCCGTTACTGTGCCGGAACTGTGACGTGACCACAGAACAGCAGAATCTCTCTCTTCTGTGGACGTGACGGTGGCTTGAATGTTGTGTAATATATTCATTAACTTGTAAAATTATAATAGTTACAATATAAAGTGTAAACTCACCTATCCACCTGTTTCTTAGGCCTCAACTGGAACATAGTGAGCGTGTGCGGGGTGATCACCTCCAGCTTGTCGCCCTCCTCCTGGCTCGTCTGGCCGTCGCCCTTCGACCCCTCCATGTTTATTATGTTCTGGAACTGGGCCACCGCGATCTATAATACGTGTTGCATTTGTACCGACACCCAAGCAAAGCACAGATAGTGAGATTAAGCAATAGTAGCTGTAAAGTTGGCAACACTAAAAACAGTTGCATTCTGGAAAACTAGGGCAGAGTTGATGTATGAGTCAACTATTACTATAGAAATCTGCACAGCGTCTACATTTTTTAAAGCAAACCAATGAGTGCACCGTTCGTATACATACATATTCCGTGTCACTTAAAATGTGGCAAATTTCAGACATTTTACAAATACGGATCACTTATGGGTTAGGATTAAAAAGTGTGCAGATTCTCATGCAAATTCAAATCACTAATTGGTACTTTAGAGATGATATTCAATTTTCAAACACTATCACTGTGTAGGTATTTAGTGTAAATATATTTATCTTCGAAGTGAAACAGTAAGGAGATAAAACCCACATGTGCAATCATTCATTCTAGTTGCCAAGATTAATATTATCAAGAATGTCTGCAGTACGGAAAAACACATGAATACGACATAAAATGAAGACTGCAAAAAGCGGCGTGTGATTAACAGAATACATACAATAAAAGTACGAAATAATAAGTTTTGTATGAAATTTAACAAACAATGAAAAAAGCAATATTATTATCATCAACACCGCCAGTACACTAGCATTCTTCAATAAAGAGAATATATCCGAGTCGAGGCGGTAGAGCTTGTGTTGGAGTTCGGTGGACTGCTTGTGAACTGAGGCAGTCGTTTTGAGAGCAAAACTTTCAACATACCTTATTCTTCAGATCTTCTTAACTCCCGTCTCGTGGGACTATCATTACTAAGAGTAGAGCTCGAGTTTCAAACTGCGGGCACGCTAGCATCTTTCAATAAAGGGAATACTATCCGAGTTGAGTGCGGTAGACAGCTTATGAACGGAGGCAGTTGTTCTGAGAGTAATACTTTCAAACATACCTTATTATTTAGACCTAGGCCCCGTCTCGTCGGGCTATCACTACCATGAGTAGGGCTCAAGTTCCAAACCGCGGGCACGCTAGTATCTTTTAGTAGAGGGAATGTATGCGAGTCGAAGAGGTTGAGTTTATGTTGAGTTCGGTGGACGGCTTCTGAACCTAGGCAGTTATTTTTTGAGCAAAACTTTCAACATACCTTATTCTTCAGGTCTACTATCACTACTATGAGTAGAGCTCGAGTTCCGAACCGTGGGCACGCTAGCATCCTTCGATAAACGGAATACTATCCGAGTCGAGGAGATTGAGCTTGTGTTGGTTCGATGGCCAGTCTCTGAACCGAGACAGTTGTTTTGGGAGTAAGACTATCAACATACCTTATTCTTCAGTTCTTCCAGGCCCCGTTTTGTCGGGCTATCGCTACTATGAGTAGGGCTCGAGTTCCAAACCGCGGGCACGCTAGCGTCTTTCAGTAGAGGGAATATATCCGAGTCGAGGAGGTTGAGCTTGTGTTGAGTTCGGTGGACGGCTTCTGACCCGAGACAGTTGTTCTGAGAGTTCAGGACCAAGTGCCGCGTGGTGGGACCGAACATTGCCATAAATGCTCGGTATCTAGAATAGACATGGATGGTAAGTGATGGTACGCCTTTTATTCCGAATATTCATTAGCTATTTTTTATCGCGCCAATCACCACAAAAAATGTTTGGAACATTATTTGTGGAAAATGTAATCTCTGCCTTCTTATCATAGTAACAAATAATACAAAAATCATTGGAAGTGAAGTATTAAAGAAACACATTTTGCGACCTTTGGCCTATGATGCCCAGCAAGGCAGACACGCATGTCCAGACTCCTATAATCTCTCAAGATTATAGGAATCTGTTAAGACACTTTTTAGAATGCAAAAGAAAAGTTTTTTTTTATGTTTACAGTTATACTCTGATTACTGACTGACTGAAAAAAAAACAGTATAATACTGAGACTTTATTAATATGATTTTGAAAATATTGAACTGTAAACTCACACAGGATGGTTGAAGACATGCGGCGGCGTGATGTGGACGATGAGTGTGGGGATCTTCTCCGGCGGATTCGAGCCGTTGTTAAAATGCTGAGAGAAATCCGCCTCTTTCAGGTACGAGACATCTGGCACTTCCATTACTGAAATAGACAATCACAATATTTATTTACTATTCCTATAGAATTGAGTTATACAAAATATGTAATACTAGCTTATGCCTGCGGCTCCGCCCGCGTGGTATTTAGACTTTTGTGCTATTCCACAGAAACCTTTTATTTTTTCGGGATAAAAAGTAGCCTATGTCTTGAACTAAATCCATGCCAAAAATCAAGTCAATCCGTTGCTCCGTTGCTGCGTGAAAGAGGAACAAACCAACAAACTTTTCAGATTTAGAAATGTAATGAAATATTACAAATATTTCATTACATTTCTATCAAGGTTTGGAACAGTTACAGTTGTTTTCTGAACTGCTGGGTTGTAATTAGTAAATGGTAATCCAGAACAAAATTGTTCATGTTGTTCCTAACTCATTTGTTTTTAAAAAATATTCAAATTACTTACATTGTAATAAAAAATTATAAAAAATTTAATTATATTTCTAAGGAGAAACCTTGAAACTTGATTGGTAGGGTGTTTTGTGCATTTCCCCCTCTAGCATCTATTTGAGCAAGCCCAGCTCCTTAAAGTAACAGGCTAGAAGCCACTGGCACAACTGCTCGAATGGCTTGGCAACTATGATCATGATGCCAAAATGAAACTAAAGTTTGGCTCACCAATAAACACAGGTCCTGGGTCATCAGGCGTTTTCACATCCTTGGAAAGTACCAGTGTACCATCGGGCAGGACGACATCTTGACCATTCTTCAGTTGGCCAAGCAGTGGGCCAGGCTTGACGCCCTTCTCCACGCATTTGGCCAAGTCTAGGGTGCCCATACGTTTCTTCAATGTGCAAATGTAAGCCACAGTGCAGGCAGATCTCTTTTCCAGGTTATGTAGAACCCTTTCTGTTTTTAGTAGAAGTTTATCTGCAAAAATATAAAATCTATCTATATATATAAAAATGGAACCCGTTTTCCGTTGTCACGACATAACATGAAAACGGCTTGACCGATTTGGCTTATTTTTTTTTTGTAGTTTTCTAATACTCTGTAGGTACAAGGTTCTTACGGAAAGCAAAACGAAGATCGCCGGGTCCGCTAGTTATTAATAAAAATGTTGAAACAAAGCTAGACCAGTACAGGGTGAATTAAATTTAATGGTGTGTGTGAATTTAGCTTCAAGCTGCACAAAAACTCACTCGTCACTCCTGCTGACATATAAATTTGCTACTGCGCAACGACTCACGTCGTGTCACGACGCCATTAAGTTTGAATCGTAAGTGTTTAGTATCAGCTGTTCACTGAACTGATAGCCAGAAACATGAAGTTCTAAAATGTAGAATGCAGAAAGTGCAATGTCAGATAAGATGTCTAACCATTGACAAGGTGGACATACAAATAGAATTTTAAATATGATCTTGACGTAGGACCACATCTTAACCAGTATTATCTATACATATAAAATTAATCATGGTTGTTAGTCTCGCTAAAACTCGAGAACGGCTGAATAGATTTGTCTAATTTTGGTCTTGAAATATTTGTGGAAATTAAGAGAAGGATTAAACTGTGAGAAAAACTTTTACCTATTTCATTTTTCCACACAAAATGTTCCTGAATGTATTAGTTGTCATTGGCAGTTGACAGATGGTGAGATGAAGTTCACCAGATCAGCTAGTTATTAATATATAAAAATAATTAAATGTATATGTCGCCGCGAGGAAGAATCTGGCGACTTCGGGTACCTTCGCGGACGTTCGTGATAGTGCCTCGATGCCGGCATCTTAGTTTTAAGCATTAATTAACTATTCCTTGATAATTTGTTATTCTTATTCACCTTAAAAATCAGTAAATTATTTATGATTGCATCACGTTCAATTGAATTATCAAATTAATAAATAAAATCTTAATAGTAAGAATCTTGACTACGGAATATTTGAGTAACTTCATTATTGATTTTGATTCACGATGTAATAAATCTATTTTGTTATTTCTAAATTACTTCTGTATTTAATAATTGCTTTTAAAAAGCTCTCTGTTAACCAACATTAGTGGAAATGCTAGGTTCCAATGTTTTTCTAAAGCCTACAGCGCCATCTGCAGTAATTTATGGTGAAACTTATTATTATGGCGGCTGGGAAGGATTGGAACCTAGCATCTAAAAGACACTTTGTGACGAGCTCTCGAGGCTGACACACTGTAAGTAAATCTTTGTTGAAATTCGAATTAAAACTGCTTGTTCCCGTTGTGATTTTGTGCTTTTAATTTAGAGTTAATTCCAATAAGTGTAAGAATAGTCCTTGTTCGCTTTTCTAGTTATTTTAAGGCTAGGCAGTTAGTTAAATTCCCTTAGTACAGCCTGTGAATTCTAGTTAGTGTTTTAAATCATCTAAGTGACTCTTACATTGCCTATTTTGCTAAATAATTAGTTAAATTCTCTCAATACAGCCAGTGAATTCAATTTAGAGTTTCAAATCATCTTAGCAACTTTTATACAGCCTGATTTTCTATATAGTGAGTTATTTTGTTGCTTCAGAGCCGGTAGTCGAATTGACTAGCGGATCTATGGTTTTTAAAAAGCTTTATTCGGGTTCCCACGCGACATCAGAAGTGGGATGGAATCCAACGAGGTTTTTCTGTCCGTTTATCATGTTTCAGGTTACTCGATCTGATGGACGACCCCACACCAAACGCCCCTGCGCCTGGCGCGTCAGCGAGCTTAAACGCGGCTATACCATCCGCAACCACGTGTTCACCGGCAGCTACGTGTGCACCTGCGGCTCCGTGCGCACCTGCGGCCACGTGTCCACCGGCGGCCACGTGTCCACCGGCAGCCACGTTTCCACATGCAGCGGCTCAAGTACCAACTCCACCAACGCTGCTGCTTCAGTCTGGTAATGTACCTCCAGATTTTTTCTCGCAAATGATGATCACAATGCAGCACATGAGCCATCGGCTCCTAACAGAACAGAAATCCGTGGATAAAGTGAAGATTACCGATGTATTCCTGCCTTCGTATGACCCAGACGGCAACGTAGGAGTTCGCGAGTGGTGCAAGCACATTTCCACTGCTAAAAGTACGTATAACCTCACTGACTACGATGTCCGGATGAAAGTTACGAGCTTGCTAAAAGGAAGAGCCAAATTATGGGCTGATAATTGGCTGGTTACGACATCTACCTGGGAGGAGCTGCAGGAGATCATCATAACTACGTTTGAGCCAGAGAATCGATACTCACGGGACATACTAAGGTTTAGAGAACATTCATATGATTCTTCTAAGGATATCGCAGAGTTCCTGTCTCAATCATGGCTGCTGTGGAGGCGGGTGACTAAAGATAAGCTTGACAACAGCGATGCCGTGGAGGCGGTGATTGGAACGGTGAGTGACGAACGCCTTCGTATCGAGTTAATGAATGCCAGAGCTATTTCAGTGCCTGAATTGATATCTGTTGCCTCTTCTATACGCGCTAAGCGCCCTAATCAAAGTAATAATAACCAACACCTTATAAAGCGCCCCAAAGTCACTGGTGATAATCGAAGCCCGTTTTATTGCACATTTTGCAAAAAGAACGGCCATACTTTCGATATTTGTCGTAATAGAAACCTCGTGAATTTTCAAACAACGGGACAACGCTCTGAGACGGCACCCACATTACCTAGACCAAATAATGAAAAAGTTTGTTCGTTTTGTTCCAAGCCAGGTCACACGTTTGATACCTGCTATAGACGCGAAAAGAAGGTAGCTTCTAATGTAAACTCTGTGGCAAGTGATAGGTCAACTACGTTGAACAAAATGCGTATTTCCGTCGGTAATGAAATCGTAGATACAGTCTTCGATAGCGGTGCGGAATGCTCAGTGATGCGTGAATCAGTAGCAAACAAGCTACCTGGGCGTAGAGTTCAAGTAGTTAATTATCTTCGCGGGATAGGCCCTTTCACTGTAGTATCGACGAGTACCCTCACAGCTATTTGCGTCATTGACAATATAAATGTTGAAATTTTATTTCATATTTTGCCAGACTACGAATTGACGTCAGATGTATTAATTGGCGCGAATTTGCTTCACGAGACAGGTCTTAGCGTCATAGTGACAAAAAACAGTGCGAATTTGCTGTTTCAGCCCCGCGTTTTGCAAATGCGGTCAAACGACCCATTATTCGATAATATTGATCACGACTTGGCAAATCAATCGGAGATTGACGAGTTAATGATCTTACTCAACAAGTACTCACACGTCTTTACGCGAGGTTTTGCAAAGTCACGCGTCAATACGGGGAAATTAGAAATTCGGCTAAAAAACCCTGATAAATATGTAGAGCGGAGACCTTATAGACTGAGTCCTGTCGAGCGCGGCAAAGTCAAAGAAATCGTTAGTGAGTTAATCGAAAACAACATCGTACGCGAAAGTAAATCACCATATTCTAGTCCGATCATTTTGGTAAAAAAGAAAAATGGAGACGATCGGATGTGTGTTGATTATCGAGAGTTGAATTCGAACACTGTCCGCGATCACTTCCCGCTTCCACTGATCGCAGATCAGATTGATCAGTTGGCAGGAGGGCAATTCTATTCTACCCTCGACATGGCTTCTGGCTTCCACCAGATTTTGATTTCTGAAGACAGTATTGAGAAAACCGCCTTTGTCACGCCCGATGGCTTATACGAGTATCTCACAATGCCATTCGGCCTCTGCAATGCACCTTCCGTGTATCAAAGATGTATAAATCGCGCATTGGGTCCTCTTTTAAATGCGGGCAGTGCTAAAAACGACGCGAACGATTATGATAGCGTAGCACAGGTGTACATTGATGACGTAATAAGCAAATGTCGGGACTTTGCTAGCGGTTTAGCGTACTTAGAGCGAATTCTAATTGCCTTATGCCAGTCTGGTTTCTCGATAAACATCGAAAAATGTCTATTTTTCAAGCGTTCTATTGAGTACCTCGGTAATGTGGTAGAAAATGGCCAGGTTCGTCCAAGTCCCAAGAAAGTTGACGCGCTCTTAAAAGCTCCCGTGCCGACCAATGTTAAACAGGTACGCCAATTCAACGGGCTTGCGAGTTACTTTCGTCGTTTCATCCCTGATTTTGCGCGAATTATGGTTCCTCTTTACAATTTAACCAAACAAGGCACTGAATGGCAATGGACTCACATTCACGAAGAGGCACGTCAAAAGATTATCCACCACCTCACCTCCTCGCCTGTCTTGACAATATTCCAAGAGGGGAAACCTATAGAGCTTTTTACGGATGCGAGCAGCCTAGGATATGGGAGCATTCTGGTTCAAACCATCAATGGTCGACAGCATGTGATTGCTTACTTCAGCATGCGTACGACAGATGCAGAAAGTAGGTACCATAGTTATGAACTGGAGACATTAGCCGTTGTACGGGCTATTAAGCACTTCCGCCACTTTCTATACGGGAGAAAGTTCAAAGTGATCACGGACTGCAATGCTTTAAAAGCTTCAAAGCACAAACAGGACCTACTACCACGCATACACAGATGGTGGGCTTACCTACAGAATTATGACTTTGAAATCGAGTACAGGAAGGGCGAGCGGATGCAGCATGCAGATTTTCTCAGCCGGAATCCAGACCCATTGACGGTAAATACAATGACGAAAAACCTCGAATGGGTAAATATCGAGCAACGACGTGACGCTCACCTGCGGCCAATCATAGACAGCCTCTACAACGGAGATGACGTCCCAGGATACCTTCTAGATGGAAATGTTCTGAAATACAAAAAAAGCGATCCGATTCGAGGTGACCAAAAACTGGTCGTAGTACCGAATTCATTTCAGTGGAGCCTCATAAATACTTTTCACACAGCCCTCAAACACCCAGGCTGGGAGAAAACGCTGCAAAAGATCAGAGAAACGTACCACTTTGATAGAATGTCTACTGTTGTACGAGAATTTGTGGACAACTGTGTGATATGCAGAACCTCAAAGCAAACTTCGGGAGCTACACAGGTAGAACTACATCCAATCACAAAGCCGACGGTCCCGTTTGAAGTCATTCACATGGACATAACCGGTAAGCTTGGTACTTCAGAAGAACAAGAATACGTTATTGTTACTATAGACGCATTTACTAAATATGTGCTACTTCGACACACCAACGACAAGAGCCAGCACAGTACTGTGGCAGCTTTGAAACAGGTCATTCACCTCTTTGGAGCTCCAAGGCAGATCATTGTAGATGGCGGGCGCGAGTTTCTAGGAGAATACAAGAGTTACTGTGACAGGTTTGGTATCGAAATTCATGCCATATCCCCTGGTATGAGCAGAGCTAATGGGCAGGTGGAGCGAGTTATGTCAACACTGAAGAACGGTCTCGTCATGATTAAAAACTACGAGACCGCAGAATGGCATACAGCACTAGATGGCTTACAACTGGCACTCAACTGCACAGCGCACAGAATCACAGGTACTGCCCCAATCACATTACTAACTCGCCGCCAAAACTGCGTGCCACCAGAGCTGTTACAGTTGGTAAATTTTGATAACGCTTCCATCGATACTGACCTCATGGATCGGCATGTACAGCTGAGGATGACTGAGTTATCCGCAAAAGATAAAGAAAGATTTGATAGAGGACGTGCGAAGATACGTAATTTCCAGCGTGGGGATTTTGTTCTGATTAAAAATAACCCCCGAAATCAAACCTCTCTAGATTTGAAATTTAGCGTGCCTTATGAAGTTCACAGAGTACTGGACAACGACCGCTACCTCGTAAAAAAGGTAGTAGGTCACCACGGGCGGCCTCGTAAGGTCGCGCACGATCAGCTGCGGCGCGCCCCTCAGCCGGGAGCAGTCGCACACGCGGCCGTGTCGCCCCAGCACGAACAGCAGCAGGCCGGCCCGTCCGGCACCGCCCGGGCCACTCCACCTCTGCCGGCGGCGGCACCACAAGCGACGTGTGGTGAATTCAGTGCCACTGAATAACCAATCATCGCGCATCATTATCATAGCAGACTCGGTGAGCACCTTTCAACCTATCATTTATTTTGCTCACACATCATTACACAACAAAATCCTTATTGGCGCGTGTAGCAGACCAATAAAAAAAAATGCATAATTAAATGCAGTGCAAAAAGAAAAGTGCACAATTAAATGCAGTGCAAAAAGAAAAGTGCACAATTAGCATATTGGCGCGTGGATGCGACCAGTATAGCAAAAACAAAAAAAAAAAAAATGCATAATTAAATGCAGTGCAAAAAGAAAAGTGCACAAGTAGCATATTGGCGCGTGGATGTGACCAGTATAGCAAATAATTAAAAAAAAAAAAAAAAAATGCATTATTATAAATGCAGTGCAAAAGAAAAATGCACAATCAAGGCCAAGACTTTGACATTCGACTGACTGACTTTGACTATCGGGTGTACCGACCAATGGCCAACTATGTCCTGTCCCCTGTGTCCGCGGTGTAATATGGCCACCTAGAGCACAGCATCGACCTGTCACATAATCCTTTAGAGCCTCTGTCTTGCACAGCATCGACCTTTCACGCAAGCCTATCCTGTATTATACACACATCACACGTATGACTTGCATTAAAATACATTAATCATCCAAGTCATTAGCTTTTCAGTTTCATATTTTTAAACTGTTTTCATGTGGAATGGGCAGTTATCCTTACTGGCAGCATTTAGTCAGACGCACGATTTAAATTTTTAACAAATTAATCATTCAAGTCATTAGCTTAGCAATTTCAGTATTTTTAAAACTGTTTTCATGTGGAATGGGCAGTTATCCTTACTGATTAAGTCAGACGCACGATTCACATTTAAACACATTAATCATTCAAGTCATTAGCTTAGCAATTCCCGTATTTTTAAAACTGTTTTCATGTGGAATGGGCAGTTATCCTTACTGGCAGCATTCAGTTGACACTGAGATACTTCTCACTATGGAAAGTAAACCTTTGCAAATAGATGTTTGCAGTTGGCTCATAATTTAATTTTTCGCATTCGCAGTAACCAAAATTTAAATTTCAAATCATAGGTTTAGGTTGACTGTGGAAGTACCTAACCTGAAAATACCACTTTCTCAATTTCAGAAAACAAAACGAAAATTAAAAGCGACCCAGAGCACGCGTCGCATGTCAGAACAGCCGTGTCGCCGCGAGGAAGAATCTGGCGACTTCGGGTACCTTCGCGGACGTTCGTGATAGTGCCTCGATGCCGGCATCTTAGTTTTAAGCATTAATTAACTATTCCTTGATAATTTGTTATTCTTATTCACCTTAAAAATCAGTAAATTATTTATGATTGCATCACGTTCAATTGAATTATCAAATTAATAAATAAAATCTTAATAGTAAGAATCTTGACTACGGAATATTTGAGTAACTTCATTATTGATTTTGATTCACGATGTAATAAATCTATTTTGTTATTTCTAAATTACTTCTGTATTTAATAATTGCTTTTAAAAAGCTCTCTGTTAACCAACATTAGTGGAAATGCTAGGTTCCAATGTTTTTCTAAAGCCTACAGCGCCATCTGCAGTAATTTATGGTGAAGCTTATTATTATGGCGGCTGGGAAGGATTGGAACCTAGCATCTAAAAGACACTTTGTGACGAGCTCTCGAGGCTGACACACTGTAAGTAAATCTTTGTTGAAATTCGAATTAAAACTGCTTGTTCCCGTTGTGATTTTGTGCTTTTAATTTAGAGTTAATTCCAATAAGTGTAAGAATAGTCCTTGTTCGCTTTTCTAGTTATTTTAAGGCTAGGCAGTTAGTTAAATTCCCTTAGTACAGCCTGTGAATTCTAGTTAGTGTTTTAAATCATCTAAGTGACTCTTACATTGCCTATTTTGCTAAATAATTAGTTAAATTCTCTCAATACAGCCAGTGAATTCAATTTAGAGTTTCAAATCATCTTAGCAACTTTTATACAGCCTGATTTTCTATATAGTGAGTTATTTTGTTGCTTCAGAGCCGGTAGTCGAATTGACTAGCGGATCTATGGTTTTTAAAAAGCTTTATTCGGGTTCCCACGCGACATATAGAATACCTTTTTCAGGGTCTTTACTAAGTTTTGTCTTGGGCTTATCCAATTTTTTATTTATCGCAGAATCAGACTCTCTTCTAGAAGACTTGCAGTAATAGTCCGTGTCATCATGGATGAACTCTTCAAAATCCTTTTCTGCAGTGTCAAGCTTTGGCCGTTTCGCTGCAGGTTTCTCGGAAGATATGAGGCTATCATGTGGCCCTCTAAAATTATACAATCATATTATTCTATGCCCTATGTATTCCAGAACCACTGAGAATAAGTAAAAGTGATCCCTTCCAGGTACTGCAGTGATAACCAACCTTTGACAATAATAAGTTTTTACCTTAAAAATAGCAGGATATTCTTGTAACTTTATAAAAGACACATTGGCAAACATAATTTTACCTCAATTTTTTTGACGAGTCCAAATAAGTTTACAACCTCTGATCCTTTACCAAGAAATGTAGCAACTGTGTCAACAAAATATCAATACTTTTGTTTTCATTTCGTCAAGGTGGGTGCTAATTTAATACTTTTTTTTTCTCAGCGGTTCGAGGATAGAGTATAACCAATAGGTATAGCCTAGCTGATTTGCAAGTTGAAAATAGCAGTGGGCAAGTCTATTTTCCTGTTCTTTACTTTTTTTACTTACAATAAGACATATTTCACACTAAGTGCATTATCTTCAAAGTCTTTACTGGACAGGTAGCATTTTTCCATGGTCACATTCATATTATTCATTACAACAAATCTTTTGGTTGCATTGTAGAGTTCATCCTAAAATGGAAATTAGATATTAATTACTTTACTTCTGAAGACACAAATTATAGATTTCTAATACCTATAAATATTATTGGATTACTTTTAGTACTATATAACATAACATTAGACTTTATGGGTCATTTGGCTGTCTAACTCAAGAGCATTTGCATTGCATTTTGTGAATGCAGGACCATCTTAAACAATGCAATAAAAATGAAAGCAAATGAGAATAGCAGAAAATTGTTTTTTTTTTCTTTTTCATCTAATAATCATATTTATAAGTTTTTCAATCTAGTATGTCTGCGATGTCTCTGTGCTTTGGATATGTCATCAGGGAACATATACATTAAATATCAGACTCAGACAACAAAAAAGGACAAACAAAAAAATGGAAACAGAAAAGAGATACAATGTGTGGCAGTACTCACCAAGCCGTCCGGCCCATGTAATGTAATATTTGGAACCCCCACATCTTGCAGCGTCAGCGACAGCCCAGGAAGACCTCCTATGTTCCTCCAAGTCTTGCTTGTGATGAAAATGTGATCAAGCTTCGATAACTTTACTTTGTGCTCATGGGCAAGACGTTGTGTGCACTCTCCACAGTTGAATAAGTACCTGGATATGGCAAATAACAATAACTAATAAAATTGATCTCCTACAAAACTATAGATACCTATGAGCATTTTCCACTTTGATTGCATAATTGAGTATTCATAAGGTCATTTTTTCTAATTATTGTTGTCTGCTGATTAAAAATTCAGAAAAGACACAAGGATCTCAAAAACGCTTTCGAAGTTCAAAGGCATGAGAAGGTTTATGAAGCTCCATTCATAATATTTTGATAGAACATTGCAATATAATAATAATGTGGTGCAACTTTGTTTTTTTTATTTTCAACATAATCCAATATGTAATTTAGTTAATTTTAATGAAGTAGATAAAAATTAATTATATTGCAGCCCTATGCCGCGGCAGCAAAGAGAAGTCAGAAGAGTAGGAGCCCCAAGCGTTTGAGACAAGGATAGTTTGGATCAATTCAATTCAATTCTTGTTTGTGGCTTCTGTGAGGGTGTTTCACAATTTCGCCAATGTCTTGTGTAGTACTGCCATCAAACGGAGTTCAATTCGATTCTTGTTTGTTGCTTCTGTGAGGGTATCAAACGTAGAGAATTTGTACGGTGTCTATTGGACCAACAAGGTATGTTTTTTGCAAGTTTAAGGGGTAAATAAAAATCAGAAGTTGCTTACCGTTTTTGGTCAGTGAAAAGGTACAATGTGTTAGGAACGCCTCTTGCTCCAGATCCTATCACTTGAAGATATACCGTGCTAGGAGCATACTTGTCAGATTTCTTTGAAATGTTCTGCCTTTGGCGCTGAGCCTCGGCAATTCGAGCTGAATTCGCTTTCGGCATATCAGCTAGAAATTCCAATAACTTCTTAGTACTTTTACTTGAATAATACCGTAAACTACATAATCTAACTACGCGACTACTACACAAACGACTAAAATCATACATGTGTTTTGAGGTTATTTATATTTTTTAGCTAAGTTTACGAGCATTGGTTCAGGATTTCATGGGTGAATATTTTTTAGGAGAAAACATATTTTTTCTTTAACGCAAAGAGTGACATATTTTCATTGTTTTAGATTTGGAAAAAGAAAATTGAAGGAAATGAATTTTTCTGTTTTTTTTTTGTTTTTTTTTTTTCATTGCATTGACAAATATTAAGTTAGTAATGGTTGTCATAAGAAAAAAAACAAAAGTATCGTTTATTGCCATAACATTAAATAATAAAATTAACAATAGATGGTAGAAAAAATATTTTTTTCAGTTGCAGCACTGATTTAAGAAAAATGGCGTTCTGTACAGCTGTGGGTTGCGCAATTTTTATGTAAATGTGCGTTAAATTTACGATAAAAATTAATATTTAAGTTTACTAAATAATCTTGAACGCGGACATGATATTATAGTGCAAAAATTTGTGAATCAATCTTTTGGTGTTTGCTAAATCTCGAGAAGTGCAAACCTGTCATGGACCGTCTATATTTTGTTGTGTATTGAAATTATAAATAATGAAAAAGAAGAATAATTCGCTTGTGAAAATAATGTGACAATGATGAGTATGATATGGGTGGTGTTATTCTTGGCCTTGACCGGCTCACAATGTGGATACGGATTGCCTGTGCGACCGACGCCGCTAGACTACCCTCACGGTGAGTCATTTCAGGGAAAAAATCATGTTTTTCACATAATCTACTCCTAATTTTCATCCACCGAAATTCTTTCTCAGCTGCAGAATGATAGGTTTTGTGTATTTTCAACATTTTATTGTTGATATTTTTATGTGTGCAGTCACTGCACTTAGCTGCTGTAGTATCTGGTGTAACTTAGAGTTTTTCGCCATGTGCTAATTTCAAGACAGTTCTGATGCTCCTTACATCTGGCAAATTATTTATGTCTGATGGCTATCACTGCACCACTGTGTATGGAAAAGAAACCATTGTGAAGTAACACCTGTAGTTGTTTACTTTCACAAAATAATATTTTTTATAAGTTGATAATCCATATCTAACCATTTCTCTGGCGAAAATAATGTATGTCCTATTTTCCTATTGATGTAAATATATTCAATTTTCCTCCAAGACTAAATCAACCTCTAACATAATTTATGTCCTGAAGATATTGTGTTAAAATTGTTTATATTGATGCTCATTTAAGACCAAAAGTAGTATTTAAATTTCTTGCTAAATGTCAAGTTCAAATAAAAATAACAAAAGTAATATTCCATATGGCTAATCAGGTTTCATCATTAGTTTGATTTTTTATTTATTTATCAAATGCTCACCAACCTATAACTATTTTAGATAGTCTAATAAGATTTCACAAACAACTATCTTATTTATACATTTTATTCCATTTATATCAACATGTATGAATTTTACTTGATTTCTGCTTACACATAATCAAATATTGCAATCATGATAACTATACTGAGGACTAATATTTTAAAGATATTCAAAAGATTGGTACAGTAGTACCTAGTACAGTAAAAGAAGAAACATTGAAATTATAAGATCTAGATGATTGATGGAATGAATTACTATCAATATCATAAATATCATAGCATATTAACAAAAATGTGAGATTTTCAGTTTGATGTAAATAGATAACATGTCCCCGAGCCAAACCACCAACAACAATTAATTAGTTTAGGCTCTATAATCTGATAATGGCAGTGATAATCCAAGTTCAAATAGAATATACATCACTTATAAAATCGGGGTCCTTATACCTCTAAACATCAATTACTTATAAATAAAAAATATTAGGGGACATCTTACACACGGTCTTTGCAAACCAAGCAATGCTTGTGATATGGGCTATGGCTGCCAGAGACTGATCTAATACTACATCACTACATAGTATAAAACAAAGTCGCTTCCCTGTCTGTCTGTCTCTATGTTGCTTATATCTTTAAAACTATGCAATGGATTTTGATGTGGTTTTTTTTTAATAGATAGAGTGATTCAAGATGAAAGTTTACATGTATAATACATGTGCGAGGCCGGGGCGGGTCGCTAGTGTATACATACAAATTCATACTTATACAGATAGTAACATCTAGATAGACAGAGCAAACACCTAAAGGCGGAATCAAACTTTTTAAGTAGCTGTAAAGTTAGCTACAAGCTGTGTAAACCCAATCCTCGCACAACTGTTAAATAAGCATCACTCAGGATTGGGTGTTGCACAGCTTGTAACTAACATCTCAGCCGTCAAGAAGTTTGATTTGGCCTAAAGATCTTCACCTGTTAGTAATTAAGGCTTTAAGCTAGCATACATGCTTTTTATAAATAACTAGCGACCCGCCCCTGCTTTGCACAGGTGTATTATACATATAAACCATCCTCTTGAATCATTCTATCTATTAAAAAAAAACTGTATCAAAATTCGTTGTGTAGCTTTAAACATATAAGCATACATAGGGACAGACAGCGGGAAGCGACTTT
Source organism: Hypomecis punctinalis (assembly GCA_949316475.1). Taxonomy (NCBI): domain Eukaryota; kingdom Metazoa; phylum Arthropoda; class Insecta; order Lepidoptera; family Geometridae; genus Hypomecis; species Hypomecis punctinalis. The sequence goes on along the minus strand of OX438801.1, from coordinate 21,808,861 downwards.
GTTTTATACTATGCAGTGATTTCCCACAGTTTCTGATGCAATTTGAAGCATGCATGATCCTTGTATTTAATGATTATAGTTCTTGGTTTTTTCTTATTTTGAGTTGCTTACATTGTCTATTGGGCCACTAGTCAGTACTGGCTACACTTTTAGGCAAATTTCAGCCACCCCAATCTGTGCAAACTGATTATCCCATTATTTTGTCAAGTCCTATTTCCCAACATTAGAAAGTAATACTAATTTCAGATGGCCGCCCAGCATTGGAGAGCTGGGCAGTGGATGGGGGACTCTATGCGGCGATACCAGCGCTGGCGCTGGTCATCACCGCCCTAGTGCTGGTGTTTGGATGCACATGGTGTTACCGACATAAAGACTGCAAGGTACATACCTTATTATGTATTTTAAAGCTGTTATTTCAAAAAGCATTAACTTCTAAAGTTACTATAGTATAGGCCAAATCAAACTTATTGGCATTTATGAAGTTAGATACATGCTTTGACAATAGACAATATTTTATTGACGAAAATAAAACACAGGAAATATAGCAACTTTGCGAAACCTAATCCTTGTGCAGCTGTTAGTGAGCATCAATCAGTTTTGCATAACTTGTAGCTAACATCACAGCTGCCAAGAAGAATGATTCAACCTACCTATATTTTAAGATCAAATAAGCTGCCATAAATACCTCTCACCTTGACTTGATCACTGGACCCGGCTTATATACCGGGACACCATAAATATATAGCCTGATTTCATTAGGGGATAGATTCCCAGTACTATACATAGAAATTCATTCATTAACGGCTGGAGTATCTTGTTTCTGTGCATTAGGTGTTTTAATGGCCAGAAGTTGACAAAGCACTTTGTTATCTTACTCACATGTTTCTAAGTGAATTGATCTTTACAATGAGATATCTTATAAAATAACTTGCATAGTATACAGACCATGCATATTTTAGCATATATAGGTATATCAAAGAATATTGCTGCAGATATATACTGTATATATATACTCTTCTCTGCATTACTCAGGTTATTTTAACTAAAAATTAGATGATTTTGATCTCCAAAAAAAGTTGGTTCTTAAGCAAGTTATTCTCAACATCACCACTATAAAGGCCATTATAACTAACAAATTAAAATAAAATAAGTTATCCCCATACATTAAGACCCTATTGTACAAAATACATATTTCCATCTTAAATTATTTTCCTAAGAGAACCAACTAAAATTGGAGCATGACATGACCAGAATTATTAAAAAAAATATTTATATTGAACCACTACATATTTTTTTAATTTAGGTATCTTTTATATCACAACATATATTCTGTAAAATCTTAAAAGTATGTTTCACCTGAAAATCGTTTGGTGGCCCAATTTCGATTATCTAGAAAAGAATGAGATGTGACTAAGCTATGCTAATTGGATAAAAATGTAAATTGTAATTGTTTGTTTGGGCAGTGATGTGTCATTCATGTTTACAAACAAGACGGAATCATAATGTAGTACAAATGTATGGACTTAGCAGTTATTGTTGATGTGATAAGAATTTTAAATAATTTTTATTTCGTCACGTTGTAGGACACATATGAACCGGTTATCGACCTTTATTTGGCTCATATGTTGGTGCATTTTTATCTCTGAAGCTAATATTTAGAGTGTTGATGTACGCATCTAAGTAACGGCTAAATCCTTCGAGTTCGGTTCATAAATAAAGAAAATATCCGCGAATATACAAAAAAACTATAGAGATCGAGAGAGAGGCCTTCTCTTTAACTGACGCTTGAGACACGTATGTGTGTGTAGCAATCACTCATATATCGCAAAATGCTTAAAACAATGACTACATTGCCATATAAATTTATTTGAATAAGTGAGTACTAATTGTCATCTCACGTCACGCGTCGTGCTCACAGTGCACAGTTTCGTGCGAAATTAGGTCCCCTTTATATTGAGAGGATTCTCTCAAGATAAATAACTTATTTGTAATTTCGACTCCAAGAGGCGCTGGAATTAATTGATCGATGTTCCTTTAACATAATTGACATAATGGCTCGGATGAACACCCGCGACCACAGATTGAAGCGTTTTCCATCTCAGCTTATAGATGAGTGACGTCTACGACAGGCCTATGTTGAAAGACTTCTCTTTCGCATTAATGTAGAGAAAATCTTTTCACGCACGTTTTAAGCCACGATAAGCCTTCAGATTAAGCCACCTTACTTTCTAAATAGGATTCACAGTTACATTTTTTGACGCGGTAACGTCTTATAAATTTCTGGCTGCGCGCACGAAAAAATGTCATGTACCGCCTGAGCCGTACGTGCAAGCGAGAACGCGGAACAAGCGATAGAGAGGCATGATCGGGCCTAAGATTTCAGCTCGTTTCAGATGTTGATTCAAGGATGTTTTCTTATGACGTTATCATGTAAAATAATCTATCGTCCGTAAACCGACTTTACTGACTATCAATTTTTTTAGTTAGTTCGTGGGTACAGCCATGTATCTAGTTCAGTAACTCTGGCTCAAAGTTTTAAGTCGCTGGAAAGCTTCTGACATAATATTTAAACGCTTAAATCAACCGAAGCCCACAATTTATTCCGCGCCACGGTAGCGCTCATTTGTCACCGGTCAGGCGGGGTCCCTCGTCCGAAGAATGACCGTGGCGAACGTCGCTTAACTTTAGTGAAATTACATGACGTTACAGAAATCTAATAATAAAGAGCTCATCCGCCGATACGTACTTCCCGTCTTACTTACAGTCTTAAAATTCATAGAATCTTAAAGCTATCATCAGCAATATTTACATCATACATTAGGTGCTAAATTTCTCTAGAGGCGACATTTTAATCGAATACTGACATTGTTTTAAAAGTTGTTAAATTATGAACGGTTTCATACGGCGCGGCGCCGCGCCCGCCCAAAAGCCGTTTTATCTCTAATTCAGCTTCTTATCAATAGGAAACTGGGGAACTGCAAGCGTAACAATTCACTCTCATATGCGCTCAGGGCTGACTCACGAGTGACCTATTTTATTCTATTAGTGTTTTTTTTTTCAATCAATGTTACTTGCAATTTCAATTATAATCCGCGCCACACCATAATCGGCGGAAGTTAGGCGCAAGAGAGAGAACGCTGCGCAAAAAGCAAAATATGGGTATGCGCGGGAGCCAGGGAGACGAGACGCCGGGAGTCGGGACACACCCGCCCGCTAACCTCATGCCTCCCGCGTGCTCCCTTCGCCCGTACTCACCACTACGCCACTTGCGTCGGCATTGTGCACACATGCGCAATAATTAGCGAATTACGGCGAAGTGTCATCTGCGGCTAACTTCTCATCCGCCGACTTGTGTGGCGATACCTATACTAAATTTTACCCAGAAACGGCCAACCTCCAATGAGAACCTCCACCTTATTGGAAGACAGTTGAAAAATGCTCCTCGTGGTTAAAAGGTTCCCCGTCGTGACGTTTCTATTTAGCGAAGTTAAATGGTGTTTTCAACAAAAACATGAATGAATTACTCGAAATAAGAGTCAGGCTCACGTTGGGCTATATCAGAGCTCGTACAGTATTTCACCGTACTGTGGTAAGGTCTCGTACCCACTGAGAGCGGTGCGCGTTCTTTGTAAAGTATATATGCGTTACAAGGGGTGAAATTTTGTTTCGATAAAAAGCCCCCTTGTTGCCTTATAAAAGTGCGCTACTGCGGTAAGGGTGCTGCATGCGGGTCGCCGGTTTGCTCGTGGCATTCACGCAATGCACTGAAACTACTGACTTAGACTAAAATTTAAACTAACCCATCTCTATTGTAAAGTCGTATTCTTTTAATTATAACTTAGTCAACAAAGAGCAGACCCGGGAGTCTGTGGATCATTAATTTAAATAAAATAAAACATAAAATAAAAAAGATGCGCTCACGAAAATTCAATTACTAAGTATTATGTACGTACCTCTTAGTCCATTTGAGTTCTAGTCCTAGTCTAGACGATATAAAGATATTGGAAAAGTAGTAAGTAACTCAATGATAGCTTAAGTTGTTTCATTAAACGCTCAGCAGCTTTAAAATATCGTAAATGCGGGCTGCAGGAAACAGATTTATACTTGTTCCTTCAGGTGCTTTTGAGTTCTACTAATCTAAAAGAAATGTTTTGGACACTAAAGTAGTAAAGTAGCAACTCAGTGATGATATATTGTGTCGTACTTCTTTGGCGACCTACAGGATTCACATGTCCTAAAAGCGGACAAGACTACCCAAAAAAATGGTTGTAATTCTCCAAAATGCATTTGAGTTCTACAAGTTCAAAACAAATAACAAGTAGAGGCCTTACAGTCTAAAACTGCGCGCCATCCAATACCAAGATTGGTTAACTTGTAACAGGAATGTTATTGAAATTTAACTGTGTGCATTGCAGTAAGATGTACAATATGTTCGATTACACGTGCATAAATAGAAATTTCAATATTTATCTCATATCTTTTCCGAAATTGTGCTATCATATACAGACACTAGCAATTTCAACGAAAGATTGGATCGTATGTCTTTGGCGCCCGGCAGCATTTGTATATCGGATAATACAAGAGTAGCAGGAAGCAGCATGCTCCCGGTAGCCCTACAGAGGGCTTGCACTTGTGTGCGCAATCAGCGGACGCGCGGTCGACGCCCTCCGACGCGCCCACCACCGCGGCCTATGGGAAGCCGTCGCCATTGTGCTATCTGTCAATTTTAACGGCCACAGTGTCGTAGGCTTGGTCGCTTTCCATAGACAGCGCGGCTGTGGCTTGTACACCTATACTTTTTTATTCCTAATTTGGTAAACAGAACAGAACAGTGCGCGCCGGATGGTCACGGTGCGGTATAGCCGAAGATAATATGCTTTTGCATCTAGGTGCTTAATGACAATTTTCTTTAGGCTTCATCGGCTAATTTCCATCTTTCAGTAAACTAAGTACATAGACAGCTTTTTTCCTTTTTTAGTAAGTTCCAAACAATCTTAGCTATTCCAAACAATCAAAGGTATCGAAAGTCGTTAAGCGTCAAATACTAAGTTCATCATAATCATAATACTTATTCAAAACATCAAGTCAACAACGGCAAAAACAAGACATTTTCCGCGAAACATTCCGTCAAATATTGACCGTTCGCTCGAGTAACTTGATCTATCGCCAAACACGACCAAATTGGAGATTCCCTTTCAAGTGTCTCCGGCGGTGGGTGGTGCGAAGTCTCGCTTCGGCTGCGGCCCGTCCATGACGTCAATCTCGGCATATTCACGGCCCACTGTCCCTTTTCAGACGTAATCTCCTTATCCTCGTAAAAGCGTTAAGTAAATCTGAATTATGAAAGAGATGCTTTCACTGTGGTGCGAATTTTTCCCTAAAATTTGTAAGCTTGTAGTTTCTAAGGGCGGAAGCAGGCTAGCACTTAGCGACATGCAGACTCGTACGGAATCCCATTTGTCACACACGTCTCTCAGTCAACCGACACTCGACCACGTACGCTTCTGCCGAGCTCAGGACTTAACTATGGCTCATCCCTTTTTATGTCGTGATAGTGTCAGAACCGACAAATTAGCTCATCGGAATATTTGTCCCCTCTATCTATTGCTAATAATTTCACACGTACATCATGCGAGAGTCAGTGCCAAAGCTGCTGTCGCCGAGCTAGAGATATATGTCGTGACAGCTCTCTACTAACCTACCTATTCAACTAATTGCTCACAAATGAGCCGGGATGTACCAGCGGGACTGCCGGGGCCAATTACTCATCGACACTTGATATAATTTGGCATCTATTGTGTGCTATTCTTTGCACTGATGCGCCACTCTCCCATACATTTAGGTATCCATTTCGTCAAAGCTTAGTACGTAGTTAAATATCGATTTGTGTAACAGTTTTATGTCCGTTAGTCATTGCACGTGTGCGCATAGTTTTTATCGCCAATTTTATTGAGAAGGGAGAGATCATCACAGCTGGGGTCCATTCTGATACGTCTTATCCTCCGCGTTATCTCGTTCACCTGCGTTTTTAAAAGTAAAAACAAAAAGACTATATTAGTTCACGCCAGTAATCTAGTTTTCAGACAGCGACAAGCCTAGTGTTATTTTTTTTTTCTCCGGGGTGGTGAAAACGTTTGCCTTCTAATTAATGAACGAAGCTTTTGATATCTGCGACACCGACGACACAGTTCTCGCTGAATCCATTCCGCTAATTAATGGCAGACGACGGTTCATCAAACACTAGGCTCTACTTTCGGTTTCATAACCGCATCGGTGACGAGAAGGCCGCATGTAGATTGGAAAGGCGTATTTAGCGGTCTAGACCAGAACTCGATCCTTACAATTACAAATATCATTTCATAACCTCTCAAGAAGATACCTTGACCTTAAATACGTATGATAAATTGACATGATCCAACCAGCTAGTCCATAACTGATGACAATAGTGTTAGTGCCTCTTTCATGCATTCCGTTAAGTGTAGTTGACTTGTAACAGATCTCGAACATTGACACAGTTTTGTTCTAGTGTACAAGACTACAGTAGCACCTAATCGATTTAGCCTAGCTTACCTCACCCGATTGTTAACCAATTAGTCTAATGGCCAACCTTTTGCACTACCAAGTACGGTTAGTCTATAAAACTGTACCTTAATTTGCTATTTGTATGCTCTGCTAGCTCGCTAATGCCTATCTCGCTATTTTGGAAGCGCATGTAAGCGAATAATTGACCTGTAACCTGCGAGCTCGTGACCGTAAGGCAGGTCATGTTAGAGCTATTTTAAGCGGATAATCCTCTAATGTTATTTTATTCTCGTAACTAAGGTGCCCTCGAAGTTTGTGCTGATCTCGACAACAAATAGCAAAGTTCAGTATTCTGTGTGCAATGTTTTACTTCCGTCTCAGAATGCTATATTCGCGAATGTGCAGTAGCAATGCATTGAAGTTGATTCATATGCAAACTCAATTTCTCTTGTGGAGCGTTGACTTTTCCCTTGAGGTACTTACATTTAAGCAGAGTGCGCAAAACAAAGATTTTCTAATTTTAGAGTTCATTATTCAGAATATCGGGGGCAGTGCGTCTAGTCACCAGCCGAGTTGACCTTGTACGAGCCTCAATTGCATTGTCCCACATTCGGCAATTGCGCCGTTCATTGAACGCAAACATTGTAGGTATATTATCATTGCGTGCAGAAAAAACGTAAACTCGACGTCTGATAATCTTATCTCGGGCCGCGGTGACTCAGAAACACCCACTTCGGCGACGTCTAACGTAAACAAGTATTGCAGCGAGAGGACATGCGTAGATTTGCATCAAATTATATTTGTAAACGTTAAAAATAGCTTTACTGCCAGTGATACCATTAAATGTGAAGGTTGGAGCAAGGCAATTAGTTACTCTCTTCATAAAGTCAACATCAAAGTCTTCGCAAGACTAGACGTCACTCTCACAATAGTTCTTGGTTTCTCAGGGTAATCCTACCAGTAATTTGCCTAGTTCTATATTCTTTCATTTCGTGGATTCGTTAGTTTTGGCTCTTCGAATTATTTGATGATAGAGATTATCGATACTTGTCCTTGTCCTTGTATTGCAGAACTTATTGACCTGCTGCGCTTAAAACTGCTGCTAAACAAATTAACTATTTCTTAAACGCGCATATAAATCCGAAAGACATGTTTTATTGCTAAAATCTGTAACATGTTATTTAGAACCGAGAAAAAGACAAAGAGGGCTGCCAAAAATACGTGCCGTGAACATTTCTCACAATACGCCAAAACAATTTCGGGCGAATTCTTTGCACTGCGGACTTTGAGATGGTTCTTATAAAAAGCAGACTACGCGCGAGACATTCACACCACAATACAACATTATTATTTGAACGCGTGGGCTTTAAATTGGACCTTATCGTTGGAGAGATTAGGAGTAGTGCAGGGTTATGCGGCGGCAGGGTTAATGTTAGTCATCTGACGATGCCGTGGCGCTTCCAGTTGGCATAGAGCCCGGGGCGGCGCACCCCGCAGCCGTGCCCCTCCCACGCTGTCATCGCATCACACCTTCTTCATCTCTGCTCTGATTCACACCCAGAAATACAAGATGGTACAAAATCCGCAATGCAATGTCACCGCGTTGCAATTTTTATTGGAATAGTTTAGCACTATTTAGTTATAATAGTGTGGACATGGCACATACGAAAGCTTTCAACAAATATGCAATGACGTTTTCTGTATCTCTTATTAGGTACATTATATTAAGGGACTTATTGGTTTGATTAGTGCTTCATCTGGTTAGATTAAGCATGTATTCTAATACTCGCTTTCCGCAGTTAGCTAGTTTACTGTAACACTAGAAAACCTTATCAAACAAAACAAACAGGTTAGGCGTGTTACATAAAGTCAACTTAACATTGAGGCAGGTCCGCTAAGTAAACCTTGTTGGCTTCACACAATGCCACGTTATGTTTGAAGTTTTTACGCAGCACCCAGAGGCGGACTAGCACATTGGGCCGCCATAGGCCAGTTAGTTCAGCCGCCCCCTTTTTTTCTCCCTTCTAGGATTCTCTCAAGGGGGAAAGGGAAGGATATTATCAAGGAATTTTCGATGGTTACTAAGAAAACCAGAAGTAAGGATTGAATAAACATATTGCGCGAGTGCAGCCAGCGGCCACAATCTTTTTTTTACGTTTTGACGAGTCCTACGTTTTAATCCGACTGTCTAAAAAGAGGAGTAAGGATTTTGGTAAAAATATAATTATGTAGATGATCGTAAAAACATATAGGTAAGTAGTATCAGGTCTGTGTATACCTCTTCCTACACAGATTTAGCTGCTGCACTAATTTTGATAAGAGTGACGGAGAAAGTACCTAACTTCCGTGAAGTTCAAACATTTGTGAAGTTCAATAACAACAAATCTTAGAAATGTTGGAATTTGAAATTAACTCGCACTGATTTATTCGAATTAAGTTTATTTAGTACATATTTTTGAACATTTTTATTCTAGTAAAAAATAGAATAGTTGGTAATAAAAGTTCAGATAATGATGAGAGTAAGATAGAAAATATTCATTTAATTTGAATCGCACCCATATTTACCATAATTGTGAGTTATAGGTTTCAAAGAACGACGACAGTTTCATTGAAACTGTCAATCTATTATATAAAAGGCTTCCCTGAGTGACTGACTGACAGACAGCCTACAGCCCAAACCGCTTAAGATATGAGTTTGAAATTTGGAATATAGGTACATTGATTGACGTAATGGAGCACTAAGGACGAAAATTTTGAACTTTCGACCTCTAAGGGGGTAAAACGGGCCCTTTTCGTTTGTATGTAACTTTTTATTCCCTGTACCGATTGACTTGAAACTTTGTATACGTACTTTTCAAACAAAATAAAAGTTACGTTTTTCCCTGTTTTTCCGAATTTTCCTCATCTAAGGGGTCAAATAAGGTCCCAAAGTTGGTGAAAAAATTGTCAATTACATCCAACCAGATGAATGGTTATGATTGAAATCTGGTATGAAGGAAGCACACAATATGTTTCAATACAGGAACTAATAATTTCCAGGAAAATCTATAGGGTTCCTTAGGGATAGCAAAAATTAATCAGTTTAGGCTACAACCCAAACCGCTGAGGATATAAACTTTAAATTTGGAATATACGTACATCATACGACATAATGAAGCACTAAGAATGAAAAACGTACTCAACTACTAACTTACGGGGTAAAACGGGCCCTTTTTGTTTGCATGTAACTTTTTATTCCCTGTACCGATTGACATGAAACTTTGTATAGATGCTTTTGAGACTAAATAAAAAATATGGCTGTACCTATTTTTCTGAATTTTCCTTAAAAAATTCCTTAGGGGTCAGACACGTCCCAAAACTTCAATGCGCTTTTTTAAATAATGTAGTATCTAGAATAGGATTAAGATAATGATTTATCCTTAAATGGGGCAAAATGGGTCCCCAACAGCTTACTTTTTTTTTATTTTGTGAGCCAATAGTCTTAAACTTAGCGCACATACGGATCAATATACGTAATTTTTACTATGGGAACAACCCTGACAAGCGAAAATTACCTACATTTTCCATACAGTTTGTCGCGGGTCGATGAACTTTTTGTGTTGAACAGCTCATTTTATTCACGTGATTTTGGGGTTGATACCATGGTAAAAGTTAATCAAATTATGAGTATAATAGCATCCTAGCACATGCCTGACGAGTGACGTCTAGATACACTGTGTGTTTCTCAAATAAAATAAGATATAGGTACCTACTTGTGTGTCATTTTTTCATTTGCCTGAAAAAATAAATTTCTAATGACTTAATGAAACATGTCGAATACCTGTACCGGCCTTAATTAATAGTGCACTACTGAACATAGGCCTACCCGCGAAGGGTGATTGGGCCATATATACATCACGCCGACCGAGCGCGGGTTGCTAAATCCACAAACGACATTGATTTTTTCTCTATGGACGAACCTATACAGGTTGACTCAATGTTTTCTATCAATGAAAAGCCAGTATTATTATTTTAAGTACCTAATTATTAACACAACGCGGGCCTAACCGGGCATTATCCTTGCAAGTAATTTTAAGCAAGGATTAAGACAACACGAGCCAAATCGCAGACTATTAGATATTATTATAAGCAAGTACAAAGACAACGTAGATCAAACCGCGGGCTATTTTCATTTTAAGTAAGTACCTATGTACTAAGACAACGCGGGCGAAGCCGCGGGTTTTAAGCTAGTGTAAGTATAAAGCTCTCAAATACACTCATAACTTGAGGTACAAAAGAAACACAATTTTGTGCGAAGTTCATTGTTATTGATAACCGGGCGGCGGGCATATCGTAATACATCCTAAAACAATAAGTTGTGAACTTGGGGAATTGTACAATGCAACTCCCAAAAAGGATATTTTTTTGTATTAAAACTATTTCCGTACATGTGCATTGTGCATTTGTTGACCAGAATAATGTTTGGTCTACCGGGACGTAAACCCAATAACTTTTGGCATAAATACCATTTTACGTTTTCTCTGTGTAGAAGATAGGATTGTTCATTACCTCCCGCTGATTGGGACGGTTGAACCGATAGCACTTTTTGGCATATTTTTGTAGGATCATTGTAGGTACAGTACGTGTAGGAGAAAACAAATATTTAAATACTGTTGTAATTTGTGAGAGCTGTGTTAGATGTGAGGTGTTGTTCTCGTAAGTACTGGCCGCCCCTAAAACCTAGCCGCTCTAGGCCTGGGCCTAGTCGGCCTTAAGGCAAATCCGGCTCTGGCAGCACCGCATATTCTTTTAGCTTGTGCAAACGCAAACGATTCAGCATGTTCTTTGAAACTCGATTACCCTCCTGCCTGCAATTTTCCTCACTTCAGAAAATCAAAGCCCGAGGTCGAGCAGAGTTTTTAGGGCAATCGTTTCGCGCTAAACCTACCCCTACCGTAGCACCTAACTATTCCACATATGTTACGTTCCTTTTTGCCTACTAACTACTGAGTTTATGTGTTGGTGGTTTCATTTCGGAATGGCTCACCCGTTTTAATGCGAGTATCTTAAGCCCTAAGCACGTATGAATAATTTAGCTTAGAAATTTCAGTTCGTTGGATATTAATGTTAGTGGCGTCGTAAGTCACTTCTTCTCGCTAAAGTACATATCAGTTAGAACATTTATACGTTATAGGCGAGATTAAATAAACCTTTTCGTAATATAGCCGCTCGGTATCGGAAGAATCCCATCATTTGCATCATCAATTGCGCGTATGCGTAGTGTCAATCATCAATTAGATATTAATCGTAGTTTTATCATAATCGGAAGAAGCGGAACATCCCGTTGATTTTTTTTATTTCGATTACGTTAGTTCTTAAACGTAGACGTGCGTATTGATATATTTTGAGATTGGATAGCGGCATTGTAGGCGATTTAAAAAGCGAATACACACAACACCTCTCATCCAGAATTGTCGTTACCGTACGATACGAATAACGTCTGCGTTTCGGAAACTAGCGAAATCTATATTTGCTGAAAATGATCACGTTCCTTCGTTCACTACCGTGTCCTTTGCTTGACAAGTCTGTTCTATTTTTTTATAAAATAAAACCGCTTGGAAACGATTTGCATCCAAAATAATTCTGCTGTCTTGATGAGATACAAAATTAAAATGAAATTAATCTTTGAAAATGATCATATATTAATGACATTCAAAATAGCTATAACACGTATTAACGATTAGCACATTTATGACAACTCTTTAATCTCTTTAACCCAAAAAATACGTAAGTAAACAGTTCTATCGCAGCGTTGTAATTTCTTATAATGACATGGTACAATAATAGCTCACGTGTACCTGTAATATGTTGTACACAAGTTCATTAACAAGTGTTTATGAGTCATGATCAATTAGCAGTCACAGACGATATCTGCCGCCGTTTACGTTCTATTTGAAACCTTATACGCTATTAATTACTACTAGGCTGGTAGCCTACTTTCAGCGATAGAATTGACTTTCAGTTCGCTTTTTACGTAGTTGTTTTGATAACGCGCCGCTTGCTCTCAATACTGAGTTCGATCAGAGCTGGCCATCGATTGAAAATGCATTTTTTAGTCATTGCTGAAAACCGGGTCGTTTTTTTGCTGTTCATGTTTTTTGTTAACAAATTGTGATAGTTACCGAGGAACAGAAATGTTGTTTTAAAGATTTCCACAATTTATCTGATCTTCTTCTCCTCCTCAACATTATATGATTCTTTCCCAGTACTCAGCTACACTCATCCCGCGGGGGGTAGCCTGGTAGAGGTCCCGCATTGTGCACTGACGCATTCGGACACTGAGAGCATGAAAGAAGGTGCTGCATTGTCTGCTCAGGCGCTCCGCAGTCGCACTGCACTGCTGCAGTGTCCGAGTAGCCCCACTTGGCCATGTTAGTGCAGCACCGTTTATCTTAATTTATCTGATGTAAAGATAGATACGTATGAGTATGACGAGGACAGAAGTTGGCGGCGGAATACCTACCTATTTATGAGTACGAGCACGATGAAACATTTATAGTTACAACAAAAATTAAACTTGTCAAGCAACCTTGTCTTTCTTGCAATAAAGAGTACAATGCATTCTCTTATCTTGTCAACATATTACCCTTTAATTAAATGTCTGCTTGCCTGAGATAGCTGGTATACGTCTCCAGATAAACACATATCTACTTTATAACGCGAGTGCATCTCCGGTGACTCACGCAAATAACAATGTACCCATTTCTCCGTTTATTTCTGGACCTTACTCCTATGATATAGAGTTTATATCCGCGACGTTTTGGCAGCAACACGTGTTTGCCTTGAAACGGGCGGTATTGATAAGTGTGGTTAATGAGTGCTTCTTGTTTTCATATGAATCGTGCGCTTGTTATGGCTGCATACGAAGAAGGGGGAGTATTCGTAGTGCGTGGCTATGTTATGAGACTTCTTATGTCACTAGCGTCACGCATCAATGCGTAAATAGATTATATGACTGCAGTCACATTTCAAGAGACTGAATGAGTGCACTTAGTAATAGAAACATTTCTAGCTTGTAGGAACTTTAGGATTGTTGTCCTCTGTGTGTCTGACCTTATTCATTCATTGTTGGCCTCATAGAATAAGAACAGTAATAGAAACCGTACTAAAATAGCAAGATAATTAAATACACTTGTCCCATTTTAAATATGAAATTTAAAAGGTGTGAAAAAGATGCACATACACCCGAACTTACGTAATTTCGAAGGGTTTCACAAACTAGCATTGAGCTATCTCGGATGTCCAAATTCAAAAAGGTAAAAATTAGAAAGGTTAAATGCTCAGGGATTTGAACTTTCTTACTGGAAATAGAGGGTTCAAATTTCCGAAAAAGACAACTCTGTTGTCGCTTGAGGCAATTCTCGACCGCAAAAATGTATGGACAATCATTATCACTAGTTGCCAACTGTCAAATATATATATGGGAATTTGACAAGAATTTGACACTATCGGGATAAAAACACGCCAACTAGCCCCTAGTTGGCGTGTTTTTATCCCGATAGGAATCGAGATATTTTTCAAGCCTCTTTTCTAACTCGTGCCATATTAAATAAATGCATCTCTTTCTTTCACTTCCCGATCGGCCACATTATCCCTCTGGTAACTCTGTGCAAAAGACCAAGTTTAACATAATTTTTAACCATTTTGACATTCCAACTGGTGATTTTGACGTATGCGACAGACATTGCGTTTTTTTTTGTTCCATTCACTCTCGCTGTATAATCAAATATGAATAAGACAGTGTACCGTAGTATTAATTTGAGTAAAATTTAGCAATACTTCTATTACTTGTAATTCTTCTGAGGTTGGCCTTTATCTGGATCGTCTTCTGATGTATGTATTTCTCAAATATTTACTGCGCATAATGATGCGCTGTGACTGGCTCGATGACGTCGTCTTTTACATGAACTCTCATCTTATTTGCATGTTTCAATGTCATATTGTTTCACTAGATTAGTGTAACATTTCGCAGCAACCCGTGTAATGTTATATGACCGTTTTACATAACTAACGTCGTTGTAACAGATATTTTCAAATTGTTTCGGTCTACTTTCGATGTCTGTTTGCCTTGTAGAGTTCCCTGTATTCGGGAATGTTTCCAACCGATTTGTGATTGCTTTGTTTTGCTAAAACGTGTTTTTAGTTTCGTTTCGTTTTATTTCTAAAATAACATCGATGTTACGATGTAAACCAATTCGTGGTCAAGAACTAGTTGCACCTCGGATATAATGTTAGAATTTAGTACCGTGAGAATAAGTCTAGTTCACATGAAGTTACACGTCAAGTTCTCAACGCAACCAGTATTTTTATGCACCTTTCGTATGAAAAAGAACGTCAATGCCCAGAGAGCTATTCGAATTATTTTGGCAAGAAGACAGTGCCATTCATTTTGAATCTATTTTTGGTCGGTATTCACAATGTCTTCATCAAAACGGCATTGCCAGCATGCGTTTAGTTTGCTGTTAACTCTTTTGTCATGTTCAAAGATTCATGTGCCTATCAGTTAGTGTAATGAGAGCTTTTTCTCAAATAATAAAACAAAAGGAGCAATTATTCAATTTGGACCAAATGGTAGCCGCCTTGACCTAAGAGCAATGTTGTTCTGACAAGACAAATTATACGAATAACAAATTATTAGTTGCAATATTTTGCAGGCATCAAACAATTATAAATGCATAGAAAAACCTCTTAAAGTCAATATTTTTAAGGTCTAGAGTTCCGACCTCATTTGGAAAGTTTTCGAGATTATTTTTTTTTTGCAAAAATTAGCATGACCAACTTCACCCGTGTACAGAATTCGCGAATATTTCGCACGGATCGATGTAGCATTTTTCACATTATTGTTGATTTATTAAAAATGGCTCAGCCGATTTCGATAAAATTTAAATGGGACCAATTTCGAAGTAAATATACTCTTTCTAATAAAAAAAGAATTATTGAAATCGGACTACTATGAAAACAGTTATGCGTAAAAAAAAATACGCGTCGAATTGCATACCTCCTCCGGTGGTTCGTCGGTCAAAAATAGATATCCATACAGGTTACCTATCAAATGAATGTTTCTCTTTGGTCGTTCCCCGTTGAAATGAGCTTGCGTTCTATGCACTTAGTCATTCCTCGTACAGTCTTACTCGCAATGCTAATTAAAAGCTAATTGCTTGGTTCCTTTGAGACAGCGGTTTTTAAATGCAGCTTGGTGTGCCGCTGAATACTCTTTGTTTTGTACAAATTATCGTGTAATCTTGTTAAATCTCGCTTCTCAAGTGTAGAGTTTTGTTTGACATGATTTCATATCCAAGGGATAAAAGATCGAACTTTGTGTCTTATATCCTTCGAACAGTCTGCTTGCTTCTTTTGAATAATGTTTTGGTATTTTTATTTTTGAATATTGTATATAATATTACAAATAAATTAATATTTATTTACATAACTTAAATAACATAGAAATTCAACTACCTATATAAATATATCTTACCTATATACAAAAAGAAGACTAAAAATCGAAACAAATACTGTGTCCGTGTGGTAGGGTGCCAAGAACGCTGGCTGCATTCCCACGCTGAATGGTTAAAGAGATTCTCTGTGCGAGGAATGAGCCAGCTCTCTTGTCACCAGCAGCGACAACAAGCTATGGCGAAATTGTCTTGAAGAATTTTTTTAGGCCTGGACCCCACGGACCAAAAGTTTCGACGCCAAGCGGCGAAAATACATATTCACTTGCAAGTGATGCGCATTTGCGCCGCTTAGTGTCTTCTGCGGCCTCCGCCGCGGCTCCGGCTCTTTGAGTTGTGCCGTTGAGGCGAGAAGGGGCCAAGGTATCGACGCATGTTGCGTCCCATACCAGCGCCCTTCCACGCTCCCAGGGGATCAAAGGCGCTTGCCATCATCCCGAGCTATGCCAGCTGGCTCTAAAATAGCTGGAATGTTGATAGTGGCAAGCGCCCTTTTAATGATGTGAAAACCTACCTGCGCTTTTCTGGCGACAAAGCCCGTGGAGTCCATATTTGTCGAATTAGTATTTGTTTAGTACAAATGCTGTGGCTTAGATTAGACCACAAATATTAAAATTTGTAATACACAAAGAATCTCTTTTGTCGATGCCGCAAATATGTTCTTGGCCTTTTTAATGATGATAACTGTACCAATTTTCGGAACAGTTTTTGTTGTTATTGTAATATCTACTATATATTTTTAACGTTCAGTTTACACTTATAAAGGTAACTTTGCAATATTACCTACCTATGCTTAGCTTTAACTACTTTATTAGGTATACAATAGGTCCAATTTTAAAGACGCCATCGTAAATTTAATAGCAACGTAAAATTGTGTTCTCTCTACCAAATGCATATAGTGAACAAGAAACAGGGCTACTCTAATTGCTACTATTATTACGATAGCGCCTCTAAAATTGGGCTTAGTGAGTAGGTAGTTTTGGTAAGTAAATAGATCATTTTTAATTCAATCTAATTTTTCTTACAATCAGCTTTCTTGATTGTCATAATTTCATATTTCTATATGACCATAAAACAGTTCTATTGTATCGTTGATTTGACGATGTGGAAATGCGTTTATTTGATTTATTTTATTACGATTAGAATGGGGTTTTGTTCTAGTTCTTGTACTGATAGAAAGTAAAGCAAAACTATTTATATCACATACCATTACACCTTTATCGGTTTCCCGGTAATTCAATCGCTTTCCATGTAGTTTAGTGAATTAGGCCGTTACTTCGAATATTCCTTGATTATTAGTGATGTGAACATAACAATAGTACATTGTTCACCGAGAGGAGAAAGTGACCGATTACCGTCGAGGGTGTCGTTTGAAGCCCGAGCCGTAGGCGAGGGCTTTAAAACACCCGAGATCGGGAATCGCACTTTCTCTCGAGTGATACATAGTGCTTTATACTACACCTACGAGGAAAATAAATTCTACGAAAACTGAATCCTCAAACAACACACAAATTGAAAATGGCGCCAATGGCGTCTGCAATTTTCACATGTTCTTTTTTCAAATTGTTTGACACCATCCAACACACAGCTAGTGGCCAGTGTCATTTTGCGAACTTGGAGATAAAAACTCACTGTAAAAACTTTTTGGCTTTTGATATTTAGGTTACCAGCGCATAGTCTTACCCAAAATTAAAAAAGAAAAACCACGTGAGAAATGGATTTTCATACACTTTTCTCTCCCGCTCAGATGCGTTTTCTCGCCGCATATTTGTTCGATATGCAATGACGTACTTTCTACCGTAAATTTGATAAAGTATCAAGGTACTTTCCGAGCAGGTGTAGTATAAAGTTATATCTCGTCCGTGGAAGTCCCAATTACCATCAATAACGACATCGATAATACAAATTCTCAACACCACCGTACTGTAGTTTCGAGAAATAGGGTCCCGCTAAGGAATTTATCTATCCACATAACACAATATTACTTCATGTGAACTTCGTGAACAGTCGTCTATTGTCATCGGTGCTCAAAGACATAGGAACAATTTTTATGTGTTCATTCATTTTGTTGTTCGATTGTGTCATTACATGTTCCGCGTATTGCATTGTGATTGCGGTCGTGTTTGTTTTTAAGAATCTGCATCGGTGAATGGGTGTCGTGTGTTTTATAATATCGGAGCTATAACAGTCAGTTAGCGACAGAGATAGTGCTGTATTTGTGGTATATTTTTTTACTTAATAAAGTCAGAATTTTTCTCTTTAGTTTTGGGCTTTTGGGTAGATTTGCTTATTCCACTCACCTGAGTAGAAATAAATAATAAATAGAGAAGAACTCCACTTTACTGACCTCAGTAAAGTGGAGTTCTTCTCTATTTGGCCCCAATTACATACTTGTCTTATCAATAGCTAGTTATAAAGTAGTAGCTAAAATGTTATTTTTAAGCACTCTATAACAATAAAAAGTAACTTTAATTTTTTCTAAGGGTGAATACCTTAGACTATTAGACCGTGCCCGTGGCTGTCTAGGTTTATGCACACAAATTACACTAGAGTCTGCCAGAGCTTAGAATCTTGTAAGACAATTATTTCGGGGTTATTCGTCGCATGTAATCATGAACTGTGTTTAAAGGTTACTCGGTAAACGCAAATCTGATAATATTGTTCGCTAATTGTCTCCCGAATATTCATGTAATGTAATTGTTTATGCAACAACGGTATAAGTATGTATTCGTACCGAAAACGTCGCATGCCTATTTTTAAATTGTACTTTTCATTATTCGCCGACAAACGGCGGAAACTCAACAATCGGTCAGCGATGACAACGGGCAACCTTCGCGTTATTACGAAGGACATCGCAATAATTCAGCTTAACTGATACATGTACAATGGTCGTATGAGTTTTATCTGGTAAGTTTGTACAGGCGTAGTTATAGCCTCCGATGTCGAAAGTTTTCATACCGCTAGCCGATAGAAATAATACCAGATACCTGAGTTTGCATAGTAGATGAAATTTATTATAGTTTTTCTTGTGGCTCACTTATGTTAGTTCTTCCTCGTTTCCGCTAGGGGTGCTGTACAAAAATGATTGGAAATGTATACTGTAGTTTTCGTTCGAACTCATGCTAATCTCCTAGACCGGTATACATCAGAAAATGTTGTGAAAATAATTACTTCATCAACAGCATATCTATATGCCTCAGAAGTGGTCTGGGCGTCTCTTTTACTATGCTATGCTATCAACGTCGGTCATGTGCGAATCGTGTTCAGGTTTGACCCGCGATTTCAACGATATCTTCGACACAATACCTACCTTGCCGGACAGCCAACACTTTACCATGCCTCGGCCACTAACTAGTCTTTCATAACCTTACTCCACCTGTCGACACTACGTCTAGCTACATGTCTTGCCCAGCTCCATCGCAACGCCGACATAAGTAAAACGTAAATCAACAAAAGCCAATACAGTGAAACTTGTAGATAATATAATCCAAACAATCAGTAGCATTGTAATGTTTGGTCTATCAAGCATGCGCTCGTGTCTTCATTCATTTTTCCCTCTTATATAACGCTGAGACTGAGAGTGCGTGCAGTCATGCATGAGAAATGTCGGATGAGCCCGGTGTATAAATAAAGTTAATCAATACTATAATACGTATTGTTTTGTGTTGCATACTTTATGAATTGAATTCGATCTGGATTTTGTTTGTGAAAAATGCAGTGTTTCAATATAAACGTGTATCGTTATGTGAAATTAGTATTATCAAATTACTATTAGATGATACTGACGTAACCCAGCGCTAAAACTATAGGCCTTCGTCCATCGGTGAACGCTCCAAGAAGATATTCCCTCAAGGATTTATCTTATGATTTACATAGCATTCGAATGCTTCATCTGCAATCCCCAGGAATACTTTCGTTTTCTGGGTTTGCAACCTCCATTGCAAGTAGTCACTGCTATTTTAAAATGGCCGTCTTATGTACAGGTATCTTTAGCTATAATAAGAGCGATCCCTTTTTGTATGGTTATCGTTGACCTGTGGCCTGTGACTCAAACTCATTGATAACCGTTCCTTGCGCCCATTCGCTTTGAGTATATTCGTACTATATCTTCTACTACTACTCTATCTGTACATGAATGCCATTCACATTCGCCTTTCTCATTTTTCATAACCTGTTGAATTCCTCTTGCCCTGATCTGGAGTGAACAGATCTGATTTTATATTAAAGGTGACGTCCACAAATGGTATATTATTCAGAGAAAAATCGAACCAAGATGATATAGACATCATTTGAAAGCTTGTTTTATGGGCTTTTCAAAAATATTTAGTTTAGATTTTTCCATTACTCCATTTTTTAATGTGAAAAATAAATTGTATGAAAATAACAATACAGCCTTTTATTTTTACTAGTTTAGCAATACTAAAGTGTTTCTATCGTTATTTTACTTCCATGCATAGATGATTCCTCCACATTCATCTCTTAATTTGCTAAAATTAAACATTATAACCTACCAGTGTGACCAGTTAGTAGGTACAATGTGACAAAAAAACTCTTAAAAGTGTGTCTAATTGGTAAAAATGCTTTTATTTAACAATTTGGAGGTTACTTAATCATGGTTGATAGAGATAAACTACATATTGAGCCAAATATATTTATTTATCTTAATAAATTCAAAATTAATTTTAATAAAATCGGAGGGATCTTTTATATTTTTAACTGATGTAATAGACTCAAAAAAATATGTACTTTCTCGAAATGTAACGTAAATGTAAAGTGTTGTAGTTAGAATTTTTGATTATTATTATACCAGCCTCCATCCATTTTGTGGACATGTCCTTTATAATACAAGTGAGGAACTTAACTCCAATAAGAATTTTAAGATCATCATCCAAAAGCTTATCGGTGGGAAAGTGTGGTTTTGGAACTCGTATGAAGCTCAAAATATATCCACACCTCGCGAGCATTGTGTTGAATTGCTTGCATAGACTTTGTACGCACTTTTACAGTTCTGATGATCAACGATGCATGTTATGTACGTAAAGTGCCACATTGGAGCATGTAATGTGGATGCCGCATCCAGGAGACTTCCCGTCATCAGGCGTATTTACGAGCTCGTTACGTCACTTCAAGCCGTGCATTCATAGAGGATGTCGTTCTGATGTAGGATAAGGCTTCAGATAAGAGTCTTGTTGATCGTGTTAAGATCGAAATGTAGTAATTGGATTAACTTTTTAACACAGACAAAAAAGAAGCTGGATATCGCTTTCCGCTATCATTCTAGAATGAAATCTTAAAATGTCTATTTGGATTTCCTTTCTGATTTATTACGTACTTGACGAAGACAGAAACCTTTCATTGTAATATTTTGTCCGATCATAATAATTAGTTGTAATTCTCTTTTGAAAGCGGTAGCATAAAAATTACAGACAATTATGTGGTTTCTCCACCGCCCATCACGAAAGCTTGTTAAAATGTTGCCATTAAAATATAGACGAACTCATAATTTGGAGTAGAAGCGTCAGCCACACGCGATATGAAATTAAGCAAAGTGCTTTGTCCAATTTCCCTTTTGCAAGTTTATTCGATTAAAATGTACCGCCCGCGCCGGCGACGGTGTCTAGCGGAAAAACACCAACAATGACGGGTGAAAATATTTTTTTAACTCTCTTAATCTTTAATATAAATTACGCGTCAGTTGTTTGTCCGCGATGGACTCTAAACTACTTAACTGATTTTAACCAAATTTTGCACCCTATGTGCTGTTTGATACAACTTGAGAGATAGGTTGTTTATATCTCAATTTATAATCGCGTTTGTTTATTATACTTTTAAAATCTGTCTATACCAGGGCGAAGCCGGGATGGGCCGCTAGTATTACACTATTTTTTACCCATGCTCTGAATAATTAGTACAGAATATTTACAACGACTAGATTTTCAATATATCGGCGCGCTATGCATGCATCGTCTTTAGGAATGATTAGTTGACTCGGCGAACTTAGTTTCACACAATATCTTTATAAATTATAGACTGTGTTATTCTGATGTTTAGGCATTACTATTGCAAAGTTTCATCTCAATCCGTTCAGTAGTTTTTGCGAGAAAGAGTAACAAACATCCATACATATAATTTTCGCGTTCATAATTATTAGTCTATACTAATATTATAAAGAGGAAAGATTTGTTTGTTTGTTTGTTTGTTTGTAATGAATAGGCTCCGAAACTACTGGACCGATTTCAAAAATTCTTTCACCTTTGGAAAGCTACATTATCCCCGAGTAACATAGGCTATATTATATTTTAAAAAAATTAGGGATCCTTACTAAAACTCCAATAATGTAACATAAGGTGTAAAAAAAAGACATGAAAAATTCCTTACGTCGCGTGCGCTGAGAAAACTATTGATGATGGAATAAAATAATGTACTACGACTTTATAGAACACACCATAATTTACAAAAAATGTCGCGACAGCATATATCTAACTATTATAGTTAAGGCGTAATAACTGTTCTTTTATTCTTAAAAATTAATTGAAATACCGTCGCAGGAAAAGGATCTTAATTTGTATCTTGGTATTAATCCTTATCAAAATAAATTATTTAATTCAGACATTTTATTACAAAGATATTACGAGTTCAAAAATGTAAGTATTATAAAAGTTTCGTTTCGCCGCTCACTCCGCTTGGCAATTCATGTACTTTGTACAATGTACATAATACAAAATTCACTTCGAGCAAATATCTATAGAGTCACAATCGTGAAAAAAGTGTCCGAGCCAAAATCCTGCCCAAGCTACGTAGTGGGCAGGCTTTTTAGTTAGTCGTAAGGCGATTCCAAGCCGACTACAACGCCGCGCGATGCCAAAGTGCTCGGTTACAGGCACTTATTAGGTGACATAACGTCGAGATTCGAGGAAACGGGTCATTGAGAATTGAGAAGGGTGCTTGGGCCATATCCACCACCAGTGCCAAGGCCCAGTGTGGGTTGGTGCAGATTGCCACACAATATTTTCCTTCGCCGAAAAGCCAATGATTTGAAATTCCGTACATAAGTTCCAAAGAAACTCATTGATACAGGATCGGGATTTGAACCCACCACCTCACGATTGTAGGACAGGCGTTACTACCACTAAACCACCAAAGTTATATATCTCCGCCATTAGTGTGTCGATTTATGTTTTATTGGTAGTAAATAGGTATGCAGTGGCGTAGCGTGCCTGCTCTGGGCTCCTCGCCCAGAATCAAACATAGTTGGGGAGCCCAAATCACTCATTTCTCACAAAAGAAACAAATATCCTTGCATTAAATTCAAATAAATATATACCGCCTTACCGCAAAAGATTTAAACACTGTTTAGCCGTACAATTTGTACTGTTAAACGTTGTCTAAAGCCTGCGTAAAACTTTAGTGGTAAGACGGTTATTTATAAGTTGTCACTTCCTCCTAGAAATTGAGCTAGCCAAACAATTCAAATGAAATATACACTTTTCTTGCCTTTTTTTCAGGAAATTGATAATTGATAATGAATAGAATATAATTACCTATATCAGCTAAGTAAGTCTAGCTGAAGACGATTTCAGTTGTTTTAAAATTTCTGCTTCTTAGGACAACTTTTGGAAGAATGCTTAACCCGGGAAAAAAAGAGATGATTTTTTTTCGGGAAGCACGAGATTAAGTGACATTGTGGATAACATTTTACTAGGTTTTGCTTACACACGTTAAGGCCCCTGTAGCCCGGGAGCCCCGTATTATTGACACGGCTGATACTGCGGTAGCTACGCCCCTACACATAGTATGTGAAACGAATTGTCGACCTTAAAGTTCTCGAATGTAGACAATGTATTGGCAAGTGTAGCGAAGGTCTTCACGTGAATCTAAGATCTGGTCGTGACGTCCGGAACACGTTGGATGCCAGCGCTTCGATTCCTTCCATCACAGCTCTTTGGGTTAGCAAGTTGAAGAGGCCTTAGGTAGGGCACACAATTCGTAGAAGTAGAACTGATGTCCAATGTTTTTCAAAATTCTCGAGTGAAGACAAGATTAAGAAATTAACTTACATGGGTAGAATGTATAGACTGTGGGTCTGTAATATTTTAACGTCGCTTTCATTCTCATCATTGTCATTTTCTGAAATCAGGGCTATATATTATGTACAGCCACCCAACACATACGAACTCACTTTTATTTAGATATGCCAATACCTACTATCTCTTTTTCATAAACTTCGAACAGTTTAAGACTACGGAAACTCTCGCGATTTGGGTAGGTTTTAACTCATCATAATGGTTCATCCGGTATGTCTAGCATGTGTGTGGCGCATACCTACATTACGTGGTAAGTATATGTATAGCCAATCATACCCGGGCAAAGCCGGGACGGGCAGCTAGTAGGATATAAACTGCAAAAAGGTAAAGGTTCTTAAAGTAAAAGCTCAAATTAAGATAACTATTATTCCAAAAAAGGGTATACAAAAATGCTTAAACAAAAATATCATCATCAATAAATATAAATTTAGAAACTACACGTGACTTACAGACGTCGAATCTAAGTTAAATGTAGTGAATCACATGAATAACGTTAACGGCTGTAAATAGAGCGCAGTAGAATTGACAATGTTACACGACCTTCGGTTTAATAGCGTGCTGAAGCCGTGCCCTTTGATGATAATGCGTTGTTCCATAACATAACGACATGGATTGAAATGCGATGTTACGACTATGTGCAAGTATATGGCTGAAATTCAGTGCGGAGTGAAATATCTAATCAAAACAGTTATAGTATCCCACTTAAAAGTTCTCTAAGGTACTTAATAAATTTTGGTTCATTACTTGTGTTATTCATCTTTGAACAGAGGGATCCACTAAACTGTGTTTTCGTTATCTATGTATACTCCGTGATTTTGTTTGATTCATGAAATGAGAAATATGTTTCTTTTATCGGTCTTAGTTTAAAGGTGTAACGTACCATACTGTGTCCGTTATAGGAACGATCAGATCAGACCAGATTGAAATAAAAAGTATGAGACTATCCCTACTAGATGGTTTCGTCCCCAACCAGCACCGTCACATGTCATGCACGGACCGTTTCAGCATCGGCAAAATATTCTTAACGACTATTGTGAACGTACGTTGATGGTACTTTGTAAGTGGGCATAGTAGGGCGTATCGTGTTGGTTTCTGTGCCTGATGCATTCCTAGCACATGGTATGGTACGTTAAAGTGGACCGACTTTTATTTTACGGTGCGTTTTGGTAACCGGCTGTTAAAGCTAAACTGCTCTACACATTGACTTCGCTTGTGCTCGACTCACTGAGCGTAAACTCACCTTTAAAATTATAAACGTACCGACATAATCATTACGTTTTCGTACAATTGAATCTACTACGAAATATTATGTTTCAAATCAGCTTATCTCAGATTTCCGTGTAAACAATCAGCAGCGTAAATAACAAGTTTCCACGAAATTCCACAATTTTTGTGATAATCATAAACAATAGAACAAATCGCCTTCACATCATGCATTGTGTGTAATAAGATTTTAAGATTAAATATCTCATGTTCATTGTTTTCTCCAGCAGCCTAACGAAGGAACAGACAACCAGGTAGATTATCTGTGCGATGAATGTGTGCCGTCTGTTCGTCTCATTGTTCATTTCTAATCTACGTCACGCATTCCCCTTTTGTTTGTCATTTTCACGATTTTCATTAGAGGTGTTAGAAAGTTTTTTTTTTAGTTCTGTCCCTGTGCTCGTTATCGTTTAACATCGTAGAACCCTTCCACGTTTCTGAAATTAACATCAAAAGTAAACAATGACTTAAGTCTACGAAGAGGAATTCGATCATTTTTGTAATTATTTTTTTAACATTTTATAGCTACTGGTTGCATTTTTTTGTATCTCATATCTTACAATCATCTTTCTGCCTCTATCTCACTAGATGCAGACCCCGCACAGCACGTTTCCTTTCGCCAGTATACTCGTATCATTCACCGTTTAAACATTGACTTCTTTCTCTCGCATATCATCTTTCACACAATTAGATACATCTTATTTTATAGGCCGAATCAATCAACTTGGCGTCTGTGGTGTTAGCTATAAGCTGCGGATCGCCCAACCCTGACTCGAGCTCACTCGAGGATTGGGTTATCCGCAGCTTGTATGTACATCTCAGCCGCCATGTTGTTTGCTTCGGCCTATACTTCATGTTTTTTATGATTTTTAGATGTCATTGATACGCGTTTCTGTTACCTTCATTTCACATTTATTTACTAGTATAAATTGTTGTGTTTTTGCGCAGTTGTTTACGGCAAGCGCGCAGCAACTCCACGCGGCGGCGGCGCAGCGCGTCCAGCCACCCGACTCTGGTTTCTCCGAGCCCGCGAATAACAACATCAGCGAAGACAACAACAATGGGCCCATATCGCTGCGGGAAATGCAAAACATCGCCAACAACAACGCGACCGCGTACATCGTCAGCGAGAACGAGGAACGGAACCGGGTCAGTCGGGAGTCGGTCGTCGAGTTCGAGCCGCTGCCCACCGCCATCATCGGGGCTGACCCGCTCGAGCGCTGTGCTGACTGGTTTGGTTAGTACAGAATACGACCTAGAATATGCTATATAGACATCAACATACGTAACGTCATAACATTAAAACCGAAATCTCAGCTGTGTATCAATTGGTTTGCACATCGAAAAGCACACATTGGAGATTGGCGCCGATCCGTTCAATCAGTCGATGCTCTACCTAATTCAATCAGTCAAATATTAGAGCGAATAGCTATTATAGCTACTGCAGCGACGTCTTCGACGGACATATTCTATGCTTATCTTACACGTCTCTACTACAAACATTTTTCTATGGGACCAGCGCCGAAATCGTAAAAGAAAATTGAGCTGTTGCATACAATTTACTGCCATTATTAACGACTCGCTCGAACACTGAGCCGACTAGTTCGGTGGGCTTTCTCGTTCGGAGCTACAAGGCTTAGTACGTTTGACAATACAAGAAGTTATTACCGTTTATTCCATTTTCTCCCGTCTTTAAAGCCTTATTCGGTGTAAGATTGACGCAAAGCTTATGGGATTGTGACAGACCTCGTACTATCATCCCGGGTGCTTCTCAAAAGAGAACCGGAATAGAAAGCCAAATCCGTCATCGGTAAAATTATGTTACAAGCGATCCTTTTTTCGAAGCCTTTGAATTTTTTCTACGGGCGTATGAAGATTGTCACACGAGGTTTTCCTTTACCGAATAGTGGTGTGTAAATACCATTGATAAACCTATTGGTACGGGATTGTACTAGAAACCAAACCTCATGAGGCTTGGTTTACACTCCCACTAGGCCACTACTGCTTTAAATATATGAAAATAAATAACATTATTTTCACGATAACATTTTTGGTTCCAAAGTGACATCGCAAAAACTGAATTCGCGCACCTTACGCAGTTTCCTGTAAATTTCATTGAACGCTGATTACTAGTCTGTTGACGATGGTTTGATCGATCACGTTTTGATGCGTTTTTTGCCACAATCTAGCCGGAGCCATTGTGTGCATTGGACCGCGGTGCGGTTCCCATGAAACGTGACAAACGCCTTACTCGGAATTCACTACCTAACTAGTACCTACTAGTAGTAGAGTACGTACTAACTTGCCTATTCATGGAGTAATGCCACAGCGACTAAAACAAATCTCTTTAATATCGAAATGTTCAGGATATATAATATGCATCGTAACATTGTGATCTGATCTATTCCCGCTATCATTTCGTAATGATTACTGAAAACTAAAATCATTCCATGTAAATTCGTTCTACTATCGAGTCGAATTTAAAATTTGAAAAGCTTAACAATTATTATCAATTACTTAATTATTTTTGAAATACAGATTCATCATAATCGACAGCCATATGTAGTCCATTGCTGGATATAGGCTTCCCCCATAGATTTTTAATAAGACCGGTTAAAACCGTGTTCTTGCGGTCTTTATTTGATCATCGCTGGTGGTGCACCTACTGGTGTACTGCTACGCTGCGCTTGCCGGTACGTAGTCTCCATCGGCCATCCGTTTTACAAACCATGCACCTTGCCCACTGCCACTTTAGTTTGCTAATACTAATTTACTTATTTGTAACTAACTTTTTCCCGCGGCTTCGCCCGCGTGATATTTTGGTTTTAGTGATATCCCATAGGAACCCTTTATTTTCCGGGAATAGTCTATGACACCCTCCGACCTTCTCAAGCAAAAAAATCAAGTCGATCGCTCTATTGCTGCGTGGATACGTAAAAAACAAGATAAACCTTTGCATTTATAATTTTAGCAAGGATTGTAACGCGAAATTTTTGGTATAATAATTGTAACTAGATATATAAATGATGAAAGCTAAAAGTCCATTATTACTTTACAGGCGAAGAAGACTTTCCGAGAAGCAATTTGCAGTACCTGAGAGAAATAGGAAGGGGGTGGTTCGGCAGGGTGAGTTCTGAATATTTAAATGTACAAAATAAGTAATTAATCTTTTGAAGTAATCAGAGCCGACTTGTATGAATTCTTAGTACAAATCGACATCCCAATTACACCATATTTCGAATATTAAAGCGTATTTTTTTACACAAATTGACGCGTCAATAAAAACAGGTTACCTCCTTTCTTTGATGGCGGGTTCAAGTTTCCTGTGTCTATGCACGAAACTGCTTCAACTGATTTTCACCATATTTTTAAGTTGATGTACTCTTGTGCATAGACTGACCACTATTTTGGTTTATAGTGTATGTACCTCGTTAACACTATCTATTCATGACAACTAAATGAGTTTTTTGTAAACTTACAATGAGCAATTTATCTGTAAATGCCAAAAAAATAATCGCACGTTGATAGTGAAACCACCTTAAGAGTAAACAAGTCGCTCATAACTCCATACAAACGTCGGTAGGTGTTTGCTTTGAATATCTAAAACTAAGATTTATATCAATTTGTCTTTACAAAATCTATGCTTCTTGCTAATAAAACTGTGAAAAAAATTATCTACTCTAATGATAAAAGCCTTGGACCATTTGAATTTTGACTCAAATTTTTAGGAAACTTTGGATGCAAAAAATAACAAAACTAAACACAGAATAACTAAACTGAGTCATCTTTTATGAAAATAGAGACATAGTTTATATTCGTTAGTTCAAATAACTATTATTTAAACAAATAACTACGGAGAACACCTTGTGCGTATTTAGTACGCAGCCGTACTGTACTGTATCAGCCTTTTTTTAATAGTCCACTACAGGACGTACCCCTACCCACGAAGGGTGATTAGAATAGAAGGGCCATATCCACCACGCTCTCCCAGTGCGGGTTGGTAGATTCACATACGCCATCGAATTTCTTCTACGGACATATGCAAGTTGCCTCGCAATGTTTTCCTTCACCGAAAAGCCAGTGTTGTGAAATTCCGTACATAAATTTCAAAGAACTCATTGGTACGGGACCGGGATTTGAACCCACGACTTCACGATTGCAAGGCAGGTGTCACTACCTCTAAGCCACCACGACTTCGCAGCCGTGTTAGGTAATAATTATAGGTATTTTAAAACAAATAAAAACAACATTATATTGCTTTTTTTTAAATATTTGGTGACATCTTACTCACCGTCTCTGACCCCAAACTAAGCAAAGATTGTGATATGGCTGCCAGAGACTGATATACTACATATACATATTTTTAAAAACATATTTATATAGATAAATAAATAACACCCAGACACATAGCAAACACCTACGTTCATCACATAAATATTTGCCCTGGGTGGGTATCGAACCCACGCCTCTTTGATCCAGAAGTTAGGGTCACTAACCACTGAGCCACCGAGGCAGTCGTTGAATTGACGCACACGCACTATCTACTGTTTATCATCGAATCTATCTCTTCTTCAGACAATACAGCTGAGATATGATTTATTTAAGCTATGCCAAATCTGAGTTCGTGCCGTGAACTTGTTGCATCTTATCAGTTTCACCCCTCCACAGTAGTACACGATAGGCGGAAATAATTTTACAGTCGGCACTTGTATAATAATAGAAGCATTTTTGTATTAACGTTTTTCAGTACAATAATTCTATTTCGTTGCAGGTGGTAGAAGGCGAGATAGAAGAAGCGGGCTCTAGCACAACAGTCGCAGTCAAGATACTCAACCAAAATGCGACGCTGGAAGATAAAGCGCGGTTCTTGGACGAGGCCAAAATGTACCGGGATGCTGCACACGAAAACATTTTGGCGTTTATTGGGAAATGTCTGCAGGAAGACCCCTGGATATTGATGTTCGAGCTGTGTAGTATGGTAAGGGGCTCTGCGATTACTTAATAATATAACTAGCTTTTGCCCGCGGCCCCGTCCGCGTGTTGTTTTAGTTTTTGAGCTATCTCATCGGAACCAATAATTTTTCCGGGATAATAATAGTCTTTACACCGGTGTAATCTACAAATGTATTTTAGTTTTACATTTTTTAAGCTTTAGATTGCAATTATGGGTCAATTTGCCTGAAACAAAAGTTTAATTTTAATGTTATTATTTTACACTATAACTCCCGACCTTTAAACTATTTCCATGGAAAAAATCAAGTCGATCTGTTGCTGCGTAAAAGACGAACAAACAAACCAATAAAACACGTTCGGATTTAGAAAATATTTAACATAGTAAGGATAATTTTCTTTTAGCATTTTTTTTCATTCCTTTAGCATTTTTTATGATCTTGTTTCTTTACGCTTCTTTCGTCTTGGTTCTTTGGCCGTCTGATAATGAATGAAAATTGTTTTTAATTGGACCCTTTAAGATCTACAACAATTTTATTGCGTTTCCTTTCAAGTGACAGGTTTGTTCATGGTTTTGGGATATATCATTGGGTTTTATGGTAGTGTAATAATAATCTGCTTTAAAAATTAATGCTCGATTATTTGTGATTTGTCCAATATTTTTAGGATCAAAACACTTGCTCTGTGTCCTGTTCTTTCAAATGCGTATTTGATGGAACAGAGCAAAAAAAGTGTAAAAACAACGTCTCACCTTGAGCTTGATTAGACAAAACCACATCGTCTGTCACTTCCCGTCTTGTACTGCATTACCTCAAAAAGTTTTCGCAAGGTTGAAAAGCTTCCAATTTTTTAGGGTTCTGTACCTCAAAAGGAAAATACGGAACCCTTATAGGATCACTTCAAGTCGGTTTCAAAAAGTTCACAAAGTCAAGGTAAGTCAGGCTTGGTAATTTATCGTCAATACACAATAGTATACCTGCCTATCTTACAAACTGACCACCGATCAATCTTAGACTTTCATTTGCGGTTCTTTTATTTATGTCACAAAGTAAAAGTTACTATTGTAACGATTCTGTCTAGATGTTAGGTAACCAGACAGGTATTGACATCAAAGCAGATTCAAATCTACTCGTAAATTAGTCTGCAAATCTGAATTTTGAATCATTAGATCTTTAATATAAATTATATTTATTTTTTGACAACAACTACAACCGGCATCATACTAGTTTACTCCCGAAGTTTTATTTATTTATTTATTTATTTCAAACCTTGCATTAAATTTATAAATATGTAAAAATTTGCTCACTTAGCACTAGTTACATATTCAACCCTGTAAGGGCGTCGCAAGTATAATTATTATACAATTAAGTTTTACACTTACAGAAGCTATAAAACAAAAAGGAACTTATGAAACTTATAACTATAACACTCATCATCTGCTTACTTCTGCGAGTCAGAAACATTTTTGTCTTTCAAGTAATCTTCTATACTGTAGTAACATTTTTTGATCAGTATTTCTTTAAGATTTTTATAGAATTTTCGGTGGTTTTT
The DNA here is from genome assembly GCA_949316475.1 of Hypomecis punctinalis. Classification (NCBI taxonomy): domain Eukaryota; kingdom Metazoa; phylum Arthropoda; class Insecta; order Lepidoptera; family Geometridae; genus Hypomecis; species Hypomecis punctinalis. The sequence goes on along the minus strand of OX438801.1, from coordinate 21,777,000 downwards.
TTCCTTTCGTAGATATTCAGGTAGTTTATTAAAAATATTTATTAACATATATTCAGAGCTTCTCCTTACAATTTCTAGTTTTGGCTCTGGTGCCATTATTTTGCTTTTTTGACGAGGATTTTCGGAGATGGTAAAATGATTGGCATATTTTTTAACGAACATTGCTGATTCAAGGATGTATATACTAGGTAGAGTTAGTATTTTTTGTTGTATAAAATGTGGCGTACAGTGGGCTCGCGGGCGGATGTTCATAAGAATGCGTAAACATTTCTTTTGCTTGATGAATAAATCATCGATGTCTGTACTGTTACCCCAGATTATCACTCCATATTTTAACCATGCATATGCATATGCGTAATAGGCACTCAAGGCAGTTTTTATATTTGTGTTTGATTTTAGTACTGATAAAGCGTAATGGAATTGCGACATTTTAGACCCTATTTTTTTAACATGTCCCTGCCAATTTAAATTTGAGTCTATGTTTATTCCTAAAAGGTTTGCCTCTCTCGTTTCCTTTAGGTTAATGTTGTTTAACAGTTTCTTTAGATTTAGCGGTTTTCTTTGGTACGGGTGAAATTGAATGATTTTTGTTTTGTTTTTATTTATTTCTAAGTTATGTGATGTAATCCAAGCGTCTATGGTATTAAAGGTTTCTTTCAAGTATTGTAATGAAGCGTCAGTATCCGAAGGACATTTAAAAAGTAGTGTTACATCGTCAGCAAATAATATACAAGGTGAATTTACTATCTTAGGCAGGTCATTAATATAAATTAAGAAGAGAATACAACCTAATACGCTGCCTTGAGGAATTGAAGAATTGATTGTGATTGTGGCTGAGTCTATAGTTTGTTTTGTTGATGTATATTTTGAATGATGGTCTATTTGAGTAAATTGTTTCCTGTTTAGGAGATAAGATCGGAGCCAATTTAGAGGTGAAAGTGAAGACTTTTGCTATGCGTTTTGGCATTCATTTTTTTTGTATTTTTTATGGACCCTCACGAATTTACCCTACAGTGAAAATAAACACGCAAAACGACGCATAGAGAGGTCTATGACCAACAGTGAATGTCCGGCTGACAATGGTGATGATGAGATAACGCAGAAAAAAACAGGTGTCATCAGTAAAAAAAAACATTTAGACGTATTATCGACAACGTTCTCCTTTTTTGGAAGTCGGTTGAAAATACAGATTTGAAGATTAATTTTGTGAGTTCTTAACCAATCAACTAATATGTTTCGTTCTAGGATTTACAACAGTACCTGATAGTGAATCGTCCTAAAATGGCCATACTCAATGAAAACGGGGTGCCGCTGCAGCTCATGTGTGACGTCAGTTCCGCGCTCGCTTACATCCATTCACACGGATACACCTATGGGTAAGTCACCAGGGGCTCTACAGGGTTATCCAAAACTGGTGTACTAAGCCGAAAGGATACGTATACGCATACGTTCAGCCGTTATCTGTTTTTGTTGTACTAAGCCGATTAAGATTAGATTAAGACCATTACTGCGAACAACTTTTACTATGGGCCAAACCCGGGATTTAAGAAAAAAATCTGCTGTTTCATATATTCTGTCGATTCCGAGTTACTGTTTTGTATGGAACAGCTGTTTTTTTTTGGGATTCCGCGTTAGCCCCATACTAAAAGTTGTTCCTTATGTATATTGATGGTCATAATCACCCCCATTCGGCATAACAAATCGGGCAATCATAACCCTGTATCATTAGAATCATTAGAAGGGCTGAACGTATGCGTAAATTAATTGAAATTGAAATAAAGAAATTGAAATTAAATGGTCACATGACCGAGTAAAAGTACGAGCGAGCTTTGAAAATCTATGCTTGTGCGAATTAATGCGATCCTCTACATTAGAAATGATTCTAACGTTTCAAAAATTGGGCTCCAGAGGGGTTTTGTAAAGTCTTCATATAATTGATGAGTATTGTGTATTACAGGCAATTATGGAGCGGTGCGGTCTTAGTACGGGGGCAGGAGGGATCGGCGCGCGCCGCGCTCGGCCGGTACGGCTCCACCGAGCCGCCGCACGAGTGTCTCGCGCCCGAGCTGCGCCCCGGCGCCGTCTACACTGTGAGTACTGGGGGAGAGGGGCGGGAGGGGTGGGCACTCGGCCGGTACGGCTCCACCGAGCCGCCGCACGAGTTTCTCGCGCCCGAGCTGCGCCCCGGCGCCGTCTACACTGTGAGTACTGGGGGAGAGGGGCGGGAGGGGTGGGCACTCGGCCGGTACGGCTCCACCGAGCCGCCGCACGAGTGTCTCGCGCCCGAGCTGCGCCCCGGCGCCGTCTACACTGTGAGTACTGGGGGAGAGGGGCGGGAGGGGTGGGCACTCGGCCGGTACGGCTCCACCGAGCCGCCGCACGAGTGTCTCGCGCCCGAGCTGCGCCCCGGCGCCGTCTACACTGTGAGTACTGGGGGAGAGGGGCGGGAGGGGTGGGCACTCGGCCGGTACGGCTCCACCGAGCCGCCGCACGAGTGTCTCGCGCCCGAGCTGCGCCCCGGCGCCGTCTACACTGTGAGTACTGGGGGAGAGGGGCGGGAGGGGTGGGCACTCGGCCGGTACGGCTCCACCGAGCCGCCGCACGAGTGTCTCGCGCCCGAGCTGCGCCCCGGCGCCGTCTACACTGTGAGTACTGGGGGAGAGGGGCGGGAGGGGTCGGCACTCGGCCGGTACGGCTCCACCGAGCCGCCGCACGAGTGTCTCGCGCCCGAGCTGCGCCCCGGCGCCGTCTACACTGTGAGTACTGGGGGAGAGGGGCGGGAGGGGTGGGCACTCGGCCGGTACGGCTCCACCGAGCCGCCGCACGAGTGTCTCGCGCCCGAGCTGCGCCCCGGCGCCGTCTACACTGTGAGTACTGGGGGAGAGGGGCGGGAGGGGTGGGCACTCGGCCGGTACGGCTCCACCGAGCCGCCGCACGAGTGTCTCGCGCCCGAGCTGCGCCCCGGCGCCGTCTACACTGTGAGTACTGGGGGAGAGGGGCGGGAGGGGTCGGCACTCGGCCGGTACGGCTCCACCGAGCCGCCGCACGAGTGTCTCGCGCCCGAGCTGCGCCCCGGCGCCGTCTACACTGTGAGTACTGGGGGAGAGGGGCGGGAGGGGTCGGCACTCGGCCGGTACGGCTCCACCGAGCCGCCGCACGAGTGTCTCGCGCCCGAGCTGCGCCCCGGCGCCGTCTACACTGTGAGTACTGGGGGAGAGGGGCGGGAGGGGTGGGCACTCGGCCGGTACGGCTCCACCGAGCCGCCGCACTAATGTCTCGCGCCCGAGCTGCGCCCCGGCGCCGTCTACACTGTGAGTACTGGGGGAGAGGGGCGGGAGGGGTCGGCACTCGGCCGGTACGGCTCCACCGAGCCGCCGCACGAGTGTCTCGCGCCCGAGCTGCGCCCCGGCGCCGTCTACACTGTGAGTACTGGGGGAGAGGGGCGGGAGGGGTCGGCACTCGGCCGGTACGGCTCCACCGAGCCGCCGCACGAGTGTCTCGCGCCCGAGCTGCGCCCCGGCGCCGTCTACACTGTGAGTACTGGGGGAGAGGGGCGGGAGGGGTGGGCACTCGGCCGGTACGGCTCCACCGAGCCGCCGCACGAGTGTCTCGCGCCCGAGCTGCGCCCCGGCGCCGTCTACACTGTGAGTACTGGGGGAGAGGGGCGGGAGGGGTCGGCACTCGGCCGGTACGGCTCCACCGAGCCGCCGCACGAGTGTCTCGCGCCCGAGCTGCGCCCCGGCGCCGTCTACACTGTGAGTACTGGGGGAGAGGGGCGGGAGGGGTCGGCACTCGGCCGGTACGGCTCCACCGAGCCGCCGCACGAGTGTCTCGCGCCCGAGCTGCGCCCCGGCGCCGTCTACACTGTGAGTACTGGGGGAGAGGGGCGGGAGGGGTGGGCACTCGGCCGGTACGGCTCCACCGAGCCGCCGCACGAGTGTCTCGCGCCCGAGCTGCGCCCCGGCGCCGTCTACACTGTGAGTACTGGGGGAGAGGGGCGGGAGGGGTGGGCACTCGGCCGGTACGGCTCCACCGAGCCGCCGCACGAGTGTCTCGCGCCCGAGCTGCGCCCCGGCGCCGTCTACACTGTGAGTACTGGGGGAGAGGGGCGGGAGGGGTCGGCACTCGGCCGGTACGGCTCCACCGAGCCGCCGCACGAGTGTCTCGCGCCCGAGCTGCGCCCCGGCGCCGTCTACACTGTGAGTACTGGGGGAGAGGGGCGGGAGGGGTCGGCACTCGGCCGGTACGGCTCCACCGAGCCGCCGCACGAGTGTCTCGCGCCCGAGCTGCGCCCCGGCGCCGTCTACACTGTGAGTACTGGGGGAGAGGGGCGGTAGGGGTCGGCACTCGGCCGGTACGGCTCCACCGAGCCGCCGCACGAGTGTCTCGCGCCCGAGCTGCGCCCCGGCGCCGTCTACACTGTGAGTACTGGGGGAGAGGGGCGGGAGGGGTCGGCACTCGGCCGGTACGGCTCCACCGAGCCGCCGCACGAGTGTCTCGCGCCCGAGCTGCGCCCCGGCGCCGTCTACACTGTGAGTACTGGGGGAGAGGGGCGGGAGGGGTCGGCACTCGGCCGGTACGGCTCCACCGAGCCGCCGCACGAGTGTCTCGCGCCCGAGCTGCGCCCCGGCGCCGTCTACACTGTGAGTACTGGGGGAGAGGGGCGGGAGGGGTCGGCACTCGGCCGGTACGGCTCCACCGAGCCGCCGCACGAGTGTCTCGCGCCCGAGCTGCGCCCCGGCGCCGTCTACACTGTGAGTACTGGGGGAGAGGGGCGGGAGGGGTCGGCACTCGGCCGGTACGGCTCCACCGAGCCGCCGCACGAGTGTCTCGCGCCCGAGCTGCGCCCCGGCGCCGTCTACACTGTGAGTACTGGGGGTGAGGGGCGGGAGGGGTCGGCACTCGGCCGGTACGGCTCCACCGAGCCGCCGCACGAGTGTCTCGCGCCCGAGCTGCGCCCCGGCGCCGTCTACACTGTGAGTACTGGGGGAGAGGGGCGGGAGGGGTCGGCACTCGGCCGGTACGGCTCCACCGAGCCGCCGCACGAGTGTCTCGCGCCCGAGCTGCGCCCCGGCGCCGTCTACACTGTGAGTACTGGGGGAGAGGGGCGGGAGGGGTCAACACTCGGCCGGTACGGCTCCACCGAGCCGCCGCACGAGTGTCTCGCGCCCGAGCTGCGCCCCGGCGCCGTCTACACTGTGAGTACTGGGGGAGAGGGGCGGGAGGGGTCGGCACTCGGCCGGTACGGCTCCACCGAGCCGCCGCACGAGTGTCTCGCGCCCGAGCTGCGCCCCGGCGCCGTCTACACTGTGAGTACTGGGGGAGAGGGGCGGGAGGGGTCGGCACTCGGCCGGTACGGCTCCACCGAGCCGCCGCACGAGTGTCTCGCGCCCGAGCTGCGCCCCGGCGCCGTCTACACTGTGAGTACTGGGGGAGAGGGGCGGGAGGGTTCGGCACTCGGCCGGTACGGCTCCACCGAGCCGCCGCACGAGTGTCTCGCGCCCGAGCTGCGCCCCGGCGCCGTCTACACTGTGAGTACTGGGGGAGAGGGGCGGGAGGGGTGGGCACTCGGCCGGTACGGCTCCACCGAGCCGCCGCACGAGTGTCTCGCGCCCGAGCTGCGCCCCGGCGCCGTCTACACTGTGAGTACTGGGGGAGAGGGGCGGGAGGGGTCGGCACTCGGCCGGTACGGCTCCACCGAGCCGCCGCACGAGTGTCTCGCGCCCGAGCTGCGCCCCGGCGCCGTCTACACTGTGAGTACTGGGGGAGAGGGGCGGGAGGGGTCGGCACTCGGCCGGTACGGCTCCACCGAGCCGCCGCACGAGTGTCTCGCGCCCGAGCTGCGCCCCGGCGCCGTCTACACTGTGAGTACTGGGGGAGAGGGGCGGGAGGGGTCGGCACTCGGCCGGTACGGCTCCACCGAGCCGCCGCACGAGTGTCTCGCGCCCGAGCTGCGCCCCGGCGCCGTCTACACTGTGAGTACTGGGGGAGAGGGGCGGGAGGGGTGGGCACTCGGCCGGTACGGCTCCACCGAGCCGCCGCACGAGTGTCTCGCGCCCGAGCTGCGCCCCGGCGCCGTCTACACTGTGAGTACTGGGGGAGAGGGGCGGGAGGGGTCGGCACTCGGCCGGTACGGCTCCACCGAGCCGCCGCACGAGTGTCTCGCGCCCGAGCTGCGCCCCGGCGCCGTCTACACTGAGTACTGGGGGAGAGGGGCGGGAGGGGTCGGCACTCGGCCGGTACGGCTCCACCGAGCCGCCGCACGAGTGTCTCGCGCCCGAGCTGCGCCCCGGCGCCGTCTACACTGTGAGTACTGGGGGAGAGGGGCGGGAGGGGTCGGCACTCGGCCGGTACGGCTCCACCGAGCCGCCGCACGAGTGTCTCGCGCCCGAGCTGCGCCCCGGCGCCGTCTACACTGTGAGTACTGGGGGAGAGGGGCGGGAGGGGTCGGCACTCGGCCGGTACGGCTCCACCGAGCCGCCGCACGAGTGTCTCGCGCCCGAGCTGCGCCCCGGCGCCGTCTACACTGTGAGTACGGGGGGAGAGGGGCGGGAGGGGTCGGCACTCGGCCGGTACGGCTCCACCGAGCCGCCGCACGAGTGTCTCGCGCCCGAGCTGCGCCCCGGCGCCGTCTACACTGTGAGTACTGGGGGAGAGGGGCGGGAGGGGTCGGCACTCGGCCGGTACGGCTCCACCGAGCCGCCGCACGAGTGTCTCGCGCCCGAGCTGCGCCCCGGCGCCGTCTACACTGTGAGTACTGGGGGAGAGGGGCGGGAGGGGTCGGCACTCGGCCGGTACGGCTCCACCGAGCCGCCGCACGAGTGTCTCGCGCCCGAGCTGCGCCCCGGCGCCGTCTACACTGTGAGTACTGGGGGAGAGGGGCGGGAGGGGTGGTCACTCGGCCGGTACGGCTCCACCGAGCCGCCGCACGAGTGTCTCGCGCCCGAGCTGCGCCCCGGCGCCGTCTACACTGTGAGTACTGGGGGAGAGGGGCGGGAGGGGTCGGCACTCGGCCGGTACGGCTCCACCGAGCCGCCGCACGAGTGTCTCGCGCCCGAGCTGCGCCCCGGCGCCGTCTACACTGTGAGTACTGGGGGAGAGGGGCGGGAGGGGTCGGCACTCGGCCGGTACGGCTCCACCGAGCCGCCGCACGAGTGTCTCGCGCCCGAGCTGCGCCCCGGCGCCGTCTACACTGTGAGTACTGGGGGAGAGGGGCGGGAGGGGTCGGCACTCGGCCGGTACGGCTCCACCGAGCCGCCGCACGAGTGTCTCGCGCCCGAGCTGCGCCCCGGCGCCGTCTACACTGTGAGTACTGGGGGAGAGGGGCGGGAGGGGTCGGCACTCGGCCGGTACGGCTCCACCGAGCCGCCGCACGAGTGTCTCGCGCCCGAGCTGCGCCCCGGCGCCGTCTACACTGTGAGTACTGGGGGAGAGGGGCGGGAGGGGTGGGCACTCGGCCGGTACGGCTCCACCGAGCCGCCGCACGAGTGTCTCGCGCCCGAGCTGCGCCCCGGCGCCGTCTACACTGTGAGTACTGGGGGAGAGGGGCGGGAGGGGTCGGCACTCGGCCGGTACGGCTCCACCGAGCCGCCGCACGAGTGTCTCGCGCCCGAGCTGCGCCCCGGCGCCGTCTACACTGTGAGTACTGGGGGAGAGGGGCGGGAGGGGTCGGCACTCGGCCGGTACGGCTCCACCGAGCCGCCGCACGAGTGTCTCGCGCCCGAGCTGCGCCCCGGCGCCGTCTACACTGTGAGTACTGGGGGAGAGGGGCGGGAGGGGTCGGCACTCGGCCGGTACGGCTCCACCGAGCCGCCGCACGAGTGTCTCGCGCCCGAGCTGCGCCCCGGCGCCGTCTACACTGTGAGTACTGGGGGAGAGGGGCGGGAGGGGTCGGCACTCGGCCGGTACGGCTCCACCGAGCCGCCGCACGAGTGTCTCGCGCCCGAGCTGCGCCCCGGCGCCGTCTACACTGTGAGTACTGGGGGAGAGGGGCGGGAGGGGTCGGCACTCGGCCGGTACGGCTCCACCGAGCCGCCGCACGAGTGTCTCGCGCCCGAGCTGCGCCCCGGCGCCGTCTACACTGTGAGTACTGGGGGAGAGGGGCGGGAGGGGTCGGCACTCGGCCGGTACGGCTCCACCGAGCCGCCGCACGAGTGTCTCGCGCCCGAGCTGCGCCCCGGCGCCGTCTACACTGTGAGTACTGGGGGAGAGGGGCGGGAGGGGTCGGCACTCGGCCGGTACGGCTCCACCGAGCCGCCGCACGAGTGTCTCGCGCCCGAGCTGCGCCCCGGCGCCGTCTACACTGTGAGTACTGGGGGAGAGGGGCGGGAGGGGTCGGCACTCGGCCGGTACGGCTCCACCGAGCCGCCGCACGAGTGTCTCCGGAATAATTATTCTGATCTGTCACTCGGATTTGTCTCCGGAGAACAGATAAGGCAAAAAAATAATTTGGTCCCTTGACTATTATCAACGAGAGAAAAGTTCGAAGCTTTTTCACTTCTTGAAACATGTATTTTCATTATATTTTTTTCTCCACAGCCGAGCAGCGAGATTTGGTCGCTAGGCTCGCTGATTTGGGAGGTGTGCTCGTGGGGCTCGCCGCCCACCGGCCGACCGTCGCCGCCGCCCGACCTGCCGTGCCCCTACAAAAGCCATCTGTAAGTACTTTATGTCTACCGTATGTGTGTATTTTATGAACTTTTACTAAGACATCACTCCGTAACCTTATGTTGCAATAACAAATTGCATATGTGTAATGTGTATACATTCTGTTGCGTGGACATTTCTCTATAAACCTCAGCACCTCTAGTTGTATTTGATTGTTGCCACTCAAACATCCTAAAATCTTGCTGATCAATCTGTCAATCATCATCAGTGCACCTTTTTGTAACTACCAATGCAAAAGGTATCACTGATATTTATTGGTCTATAATGTCTCTTATTTTATTACTGTCTAGCGACCCGTCCCGGCTTCGCACAGGTGTATTATACGTATAAACCTTCCTCTTAAGTGACTCTATCTATTAAAAAAACCGCATCAAAATCATTTGGGTAGTTTTAAAGATATAAGCATACATAGGGAGAGACAGTGGGAAGCGACTTTATTTTATACTATGTAGTGATTCTTCTATATTTACAACCAAGTCAAGCTACATTATTTTCTTTGGCCGTAGGTATCAAGTGATGCAGCTGTGCTGGAGCAGCGACCCCCACGGCCGGCCGACCGCCGCACAAGTCCACGCACTCATCTCCCACCTCCAAACTACCCACGCGGCCGAGCGAGCGCAGCCCCAGGACCACGCGCACTTCGAGGAGCGCTGGCAGCGCCTCAAGCCCAACACCATCCCCAAGCTCGACGAGCACGTCGCTATCGTGCACGCCCCCGTCGCGCACGCCCCCACGCCCCGCTTCCACGCCCTCGACCACGGCGCCCTCGCGGTCGACGCCCCCGTCTCCCGCTCCTCGAGCATCATGTCCGACCGCGACCCCCTCGCTCTGCACCTCAAGTCCGAAAGCCTCACTAACCTCCACGGCTCGTTGGACGACGTCCGAAACATCTACCTCACGCACAACGAGACCGCCGCCCTCGAATGCCACCAAGGAAATATCCTCGACGACAGAGAGAAGGAACAGGACCGCTCTGACGCCTCCATGGATCCCTGGCTCAAGGACATCATAGCCGGCAGCCAGGATGACGTCAGCTATTACAAAGACGTGAGCGACGTCATCAAGAATTTGGATAATATTCTGAATTCGGAAAAGACTTCGAGCTCCGAGTCGAGCCACCAGGCGAGTCCGTCGCGGGATAATCTCAGCTTGGATTGCAAGAAGGAATATCCGCTGCAGAGTAGTCTAGTGAAATCGCCCGGGATTACCAACTTCCAGAATATTCTCGATGCCGGCTTCGGTGGCAAGGCTGAGGATGGCGAGCCGTGCGTGGAGGACGAGGTCGATCGCGACACGATCGGCACTCTCAGTCATTCCTTCGAACGCCACAGCGACAGCACCAGTCAGCACACGCTAGAGAATCTCACCCCCGATACTCCCATGAAAGATGTAGAAGTGTTTATTGATATCGAAAGACAGGCGACGGATGCCGAAGTTAGTGAGATCGAAAGTCAAATTAAAAGCACCGAAGAGGTAGCCGAAGTAGATAAAGAAGCTGAAATCGTAGATGTTACCGATGTTAAAACTGTAGAGTATGAACTAGATGTGGAATTGCCGAATGAAGTTATTGAAAATAGCGTACCCGAGCTGAAGGAATTATGCGCCGCCTCGATGCCAAGTAGTGTAAGTGATAACGAACGATCACCGAGAAAAGACTGCCAAACACCTTGTGATAATGTAACCGAAATAAGAACTGAAGATGAAACTAAGTCAATAGATGATGTAAGAGAAGTGACTACAGACAGTGTGCCTCTTGAAGTTATAGAGGTGACCGATTCTGTAGGCAACCACGAACAGACGGATGTACAAGAAGCGATCTTGCCTGTGTCGACCGACGAAACCACGATTAGTAACGAAGTATTCGACACGCTTCCTTCGGTCACCGAAGACGTGTCGACCACGACTCAAGAAAACGATACGTCTCTCGTAAAACTCGAAGATATCGGCCCCGAATCTATAGACAGTGAATATAATTATAGCAAAGACGAAACGATATTAGTTAGCGATCTCGTCGATACTGTCACTGATAGTTCCAAAGATGAGCCGCTGAAGAACCGAGACGAAGAAATCAAAGCCGATGTCGAAATAGATTTAAAACCCGTCGCTCCTAAACAGATGCCTGTGTCAGTACAAAATGTAACAGAAGTAGTGCCGTGCCAGGAACCAGCCGATTTGAAACAGATACAAAAAGCTGATTCCAAAATAATCGAACATTTAGAAATAGCGCCAACACATTTGCCACCTGAAATAGTACAAAATACCGATAGAGATGCGCCCGTTCCCGAAACGGAAACTTTAGTTCGTAAGGAAATCGTCGAGGAGGAAACTGAGCACGTAGATAATAAGAATAGTGAAGTGAATAACACGCCTAGATCTGATAGTTTAGTGGTCGATATAAAGGAGCGGTCCCACGACAGCGCCGAATGCATGGATCTCATTAATAATACTAATAGTCAAATATTAAACGATAGCACCGTAGATAGTAGCGTTAAAGAAGTAGAAGTTAAAGAAAACTCAGTCGCAGAGACTACCTCGGTCGACGATAGCGCCCTAAGCAAAAATGATTCTACGCAATACTTAGATCTGCCGAGTTTCGATTTGATAAAGAAGACGAGTGATTTTTTAAAAGCGGAAATAATGAATACTAGCGAAGATATTCAATGGAAGCTAGTCGCGAGCACGCCGATGGGGAGCGATACCTCCCACGAATTGTTGGACTCTGTCGAAACGATTAATGAGGACGAAACGATAGTTATGTCCAAATCTAAACTGGCGCAATGCGAGCCCGGAACGTCAGCAGAAATGAAGTGTGTACCCGACGCTATGAGCCCTTTTGAGTCGCCGTCTCACAAAAGCCACCACACGGACACATACGACGAAAACAGCTCCGTAGTTCTGGGCCCGTTCGAAAACTGCACGGAGTTATTAAAAACAGCAAAACCCAACGTCGAACCCGTGGAACTGCCCAGAGAGGAGCTTCTGGCGTTCTCATCGAACTTCAGCGAGATGAATCTGGAAACGCCCTCCCCGTTGCGCGATGGAAATTTTCTGAACGAAGTACCGGATATAGCGCCCGACGTTGAGCATTTCGACGATATAATCTCTATCACCGAGTCTAAAGACGTGCCCGAAGCTCCCAGTGATGATACGGAAAGCGGCTCCGGTACTCAGAAGCGAGTGTCTCCATCGACGCCTCCGAACTCGCCCGGGTTTTCTCTAGCGTCGACATCGCAGCAAAAATACTTAGTCGATGTCGATTTTAGTGAGAAAAGCGCGCCCGCCCCCGCCCCCGCGCCCGAGTCGCCGATACGAACGATCGATTTGAACCAAATCGAGTTGCAGATAACGTCGAAGCTGGCTATGGCGGAAAACGAGAATAATTTGAATATCGAATACTCTGGCCCGTTAACGGTTGAGGGCTTGATAGAAGAAGGGGGCAGCATGCCGGAGAGCGACGCGGTGCCCGAGTATTATCTGGCGGGGAACGGCGGCTCTGTAGAAGACATTAGAGAGTTTTCTCTGGACGAAGAGTGCGTTAAGGCTTTGCGAAACGAGTTAGAGCTGAAACTGCCCTTAGCACAGGTAAGTTGATAGGCTTAAAATTTTTCATAGTCAATGTTCAACATCTCAGCCATAAGAAATCTACTAGTAAACAGAGGTTTCATTTACAGGGTAGGCTTACTTTCCGCAGTGGACGTCCTACAGCTGATATGATAATAAAGTCAGTCTCCCTATGAGTTTATCAACTTTTTTATGCGTTCGATAGAGACATAGAAAAACAGAGCGTAAACTAGAATTGTCTATGGAATTAGTACAGTGCCGTCGAATTGGCGCGGTTTCAATTCAATTTACAGAATATTTATATTTAGTTCGACAAACTCGTATAGACTGAATAAAACTTATTGGCGGCTGTGATGTTACCTACAACCTGCACAAAACTTAATCCTGGCTTTAAAGCTATGTGAGGATTGGATTTTGCGCAGCTTGTAGCTAATTTCACAGGCACCATGATGTTTGATTCGGTCTGTACTAGGGTTACAGAAGTGTTCAGCAGTTCATTTGACACATGTGTTGTAGGTGGCGGCGATCGAGCCGGCGGGTGAGGCGGGGGCGGACGGAGAGGGGGAAGTAGAGGTGGAGGGGGCGTGGGGCGCCGAGCTGCCCCCTCCACCCGAGCTGGTGGTGAGCTACCCAGGCGCGCTCAGCCCCATCCAGGAGGAGACGGGGCCACAGCTGTCCGCCTACGAGAATGATATGATCTGTGAGCACATGCACCACATACTGATGACATACTGGCTTTAATTTTCATTTTATTTTAATTTATTTGATGTTAAGTAAAACTATCCTTACGGTTGAAGTAATGTGATATTGTAAGTTCACTTTAAAAACAAAAAATAACACATTCCTGATTAAATTACTTAGTACATAAAAATAATAATAATATTGAATATGTATATTATGATCGCGCTGGATGCAAGCCGCTATCCACCGGTCTTATGAGAGATCTATAGGGGAGGCCTATGTCCAGCAGTGGACGTTATATGGCTGAAACGAACGAACAAACGATATTGATATCGTACGTCGTTACAGCTACAAGATCTAAGTCTAGAAAAAGATGATACCATTGACATTGACGTATATCTAGAAAATTTATCTAGGAAGCCGCCTGCTTTGTCCACCTCAAAAAAATAGAATGTATTGATTTTCAAGTTTTCTGGGGTATTGGCCTGGTTCATGTTATGACAACTGTATGCGTTGCATTCATAAAATTAATGTAAATAATCCATTTTTATACCATGTACTGTACTGTACCAGTCTTTTTAAAAGTCCACTGCAGGACGTAGGCCTACCCACGAAGGGTGATTAGGCCATATCCACCACGTTGGCCCACTGCGGATTGGTTGATTTTAAAGCATGACTTATCATAAAAACGTAACTGATTCGGTTTATCTTTATAAATTATTGACCGACGAACCACCGGAGGTATACAATTCTCATTATCGTATATTTTTTTTATATGTATAACTACGCATATTTTTTTTATCGTAGTCCGATTTCAATAATTCTTTTTTTATTGGAAAGAATATACTTCGAAATTGGTACTACCATTTAAATTTTATCGAAATCGGCTGAGCCATTTTCGATAAATCAACAATAATGTGAAAAATGCTACATCGATCCGTGCATAATATTTGCTTTCTAGCGATGCGCCCCAGCTTCGCACATGTATATTATACATATAAACATTTATCTTGAATTACTCTATATATTAAACAAACTGCATCAAAATCCGTTGCGTAGTTTTAAAGATATAAGCATACATAATGAACATAATGAAGGGGACAGACAGCGGAAAGCGACTTTGTTTTATACTATGTAATGATTCTGTACACGGGTGAAGTCGGTCATGCTATTTTTTGCAAAAAAAATATTTTCTCTATCGATTTCTAGGCGGTGTTCTTTAAAAAAAAAAAACTTTTTTATATATATTTTACTGAAGTTAGCGATTACAATGTTTAGTACGATAGTGATTTGCTGTTTTTTTCTATGTCTGGAATTATTGCTATACAGAACCCTCAAAGTGCGCTAAATAATCCCGCACTGGGCTAGTTGTATGAAGGTTACATATAACACAATAGTCACAGTTAATAGGCCAAGTTCCGAAAGAGCGACGCTTCCTCAATGTTCGGAGAAACTATTCGCGAAGCTATAATCGATCGAGACACGCATATGTGGCTGCACTCTGTACGATTACAACATTACTTAGCTCTAGTGTGCTATCTGTGTTGTATTGTGTATTGTGCGGTGATCAAAATTATTTTTAATCAAGTTACTTACGATTTTTTAATTCAGACGGTAAATAACTTTGACTGAAAGCATGCTACTCCTGATTCATTGATATTTGATTCTGACTTTGTTGGTTTCGTGAATAAAATCCGTTTATTAAATATTTTATTTATTTTACTATCAAGATATGATTCTTACTTCTTTATCGGTTTTTGTGTATACTATGACAGCTCAAACTGCTCGAAACAGGGAAATCTAGTTCAAAACTAGACATTACCACCACCAACAAAACTAGTATGTGGTTGTTAAATGCTATTTAATGTTTTATGCTATAAATAATACTGATATTGTTTTAAGAACTCAAACACTTATTTGACATTTGACTTTTTTATCGCAGGGAACCCATCGACCCGCACAGATTCGTCGGAAAGCTACCCCGAGCCGTGCAACAACTCCACCGACTCGGCGACGTCGCTCCCCCGCGGCGACACGTACACGGTGCCTTCCAAGGAAGTCACGCACACGCTGCACCGGCCCCCGGCCGACGCATGCCACGCCAGCAGCAGGGAGTGAGTACACCGTTACATCTACCCCGAGCCTGCAACAACTCCACCGACTCGGCGACGTCGCTCCCCCGCGGCGACACGTACACGGTGCCTTCCAAGGAAGTCACGCACACGCTGCACCGGCCCCCGGCCGACGCATGCCACGCCAGCAGCAGGGAGTGAGTACACCGTTACATCTACCCCGAGCCTGCAACAACTCCACCGACTCGGCGACGTCGCTCCCCCGCGGCGACACGTACACGGTGCCTTCCAAGGAAGTCACGCACACGCTGCACCGGCCCCCGGCCGACGCATGCCACGCCAGCAGCAGGGAGTGAGTACACCGTTACATCTACCCCGAGCCTGCAACAACTCCACCGACTCGGCGACGTCGGCACGAGAAATTAAGACATTCGTGAAATGATAATTATAAACTTTTTTTGCGAATTCGTCACCAAACTAATTCTTAATTTTGTAATATTGTATTAAAACTGCTATTACTGTTTCGCAGATTAACGATGAGCGCCGACAGCTTGAACGGCAGCCCGTACAAGTCTCGCACGGAGCCCGAAGACGCCCCGTCGGTCGCGCTCGACCGCACCTACACCAAGGAGGAGGTGGAGTGCGAGCGCATCTCGCAGGTGTCGCCCTTCCTCGTCAGCCCCACCACCGACACGGACGACACGCGCGTGTCCACGCTCTCGCGCACCACGCTGCCCACCGATGCCAAGCTGTCCAAGCCCGCCGACACGCAGGGGCTCTCCAAGGCCACCAGCATCGACTCGTGGTGCTCCAACGACACGCTCTACAACCTCGAGGAGAACTTCGACGACCTCGCCCTGGACGCCGACCTGCCCGGACCCGCCGACGCCAATGACGAAACCAACAGCGACAGCACCGACACGCTGCACGACGACGAGCGCGAGCACAGCCGCTGCTCCACCTACCTCGTGCACGAGAGCCGCTCCGACACCTTCTCGCCGGACTCCATCGGCGTCGACGAGCGCACCTACGACGTCAACAAGCCGGGCCCCGCCACGCCCGACGGCGCCACTGACCCAGACTCCAGGAACACGCAGACGAAGGACCTCGCGTACGGCACGCTGCTGTCTGGCCACCCGTCTCTGTCTAACTGCAGCGTCGAGGCGGCCGGCTCGGCCGACGCCTGGCGCCTGCCCGCGCCCGAGCTCGTGCGCCGCTCGCCCGCGCCCGACTTCCCTCTCTCTCCGCCCCGCGCGAACGAACGAGACGACGAACGATGCGAGGAAGCGAGCCCCCGCCTCGCGACCGACCGCCGCCTCAGCAAGATGGAGAGCGTCGACATATCCTGCCTGCGAACCGACTCGGTGGACGAGCCGCGCGACCTCCAACCGACCGACCGGAACTTGATCGTTTCCGAGGACACCCCCAACTATAGAGACGTGGTGCCCTCCACCAGCACGCCGGTCGTAGAGCCGAACGCTGACCTCGGCGACGCCGTCGCGAGTCCTCTTACCTTGCCAGAAACCGAGATAGATAATTCGCAGAGCCTCCCGAGTGTGCTAAATTTCGAAACCTTTGAGCAGTCCGCGATCCTACGTAAACAAGATCTAGGCGTCTCTCCCAAGGTTCATCAGGAATCGGAAGTGCTGCTCGCGGGCGAAAGCGCCACTCTGAGTCGGAACACGTTCACTACGTCGATGCCGGAACACTGTTCTACTCAGACTGGGACAGAAGAGTCGGACAGAGAACGGAATAGCCGGGATCGGAGTTCGCAGGAGACGTCCAGTCAGCGCGCAGAGAGCAGTAACGTGTCGGAGGAGTTTCGCATGTTCGAGAACTCTTTGAGGAGCCGCCCGCAAGATCTCTCTTCGTTGATAGACGCGAGCTCGCGGTTCCTTTACGGCGAGCGCCTCATCGGCGAGCTCGGCAGCTCGGTGAGCCCCCGCGACCTCTCTAGTCACTCTGGTAGCGACGCCAACGAACCCATACAATCTATACATATAAGTCCGCCTAGTATTACGAATTTAATAGAATCTCACGAGTTAGTCGATGCGAGAGAACCCTCTAGCGCTTTTTTAATAAATTTCGATGTAGAAGATGAAACCGAACAGCCTCATTCTATTATCGTGACCGAGGTACCGACGAGTTCGACCAGGATGAGCCCCAATAAATCCGACTCGCAAATCGAAGCGAATCTCCTGGATTTTAACCATGTATATCATACGCACAACAGTAGAGATAACGTTCTCGGGGAGCGGAAGTTAAACTACGATCTGGCCACGGTCAACGGGGAGGCGCACGACGAACAACCGCAAAGTTTGCTCGTGCTCGAAAGATCGCCTGAAATTGACAATGGGTCGACTTCAGATCACAATATAATAACACTCGAAGATGATGTAATTGAAAAAGTACAGCCGGCAGATATCAGAGATGATCAACCTCCGCCGCAGAGTCCGAAAGATTTGCCAAACGGATCTACAGAGCTGTCCAAAACTGAAGCTGGACAGAACGTCTCGAAACAAGTCCATTTGAACGGCAGCAGCGAAAAATACGCGACAGTTAACTTTCTGAACGAAACTTTCGAAGAGCTTATCGAGAGTAGCGTCGATGACAGCGATAGCAAAGACGATAAATTGATTATCGATGAATCGCCTCCCTCTTTAGAGAGTACATCAGTCTTAGAAGAAAAAGTAGCGAGCCCAGTGAAAGAACAGCTCGAAACACCCAAAGACAGTTTACCAAAAAGTGTGAACTCTCAAGAACTGAAACCGAACGGAGTGATGGAGACGGAGGGGAAAATAACGACCATGACTGAAGATTTTTTACAGAACGAGAAGAAATATGCCACTTTGGATTCTTACTTTCCTTTGCTGAGTGATATTAGATTCACTGGTGAGTATTTCATCTGTTTTAACTTACGAGATCCCATTTCTGAGCTGTCCCGTTTCCATAAAGTATGACGATGTAACCTCTGGAACGCGCTAGTATTTTTTCGATCTACCATTGCATGACCTCATCGACCCTTCTATCAAAAGTATAATCCGAGGACATTCCAAACTGAAAGAATTATAGTATTATTCATTCTACACTGAGGCTTTGACGTCAATAAATTAAAATTAAGACATCACTACAGTGCTCCATAAGACGAACTAGTGCAACTAAGACAACAACAAAAAATGGTCAATCTAAATTTCAATTTAGTCACGCTGCAAACAGATTCAATTCCTCTCGTACTCATGAAGATCTACATGTAATTGGACAATTAATTACCTCACAACAATGACATATTCTAGGCCCTGCATCGGAAATGATGAGCACATCGTTTCAAGACTCCCCCACGTCCCCAACCTCCCCCGAGTGCGAGCAGGACAGCAAGCCCAGCACGGCCGCCGAGATATTGAAAGATTGGGACAGCGATAGCGACTCGCATTCCAGTAATTCTTCGAGCGGAGAGTTCATATGGAAGGTAAGTTTAATAAAAAACTTTACTGTAAATAATGTCTTGATAGTTTATTACGGTTTTGGCACCAAATAAATAGCATGTACTCATGTTAACAGCTGTACATATTTTTCACATGTAACGACTTATTCAGAAAATTTTCTTTTGAAGTCGCAAAAAATAGCAGCTTTATAAAACCATTCGCTCTACAAAATTATTGTTTTTTTTTTTTAACAATATCATTCAATCACTAATTTTTAATGTTTTTTTATTTTTCATGTGTTTGTATTGTATTTGGTTAAGCTAATAAAGAATTATCTATCTATTCGATTTTTTCTCCGTTTTATGCTCTGTGAACTGAACGAAATCTATTTTGTTCATGCATCAACTTTGAAGTCGAAAAACCTATTTAATAAATTGAAAATTGTATCATGCTGCTTATTTTGGTGCTAGGACTAGGTGATATTTATTAAACAGTGTGAAAACGATATCCCTCATTTGTGATTAATGCTATGGTGTGGGTAGAATACCTTCCTGTAATTATCTTGGCCATGTTTCCCTCGAAATATTTTAGGTTTGCTTGCTTATTTTGGTAGTTAAGAGTATGTAAAGTGGAACAAAATATAACCCTACCTTGTAATGGTAAATCAGGTAGTATGCATTATTCCAAACTAGAAACTGTAAAAAATATATTACCATTTGATTAAATAATGCATACATATATATTTATATAGGACCCCAGCTTGTATGGTAATATCTCAAAAGTCCCATATTTCAAATTGAATTGAGACCCTTTTGATATTTCGCTTCATACAGAATGAAATGGACAAACTCACTATTTCTGAATTATTGCACCATTCACTTATACAGGGTTACCCAGAACTGATGTACTAAGCCGTAAGGTATTTCAGATCATCATTATGAACAACTTTTACCATGGGGCCAACCTGGAATTAGAGAAAAAATATTGCAGTTTTGTATAAAACAATAAATATCATAAATAAATCTCAATCGCCCTCTTTTGGCTTAGTTATATGGTAAGCAGAAAACCCTGTATTGTATCATACAAAAATGCAGTGGCGTAACTAGGCGTGGGCGTAGTGGGCCCTCGCCCATGGCTTCGCACTAAAAAGGACCTCGTGAGGCCTCTCTATTTTATATTTCATTATTTCATTTTTTTGAACGACGAACCACCTATAGATGGTTCGTCGTTCGTCGTCATAGATAGGTGGAGGTATACAATTCGACGCTTATTTTTTTTTTATGTATAACCACGCATAACTTTTTTCATAGTGGCCCGATTTCAATAAATCTTTTTTTATTGGAAAGAATATACTTACTTCGAAATTGGTCCCATTTAAATTTTATCGAAATCGGCCGAGCCATTTTCGAGAAATCAACAATAATGTAAAAAATTCTACATCGATCCGTGCGAAATATTCGCGAATTCTGTACACGAGTGAAGTCGGTCATGCTAATTTTTGCAAAAAATAATCTTGTTTTTTCAAACCTATCCTACCTACCTAACCTGTATTTGAATTATCTCTCATTGCGCAATTATATATTTTCACTATCATGTGATGTGTGTCGTGTGAAAGTATGTTTAGTATAGGCCGAATCAAAGTTGGCGGCTGTGACGTTAGCTACAAGCTGCGAATAACCCAAGCCTCGAGCACTGTTAAGTGAGCTTCAGTTAGGATTGTTGGATTCGCCTTATAAGGTAGAAGACTTGGGAAAGTAAGAAAATGAGCCTCGCTGATGCGACTTCGCATTTATTAATCCACGCTACGCCACTGCAAAAATAGTCCGTAAGTGAATTTAACAAGAGATTAAAATAGTTTGTCCATTTCAATGTAGCCATTGTGTATAATACAATGCGTTGGTGTGGGTGTGCTTGCATGTAAATGTTATTTGTGTGGCGGCTAGGACGGCGACGGCCACGAGACCTCTGTCGTGCCGACCACGCACTTCGACCATGTAAGTTACCTTACATACATTCATTCATACATACACAATTACACATACTACATACAAAAATATCATTGCTCAAAATGCTAGGTTGAAGACGAACAGAATAGAAAAAAAATATATGAAATATCCTTGATTAAACGTAGTTACCCATTTCTCAAATCAAAATCCATTTATTAATGAAAGTTTTAAGACTTCATGAAACAGGCAAATAAATCAACTTGAGATCTATAAGCTAATTAAATGTGGCTTGTATTTTAGAGATACATAACCCCGTTATAAAGTTAACCGCTAAAATTGACATAGTGAAAGACAAAACAAGTCGCTAGTAGTAATAAGTAGGTATAGTAATATCTGGAAAATACTGCCCCCACTTTTCGTATTCTGTACCAGCCTTTTTAATAGTCCACTGCAGGACGTAGGCCTACCCACGAAGGGTGTTTTCGTATTAGTAGCTTAGAAATAAATTGTCACTAGTCAAAATGACGACGCTTATAGTGACGTCCCGGAATAGATTAAAATACAACTAACATATTATGTACTTGCGTAGCCATTTTTTTTAAGTTTATTTATTAGTTTATATTTTCGTTTTGAAGACCGTGTGGCTAACCAATAACCATGTAAATTAAAATATTATTTGATTAAAATATATATCACAAAATAAACTTAATGTATTTCAAAGAATGTGTTTCTTAGTTTCTTTATTATTTAATTTATTTCTCGTTAAAAGAGATATTACGGATTACACTATATTTCATTTACATCAAATATTAGTAAATATGTATTTATCGCTTTGTCAAAATCATTATTATTATAGTGTTTATTCTATGGTCATCATCATCATTTAAGAAACCACGTAATTTTATTGGCTAAAATGAATATTGGCTTATTTTTCTTCATATTGTATTTCATTTGTATCTATGTATTATATTGTGTAAATTATAGAATTTATAGATAATAATGTTTCTTCATTATAAAAATATCAAAAAACACTGACCGCATTTCCTTCCGATAGGGCTGACACTCGATGTTACGGGTAAAAATCAAGTAATTAGACGATAAATCTACCTATACACAAACAGTAATTATGTAAATTATATACCTCATGGTACTATCATAGCCCCCATAGTGTAGACCTGGCTTATATTCGTTTTGCTATGGTATCATTGCTTGTATATGCAGTACATTAGAATGCTTGGTATTCGTAAGACTTCAGTTTTCATGTCGCATATTATGTGCAAGCAAATTATTGTACCTTGGCTGTGTGATGCTACAACTCAACCACGCTCAAAAGCGGTTTAGTTTAGTTTGCGATGCCGTAGAAATCGTAGAATCGACTTTGTTGTAAACCACCAGCCAAGATAAAATGTTTGCTTTGCGCATATGTATGTTAAAATAGTTATACATCTCATGTACATTTTCATGTTGATTTATCACTGTTACGTAGGTCACGCGGCTGTACTATCGATATCCTACTCGAGGCTGGTGTTATAGTCACGCTGAATAGCCGAACATGCAGTAAACGATACGTCTGTACTTCTAGGAATCCGAATTTTCACTCTTGTTTATGCTGAATCAAACCTCTTGGCGGCTATGAAGTTATATACAAGCTGCGCAAAATCCAATACTCGCGCACCTGTTGTATGAGCCTCAATCCGGATTGGGTTTTGCGCAGCTTTTAGCTAACTTCACAGCCGTCAAGGAGATTGATTCGGCCTATTTTATCATGCTGTTAAACATCCCGACAAAAGCGACAGCAATCGAATCGCAGTCACAATAAAGTACTCACCTGCTTGGTTCTGCAACCAAAGGTCCCTTCCCTACAGCTGTATACATTTTGTTGGTAACACTGCCGCTACTGGTTTCCAAGCGAAATAGTGCCCATTGGCCACAACAATCGACTGTGTACTGGCTATTTCATCAGCTATTGCCGCAGTCACGCGTCTAAGTAGTTTAAATGCGAAAAGGTTAGATCAGAAACAGCACACGCATGCTGAAACGTTTGACTATAAAACCAGTCCGATAGACCTAGTTCTGTCAACGTGCCGGATATTTGAAGCGTTAGTCGTGTTCACAGCAGCGCGAGCCGAGCGCGCCGCCGGCCGGCGGTAACGCGGGGCCGGGCTCGGGCGGGTCGGCCGCCTCTGAGGGCTCGGGCGACTCCGGCTCGGGCTCCGAGGGCGACGAGGTGGAGTTCGTGCCTTCCTCGTGGGACTGCCGCGCCGCGCCCGCCAAGAGCTCGCTGCGAAGCCTTGAGCAAGCCACGCCGGTATGACACGCCCACTTAACTAATAAACGACTGGTTTACTACGACCACAACTTCAGATATTATAAATATACACACACTATGATGATAGACTTGTCGAATCGGAAGTTGAATAAATCGTAAATTATCTGTGTCAATATAGCAGGCCCGACCTGAGCGTATGATGTTTGTGTTTTAGGAGAGCAAGAAGCGCGTGGTGTTCAAGCGTCAGAAGTACCACTGCGTGTACGAGTACCCGCGCGAGGCGGCCGACGCCGCGCCGCGCTCGCCCGCCTACCTGCCCGACCTCTCCACCTACTGCGGTGAGCACTCCACTTCTCACAAACAAATACGTAGACACATTTTACCGTTCTCAAGATATTAATGGAATGTATTGCGCAGAGTGGGACCCTACGAGCGCGGAGGAGGCGGAGTTGTGCTACGGGCAGCTGTTCTCCTCGCCCGCCGCGCTCGGCGCGCACTACCCGCTGCGCACCGCCGGCCCCTTTGGACCAGGTACACTCTTCAGTTTTTTTTGCGGGGTTATTACCACGGGAGTATTCCGAAGGAGGTTATGAATTCATCCTACAATTTTCTCGCTCGCTGCGCTCGCGCTCGGTTGGAGTTTTATTTGTTTATTTATGCTTCATTAGATAGTAACGTACGTTTTCCCCATAGATTACGACGAAGACTTCTTCATCTCGTCGTCAGCGCGTCCATTCGAGAGCCTCGGCATAATGTCGACCACGAGCCAGTTCTTCCCGGGCGGCATGGGCGGCAAGCGCGCGCTGCTCGAGCGCTCGCTCTCCGACGACGGCGAGTTCCCCGCGCCGCCCTCGCCGCCCGCCACCGCGCTCGACTTTACCACTCCCGACTCCGGCGTCGAAGATATTACGCCCGGATCCACGCTCGACGAGGAATTCGAGCCGAAGAAAGTGGAGACGTGTACCGCGGAGCCGACGTGGCGGCCGCTCGACAGCGGCAGCTCGAGCGAGTCGGTGTCGCCGAGCTCGCCGGGGGGCGAGCTGGGCGGGCTGCGGCACACGCGCGACCGGCTCAAGCTGGACCTGCCCCCCTCGCCGCACGCGTCCTCCCCGCGGCACGCGCGCGTGTTCAGCTTCGCGCTGGCGGCGCCCAAGCGGCGCGAGGCCGGCACGCCGCTCGTGATGTCGGACGAGACGCCGGTGGCGCGCGCGCTGCCGGAGTCCGAGCCGCCCGCGCCGCCGCCGCCCGAGCCCACGTTCTCCACGTTCGGCAAGCGCGCGCCGCGCCTGGAGCCCGACCAGAAGCTGATCCTCACGGTGGAGGAGGCGGCCGACGGCGACGGCACCGCGCTCGACTCGCCCGACGAGGACTCCGGCATCGAGAGCAGCGCCAAGGCCGCGCTGCACCGCCCAGAGCCCGACCGGCCCTAGGGCCCTCCGCGCCTCGACGGCTCCTCGCCCGTCGATGTGATACAATGCCATTACGATAGCTGATGATATTTTAGTGTTTACCGGTAATTTTATAATGTAAGTGAACCGCCGAAAATATTTTAACATATCGGGTTTATACGGATTCGTTGCGTCGCACGAGCGATATACGTATGGTAAGTCCGATCGTGAGTCGCGCAGGACAGATGGTTTCGTTTTTCATTCGATCGAGATAGGAATATCCCGTTATCAGTAAGAGAAATAGCCTCTGTAGTATTTCTATTACAGTCTAAGCGCTTCTGTATGTTTTGATGATATTGCATTTTAACTATGGTTAATACAAAATTCGGGCCACTTGTGCAGCTTTCTTCCTCGAAAATCGGAAGGGCCTACAAAATTTTGAACAATTTAAATATACATCCTAATGTATAATATGATAGAAATTTCATACGTAACCGTTTTACTCTTATTTCGTATTGTTGTAGTGCATTAGATTGTACGTGTATCGTCGCATTTTGGATGCATAGTGCAATATTATAGTATTAGACAGTACATATTTAATGTTTAGACAGATTACCTGGCCTTCTGGGCACAACATAATTTTCAACAGCCCATGTGAAAAATAAGGTCTCCAACTAAGACTAATGAAATGATGGAAAAATGCCATGTATGATGTAGAGCAAGTAACAAATCATACTTCTGAACAAAATAGTCATGCATCCAAAAGCGAACAAAACATAAAAATAAATCAATGTCTAACATAATGTAATCTTGTTTGTGACGGTCTATGTTAACGCACAAATGAGTCGCATCTTCCATCTTTTAGACCTCGACGTAAGTAAATATACTGAAGTTTCGGTCTACGTCTGAGGTTATAAAGCCAATTCTTAGGTAAGTAAAAGTTTATATTAGTTAAGTGTAGAATTATTATGTAATTAAAATGAAATGTGGCGATAAGTCCGTTTATCGTGCATTCAGCAACAGGGTTTTTCTGTAATAATTCTTATAAAATTGTAATGCACTCTCGGTACTGTGTATTTATTTGTTGTATCGATTTTTTTAAATACAATTACGCATGCAGTTTTTTTTATACTTAAATTCCTACAAAAAATATTCCAATGAATTTAGAATAGGTGTAACTGTTGCTGAATGTATTCCACAAAGTGCGTGCCGCGCTCTGTGGCGCCACTACAAAATATTGTATGCAAATACGTCCAAGTTCTGATGTGCAATTCTTCTCATTTCCATATCATCGCGTTTTAGTTTTTTAGTTATTGCTGTAAATATAATTTAATGTTAGTGTTTATTAAAAGGAATCTTTTTGAATATAAAATTTTATGAATTAATTGTACTTTTATTGTTCTAAACATTATTTTTACGTTTTTAGAAGTTTTCGTTAATGTACAGGTGTATATAAGTGATAGATGTTAATTTTGTTACAATTATGATATAGTGAAGGCAACTCGAAATATTTTGGCTTTAGATTATTGCAATATTATGTACCTAGTTCTTGTTTTATAGAATCTCCCAAATTTCACACGCGATGCAGTCTTGTAATGATCAAAGTAAGACAAAATTATGTTTAATTTAATAATTTATTAGGTTGTTATTTGTATGAAATGTCAACAGTATTTAGCGCGAGTCTTTTCATATTGTGACTTTGTTGAATAAAAGTATTTCTATGAAAAAATAAAATGATGTGACAATATAAGTCTTTTATTATAAATAAGCAAATATATACAGATACATTGTTCTTAACGAGGATATCGACTCTGGCAGCTCTCACTCGCACATTCGTACATTTTAGTTTAGACCAGTGGTTCCCAAAGTTGTCTGGGCTACGACCCATCCAATAAAAGTCCGAGGTGGGTGTACCTCTAGGAAATTTAATCGTTACCTATATAAAACAAAGGACTTTTCAAATAGGTAACTAAGTTTTAGTTCATTTTTTTATTCCTTAAATAACTACATAAAATAAATTACTTCAATGTCCTCCCTAATGGATTGATTCCCATGTTATGCCATTATAGAGTTACCGATTTCCAAAAAGGAGGAGGTCTGTATGGTTTTTTTTGTGTATGTTCATAGATATTTTCGTCAATTGTGAACCGATTTAAAACAATATTTTCAGTTCGCAGTTGGTCCCATTTAAATTTTATCGAATTCGGCTGAGCCGTTTTGATAAACCGACAATAATATACATGGATGTCACATAGATTCGTGCAAACTATTCGAATTCTATACACAGTTTGGGAAACCCTGGTTTAGGCGATATAAAATTGGAACGTATACGAGAGCTTATGTGAAGATATTCTAGATGGTCTGCATTCGTCTCGTGATGTCGGCGGGGAGCGCGGGTCAGCTGCGGCGCCAGATGATGACCAGCCCCGGCAGGTCGACACTAAGGATGGCCACAACCAGTGCATCTACCCTATACGAGGGCTAAAGTGAATAGGTTCTAGATGGTCTGCATTCGTCTCGTGATGTCGACGGGGAGCGCGGGTCAGCTGCGGCGCCAGATGATGACCAGCCCCGACAGGTCGCTGGTCGCCAGCAAGCTCTCGTCGTAGCTGAAGCTCACTCCTAGCACCGGGGACGCGTGCCCTAGAAAAATAGGATTTTTGACAAAAAAAAAAAAGTTCGGTATTATTTTGACGTGTCTGTGGCAGAACTCAGAATGAAAAGAACGGCGACGGTATGACATGATAGCAAATGTTTAGAACGTCACCTTGTAGCTTGTTAACGACAGGTTGATCCGCGTGGCCCTCGATGTCGAGGAAGTAGACGCACGAGTCCTCGCTGCCCGACACCACGCACACGCCGCGGCGGAACGACATGATGGGGCAGAACGTCGACTTCACGCTGTGCTGGCTGTGCATCACGTCAAAACGCTTCTTCAGAGCCAGGCTGCCCTCGCGGTCAGAGATTCTAAAGGCATATATTTAAATTTAGAAAAAGTCAATGCATTGGCATCACAGATCTCACGACACATGTCAGTCTCGATGGTAGTCTCCGCTAGGATACCTATTCCCCTAGGATTTAACGCCCTAGAGCAGCCGCCCCTATTTTACCCCTGCCTAAAACTGGCAGCAGACGTGCACCCTCTTGAGAGCTTTATACCTAATTAGGAAAATACGATCTCGGAGCGAGCGAGCTTTATGTTTAAAAATATGCAACACCATCAATGAAATATACCTAATAGGTACTGATTTTCGGGCTAACAAACACGTATCGTATAAATATTGCAAAATTATTCACACATGAAATTCAAACCAATGCGGCCTTTACATTCGCACCAGATTCCGAGTAAGTCCGCGCCAGATATCCGTTGAAATCAGTTTAGGATTGGAAACTACCCGTCGGTGTGAATATGAGGCGCGAGGAATGTGCCGCGATCAAGGGGCTCAGTCCTCGCCTCGAGTGGTCGATGACAGCGCGACGACTGACGGGTGCGGTAACTGGTATCCACTCCGCGCACTTCTTTTGAAATATATCCATGTTGATGCACATGCAGTCAAGGGCGCTAGGAATTGAATTCTAGATCTATTCGTTAGCGAAGTCATGCAGATGGATAAACTAGCGATGAAATAATCAATTCATCTTATTCATCAGTTACCTATTCTATACTTAAGCAAATACACCATTTCACATTGTTACAATATAGTCTAAAATATCAGTTTTAGCCAGGAAAAACAGTAACTGCAAAGAATTCTTTGTATGTGCAGCTTTACAAACTGGCGATCTTATCTGTTACAGCACTTACAGCGGTTTTTAGATGGATTACAAACTCTGGACACCCGGGCTAGCCATCCGACCGCAGCTTACAGGCCAGGCTTACACAATGCCGCGCGTTGATTGGATATTGCGCAGCTTGTAGATAACTTCATTTCCGCCAACCGGTAGGTAGGTGCCTGTCATAGTCCACAAGTCACCTGAAGAGGTAGAGCGCGTTGTGCGCGGCGCTGACGAGCAGCGCGGGGTGGCGCGCCAGCCACGGGCTCCAGCTGAGGCTGGACACGGCGCCGCCCACGCAGCACCGCCGCAGCTTGCTCAGCGCGCCCGCGCCCTCCAGTCGGTAGCTCACTATCATGCCCTGCGTATAACATGGAAGGTAGATTGTACTTAACACTTAAAGAATGAGATTATTATTGCGCAAACACATATAATGCGGTGATCAACGCATGGCGTATTAATCGCGCGCGAGGCGCGATAACCGCCATATAGAACGACGCCAACGAGGTTAAATCATACTGAGAGCTCGTGCAGGAGATTATTTCACAGGCATAAGCATTTCATTGTATAAGATAACAATACAGATGATATCAATGAGGCAATTCCACTTATTCCGCCCAGAGAAAAGTTCAAATTTTACACGATTGATAATGCATAATGTCGCAACTAAAGAGTCATAATAAACTGTAGTAGTCGCAACAGTAATTTGTCTGAATTCTATTGAAATACCTTATCATTGGCCGCCCAGAACATCCTGCCGCTAGATTCACAGGCTATCGACATTACTCTTCCTCCTAGTATGCTGCTGCCACCTATGCAATATAGTATGGAAAATTAATAAATCATAATATTTCTGATGCAAACAAAAACATTGTTAAATCAAAGACGAAAGTCTACTAACCTCTGGGATAAATTCCGGTGGATACATTTAGTACTGCCACCATGCCCCTCGCGTTTCCAGTCTGAATGTATAGTGAAAGAGATGATTGTTTGTGGCAAACATGGCATCAGCCTAAGAAACAAAATACGGAAAACCCTGAAGGATGAAAGACAACAGTTGAAACCGTATTATGCGATATATAGCGCTGGGCAGGGCTTATAACTAGACATAGTGACGACAGGTGGAGTACACACTGAATTGAGTGCATACTGCATACAGCAGTCATACTCTAAGGGTTTGTTACCATTGGACCGATTGCGAGTCATGCGTGGATGAGATTAGCACAAAACGGGAAACAACAGCACAAGCGTTAAGTCCGTCAGTAAGTCGATACCTAATGGCTGATGATAAAACTTGTCGTTAAGTTTGTTTGTCAGATCTTGCAGTCTGGAAAAAGAAAAGGTGGTCCTTCTCCAGCAGTAGGAATAAGCAGCCTGGAAATTAATATACAAGTCTGTTTATGATTTAGTCCTAGATCTGTATGTGGTTGTGGTTTATCAGATGTTTTTTGCCAAGTGGCAGTGGCTATGTCCCTATAGTATAATAGTATCGAGTAGTTGTGTAAAGGATACGATGACCATATTGTTGTTGGCGGGCTGGAAGACGCAGCAGAGCAGCGGCGCGGCGAGGTGCGAGCGCACCAGCCGCAGTCGCGCGCGCGCCGCCACGTCCCACAGGCACAGCGCGCCCTCCGCGCCACTCGTCACCAGCAGCTCGTTCGACGCGGACCAGTCGCAGTCTGCACATTACACAAGACTGGAAGACGCCACTGGGCGACGTGAACTAAACGCAATCTGCACATTAAACAAGACTGGACGACTCAGTAGTTCGTAGTCCGCGCGACCTCCGCGCCACTCGTCTCCAGCACCTAGTTCGACGAGGTTCAGTCGCCTGTATACACAATTACACAGAGCTGGAGGACACTACTTGGCAACGCAGACTAATTACAGTCTATAACATTACATTAGGTTGGGCGGTTCGGCTCCTAATGTTTCAAGGGCACTACATTGCAACGCTCAACATTTGCAACTCGAGCGACGCGGTCGTCTGTACATTATACAAAATTGAATTGCAAGACACCATTTGTCATCAACGACTTGTCAACACGTACTTAATATCAGTCTACACTCTACATTAGTGGTAGTTCTAGTGAGATAGAGGATATATAATATTCAAGTTCAAGGGAGATAGGAGTCATGAACTCCCTGATAATCCTCACTTCAGAACCATAATAGAATTGAGAATCACAAGTCCAACAGACTTCCAATAAATGCTACAGGTGAGGTTTGGGTTTGGGATCAGTAGGTACATACAGGTTTTGCAGTTTACTTAAACTTGCGCGTTTCTGTATAGCTCCATACATTTCTGTTAGTTCTTCCTAATTTTCGCCAGTGGCGCTGTACAAAAATGTATAGGGACACACGGAATCTTCTGTTGTAGTTGGTCGTCCCCTCCCGCCCCTCCCAGTATAGGCCGCGCCACACAAGTTGCCGGATCTGAAGTTAGCTACAAGCTGTGCAATAGCATTGGCTATTGCAACGAGCGGCTTCATGTGAATTTCAGTAACGATTGGATATTGCGCTGCTTGTAGCTAACTTCACATCCGCCAACTTGTGTGGAGCGGCCTATACATATTTTAAAACATGAGAGGGGAGGTGTTCCCTGGGTGACTGGGTCACGGACGGTCAGTTCCCTGAATTTAAAGAGGTAAAATTATAACTATAGGCACCTAACTATAGTATTGTACTTACCAGTAACTGCCTTAGTGTGTGCTTCAATAATAAAAGTGACGCGCGGCGGAGTAGCCGTGACGTCACATATAGACACAGTACCATCATCAGACGCGCAGCAAAGTTTAGATCGATCATTGTTTGCAAACTTCACCACACTCACTTGTTCTGTGTGCTGTAAAAAGGGATAGATAATTATTTATTTTTAGGTAAAAAAACAGCTTAATTTCACTAACTTAATAGGAACAAATAAACCTTCAAATTAAAGTAATAGAATATGCGTCAACTGAATGGCGGCTTGAAGTCTCACTATTTTTTTTTTTTTTTTATTTCGAATAGGTTTGCGTTTGACTACACACTGCCTGATGTTAAGCAGATGTGCGATCTAGGGTGTAGCACGCTTACCTAGAAGATACCTATTTACTCGGGATTTGAAGACACTCACGTTGTACTTTAACGGAAAGACAGACCCAGGCAAAGCATTCCACATTCCGGCTGTTCGTATGAGGAATGAGGATTCGAAAGCTTGGTTCTAACGCGCGGAATGTCCACCATAAAAGGGTGGCGCTTTGGTCGCGTCTGTCTAGCCGTACGATAGAAAAAAGGGGCAGGGGGGAATTAAAACGAATTAATTAGATAGATGACATGTTCATATATTTTCACTACTTACTGCGTCGAACTCCTATTTCACATACTACCCACCCAGTGACTAGCTCATATTCTGAATCATTCACATCACTATCAAATCTTACAAAACATTCAAAGTAACTAAATTATCTCAGTTAGCTATTTTTTAATACCTGATCAAATATGTGATGCACTCCAGTGAATGCATAGTTTTCGGAAATTGTCATGTCATTCTTCTTCTTTGCATTGGTGTGGGATGGACTGTCTTCCAACGCAATACTAGCCTGGAAAGTTAAATTTGTAAAGAATTTTCCTAATTAATGAAATTGTGTGGATCAAATGTATATCAGTAATTTTTCTAATTTATTTAATAATTTTAATATATTAGTAACCTTGTTTAGAGTTGAATAATTTACAAAGTGAAACAAGATATGTATACTAGCTGACCCGGTAAACATTGTTTCATGCAATATTTATAAATTATAGACTATGTGATGTATAGGCATTATTATTGCAAAGTTTCATCTCAATCCATTCAGTAGTTCTTACATGAAAGAGTAACAAACATCCATACATACTCACAAACTTTCACGTTTATAATATTAGTAGGATTTGGATTAGGAATTGTTCAACTTTCCAAACAAATTATTTTAATAGTTAAAATTTGTTGTTGGTGAGTTTTAATATTTCTTGTAATTTATTTCTGTTTTTCGAACCTTACTGCTGGAGCGGGGTCTAGAGGATGCAGAGGAAATGGAGATATTGTCTTGTACTCCATAACGGCGTTGTAGCAGTTGGCTTCTAATATTTATATACTTTTTTATGGTCTCTATATCCTGGAACATTATCATGAGGCATAGCACAGACTTTACAGAAAATTAAGACAGTACTTAATGAAATAGTTTTCTAGTGTTTTTTTTTACCTTAAACTTTGAATTTTCTCTAAGTAGTTGACTACGGCGGCGAATATACAGGGTTTCTAGAATTAAAACGAATTAATTATATAGATGACATGTTCATATATTTTCTAATTCCTTTTAGGACAGGACTATAGTAGAGCTAGCCAGGTGGCTCATACAGACATCATATTATTATATTACCGCACAGGTATGGTGAAGTCCATTGGTAAATTTGTTGAAAGAGGTTAAATGTTCTGCTAGTTATTAGACTCTTTATTAGATAGATGTTGTTCTTATTTCAAATTATAAAATGTGTAGTCTTTTGTTATTTTTCACATTGCATGTGTTGTCTTAAACCTGAAAATATACCATCTATATTTTCTACTTAAATTATTGAATTCTTATTTATCCTTGCGTCTACAAGATCTACTTATGGGCCCAACCTGGATACTGCGCGCTACTGCCAACATGGTAGCATGAGCGCTGGGCTGCGTTCTAATATTGTCGAGAATACAGAACGCGTGTGGTAGACGTGGCGTGACGCGATTTTTTCTTCAAGATGGAAGAAATACGAGGTGGTGTTGGAGATGGTGGTGCTGGCTCTAATATGCAGCACACATCAGTGGTCCCAGGCGGAATTCTTCAAGGTATCGAAAAATTGGATGGAGCCACCAATTATGCTACCTGGAAGACACAAATGGAGTTGTATCTTGTTATGGAAGAATTGTGGGACTACATCGAGGCTACACCAACAGACGTCGCAGGTCTTAAAATGGATAAGAAGGTTCGTGCAAAAATTTTATTGATGGTCAAGCCACATTGCTTGGTACATGTGAGAAAGAGTATCACAGCAAAAGAGAGCTGGCTTGCACTACAAGCGGCTTTTGAGGATCGAGGAGTGAACAATAGGTGTCGCCTGCTGGGAAGACTCGTCAGTCAGAGACTTTCTATGTATAACAGTACTAGAACTTATGTAACTGAAATACTTTCTTTGGCGAATCAATTAGCTGATATGGGCAAAGAAGTCGATGACGAAATGTTAGCTGCACTTATGTTGCAAGGCCTCGGTGAGGAATATGAGCCGATGAGGATGGCTATTGAGAATAGCAATATAACATTAACTACAGATTATGTCAAAGCCAAGCTGATGCAAATAGACATTAAACAGTCTACGGAAGATTTGCCGCAGAATGCTTTGAGTGCTAATCGGACGAAGAAGTATGCTAAAGAGAAGGAAAAGCATAAAGAGAAGACAGTTCAGAAGAAGATAGAATGCTATGTGTGTGGGGATAATCACAGAGCACGTGTTTGCCCAAAGAAGCATGGCAGTCAAGCTCACAGTACACATACGGCACTTCATGCTTACACAAATTCATCGCAAGAGTGGATTTTGGACTCTGGAGCGTCATTTCACATGACTAACAGAAGGGATTGGCTAGATAATTATACCGAGTTACAAGAGCCAGTCCAAATATCCTGCGCGAATGGGAATAAGGTGGAAGGTGAAGGCCGAGGAGATGTCTGTTCAGAGGAACTGAATGTGAGTGTGAAAGGAGCTGTTTATGTGCCGAAATTAGCTACGAATCTGTTGAGCGTAAGTACGTTAGTAGAACGTAACTTAGTAGTAGTATTTTCAAAAAGAGGTTGTGAGTTGTATAAGGCAGAGGAATGTCAGGTGAGAGGAAAGGTGGAATTGAAATGCAAAGAAGATAAGGGGATTTATGTTGTAAAACCTGACTTTAATCCCGCTATGTTTTCAGCTGTGAAAAATGAGAGTGTAGATCAATTTCATCTATGGCACCAGAGACTCGGACATTTAGGTCTTCACAACATGAAGATGCTACGTGACAAGCTGGCTAGAGGTGTAAGTTTCAAGGACCCGGATAAAGTACAGTGCGAGCCGTGCTTAAGAGGTAAGCAAACTACTCTACCTTTTCCAAAACAGAAGAGCACACGTGCTAGTGCTATTCTTGAATTGATACACAGCGATGTTTGTGGTCCAATGGAAGAAGAATCATTCACAGGGTGTAGGTATTTCGTGACGTTCATTGACGACAAGAGCAGAAAAACTTTTGTTTATTTTATGAGAAACAAAAGTGAGGTTTTTGCGAAGTTTCTTGAATTTAAGGCACTTGTTGAAAACCAGACAGGGCAAAAGATCAAGAAATTACGCACCGACAATGGGACTGAGTACGTCAATAAGCAGATGGACACTTACTTGCGGGAGAATGGGATAATCCATCAGTTGACGGTCGATTATACTCCGCAGCAAAATGGTGTGAGTGAAAGGGCCAACAGATCGATCGTAGAAAGAGCCAGGAGCATGCTCGAGGAGGCTAAACTCGATAAAAAATATTGGGCTGAAGCAGTGAATACCTCGGTTTATTTGAAGAACAGGTGTCCAACACGAGCAGTAAAAAAGATGACCCCTGAAGAAGCTTGGAGCAAGAGAAAAGTAGACCTTGCTCATCTGAAGGTTTTCGGTTGCAGGGCTTTCATGCATGTCCCAAAACAAAAACGGAGGAAATTTGATTCGAAGACGAATGAACTACTCTTTGTCGGCTACTGTGAAACAACGAAAGGCTATAGACTTATAGACCCAGTAACGAAGAAGCTGTTCAAAGCGAGAGATGTGGTATTTTTCGAAAATCAAATTAAGAGGCATGAAAAAGGCACCGAAGAAGTATCAGAAGTGATACCTACAGATTACAACAGCTTGGAAAGGTCCATAAGCAGAACAGTTCCTCGTGAAATTCATCAAGAAAGGCAAGTGAGAATGCCAAGAAGAAGTGATGAATTTTTTGACTGTCAAGAAGTTAATGAAGAACCGTGTATGGAAAATGTAACTGAAGAAGAGTTGCATACACCTGAAGTAAGAAATAATACTGAAATTGTAAACCTGGATGAGAGAACAGAGATATCTGATTCTGCGGAGGAAGATAGAGAAGAAACCACTCATGAAGTTCCTGAAAGAAGATATCCTCTCAGAGAAAGGAAGCCTAAGAATTTCGATGATTATGTTCTCTATTTAGCTGGAGAAGATATAATCGAAGAACCTTTGACGATTGAAGAGGCTTTATCTGGAAACGATAGAGATAAATGGGAGCAAGCTATTCAAGAAGAGCTCAATGCTATGAAGAAAAACCAAACGTGGGAGCTAGTAGAACAGGCTGATGGCTACTTCGTTGATTCTAAATGGATTTTTAGAATCAAAAAGGAGCTGGGGAAGAAAAGGTACAAGGCGAGACTCGTAGCCAGAGGATTTACGCAAAGAAAAGGATTAAACTACAATGAAACATTTGCGCCTGAATTAAACTTGAGAAGCCACAAGATGAAAACTATATTCCACCAAGCGAAATACCATACAGGGAGCTGATAGGGTCGCTCATGTATCTATCGGTTTGCTCGAGACCCGATATAGCATACACAGTTAGTTATTTGAGCCAATTTAACAGCTGTTTCAATCAAACTCATTGGAAAGCTGCAAAACGAGTTCTTAGATATTTGAAGGGAACCAAGGAGGTCGGTTTGATATATAGAAAGACTGGCAAGAAACTTGTTGGGTATGTGGATGCAGATCACGCAGGGGATATTTGTGATCGGAAATCGTACACTGGTTTTGTATTCACATATGCAGGAGGCCCTATTTCTTGGGAGAGCCGGAAACAATCGACAGTATCACTTTCAAGTGCAGAAGCGGAATACGTAGCTTTATCTGAGGGATGTAGAGAATCCGTGTTCTTGACTGCACTTCTAGCAGAGCTGTATGGGTCAACTTTAACTGGAGCCATAGACCTATTTAGTGATAGTCAGTCTGCAATTCAAATCGCCGAGAACCCAATGCATCATCGCAGGATGAAACACATTGATGTAAGGCATCACTATATCAGAGAGATGGTACGAATGGGACGAGTGAAGCTGAAGTATTTGTGCACTAGTGAGATGCCTGCTGATATCTTGACAAAAGGTCTTAGTCGTGAGAAGCATGAGAGATGTTTGAAAGAGATGCAGCATTAAGGAGGAGTTTGGACTGGTTCTAGTAGTTCATTTAAGGAGGAGTGTTGAAAGAGGTTAAATGTTCTGCTAGTTATTAGACTCTTTATTAGATAGATGTTGTTCTTATTTCAAATTATAAAATGTGTAGTCTTTTGTTATTTTTCACATTGCATGTGTTGTCTTAAACCTGAAAATATACCATCTATATTTTCTACTTAAATTATTGAATTCTTATTTATCCTTGCGTCTACAAGATCTACTTATGGGCCCAACCTGGATACTGCGCGCTACTGCCAACAAAATTGTATCATCAGACAAGTGACAATACTACTTACTGCTCCTCTTCTTTTTACAGATTCACAAGAATATAGTGTAGTGGCAGAATACTAGTAAATAAGTTTAATAAAAAGTATTTCAAAACAAATCGTTTAAATAAATAGAGGATAAATTAAGTTAAATAGTGAAAGTGGAACGTAAAATACTTACTAAAGTTTGGGTTGTTAGGAGCCCTGTAAGCGTTAAATCTGGCGTCTAATGCAAATATCTGTTGCTGAAAAGCAGCAGCCATGGTTGTTCAAGTTATTCAGAGCCCGTTTCTATTGTTTTCGTCAATTTTATTTCATAAAATAATAAAACAATCACAAGTAAACAAAGCAACGAATGATTTCTTTCGCTGTGACAGCTGTCAAAACTTTTATAGTAGCACTGTCAAGGGTCAACTTTTTTATTCGCGTAGATACGCTATAACTGTGAAGGTATGGCACGGAAGGAAAACATTATGCCATTTGAGTTGAATTTTAAATATGACGCATGTCCGATATGTATGATCTTGCTGAAATAAATAAATATCTAGATAACCTAACGCTGGGTCCTCACGGGAGCTGTGAGCGGTAAATTGTCTAACGACTATAACCATCAGTTAGATCAAGTAATAATGATGATGACATAGGTACCTACGATAACGACTTACACAGAGAGTATCTTATATATACAGGACTTTCAGGCAGACAGTCAGCCCCAAACAGTTCATCTCCTAGGTTATTTATTATATTATAAAATGGTTACCTTAACCAGGACACACAGACTAGTGGAAGTCTCCAATTGTTTTAGTACCATTTTATTTACATTCACGCTACACAGTAGGTACACACTTATTTTACTTACATTAGTCCTTATTCTGAGCCAGTCTGTAAGTAGGCGCTCATTGCGCATGCCTCTATAAGCAATTATGACAAAGACACCGACTTAGTTATATTTAGAAACTCTAATTTATCAAATAAGCTTAGTAGCCAAAAAATAAAGTCGGTATTTATTTAGGAGGCGCCCCGCGCGGCGCGCCCACGAGCCGAGCGTCCTCGCGCCGGTCGCCCGCGCTGAGGCCGGCCGTTTCCCAGAATCCTTATTTCCGATTCCGAAATACTCGGCGCGGTGATACCAGGAAATCTCAACTCGCGTTATTCTGGGGCAATGCCGTGTAAAACCCGAAACACGTAGCTTTCTAGCGAGACTGCCACCCGTTATAAATAATCAGAATGCGTAAAAAGAAGTCGCTGACCCGCGATTACCACCAACGTTCGTCTCTTGAGGTGCTCCGCCTCCTCCGCATCGTAGGGTCAGGTATTGGTACTCAAATAAAATAACCGTTGATTTATAATTTCATTATATTTAATGAATGACATACCGTACATCGTAACATTTAAAATTCAATCGTACAACAAACACTCGTATGAGGACAGGATTACAAGAACCGGCGACCGGTCACGGGCGCTATTTACATCGTACATTAACAGACGGATTAGTAAAAAGATTCAATAGGAAACACGCTAACAATTATCAAACAATTCTGTTAAATATACGCTGCAAATAAATAGGTGACTTACAGAAGCATCACATAGCGACTAACACACTAATCATCTTAAACATTATTTGACTATTGTTTGTTGTACCTAAATATGGGAAAATATTTGCATTGACTTACCAAGAAATGCATGGGTGTATAAAAGTAATATAACTTGTAGAATATGTAGATTATTAAAAATCAATCAGTCAAAAATATTAATCTATAAAAGGCAAGTATTCCTAAATTACATTAAGAGTGCTAACAATTTATATACAGTTAAAATTCTATCATTACTCGCTATTTACATACATAATTTTGTTAACAAATTCATAATAATATCAACACAGTTGTAATTTCATAAGCCAATAGTTACAATAAGCTTAGAGCTACTCAGGTTTCTAACTCGAAACTCGATCGAGCAAACATTGGCACAACTCCGAGAAAAACTAAATAGGCAATTACAGTATTGCAACAATGCTCGCCCGAACTCCAATCGAGCTTCAAAACATTCATTAACTAATGCGAAATATTGGCGGAATACAAACTTAACTTTATTCACTTAACTTATAACATACGAGCTAAAACAATGGCATTACTTATAGCACCCACCCGCGGACAGCTGCGTTGTACCGATTTAATCTCCAAAGTAACCGTGGAACTTTATCTACGAGTTAGATTTTAATTTCCGATACGACGAAGGGTACTTTCCCCATGCAAGAAGCAATATCCGCTCGTGAATTACAAGCAAAATTTAAACTATAGAAATTATAGCGCAGACTAAAGTTTGAGGTCGCTCGTTGCAGGCAAGACCGGGCTTTAATACTCTAATGTTATTTATATATGAACTCGATATCGGGAGGTCTTTACTCCGATTAAAACGTAGAAAGGTTACGACGTCAGTAACTGGCTCGGTGTATTTAATCTGAGGACCCGCGATAAGGCCTGCGCCCGAGATGGTTCATGTCAACTTGTTCAATATTTACTTCGCGCTAATATTGACTTTAAGACCTAAAGCAGAACATGCAAACTAAAACTAATTGCCATTATCGTAGCAATCGATCCTACTATGAGATTTCAACTTTAAACATATTCTTATATACCTACTTAGCATAAACTCGAAGGTTAATTATAATCCTGTAATTATTTATCAACACTGGGTCGAGCCGAGCTGCCTTGCGTTATATGTACATTATAATTAAAGCAAATAAACATGATATACTTCACGTTCCATTTATCATTAAACACCTAATTGGCCTATAATGTCATAAAGCCGCAAACAAACGCGCACCTACAAAATAGTGGCGAGTACATTAGTACTTACAAAATCCATTATGACGATTGAGGATATCAAGTTAATTTATTTAGCGCTAACTAATAATAAAGCCGTCACACCGTCGAAACAATTTATCATTAATAAACGAATATTCTCGCAATTCCTGTATTAATTTCAATGAAACGACTTTGAAATACCAAAAATGAATAAGTGTAAAATTATTGAGCATCTACGACGTTGTACCAGATTACAGAATGACTTCTAGGCCTACAATGTTCGTCGATGGAGCGAGCGTTTAACATGCTACAAAATAATGGGTCTTACGACCGGAATACACAATTCTCCACGTTCCGGGTCCGTCCCATCAGTCTCCGCATGTTGGCCACCGTATACCATTGACCGCGCCGGGAGAAGCGGCAGACATGACGCGTGCTTTTTTCCCCTCCAAACTGGGCAATAATATATTTGATAGCGGCGAGATTTATACGTATAACGACATCCTAGTTGTCCTATGTACGGGTATTAGTCTTAATCCGAGCGTGAGCTTACAGCTACTTCGTCGGAACTAACTGTCGGGACGCGCGCCACGACGCATACGAATGCTCAAATACGAATAAAAAGCCTCACCGCGGGCCATTTGCCTAATTCCTGCGTTACGGAGCCGCGTCACGTGCGACGCACATTTGTATTGGACACGCGAAAATAATTCCCCTATAAACGGTCTTTTTAACATTTCAAATCATTCACTAAACGCGTTCCGTTGACGTTCGTTTTTTGCCGCAGTTTTTTTAACGTTGATTAAAGTTTATCTATTCAAGTCGAAGTATATCCATAAATTCGTAGCACGCGTTAACAAGATGCAAACTTACATTTTTACAAGTTATATGTTTGTATAATTTTATTTTATAAACTCCAAACCATCAACAATCGAGATTTACCCTGACCCCAGCGACGGTCAATGCGTAGCGATTGCGTCCGCTTCTGAAAGAGTTGAGTTGTATAAAGTAAGCACGCTCGATATTTTTAGCTTGAATATATAAAATTGGATTCTTCGTAATTGTGATTCAGCGAACGCAATCGTAAAATGCATTGATTCGATAATGAAATGGGACACAATTAAATGTAAAAATTAATACTTTTACGATATTGCAAAGTGCCCGTCCTCGTAGTCATCTCGATGTTGTGCCTTCCGCAGTCTTTTCGACATTCCTAGTTACCATAACTATTGTTCCAAAAGCGATCCTTAAGTTTATAACTACAATAGGATATAAAACGTCATTAGGCTTGTTATCAGTTGTATAACCGCTTGTAGCACCATGCTGGCCGTATTCCGGCAAGCTCATCACATTATGTCCCTAACATGTTACGAACCTAGATTCCGCCCTATCTATCACACTCCGTACGTTGACGTGCGTACATTTAGAAAATCTATTAATAACTCGAACGACGCCACGCGAATGGCTCTATCCTTACACTACTCAGATCTCGTAACGTTAAATTCTTAGAAATCGATTGAAATAACAAACAATAGTTACAAAATAATTTACAAAGATGAAATACGATTTATTATGAAAACTACGATCATAAACTCTTAAGCAGCAATAAAAGCTAATATAAATTATAGTTTCTTGAAACTACAACGGTATAAGATACAAGTAATTGGCATTTGAATTTTAAACGTACATGTTTCTTGAGAAAAACATCATTAAATAGATGGTTAATGTAATGATAGTTAGTAAAATGTCAATTAAGAAGTGTAATATAGTTAAGTGCGAGAGCATTGATTACAATACGATGAAGACTTCGGTATCTTAGTACAGAGATCGTGGACTAGCCCTATCGCCATCATAGATCGGAGACTACAGCGATGCTATCTGTTTCCTTGTACCGCGGCCGAGGCGAGCCGCGGCTCGATTAATTTCTCTAACTTTTTCTCAATTCTCGAAATGCTAATCGCCCAAACCAGTTGATAGTTTGCGGGGAAGCCTGTTAGCGCGCCAGCGCAGCCCCGGCCGCCTTCTCAGAAACGAAAGCGAGATAGCCGCTAGTGAGAAATGTGATTATCGTAATAACCTCCCGGAACGAGAGGGATCGTTTCCGATATTTTTGTTTTGTAAATAGAAGTCATCCAATCCGCGGCGGAGCACACGTGCGATCGGCTCGGTGAACGTTCTAAATAAATACCGATCGTGACACGATTTGGTTGCGTCTTGACGTCACGATTGGCAATTCGTATGATAAAAATCTTCCGCATATTGCGCACCGCAGTTTGACGAGCAAGCGGGACCTCCTAACGATGCGTAGGCTGTTAAATGCGCCGATGTTATATTCAAAGTAGTCTTAAACGTTTCGAGTTTATAACTATTGAGTCTAACTGAAACCGAAACTACAAGATAACGAGGAAAATGAAATATTAATGAAACGTTGATAGTACTGTTACGTGCACAAAAATTTGTTTATATCAAACGACGCCGCTGCGGAATTTGCGCCTAGTGTTTCCCAGTTATTCCGGGAAAAACTAACAAAAGCAGATTATTTCTTGAAATGTACCTACACGTTGCAAAAATATCACAATGAGATGCAATAATTTAGTTTAGGGTAGGTACAAATACAACTACTATCAAGCGCGTATACAAAATATTACGCTCGTTTGCGTTTATAAAGTATCTGTTTTGTACAAACATAAATGCAAATAGCATTAGGAACAGTAACAAAAAGCCCTGATTACTAAGCATCCGGAAGCATAGATAATGACGGTATCATAATCTATTTAAAACAAGCGATTCCGAGAACATACAAAGATTAGAAGTCGCATAAAAAACCGATTCGTGTTACGGCATTAAGTGAAGTTAATGGCTAACTTGACCAACAATCAATAGTGGCGGTTTTCGGAGAAGGAATTAATGTTTTTACTTAGAACCTCGGCCGGCATCTACCAGGAAAATTATCTTTAATGTTATTACTGACAGTCGCACGATCTTAATTACACTCTCCGGGAAAAGTTCGTTTTTTCACTTAATTGCCATATTTTTATAGTTATAGCTTTATAAATATGCATTACGTTAAATTTTATGTCTCGCTCGTTATTTTCTTATTTTTAAGAGGATGTGTGTGGGATGTAGTTTTTGCTCTGATGCGAAAATTCGACTCGTCAAAGCGGATACTGATTGTTTTTCTCTAAAAAAATTGTAGATACTCTAATAACATTTATAACATAATCTCAGATAATGAATCATTTCAATTATTTAACTAAATTAATATAATATACATTAACATTATTTATATTGAAGGTCATCAACGAAAATAGAAAGAAGCATTAATTACGACATAATTTTGATAGCACCACGAGAAATTGGATTGTCGATCTGTCGCACAATGCAGGCTGAACGTTTACATACAATAAACGAGAGCACAAATTTAATATAGGCACTTTCAAATACTACCATCGAGTCATAATATAACTAAAACTACCTACAAAAAATAAAGGCTAATACCGTTTATTCACAAACGGTACAGAATTATTATCAATAAAAAGCATTGTTAAAATCATAATAAAAATAAAATTGAATTGCATTGTCGTATGTAACTTTAACTTAATAAAGATGATACGTATTAAAAGGTCCTATATTCCATACACCTCTGGGACATACATACAATTGCCACGATGCACTTCTAGATTCTTTTTAAAGAAATAAGTATCTATGTACTTGTAACAAAAGTGGAAAATAAATGTCATCGTCCAACCTGCAAAGTACGAGTGTTCCATAAAGATAAGCCGCAGCGCAGTGAAGGTGTCCAGAAACGTACAGAACCGGCCATAGATATCCATCTAGCACGCGTCTACCTCGGAACACCACTAACCCTTACTCCTAATCTTGAACACTGGAAAAACCAGAGGCTTTTGAAACTGCCACTAGAGAAAGATAGCTCCACTACTTTAAGACTCATAGAAATTTTCGCAGCCTGGATGCCAGGATTTGTTGACACAAAATAGTTGATAATAAAAAAGTTCCTGATATTTTAGAATCAACTTTTTTGATCTAACTGCCAGTTTCTCAACATCGTAATGAAAGGCGCTAGAAGCAAGTCGAGGATATACAACATTGGTCAAAGCGACTCAGTTCTAAAATCGATAAGACGTTCCATTCCGTTATCTGTGTTACCGAAGGCATCTCATTAGTTTTGAATTTAACGATCCTATGAGAGCACTTTCCAAAGACAAGCTAACCAGACTTTAAAATAGATGAATGTGTAATGGCTGCGTTGCTAGACAACTTATTGAAAAACTCATTGAACTTTGTTAGAATTTAATATCAAAGAGATATCGTGCGGTTTTAAGTTCGTGAAATCAAATTCTGAGATAGAATTTGATTTGTAAACGTTCTGTTTCAGCAACAAATAGCGCCAGACACACTTGAGGCTAATTTCTAGCAATCGAGACTTAAAGTTGGCAAATAATATAGACAAAGTTTCGAATTAATGTAAAGTTTAAGCCATAAACGTAGCGGCTTTTGTTGCAACTGTGCCAAAGCCAGACACCCCAGTCCAACTACTATTATAATGATATCTTTGTGATAGCTCTACTTTGTTATTACGTTGTTCATTGTAAAAACTATATAATTAACGTTTATAGA
Organism: Hypomecis punctinalis; assembly: GCA_949316475.1. Classification (NCBI taxonomy): domain Eukaryota; kingdom Metazoa; phylum Arthropoda; class Insecta; order Lepidoptera; family Geometridae; genus Hypomecis; species Hypomecis punctinalis. Next base: position 21,733,284 of record OX438801.1, on the reverse strand, counting down.
TAATACGATGAAAATCTAATAATCAACTTTTTGAGTTTCTTAGAAGTTTTGTACTAGAAATAAACAAACAATTTGTTTGTAGTGGAGAGATGTCTGTACAAATATACAGAAGTGTCCATTTTATCCGTTGTCCTTAGTATAGCAAAAATAATTTGAGCTATAGTGCCGACGTACATACATATCAATATGGAAACTGAATTGCATCTCATCTCAACTCTTGGAATGCTTCATTGAGGATCCACTCCTCGAATACAGATCCTTTGCTCCCCGAGTACCTTCTTAATAACCACTAATTATACTGTGGTGTTAGTAGCGTAGTGGTGCAACCACACTGTATAGGCAACTCCGAGTCGTCTTCACCTACCAATAGATCGGTCATTTTATACCGAGTCGTTGGGTCATACCATTTTAGGTTTCTGTATTCGCACTCTTTAGACATAAGCTGCCTTATTTAATAAACGCAGCGTTACTTCGGAGTAATTAGACCGTAGTTTGTCTCTTTTTTCCTTTGACAATTTTGACTTGCAATAAGGCAGAAAGAGAGCTTCCTCTCATTCAGATTTTAAGGACTCAACTACTCAATTTAAAATGACCGTGCTAGAGTAGCTATAATTTAATGTGTGGTACAGTTGGTGCACCTGCTAGGTTACTCCCAGTCGTCTTCACCTACCAATGGATCGGAGATTTTACACCAAGTCGTTGGGTCGTACCATTTTACGTTACTGTACCACTCGCTCGGAGCGCTGTAGTAACGTCTCATTCTGATTTTAAAGACTCAACGACTCAATTTAAAATGACCGTGCTAGATTAGCTATCATGTAAAACTGTGGTGCAGCAAATAGTACACCTGTAAGGTTACTGCCAGTTGTCTTAGCTGTCGGATTGCGGTGGCGACATCTCATTCTGATTTGAAGGACTCGACGACTCATTTTTTTAAACCGTGTGGAGCTCGGATCTAGTAGTATCATTTTGACTGTGGTGCAGTTAGTAGTACACCTGTGAAGTTACTCCCAGTCGTCTTCGCTGTCGGAGCGCGGTGGTGAGGACGGGTCGGGCTCTGGTATGACGGCGGCGAGCGTGTGGAGCACGGAGCCGCGCTCGGCGCCCGAGATGCCGCGCCGCCGCATCGACAGCTTGGCGTGCAGATCCGCCATTAGGTCGCCGCTGGGAGCCTTGCTTCCCTGCCGAATTATTCAAGAGTTAGGACCAGGAATATTTAGCTTAATTATGATATGATGACGACTTTAGTGGTTTTGTAGGTAGCAGCACTCGTGTTCGATTCAGATGTTTGAAATTAAATCTGTTCTGGGATTAGTTGCCTTAGCCTCTGTATGTGTTTTGTAACCTGCACAGGGAATCCTATAAGCCTATAACTAAGCAGTGCGGAGCTATGAGTGCAACACGTTATTTTCATTTCATCAATATCAATCGTTTTTATAGCAACATAAATACATAGGGTTATAAATAGGGTTATTCAGAACTAATGACCTGATGTACTAAGCCGAAAGAAGGTGATACAGACTATCATTATCAACAACGTTTACTATGGGCCCATAACCCGGAATTCAAGAAAAAAATCACCCGTTCCACACAACATTGCAACTCGGAATCAACAAAATGTATCAAAACAACAGTAAAAATTGTCCATAATGATGATCTATATCACCTCATTTCGACCTAGTACTTACAGTACAGGGCATGAAGATATCCCCGTTTTGTTGTAAAATAAAAACCTATAATTTACAAGCCATAAAACAATAAAGGAGATATTGCAAAATGGGATCAGACTAGGTACAGTAGCCCAAAAAATCCGATAAACCATGATAAATAAATGCGCAGAGTAAAACAACCGCATTAAATGCTTAATTTATGAGTACTTTCACATTTTCCAATCTAATTTTTTTCAGTCATTGAATTACTGCCATTTTGGTCACATGTAACCTTTTTGATATAACCTACATAGAATTAATAGCCTACATGTAAAAAATGCACTAAAGAGTTTTTGTTACTGGTTTTGTTAGCAAAACTTTTCAAACGTTAATGTTAATCACATTGACACGTTTATAGGTACTTTATACTTCGATGACGACTTTATACGTTTCTTTTATTTCATTTTGCCGTATTTTTTAGGTCCAATGAAGTTTATGTTTGCTACTTCAATGTTTTAGGCTTGAATATTTATTTTTGAAACTTCCTTCGAAAGAAGGGGCGTTCTGGAAAAATCATGTCGCTGCATTTTATTATTTTGTTCAACTTGTGTTTCTATTGTGTGTTAGTGATAATTAGTGGTAAATTGTGGTATTTAGTTAATTATGAGCTGAATTACGTGAATGAGTATAGAGAAGTGCTGTATTATGGAGTATCGTGTGGTTCCGTGGTGTTACAAAAACTCCATAGATGCCTCTATTAGGAGAGTAGAGACGTCTCCACAGCCATTATGAGGTATGATTTTGACTTGACCGTGCCTTTTTTGGATTATAACTACGGCTATATGACTATTTTGATAAAATATCAATTCAATTTCATTTTCAATTCTGTCTGTGGCCTCTGTTTCACCATTTCACGAATGTTTTGAAAAACATTAAAAACTTATTCTTGACACTGGCAAATGCATCAACCATGTGACGCCAAAATATAAAAGAAGAAGAATATTATTTATTTCGGGTTTTTGATAAAACTGTGTGATTTAGTTCGTATTTAAACATATTTATTTTTAAAGTACAGGCACCTAAGTTTTATCCACACTAATAAGTATAATTTTATATTAAGTTTTGGGAAATAATGAAAACACATCTGAGCTTGTCAAGGTGGGTCGCTATAGCGTCGGCGCTTGAATTGATTTCATTGAGCGAACATGACCTACAATAATTAATTTATAGGATCATCTGCCAATGCATCATGCCATGAGGCATAGCTTAAAATGTTTCTTGTTGAATATAGATGACAATGATGTCAAAACTCTGTCACCATCGACTAACATGGTTTCTATGATGGACTGGAAAGATGGATGGGAAACCGCAGAAAACGCTGATTGAAATCCGATTCCAATTTTTTTTTAATCTATGTCGTTGATGTTGATCATATGCCTATAATATGATTATATCAGGACGACTCCACCTATCTATCTTTAGATAGCTAATAATAATTGAGAGAGATGAGAGCCCCTTTAACGATATAACTATGACTATATGTACCTATATCTAGAGTAGGTTCTACAAGTGAATTATGGTCTTAAATGGTTGACAAAAATTGTGAGCCATTATGAAGAGCTTATAATTAATATATTTTATTCTTTTTCTTATTCTTCCTCTTCATTACTAAAGGTCGTGCCCGTCTTGAAAACCTTTGATAGAATGAGTATATGTTATTCACAATATACAGGCGAAAGTAGTCATCTCGTCTCAACGCTGAGTTAGGTTTGTATTTTTTTGTTTAAAACTTAAAAGATTGTTATTGCACATCACTGACCGCAACATTAATAACTATTTAGGTTGCCTGGAAGAAACGCTGCAGGCGATAAGGTTGCCCATTATTCTACCGAATCTTTAATGACAAAACAAACAAAGAATGAGAACAATTCTTGCTTACTATAATAAGTGCTTGTTTCACGCAGCAATGTAAATGGCAGACGATTTGATTTTTTTAATTGCTGGGTATAATTGTTGCTATGTATCTATGAAATAGGTACGCATTGTCGGTTGTTTTGTCCATGCTATAAATGTTGTACCTACTTAATTTTCAGGTTAGCCTACACTATCTGTACCTACCACACAAAATGGAATTTTAGCTAGAAACGAAGAGAAATTGGCTACATCATCAACAAGTCAGCAATAGGACTACAACAGATACATCAATATCTGCGGTCATAATATCTTTGTGGCTACCTTGTAAGCCGTGGTAGTCTAGAGGAAGTGACACCCGCCTTACAGTCGTGAGGTCGTGGGTTCAAATCCCCGGTCCCGTACCAATGAGTTCTTTGGAATTTATGTACGGAATTTCACACCACTGGTTTTTCGGTGAAGGAAAACATCGTGAGGCAACCTGCATACGTCCGTAGAAGAAATTCGATGGCGCATGTGAATCCCCCAACCCGCACTGGGCCAGCGTGGTGGATATGGCCCAAACACCCTTCGTGGGTAGGCCTACGTCCTGCAGTGGACTATTAAAAAGGCTGGTACAGTACAGTACAGTACCTTGTACATGGACATCATATGCTGGGTTAAGGTGGAAACATACTATCGGACCCGACTGACAGTCGCGACTTATAGGTATCTATATAATGAATCTACAATGAGCCGTGCAAACTATCAGTCGCGGACGTCACCTTGGGCTGACCTTGAGCGTGCGGACGTGTGTGACGTAGTGATCTGGCGTGCCGAAAGTTTTAAGACGTTCACACTGCTAAGCCGCATCCGATAGTATGTTTTCAGATTTATGAGAACTATAATTAAGCTAATAAACAAATCAATGGTTCCACATCTTTTGTCGACACTCAATATAAATATTATGCAATAGCTGTTATTTTTTTCTCAATATCTAAGTTGAACCCGTAGTAAAAGTAATTCAAAATGATGAGTTTAGATACATATAAATTGATTTAAATCCCTATGTAAATACTGGATGTTTAGTTTCTCTTTTGTTTGTTACTCTGCAAAGTTCACGCACTATCAAACATGCATATTGCATACGTTGATGATAATGAACATTTTTGACGTGACAACGTCTTATAAATTGGTTTGCCGGGTGACACTTCAAGAAACTGCGTTACGCTCCGCTCACGTTATGCGCTCACAATGAGAGCGAGTGAGAGGCACGCGTCATGGTTAGCCCGCCTAAGAGCGAGAGAGACAGACATTTTCATCCTTCTTCCTACTATACGAATGAATATTCACATTAAAATTATTTTACCACTCAAAGTCGTTGTCACGTAAAACTTTCGCCCGTATACCGACTTTACAGGCAACCAATTTTTTTATCATGGGACCAACAGCAATCTTCAATTGTTCATAATAACGTAGGTACCACATATAAATGGTTGCAGTATTATTAGGTCTCTGAGAGATACACTGTATATGTTTCATGTATCTGTAATTTTAAAAAATATACCAAAATAATAGGCCTACGAGTCATATCCACCGCGCTGGCCCTCAGGAGGATTAGGTTGTAACTTGGTGAAGTCGCGGGTCACCGAGAAAGTCGAAGGCAAACGTTGAAGAGGTCTGTTTTTATTTTCGTGTTTATCATAAATAATCAAGAACATTTTGTCGTTATATTAATTTTGTAAAACAATCATTAATAGTGTAATGTTATTTATATTCTTTTAAAAGTAACCAATTTTTCTGTATAAATGGATCTAAACAGCTGTGAATTATTTCGAAGTAACTTGCCCCACATTTACACAGTGCTGTATTCTTATAATGGTGTATGAAGATCACGTAGCATATAGAAACCTCTTTAGTAATCAAACTCGCGGGACAAGTTAGAACATATAAAAAAATAGAATGAAGTATAAATACTTTTTGGCGGAAAAGCGAAAAAAAGAAGGAGTAACTAAGGAGGATCGATGATGTGGAAATGGAGCGAGGAATAGAAAAATGTTTGTAAGCCTATATTACTAGGATTATAATACGGAGAATACTGAATAAAATATTTTGGCTACGAGATGTCTAAATCCTGTATTAGTCAACAATCAAAAATCATCCATCGAATTGCAATGAAACATATTTTTTCGTTGTTGTTTTAAATAAAACATTTTTATTAATATTTCAAGTCGAGTATGGCCGCGTGGTTTTTGGCGGGAACGCGGAAAAATAATGTCGCTGCATTTTATTATTTTGTGAAACATGTTTCTATCAGTGATATTACTGAGAACTAACTTGACCGCGACTTTTTGGACTATGACGTGACTTAGACTGTAACTATTTTGATATAATACCAAAGAAGGTTCATTACTTATACTTAACACTAGCAAATGCATAAACCATGCGACACCGAAATATAAAATAAGAAGAGTATGGCCGCCTTATTTTCAAACACTGTCAATGTTATTTTTAATCCGTATACAAAAAAGTACTTTTAATGGACACTGTTATTGTAAAAAATAACGGGAAAATCATTTTCTGGAAGAAACGAAGCAATTTATGATATACTGTACCCTGTGAGGGCCCAATTTCTATATATTTTTGCAATATCTCCTTTAAACAAATCTTAGCAATTATTTTATTAGAACATATCAATTTTTATTTTGGCCGTAGCTTAACTCGGTACTTCCCACAAAGTGGCCGATATGAAAATGGCTACCTATATGTACCTAATTTTTATTTTCGTCGAAACCTAATTCGATAAGCATTTCCGACAAAGTTATTAATATGAAAATACCTATCTAACTTTTATTTTGGTCTAAATATCTGTGGAAACAAAGGGATTGATATGAAAAAGTCTACCTAACTTTTGTTTTAATGAAGCTCAATTCGATAAGCATTTCCGTCAATGTGATTGATATGCAAATATAACTAACTTTTAGGTATTTTGGTCTAAATCTGACTCTGGATTTCGCACAAAGGGATCGATATGAAAATACTTAGGTTATATTTTGGCCGAAGTTTAACTTTGTATTCCACTCAAAGTTATCAATATGAAAATGTTTACCTGGCTTTTATTTTCATCCGAATTTCATTATATATTTCCCACAAAGTTATCGATATGAAAATGTCAAACATAGCTTTTATTTTAGTGGAAGCCTAATTCTGAAAAAGTGGGTATAATGTGAAGGCTCACGAGCATAACTTGCGTGATGACGTTCTAGGATGGCCTACGCTTTCGCGGAAAATACGTGTTTAATCTAGATTCACGAGAAACCCAGGCTTCGGTAGACTTCCACATATACCTAATAACATAATCTGTATCGATTTAGCAGTTGAAGTTGTGTAGGTTAACTATACGGCCTGTTTTCTATGGCAGGAAAAAATATACATATTTAACAAATTACTAAACAAACTATTGATATTTATATTTTTCTGCTGAATTCGAAATGATATAATGAACGTTTACTGATAATTTAAAATAAGTACATATCTACCTATTCGTGTATTTCTAAAAATTGAAGTGTTCTTCCTCTAACAATACTACTTTTATTTCAAAGACAATTTGTCTGAATGTAGATTCCGGGAGTGCGAAATAATAAAATAAAAAAGTGCAAAACTCTCAGTTTCGTGCCGATAATCTCGATGGTAAGAATTTTCAGAAATTAAGTGCTGAATGTTCTGATTGATTACAGTCCAATGAATGATCGATCATACTATTAAAAATGATCCCATGTCATTTTGCTCGAAGCATGTCACAGAAGACATAATAGTCCATGTGATAACATTTACAATTTCGCCAAAATCTCACTAATAATACGATAAAATCATCGAATAAACATTCGCTTGCGGTCTGTTTGGACTGAATTTTATTTTGTACTGTATTCTACATGAACTAAATTGAAAATCACCTTTTCCCAAAATGTCTGATTTTCTAATTGTCATGATTCATGAATGAACCATTTTTGAAATGTCTGACGGAACAGGTACAATCAGAAACAATACCTTTCGAAACATTTCGAGATCCGTCAAACTTAAAGGTAGTTTATCTCCGTAACTGTCAAATCTAGTCCATTACAAGCTTCTCAAGAGTGACAGAACTCTACAAGATCTACATTTCGCATAATATTATTTTACATTATACTTAATTATTATTTGCCATATTAACTCTGAATTTGCTCGGGAACATGTTATAAAGCAAGTAAAATGTTAAACTACATAGCAGTGACTCTTTTCTATTAGCTCATTGATATAAATATGCTCGTAGGAACATGCGACTAAAGTGAAAAAACCACCATAGAGATTAGTTTTTATTTTGAGGCTGCTACATAGGACTATTTATTGCATAGTGCACATCCAGTTTGGATGTCATCTCATCTCATGTCAATGTCATCTAAATGCTAAAAGATCTTGGCAGCACTTGTATAGACCAGCCAATGAGAGAATGCAATCCTGAAATCTGTCAGTTGGTAATGACATAGACGAACATATTATACTAGCTTAAAACCCGCGGCTTCGCCCGCGTTGTCTTAGTACATTGGTACTTACTTAAAATGAAAAGAGCCCGCGGTTTGATCTACGTTGTCTTTGTACATGCTTATAATAATATCTAATAGTCCGCAATTTGGCCCGCGTTGTCTTAATACTTGCTTAAAATTACTTGCAAGGATAATGACCACAGTTTGGTCAAAATTGTAACAGTATTTGCCTATAATGATAATAGATCACGGTTTGGCCCGCGTATTGTTAGTACTTGCTTAAGATGGTTATTTATAGCACGCAGCATGGACTGCGATGTCTTAATACTTGCTTAAAATTATAAAAGCTCGCCGTTTGGCCTGCATTGTCGTATTACTTACAATGATAATAGCCCATGGTCTGGCTCGTATTGTCTTAGTACTTGCTCAAAATGATAAATCCCGCGGTTTAGCTCGCGTTGTGTTAATAATTGGGTACTTACAAAGATAATAACCCACAGTTTGGCCCACGTTGTTTTAATACTTACTTAATTAAAATAACAGCCCGCGGTTCAACCCGCGTTATCTTGGCATTTGCTTATAATAATATCTAATAGTTCGCGGTCTGGCCCGTGTTGTCTTAATAAATCCTTAAAATTATAATAGCATGCCGTTAGCCTGCGTTTTTGTATTGCTTGTAATGATAATAGCCCACGGTCTGGCCCGCGTTATTTTCGTAACTGCTTAAAATGATAAAAACCCACAGTTAGGCCCGCGTTTTCTTGGCACTTACTTAAAATAATAGTAGCTCGTGGTTAAGCCCGCATTAGGCTCGATTATGAAGGCGCCATCGTAATTATAATAGCTAATTATCATAATTATATCTGTTTCATTTTCACTTTAAGCATTCGATAGAGAGAACACTTTTTATGTTGTTATTATATTTACTGTGGCGTCTTCATAACTGAGCCTATTATTGTATTACTTGCAAAATAATGCCTACGGTTTAGCCTGAATTGTCTCAGTATTTGGTTATTTAATTTACTTGTATCTAAAGCTTATTACAGAGTACATACGTGAATTTTTGGATGATAAATTGCCGAATTTCTGAAATTAACTCAATAATAAATAAATATATAAAATAAATATTGGAGGACATCTCACACACGGTCTCTGACCCCAAACTAAGCAAAATTTGTGATTTGGCTGGCAGAGACTGATATACTACATATACATGTATTTCAATGTATGTACTGTATTGTATACACTATCGACCATACTCCTATTTTTAGAATAATTCCAGTCCATCCAAAGTCTGCCTGGTAGAAATCGTCAAAGGCGATAAGGCCGCCATTGTATAGTTTCTGTACTGTGTTTCTGTGTACAATAAAAATATATTTATTTATTTATTTATACATGTAGGTTGACTGGCAGATAATGCTGTTTAGCGTTAAGTCCTCCTTTTGTACAAATAGTGTGCAATAAAGTGTTAAATAAATAAATAAAAATACATTAATAACACTCAGACACAGAGCAAACATATATGAACATCACATAAATATTTGCCATGGGAATCAAACCCACGCCTCTTTGACCCAGGAGTCAGGGTCAACCACTGAGCCACCGAGGGAGCCAATAATAATAATTGTGTGAGTAACTATGCAAGAAATTTCACTTTTCTTTGCTGGAAAACATTGAGGCAACCTGTACGTACGTAGAAAAAATCAATGTCGTATGTGAATTCAGCAACCCATGCTCGGCCGGCGTGATGTATATGGCCCAATTACCCTTCGCGGATAGGCCTATTTTCAGTCATCCATCAGCCGCAGGACGTCCACTGCTGGACATAGGCCTTCCCTATGGATCTCCAATAAGACCGGTTGGAAGCGGCTTGTATCCAGCGCGATCCTGCGGTCTTAATGAGGTCATCCGTCCACCTTGTGGGTGGACGTCCTACGCTGCGCTTGCCGGTACATGGTCTCCACTCGAGAACTTTTCGACCCCAACGGTCATCAGCCCTCCGCGCTATGTGCCCTGCCCATTGCCACTTCAACTTGCCAATCCGTTGGGCTATGTCGGTAACTTTGGTTCTTCTACGGATCTCCTCATTAATGATTCGATCTCGCAGAGAGACTCCGAGCATAGCCCTCTTCATAGCTCGTTGGGCTACTTGGAGCTTACTAATAAGGCCCATAGTGAGAGACCACGTTTCTGTGCCATAAGTCATCACTGGCAACACACACTGGTCGAAAACTTTCGACTTGAGGCACTGAGGTATGTCGGACGAGAAGACACTACGCACTTTTCCGAACGCTGCCCAGCCGAGTTGAATTCGTCGATTGGCCTCTTTGTTGAAGTCGGACCTACCTAACTGGACTACTTGTCCTAGGTAGACGTACGAGTCAACGTCTTCAAGAACCGAGTTTCCAACAGAAATCGGGGTAGGTAAAACATGGGAATTACACATGACTTTCGTCTTGTCCATGTTCATCTTAAGACCCACCTGTTTCTATTATCCGTAGTGCTATCCGTAGTACCTATTTTCAGTAGTGCGCTATTAATTAAGGCCGGTACAGGTATTCGACATGTTTCATTAAGTCATTAGAAATTTAATTTTCCAGGCAAATGAAAAATGGCACACAAGTCGTAATTCTAGTCAGGCATATTCTAGGATGCTATTATACTCATAATTTAATTAATTTTTACAATGGTACCAACCCCAAAAGCACGTGACTAAAATCAGCTGTTCAACACAAAAAGTTCATCGACCCGCGACAAAATGTATGGAAAATGTTGGTAATTTTCGCTTGTCAGGGTTGATCCCATAGTAAAATACCTATATTGATCCATATGTGCGCTAAGCTTAAGACTATTGGCTCACAAAATAAAAAAAAATCGTAAACTTTTGGGGACCCATTTTGCCCCATTTAAAGATAAACTATCATTATCATAATCCTAGATACTACATTATTTAAAAAAGCGCATTGAAGTTTTGGGACGTATCTGACCCCTAAGGATTTTTTAAGGAAAATTTAGAAAACAGGTACAGCCATATTTTTAATTTAGTCTCAAAAGCATCTATACAAAGTTTCATGTCAATCGGTACAGGGAATAAGAAGTTACATGCAAACAAAAAGGGCCCGTTTTACCCCGTAAGTTAGAGTTGGGTACTTTTTTCATCCTTAGTGCTTCATTATGTCGTACGATGTACGTATATTCCAAATTTCAAGCTCGTATCTACAGCGGTTTGGGCTGTAGCCTAAACTTATTAATTTTGCGTATCCCTAAGGAACCTTATAGATTTTCCTGGATTTTATTAGTTTCTGTATTAAAACATGCTGTGTGCTTCTTTCATACCAATTTTCAACCATAACCGTTTAGCTGGTTCGATGTAATTGACGCTTTTTTCACCAACTTTGGGACCTTATTTGACCCCTTAGATGAAGAAAATTCGGAAAAACAGGAAAAAACGTGACTTTTATTTTGTTTGGAAAGCATGTATACAAAGTTTCAAGTCAATCGGTACAGGGAATAAAAAGTTACATACAAACGAAAAGGGCCCATTTTACCCCCTTAGAGGTCGAAAGTTCAAAATTTTCGTCCTTAGTGCTCCATTACGTCGTTCAATGTACCTATATCCCAAATTTCAAGCTCAAATCTTCAGCGGTTTGGGCTGTAGCCTAAACTTATTAATTTTGCGTATCCCTAAAGAACCTTATAGATTTTCCTGGATTTTATTAGTTACTGTATTAAAACATGCTGAGTGCTTCCTTCATACCAATTTTCAACCATAACCGTTTAGCTGGTTCGATGTAATTGACGCTTTTTTCACTAACTTTGGGACCTTATTTGACCCCTTAGATGAGGAAAATTCGGAAAAACAGGAAAAAATGTGACTTTTATTTTGTTTGGAAAGCATGTATACAAAGTTTCAAGTCAATCGGTACAGGGAATAAAAAGTTACATACAAACGAAAAGGGCCCATTTTACCCCCTTAGAGGTCGAAAGTTCAAAATTTTTAACCATAGTGCTCAATTACGTCGTTCAATGTACCTATATCCCAAATTTAAAGCTCATATCTTCAGCGGTTTGGGCTGTAGCCTAAACTGATTAATATTGGCTATCCCTAAGGAACCTTATAGATTTTCCTGGATTTTATTAGTTACTGTATTAAAACATGCTGAGTGCTTCCTTCATACCAATTTTCAACCATAACCGTTCAGCTGGTTCGATGTAATTGACGCTTTTTTCACCAACTTTGGGACCTTGTTTGACCCCTTAGATGAGGAAAATTCGGAAAAACAGGAAAAAACGTAACTTTTATTTTGTTTGAAAAGCATGTATACAAAGTTTTAAGTCAATCGGTACAGGGAATAAAAAGTTACATACAAACGAAAAGGGCCCGTTTTACCCCCTTAGAGGTCGAAAGTTCAAAATTTTCGTCCTTAGTGCTCCATTACGTCGTTCAATCTACCTATATTCCAAATTTCAAGCTCATATCTTAAGCGGTTTGGGCTGTAGGCTGTCTGTCAGTCAGTCACTCAGGGAAGCCTTTTATACAATAGATGTTTGTACTGTACTGTATCAGCCTTTGAATAGTCCACTACAGGACGTAGGCCTACCCACGAAGGGTGATTGGGCCATATCCACCACGCTGGCCCAGTGCGGGTTGATGGATTCACATTTGCCATTGAATTTCTTCTACGGACATATGCAGGTTGCTTCACGATGTTTTCCTTCACCGAAAAGCCAGTGGTGTGAAATTCCGTACATAAATTCCAAAGAACTCATTGGTACGGGACCGGGATTTGAACCCACGACTAGACTACCTCTAGACCACCTCTGCTTTAAATTTTTTTTTGAATAAAAAAAAAATTTTTTCTTATGAACTACTACTTACTACTAAATACAAGTACTAGCAAGTGCAGCCATACGACGTCTCTCACAAGGTGGACGGATGACCAATTAGTAAGCTGTATTTCTATTTTTCATTACAGTTTTCATATTTATTACAGTTTGTTTATTTTCATTAGTAGAACATATCAAAACAACTCACAATGAGAAGGGGCATTATTATTTACGAAAAATATCTGATTTAAATGTTTTCATGCTATTATGTTTCTGATTGTACTTCAGATTGACATTTTTCATTTTGACATTTTAGAAAATAGCCATTTTGAAAATCAGTCATTTTGGGAAAAGTTGATTTTAAAATTAGTTCAAACTGAGCACAGTACAAAATAAGATTCAGTCCAAACAGACCGCAAGCAAACATTCTTATCTGTTTAATTGTTCGCTAAGTAAAAAAAAAATAGATTATCGAGTAGCGAGTTCCCATCAAATCATCACGGTATCAAATGCAATGAACAATATCATAACGAGTATTACATCATTCACTATCACTGCCTACACAAATAAAGTTAAATAAAGCAGTTATGTTGAATGCCTATTATCAGTACAAAATAATTAATTTAGTGCTTTACTCGTAATTTATTCACCGTCCACATAAATCAGTTTCGAAGAAAGGTCAATGGCAATTTTATCACGAATTCTACAAAATTGATTAATTGAGTTATTATTGATTTATCATTTTGAAACGGATACTAGGAAAGGATGTTCAGAGAAATGTGACTTTGTCAGTTACTCGGCACAGCAGTTGAGTGCAAATTATGCAATTTTGTGGACTATTGTGGATTCGTACATTATGCGTTTACTTACACGTAGTAGTCGACGCTTTGTAAATTTATATTCTCGTCATTTAGTAGGCATTAGCAAAGTGCACTGTAGTGTATAAAATATCCAATAAAAATAATAGAGTCAAATATAAAAATCATTATTCAAATATTGTTTCACTTATACATCCGGGCAGTTATTAGGTATCAAACAAAAACTGAAACTGCTACCATGTAATTTTAATTAGGTAAATTCTCGTTATCACAAAGTAATTTCTGGAATCGTATTTTATTCGTTTCTTACTACCATTGAAATATTCCATTGTCAATAAAATCGGTATAAATAAAAGATAGGAAATAAGTTCGCATTTCAATGAATTTATAAATAAACGTATCACGCGATGGCGCTGACATTGGCCGGCTTCGAGAGTGAGATTACCGAGATAACCCCAGCATCAGAATCCGGTCAAAAGGTTGAGATAAAATGGCCCTACCGAGAAATGACTTACAGTTTTATTTGGCGCGCTTTTCTGGCTAATGAAAGATATATTATCACCTTATCTCGCTCATTGCCTTTAAAAGAAGCTTCTTCGTGGAAACGCTCTCCTTTCTTGTATCATTGTCAACCTTGCGGAGATATTTTACGGGGAAAAAATTCATGAGACGGACGGAATGGTCGGAATACATTCTGCGTAAGGTCGGCACTCGCGCCGCTGGTCAAACCAGCTCCTCGGTTAATGATAACATCTCTATGTGCAAGTTAATCATTGTTTTGGCACGCTCTACTATGGAGCCGGTTGCCGCCGCGCGCCGTGCAACGTTTCTAAGCTAAACTATAATATGGTTAAACACAACATGAGCTATGGCTATCTCCACTTTTTTATTTAATTTATAGTAGTATATTGGTAGATTGGGAGTATTGTACTAATGCATTACGACAGTTCATTGGAATGACATGGTGATAAAATAAATGGACATAATTTTAATATTTGTGACGGTCATGTGAACCAATATTTTAAGGTGGTTTGAAAGGTTTTCATTCATGCAAAGCCATTAACGTAATGATGCTGTTTTAGTCAGAATTTGATGTTCTGTCGATTTGTTTATCTTAAGTATTTAAAGTTTCTAGTTTCTTCTCTGTTCCGGGTTTTTTTTTATACAGAGGTATAGATATTATATCGCTTTCAAACAATATTATGACCTTATTTATTAATGGAAAGTAGGTCCGCGTTTTGTCTTTAACAAACGATTACAATTGTCTAAGAAAGTAAAATAAAATATACTGAGTGACTAACTACTCCAAAGTAACTTTGAGTTTATAAACAAGGCCGATAGTGTTTCATACCAGGTTTACAAATAAGTAAATAAAATAATTGAATGGGTTTCAGCGGGCAGGTGCGAGCGGACACCATTGTTATCGATTTCACCCAGTCGGGCAGACAGGCGGACGGGCAGCTCTGTCGATTCTCATACTTATTTGACGTGCTCAACTGGTTCAATACTTAAATTGCATAAGCACACATAATAACATTCCGTTCAGTTTAAGAGCCCGCATCTCGCCACGGGATATCTCAGAGGTGCATTTACAATATCATGGAAGATAATAAACTACTGAATATTTCAAAAGCGTGAAAGATACTTTTTGTAATAAAACTGATTTTCACGATTTCTTGTAATTTTGCAATGGATTCTTTATTTTAGTTAAAATTGAAAATGTGTAATGGGATATCAGTTCTTTTGTAACATATAAACGCGCAGTGAGATACTAGAATTTCAAATACTATCGAAGTTTATTTAAAGTAACGTATAACAAAGGAGCTTTCAAAACTCCAATACTCCTAAATCTAAAGAAAGCCTATCTTGAACTAAAACAAACGTTAACTATTCTTCAACTTGAACAGGGTCTTAAATGCGTGCACATAGTAGGAGAAGAAATTCCATATAACAATGCCGCAGCCAAATAGAATGTGGTATTCAATGCTTGCTTTAGTTACAGAATTTCGAGAACAGGTTTACTCTACAGAACCGCACAATAGCTCGATTCGATTCGCCCTACTCAGAGTACAATCCATTACAATCGGTCACGTATTTCTCGAATGACAAATCTCAAATGTGGTATTGAAATAAATTTGCTAAATACGAGACTTTTGAGAAATACTAAAAATTGTGTTTGCACACACCGAGTGCAAACTATCGTAATGTTTACTGTGGGAGCGTGCAAAAACGATCAGTGTGTCATTTCTCGCGCTTGTTACAAATTGTTAAAATAAATATTCAATACAAATTAATGGTTCGTGTTCCAGGGAGCAGCCGAAAGCAGGATAGAACAAAAAGCGATCGAGCTCGTGTGTGCATTCGCGAGAATCCTCCAAGTTTTCCGGAAAAGCCAGCAAAGTCGAATCATGAGAAATGGAGATACTGTTAAACTGTAAGCTGATCGATTTGTGGGTTTCATTTGAAGAGAATGGTAAACAGACAGCGACTAGGATACACTGTAATATGACGCCACCAATATAGAATCATAGAACGCGACATACTAAAATTAGTATGTTTTGTAAATACAAAACATGAATTCAGAGAACAATAACATACTAAAAATGCAACTTGGCCCCGTAAAATTCACTAAACTGACTGTAAAACAACATACATAGTTTTATTCTGGATAATTTAAAGCAAAAAAACTCAGCCAAGACAGTGTCCACTTTGAAGCCTTGGCGATTTTACTTTGTACTTGTAACGCAAGTGTGAAATTACTAAAAATAGAACTCCTTTGAGATGCTCTAAAATACTCTAAATGATAAAACAATGAACAAGCATCTTATTCGGCCGATGTATGTTTTTTTTTAATTTTTCATAACCTAGAGTACGTAAGCACTCCTACGCGTAATTGTATTGTTTACATTCTCTAGCGATCTGTTTTTAATTTGCAAATGGATTACTGACGATCGGCGAGACTGTAGCGGCCTAGCGGCTCAAGGCCCCGGATATAAAGCGGTGCACTACGTCATCGGTGACGAAATTACTATAAATTACCTTCGAGAAATGAGGAAAAACTACTGCAGTAAACAAATGTGAATGCGTAGCTAGCGATGCCACGTGGATGACAATGGAAATGACTGATACCATTATCGTTGCGTTATCACGGACTATTATAATGTCAGTTCTAGGAAGCCGGCAGCCAGCGTACAATTATCGCCGTTTCACAGAAGCGCCCGTCTGTTCTCTGCCCGTAATTATACGCCTGTACTTTGACGGTTTCAGAGAAGGTTGGCGTTCGAGAGAGCGACCTGGGCTCGTACTATTTTCAAGAGAAAGAGATCGATGCCAAGCGCCTGGCGCCTGACTCATTTATAAAGAAGCCTCCAGTCTGCAAATTGTACAACACTCTTTGAACGTAAAACTTGTCAAGTGACTTGCAAAATAAATATCTCATTGCGAAATATTATTTGCTCGGAGGAAGCCTTTGATGAAATTTATTCAAATCTACGTTTATTTGTTACCAAACTGATATCTCGTAAAATATTAAAAACGAATTAATTAAATTTACGTCTAGAGGTTATCTTGAATTCTTAATTATTATGCATAGAACGAGTTCACGACTCTGTATCTCGCGTACTCAATTATTTATTTTCTGGGAATTCAATAATCGCTAGTGTTATCAAAAAAACATACACTAGCGGCGATTCCGACTATAAAACCCTAATTGGTCATCAATAAGGCTGACATTAGTATTTCTTTGAATCGCGGGATGCGTCCGAGTAATAAACCTTTTTATATTGCGTTTTGTGGCAGATTTTTTTATTTTTGTCCCATTCATTCGCACGTCCATAAGTCAAAATAATAAATTAATAAATACGTAGGTGGGATTTTGGATGCGAGGTACGAATAAAGGTCGGTTAGAAAGGCGGCACTTCTGCGAATGGAGCGCGAGACCTAAACGGGAATATAGTTAGTGGGCAGCAGAAACATACTTCAGTTAATGTTGTCACTGCCATTGTTGCACTTTATTTGGTTGACCGCTTGGTTTCAAACGGCATTCTAGCCTATACATTATCGGCTTTTAGAGCCAGCTTTAGCTGCAGTTGAACCGATTCGGTGTCAACGACACTGGATACAATTTTGTCGATAATTTGGAAAGTCTAGCTACTAGTGCGTGGTAAATGGATTCAACGCTTATGGTAAACGTTAAAGTCATGGAGTCACTGACATCAATCAACATTATGGCAAGCGCCATTGTAAATAAGGAAAATCCTATAGCGACTTCCTATTAACATGAATCACTGTCAAAAGACCTCTATTGTTATAATTGGCAATATAAATTAACCGTTTTCGGAAACACCTATAGATTCATGGCAAAATATGGCAAGCTAGGTATAGAAAGTCCAACGAGAATGGGGACAGATAACCTGCTAAGACCACAGGATCATGCTGGATTCATGTCGCTTGGAACTAGTTCTACTGGTAGGGAAGGACCAGCAGCTTATCAACTTTAAAGATCCTACGGTTGAACTATTTTTTTCTTTTATTTTTCAGTTGAACCGATGATGTATTAACTTAGCAAAACCTCCGCGAAAGTCAATTTTAGGTGTAGTTTGAGTTGAGGTAGATTGTTCCACTGCGTAATAGCGGCTGCACACGTGCCCGTTGTTCGCATTGTACAGATACACAAAACGCGCTATCTTGGTTTTTATATGGCGCGTATTGTAATTTAGTTGTAGTAGTAGTTTTAGTAGCCGTGGTGGTCTAGTGGTAGTAACATCTTGAGGTCGTGGGATCAAATCCCGGTCCCGTACCAACGAGTTCTTTGGAATTTATGTATGGAATTAGGTACACACTGGTATTCGATGAAGGAAGACATCGTGAGGCAACCTGCATATGTCTGTAGAAGAAATTCGATAGCATAATATGTGAATCTACCAATACGCACTGGGTCAGCGTGGAGGATATGGCGCAATCACCTTTCGTAGGTATGCCTACGTCCTGCAGTGGACTATTAAAATTCTGATATGATGATGATTCTGTACAGTATTTTATTAGGCTTCGCTGTAAGTTATTGTGGCGTACCTTAGATGCGGAGTCAGCAGCCGCCGCGGAGCGCAGCTTGGCGCCTCCCGCGCCGCCCGCCTTGCGGATGGCGTCCATCAGGTTGGCGCGCGCGTCGCCCCCGCCCGCCGGCATTGGCGCTGACTTCTGTGGCTGCTTGTCTTGCCTGCTGACAAAAAAAATCTACATTTAATAACTATGTATGACAGGTGGCGCCACCAACGCTATAAGTTGGGAAATGTAAGCACTTCAGAAATTTGAAGCTTGCGTAGGAGGCGAGCTAGCTCAGTTGGTTAGAGCGTCGGGCTAGTGATCCGAAGGGGCAAGGTTCAAATCCTGCGTTCGCTTCAGATTTTTGAAATGCTTATCACAAAGATAACTCTTTGAGATAAAAATCTAGTGTGGAAAGCACTTAAAATAAACATCATAACATATGTATAATTTTTTATTGGTTCATGTTTCAGATTCAGATTGTTTATTAACCTTATAACAATGTTCGTTATATTAGACATGTCAGTTACAATAATTATTCATGATACTTAAAAGAAATTATGCAATCTAACTTACTTTACTAAGTCCAATAAAATCAAAATAATAATAGTGTTCAAAAATTAAATCAATTAATTTCTTCCAGTTTGTGATTAGATGCCTGGAAGAAATCACTAATGGAAATAAAACCGCCATTTTTTAGACATAAATATGTCATATTATGGGTAAATAACCTTTAAGTTAACAGTGGTTGTAAATAAAAAGTTTATTTATCTATCTATTAAGTTGCAAATAAGATAAACTAAAAACATTGGTTGTCTGTATAGATACTAATTTTACTATAATAATTGTACTTGATAACGTCATAAGAAAACATTGGTGAATCAACAACTGAAACAAGCCGAACGCTAAAGCCGATCGTGCCTCTCTATCCCTTGTCCCGCTCTCTTACTTGCACGCTCAACTCAGGCGGAACATGACACCTTTACGTGCGTGCAATTCATAGATTTATAAGACGATATCACTTCAAATATCATCTAATAAGTGCCATAATATTGGCACAAGTACACGTTTTCAACTTTAGCGAACTTCCCATATTTGCTAAGTACTCAAAACAATAAATAAAAACCTTATGATTCATTCATACCGCTAAAAATCAAAACCAAACCATATCGATCGTCATCCACCTTCAGATCCAGTGAGCCTACACAACTTGTTATTTTTATATTAACTCATTATTTATTGACAAACATTCATCCTCAGAGAATCTGAAGCAAGCCTCGATTCTGAGAAAATCCCTCATAACGAGTAGCAAAAAGCTTCGATAAATTATATTCATACAAATCGTTTATGACTATTTTATCGAATATTTTCATAATAATATGTAGGTGGACATTATGTTATTACGTTACATATTTTGCGACTTCCAAGAAATCACAAACCCATACACCACTTTGAGAGGTTTATGCTTATGTGTAGGTATGCAAATCAATTCGCTTGAAACGTAACATAAAATTCTTGCTTATTTTGATCAACTGCTAAAATATGTTTACGTAATTTACTCGTTTGGATTTCTTTTAATTCACGACTGCCAGTAAAACATTTCTCGATAGCAATTGCACAAATAGATGTGGATTTAGTTCTGAAAGTTCTGAGAACGGAGACACGATCAATATAGATTGTAGGTATACTAGAAAACTAGATTAGATTCATGGTTCTTTCTATGAGTTTCGACCTTTGGTCTCTATCGATCTCGCTGCCGACGCGCCAGCCGCCGTCGCCGCCAATTACGTAGCGTCTAGTCACAGAAACAAACACTGAGCTGAGATGCATCTGCCCCAGACTATTCTCAGACTATCGAAAAGATTCCCGTTTGGATAATGTCTCTGTCTGCGTCATCGACATACATGATGACAGAGACGGAAAGATGTTATCAAATAGAATCAATCCATTAAGCTAAAAGAATACGGAGGTTGCTTGTATTCCACGAAGAACCTAAAGAATATGAAGCACAAAAAATACAAGATAGAATTTGACGCCCAATAGCTACAAACTTTGAAAAACTATTTTCATTTATCAGATCTTGCAATTAACTAATTTATTTAGTAGAGTTAAAAGCGTGTCTAGACACTATAAACACAGCTGACTGACTGAGTCCCGAGACAATATTTGCACGTAATTATCAGTAATGGATCCCGAAAGAGCTTATTTAATCTTCTAATTAAATTTGGCGTATGCTATCTTCGCACGTGAAGAGTGCTTGAGTATTTAGAGTAGGTACATATTGCAAACTCTCCGCTTTGATATTACTTTCGCATCATCCGATATTAAAATGTAATTATCACAGACCAGCGATGGCATTCAATCAATGACATTTACTGTCTTCAAGCTTGCGGCTCTGGACCATCGCCATAGCTCATAACTTCATTAAACGAAGTTATAAATATGCATCAGTATATTAAACTGATCGTTTGTCATAAATTATTGTATTTTTAACTTTATCTTTATTCATCCTGGAGAGACGTTGAATTCATACGTTTTTTCTAATATTAATTGTGTCCAATTGTGGCTGACCATTGCTACCATTATGAAGCGAACTAAATAGGCACTTAAAATTGCAATGGTTGCGCGGTATGGGAAAGCTTCACACTTGATCCGAGAATGCCTAGATCATCGGTTTTTTGTGCGTGTTCGCGTCGATTAATTATGATTATTGGATCTCGTGGCATAACGACCAATAATGCTCCTGTAATAAAGGTGACTTTTCTGGGAACGCGATTCGAGGGTCGGCCGGGACAAACGAGGTATTCCACTGTTAGCTTCATTTAGAATTGATGAGCACATTTCGCAAAAACTTGTGACATGTCCCCGTTTTCCCAGGAACTCGACCAATTAGACTTGTGGTTTTTGAAGATAATTCCAGAATTTCCCTGATATAGTACTAATGTCATACTACTTTATTATTCGGAATGAGTCGCTTATTCGAATAAAATTTAATGTGTCCTTTATAATTTAAACATGAAAAACCACTGGTGTCAGATCTAGATGACTAGATAAGAAGCTAGCTTATTCAGACTTCTGACACATACAATGTAATGTACATGACTTTACGTTAACTTAGGTATGTAGAAAAAACAGATAAATAGGTAACTTTACTAAATGTAAACAGGGTTATCCAGAACTGGTGTAATAAGCCGAAAGGAGGTGATTCAGACTATCATTGTAAACATCTTTTACTATGGGATCAACCCGGAATTCGAGAAAAAAAATCTATTGTTTCATACATTTTGTCCATTCAGAGTTTATTATTATTAATACAGCTGATTCTTTTTTCTCGAATTTTGAGTTGCAGAGTAAAAGTTGTTCATAAATATGGTCTTAACCACCCCCTTTTGGCTTAGTACAGGATAAGCAGATAACCCTGTATAAACGGTTATGATAGCACATTTGGATGTGCTGGCCAAATAAATACACTATTTATTATTTATAATCATTTCTACTATTCATTACGCTTCTTAATTTTCGAGGATCGGCGAAAACCAGATTTTTCCGCTGGTTTGCGAGGTTTCCAAAAAATATTATTAATTTCTTACGAAATATGTATAAATACAATGTGCTAGTAGATATGGACATCCTACTGCTAAAATGGCGAAAGACGTCACAATTATGAGTTCAACGCAAGATACATAAAATAACAACCAATTCAAAGAAATATCCTGACATATAAGTACACGCGGTATTCATTCATCTCTTTTGAAATGTTCAGAGCTTCATACATATACTGTTTGTAGACATAAATCATCAGGTAGCTGTCATTTGCTAACGCAGTTAATTTCATGTCATAAATCGCGCTAGTTGCTCGTTTCAGTAGCAGAGAGGAATTTCTCGAAAGCCCTCAAGGTAGTAAATATCTCGAGCGCCGTTCCTATCGGTGAATAATATCGCCATAATCACTGCCTTGAGCTAGATTGCTGTACCTAATTGTGGTTCGGTGGAAAGATGCGCTTCCAAGATTTGCGACTATCAATTGCGACCACTAATAAGGTTTTACATAGTAGTGTACGCTATTTTAGATCATTGATTTACGATCGAGCCAGTGTTTTAGATTCCAAACGCGCACCGGGCGGCGGCAGCCTTATGCAAATGTGCACGTCTTATAGCTTTACAGACTAATATGATCTTGTTTTAATTCGGAATGGGCTTGGCGATTACATACTGCTACATTGTTTGGACATACACGGTGGCTACCTACTTAAAATTGTATACCAACAGACTAATGTCTTCCACCAGCTTATTGGGTTTATTATCTTTAAATAAACAAAACTGAGGTCAAACGTCAAAGAATACAAATACTATCCAGGCGAAAAGTTAAAAAAACGACAAGTAGCTGATTTATTTACGACATGACTCTAGTTATAAGATATCTTACCACAAGTAACTTTGAACGATTAATTCTTGATGAAATTCGGGATTTGGCTTTTATTAAGTTTATTTAGACGCAATGTATTCGAGAAAACGCTCTTTTCAACTTTTGCTCCTAGCAAAGCGAGCTCGGTAGCTCTTAGTATTTCCTTGAAATAAATAAATCAACGAAGTACAGACTTGATTTAATTTTCGGAAGCTTCGTCGCGTCGCTTGTTAATAGTAATACTATCAATACCAAGTAAATGACCCATTACAGTAAGTACAACAAATGTACGTAATGAAATCAATTTAGCCTGTAAATGCGGCTTTGACTCATTAGTGATATTAATAGCCTGTAATTCCTACATTATGTATCTTAACTTACATGTAGGATATGGTACCATATATGAGACGTAGCATATTCATACAATGCTCCTATATATACGCGATTTTGCTTCTCTTGGTCCTATGGTAAAAGTTGTCCATAATCATCATAAGCATATAAACATTCTAAATGCCTCTAAATGTTATTGCACTTTTTTTACTGCTGAATAAGCTGAATATAAAAGTCTATCCTGGAAGAGTGTAGGTACGATGTTTGTTGACCTTGTGATATTTTTCTTCACCGAAAAGCCAGTAGTGTAAAGAATCCTTGCATAAATTCCAAACAACATATTTTGGAGTATTTGAATGAACGCACGAGTTCACGTTTCAAGGCGAGCATACTCCCCACTATAGTATACAGGGTTACTGGTTACTTACTAACTAACAACTTTTGTTCAACTACTTTTATCAAATCTAAAAAAAAATGGTTGTTCCATAGAAAAATATCGTTCCTTTTCGACAAAATGTATGAACAGCTGTTTTTTTTAGCTTTGACAAAAGTCGCAGAACAAAAGTTGTTGGTTTTTGTGTACAGAACATCGATCACCAGTGATCGAAGGTACGGAATAAGCCCTTAAAAGGATGCTAATTGATTAATTCATAATTTATTTATTTTGCTTCCATAAAGTACATATAAAGGGTACAAAGTGGCATATGGACCCCGTCGGGCGCAGCAAAATCAGAAGAAAGGAAGGCACCATGATTAGGTCATATTAATTTATGTTTAATGACCAATAACCCTGTATAGGCTACCTACGGTTTATAGAGTGATAAAGTATACTATAACAGCCAGTTACAAACATCTAAAGTGAGGCTAATGCGTTGAGCGTGGAGATAATGATGTTACGTAAGCTTTGTGTTAAGGATTAAGAACGCTAGTCATTATATTCCATAGAACAATTACAAGATCACGCTATACATGTTTGTTGGCCGTTTTGAGGAACAACATCTGCATTGTTTATGCCTATTACATATTTATATTATGCTATATGTACCCACTTATTAGTTAGAAAAGGCAGATTAGAATAGGGAATATACACACAGATTCACGGAGGGCATTCTTAGATCAATTTAAAGAGAAGGTATTATTAGATGCTATCTCGTATAGGGAGGTGAAGACGCTGGCTTAGGTCCGCGATACGTGGAAATTGCTCGACCCACAAGAGCCGCGCTCTTATACACATGAATACGACAGATAAAAATAACAAAATAAACAGAAATGCCGAACGGGGTTTCCATGCATTGATGCTAAGCAGGTAAATCAATTTACCTTACACTAGCGCTGTTGTTCAGATGAGCCTCTTATCGAGGGTGGATAAAAAAAACAAAAACAAAGAAAAAATGAAACGAAAAATTAAAATGAAAAAATAATTGCATGAGCATTGAAATAGATCCGAATTTTTCCTACGAAATCAAGTCTAAATTATTTTATTTTCAGACACATAGATCCATAACATAATTTCTATACAATCCCAATCTTAAATTGTCATTTTTATTGTGACTGCTGAATTATGTACTCGTATGTACGTAAATATTTCGATTTATTTATTCCTGGTGCGTCATATTATGCCATGTTTAAATCGTCCGCATTCGATAACAATTCTATTTCTATTTTTTTTTAACATATCTTTTTAATATACGTTATTGAGGATCAAATATATTTGACGATGACGTCGCAAATGGTCAAAATCGCAAACGGTCACATTCATGCAAATCGCAGTCCGTCATAATCGCAAACCGTCAAAATAGCAAACCGAATATTCGACCGATTGCGATATTGACTGGTTGCTAATTTGACTATTCGCGATATCGACCCATCGCGTTTTTGACCGATCGAGTTTTTGACTGATCGCAATTTTGACGGGTTTTCAGTGACTTGACCGTTTGCGATTTTGACCATTCGAGACGGAACGTTAAAAACAACTGTACTTATAACTATTCTTTTAAAATATTATATTTCTTAATATTCTTTCGAAATAATCAGGAACAACAATGGATCGGGTGAACGTTCCCTGGTTTAAACAACTTTCACGTTCATCACCATTCCAGAACTTCGAATTATTTGACTAGTTAGATCAATTAAACAGATAAGTACCTACTACTATTAACTTTTTACTATATTTAACGTCATCGAATCCTCGTGACGCGACGTCATCAAATGCTTATAAGTAAGTAGGTACATAAAGATACACTTTTTTGTTGTGTCATAAAGCTGCGCAATTACCACAAAAACAATGACGTCACTCAGTTAGGAAAAGCGCCGGTACAATATAACGAACGCCAAAGATGACGTCAATAAAGAGCAATGTTTGGGTACAAAAGAACCTAATCAACTTTTTTCGCTGTATTTTATTGATGGAAAGCTAAATAAAGATAAAAATAGATATTTCTTTTGTGTCCGGTTTATTACGCAAACTTACGCGAATTGCGTCCACAGGGATGTCACAAAAAGTTTTAAAAATATTTTTATGATAAGAGTACCGTCTAAAAGTTTTTATCTTCTGATTTTATTAGAGAGAATGGATCATTAAATCCAACAAAAAGTTAAGGTTCCTTTCATTGACGAATCTGCTGAATCACTTTTATGCGCAAAACTTTAGTATTCATTGTCCAGTTGGGTACAAAAACGTCCGAGTTGACCTATCCTAACCTATCAGTCGAAAATGCCGAAGTGAGTCATGGGCGTCATGGCACAATCAATATCACGTACAAATAATAGCACTTCATCATAATCTGCATACAAAATGAGCACACACAAGGCTCGGATAGATTCATTAAGCAAAGGAGGAAAACCCGTTGCTTTAGTCGAGACGAAAGCACTTCTGCAAAGCGACGGGGTAACAACCTTGATTGGCGAATGAAACTAATATTTCTCATGAAATGCTTAGAGGTTGATGGCGATTTGATGTTTGCACAAAGGGAAATCAATGGCATTGAAAGTTCTTGCAGATAATAAAATACGAGAACTTTATACTATAGCATAGAGCATCATTGATTGAAGGGGCTACTTAGCGGTAAACGGTAAACGGAAGATATCATTTATAACTTGAGATATAAAATTATGATTGGTTGATTTAAAAAAGCTACCTACATGATTGGCGTAAGAAGACTCAGTCTGGAGAAGAACTTATTGAAGACGATGTTTCCACATGTAATAAAAACTAGTAGAAACATTCAGTAAACATATAATACGCGAAAGACAGCACTGGAAATATAACGATGTATGTTTTGAAGTATCATAGAACTCGTTATACTAAACGGTTTTCTTCCAATGAAAACCATGCAGATGCTAGAGCAAAAGGCTGAACAGGGCTAGACTCTTACCCTGAAAGCTTTTCCTTGAAGCCCTGAGCACTCACTGAAGGCTAATGCAGCATTTACTTAATTAGGTTTATTTTTACCTTATATATATATGCACAGTCTACTAGTATAGTTGTATCTACAAACACCGATATCCTCAGAGATACGGGCAAAACAATATTTTTCGGAGAACAATGCCCAATTTGCATGTAAACGATAATTAAGCTTCGCATTATCACGTCTCCACATTTCGTACAACATCGGTTCGAGACCAGGGTATAGTGATTTGTCTGTGTGATCGAAGGCATTAGTAGTCCAAATCATCGGAAATCACGCATAATTGTGTATGCGCTGAATAATAAATGACTTGCGACAAATATAACATGTATCGACACTATTGATTTTGCTTTCTAGAGCAGGGAACTTTTGCTGACTTATAATTGAGACTATGATCAAAGCACAGATTAGCTGAGCATATTACTATATGTGTGCGTCCTTTTGAGCTTTGGATCATTAAAAACGTAATGTTTTTCTAGTTTGAAGACAGAGGTACGAAGGACATCAATCAGCTTGTCATCGCCGACTATTTACTGATCAGTTTACGACCCGAGTTATAGGAACGCAGGGTGGCCATGTTGGCAGATTCGGAGAACTTTTACATGAGGTAGATGGTAATGACAACCAATGAAAAATGACTGATTGATGGCAATGTTGGTAAGCTCTGTTGGACAATAATATACAATTCAATTAATTTGGCGTGTGGTGTGCGTCAGATGTGGCCAAGCTTACCTAGTAAATTACCCGTAGTAACCTGTTTGTAAAGCCGCGAGACGGAAACTACACCGATGTACTTGTAATGCAACCTGCGTTTTGTAGTCCCAACATTTTTGTGAATCATTTATGACCAATTTTAGTAAGGCACGTACTTACAAACGGAACCTCCTTATGTAAAGGCAGAAATACCTATCCGAAAGAATCGCACCCTTATAAAACATAGGTTTACTAGACTTGGGTAGGCCCAAGTTTTAAGCAAAATACAATCGATCGTACGTCCTGAACTTGCATCAAAATTTTCCGGTGTGCCTCAAGGCGCTCATCTAAATGCAAAAGATCCGTACATAGTGCTGCACTTTCTAAGACGACGGTGAGCGTGGAAAGCCGTCAGATAGTGTTTCATAGGAAAACCTATAAATAAGCCATCTACTTTGGATCGCCGCGATCAAGGAAAATTAAACTCGGCAACTATTGAGTAAACTGTGGCAAATAATCGTTATTGTATTCAAATATTTCATGACAATATAAAGACATCCTAACAACAAAGGAAGTTATTAGCATCCTGCCAGAGAATGCTAATCACGGACAAGGTTATTCGATCATATAAAATGTAGTGTCACTTTTTAAGGTCCGACTGCGCCTCCAGCTGATTATGGGAACATTGGACGATATCCGGTACTTGATAAGCCATAATGTCATTGAATATTTGATTTGAAACAGAAAGTTGTAGTCTATTTTAGTAGGAATAACAAACGACGTAGGTTTTCCGAACACATGTTATATCATTGAATAATTTAGTTGTTAGACTTTAACGACTGGGGAACCAAAAATTAAGACTCAAGGACGTTTATAACGATGCAAATGTTTGAAAAATAAGATCTTATCATAATAAGCGGTACTAGCGTAGTTTCGAGAAATCATCCACGGATTGTAGATTATTTCGTAAGTAACAATAAATAAGTACAGAGCCTAAAAGATAAGCTTAATCTGGTAAATAAAACTAATCAGAACTGTTGCGTAAAAGATAATTTACATAATATGCACGAACAGAAGATATGTAACATTTAATGTATATTGACGACAGCATATAAAAAGATGTTATAACTCTTAAAATGTTATCCAAAGAGTAAGTACCCACTACTAGTATTTATTGTAAGTTTTGTCAATATCTGTGGTTCGTTTTTGTCAATAAACGATTTTAAACATTGTCTGCTACAATTGTCAATTGAGTAATAGATTTTGTCTAGATTTAACTTTTGATTAAATTTTCATCCGTACTCAAATATCTAAACCAAATCGATGAAGGCATTGTCATACAATTTATTAAGGTTTGCAAATGCATCTCAATTATTCATACCACGCGCCACTCAAAAGACGCCGCACACCGCCGTGGGTGGCAGTTGATACGGATAATCCTATAGTTATTATCCTATTAATTTAGCTTCACTTCAGAGTTCAACGAAACCTTTCCATCGCCGGCCAACTGGCTTGCGGCAATATGAACTCTATTTTGTATAACATAAATTGTATTGTAATAGCGATGCAGTCGACAGCACAATAGCAATCAAAGTCGCTCGATTCGTGTCCGGTGGCAGCCAACATTGTTATTTGTTGGGCTTTGCTGGTCGCAGTTTATCCAATCGCTTTAACACGTGAGTGGGCTCGTTTGCATGTCACCGAGCGAATTGAACCAGATTTGACAGCCGGTGCGGTGGCCACTACACTACATCAACGTGGGAAATCTTACACCAATCACGCCATGTGTACACGATAACAAATATGTTAAGCTGAATTAAATTTTGTACACCTTTTTAAAAAGTAAATAACACAGATGTTCTTACAGATTATCTCGATCGACCACATTATCCTTCTGGGATCTATACAGGGTTATTCCTAATCAATTAGCATCCTTTTAGGGACTTATTCTGTACATCAAAACTAACAACTTTTGTTCTGCGACTTTTGTCAAAACTCAAAAACAAAAATTGTTGTTCCATAGAAAACTATCGTTCACCCGCGACAAAATGTATGGAACAGCTATTTTTATTTTTTTGTTTTGATGTACAGAACAAGCCCCTAAAAGCATAAATATAAATAAATATTTTGGGACATCTTACACACGGCCTCTGACCCCAAACTAAGCAAAGCTTGTGATATAGTTGCCAGAGACTGATATACTACTCGTACATATACTTATTTTTAAATACATACTTATACAGATAGTAACTAAATAACACCCAGACACAGAGCAAACACTTATGTTCATCACATAAATATTTGCCCTGGGTGGGGATCGAACCCACGCCTCTTTAATCCAGAAGTTAGGGTCACTAAACACTGAGCCACCGAGGCAGTCATGGTGCTAATTGATTAGGTATAACCCTGTATATTTGACAGCTACAGGCCAAATCCGTACATTTTTGTGGCGAGGATAGCCCTCACTATTTATAGAACACATGAATAAAATAGTGAACTCAGGTAATAAACACGAATGGTAGAAATGAATGAAGCTTGATATAAGATGATTAATCTAAAGAATAGAGGAAACGGGCATGTTGCACCGAACCACGCAAGTGGGAACAGGGTAGGAGAATGAATGATGTGCTTTTATAGTTTTTTGCAATGCGAAAATGTCGCACACATCGCTCCCATATCTGTCATAGAGATCGGCCATGGCAAAAACTTCAACAATTCTAGATAAGGATATAAGATTACATAATTAATTAGATTACATGAAAAAGCCGTAAAGCATGTAAATACCAGCGCGGCCAGCAAAGGTATGAAGACTAGTATATTTGAATATTCTGGTGTTTTTATACGGGCTTGTAGTACTTAAATTAGTTAGATTTATTAGCAACAAGCGCGGATCATAAAGTTGACAAAAAAAATGAAAATATGCGTGAATAATAAATATGGTGATACTTTTTGTACTTCGACGAGGTAAACAGGGTTATTTCTAATTAATTAAATTAGCATATTTTAGGGGCTTATTCTGTACATCAAAACTAACAAATTTGGTTCGGCGACTTTTGTCAAAACTCAAAAAAAACAGCTGTTCCATACATTTGGTCGCGGGTGAACAAACAAAAGTCGCAGAACAAAAATTGTTAGGTTTGATGTACAGAATAAGACCCTAAAAGGATGCTAATTGATTAGAAATAACCCTGTATACGTACGTGTTCAGGTGTTATTTCTGAGAAGTTATTATGCATTATTTCTTGGAATGTGAACGATTAAAGACGAGCTTTTGTGTCGAAGCTCAGGAATAAAGACATTTTATAAAACTGGAATTATTGATTTATGAATTTATTTAATTGAATCGCAACTGCTGCTGGAAAGTCCCTACTGAAGTACTGAGTTTGAAACCAGAAAAGATGCACGGTAGCACATACAAATAAAATATATTTACGGTAATAAGTAGGTACACAAGCTTCTTATTAAAAATATGCTTACACCTAATTATAATATATGAATACTATTTGTCAAATAATACACCAATCCGTGTCTAAGTTTTCTTCAAACAATAGAAGAAAATAATTTGTAAAGACAGAGAAGTAACATTAAGGTCCTATTTTTTATGTTTAATCTTTTGACAATGTATTGATGTACACAATGTTGGTGAACTGAGATAAATAAATAAGTAACAGGTAATGTAGAATAACAATATCTGCCGCGGATCAGGCATGTTTTTTTCACAAAACAACCCTTCGTTAATACGCGGCCATGTTTGCAATTAATTACAATTAATTTATTAATATGTGCACCTGGAATAGCCAGCGCTATATAAGTATGCAATTTTTACGCCTTAGCCAACAAATAAACATCCAATTTTGAGTTCGATTAAAAATTTTAGTAAATCCAACTACAAATAAAATATTCTCAGCAGTCTTAGACCTTATCACATTAAAAAAGTAAGTGTTATTAGTATGTATTACTATGTAGTCCGAAAATCTTTATTTTAAGAATTGTTTGATTACGTGTAATATTGCCAGTAAAAAATACCGTAAGTATCTGCTATAACAGTTATAAGCCAACTAAAAGCCCATAAAAGTCTACAATTTCTAACAATACTAATTCAGGGAAAATGATATTGATAGTGGAGAAACATCTGATATATGTAATTTGCACAGTGGAAAATATGTTTTCTAAGGATCCATGCGCACGCGCTTTGTTTTCAAAACGGCTGTTTCTACTTATTAGCACGATACGGAGAAGCCGGCAGTTTGTAAATATCACCCTATTCTTAACACCTCGACAGCCTAGTCATTTGGCACTTTCACGCAAACAATTTTTCCAAAGTACTTAGACCAACCTTTATAGCTCCATGGATTCAATTATGGATCTACGCCAAGATATCTAAAAATGTTAACAAAAACTGGATGGAAAACAAGTGCCTATGGAAAGCTTTATGAAACAGATCGAATAGAAAAACGTGATATTATGCGTGATAGCGTCATATAATTATATGCGATACACAACACCTAAGAGATAAAAAGATGATCATATCCATTAGGAGAGTAAGTACTAATTAGACTAATTACTATTACTTACCATTCCTAGCGTTGGACGTTCAGAATTAACTAAAATAAAATGCTATTTTCTAGAGTTCTGCCTCTATGGCCTTTATGGAAAAGGGTCTAGTCTAGAAGCCTTGTTAATTATAAAACTCCGAGCCATTCCCGGGTATTTTTACAAAGTCACAAGTACTTTTTGTCTCGTGTGTTAATGCCGGCGGAGTGCCGAGATGAGAATGTTATGCTAACAATTGTACATATTAATTAACTTTATTTTTACATCACATTAATTAGTGTTCTCGTAATGGATAGACAATCGAAGCAATGATAAGAGACCACCCAACAGCATTGCGAGTTTCGTTGAAGTATTCGCACAGGCATGTATTCTGGGTGCAGGCCCCTGACCGTCGTTTCTCGAAACCTCCGCTCGCTACTTCATGTTTTTCTAATGTTTCCCCGACTTACGATATTCGATCTGAGAACTCAGCTTCACATGCAACTTTAATAAAATAGAAAATTCTACCTAGAACTAGGACACCGTCATGTTGTATGAAAGTAATATTTTACATTCTTGAAGTCTTTATATAGCTTTAATAGTTACCTTTACCAGGGAATTGGTGCTGAATAAATTAGTCAGTCAACACCGCCCACTAACTAGATATTTCGATCGCACTTCTATCAAAATTATCACAGAATTACGTTATACGACAGTTTTTATTGCCACAAGTAGAAAAACTTTCGTGTCATGCTAGGTGTGGCTTCGTAAAGCTCCCAGGGTAATAAAAATATAGTCGGCCGTGCGTTGCGCAACTGTTTAAAACACAGTTAAGCTTGTTTATCCTTATTTAGAACTCCTTAATATTCCATTGAAGGAGTAAACAGGGGTCAAGTGACCCATAACTCTGATCCCTCGGCGCAGCGCGAGCCGGCTTGGAAAACACGAATTTACATGATTCTACGAAACCGTTTGAAATACACCTTTCTTTTGTAGAAGAGCTTATTACGATTCAAGTGATTCAATCCGCGGCGTAACTCACGCCTAAGGCGGATGTATCGGCCTGGAACATCTTATGGTGCGGAGACGTTTGGATAACTTGCTTGAGAAATGTTTATCGTGGGTAGACATAAATCCAAAGACAAAATAACGCATGCATTTATCAAGCTTAACAAACAATAAATGTTCGAATCGAATTTTCTTCAACTGTTTTTAGTAGAACAGAAATGCCAAGTCGATGGTTTTTAAAGATTTCTAGCACCTTCGCGGCGATATTTATGTCGCTTGTTTACACAACATAATTGTACAACGTACACATTCACATGTCATGTTTATGTAGATGGATTTAACTTCTCAGACACTTTTTATCGTTACAGTAAATTGTAATAGAATTATTGATTGCTCGTCTGGTCACGTCGCATTATTAATCTACGAGTAATTAATACAGACCGCGGGAACGGGTTAGTATATCTGTGTGTAAGTGTATCCCATACTATACGATTTGATTAGCATTAGCCAATCTGAGCCTAAGCTTGTTCTGAGAAACTTTTTGTATTGGCCGTGCATTTTTAATTAATCCGTGGCAAACCCGTCGTGCACCTTGCTATTTTAGTTTTTAGTAAAGTTGCTCGCTTGTTTACGTTGCTCCCTGGGATAAAAAATGTTCCACATATGGCGAAGGATTTGTTTGAATGCGTACAAAAAATCAGGTAACTAAATGTGAAATGCGAGAGCGCTAATGTCCTCTCTGACAAGAAAAAAATTGAACACATGTTCAAGGGACGAAGGAGTCAACACTTTCTATATTTTTCTTCTTTTTTGGTGTACAAATATTCGCAGTTTTGCTTAGAGATAAAGTTAAACGGTACGTTTCAGCAACACAGTTACCTATTCAACGAAGAAGTTCATTACAACTTTACTCAGAAATCTTAGCTGTTAAAGTTTACCGTTAAAATATTGCACACATTATTAATTAAGGTAACCAACTACGAACCAATAAGGTGTTCACAGACACAGATTGCAGATAATAGCAGGAAAAAAACGTAATAAGTAATTTGATACCCTCAACATGGCAATTTGTCACAACACTGGCTATTCGTTGAAGGAAAGATCGTGAGGCAATCAGCATACGTCCGGAGATTAACTGAGCCAGCGATATGACCCATGAGCTTTTCGAGGTTTAAAAAAGATACAGTACCTACCGCATGACTTATGAAATAATAATAAAGAGAGTAAAGGCTTTGAAATGACTCACCGTTGTAGTTCAGTAGGTGGTTCCGGCTCCATCATCGGTGGTGGCGGTGGAGGAGGCGGCGGAGGCGGCAGCGCCGGCATACTGACGGGCGCTGCAGGCGGCGGCGGTGGCGGTGCATCCGGCATATCCGGCACTTTATCCGCCTCTACCGCCACTTCTGGCGCCTCCGGAATCTTCAGCTCCGGCAGTTCCGGCAATTCCGCCTCAAGCATAGTCACAGCCATCGGAGACGTGACCACGGAAGGCGCGATGGAGCCATCGCTCGTGATGGAGAATTGTATGTCGCCCGCGATGTTTGCCAGGTTCGGCAGGTCAAGGGGCATCTCTAGTTCCGGTACCTACGGTAAAAAAGCGAATATAATCGGACTCGTATAGTATAGTAAGCTATTGTAAAACTATAGGGGCATTGTTTTGACCGTCTATACATGTTTAGAGGCCTTCACGCGGCCCAAAACCTGTTACACCAGGGTTAGAAATATCAACGTGCGGCTTTATGTGAACTTCAGTCAGGATTGGATATTGCGCAGCTTGTAGCTAACTTCACATCCGCCAACTCGTGTGGCGCGGCCCATACCTGGCCTATTTATACGAAGTTTAATTTTTAATATGCAATAATCAGATAAGGCTTATTGTCATCTAAGTGGAAGGACGTAGGACGTCGCTAGTTAGGCAGAGAGCATTCATAAAGATTTCACTTGACTTGCATCTTGCGAATTCCTGCGATATTATCAGGTTTTCTGCCCGCGCCGTGTGGACGTCCTACGCTATGCTATATCAACTTATTGTAACACTGCTTGATCGTATCAGTGCGTTCATAATCAATTTAATATAACCATATCTTTAAAAGTATCAGGTCTAATGATCTAGTACGTTTGATCTGAATTAGACAAATGACTATAGGTATGACATATCTACCTACAATAGTGTTAGACAGTCTTTTAGTGTTTCATAGTTATTCCGAATACTCATAGAAAAACAGGAAAATCTTGAATATTAAACGATAGGAAAATACGATTTTCCTTGTAATCGCCACGCAATCTACCTACACTTGGGTGCATAATTAAACAAATTGTAGATATATAAATTATATATACACCATATCCACAATCATCACTCATGATATTATCTAGTAAAAGGTCAAGAGAGCTTTTAATTTTAAATGTAACTTGTCAGGCTAAGAAAATTGTATACAGAATTATCTGCTTGCATTGTACTAAGCCAGAAGGGGTGGTAAACACCATCATTATAAACAATTTTTACTATGGGTTGAACCCGAATTTTGAGAAAAAAATCTGCTGTTCCATAAAAAAAATCTACTCGGAGTCGACAAAATGTAAGAAACAGCGGATTTTTTCTTGAATTCTGGGTTGGTCCCATAGTAAAAGTTGTTCATAATAATTATCTGTATCACCTGCTTTCGGCTTAGCACACCTGTTCTGGATAACCCGGTATACAAGGGTCAAGGCCCATGTCTGAGAAAATCATTTTTTTTTACAATTTCTCAAAGTTTTTGAGCTAAATAAGGAGCGTGATGATCTGATGATATTCAAATACGTATAAATATTCCAGAAATGTATGTTTCTTCGTTGTTTTTTTTATGGTAAGCCTAGGGCGAGCCTGGACACGGTTGGCAAAGGACTGACGGAACAGATGGCAAATTGAGAAGCCTATAGCCAGCAGTAGGATAAGAAGGCTGTAGCTGATGATGATGAATCCTTTGTCTGACCATCAATTTATTTATTGGTAAGTGAGGTTGTGACAAAAAATCGATGGGACCTGCTACTGATGAGTCCATGTTAGTAACTTAGTTCCGCGCCATGTCGCAGGACATCCCCCAAACCTTATAAATGCCATAACATTTATATAATGTAAGCCACAATCATGTAACAATGCGTAACATAATCCGTAGGGAAATCACATCATATTATGTTAGGAAGTTATTTACCTAAATCGACATAATTATATACGAAGTTACTCCGCGTTAGATTATTTATTTGCTACACAAATAAACAACACATTACATAACATTATGTACATGCCGAATAAAGCATCATAGCCGCCAAGATATTCAATTTGGCCTATTCAAAGTGGTATAATACGATTAGAACGTAATGGCGACTCGGAATATGAGGCGAGCGCAGCGCAGTAGCAAATTAAAGTATCAGGGGGGTTGAAGAGGTTACTAATGAAGTGAAGTGAAGCCATCTTCAAAGGACTTACTTGCTGCGTCTTTGAGCTTATTTAGAAGGTACCACTAGACCAGTAAAATAATGTAGTTGAAAACTGCACGTCATCACCCGTAATAGCCTAATTTATTTGCTATGCAGGCGTAATCGGAAAACCCGATGACTTCGGTAGCATATTGTGGTAAGTTTCAGTAACCATTCGTCTATCCTGTATTCGGTTTTACTGCTAACAAGTGTAATTTCCATATCAAAAATCCCTAAGACGTGTAAGAAAACCAATTAAGCTTAGCTTCGCGCATAATAGGGTGCACCACTTATCCAGAGTTCAACCTATGATGGACTTGGACACATAGGAAATAAAAAGCGAAACAAACGGCATCTCGGACATCAAAAACGATTTAGCAATTTTGAACAGTAGGTGGTAGGAGCATAGGGACATACATTACCCCCTTTCTTGGCAGTTGGGTGAAAATATTGATCATAGGGAAAGAATTGAAAAATGAGAACTTCTTGTTCAGTTATCATCATCATCAGCCTATATCCACTTCTGCTGGGCCAGCTCTGCTTTTCGCATTGTTTCCTATCTCGGGCTAATCTCGTCCACGTAGGGCCACTGCTACTATACTAACATAGCTATTTGTTTATGCTGCAAACATTTATAAAATGAGAGTGAATTATGTTGACTTACCATTCCCATGCCCGGTGCGTACATGTACTCGTCGGCTTCTCTCTTCAACACATCTCTTCTGACAATCGTCGAAGGCGCTTCTTCCAACAAACTCTTGCTGACGGCTTTAGCGCTGATGGTAGGCACATACGCAGCAGTCTTAGTCACCGTCCCCAAGTATGGACTCTCGTCTGTGTTGAAGACCAACAGCTCGCCGACGCTTTCCAAATTGTCAATCACGGCGTTCAAGTCAAAATCGTTTTCGGGCTTCGACGTAATGCGATCGGCCACTTTCACGTGGTAGAAATGGAGCTTTTCCTACAAACAAATACATGTGTGAATCATTCGGAACTTTCAAAACAACATAGACACTTAGACAAGTATTGATTGCGAGTTATGTTACCTGTAATGCTTTTTCATTGGACAGCCCCTGAGTCTTCCCACTCAGAGTTATTTTCTTAGGTTCATGTTTGTATCCGTCTAGGTCGAACACCGACCGATAGTGCTCGTGTGTGACGGACGCCGGATACTTGGCGCCCGAGAACACTTTGATGGCCTTCTGCATGCCGGTCAGCTTCTCGACTTTGCACCGAGACGCTTCTATCCTTTCATTCAGATTCTTCGTCTTATCCGTGTTCTGCTTAATCCTAGTCAATATGCGCGAAAATACATCTTCTACTATTCCATTGAGATTATCGAGCGTGTCCGCGATTTGGAGAATAGTCTCCTCAGTACTCAGATCGCTGGGAATTAAATTGACTTTATAAATACCCTCCATAGTTTACAAGCTTTTACGCGTGTAATTTCTGAAACAATACATCGCTAATTGAAGATCTATTACTGCACCATGGTTGAACAAATGTTCAAAGATCAAACTCGTTGAAAACAATCGGTTAGTAGATTATCGATTCAGTTAGGGCTAATGATGGGTGTTAGTTTTGTAAACAGTGCAGTTCTTACCTACTAAGCTTCTTAAAAATCACCTAAAATAAATTAATAAGGCACAAGAATTATCACTAGACAACACATTAACGTTCTTGTGTGAAATAATATTATGTCCATATTTGTATAGCACTTCGTAAAGCTCATTGAGTTCATTTACAATTTTATTTACAATGCAGTCACTTAAGTTTATCTCCACAATATAAATCGACGATAATAGGATTCAATTCTTGGAAGGTTTTATCGTGGGCGAATCGGCAAGCAACGAATGTAAATTGTCTTTGGCGGGATCGGTGCTCCAGGAGAAGCGGCAGTAGGCGTCGGGTGACATCATGGGGTCGATCATGGCGGACTCCTCCGCCAGCTGGCCGCCCGACAGCATGTTGCTGAGGTGCTTGCTGATGACGGCGTCGCCCGGGCCCACGTACCCGCCCGCCGCTGCCGGCTTGGGCGGCGCGCGCACCGCCTTCTGACTAGGGAGCGCGTCCAGCGACTGCAGCTGGATATAGCTGCTGTCGGCGCCGTGCTTGGCGGCCGGGGGCAAGGTCGGCATTATAGGCAAGCTCTCGGGGCCGAACAGTTTGGTCGGCGGGAGGTTAGGATTCGTTTCCAGGTTAGGGAAGTTGAGCATAGATCTGCTGAGGTGAGCGTCTTCGGGGCGAACGTAACCTGACGAAGGAGGCGAATTGCACAGTAGACTAGGCGGCGATACGCCAGTCGTAAATATTGGCGGCGATAGCCCGGCCATTACGTAACTAGAACCCGCAGGCTGCGCCGCCGAACTCTTTGTCGGCGGCGGCGTCGGCGCAGATTGCACGTAGCCCGTCGCGGGACTCGCCACAGGCTGCTGAACGTAACCGCTCGTAGGGTTTATCTTAAACTCTTTATTGCTAAAGTAAGGAGAGTTCTCTCGCGAAGGCTCCGAATCCGAGTTGGACGAGTCCTCGTCATCCCTTGGAGCGTTATCACTATCTGCTTTGATGGCCTCATTTTCTATATGAAGTGATGAGTTCGATCCATCATCTGAAGTAGAAGCCTGCCTGTCCACAGTGCCTCGAGAAGTGTCCGATAAGACTGTACTATCGGTGTGATCACTGGATCCACAGTTTGTATCATCAGTTTGTTTTACATCAGTCGAAACTGTGGTACCTCTGCTATTTGGCAGTAATAACACTTCATCAGATGAAGGCTTTTCATCTTTGCTTGAAGGATTCCAACCGCCAAAGGCATATTTTGATACATCCTTTTCAGGAATTCCCAGCCCATCGGGCAAAACTGGTTTTATATCTTCCATTTTTCTATATTTTTTATAACACTTAGTAGAGCCATACATAACACCTGCTAGTGTACCTATAGCCATCAGAATAAAAGTCATCATAAGGCCATCCTTATTTCTGCAGGCCACTATAGTTGGGTCACTCCATTCACCAACAAACTC
Source organism: Hypomecis punctinalis (assembly GCA_949316475.1). Lineage (NCBI taxonomy): Eukaryota > Metazoa > Arthropoda > Insecta > Lepidoptera > Geometridae > Hypomecis > Hypomecis punctinalis. The sequence goes on along the minus strand of OX438801.1, from coordinate 21,693,685 downwards.
TAAGTGAAAAGCATCTTGTCTAGTCGGCAGTTCAACTTCATTATTATCGGCAAATGAGAGTGCACCATGGTTAAGGTCTTCATCATAATTCACAGCCCTTACTTGATATTTTTCAGCATTTACGCTTCCTTCACAATGAGCAATAGAAAAGTTCAGTTCTTGATTGGTTATATTGAATATCTCACCAGGCTCTTGGTCATCTTTGATTCTCATGATCTGATATTTGTCTACTGTCCCTCCGGGTTTCTCAGGTGCTTCCCATTTAATTAGATCTTTAGGGTTGTTCAATATTTCAATGGGCTTGAGTTTGCTAGGAGGACCGATTCTTGTTCTAATAGCAATACCTTTAGAAGGACTGTGCTTAGAGCAGCTTTGAATTCCTGCGATGCAAGCTTCAATTGACCAAGAGTAATTTTGGAATGGTTCGAGTCCACTCAGAGTAACATTTCTTCTGACCAAATCTTTATCATCTTCTGGCACTTTGTATTCATAAAATTTCCTTTCATAGTTGTAGATGACATATTTTCTTAGAATTCCATTCTTGTGGAGTGGAGGATCCCATGATATTAGCACAGAATCATTTTGAATATCACTTATAGTGACATTTCTCGGTTCAGTTGGTGTGTCTTCTGTGGTAGTGACTCCAGTTGAAGCATTTTCTATAGTTTTCATTCCATAGGTAGTATTCATAGACAATGAAAATTGATAGGTTCTGTAAGGTTTCAGATTTGTTATATTAATTTCCATTTGTTTTGGATCAGAGATATATACGGCAGATTTCTTTTCAAAAGTCTCATCACACACATTACTAGTATTTATAACAGGACAGTAGGATATAAGATAGCCAGTGATAATACCTTCTTGCAAAGTACATGACATAGCCCAAGTTATTTTCACATTTGTCTTACCGGCAACACCATGGTCAAGTTTCACTGGGAATCCATACATTGGGATTGCATCTTTTGAAATGTCACAAGTGGCCCAAACCATACCACTAGTCTGACCTCCTTTATTGGCAGAAATGGCAAATTGATATCGGTTCTCTTTAGGTAGGTCTATGACATGTTCTGTATCATTAGGGTTAAGTACTGTGAAATTCATTCTACCTGTACAGACTTTTGTGGTGTTGTGTTGACACCAAAAGAGGGTGTAATTATCAATACCCGGAGTACCGACCCAGGACAACTTGTACATGCCATTCTCATATGCAAGCTTTGTAAATGAAGGAACTTTTAAAGATTCAGTATCCTTCACAGGTGGTATATAAAGGTGACTGCTATTTATTGATGTTCCATTGTCATTCTTAGAGCATATTTCGATATTGATTGGTCCCAGTGATGCTTGTTCCAAGATAATGAAACTCCGTTTTTTGCTATCAGGAAACATGGTTTGAGGGCCCTTTTTGTCATCATGTATCACAACTCTGTATGTGAAATTAGCCCCAGCCTCTTCGTATTCTTCAAGTTGCTTCCAGTACACATAAATCAGTCTTTTATCCCTGTAAATTGCTTGATCAAAAGCTCCAGTTACTGTATCTGGTGGCCTTTTGGGTCTTTCACTAGCAGTATAGAACACAATATAGCTGTACTTTGACCAAAATTCATCACTGATGGCTTCCTTTGACCGAATGTAAATTCTTACTTCATATTGCATGTGAGCATATGGCAAATCTGACAGCAGGAATTTGTTGGTTTTGTTTTTTGGGGGCAAGTGAGATGCATCAACACTTCGAAAGTATGACATATTATCAATTTTGGCAATCTGATATTCTATTTTATGCACAACTCCATTGGGCATGAGATCAGCCATATTGTTAGGTATATCCCACTGCAGCAGCACACTGTGTGTACCATTTTCGATCACCTTTAATTTACTCACTTTTCCAGGTTGGACAATTGAATAGTGATCTACTGTGAAATTTTGTTCATTTTTTCCTATTAAATTTACAAATTTAAGATTGAAATAGAATGTCTTCTCTAGCTGCCTGTATCTTGGTAGACTTGTTGTACTCCAGAAGCAATAATAAGTAGTAGGTCCAATTTTTGTTGCTTTACATGGATCTACTGCACGACCATTTATTATAAAGGTTAGGGAATAGTTTGTGACACTGAAGCCTGGAAGTGTAGTCCACGTGCAGTTCAACTCTTCGAGATTCTTAGACTTGCAAGAGAAATCGGTTACATTTTGGGGTGGAGAGTCTATTATGACTCTAGTTGTGCAAAGTTTTTTAGTCACCTTATTCCTACAGTAGTAAGGAAACACTCCTTTCTGAGGAATTTCTCTATAAAGTCTTCTTGTTGTACCATTTACTTTCTCAGATTGGTTAATTACACCACCTAAGGCAAACTCCAGGTCTTCAGCAGAGTATTTGTCATCCATGCAATATATCTCTAGAGGTTTGCCATACGGCACTACTATCGTACCCTCGGGATATACCGATAAGGACAAATTATCGATGGTTTGGCACTTGGCGAAAACACTCTGTAAATGTAACAAGCACTGAATTGTTATGCCCCACCACCATATTCCGAGCCGTGGGCCACTGCATTTTCTTTTTCTATTTAATTTATCCATTGTTTTTGGTTACGTTCAGATGTCACTCCATCACGAAGATCAGCACTTGATCCCACTATAAAGAACGAGTCGGTATACACATTCCTTGTTTTTTTATCGCGAGCTCAATGGCGCACCAGTCTTCCCAACCCGACACGATGACACACAACACACTGACTGAATACGTTCACTGCAAGCACTCCACATTTATTGAACTACGCCACTGTTTCTATCACATTTGAAACTTGTTATCAGTAGAGATCGACGAGCCTCCAGCCCGAGGGAATCGCTAAACAGGGAATTTGTTGCGCTAACAGCGTAAGTACTTACATAAAATAGAAAGAAAAACTTCGGAGAAATTCTTGGAATCACTAACTTCAAGTCAGTCTAGTGATGCGCGAAGTTCGAATGATTCGATAACTCTGTAGTCGAATTATATGACTCGAATAATTATCAACATTAATAATTTTATTGTAAAGATTTACATATTTATTTGTTTTTATATGTCAAGATCTTTAATCGAAGCTGATTTTTTAACAAAACTTCTAAAAGTAATTAAAATTAATCTAAAGGACGTTGAAAAAAAATGACCTAGAAAAGAATTTACTACTTTATTGACTTTTGACTATTGCAGAAATTATCTGCCAATTTTAATCCTATCCTGCTTTATATCTAATCAAGAAACTGAAGATCACTGAATTGTGTCATAATAAGGAAGTTTCCCGTTTTCTAGTTTTATTTTTATTAAATTACACCAAGTCTGTAACAAATTATGGGGTTTTTATTTTTCAATTATGTTCAAAAACGACGGAGTTATGAATTTTTAAACATGACCGCACGAAATCAAAAAACCTTGCGACGGATTCACGCGTGTGACGTCATCTGGCTCTAGAGCCGCGCCGTGGGTTAGGCGGGAGTAAGGAAATAAGGAAATAAAGTGCTTCATTCTGTACCGGGTATTTTTCTAAGCCACGAATACGTTCTAGGATATCATTGTACTTATCTTTATGTCATGATCAACATTTACTATGGGCCTAACCCCCCAATATAACAAATAAAGTCAGCATTCCTATAATTTTGTCGTGTATAAATGAACTTTATATCTAAATGGAACAAGACTTGGTATATGTGTCTAGTGTACTGCTGTTTTTACATCTGTAACTATTAACTAGTAGCTCTCCAAACAGTAGACCTCGCAAGTATACATTTTTTTGTAATATATTCTCAAAAATGCACAACTTTCACAGGTAAATATATTCTTAATCATAAAAATGGTAAGGTTCTTTCCTAAGATATTATTGTATATTATGGCCAAATTTTACTATGGGACTAGGTAAGTAAGTTTGTACAGACCGGGTGGCTAGCCCTGGTGTCCAGAGTTTGGGACTGATCCCCTATACAGGGTTAGCTAGAACTGGTGAAGCGTAATATATTTTGCTGTAGTAAAATACTTTAGATAATTATTTTCAAGTCTTTTATTTTCTAGTACCAATAAGTAGTCAAATGCGTGTCGAGACATGCGTATGATAAGCTTCCGTAGATCGTGACGATGATTATGATAGAAACCAATTTTTAAGTTGGTTTATTACTAGGAAAACATTATTTAGTATGAATTCTTGGTTGCCTGGAAGAAATTGCTTAAAGCGATAAGGCCACCAGTTAGCAACCTACAAATTGTATTGTTTTATCCCTGTATTTTTTTTTATGTAATGTGGTTGTCTAATAAAGTGTTATTATTTGTTTGTTTATATGAAATATACTTGTGAGGTCGATGACCTCTAATGTTTAAAGATTTCAATTTTCCTTTATAGCTCAAAACTTTATGATTCCACAGTGCTCAAAATAATTTTCTGGGAAAGTTTTTAATATGGTCTATAAACAGCGTCTATCCGTTACACGGACATAACGAAGTTTTAAGGGTTCCTCGTTTTACTATGTAACCCTAAAAATGGCTGAAAAAAGTGACAGCTGTCATATTCTAGAATCCATACTAGGATGACATGTCAGGTCTCAAAGTGACAGCTGTCAAACTTAAATGTGGTTTATTTCTATAACTAACGATTCTAGACCATTGCTGTCTTCACAAAAGTGATAGAACTCAACAAGATGACAGCTCTTCAAAGTAATTTCTGTCGTGTCTAGACCGTTACTTAAAGCACAAAATTGATAGAGCTCAACGAGATCTACATTTTGGATGACATCTGTCATGCCACTCTAGTATGAATTCTATAATAATATGCCATATAATGGCAGCTGTCACCTTGACATCTGTCATTTTCGGAATTAAAAAATAAGTCCTGAAAAAACCTATTACCTACAAGTACTTTATAAGAACAAATATTAGGCTGAGAAGTTTTAGATAACCCTGTACAGGGGATTAGTCCCATAGTAAAAGTTGGTCATAATATACAATGATATTTTAGGACAGAATATTGTAATTATGAATATATTTGCCTGTGCAAATTGTGCATTTTTTAAAACTGATTAGCAGAAAATTTTCACCAAAATGTATACTACTATTTGAAAAACTACTAGTCAATATATACAGATGTAATAACCGCAGTACACTAGGTACACACGCCATATCTTGTTCCATTTAGTTAGTCCAATAAAGTTCACTTACTCACGACAAAATTTATGGGAATGCTGACTTTTTATTCGTAATACTTGGGGGTTAGTCCCATAGTAAATGTTGATCATAACATAAAGATGAGTACTATGATGTCCTAAAACGTATTCGTGGCTTAGAAAAATACCCGGTATTGAATGAAGCACTTTATTTCCTTTTTTCCTTACTTCCGCTATACCCGCGGCGCGGCTCCTGAGCCGGATGACGTCACACGCATAAATCCGTCGCGGGTCTTTTTAATTTCGTGCGGTCATGTTTAGATATCCATAACTCCGTCATTTATTAAGATATTCGAGTATTTTTTTCACTGCATCTAATATATTTCTAAATGTATATAATTATTTTTAGTTTTTATGATAAAGGAAATTTCCTTATTATAGATCTAGAATTATTTTTACTCTATGCAAGATAACAGAACTATAGAATCCATGCCTATTCTTCTGGCATATCAATGATCCAAATAAAATAAGGTACAATAGCTAGTTATGCGTTATACTCATAGAATATTGCTATCGTCGCTATCGATTTACCTAGATAATATTGCTATCGATAGTGACGATAGTATTGAAAATGATTGGAGTTGGAATTACATCACTAGTAACGTCATATCAAGTTGACTTTAATAAAAACATTTACTTGACATTGACATTGATATTAGAACCAGCTACTGTCAAACCAGTTTTTTTTCGTCTATAGCACAGAGCTTTTACAACGTCAATAGGGAGAGGTAACAATAAAATTGTTCTACAATATTACACCGCCTATATTATAATGTCAGTCAATATAAACAAAGCATTCGTCGCGTGGAACCTCATCATGATATTTAATTTTGGCTTCGACCGATCTAACCACTGGACTACTAGTAGCAAATCTCGCGCCACATCTCTTTAACTGAATCCTGGGCCATTATCTCGACTCGCAAATCTTGTTTAGGACTTATAAACTATATTTCCAAATATGTATTATTTACAGAGATTTTGTATAAACGAAAATTACAGTGATTTCATACACTGTATTCAAAATAATACAGTGTACAGCAGATGAAGTAGAATCACAGTAAATCTGCTGTAATTACAATGAATCTGGAAACACTGTATCCATATGACACAAGCCCAGCAATAATTCGTGTACTTTATGAATTGGGTTCTACGATGCAGGCTTTGAATTATTGTAGCTTGAACCATAATGGAGGAGTCCCTATAATGTACGGCACGTATTTGATGACACCAAATTGTACGGGTAGAAAAGCACGGCCCGTATTTCATGTCCCTGTTGCAGCAAAAAGTTTTTGTTTCTTATTTAAGAGCTCATTACATTCAGTGACTAGTTAGAATGGTTTATGTTTGAATCATAATTTGATGACAGTGAAGTGTCACTAAAGAAAATTCTTTGTGTGAAAAACATCTTTAAAATTTGTGCTATAATATTCTATTATTGTATTTTGTTAAGTGTTTTCAAAATATAACTATTTTATGAGCAACCTATGGTTTTTCTATGCTAAAGCTGTGCACTCAAGGCACTGCGACGTATGGAGTTAGTGAAGATGCACCAACTCTATCAATCCCCTGTCACCAATTATCAGAGGCTGTATAATACATGTCGTGCAATACAGGCTGGACACATGGATTTATCATATAAACAGGATTGAGTACTGGCAAAGAAAAACGTGCCGACAAGGATACCACATCAGATGATTGTGTCTCTTTTCCAAGTAGGATGACCAAAACATCTCGATCATCTTGGGATATAATTTTTCTTTGGAATGTTACTGCACGCAGGAATCGCAGTTATCTTACCCCTAACTCGTCGTCCTTCGTTATCGTCGTCGCTTTAGCAATAAGACGCCTACTGCTGGGCATAGGCCTTCCTTGAAGATCTCTATAAAACCAATCCCCATAAAAACAATGGTCTAGAATTAATATACACGGAGATAATTCAGTTTCAAGTTTGACAGCTGTTATCGGAAATGTAGATCTTGAAGAGTTCTTTCACCTTTGTTAAGACAGCAATGGTCTAGAATTGATAATGACGGAGATAAACCACTTTTAAGTTTGACAGCTGTCATCGGAAATGTAGATCTCGATGAGTTCCTTCACTTTTGTGACGACAGTAATGGTCTGGAATCCATATTTACGGTGTTGAACAAAGTTTAAATTTCATAGATGTAATCTTGACACATATAACGCAACCCGTGTCAGTACTTAACCACGAAAAATGTTTTCACAAAAACTTTTTCACGGAAAACTTTGTCACAAATAGACTTCCATAGTTAACAGAATTTTAAGGCTTCCGTAGTAAACAAGGCATCCATTTTGAAATAAAAAATAGCGGACTCACTTTTTTGAAAAAGTCGTCATGGGTATAGTTTTAGAGGTTTTTGGTGGTGTATATTTCAAAATTGGCATCCATTTTGAAGTAATGTTCGCCATCTTCAATTCCAAAATGAATGCCAATTTTGAAATATAAACCCCCGAATTCTCAAAAAATAACACTTATGACGACTTTTTCAAAAAAGCAACATCTGCTATCTCTATTCCAAAATAGATGTCATTTTTGAAATCTACACCCCCAAAAACCTCGAAAACTACACCCATGACGATTTTTTCAAAAAAGTGACGTCCACCATCTTTAATTCCAAAATGTACGCTAGTTTTGAAATCTACACCCCCAAAAACCTAATAAACGACACCCATGACGACTTTTTCAAAATAGTGACGTCCGCCATCTTTAATTTCAAAATGGATGCCATTTTTGAAATCTACACCCCCAAAAACCTATTTAACGACACCCATGACGACTTTTTCAAAATAGTGACGTCCGCCATCTTTAATTTCAAAATGGATGCCATTTTTGAAATCTACAACCTAAATAAATTAAAAATGACAACCACGACTATACACCAATTGTACACCCAGCATGTTTAAGAAATATGTCCAGCATAGTCACCCTACTACACTTCTTTGTATACACCATAGTACGCCATTTGCAGTCGACGGTGATACTCTAGTCAAAAATAAAAAATATCCGCTAATCATAAAGACGTACGATATTCATACAAAATAAATATCAAACTCTGTTTTATTGGCATTGTTAAAAAAACTAAGAAATGGTTAAGACAGTCGCGGCTTTACAGGTAATAATTCTACCATTTATAAGGGTCGTTTCGAAATGGCAATAGTGCGAGCGGGACAACTTCATCACTTTGGGAAGTCTCACTCGGCACAGCGTCTTTCTTATACCATTTCAAAGGAATATATGTTTTGTTACAACGCATTAAGGTTGAATTTTCCTAAACTAACTTTGAGCCAAATTTCGTCTGTGCGCAGTCCAGATAGTATACAAAGTCCTTGGCCGGACATTATCACCTTGTGCAAATAATGTACCGCCCGTATTTTACGACACGTGTCCCGAAGAAAAGGACACGAAATATCATGCTGTACATTATTTTGTCGCAAAATACGGGCTGTACATTATTTGCATGAAGAAGTTTAGCTCCTATTGGTTGGTTTATCTGTGAGTTCTGTTAGTTTGACATATATATTCTAAGCGTCACACAAGTCACGTTGGATGAGAAGTTCCGCATATGACATATTGCCGTGATTCGCTAATTATTGCGCATGTGTGCACCATGCCAACGCCGCGTGACGTAGTGTTGGGCACGGGCGTAGGGCGCGCATATCATTAAAGTATCTTTAACTCGTAATAAAGACAGGTTATTTCTGGCACTGTACCGGCCGCTGCCGCGGCACGCTCGCTTCGCTCATTCGGCTCGCCCATTGTTGTCACTGTTTAAACCTAATCTAACCAACAGAGTCGAATTACCTTAGAGAACTTATACCTTGGCATAAAATAAACAAAGTACACAAACCAGGGACACTAAATATCTGGCCGGACAATATCCGGCTGTGCAATACTGTGCCGGACATTATTGACACAGGCCGATAATATAAGGGCTGTATTTCAAGATTCAAGATAGGGTATTTTACTACGAACGAGATAATATCTGTAAATGTACTTTTGAGATAGCTTAGGCGAAAAGCATCGGTAACTGTTCATTTTAAATCATAAAGTAAAAAAATAAATTTTAAAAATTAATACTAAATATTCCGTTTTTTTAATCTGTGCATAAAATAGTCGCCGCTATGTTATGAAGTCATCCAGCTATGTACACACTGAATAGTTTGTCCATTTAACCATTTATAATAACTCTTATTCAACTTAAATCTCAAACTTACAAACAAACAGACAGACAGACAGACAGACAGACAAAACTCTTTATGTTCAACCACAATTTGAAAAATAAACTCTATTTACATATATACGACAAAAAATATGATTATAAAGTGGCGGCCTTATCACCCATGGCGATTTCTTCCAGGCGATTTCTACACACCATCGTGAAAAATATTTTCACGCATTGTTTACATAGTCTAGTGACGTCATTCGTGACTACAGAGTAAATAATGACATCCATCGTTTTCGTAAATTACGCGCGAAATTTAGAAACTGTACAATTAAAACCTATTGGTTGGTTTGATGCTAGAACGAAGAAAGCTGCGAAATATAAACGACAAACACGGTATTCGAAAATACAAAATCCTCACAAACAAAATAACTCTAAAATGTACAGAAGCAAAACAGAAACATATAGAAGAAGATAGTAATATTATAGAAAAGGCATTAAATGAAGGCAAGATGGAAAAGGCTTACAATACCATAAAGAAACTAGACACTAAACATAAATCTAAAAGCACAGCATTCTAAATGAAAACGGAAAAATATTATTAGATGGAAATTTCAAAATTTCTTTATTTCAGGCAAATATACCCATATAAAACAACAATTCACTATCTAGCATTTTAACAATGGTCGTCAATATGTAATGCTATAGTCAAAACAAAATTATGAAAACAAAATAAGATAAAATTGTACAATTACATTTAAATTATAAAAAGGTAAAATTGGAACAAAAATAATTAATCAAGATATAATGTCAGTCTAACTAATAAAATAATGCGATTAATTAATACATCAAAATAATAACAACAATTAATTCAAACTACACATCTCAACCAAATGCTCAAGAATGCGATGCTTAGAACATTCTCTCCGGCATTGGCACCGGCACATGCCTTCCGCAACAGTGCCGAAGGAAGGGACAGTCTAGTCTCGCCGCGATCATTTCCAGGACCCTGTTTGAGCTGGCCCGAACTCTGTGCACCAGAGAGGCTGCCCGCGATCTCATGGTGGCGTGAAAGCATGCAGTGCGAGCGTCCGCGAACATACCCGAGGCGCTGCAGAACCGGGGCAGCCCCAACAGCGTCCTGAATGCGTTATTATACAGGACTCGGAGGTCATTGTACTTCTTTTTAGTGTAGTCAGCCCACAAGCTGCACGTGTAGAGGGATGTGCAGAACGCTTTGAAGAGCGTAATTTTCACCTCTGCCGAGCAGCTTGCAAACCTGCGGGCTATCATATTCGATCTGATCGACAGTGACCTCCGCTCCCGCTCAATGTACTCATTGTCCTTGAGATCGACGGTGACCACGTGTCCCAAGTATTTAAAGCGATCCACCCTTTCCAGAGGAACTCCGTTTAATAAAACAGGAGGTATACTTGGAAGGCATTTACCGTCAGCCTCAAATACCATACACTGGCTCTTTTTTACGTTGTAAAGTAAACCGTGACCACACGCGTACTCCTCGCAGATCTGAATTAACCTCCGTAAGCCACAAACGGAGGCACTCAACAGCACCATATCATCGGCATAACTCAAATTATTGACAGAAACGCCGTCGATGTGACAGCCGACATGCTGACTGCTGAGCGCCACAACTAGACCATTCACGTAAAGGTTAAACAGAGTCGGAGAGGTTAAACCGCCCTGTCTCACCCCGCACTCAAGGCGATACGAATCCGACATGACGCCCGCCCACCTAACGCTGTTTAACTGGTGTGCATACCAAAACTGGAACATTCTGATAATTTCCTGGGGTAATCCAACGTCTCGGAGTTTCTTCCATAACAGTTTATATGACACCAAGTCAAAAGCTTTGGACAAGTCGAGAAAGCAAGCATATACCGGAGTTTTACGCTTCGTATAGTATTTGACGGTATGCTTCAGACACAGTATAGCACTTTCTGTTGATAGCCGGGGACGAAACCCGAACTGGTTGTCGTGCAAAGTTACATGTTTATTTAACTGTGTGTTAAGCAAACCATCAAACACTTTCGCGATAACCGTAGCAAGAGATATAGGCCTGTAGTTACTTTTGTCGGCAAGGTCACCGGTCTTATTCTTCACCACAGGCACTACCACGGTCTTCATGAAATCATTAGGCAAGTACGAGTGGCTCACGCACAGCGAGAAGAACATTGCTAACACTCTGTAGACATGCGTCCCGGCGTGCTGCAGGTGCTCGATGCTGAGTCCATCGTGTCCAGGGGATTTGCCTTTGGAGATGGATTTTATTATATTCTTCACGTCTCTTGCCAGGAAAGCAGTCCCCACTTCTTGCCCAATCATATCAACATCGATCATCTGCACCGCCGCACCCAGAGGAGATTCGACAGAAAAATGACTTTTGAAGACATTTGCTATCTCTTTGGGGTCGTTCACGCCATCGACGCTCACCGGAAGGCCAGGTCGTGCATTTTCTTTTTCTGTTAGTTTCCAAAAGCCTCGAAAATCTCCCTTGGAATGCTCTACAGCAAGAGCGTCCATTTTGATCTGATCTTGATGACTTTGGCACCATTTTAATTTAGATTTGAACGCTTTTCTGCTATCAGACATTTCTCGATACTTGAGGCCTGATTTTGGCCTACCGCATAACACCCATTCCTTGAACTTCGACCTGGCCAACAGGTGAGCCGCGCTGACATGCTTGTTCCAACCTACTATGCGCGAGCCACCACCACCTTTTCGCACAGCGCTGCTTCCTCGACTCGCCACCGCAGCGTCACGGAGGGCAGACACAATGTCCGAGTACAACCCGTCCAGAATACGCGTGTGGTCACAATCACAACAAAAACGGTCAGCACAATCTGAACATTCCGAAGGAAAATCAATCATCTTAAGCCTATCATGACACTCCTTGGCATATCTCCCAACTTGGTCTTCACTTCTTATGCCCCATATAACATCTTTATTCTCATTTTTTGTTTTATGCGAGGTTTTGGGGGTGAGTACGTTCATGTTACATTCTATTACAAGCGGAAAGTGATCTGACCAAAGAGTGTCATAACTGACATACACGTTTGTAACAGACTGTTCTGCCGAATGAGTCGCCACACAGTGATCAAGCCAGCTGGTCGTCCAGTGAACCTCACTAATAAATGTAAAGGTACCAGAATCACGGCCAAGCACATCCACATCCACACATGACCACTGCTGCTCACGACACATGCTAGTCAGCTCACCGTAAAACAACCCATTCAAATCGGCATTATAGTCGCCCATAACAAAGACTGCCTCAACTCCGTATTCATCAATAATAGCATTAACTGTACTTAGGCAATCCGTAAACTCGAGTAAATTTTCGACTGAATTCGTTGGCAAATACACGCTCATCACTATAACTGTATTATCATCAGTCGTAATTTTAATAGCGCATATTCGAGCATTATTGCACGGCAACACTGACACTTGTCTGAATGCACTATAACGGTAAAGAACACACACGCCCCCATGGGGGCGGCCTCTTACCATCCCTGCGCTGGTGTCGACGGCCGACGTCGCCGTGTATCCGAACCTGCTGTCAATCGTGCCGATAAAAGGAATGTCCTGAGGCAGCAGCCACGTTTCCTGAAGGCAGATGACGTCACACGACTTACATAGGTTTCTTACGTCTTCAACGGATCGCTTAATATTTTTGCAATTAAAGCTAACTATCCTACAACAACCTTTATCCATTTGATAGTTAGTGAACGCCGTTTTCAATATTAGTCTGCCTTAGCTTAAAACTTACAAAGCGTCTAAATATTATTCCCGCAGGCCAGATAGTTTCATCCAAGTATAGTGGTAGGTTCGTTTCTGCCGTGAAAAATTTAAAAGCCTTGTAACCTCTTTCTTTTTTCATACGGATTTTTTCTAGCACCACTGTCTCCTTTGTTTTGCTTCGAATGTAGGTAATAATATCATTTTCAGTCGTGTCACAGTGTATATTCGTTATGAAAACGGGTATTTTCTTTTCTGCCGCTTTGAAATTACACACTGTATCTCGAGCTACGCCTGACTTACCTAGGAAACGATACCTAGTTCGCTTTTTGTGATGCATTACACTTTGCCACCCTTCCTCGCAATTATTGGAATTCGTTTCGATTATTGGCTGCTCCGTGCTTCGCTTATTTTTCTCATAGCTGCAAACATCCTTATCAGTGTCGGTCAGCCGAGGCGCCACCTGTAGCGCATCGCTCGATATGCATGACATCATCGCGTAGCGCTCCGCCGCCGTCGTCGCCGCCGTAGAACCGGTTATTCCACTCGCCTCCACGCTCGTAGCAACCAGCTGTGCGCTCCCCGCGCCGACCCCGACGCCCTATCAGGCTCAGGCGATTGCTGCCGGTCGCGTGATTCACTTTCGATTTCTTTTTCTTTATCTACCCTCATATCTCGATATTGTGATAAAAGAGAGCGTTCGTTTACTGAATCATTGTCGTAGTAGATTTGAGATTCTATTGGTGACGTATTTTGGCAATCATGGGACAGCCCCTGGGGTCCGCTGTTTAGCCAAGCGCCACGTTTAGTATTCACTTTAAAAGCAGAAGCTGGTGGAAGAGAATCATGCCGTATACGAAGAACTTCCGATTTCAGTTCGTTTACGCTGTCTACCGTGGCATAATTTGCTTTTACACTTTCTAATTCATTTCTCAGCACTAGAATATCTTTTAACAGTTTAGTGCAATCTAAATGATCAAATAAAATTGGGGGTAATTTGTCCAATTCTTTTGCTACAAAAACTGGCATTATGTCAGGTTCAGCAGATTTGAATAGGTTTATTATGTCACCTAAATCATGCTCTTCTCTTCCTTTGTTTTTGCGTAAGATTTTTCTTTTCTCAGTCGAGATCGCGTCAAACAGAAGTGATTTTGCGTATTTTATTTCCTCCGCTGTAAAAGCTGTCGTACATATTCGCACCAGTGATTCTTCATCAATTATCGACACTTTGTTTTGAATATATGACAATAATTCACTAATAATAATATTACATGTATTACATTTAAAAACGTTAACGGCAGTCATTTTGAGTTATTTTCGAATCAACGCTACGAAAATTCAACACACCCGCCGCCGATGGGTGCATTGGCGCGACTGAAAATAAAATAGCAAAACGCTGGAACTAGAAAACCTACATAGAGCAGCGAGGCAATTCTTATAACCGATCTTGGTATTGAGGTGACACGTTCTTGAACATCTCTCGTATTTCTGACCGTACTGACAGCTCAAAGCTGTCAAAAAACAAGAGAAGTTAAAAAACGTGTCACCTCACCAACGAGATCGGTTAATAGAATTGCCCTGCAGTTATACGACGGAGAAGGACTTTCAGAAGAAGACTTAGAAAAAGAAACCTCAATAGATAAAGCTACTCCACCACCCCACCAATACTGAGAGAAGAATTTGATAAAGCGTTAAAAAATATAAAAAATGGAAAAACAGCCGGACCAGATAAGTTAAACATAGAGCTTATTAAATATGCGGTGTGCGACCCTTTACTTGATGAAATATTTCAGTTAACTCAACAAATGTATCTAAAAAGAATCATCCCAAGCGATTTCAAAACAACCAAAACAATTATGCTACCCAAAAAACCAAATACACGAAAATGTGAAGAACATAGAACCCTCAGCTTAACATCTCACGCATCGAAAATCCTCATACAAATAATACACAACAGAATAAGACCCTGCTATGAACTCAACATAAGCGAAGATCAATATGGATTCAGGAGAGGTAAAGGAACGCGGGAAGCAATTTTAGCGTTAAGAATGATTAGTAACAAAAGAATTGATTTAGGACAAGAAACACACGTAGCGTTCGTAGATCTCGAAAAAGCATTCGATAACATTAACTGGAAATAAATGACAACCACTCTAAAAAACATAGGAATAGACTACAGAGATAGAAGAATAACACACTAACTATACAAGAATCAAAACACAGTAATAGAAGTAGGAAATGAAACAGAAGAGGCCAAAATAAAACGAGGAGTAAGGCAATGATGCCCCCTTTCACCAACAATCTTTAACAGTCTCATCGAAAACGCCATAAGATAAATAAAAGAGTCAGAAAATGAGGGTGTGAAATGCAATGGCGAACGCATCGTCTTCTTACGATATGCAGACGACAACGCAGCACTAGCGGAAACCTAAGAAGAACTCCAAAAACTTATAGTAACCATGGACCGCGCTTTCATAGAAATAGGACTTAAAATAAACGTAAATAAAACAAAAACAATGACCATTACAAGAAATACTCCACCATATAATCCAATTGAGCTAAATAATATCGAAATAAAACACGCCAAATGCACCACCGACATCAAAATTAGAATATCAATAGCCAAACAAGCACTTAACAACAAAAAGCACCTTTTCAAAGCTAAAATAGCAAAACATATCAAAAATACACTGATCAAAACCTATATGTGGAGCATTGCACTTTACGCAAGTGAAACATGGATATTAACACAGAAAGATAGCGAACGGCTTGAGGCGTTTGAGATGTGGTGTTGAAGAAGAATGTAAAAAATCAGTTGGACTGAAAAGAAAACGAACCAAGAGGTGCTCGACATGGTGAATGAGAAAAAAAAAATAGACAACAGTTGAAACTAGAACGGAAAAGATGTTTGGCCACCTTGTACGACATGACAATTTAATGAAAACCATAATAGAAGGAAAAGTAGAAGGAAAGAGAGGGAGAGGAAGACCACGGAGAGTGTTTCTAGATCAGATCAAAGAGAAGGTCGTCGGTGAGAAGGATCATGTCGTACAGGGAGGTGAAGACACTGGCGGAAGACCGCAAGACGTGGAAGTTGCTCCACCGACATGAACAGTGCTCTTAAATCCGAATGAATAAATGAAACATAAAATGCATTTTCAAAGCACTTACTCGTAATGAATGAATTATTTTTTTTTGTATTTCTTAGTGGTTTATTGGACCAACAGAATATAACTGAGATACTTTCCAAAAATGACTGTAATACCCTATTATTTATTTGATTTATTTGACTGCCTTGGTGGCTTAGTGGTTAGTGACCCTAACTTCTGGATCAAAGAGGCGTGGATTCGATCCCCACCAAGGGCAAATATTTATGTGATATACATAAGTGTTTGATCTGTGTCTGGGTGTTATTTAGGTACTATCTATATAAGTATGTATCTAAAAATACATATATGTAGTATATCAGTCTCTGGCAGCCATATTACAAGCTTTGCTTAGTTTGGGGTCAGAGACCGTGTGTAAGATGTCCCAAAATATTTATTTATTTATAAACACATGGTAGTGTAGACACATGGTACAAAGGTGTATACAAATCTTACAAGAGTTATAAAACGCATGTTCTTGCCGTCGTGGCGTACAAATATGAAAAACAAATCAGCTAAATCTTTTAAGAAATACAATTCATAAAAAAATGACAAATTTAGTCTAAAATGTCAATTACAATCTTAAAAATGTCACGGAGAAATAATATAGGTACTAATAAGCTACACAATGTCAGAAAAATAATAGAAGTGAATATAAACGAAAGAGTTCGAGATATTAATATTGTGGTCAGAAATTAATCATCAAGTCGTTAAAATATTTTTGTCGCTTAAGAATTCCCATATTTCATAATTATATATTTTGGCTAGCAAGCCCTTCAATTTATGTTTCTTCTTCTTTTGTTTGACGTCGCATTGTTGTGCATTTGCCAGTGTCAAGTATTAAATTTTAATATTTTTTTATATTTTATCAAAATAGTCACTGTCGTAGTCACATCATAGTCCAATAAAGTCGTAGTCAAGTCCAAACGTAGTCCAAGTCATATCTTAGTAAAGCAGTAGAGACTTTAATAGAGGCGTCTATGGAGTTTTGGTAACAACACGGAACAACATGATACGTCACATTATATCACTTGCCTACACTCATGCACGTAAATCAGCTCATAATCAACGAAATGCCACAATTTTTCACTAATTATCACTGATAAAAACACAAGTTTAACAAAATAATACAATGAGGCGACATGACTTTTCCACAATTCACAGCCCAATATTGCACAGCCTGATATAACATGGCCAGGGACACAAATTATCATACTGTACACTATCAGGCTGTACATTATCATGTCGTAAATTACTGGGTCGTACATTATTGGCTCTCCTGCACACTCCCCATCATGCATTGCTGTCATGCGACATTTTTGAAGTATTCTTTCATCTTTGCTTTCTTCAAAATATTTTTGTAAATAATGTAAGTGACACTGTTGTACAATGGATGAAAATCTAAATCAGCAAATATTAGGCTATACCACTAAAGAAGCGTTGATAAAACTACGCGATGAAATCATTGCTGTGATCAAGGAGCATAAAGCCAAAAATCCAACTGGGTATGTTTAATTTTCAACTCTATCATTATACTTTCTTATTCCTGAATAGTAACTCAGAGGAGTCTACAATTATACTGAAAAAACCATACACGTACTGTGTGTTCTTTCTGACCTTAATTGATTTTATACCTTTCTCAGTGAGGTACCAATATTTACACACAATAATGGTAGATATAAACCTTAAAATATAATATTGTATGAAAAGTTTCTCCTAAAAGCATTGCAATCAAAGCAAGTATTTATTTTTAGGGTTCCGTACCTCAAACGAAAAAAACGGAACCCTTATAAGATCACTTTGTTGTCCGTCTGTGTGTATGTCAAGACTCGTTATCTCGGGAACGCGTAAATATATCGAGCTGAAATTTAAACTGTATACGTATATCTATGGTATCTTGCAGTTGTGTAAAAGAAAAACTTCTCAGTGATTGTTTAAAAAAGTTACGAGTTTTTTTAGAGCTAAAACAAGTTTTTAATTATTTTAACAATTTGTTTGTACGGAACCCTCGATGTGCAAGCCTGACTCGCACTTGTCCGGTTTTTAATTCAAAGAATGCATGAGGTGCATCCAAGGAAGATAGAAAACTCATTTGGCTATCCCTGCAAGCTGGCGGTAAAAGAAAAACAACCACCGCATCCAGACTTCAGCATCAATCGCAATTTCTGGGTGGTCTATGTACAGCTGTGGACATCCTGCTGATGATAATGAATAATAACTAAATTGCATTGTTTTTTTTCTTTCAGTTACAAATTGGTACGAAGCATTATATCATTCTCCTCTGAAAAAGTACTACTATCAGGTGTTGCATATACTATTACAGTGGTGTATATAATATGCTTGATCCTGACATATTTTTTGGGAGAATTAATACAAGCCAATGCAAGTCTGCTATGGGAAGCATTGTTTCTGTTTATCATATTAGTGATAAACTTTCTTGTTGCATTCAATGAAGAGTATCAATATAGAAATGAAATACCTCATAGAGTAGAAAAAGTCTTAGGTAAGTGAATTTGGCTTTCCTTTTTAGGGTTCCGTACCCAAAGGGTAAAAACAGGACCCTATTACTAAGACTCCGCTGTCTGTCTGTCTGTCTCCAGGCTGTATCTCATAAACTATTAAATATAAATTATTTTTTATTAATTAAAATTTAAATTATATATAATATAAACTATTAGTTATAGCTAGAAAGCTGAATTTTTCACAGATAATGTATTTCTGTTTTCGCTGTAACAACAAATACTAAAAACAGAATAAAATTTATTATTTAAGGGTCCCATACAACAGACCTGAATTTTTTACCGTTTTATGCTCAATATTAATAATGGTAACAGGTAGATGCTTGAAATATTCATATAATTTTTAGTAGTATATACAATCTATATATATAAAAGGCAAAGGTGACTAACTCAGGTATCAACGCACAGGCTAAACCATTAGGACTAGAAGTTTAAAATTTCACACACATATTCCTCTTATGACATAGGCATCCACTAAAGAAGGATTTTTGGAAATTCGACTTCTAAAGGGGTAAAACGAGCCCTTTTCCATTATATGAAACTTTTTAATGCCTGGACCGATTGACTTGAAACTTGGTTTATGTAGCCTTCGAACAAAATAAAAAAATATGTTTTGTTAAATATTTGCGATTTTATCATATTATTTATCATTAGATAAAATTCCAAAGTTTGTAAAATAAAACACCAATTATATTCAATTGGCTGAATTAATAGGGATTATATTTGGTTTTAGAGAAGTTTATAATATGTACTAATACTGCAGACAAAGTTATCCTGAAAAATTGTTCTATTCCTTCAGGATAGTCAAAATTACCAAAAATAATGTATTGACGAAACAAATGGACGAATTCAAATGCAATATGGTAAAGGAGTAGACAACAACACATATTAGCACAGTTACTACTGATATTCTGAAAACTGTAAGCTGTTTTTAGGGAATTGATAATTGAAATCATTTGTGAAAAAATACCAAACAGAATTGGATGAAATTTTGTTTGAAAACAGCCTACAAAAGTCACTAAGATATAGACTATAGGCGTCCAAGAAAACGGCAATGATTTCCTCGGGAAAAGATATTTATAACTTTGTTACGTGTTCATGGTATGACATTAAATTGATTTGAATATATATAGGTGAGTAGGTTATTACATGGATAAGCTTTCTATAATGCCGTAAAATATCAGATTCCCAAAGGCAAACTAAAAATAAAAAAAATTAAAGATTATACTTAAATCAAAAATATTGTCAAAAACTTTAAATCAATACCATTGACATTTTGTATGATAATAAACAACAATATAAACTAAAAAATATGCTATTAACACTCCGGGAATAGTGTGGGAAGAAACACACATTCGTAATAGTTAAATTTAACTTTTACGAAACTGTCATTCCAGAAAATATATACAGGGTTATCTGCTTGCCCTTTACTAAGCCGAAAGCGGGTGATTCAGACCATCATCATGAACAACTTTTACTATGGGGCCAACCCAAAACTCGAGAAAAAAAATGATGTTCCATACACAACTGCAACTCTGAATCGACAAAATGTTTGAAACTCTGTTTTTTTTTTATTGAAAATTGGATTGGCCCCATAGTAAAAGTTGGTCATAATGATTGTTTGAATCACCCCTTTTCGGCTTAGTTCAGGGTAAGCAAATAACCCAGTAGATACGATTCCCTCGGAATCTAATGAAAATAATATATATCCATAAAAACTAACAAAATACAATCTTTAAGGTGATCGCTGACAAACACCTAGTCAAACTACGCTACGAGCGCTACATTTTGGCATTTTCCAACTGAGCGCTACCGTGGCTCGGATGACACGTTAAATTGTAGGTCCCGGTTGTTTTAACTGTTAAGCCATGTCAGAGGCCTTCAGGCGGCCTAAAAACTCTGACACAAGGGCTAGCCACCTGGCCTATACGAACTTACTTACTTACTTATCTTTAAGGTTTACACTACCACTAATATTAATTCTTGGTTATATCTCTTATATATCTTATTCTTGTATAGCTTGACGCTATTTTCATGTACTAAAACAGGGAGGGTCATTTTGCGGGCTATTATAATACCTATTAAAATAAGTAGGTACTAAGTCAAACCGCAGCCTATAATCATATAAGTATGTACTTACTTGTGTGTGCTCATTAAAAAAGGAAAACTATAGTTCAATTACGAAAAAAGACAGATGGTGGAATAAAGACCTGACTAAGCTCAGAAAAAGGGTTAGGCACTATTTCAATAGAGCCATGAACACCAATGCACAGGCAGACTGGCAAAATTACAGAAAAATGCGCCACCGGTTCAAGGTAGAGGTCAAAAAGAGCCAAAACAACTCTTGAAAAAAGTATAGCAACTCTATACAATCTGAGAGTGAAACTGCACGTTTGAGAAAAAATTATAACTAGTGACACACAAATAAAACTAGGTACTCTGAAAAAGGCTGATGGCCCTTTCACAGCTTCAGAACAAGAGCAATTTGAATTGCTTTTACAGACGCACTTTCCAGACTGTCAAATAAACGACACAGATGGATGGGTACCACGCATACCACAAAAACCTAATAGGGAAGACTGGGACTTTGCCGACTCTATTGTCACGGAAGAAAACCTTCTTTGGGCAATAAGCGCTTTTCAGCCGCACAAGGCCCCCGGACTGGACGACATATTTCCAGCTCTCCTCCAATGGGGCCTAAGCACGATTAAAATACACCTCATCGCCATATTTAGATCTTACTTGGCGTGGAGGTATATACCGAAAGCATGGAGAGAAGTGAAAGTGGTGTTTCTACCGAAAACCAGGAAAAATCGACTACACAAACCCAAAGTCGTTCAGACCAATAAGCCTCAGCTCTTTCCTATTGAAAACACTGGAAAGACTCTGTGATAAGCATATTAGATGTGGACCACTGGCAGACAATCCAGTCCACAATAATCAACATGCCTATCAGTCGGGCAAATCGACGGAGACTGCTGGAGAGCAGATTCTATTTTATACATCACTTGATGGAGATCAAGTGGTGTATAAAATAGAATCTGCTCTGAAGAGCAAGCAATCATGTTTGGATACTTTCATTGACATTGAAGGGGCATTTGATAAAACTACTTTCCCTAGCATTGAAGAAGGTCTGAAAAAGCAGGGAGTAGATAACAGAGTAAATGGTTGGATAATCACAATGCTCGCAAATAGAACATCCAACATTGAAACGGCAGGCGCCACGCGCTGTCGGGTCACTAAGGGCTGTCCAAAAGTGCCTTTTCTTAGCATTTGCTTAAAATGATAATAGCCCGCAGATTGGCCCGCTTTGTCTAGTACTTGCTTAAAATAATATAACCCGCGGTTTGGCTGCATTGTTTAGTACTTGCTTAAAATGATAATAGCCCACGGTTTAGCCCGCGTTCACTTATTACTTAGGTGCTTAATATGATAATAGCCGCAGCTTAGCTCACTTTGTCTTAACATTTGTTAAAAACGACATATAATGAGGTTGGGCTGGCGTTGTTTGAGTACTTGATAATAATGATAATATCCAGCGGTTTGGCCTGCGTTGATACCTCATACTTAGATACTTAATATGATAAATATCTGCTGGCAGTTTGACTCGCTTTGACTGAGTACTTAATATACGCATTGTCTTAATACTTGCTTAAATTGATAAAGCGGGAAATTTACATGTCAATAGCTGGCACACTTGCATGCCAGCTCCTTGCACGTACCAGCTACTGGCATGTGTATACGCTATAGTACGTTATGTAAATAAGAGCTGGCACGTACAAAAAGCTGGCATGCAAATGTGCCAGCCACTGGAATATGTATTCTCGGCTTAATACTTGCTTAAAATGATAAAATCCCATTCTTTGGCCCGGGTTGGCTTAGTACTTGAGTAATATTATAAAAGCCGGCTGCGTTGACTTAGTAAGTACATTCTCATCTCATTCTCATTTGAAGATGGGGCGATAAGTCCTGCACTGACGTCCCGCATGAGGTGTTTTGTGCATTTCCCCCTCCAGCGTCTACCCCAGCCAGCCCAGCTCCTTAAAATAACGGAGCGTGGCTCTGGGCCGCTGGCATAACTGCTCCAGAGGCTTAGTTGGTATACTAGATGGCGATGAGGATGATGCTGTATATGCTGATGACAAAGCAATAGTAGAGTCATGCAACCCGAAAGCGATTCTAGTTTCTGCCGTGGCCTTGCAATACCACAAGACATGCTCTACTGTTTCATTCTCCTGCAGGCAACCACGACAGAGTGGGCTGTCGGTGGCTCCCAGTTTATACATGTGACTATTCAAGTTGCAGTGACCAGTGATGAGTCCTGCCATAAGTCGGAGTTCTTGCCGCTGCAACCTCAATAGATCGTTTGTAATGTTTCTGTTCAGAGCTGGGAAAGCAGCTTTGGCATGCCTGCAATCCTCTCTCTTGTCCCACATATTTTGTTGTTCTTTTTCAGTATGACGGCGCAGTAGATCACGCACTTCCACCGCTGTCGGCTTGCAGTGTCTAACTGCTTTATCTTCCACCTGTTTTCTCGTGCCCTCCTTAGCAAGGGTGTCTGCTATGTTGTTACCCGGACATAAACCGTGACTTTTTGTCCAACGTGCTGCATGGCACTCAGCTATTATTCTGGACCTTGTTATAGGTCTCCTGAGTGCGTAGATTGTGGCAGCACTGTCAACCGTGAACATGATCGCTTCCTTAGAGTCTCCTTTTCCAGGAGATACCAGAAGCTCATTTAGTGGCTCCAGTGCTTTTGCGGCCAATAATAGGCCCATGGCTTCCGCCTGCAAGGCCGTTGTGGTTTTGCTCAGGGCAAGAGACTCCTTGAGCCCAAGCTCTGGCGAGTAATAGCCACAGCCTGTCCCTTCCTTATTTTTAGCACCATTCGTGTATATGTTCCAAGACGGTGTTACACTGTCTGATATGTCATCCTCTATGATCAAATCATACTTTTTACAGTCCAGGTGCATTTTGGCTATCCTGTCCGTACCACTTTTAGCTTCAGGGATTATGCCTGTCGCCCGATCGATTATTCTGCAGTGGTTAGTGGTCGCACCCATGCTCTTCCACTGATTTGTAGATTTTATTCGTAGGGCTGAAGCCATCGCTTCCTGCTGAATGTGCAGGTGCAGTGGTGTGAGCCCAAGAATAATTTCGAGTGCAGCTGATGGTGTATTTTTCATACATCCGCTGATTAATGAGCACGCAAGTCTTTGCGTTTGTTGTAGCTTTGCTTTTGCTGTAACTAGGTTCGTACGTGTCCACCACACTACGCAGCCGTAAGTGAAGACCGGTCGCACTATAACAGTATATAGCCAGTGACAGAGCTTTGGCATTAGACCCCAGTCCTTTCCTACCGCTCTGGTGCACTGCCATAAAATGTTTGTTGCCTTCGTGGTGACATAATCAAGTTGTTTTCCCCACAGAAGTTTACTGTCTAGCCAGATTCCTAGATATTTAACTTCCTTGCTTAGTGTCAAGTTGGTACCAAATAGCGAAGGAGTTTTCAAGTCGGTTTTCTTTGTTTTTCGTGTGAATAGCACTAACTCTGTTTTTTGCGGATTAACAGAGAGGCCGTGGCGTTCACACCATTTTTCAACTACTTTAAGTGCTTTCTGCATCTTCTCTCACAGGGTCGACTCAAAGAGTCTAGACACCATGATTACTAGGTCATCGGCATATGCCACAGTGACAATGCCTTCTCTATTGAGGAGTACAATAAGTTCGTCTACCACTACTACCCAAAGTAAAGGTGACATGACTCCTCCTTTTGGACAGCCCTTAGTGACCCGACAGCGCGTGGCGCCTGCCGTTTCAATGTTGGATGTTCTATTTGCGAGCATTGTGATTATCCAACCATTTACTCTGTTATCTACTCCCTGCTTTTTCAGACCTTCTTCAATGCTAGGGAAAGTAGTTTTATCAAATGCCCCTTCAATGTCAATGAAAGTATCCAAACATGATTGCTTGCTCTTCAGAGCAGATTCTATTTTATACACCACTTGATCTCCATCAAGTGATGTATAAAATAGAATCTGCTCTCCAGCAGTCTCCGTCGATTTGCCCGACTGATAGGCATGTTGATTATTGTGGACTGGATTGTCTGCCAGTGGTCCACATCTAATATGCTTATCACAGAGTCTTTCCAGTGTTTTCAATAGGAAAGAGCTGAGGCTTATTGGTCTGAACGACTTTGGGTTTGTGTAGTCGATTTTTCCTGGTTTTCGGTAGAAACACCACTTTCACTTCTCTCCATGCTTTCGGTATATACCTCCACGCCAAGTAAGATCTAAATATGGCGATGAGGTGTATTTTAATCGTGCTTAGGCCCCATTGGAGGAGAGCTGGAAATATGTCGTCCAGTCCGGGGGCCTTGTGCGGCTGAAAAGCGCTTATTGCCCAAAGAAGGTTTTCTTCCGTGACAATAGAGTCGGCAAAGTCCCAGTCTTCCCTATTAGGTTTTTGTGGTATGCGTGGTACCCATCCATCTGTGTCGTTTATTTGACAGTCTGGAAAGTGCGTCTGTAAAAGCAATTCAAATTGCTCTTGTTCTGAAGCTGTGAAAGGGCCATCAGCCTTTTTCAGAGTACCTAGTTTTATTTGTGTGTCACTAGTTATAATTTTTTCTCAAACGTGCAGTTTCACTCTCAGATTGTATAGAGTTGCTATACTTTTTTCAAGAGTTGTTTTGGCTCTTTTTGACCTCTACCTTGAACCGGTGGCGCATTTTTCTGTAATTTTGCCAGTCTGCCTGTGCATTGGTGTTCATGGCTCTATTGAAATAGTGCCTAACCCTTTTTCTGAGCTTAGTCAGGTCTTTATTCCACCATCTGTCTTTTTTCGTAATTGAACTATAGTTTTCCTTTTTTAATGAGCACACACAAGTAAGTACATACTTATATGATTATAGGCCGCGGTTTGACTTAGTACCTACTTATTTTAATAGGTATTATAATAGCCCGCAAAATGACCCTCCCTGTTTTAGTACATGAAAATAGCTTGACAACCAAGAATTAATATTAGTGGTAGTGTAAACCTTAAAGATTGTATTTTGTTAGTTTTTATGGATATATATTATTTTCATTAGATTCCGAGGGAATCGTATCTACTGGGTTATTTGCTTACCCTGAACTAAGCCGAAAAAGGGTGATTCAAACAATCATTATGAACAACTTTTACTATGGGGCCAATCCAATTTTCAATAAAAACAGTGTTTCAAACATTTTGTTGATTCAGAGTTGCAGTTGTGTATGGAACATCATTTTTTTTTCTCGAGTTTTGGGTTGGCTCCATAGTAAAAGTTGTTCATGATGATGGTCTGAATTACCCGCTTTCGGCTTAGTACAGGGCAAGCAGATAACCCTGTATATATTTTCTGGAATGACAGCTTCGTAAAAGTTAAATTTAACTATTACGAATGTGTATTTCTTCCCACACTATTCCCGGAGTGTTAATAGCATATTTTTTAGTTTATATTGTTGTTTATTATCATACAAAATGTCAATGGTATTGATTTAAAGTTTTTGACAATATTTTTGATTTAAGTATAATCTTTAATTTTTTTTATTTTTAGTTTGCCTTTGGGAATCTGATATTTTACGGCATTATAGAAAGCTTATCCATGTAATAACCTACTCACCTATATATATTCAAATCAATTTAATGTCATACCATGAACACGTAACAAAGTTATAAATATCTTTTCCCGAGGAAATCATTGCCGTTTTCTTGGACGCCTATAGTCTATATCTTAGTGACTTTTGTAGGCTGTTTTCAAACAAAATTTCATCCAATTCTGTTTGGTATTTTTTCACAAATGATTTCAATTATCAATTCCCTAAAAACAGCTTACAGTTTTCAGAATATCAGTAGTAACTGTGCTAATATGTGTTGTTGTCTACTCCTTTACCATATTGCATTTGAATTCGTCCATTTGTTTCGTCAATACATTATTTTTGGTAATTTTGACTATCCTGAAGGAATAAGGAAAAACACGCTCGCTTCGCTCGCTCGGCTCGTGCGTTGGTTGCCATGTTCTAACCTACCTAACCTAACCTACCTAACCTAACCTACCTAACCTAACCTACCTAACCTAACCTACCTAACCTAACCTACCTTTTGTAACACGCCTAAATTACACAAGTGATTTGCTTCTGGCACTTTGCCGGCCGCTGCCGCAGCACGCTCGCTTTGCTCGCTCACCTCTTGCGTTGGTTGTCATGTTCCAACCTAACCTACTCTTTGTTTGTCACCTAATCTACAAAAGCAATTCGTTTCTGCCAGATCACGGTCAGTCTTCGGATCATGGTATCGATCGTGGCATTTACAACGGAGCGCTACCATGGCTCGGATGACACAACATTTTAGGTCCCGGTTATTTTAGCATGAGATATTTGACCGTGTCAGAGGCCTTCAGATAGCTTCAAATAGATCTGACACTAGGGCAAACCACCCAGCCTGTACGAACTCGCTTAGTATTACAACACCTTTCAAAGACACGTATAATCCTTCAAAGTTCATAATGTGAAATTTCTGTAAAATTAAAAAAATGCAAATACGTATATTGCGACCGTACACATCTCTTTTCAACCAAACTAATGTTCGGGTGTTTCCGCTCCTCGCAACCACCCGACGTTTCTGCCCATTGTAACTATTTTTTCTGGCCATTGACATTTTAGCGTAACGTATCTGACCAATTGTTTTTATACTCCTGTCCATGTTTATATGTCGCATTAATTTATCAACTACCTATTAATTAAATACCTTTCCTGTTAATTAATTCACCTGATCCTAATAACTTTTCAAATATTGAGGGAACAGCCCAAAAAATTACTTATAAATTATCATTTTCAGTAAGTACTAAAACAACCCTGGCCAAATTGCAGGCTGTAATCATTTTAAACCAGTACTTAGACATCGCGAGCCAAACCACGAAGCTATTTTCCTTATAAATAAGCAAGTACTAGACAACGCTGGACTAACCACACGCTATTATCAGTTTTAGCAATTACGTATACTTACTAAAACAACGCGGGCGAAGCCGCGGGTTAAGTTAGTTCAGTAATAAAATTAAAATAAAATAAATATTTAAGGGGGGCTCCCATACAATACAGAAACCTGCGAGCGCGTGTCCTACTCGTACTTGGCCGATTATTAAAATTAAAATTATAGTTCAAATCATACAACTTGGAAGCTACAAGCTACAGAATAACTCAATCCTCGTAGCTGCACGAGGAGTTAAGTGAGCTTCTGAGATTGGGCTATCTACAGCTTGTAGCTAACACCACATTCTTCACACCATTCTGACTAAACTATACCACAAGTGCTAGGTATTTAGGAAACCAGTTTCCTAACCCCGGTTTCCCAGGCGCCCGAAGCGGGGTCTTTGCCCATTATTAAGCATGATTTTGTAATATAAATAATTAACCAACTAAGTTGATTAATTATTTTAAAGAATACATCTGCACATAATTTTGCTACCTTTACTTTTAAAGTACATGTTTAGATGCATTGCATTAATGGTTCAGACACGTTTTTTATGTGATTTGTGTAGTCAGACATCAATGTGTGGATAATTAATTTACACTTCTACTTGTATAGTAATGTCCATAACTTGCTTATTTTTATTTCAAGGTGATATTAATTTATAAAGGAACATTATCATTTTGGGAATTCAACATTATGAGATTTAAACTTTTTGTACAGAAAGGTTATTTTATACAGCATTTCTGTATGTATAGCCCGGGAGGTAAGTGCAAAAAATTCAACTACTTTCTAAAACTGAATTTTTGGTATTACATCGTCATGGTGGTGCACAACAATACCCCGGAGTCAGTCAACTGGGATGCTTAGCTTTTGATGGGGATGTCCGTTTGATTTCTTTTTTTAAATAAATGTATATCTTGCAACTACTTCTGAAAGCTGAAAATTGGTGTACAGATAGATAAGTAATTTAAAAAAGTTTAACCGCAGCCCATTACTTGATACAAGTAACAAGGCCTGTCAGTCAGGGTTTAAAGTAGCGCCGCTTTAAAGCCTGACTGAAAGAATGTTACATGTTTCAGATTTTTGACCGACGAACGGTCCGGTCCGGTTCGTCGGTCAAAAATCTGAAACATGTAAAGAATATATATATATATATATATATATATATATATATATATTTATGTGTAACCACGCTTTATTTTTACATAGTAGGCCAATTTCAAAAATTATTTTTTTATACTTCAGAGTTGGTCCCATTTCAATTTTATCGAAATCGGCTGAGCCTTTTTTGATATTGTATTATTTGAATAATGTGAAAAATGCCACATCGGTCCGTTCGAAATATTCGCGAATTCTATACACGGGTCGTTCAAGTCGGTCATGCTATTTTTTGCAAAAAATAATTATTATCTACCCGTACACCAATTTTTAGCTTTTGGAAATAGTTGCAAGATAATCATTTATTTTTCTAAAAATTCAAACGGGTATCTCCACCAAACGCTAAGCATCCCAGCTGACTGACTCTGGGGTATTGTTGTACACCAACATGACTATGTAATACCAAAAATTCAGCTTTTAGAAAGTAGTTGCATTTTTGCGCTCACCTCCCGGGCTAGTATGTGTTCTGTACTTACATTTTATTAAATGGTACAGTAATTCCTATTTTATTTACCAGTAACTCAATTGTAGAGCTGTATATATACATTTAGACCTATTACAGTACCAAGTTATAATTTATTTTGCAGAAAAATTAGATGATGCAATAGAGAATTCCAAATGGAAGGAAGAGCATTTCCCGCACTTGTGTGCGCCATTCTCACCATGCGTGATATTACAGTGGACATATCGAGATGGTAAGGGATAGTTACATAAAAAATAAATATGATAATGAAAAATATTTGAAACAAACGTCTAGAATTGAATATAACAAAACAAGAAATCACTCAATGCCATAAGATTTATTATAATCAGTTTGTAGTGTATTTAATCCATGTCCTTGTAATTTCTTTGTGTTTTTGTGATGTGGTTACCTAATAAATATTTTATTTCAAGTGCATAGGGTACAAACCCTTTGTATTGATGTAGATATTGCTCCAAACCTCCAATTAGATAGACTGAAGGAACTATCACTATACATTACATGTGTACACATATAAAAGGTATGTGTAGATAATTGTGTAAATATGTATTAGAAATGTATTAAATTCAATTCAAATTGAAAGATTTGTTTCAAATTTTTTCATTAATATTTTGCTAAACATAACATTATACATATATTATTATTCTTTCGAAGCACTGAAAAAAATAATTTTCACAATTAAACGGTGCTACCATGGATCGGTTCCGTTTTTCATTGGCCTGAAATAATAATAAAACAATTGATAATTGCAGCAACAATAGTGAATTTGCCGTGGGCTCTACTCGTGGAGGGCGACATGATAGTGTTACGTCCGGGGCAGGACGTGCCCGGACACTGTCGTCCACTGCAGCCCGGAGACCCTGATCTCTACTTCGGACAAACCTTTCAGCCCACTTCAGAGGTAATGTAATGGGTGTAATTATAAAACGAACTCTGATTGATATTATGGATGTCTGATTTTGACTGTTCGTTTACATCACGAGGCTTGTGATGGCTATTTTTGGGAAGGAATGGTGAACTGAAAGGAAGAACACTGAAAGGAATTCCTTTTACAACCCAGATGTTAAAGTTGTAAACCCTTTATTGTATATAAATTTAATGAGACATAACATCGTCAATCGCAAGTCTTCAGCATTTCATCTTGATCCTGGTAGAGGCGCTTCATAAGCACAATAGTAAACTTGCCGTTGGCTTTATTCGTGGAAGGTGATATGATAGATATGACAGCTAGGGCAGAAATAGTTCCGCTACTGCCGCCCGCTGTAGCCTGGCGACTACTTTGAACCTTTTAGCACACTTTGGAGATAATGTTATTCAGTTATTTAGTATTCGTCTAAGAGTCCACGCCGGCCACACCAAGTTTAAAATTTGTACGAGTTTCTGCTCTTACAATACTTAAAAATGATTTAAAATAATACCTTTTATGGAAATCTGCTCTGAAATATATTACTTGTTTGAAGTTTCACGATTACTTTTCATTTAGATGGTATTCAAAGTCTGATGATAGAGCTATAATAAAACGTATGCATGAAACTTACGTATATATGATAACTCGATATGCATATCCCATCGAGTTTGGACTCATATGATCTTAACTTTTTAGTTATGTAGGTATATTAGCAAGTATAGGGCGAATCCAACTTAATGGCGTTTGTAACACGAGGCGAGTCTTTGCGCAGTAGCAATTTATTAATATGTCAGCGGCGCAAGCTGAGGGAATTTGTGCAATTTGTAGCTAACAACATTAAGTTCGATTCGGCCTTCACAAAAACATTGTTTCTAAAACATTTTTAGATTAGAATCTTGTTTTCAGTACAAAGACAATTTCAGCAGTCCGCGAGTGCGCACGCCTCACCAGAACAAGGCCTACCGCATGTGTGAGACGCCGTTCCTGAACAATCTGAGAGTGGCGCTGCAGCAGGCCACGGCTAGACCGGTCACCGTCTTCGAGAAACAACGATACTTGGTTAGTAATTCATTCATTCAAAAGTAATAGCTCTGTGGGTGTACCGCATGTGTGAGACCCCGTTCCTGAACAACTTGCGGGTGGCGCTGCAGCAGGCTACGGCCTAACCGGTTACGGTCTTCAAGAAACAGCGATACTTGGTTAATAGTTCATTCTTCCAAAAGAAGGCGTACCGCATGTGCGAGGCTCCATTCCTGAACAATTTGAGGGTCAGCAGGCCATGATCAGTCACTGACTTCGAAAAACTACAATACTTGGATAGTAGTTCATTCATTCAAAACATGAAACATGATATTTGTTGTATACTAGTTTTTACCCGCAGGTTCGCCCGCATACGCAATATATCATTATAATTTATAGTCTATGTGTTATTCTGATATATAAGCTATATTATTGCAAAGTTTCATCTCAATCCGTTCAGTAGTTTTTGCGTGAAAGAGTAACAAACATCCATACATCCATCCATCCATCCTCACAAACTTTCACGTTTATAATATTAAAATAAGTATGATAAATAATATGTATTGTATTTATTATATATTTATGTAATTGTTTATGTATGTACATTTATCTTATTGAAGATGTAGTATAATCATAATCATTTTATTCTTAACATTATGTTACAAGTCATATAATTCAGATATAAACATCGCGTCTTGAATATTCTACAAATATAATTCGTACTTTTTACTATGTAAAAAGACATTTTTTATCATTTGATTAGACATTCAATTAATTACAATTACGTAATATGATAAAATTACAATTCTATAACTAATTAAACACAATATGATGTCTACAATGCATAAATATTAACTATTGCTTACAAAAATACTAAAAACAATGTCAAGAATGTTAATTATTGCCCACAAAAATACTAGGAACAATATTAACGTATAATAAACTAAACAATGTCACCAAACATAATAGATAGATAATTTACACTCATTACTCAATGATTACGGTTTAAGAATTAATAAATTCTTCATAACTGTAAAAAGCGTGCTCGACAAGCCAGCGCTTGAGCCGTGACTTAAAACTGCCTATTGTAGGCGCTGTGGTGATATGAGTAGGCAGCTTGTTATACACAGTCGGACCCATCACATGCGTCGACCTGGCCGACTTTTCTAACGCGCGGGGTACCTCCGCTAACTTATCTTTATAGCGGGCGCTTACACGTTTTTCGTAGGAGGCTTGGTTTAATCGGACATAAACCGCAACCTGAAATATAATCAGCGCTGGCAATGTCATGATCCCAAGCCTCTTGAAATGGGGACGTACGGTAGAGTCATGCGGTATCCCCACCATCGCACTTACTGCGCGTTTTTGCAGTATGAAAACTCTGCACCAGTCAGCAGCTCTACCGTACAAATCTACGCCATATAGTAGGGTAGAGTGGACCGTAGCAAAGTAGCATGATCGTACTGCCTCACCCGAAACAACCTTTGCTACACGACTCAGGGCGAAACAAGCGCTTCCCAATCTGCCGCAGAGTTTATTTATATGGCTCTCCCATGACAAGCCCCGATCGATCTCAAAGCCGAGAAATATAGTAGATGGCACTTGATCTATGGTTTTCCCATCAATTCTTACAACCAGAGATCTTGTCTGGTGACCTGAGAGGCAAAAATGTATAAAATGCGTTTTGGCAAGATTGAGCGCTAGCCCATTCACTCCAAACCATGCCTCTAGCTGAGTGCTCGTCTCATTCAATTTATGCTCCAATAGACTCACTGTGGATGCTGTAACTATTGCCTATATTATTATACTTACTTAATATGTAATTATTGTATTTAGTTTATAAGTAATTATGTATTTTTTTTTCTTAACACTTTTTACTTTTATTACTTATACACCACCAACCACATATTTGTACTCTGATTTCTGTCCATCCAAAGGTAGCCTGGAAGAAATCGCTTAAGTCGATTAGGCCGCCATTGTACCACCTAATTTTAAGAAAATTTGTACTTTGTTTTTAAGCTGTTTTTCTAGTGTACAATAAAGTTATATTGTATAGTATTGAAATATGAGGCATACCGCATGTTTTGGATTTCTTAGATTCTCCGATTATCTATACAGCAGGCTATACTATAGGAAGGTACACCTGTATAAACGTCTTAACAAACATCCAGACCAGTAAAAAAAAAATATATTTATGTAAAGTAGATCCGGTGTTTTGTAATTGGTCATGTAAAACTAAACTCCTGAAGCCATTTGACATAATATTGGCTCAATAAGTTATATTTTGTGGTAACACCACAATAATGTTTTTGTGGAATATGATATTCTGGAGTAACTTGCATTAAGCGAGTCCCTACAGTCTTAATCTGATCACTTGTCCCCTTATTTCTAAGACCATCAGCAGGCATTTTCTAAGTAGGTAATATTTACTCGATTGTACACCTCATCCCAGCTTGACATCATCATAGATGTAGTCAAAGGAAAAACCTTTCTATGTGCCTAGAAGTAATACAGTAATAGTACATTGTTCACCGAGAGGAGAAAGTGACCGATTACCATCGAGGGTGTCGTTTGAAGCCCGAGCCGTAGGCGAGGGCTTTAAAACACCCGAGATCGGGAATCGCACTTTCTCTCGAGTGATACATAGTGCTTTATACTACACCTACGAGGAAAATAAAAAACTAAATCTTTACTAATTGAAATTTATAAAATCTTCATCATCACTTATCATTTTGATAGTTTTATTTTACTTTTCTACGAAAACTGAATCCTCAAACAACACACAAATTGAAAATGGCGCCAATGGCGTCTGCAATTTTCACATGTTCTTTTTTCAAATTGTTTGACACCATCCAACACCCAGCTAGTGGCCAGTGTCATTTTGCGAACTTGGAGATAAAAACTCACTGTAAAAACTTTTTAGCTTTTGTTATTTAGGTTACCAGCGCATAGTCTTACCCAAAATTAAAAAACAAAAACCACGTAAGAAATGGATTTTCATACACTTTTCTCTCCCGCTCAGATGCGTTTTCTCGCCGCATATTTGTTCGATATGCAATGACGTACTTTCTACCGTAAATTTGATAAAGTATCAAGGTACTCTCCGAGCAGGTGTAGTATAAAATAATATTTTTCGTTTTTTCAGTGCACAGTAAAGATAATGGAAGGAATAGTGCTGCCCCTCGTGATATCAGTATTCGTGGTGGCCAGTTTCGTTCGCCACATATATCATTTGCCTGGAGTGACGCATTGGACAGAAATCTACTTCTTGCAAACGATCGCGGCTTCGCTGCCGCTGCTGCAAATTGTGTTCCCGATCGCATGGGTCGCTCTTAACTGCTATGGACTCGCGAGGTAGGCACTAAGTCGTTGTATTACTATTTTAATATGGTATAATATGTATTCAGAGAACTCAAGATCATAAGAATAGCTGTGTAGTGGTCAGTTTCCTTCGCCGCATATGTCATTTGCCCGGTGTGATGCATTGGACCGAGATCTACTTTGTTAGATTTTTTATTTCGTGTAGGTTTGCGTTTGACTACACATTACCTGATGTTAAGCAGATATGCAGTCTAGGGAGTAATACGCTTACCTTTTGAACCGTTGAACTTTTGCGATAAGACATACTCAGGCAAAGCATTCCACATTCTAGCTGTTCCTATGAGGAATGTGGATTCGAAACGCTTGGTTCCATAACGCGCGGAATTTCCACCATAAAAGGGTGGCGCTTTGATCGCGTCTTTTGGATTTTGGAGGACTGAGTTTTCTGCAGCTTGTAGCTAACTTCACAGTCGCCAAAAAGTTTGATTCGATCTATACAAGGGTGGATATAGTGAAAAATTCATATACTTTGAAGACAATACAATAGACAATATTTTATTGACGAAAAATACACACAGGAAATACAGTAATAAAGATTGGAACTACACTATAAACTAAACTACCTAGTGTTTTTTTTTTCGTCACCAGCCGGTTCCATCTTAGCATGATGCCGGTTATATCTGTACTGTACTGTACTGTATCAGCCTTTTTAATAGTCCACTGCAGGACGTAGGCCTACCCACGAAGGGTGGTTGGGCCATATCCACCACGCTGGCCCAGTGCCGGTTATATACCTACAATCGGCAAAATTGTAATTACAGGGTCAAACTCCTCTCCGAAACCCGTCAGAAATACGTCCGAGCGAAATCGTGTTCGATATCGGAAGACGCGAGCGACCCGCTCATACAAGCGCTCAGCGAATCCAACCTCAAGCCGGAAAACCTCAAGTCGTTCTGGAAGACTTTCTTCAACATCCTGTCGGGGCGAGAGGACATGGTTTGCCGGACGGCGAATATAGTGCATGTGCTCGGGTCGCTGTCGGTATGTTTCATGAAAATGTTTAGGATATCTTATTTAACAGCAAGCTGTGCTTAAAATTGTAGACTCGATTTTTTTATAGGCTAAGTCGACCTATTCCTGTTAAGGGTGTGTAGTTTACATTGTTTCTCACTGATTTGTCTATGAAACACCCCATCCTAAATCTAACAGTTTTCGAGATATTTGAATTTAATTGTTTTTTAAACACACCCAATTTTCGGCTATCAGCTTAGATACTTTGAAATGTGTAAGTCTTATTACTACTATTATTTGATTTTTACATGTACAATAACATGCTTTATGACCTTAATAACCAATATTGTACGTAACCTGAACAGAGAAGTCGTTGTAGACGATTAAAATTTATAAAAAGGCAGAAAAATGTAGAAAGTTTATTTTTCTTTCTAGGATATCTAAAAAATATATTATGAGGCCTGTTTTGCAGATGCACCTAAAACTATCACCATTGCATCAGCTATCCAATAAGGTATAACAATCTATGGTTTTAATAAAAATCATGGAAAAATAATAATTTTACTAACTACTTTAGTGAATAAACTTTTTGAATTTTTCTTCATTCTTATAAATTTTATAGTCTACAACGACTTATTTATTCATTTTACGTACAATATTGGTTATTGAGGTCATAGAACATCTTAGTATACATCTAAAATCGGTTTAGATATTTAGAAATCGGGTATGTTTTATAAAAAAAAACGAAATATATCACGAAAACTGTTAGATTTAGGTTGGGGTGTTTCATAGACAAATCAGTCAGGAACAATGTAAACTACACACCCTTAACGGGAATAGGTCGAGTTAGCTAGTAACCCTGTATATGGGTGCTGCACGAACCCAAATAAGTCGAGTAAAAAAGCACAACTGTTAACATACATCTATAAAACGACTATTATAGACTTATTTTTGTGATACTCATACTCAACATACTCATAATACTATGGTCAATATGTCGGATTGGTCTCTGTCTCAAATGGCAGAATAACCCTATTAGAACATTGGAAAATTCCAAATCTCATGTGATACATTCGATCGGGTACATTTAGTGAATTCCAAAAAGGCCGTGTAAGTTCCTATAATTGGCAGGGTGAGCCCTGATGTTAGTTTCCAAGTCGCCCAAAGGCCTGTCTGTGACATGGCTGAACGGTTAAATCAACCAATAGTACATATACCTTATCATTTCTCTATGACTGGGACACACAACCTAAATGTCATGCGATCCACGTCAGAATTATGATGCTTTACGATTTTCTGGAATCCCGTAGTTTGTGGAATTTTTAAACATCCGGGTCAGCTACTGATAGAAGTTACAGATAAATTATTGTTGTTATTTTAGACTGATGAGTTCTATGGAAGAAACGGGCAAAGGTCTACAAAATTCGCAGAATACCAAAGCCACCAAGAAAACAAATTTATAAGCAGAAACATTGTTTTTACTTACTGTGTCGACGTCATAATTCTCCGAATTTCGCTATATAACCACTTGTTATTATTATATAGATAGAGCCATACGTTGATATGGCATTCGAATATGCAACCTTATTAGCATTTGCAAACAGAACTAATTTGCGAGACAGTAGGTAGGTAGTGAGTGAGAAGATTTATTGGAACGATATCTAATTTGGAAAAACTATTATAGTCCTTCAATGATTATGTAGTTATAGGCCAAAACATAACCAAAAAAAATTAAAAGGTGCTCTTTGTTTGTATTTTTACTCGTTAACTCATACTATACTGCCCTATCTCAGAGAAAGGTTTCTTGCATAAAAATATCGTTTCATGGCAGCTTAGTTCAGCCGATTGCAAGATATAAGCGTCCTTCCTCTTTTCCTGCGACCTGTGTCAGTAGTGTAAGTTAGTTCGTGTAGGCCCCTGAGCGTTCGGACGTCCGAGAGCGATCTGGAGCGCCGGATGTTTTAAGACTGCACACTGCTAAGTCGCGGCTGTCAGTCGCGTCCGTCAGCCGCGTCCGATAGTATGTTTCCAGCTTTAGTCTACGTAGAAATAAGATTCTAAGCGGAATAGGATGTTATAGGAAAAGCTTTTAGCAGCATCTTAGAATCAACTATCTTTCAATCCGATCCTATTTACAAAATGCAAAAGGGCAAGTTCAATAAAGGAGTAACCAATAGATAACTCAATTATACAAAAAAAAATGTTTGGAAGGTGTTTTAGTTTTTTACGTGTTTCTTATGTTTTTCGGTGTGCTGAATTCGAAAATGACTTTCATTCTGTCAGAGAACGTGTCGTTTACTGACAATGTAGGTACATATCTATTTTGAACAACTCGACCTAATTTTTTTTGAAGTTTTGAATTTAGCAGTACAACTTATTTTCTTTGTCAAGAATACATTCATTAATAAGCACTAAACATGGGCCACTGATATGGCCAAACGGTTTAAACAACTGACACACAACAAGTAATAAACTCTTGTAGTGAACCCGTTCAAATTTTCATCTATTTGTTTTTTAGGCTCTATGCTGCGTGGATAAAAAAGGCGTGCTATCGTGGCCCAACCCCACCGCAGAGAAAGTGTTCTTCCTGCGCAACTCGAGTCCTTCGTCCAATAACTCGAGTAAAACGAGCCTCGTGGGCTCCATCGACCATAGCGGGGAGAATCTTGAAACTCCCGAGGGCAACCAGGGCGAGCCTTCTACCATCGCTGAGGTATGTATTCATATAAGCTATTGTTAAAAGACTAGTGTTTATGTCGAAGGGACATCATAAAAAAGTCAGATGAGCATTAAAAAAAGTTCATATCACTGTACCATTTGATGGTTTTTAATACCTTTCTTGTGATTTTTTTTAACAGCGTTCATAGCTTATGCTGAGACTTGAACGCTCCCGCTACGGTGATTGACGTTGCGTCAATCGCTTCAAGTTATTTTTTTCTCTCATCTACAGATTTCATGTTTGGTTCCTTGTCGATGAATTGATATCGCATAGCTCTACTACAGGTACTGGACCTGACTCACGACCAGAACGCGCCGTTCTGCGTAGAATGGGACGACCAGCGTTGGCGCACGCACTTGGCGCGGCTCAAGCCGCTCGGACTGGCCGCGCTGCTGAACACGTGCGCGCCGCAAGCGCGACACACATACGCGCACTTTTGTGCACACCTCACCACCGAGGCGCACCACAGGTACCGTACGGTGACTGGAGTGACGTTACCGCCACACGCACCTAGCGCGGCTCGAGCCGCTCGGGCTGGCCGCTCTGCTCAACACGACAAGACACGCAAGCACGACACCCATACGCGCATTTCTGTGCACATATCACCGCCGAGGCGCACCACAGGTACCGTACGGTGACTGGAGTGACGTTACCGCCACACGCACCTAGCGCGGCTCGAGCCGCTCGGGCTGGCCGCTCTGCTCAACACGACAAGACACGCAAGCACGACACCCATACGCGCATTTCTGTGCACATATCACCGCCGAGGCGCACCACAGGTACCGTACGGTGACTGGAGTGACGTTACCGCCACACGCACCTAGCGCGGCTCGAGCCGCTCGGGCTGGCCGCTCTGCTCAACACGACAAGACACGCAAGCACGACACCCATACGCGCATTTCTGTGCACATATCACCGCCGAGGCGCCCCACAGGTACCGTACGGTGACTGGAGTGACGTTACCGCCACACGCACCTAGCGCGGCTCGAGCCGCTCGGGCTGGCCGCTCTGCTCAACACGACAAGACACGCAAGCACGACACCCATACGCGCATTTCTGTGCACATATCACCGCCGAGGCGCACCACAGGTACCGTATGGTGACTGGAGTGACGTTACCGCCACACGCACCTAGCGCGGCTCGAGCCGCTCGGGCTGGCCGCTCTGCTCAACACCACAAGACACGCAAGCACGACACCCATACGCGTATTTCTGTGCACATAATATCACCATCGAGGCGCACCACAGGTACCGTACAGTGACTCAAGTGATGTCCCCGCCACACGCACCAAGCGCGGCTCGAGCCGCTCGGGCTGGCCGCTCTGCTCAACACGTGCGCGCCGCATGCTCGACTCAGTGTATACTGAGTCGAGCATGCGGCGCGCATACTTCTGTGCACACCTCAGGTACCGTACACAGTTGTTTGAGTGCTTCATCCACTCTTGCCCACCGGAGCGGGCGGTAGGTGGAGGCGGTAACCTAAAATACTCCACTAGTGCTAGCCACCCGGCATTTACGAACTTATTATCACATCTACGCATTCTTTCACTCTTTTAACGTCCCTGCAGAGACTCCGGTGAAAAACAAGTCAAATTATGATATTTGATATGGATTTTTTTCGACCAGAGATTACCATAAATGTATATTTTTATTTCAGTGAGGACTTAGTTCCGGTGACGAACCGGCGCTGTCTGTGCGAGTTAGCGAAACAGATCGGCTTCACGGAATCCGTCGCCGATTCCTACACCGTGCAGGACTGCCTCGCGGTTTTCAGGCACTTGGTGAGTTCAGAATCAGAATTCAGATTGACAACTGTAAAAACATACGGAGTAATTAAACATTTTTTTCAAGCAAATTATTCTGGCACTATAATAATGGTTAATCGCTTCAAGTATTTCTACTCAGAACTTGAAAAAGGGAAGCGTAAAAGCGGAGGCCAGTTTCTCCGATATAAAGATGTCCTGAAGAGGCATATGAAGGGGTGTGGTATCGAACCCTCATCATGGGAATCTCAGGCTGTCGAACGTACGTCATGGAGACAACAAGTACACATACCAATGTGTACGCATTTGAGGACCAAAGGAGGCGTGATATAGACCTAAAAAGAGACCATCTTACCACCGCCGTCTAACTTTACATACAATTACATAAATGGAGTCCTCACGTGTAGTCACTGTCCTAGGACATTCACCGCTAAAATTGGGTACATCAGCCATGTGAGGACCCATCAGTAACCATACCCATGTACGGAAAAGGGTCGCCGTAGCTGAAATCGGCTAGGAAGACATCATCATCATCATCATCAATGGTTAATGTATTTCCAGCAAGCGGACACCTTACGGCGCGAGAGCAAATTCGTCCGTTCACTGCAGTTAAGCACGCGCGTAAAGGTCCCACTGCCCCACATGCTGGCCGTTTGTGTGAGGGACCGCGCGCAACAGCTGCAGATGTTGTCTCAGGTAACAACCAGTGTGACGACACAAATACACATATAGCAGTGTTTTGAGCAGACACGTTGAGGCGCGGGTGAAAATTAGCCCGTTCACGGCAGTTAAGTGGTTCCACTGCCTCAGATGCGTGCCGTTTCTTTAAGGGACTGCGCGCATCAACTGCTGATGTTGTCGCAGGTAACACTCAGTATAATATAGCGGCGTTTTGAGGAGACACGTTGAGACGCGAGAGAAAGTTAGTCCGTTCACTGCAGCTGAGCACGCGTTTAGATCATACTGCCTCACATGCTGACCGTTTGTGTGAGAGACCGCGCGCAACAACTACAATAATTGTTAATTAACAGCAACAATACGAGCAAATCTTTATGAGGTCTTGTAAGTTAGGCTCGTGTAGACGCAGACTCGACACCTAAAATATACGTTCTGCAGCCGCTTGCCTTACTTCTAAAACCTTATTAAGATTTCCACATACTTAGGTTAATTATACCTTAAAACTGATTGGCTTCACATTACTCTATCATATGATATCATATTGTCCAATTTCCAGGGTACTGCAGATATAGTGCTGGACGCGTGCGTGGAATACTGGGACGGTCGCGAGCTGTGTACGCTCTCAGCTTCCGACCGTAAAAAGATCATCGACTTCTATCAACGAAACTCGCTCACCGCTTACTGCACAGCGTTCGCTTATAAGTGAGTACTTTGATTTACTGATACATAGCATAGTTAGTTGTCGTCGCTTAGTCGTTTTTTGGCCGACGAAACGGAGGAGGTAATTAATTCGACGCGTATGTTTTTTTTTTATGTATATCCACGCATAACTTTTTACTTAGTTCTCTGATTTCGATTGTTCTTCGGCCGCATTTCAATTTTATTGAAATCGGCCGAGTTGTTTTGATATATCAATAATAATGTGAAAAAATACTACATCTATCTGTGCAAAATATTCGCGAATTCTGTACACGGTTGAAGTCGATCATGCCATTTTTACGAAAAATAATTATCTCTAAAAGCTACCAGATATAGACATGCCTTATACATTTTCAATAAGAGCGGTTGGAAGAGGTTTGCATCCAGTGCACCGGTGATCTTACAAGTTGTCTGTCCACTTTGTCAACAGACATCCTACGCTGCGATTTCCGGTACGTTGTATGCACTCAAGAAATTAATTGAGAACACCAGTTGCCAAAACATTCGATGCACTAAAATAGTATTATTTTTTTTACAAAGCAACGACTAATTTATACTAAAGATGATGATCATG
This sequence comes from Hypomecis punctinalis, assembly GCA_949316475.1. Taxonomy (NCBI): domain Eukaryota; kingdom Metazoa; phylum Arthropoda; class Insecta; order Lepidoptera; family Geometridae; genus Hypomecis; species Hypomecis punctinalis. The sequence continues at coordinate 21,651,584 of OX438801.1, read as the reverse complement.
ATGGTCGTTAAATATAAGCCGATTCAAATTTCTTGGCGCTTGTGAAGTTAGCTACAAGATCCCCAGCTGACATAACATAACGAAATTTGCTCTTGACCTCAGACACAGACACCAAAAAATTTGAGTCGTCCTATATTCAACGACTACCATGATCATCATCTCTATAGTTTCATTTAGTTACGACTAAACTACTGGTAGTCGTTGAATATAGGACGACTCAAATTTTTTGGTGTCTGTGTCTGAGGTCAAGAGCAAATTTCGTTATGTTATGTCAGCTGGGGATCTTGTAGCTAACTTCACAAGCGCCAAGAAATTTGAATCGGCTTATATTTAACGACCATCATGATCATCATCTTTAGTATAAATTAGTCGTTGCTTTGTAAAAAAAATAATACTACTTTAGTGCATCGAACGTTTTGGCAACTGGCGTTCTCAATTAATTTCTTGAGTGGATACAACCGGAAATCGCAGCGTAGGATGTCTACTGACAAAGTGGACAGACAACTTGTAAGATCACCGGTGCACTGGATGCAAACCTCTTCCAACCGCTCTTATTGAAAATGTATAAGGCATGTCTATATCTATTAGTGCTTTCACATTACCGATGTGCCAAATCGAGATTACACAAAAGTTCTTTATTGTTAGCCGCGTCGTCTCTAGAAGATTATGAAACGTTATTCTAATGACTTCTTCTTCTATATAAACATTTTTGAATATTAAGCACCGTCTTATACGCCGAATCAAACTTTCTGGGGGTTGTGAAGCTAGCTACAGGCTGCGCAAAACCCAATCCTGACCGAAGCTTGTACCGAAGCTTTCAGCTGCGCGAGGTTTGGGTTTCGCGTAGCTTGTAGTTAACTTTGCTTGTAGCCACCAAGAAGTTTGATTCGGCATATGACCGTATACAGAAAGAAAGCTGGCAGCCAACCAGCGCTTATAAGAACCGGTCCACGCGGGTAACCGGCGCAGACATTTGTATGAACAAGCGCCGATAAGCCCCGAAGTCCGTCAGTTCAGTTCAGTTCATTTATTCTCACGTAGGTACAATAATGCACACTTATGAATGTCAAAAGTAAACAATAAATATAAATTAACATAAAACAATAAAACTAACAGAATTAATACATTTTCATTTACAAATATTGTCACATGTCAGTTTGCGCAAAGAATTTTTGTCACACATAAAATCTTTTACACTATAGTATGCTTTTTGTCTGCCTGTCTTTATCTGTCTGTCTTTATGCCTGTACGAGATTAGAATGGCCCTGAATCAGCTTAAGAACAACAAGGCGCCGGGTGATGACGGTATCACATCAGAGCTGCTGAGAGCGGGTGGAACACCGGTACTAAAAGTCCTCCAGAAGCTTTTCAACACCGTCGTCCTCGAGGGCATCACGCCAGAAGCATGGAACAGAAGCGTGGTGGTGTTGTTTTTCAAGAAAGGCGACAACACCTTATTGAAAAACTACAGACCCATCTCGCTTCTGAGCCATGTCTATAAACTGTTTTCAAGGGTCATTACGAACCGTCTCGAGCGCAGGCTTGATGACTTCCAGCCTTGCGAACAAGCCGGTTTCCGAAAAGGCTTTAGCACCATGGACCACATTCATACGCTGCGGCAGGTTATACAGAAGACCGAAGAATATAATCTGCCACTTTGCTTAGCGTTTGTGGACTATGAAAAAGCCTTTGATTCGGTCGAGACATGGGCTGTGCTCGAGTCTCTCCAACGATGCCGTATTGACTATCGGTACATCGAAGTGTTGAAGTGCTTGTATAATAAAGCCACTATGTCGGTCCGAGTACAGGAAGAGAGCTCCAAGGCGATCCCTTTAAAAAGAGGCGTAAGACAGGGAGACGTAATTTCTCCGAAACTGTTTACAACTACTTTGGAGAACGCCTTTAAGCTCCTGGAATGGAAAGTATTCGGCATCAACATCAATGGCGAATACCTCACTCACCTTCGGTTTGCCGACGATATAGTAGTCATGGCAAAGTCGATGGAAGAGCTCAGCACGATGCTCGAAGGCCTCAATCGGGTTTCTCAACAGGTGGGTCTTAAGATGAACATGGACAAGACGAAAGTCATGTGTAACTCCCATGTTTTACCCACCCCGATTTCTGTTGGAAACTCGGTTCTTGAAGTCGTTGACTCGTACGTCTACCTAGGACAAGTAGTCCAGTTAGGTAGGTCCGACTTCAACAAAGAGGCCAATCGCCGAATCCAACTCGGCTGGGCAGCGTTCGGAAAATTGCGTAGTGTCTTCTCGTCCGACATACCTCAGTGCCTCAAGTCGAAAGTTTTCGACCAATGTGTGTTGCCAGTGATGACTTATGGCACAGAAACGTGGTCTCTCACTATGGGCCTTATTAGTAAGCTCCAAGTAGCCCAACGAGCTATGGAGAGGGCTATGCTCGGAGTCTCTCTGCGAGATCGAATCAGAAATGAGGAGATCCGTAGAAGAACCAAAGTTACCGACATAGCCCAACGGATTGGCAAGTTGAAATGGCAATGGGCGGGGCACATAGCGCGGAGGGCTGATGACCGATGGGGTCGAAAAGTTCTCGAGTGGAGACCACGTACCGGCAAGCGCAGCGTAGGACGTCCACCCACAAGGTGGACGGATGACCTCATTAAGACCGCAGGATCGCGCTGGATGCAAGCCGCTTCCAACCGGTCTTATTGGAGATCCATAGAGGAGGCCTATGTCCAGCAGTGGACGTCCTTCGGCTGATGGATGGATGCTTTTTGTGTAAGAAAATCTTTGATAATATTTTCAAACATTGTTTCATTTTTCTTTGTCAAATTTTCAGGTATTAAATTGTAATAGCAAATACTATTTCTTATAAATGAATTGTCGGTTTTAGCAAGTCTCGCTTTTGGTAGAACAATTTTGGAGTTATTCCTTGTATTGTAGGTATGAATATCACTACGTTTTTTAAATTTGTGCAGATTCTTACGCGCGTACATAATATTTAAGAAAATATATAAGCTAGGTGGTGTCATGATCTTTACTTGCGCAAATATTTCACGAAGAGATTCTCTATTTCCAAGCCTGTAGATTGCTCTAACCGCACGTTTTTGTAAAACAAAAATCCTATTTACATCTGCTGCATTTCCCCAGAGTAGAAGGCCGTATGACATAATTGAATGAAAGTAACTGAAATATACGGTTCTAGCAGTTTTCTCATCTGACAGCTCTCTTATTTTCCGTACTGCATAAGCTGCAGAACTCAGTTTACTGGATAATTCCTTAATATGAGGCCCCCATTGGAGCTTGCTGTCCAAGGTGAGACCAAGAAATTTAGTGGTAGTTGACATGTCAAGAACTACATTATTAATAATTATATTAGGCATAGAAGGACTATTTGTCAAAGTGAATCTAATACATTTGGTTTTTTTAGCATTCAACATTAAATTATTAACACTAAACCATCCATCAATAGCATTAAGAGCCGCATTAATTTGCGATACATCCAGAGTTTTTCTCTGTGAAATCTTCAGTCTGCGAACATAGTAATTTCACAATACTTGCGAGCCAAAAAAGGAAGATCATTAGCATATGCTTTGAATGAAAAGGGTCCGAAAATCGATCCCTGTGGAACCCCTATAGAAACATGGCCTGCGTTTGAAAGTACTCCGTCGATGTCCACCGTTTGTGTTATGTTAGAAAGGAATGATTCTATAAATTGCAAAGTATCATCAGTCAAACCGTAGGAAGAAAACTTACGTAAAAGAATTTCGTGGCTAACACAGTCAAATGCCTTCGACAAATCAAGACCTTTCAAGTCAAATGCCTTCGACAAGACAACACGAACACACCAATAGGAAGCCCTTCGGGTCCGCTCAACAGTACGTACAATACATCTGATCGTGCGAACACTACCTTGGACCGAGTTAATCAACTGCGTGGAGTACGTAGACAGATGTCTACTCCAACAGTTTCCTATGAGACCAACGCAGAAATGTCCCAACTCATTTCCGAAATAAGACAACTCCGAGAGGAGATTGTGGCGGTGAAGGAGCAAAATAAGGAAATTGTGCTATTGAGACAAGATGTCCACTCACTGAAGGCCCAGCTATCTGCGTGTAACTCCACTATATCTGGGATGGACGAATATGAGAAGAAGATATCTGTCCAAGATGCCGTAATAGCTGATCTCCAGGAGTCTCTTAAAAGTGTGCAAACACTCTTAAACAAGCAAGAACAGGATAATCTGCGAAATCAGTTGGAGATTGTAGGAGTCCCTGAATGTGACAGTGAAAATCTCCAACACGTCGCATTAGTGACAGCCTCGCGACTGGGCGTAGAACTGGACGCTGCTGATATAGACTTTTCCATGAGGGTAGGCCCTAAGCGCCCTCAAGGCGCAACGAACAAGGACTGGATGCCAAGACCTATAGTCGTGAAACTTCTTCGCAAGTCAAAAAGAGACGAAATAATTAAAGCAGCAAAATCTCGACGCAATCTCACCTCAGATATTATTCTTCAAAGAACCTCTAAGAAGCTCTATATCAACGAACGACTAACAAAAATCAACCGCTACCTGTTCAAAGAGGCCAGACTACGAGCCCAGCAATATAATTTTCGTTACTGTTGGACACGGAACGGATCGGTCTGCATACGTCAATCAGAACAAAAACCTGCCATTTTATTGCAATCTATTGCCGACCTTGATCAGCGTGTGGGACCTGCTCAAGCTACGATCCCCTCTCCTGGAACCGGCGGTTGCTAGAGCAAAGCCACCACGTTTAATGATTTGTAACCATTGTTTAATAATTATCGCATCTTTGTTAATAGTAAATTACTTCCAACGATCCAAAAACTACTATACAACCTGTACAAGTAAATACTTAAATCTATACATTATTATAACTTATTACTATCTGTTACAGTTACACAAATATACAACCACTACAAACACATTACCCAATACATCACATAATCCACAACATGGTTTGATTCATGTCCAACCCAGCATACAGATTTTGTACGAATCCATTTATATCTGTTCCAATTTCTCTGTCGTAGAATGCAATCTAAAGTCTGACTATCACTACTGCTCCAAAATTTTTGATATATTTTAATAATGGCAAATATTGATCCTGATACTGTAAAAGAACTTGATAATTTGTGTTTTATCGATTGTCAGACTTGTGACATGCTGGAGAAGTGCAGAGAAATTCTCACCGACAAATACGGCTTTAAACTTTTAACACTCAATATACGAAGTATAAGGAAAAATTTCCACAAATTTCTCGTAGCATTTCAGCGATTAAATTTAGATATAGACGTAGTGATTTTAACGGAGTGCTGGCTTGGTAATAGCCCAATCATAGGTCAAATTCCCGGCTATAACAGTTACAGCACCGTCAGTATTCATAATAGGGCCGGAGGAGTTGTGGCCTACGTGAAAAACCGTTGGAACGCCTCTGTAACCGAACTTATTATGGAAGAAGCCGAAGGCCTCAGGATCGAATTGCCATCAACTGCCTCTATTTATAGCATATACCGTTCACCTTCATTTAAAAATATAGGTAAGTTTTGTATCTCACTAAGCCAAGAACTATGTAAACAACACAACGATATTCCAATTATCGTCGCTGGAGACATAAACATTAATATATTGGGCCCGGTTAACGAAGGCAGTAATGAATACTTATGTATGATGTCAGAACATGGCCTACAACCAGCAATCATAGGCACTACAAGGGACAATTCATGTTTAGATCATGTCTTTATCAAATGTAAATCGCGGGATATTCAAGGTGTTATTGGAAAAACGAGCGTCACTGATCATGACATCGCTATGATAGGAATGTCATCAAAAGAGCCAAAGGTCAAAGGTCATAAAAATAGAATAGTAATAAAAACAGATTTTAAAGCTGTATCCCGTGAGCTGCAATGTACGGATTGGAGTGGTGTAATGAATGAATGAATCGATGTCAATATAGCAGTAGAGGTATTTCAAAACATAATTTCAACAGCAGTACATAAACATACTTCATCAAAGCGACTAAGTAGATCCAAAATCCCTTTAAAGCCGTGGATAACTCCCGGTCTCATACGATGTATGAGACATCGGGACAAGCTGCACTTGGACCTCAAGAAAAACCCCAACGATGCTACAAAAAAAGTAATATATCACAGATACAGAAACTTCTTCAACAACCTACTACACAAACTTAAGCATGAGTACGAGAACAAAGATCTAGAAGCCAACAAACACGATCCTAAGAAGCTATGGAAGTCCATAAAAACTATTATTGATTGCCCAAACAAACAGTCACCGGCAGCAAAGCTTTCAAAATGCAAGCCGAGTAGTTCAGAATCACTTAATCACTGCAACAAATATTTTGCAAACGTAGGTTCTGAGTTAGCTGGTCACTCACTAAGAGCTCTTAATAAAACTGAAGCGTTCAGCTTCAGTTTTATTAAGAGCTTAAGCAAAAGAATTAGCAAAAGAAACTAATTATAACGCTGTACAGCCTTTGGGCCCATTTTTTCTTCAACCAACTGATGAAATTGAGGTAGGAAAACTTATTGAGAAGCTGAAAAATGACAGTGCTCCAGGGCTAGACGGGGTCAAACCGGCTTTAGTAAAAGCTATAAAACAGGAAATAATAGTACCACTGACGCATATTTTCAACAGTAGCATGTTAACGGGCGTATTCCCCCAGCAATGGAAAAAGTCAAGCGTCACACCAATCCATAAAAGTGGTACTAAAAGCACTCCTCAAAACTATAGGCCAATCTCCCTTCTAGCTATCTTCTCTAAACTTCTCGAGAAGATTGTGAACCATCGCCTTGTCATTTATCTGGAAAAGATTAATTTTATCTCAGGCAAACAATTTGGCTTCAGAAAAGGAAAATCGACGGAAGGCGCTGTTGAACTTTTGATCAAATCAGTAGCGAACAGTTTAGATAAAAGGAATAAAACTATAGGCGTGTTCTTGGACTTGGCCAAGGCCTTCGACACTGTTTCACTGACAATTCTATTAAAGAAACTAAAACTTTGCGGAATTAGGGGATTGCCACAGAAATGGTTCAGAAGTTACCTTGGTCAAAGAAGACAATGTGTAAAGATAGGGACGGAAACAAGCGACACACTCCCTATTGAATTCGGAGTGCCTCAGGGCAGTGTACTCGGACCTACGTTGTTCATATTATATATTAATGATATTCATGCGACTTGTTCTGCCGATACTGAGCTTATTTGTTATGCTGACGACACTGTCGCCCTATTTCACGGAGAAACCTGGAAATCTGCGTTTAATAAAGCAGAATTAGGTATGACACGGATAAAACGATGGCTTGATCAAAATCTATTGACTTTAAACTTTGATAAAACCAAGTATTTATGCTTCCACAAGTCAAAACCGCCAGAACCAGCACCTGGATTAAATATAGCTATCCATTCCTTTTGCAATCAGCGTGATTGCAACTGTGGATCCATTTCCAGGGCAACAGCAATAAAATATCTAGGTGTGACAGTAGATGAACAGCTTTCTTTTAAGTCTCATATATCAAATTTAGGAAATAGAGTTCGGAAGCTGATCCATATTATGAAATCGTTACGCAACTCTGCTAGTAATAAAGTCTTGCACCTTGTCTACGCGGCGCTTTGCGAATCGATACTTTCGTACTGTATAGTCGTGTGGGGTGGTGCCGGAGTTACTACATTGTTGGAAGTGGAAAGAGCTCAGCGCGCAGTACTCAAAGTAATGCTTAAACTTCCGTATCGCTACCCCACGGATGACTTATATACTGTGGCGGGAGTGCTGCGCGTTCGCCAACTATATATCCATAAGGTGACTCTGATGGTGCACCGCAAAATGCATGCCAGGTACAATAAGGCTACTACCAGCACAGATCCCACTGAAGTCAAGAGGAGACCGCCCCGCGCCACTGAACCACGAACTAAGACGGCTTTCGCGCAACGTTTGCCAAGTTTCAGATTTCCATTCATATACAACAAAATCAGCAATATTTGTGCTATACGCCATTTAACATTTAGTGAGTGCAAAAAAACCGTGTCTAAATACCTACAACAGTTAACATACGCTGATACAGAAAGACTCCTGGACGTACTCAAATGATTACATTGCATACATACACACACACACCCCCACACACACACATGCACACACACACCCCCACACACCCCCACACACACACATTCACACACACACACACACACATGCACACACACTACGCACATTGTAACTGTACTAATAACTATTTGTGTATTTATATAACTCTTAATTACGGTTTTTCGGCTATCTGTATTTATGAACTAAAATCGCACCAAATATTACATGGTAATCGTCACATAAATGTAGTCCCCGCGATACAGGCTTTGCTTAGTGCAGGGACTACAAGCATAACATTTTTAAATATATTTTGTATAGTGCACTAGTTATAATGTACGTTTAAGTTCAATGTAAATGTTTTATGATAATAAATTATTTTGTATTTGTATTGTAAATCACAAAAAATACTTATGGAGTCATGCTGAGACTCCCAAGCTTCATAAACGTTCTGAACGAGATCACAAGCTGCGTCAACAGTAGAGCATCCTTTAGTAAATCCAAACTGTTTATTGTAGAATATGTTATTAATATTAAAATAGGAACTAAGTTGGTTTAACATTATTTTTTCAAATATCTTGCTGAGACATGGTAATATCGAGATTGGTTTAAAATTACCAGGATCCTTTTTGTTACCGCTCTTAAATAATGGTATCACTTTGCTGCATTTCATGAGATTCGGAAATTCATTAGTTACAACAGAGCAATTACGTCGAACGTTTATACCAAACCAAAATTCCATAAACCATACTTTATAAAACTTGAAATGATGTCCCTGGTATCTATTTATATATTTGAAATATGCAAATTTGTCAAAAAGCACCCTGACTGTTTTAACAAAGCGTCTGATAAATTGCACAAAATTAGATCACAATATAGACATAAACTCGTAGAACCAAAGTCTAATCTAGCAATGCACAGTTCTAGCCCAAATTCTATGGCTATAAAAATATTCAATAAATTGCCAAATAATCTAAAAAATATCGAAAGAGAAAACTGTTTCATAAAACAACTAAAAATAATCCTTTTATCGAATCTAGAGAACTTTTATCTAGAGAACATAATAATAAATCGTTCCAATACAAATAATAAAATTGCCATACCCTTATAGGGTCATATGTATCACTATACAAAACATGTTAACTAAGAACCGCATGTAAATTGCATATGTTGCAATAAATGATTTGACTTTGACTTTGAACGTAGTCGTCCAGAATGGATCAGCGCCGATAAGCACTGGTAGATCGGCGCTGGCTACCAGCTTTCTTTCTGTATACAGCCTAAAGCTCGTCTATTTGCATCTTTGTCAGGCCGCTGACGCGCGGCATCTCTCCGTCCCTGTCGCGCATGTACCTGGAGCTGCCTCCGGACAGCCGCCAGTTCACGCCGCGGGCCGCGCCCTGGGGGGCCACGCCCGCTCTCAACTTCCACTCTACAGGTATACATCACTAATGTTGGTTTTTGGTGTTTCCATGTTTTGTTTCTGTGTACCTAAATGTTTTGTCCCAAATAAAAATTTCTGTATTTTTGTATTTCAATGTAGCTATTTAGATATAGTTATAGCAAAGAAGATATAATAATACTACGTATAGAACGGTCACTCGTTACCCCTCACCCGTTTGAGTCTTCCTCACTTCCACCCCGCGTTTCAAGGACCGATCGCGTACTCTGCGCACGGGCTGTACTGGCCGGTAAATTTTGTAATAAAAAATACCTAGACTGTGACAATAGGGAAGAATTGTGCTGAGTATGGTTGAGTACTTAGAGTACCTATATATAAGTACTTTAGTTATTTATTCTCTAAGGTTGAATATCAATAATACGTAACAAAAAAATACATTTTAATGTTTATCTAAGGATAAGTAAAAGGAACTTATTTTAAATTATTTGGTAACTTTCTCTACATATTTTCTTTCAAATAAAGTAGATCGGTTACTTATTGCTAAAATGCTTCCAAATTAAGTAATTGTTATACTTTTACAAACACTAGATTTATATTCATTTTTGCAAAACTGAATACGCAACTGTCTCACTCACGTGGCATAACGTCACGTCGTGGTGATCGCTGACAGCCATAGACGTTCCGCACACAAATGCACGTGTAGCGTTCGTGCGTAAGTGTGTTGTCTGTGAGTAAGTATTGTGTAGTCTGCGTAAGACAGCAGATTTTGTATGGAAATCTCGGAGTGTCCGGGCTGTGGTTCAGATATATGTATGTGGGTATAGTTCAGATATTGGTATAATATGCTACAAGCTGCGCAAAACCCAATCCTCGCGCAGCTTGTTATGTAATGGTACCGCCACTCTCCACGAGGCGACACGAGCACCGCAGCTGCAGTAGCTGACTTCACGTCGTATACAAGTCGGCGATGTGAAGTTAGCTACAGAAGCTTCTCGTTGGGTTTTGCGCAACTTGTAGCCTAACAACACAGCCGCCCAGAAGATTGATTTAGCCAATATTATTCGAAAGGTAATAAAAATTGCCTGCGACATATACACCAAATCCACCTCTCGAGGGTTGATAGTTTACGTCGCGGGTTGCACCTTCTACAAGTTGTTGTTTTGTGAAATGCAGAGATTTATGGGCATGCATATTCATTATTATGCACAACTTTTTCTATGGATACCAACCCGGAATAACTATATACACATATATAAATTAATCATGGTTATTAGTCTCGCTAAAATTCTACAACGGCTGGCCGATTGGACTAATTTTGGTCTTGAAATATCCGTGGAAGCTAAGTGAAGGTTTAAACGGTGAGAAAATCAATAAATGATTTGTATTTGATTCAAGTCGCTTCCAAACGATGTCGTTGGAGAATCATAGGGGAGGCCTATGTCCAGTAGCTGACGTCCTATGGCTGAAGGATGCTTGGTAGGACCATCGACAAAACGTATGGTCGCTAGTGTGGAGTTATGTTATAAGCTGATATGTGTCAAAAAAGATTGTGCAGGTGAAGATAGTTTTAAATTATTTCAGATTCATTGCTCTTCAACGAGGTGACCGACGAGGATGTTAAAGATGCAGAAGGGTTCTTTGATCTACAATGTAATCAGGTATCGTTTAATTTTGTAATCTCGTGTCTTTTGTCGAAAAAAAAAATAAGCTGGTAATAGTATTTTTGGTTCGTCGCCACTAGTACCATTACCAGTTCCAAGATGGAACTACTGTTAAAAATTTACATAATAGAATAATTTATTTCGTAACCATAATGTTGATACTTAAGCTAATTTTACTTAAACAAACTAGATTATTATTTATTACTTAAGATATTTAAATACATGCATTAATTAAAATTTATTGTTAATTAAATGAATTAAAATTAAATCGAATTAGGTACATATTTTAGGGTTAATTATAAAAGTTTTTATATTTAAATTTAAGCACAAACATTGTTTACTTATTCGTATTTAGCTAGTTGTGAAGCACTAGCTTCCACGGTGGGATTCCCTGTGTTTGTGGAAGCTAGTTCTCTTCAGGGATGATTTGAAACAGGGGGTTAGTAGGAGTGAATGTTTAAAAGTTTAGGCAGTTTAAACTGCCTATTACAATTTGGATATCTTCAAGTCAAGAGTGAATAGGTATCTTCTAGGTCTACATGCTCCATCTTCGGCTACAACTTCACTTTCCATCAGGCGAGTTGGTAACCAAATGTATTCTACATTAAAAAAATGTGTTTTTTTCCGTTTCTTCTTGAAGCCTGCAATTTTTCTGAAGCCGAAAGCTGAAGCCTGAAGAATGGTGAAAAACTGGTGCTTATAATCAGAATCAGAATATCGTTTATTGCTATAAAACTGGTACATATTATGTTGTTAAAAAATTATAAGAGAAGTATCAGTCTTACCCTTTTCGGGCGTGCAATATTTTCACAATAAATAAAAAGAAAAAGAATCAAGGTTTAGATTTAGCTGCAAAAATATCTGTTCCTCCATTTAACTATACGGATGGTACTGGTCTTAAAAATCATTATCAGTAGTTCCATCATGGAACTGTGAATGGTACAAAATCAACACTAGTTCCATCATTTCAAGATCCACTTTGAATGAAACTAATGTTGTAAATTTTCAACAGTAGTTCCATCACGGAACTGTTCATGGTGCTAATGGCGACGAACCGTATTTTTTAAACCAATCCTGACTGAAGCTCACCTAATAGATGCGTGAGGGTTAGGGGTTATCTGCAGCTTGTAGCTAACATCACAGCCGCCAAGTTGTGTGGTTCGACCTAATACTTTTGTTTATTAATAGAAATTGTTGAAAACAATTTTTTGTTGAAATTGTGTTCTTAATTTTCCAAATAATGTAAATCCAACAGGTTTTCATAGGCATGGTGACGATGCAGTACCAGGCGCAGAGCGACATGGTGGAGCTAATCGAGCGGCTCGAGCGAGCTTGCATTCGCTTCGTTCACTTCAGCAAAGAGAACGAACTGCGCTCCAGAGTGTTCAGCGAAAAGATGGGGCTGGAATCCGGGTGGAACTGCCATATATCGCTCATGAGTGAGGAACCCACCAGGTATGGAACCATTGCGACACTATTCGTAACATATGTTTTTGTTACTTTTCATTTTGGTGTGACAATTAAGAATACAGGATTGTCTGCCTGCCCTTACTACTAAGCCCAAAGGGTGGGGGTGACCATTATTATGAACAACTTTTACTATGGGTCTAACTGGAAATCGAGAATAAAAAAATCACCTGTCCACACAAAATTGCAACTTCAAAAAGGACATCAATCATTTTGGGCTAAATCTGAATGATTATAATGCCGGCCAAAACAATTAATTAAAAAATAATTGTAGTACATATTATTCGGAGTAATTTATACTACAGGAAAAACTTTCTAAGATCACTTCCTGGGGAGTTATAGAGTTTTGAAATATTGTGATATTCAAAATTTTTTTATTTTTTGCGTTTTTATTAGAACTTTCAATTAATTCAAAAATAATGGTAGTACCTATTATTTGGAATATTTCATGCTAAGAAATCAACCCTCTTAGTTAGTTTAGAAATATATATTTTTATCATATTTTTTCTTTGATTAGAGCTTACTTAGAATTTATTATTATTTATTACTTAGAATACCTAAATAAAATATTCTATTAGTACATATTATTTTGTACATTTTATATTATGAAACTAACCCTCTAGGATCATTCCCTGATTGGTTATAGAGTTTTGAAATTAATTATTTTTCTATTTTTAAAGCCTTCGTAGGCTTTTTCTCGGATTGGAAGTACTATTTATTCAAAAGATAACCCATTTAACATTTTTTTCGATCACCTCGACTACGAAATCTTTCCCTTCAGCACTCCAACTCGTACTCGTTCAGCTGCCTTCAAAGATATATTAGACGTTGCACTGCTCAAATGCGTTACTTCTAGAGGGACAACCTCGGCTTTCCTAATTCAGTAGTTCGAAATATTTCAAATAATATGTACTACTATTATTCTCTAAATTATTAGTTGAAAGTTCTAATAAAAACCAAAAAATGTTGAATTTCACAATATTACAAAACTCCCCAGGAAGTGATCTTAGAAAGTTGGTCCCGTAGTATAAAATGTGTAGAATAATATGTACTACAATTATTCCCTAATTAATTCTTTATAAGCTCAAATAAAAGAAAAAAAAGGAAAAAATAGTTATTTTCAAAACTATACTCAGGGAGTGAACCTACAGAGTTGGTCCCATAGTAAAACAGCTAAGAATATTGTATACTACTATTATATCCTAATTAATTGTTTTGGCCGGCACTTTCAGAATTAGCCCAAAAATGTATGGACTGTGAATGATCATTCACTTCCTTTACAAAATATATGAAATAGATATTTTTTGTCGTATTCCGGACTCCATAGTAAAAATTGTTCATCATGAAAATGTTTGCAACTACTTATTTTAAAAGTAATAAAAAGAGGCCTATACTCAGAATATGATAACTGGTGATAACTGATAATGATAACTGATGACAACTGATGATAATACAAATAAATTAACACCATTATGTTATTGAAAAGTCTGCACCATCGATAACTTAAAATTGTTTGAAAGCTTAAGTGTTGGTGTCAATTTAAGATTAACACATCACATAACTTGAAATTGGTGATTAATACGTGCAAATAACATTCATACCACGCCGACATTTCACTCTCGGTTCATTACGACACAAGTTCAAAATTTTTATTATATATATTTTTTTTATCTTGGTGTGTATTTAAATTCGGTGTTCCTTTCAGATAGATTCGATGTTGTGTTTTTCAAATCTCGATGTGTAGGTTTTACCCTATACTATGTACTTTAGTTTAGGTACTATATAGTTTTTTATCTGATACTTGTACGCGCCATATGTTTATTTTTTTTTAATAAAGTGGAAGATATTAAAGACCATAAAAGTACCTATTACACATTTCGCAGCTCATTCATTTGTGATTTCTAACTATCACAGTTTGGAACTACTAACTGCTGGATGTCACGAATTGCGGTCAAGATAGGTGTTAAAAATAATCAAAACAAAAAAATATTGCGACGTCATAGCTCAGATACTTTTTTTTTCTTTATACCACAGTATAGGCCGAAAAATATTGCGACGTCGCAGCACAGATACTTTTTTTCTTTATACCATAGTATAGGCCGAAAAATATTGCGACGTCGTAGCCCAGATACTTTTTTTTCTTTATACCACAGTATAGGCCGAAAAATATTGCGACGTCGTAGTCCAGATACTTTTTTTTTCTATATACCACAGTATAGGCCGAAAAATATTGCGACGTCGTAGCCCAGATACTTTTTTTTTCTATATACCACAGTATAGGCCGAAAAATATTGCGACGTCGTAGCCCAGATACTTTTTTTTTCTATATACCACAGTATAGGCCGAAAAATATTGCGACGTCGTAGCCCAGATACTTTTTTTTTCTTTATACCACAATATAGGCCGAAAAATATTGCGACGTCGTAGCCCAGATACTTTTTTTTCTTTATACCACAGTATAGGCCGAAAAATATTGCGACGTCGTAGTCCAGATACTTTTTTTTTCTATATACCACAGTATAGGCCGAAAAATATTGCGACGTCGTAGCCCAGATACTTTTTTTTTCTATATACCACAGTATAGGCCGAAAAATATTGCGACGTCGTAGCCCAGATACTTTTTTTTTCTATATACCACAGTATAGGCAGAAAAATATTGCGACGTCGTAGCCCAGATACTTTTTTTTTCTATATACCACAGTATAGGCCGAAAAATATTGCGACGTCGTAGTCCAGATACTTTTTTTTTCTATATACCACAGTATAGGCCGAAAAATATTGCGACGTCGTAGCCCAGATACTTTTTTTATTTATACCACAGAATAGGAATAATCAAACATCTTGGCGACTGATAATAGCTACAAGTGGTGGATTACCCAATCACTGGTAAGCTCCAGTCAGGATTGGGATATCCGCAGCTTGTAGCTAACATCGCAGCCGTCAAGACGTTTGATCCGTCCTATATTTATTGTATCATAGAAATAGATTTACAAGTTGTTTAGCATATTCACCCGGCGTTCGTCACTTGGACAAAACTCACCGTCACTGTAAAACAGTTTAAATAGCAAGTAAAGCAAATTATTTTTATCTAGATTCAGCCATTTGTTCAAAGAAAACTGGCGACGCAGCGGCCGTGTGTAATATTTTACACTAACCATTTGGAGCTGCTTTTGACCCCATCTTAAATGTATTACAGGACTTATCGCGCAATAAAATATGAGACTAATCCTCTTTTTCCGCGTTAAGTCCCGTAATATAAGAATAATGTGCTAAAATGGCGAAAATTTAAAAATAGAAGTGGTAGCGAAAACTACTTCTGGAACAAACTTTGCACGGCTGTACCACTCACCACGTTTGGTTTATTCAATATTCTATTGTATGTTGCATAAAACTCATATGTATTTAAAAAGTCAGTCTTGGTCCTGTTTTCACAGTCAAAGTGGAATACCTGTGTGACTCGTGATATAGATATCACGTAGATCTACGTTGCACGATTATTACAACGCATAGGTAGTGTAAATAACAGGCTGCTATGTACTCGTATGATGAGTGGAAAGGATCGTGAATTACCACATCATAAAAGGAGATCGATTAATGACGATCAACCCTATTAATTCATCTTGATCGGAGTGAGTGAATTGTACACCACTCCAAAAATATATCTAAAATCCGCGCCACACAAGTCAGCGGATGGGGAGTTAGGCGCAGAACGCTGCGCAAAAGGTAAAAAATAGGTATGCACGGGAGCCAGAAAAACCAGACGCAGCCTGTCGGGGCACACCCGCCCGCTAATCTCATGCCTCCCGCGCGCTCCCTACGCCCCCGTGCTCACCACTACGCCACTTGCGTCGGCATTCTTCACACATGCTCAATAATTAGCGAATTACGGCGAAGTGACATCTGCGGCTAACTTCCCATCCACCGACTTGTGTGGCGAGGATTATACTTCGAGTTCGTAGTCCCAATTATCTTGAAACGGCATAATGAAAAATAAAACGAAATGGGTACGATAACTGAATGGATAGAAAAATAGATGATTTATAAAGCATAAAAAATGTTCAATGATCTTAAATGATTTCTTAAATGGCTACAGTAAATTCAACTTAAACTTGGTCGTTTCCCACCACCACTCTGCTATCGACTGTTACCGATTTAGAAATGAAATGATGTTCCTACAAGATATAAGTGTACCAGCGCGGTCTGTGGACATGGTTCAGTACAGTTCGTGGCCGCAATTCGTGAATGAACCCCAGTATTCTCAACAGCAAGGGCGGGTCTCCTGGGTCTGGCGCGCGCCGCTCGCCGCCCGCGCACAAAACGTATGACGCGACACCGCTCGGCTTTTACTATAGGTTTGTTCCTGTCGCTCTATCGCGCACGCGCACCAAATTCGCACGTTTTTTGTCTCTGGTTTAAACGAACAGTATCTTTTGAATGAAACTGCATGCTGCTAGTACCTACTTGTTACGAGTACCTTTTCCACAAGCAGCCCCCCCTACCGCTTAAGCAATAGCAATCGTTTATGACTTAATTTTAGTCATTTGGCACCGCCTATGTGACGTTAGCCATCAATTGCTTTGCGCGGATTGCGAAAGCAATCGTTGAATGAACAACTTTGATGGCTAACGTCACATAGGCGGTGCCAAATGACTAAAATGAAGTCATAAACGATTGCTATTACGATTGCTATTGCTTAGGCGGTAGGGGGGCTGGTCCTCAATGGTCCCAGTTGCTATTCATAAGCTACGCTTATGAATAGCAACTGGGACTAGTCTGCACCTACTTGTTACGAGTACCTTTTCCACAAGCAGCCCCCCTACCGCTTAAGCAATAGCAATCGTTTATGACTTAATTTTAGTCATTTGGCACCGCCTATGTGACGTTAGCCATCAATTGCTTTGCGCGGATTGCGAAAGCAATCGTTGAATGAACAACTTTGATGGCTAACGTCACATAGGCGGTGCCAAATGACTAAAATGAAGTCATAAACGATTGCTATTACGATTGCTATTGCTTAGGCGGTAGGGGGGCTGGTCCTCAATGGTCCCAGTTGCTATTCATAAGCATAGCTTTGAGGAGGGCCAATCAGTCAATATATTCTATTCATCATTCAATAGTCAATACATTATATTCCGGTACGAAAGTCAATATATCCTATATTTCTCTAGGCTGGACAAGAGTAGCCAGCTGTCCCCCCTAGAGGAGATCTTTGTCTAAAACTGAACAACGTGCCATAAGGTGGGGCTTAATGTGATATTGCGGTGTGAATGAAAAATTTCATAAATTGGCATCACATCAAAAGGAAACAAAAACTTGAATTGTCTTCAAAAATATTTATAAATCTCAAAAAGCTACCCAAATCCGGTTTTAATACCAATGATGTTGCAGAATAGGGATAATGACTGGGTAAAAAAATCGTTATTATAATTAGTTAGTGAGTAGTTCCATTATCTAAAAATATTGGACACGTATTTTTTTTTGCTAACCAAACAACAAATGACAAAGATAAACCTTGTAAAAGTTTGGGAGTGGAAGTCGTGACGTCACTTCTCTTACAGAAGTCTATACATTTGTACGGCACTTGTGACGTCACGCGAAACTTTGACAGACTATATCTTCATAAATTTTTGTTTCATTGACAAAAGAAAAAATACGTGTCTAATATATTTTGATTGACTATCTGACGGACTAATTATATTTTTTTTAGTTATCATGCCTATTGTTACATGATTAAACCAGGGACAATCTACGTCGACTGCTTTGCATTTTGTTCTAACTTCCAACCATGTGTTTTGTTTGCTTTGCCCTGTAGCTGTACTTGGCTAACGTTTCCGCTAATAAACCTTGATACTTTGTATCGTTATTACTCTAGAAAGTACTATTACCTTTTTTTCCTAGTAGTTCATTAGATCTACAATAATATTATGTAATTCAATCTCCCAATTAATTTTTCTTCACTCCGATGAAAATAGATTGAGAGAGGTCTAGTAACACTGAAAAAGAGAGTAAGTCTGAAAATGAGAGAGAGTAAGACAACATGAATGTTTAACAGATTTTAGGATTTTTTTAAAGTCTTACATGCATACTTCAGAATAAGACTGGATAACCATTTCTAGTCATGATAAGAATAACAATTTCAGATTAGTTAGGGCGTTCTTCAAAACTTGTACGAATTAAATGACCAATGCATACAGTTGCAATTTTTCATAGACATTATTTTTACTGAATCAAAGGTAATATTGCTATTCTGTGCTACTTAACATTACTGACAACAATAACATCTTAACTTTTCATATTAATCACACCTGACATTAGAAAAGTTGGTAGTATCTTAGGCAATAATGACTCCATATAACGTATAAGCCGAATCATGTAATTTGGCGGTTATGATGTTAGCCACAAGCACCAGTTAACCCAATCTTCGCGCAGCTGTTAAGTGAGCTACAGTCAGGTCAGGATTGGGCTATCCGCAACTTGTAGTTAACATCACAGTCACAGTAAATACATTACAGTAGGTTATCTAAGGTCGCCCGCCGAGTTATTAGCCTACTCTTGCGTTGATCCCCAGGGTTGTCACTTTTACTTTTAGTTAATATTTTCGAACAAGCAGCACTTGATCTAAATTTATGCAATAAAAAGCATATTATGATTGAATATTTTACCAATTTATAAATTTAGTAAAAATAAAAAGCCTTTATTCACATAACATTTATTATTTTAAAAAAATTCAATAGTAATTTGCAATATTAATTATTGTGAAATTGCCCTTATTACACTATACGCGACAAATACGTTTACCTAAACGATGTTTCGTACTCAATCCTCTGTTTTATAGTAAAACTAGACTTCTTAAAATAAACTTTAGCTCTAAACATAGTATTCAGGAAGTAAATTTGGGAATACAAAGTCCGGGTTTGCGAAATCGTTATTGAGGCACCCGAAAACACTACAAATTTTTTTTCCCCTTTTTGAAGTTATGATACTCTTAATAATTAATATTATGGTAAGTGGCCGGCGAGAGTTGACGAACGCGAGCGGTCATGTAACATACGCACGTGCTCACAGTCGTGCTACACAGCCCGTATTGCCGCCACCTTATTCACCCATATATTATGCTAGCGTGTGCGTGAAATCGCGTGCCGACACGGCGCGCGGCGCGCACGCACACATTGAAAACGAGAGCGGCACGTTTGTATGAAGATATTTTACTGTTTTATTACTGTGTCATAGTCGCCAAGTTGTATCATTCGATCTATAGTAGTATCTTAGGCATTAACAACTCCATACAACGTACCAAAGGTAATAAAATAGTACAAGACATGCTTGCTACGTTGCTCGCCTATGCTGCGTCCTGTGCCGTCCAAAACTGAGCACTATGTCCGTGCGATAAAGTTCAACTTTGTAATATTAGTTGTATATGTAGCAACAACATGGTATCGTCTAAAGCGCTGTCGATGTCTGCGCCCGGGGCTATCAACGTGGACCTGGCTACTGTGAAGTTTGACAGCGAGATCAAGAAAGCGAGGCATTCTATCACCACGCATACGGGGTTGAAGGTGAGAGAAGCTTGAGTACAAAAAGTCTATCCTTCTTGAAGCGTCCTCCAGACAGGTGCGGTTTAGTGTTCGACAAAATCTGTTGGTGGATGACTAGGTCGCAGTCGCAGCCGTATAGCTTGACCGCAAATGTCTGGGGGATGCTTAAAGTAAAAGGAGGGAAAATGTTTGTCTACTTTTACTAGAACAATTTAGATCTGCGAAATTAAGTTCGAGTAAAAAAGAAACTGTGTTTTTTACTACTACATACCTACTATAAATTTAAAGACAGAAGTAAACGGTGAATGCTAATCTTTTTATCCCATCCAGCCAGTTTGAAGGAAATAATTACAGACTAGGCTTTTGATTTCTTCACTTGACTATTTCATTTGATTATGTACTTTTTTCCTACAATGGAATCTCAGCTGAAGTACGTACTCTATTACACAGAGATATTCTTACTTCAGCAAATTGCAAAATCCCAACTCTACAGGTACAAGCGTAGCTATTCTTCAAAGTTGAACTTTTCAGGGCTATAAACCACTCGTTTTGTTTATCGCAGCGAGGAAGCGTAGCCACAACCCATCCATCAGCAGACGCTGATTCCCTCCTAGACGAGACCGAGTGCGGCGAGGATGGGGCGGAGTCGCCGGCAGACGGGTGCCGCTCGCTTTCCTGCCTCACCGACTCTACCGACCACTCCGCCCCGGTCAACTTCGACATGAGTAACCGGGTTAGTGCCTTACCGTAGCTATTAGATATTTTGTATTTTTTTTTGTATTATGTAGGAAGGCCTACTTTTGCCCATTTCAGAAACATAGAATGTATTGACCGTGCCCAAGCTTCTCCCATTCCCATAGTTAAGTGGAAACAAAGTTATAGGGAAATTCTGGGTTGACTTGGAATATAGAGACGCATTGTAGCTAGTTCCTAATAAATAACTGTTCCTTGATAGTTTAGGGATTCGCCAACGGACGGATGACACTCGCTCTCGTGTCCATAGAATTAGTAGATATTCAAGTAATAGAATACTTACCTACTAAATTTTGCTCAAATGTTACGGCTGTCATATTCATATCTGCTTATACAGCATACGGAAGAGTGAGTGGAACAAAAAAAACGCATTGTCTGTCGGCATACGTCAAAATCACAAGTTGGAATGTCTAATTGGTTAAAATTCACTTTGTCTTTTGCAATATGATCGGAAATTCGAACCCTCTAGTTCCAGTGAGAAGGTTCGAATCTCTGATAATTTTGTGAAACCGGGTTCGGGTATATGTGCATCTTTATCGAACACCCTTTAAATTTCATATTTAAAGTGGGACGAAGTGATGTATATCTCTTGCTATTTTAGTACGGTTTCTATTAGCTCAAAATCACCAATGCTGCAAATTTCAAGATTAGTTTTATGAAAAAAAATGCTTGCTATAATGATGACTCTTGGTTTATACTGTCGCAAAATTTATATATTAATAAACTTTGACAGGGCAGCGCACAGAATTCTATATTTTATTTTGTAATATTGCTTTTTAATGGATGTTTAGCATAAAATTATCATTCCGGGAACGTTTTTCTAAATTGGATAAAATTACCAAAAACAAAAAGAAACACATAATTTGAGCGTTGTCAAATAGCATGGGTATATTATTTTATATAATCAATAATGAAAACAAAAGATATAAAATTTTCTACTAGCCATATACGTCAAAAAAATCACTCTTAATATTGATACATTCTTATGATTGAGTAAGTCTTTTTGGTGTGTTATAATCAGTCTAGTGGAACTTTTATAATCATAGTTATAATCTTCTTATAGCTTTAATCTAAGACCTCTACTCTAAAATCTTTGAGTCCTTTGACCTAAAGTCACAGTCCACATCACTAAACTTCTACAAATAATGGAAAAACTATACGGAACGTTAGAAAATCAATATTAAATTCTGTACCAAAAAACAAGTTAACTAAAAAATATTTAAAAAACACAACAAAACTTATTATTTTTCTATAGTAAGTTTATATTATATGACACATCGTTTGGTTCCAGTTTGAATTTCCTGATATTGTTACACACAGATATCAAAGAGGCTACTAAGATTTCCCCATCATCGTCACCGACACATGTTTTGCAGGTAGCAACATATCAAAAGCAAATATGTGTACTTGGCTTTTCAGTAGGAACTTTTACAAGCAAAAATGTCCCAGGGGATACGAGATTTGGATATATATTTTCTTTGTCATAAGATGTACTTGCTTCAACATCAATCTGTTTTTCTTTAATCTGCTGCCGAAGAGATTTTGCCATGAAATCTTCATCATCCGAGGAAGATGAGCTGTGGATTTATAAATGCTTACTCTATTCTTAAATAGCAAATCTGTTATCATGGGCTTTTCGTCAACTGGAGATTCAATTTCAGGCGTAACAACATCGTCAGGTTCAACTGAATTCACGTTACAAAGACTAGAAAGCCTCGATCGTTTTAGGTCTTTGTGAAGATGTTCGTATTTGTATTACAACGTCTATCCTTCTTTGCCAATATATTTTTGTGATATTCATAATGCCTGAAATGGTATCCAAAGCATTTGGTATGTTGTTTTTACCCTCTATCACGTCGTCTTCAGGGATTACCTTTACATCGATATCAGAGTTTTTGAACAAGTCCACGAATTCTGAGGCTGTTCTTATGTCATTACCCATCAAGACGTGACTGTCAGCTGTTCTTTTATGGTATCCACCTACGCCATCCATGGGGCCCTTACCATGCCCAGCCTCACCAAAACATTTCCAACTTTTCTCTGCTTTCGCTTCTCTCGTTCGGTCATATCAGAAACTCTCTTTACTTTCTTTTCTGCCTTTTTCTTTTTATAAAATTCCCTGTCCTTCGCTCCCTGTAATTTATCTCAGTTTTTCAGTCATCATATCCAAAAACTCTGACGCAGATAATCTGCACTATCCTTTTTAAGCTTTTTTGACTCTTTTTCTTATTTTTTTCTTCATAATGCTATTAATAAAAAATAAGAAATTATAAAATTAATTATTGAAAACTTGTAAGTTCATCGCCTTTGGAGTCATCAAATCGCGACTATCATTTCGGGAATGTGCCATCATGCCCGGGAAAGTTTCCGAAATGACCGTTCACGGAATGACGATTTCAAATAAACGCGCGCTTTTGTTATACGGCGGCCATCTTAAATTAGGCCTGAATTTGTCAATAGTAAAATATTTGAGGTTACTTTGTTATTATGTGTCGTAAAACAACTTTCATCGATAATTAAAAGTAATAAACACGTTCCCGAATTGACGGACTATTAATGTACGCTCTATGAATAATAAATTGAAAGGTACTTACCACTTATTTTTAATTTATTTGACGAGAAACGCACTGACTGCCGGCTTCGTTATTGTTTTTTCCTCTACAGTCATTTCAGACTCTATGGCTGTGTTCACTTAAAATTACTTTTGTTCGATTACAGATCCGTTCACTGAAATGACTTGTGCGCTGTCAGACAAATTATTTTTGCATTTTTATAATAAAAATATATATCATTTTTGTATACTTTTTAAAAGCTAGATTTTGCATAAAAATTACGATATTTCAAGTAATGACAGGTGTCAACTAGCTCTTTCATAAATATTTTGAACTGTTTGATGAAGATTGTACATTGAGACGCGTTCCCGAGTTGACTTTCTATGCGTGTATATTGATATATTTTAAAATTTACTTTATTTATGAATTGTGTTGTTTGATGTATACTCAAAAAAACTTAGTTTTAGTATTTTAGTAATTTTAATTTCTCAATAAACTTAAGATTTAAGACATAATTTGCTGGCAAAGCCAATTCTGCACCTTGGTGATTTTGAGCCTATTACTTTAGTTGGAATTCTATGCTCGTGCCTTACTGACTCTGTAGATCACTCCGCCTCGGTGAGCAATCGGGTACGTAAATACAGGTCTATAAGAAAACTTGAACCAAGGTAGAATGCAATTTAGGGAGGCTATGAATCCAGGTCAAAATATAATTCAGTTAAAGCTACTGCTATTTTTGAGGGTAAAGCGTAAATACTAGGTTATAAGAAAACCCGAGGTGTCTAGACACACGGTTATTGAAAATCCCACTGCTACAACAACGTTTTAGAACCAGGACTAGCTCTACAGTGAAAGCTAATGCACTTATGAGGAGATGTATTAAGACATGTACCAAAAAAAACATGCAAGAATGAACCTTAACGCTCAAAGCAGTGTATTGTTTTCAGGCGAAACTCCCGCGCGGCATTGAAAACATCCGACCGCACATAGAGCAAGTTGACAATGTGCCGCTGCTCGTGTCTCTGTTCACGGACTGCACGCACCAATCCGTCCGCCGCATGGTGCAGATCATGCAGGTACTAAATTGAACCCTATTTTAATGTAACTAGAGGTTAAACTCCCGCGCGGCATTGAAAACATCCGACCGCACATAGAGCAAGTTGACATTTGTGCCGCTGCTCGTGTCTCTGTTAAAGGTGACGTCCACAAGTGGTATATTATTCAGAGAAAAATCGAACCAAGATGATATTATACATCATGTGAAAGCTTGTTCTATGGGCTTTTCAAAAATATTTAATTTAGATTTTTCCATCCCTCCATTTTTTTTAAATGTGAAAAATAAATTGCATGAAAAATTACAATACAGCCTTTTATTTTTACTAGTTTAGTAATACTAAAGTGTTTCTATCATTATTTTACTTCCATTCGTAGATGATTCTTCCACATTCATCTTGTAATTTGCTAAAATTAAAATTATAACCTACCAGTGTGACCAGTTAGTAGTTACAATGTACCAAAAAACACTTAAAAAGTGTGTCTAATTAGTAAAAATGATTTTATTTAACAATTTGGAGGTTACTTAATCAGGGTTGCTAGAGATAAACTACCTATTGAGCCAAATATATTAATTTAACTTAATAAAATCATAACTAATTTTTAAAAAATCGGAGGGATCTTTTATTTTTTTAACTGATGTAATATCAGAAAAATATACTCGAAATGTAACGAGTGTTGTGGTTAGAATTTTTGATTATTATTATACCAGCCTCCATACATTTTGTGGACATGTCCTTTAATAGCATCTGTAAACACGAGGCGAGTGGTTGCGCAGAATAGCAATAATTATATAGGTATTATGCCAGCGGCTCTAGGAAAGGGGATCTGCGCAGCCTGTAACTAACTTCACAGACGCAATGGCGTCTGAAGTTTGATATGCTATACCTATAGCTCATTGATCAGATTGAGGACGTGATGCCCTAGTTTCGATATCAAATTATGTTGCAATGAAAATAAAGTTTATTTTAATCCCATGAAAATAATAAGACATATTTAGTAGTTAGAGTATTAAGTCAGTATTGTTCAAATTTTTCAGGATTATGGTGAAGTCGTATGTGTAATGGGGTCCGCTGCGAATTGTACCAACATGGAAATATTTATGCAAGCTGACGCGAGGTATGCAACATTTTTTGGAATCATTTCATATTCGGAAAACGCACGAGATTTTTACTTACGAAAACATTTCTGTTTCAGCATAGCAGTAGAGCCTTTATACCCGGTGTTGTGTCAAAAAAATCCTCCATACAAAGTTCCTGAAACCTGCACAGGACCTATAGATTTAGCGCGAGCACTCAACTCCGTACCTTGTTCCGTATCTGTAAGTCACCTTTTTGTTTGACATAATAATAATATGCTGTTATTTTGGTGTGGTAAAGAACAAATTAATTGATAGTTTTCAAAATTGTTTACACGCTGCCTCTAGTTGCAAAGCAAATGGCAAAATCAACCGTATACCAAATACTGCAGTCAAAAGGTGAGTACATACTTACATTCGGGTCGTCCACTTCGCAAATCGTTCGTATTTTTACTCCCTATGAATCTCTGTACACTGCCCTATTTTAGAGAACGCCTTTATGATCAGACTGCCTATAGCCAGCTAAACTACAATGCAGAAAGACTAATCAAATTGGGAATGGCTAAAATGCAGAAACACTAAAATCCAGAATGACTTAAACGCAAAAATTATGACAAACAAGAAAGTTTGTATAGATTTGAAATAGCTGAACGGATTTGACGATGGTCTTGGTCTTTTAGAGGCCAGAGTAAATATCTTGGCAGAGGGATCGCCAGACAAGTCGGCGTATGAGAAGTTAGCCGCAGATGACACTTCGCCGTGATTCGCTAATTATTGCGCATGCGTGCACAATGCCTATGCAAATGACGAAGTAGTGCACAGCCGTAAGGAGCGCGCGGGAGGTGTGATTTTGGTGGGCGGGTGTGCCCCGGCGTCTCGTCTCACTGGCTCCCGCGCATACCTATATTTCGGCTTTTGCGCAGTTTTCTGTGCATAACTTCCCATCCGCCGACTTGTGTGGCGCTTAGTATACCATCATGCGAGATGGTGGTCACACGGACTTATTCGCAATGAAACTTATTTTCTATGTACTTATCCGTAGATGACGCGCGACGCCGACGTATCGCTATTCTCTCTGATCACGATGTCGCGCCACTTCATGATGTGCGTGTGGAACAGCACGCAGTTCTGGATTTGCAGCGTCTGCTTTATCGCGTTGCTTCAGGTGAGGCCCGACTACGCCCGACAGTCGTACATATACCCCTGCCTATCCTCTCTGTGTTTATAAAATATTAACTCATCTCAACTAGGTATCCCAAAATTATAGGTTTGGTTAGAATTGCCTCAGCTGCAAAATGTAAACTATTTTGTATCCCTTTGCCAAGCTGAGGGTGCTGGTAGCTCAGATGTTTTAACTGAGCATTTGATTCCAGACGGGTTCATTCTGCGCTTTCCTGCCGCTATCGCTGAGCGCCGGTGGCGCTATCTGGTGCAGCGTGGCGACCTGCCCTCTGCTGGCACACGCGCTCGCCTTCGCGCCGCTCGACGGTGGAGTTATGCAGCGCGCCGCCACGCGCCCCGCCGCGCCGCAACCCCCGCGAGCGGTACGTCACTCATCTCTTCTTCTTTTGTGTTTTGGCGTCGCATGGTTTATGCATTTGCCAGTGTCAAGTAAAAGTTTTTAACATTTTTGATATATTATCAAAATAGTCACGTAAAGGTCGCGGTCAAGTCCAAGCATAGTCCATGCTGTATAGATCAGTAAAGCAGTGGAGACTATTAGAGGCCTCTATAGAGTTTTGATAACAACACGGAATAACATGATACACCGAATAATAGCACTTGCTACGCTTATGCACGTAACTTAGGGCACAATCATAATCGAAATATATTGAAAGAAGACCTCATTAATGTCGCTCGCACTTCACTATCTTCATTGAAGTGCAAAAGAGATATGGGAAACGTAAGAAAAAGCGTACCAAAGTCGTGGACCAGCGCAAAAAGCGACCCTACTGAAAAAACTTATAAAAAAGAAGCTGAAGCCAAACGAAGATGTTAGAGATCACATTAATGAACTCATGGACCTCGTTGAAAGCTAAAGATATGGAAGTTCAAATCAACGAAGATTTGCTAGCCATAATTATGCTGTACAGCTTGCCAGAACAATTTGAAAACTTCCGAATCGCCATTGAATCGCGAGATAAGCTTCCAACGACGGAAGAACTACGAATCAAAATTATAGAATTTCAAAAAAGAAGAGAAAATACAGAGCCATCAAAGCCTAACTTGTGAAAATTGTAAGAAGAAAGGACATTCTGAAAAGGATTGTTGTTCCAAGAAAAAACCACAAGGTTCTTTACTTGCTAAAGAATTATGCCTATCTACAAGAAATTCTAAAAAACAAGAAAAGTGGTTCTATTTTCACAATTTTCCATTAATTATCACTGATAAAAACACAAGTTTTACAAAATAATACAATGCGGCGAAATGATTATCCCGTGTTCCCGCCAAAAAACTCGTCACTCATCTCTCTCATGACGTTTGTATCAATTGTTTTTTTGGACCTTTGCTAAGCCAGCAGGCGCTCAAACTACGCTTTGACTAGGTGTTTTTCACCTATCACAGAAGTTACGCAACGTTCGGCACGGTCACTCTTCAGATGGGCTAAACGCGGGTTGCATTTACAACTGAGCGCTACCGTAGCTCAAATAGACGTTCGGTTTCGGTTGTTTAAAAATAACGTCAATTTTTCACCCACAGTTGGCGCTGTTCATATTCTGGTGCTACGCGTGCAAGTTCCTGCCTTCAGTCATATCAATATTAGTATTGTATTGGTTCACTTTGCGCGCTTTCTGCGAGCAAATTGCTACAGGTACGGAAACCAATATTACTGCATTCTCAGACTGCATTCTTTGTATTTCAAATATCTCTGTTAGATGTATACCACGTATATTTGGGGTCGTTCCCATATTCTACTATTAGCTCAAAAAAAAGCCATTGACACGAGATAAATGAAAGAAGCTCTACTAGTAGAACTACCGGTACAAAATTGTCCCGGTAGTCCTACCATAGAACTAACTACCGGGGCAAAATTGTCCCGGTAGTCTACTGTAGAACATTTCGCTTTCAGGGCTCATAAGGATTTACAGCTTAAACTGTTTTTGGTGTACAATAAAGTTATATTGTATTGTATTGTGATTTATCTCAGTAATTATCGATTTTAGACCATTGCTGTGTTCACAAAAGTGATAGAATATGAATATATTTTAAATTATTTGTTCCATAGCGACGGGCGCGACGTCATGTTGGTTGGTGTATCCAGTGAATGTAGGGAATTACACAGAAGAGCGCGATCTTACGCTGCGCAGCTGGCACGGCTGGGGAGACCACTTCTACGACGGTTTCTACGCGGCGCAGCACATCACGCTCGCGCTCATCACTGCGCATTTGAGTAAGAGCTTTATGTCCTGTGTCATATGGTCTATTTTCATTCACTGGCGTAAACGCAGGGAATTACACAGAGGAGCGCGACCTCACGCAGCGTAGCTGGCACGGCTGGGGACACCACTTCTACGTGGTGTAGCACATCACGTTAGCACTCATTACTGCGCATTTGAGTAAGAGCTTTACTCGTATGACGTGTGTCATAAGGACTATTATTCACTAGTGTATCCAATGAACGCGAACGTAGGGAATCACACAGGAGCGCGACCTCACGCTGCGTAGCTGGCACGGTTAAGGAGACCACTTATTTTACGACGGCTTCTGGGCGGCGTAGCACATCACGCTCGCGCTCGTTACTTCCCATTTGAGTAAGAGCTTTATGTTATGTGTCATAAAGACTAGTCTTGGTTGCTGATATATCCGGTAAATGTAGGGAATTACACAGAGGCGCGCGACCTCACGCTTCGCAGCTGGCACAGCTGGGGAGACCACTTCTACGAAGGCTTCTACGCGGCGCAGTACATCACGCTCATTACTGCGCATCCGAGTAAGAGCTTTATGCCGTGTGTCATAAGGACTATTCTAGTTCGCTGGTATATCCGGTAAATGTATGGAATTACACAGAGGCGCGCGACAACACGCTGCTCAGCTGGCACGGCTGGGGAGAACACTTCTACGACGGCTTCTACGCGGCGCAGCACATCACGCTCGCGCTCATTACTTCCCATTTGAGTAAGAGCTTTATGCTATGTGTCATAAGGACTAGTCTTGGTTGCTGGTATATCCGGTAAATGTAGGGAATTACACAGAGGAGCGCGACCTCACGCTTCGCAGCTGGCACAGCTGGGGAGACCACTTCTACGAAGGCTTCTACGCGGCGCAGTACATCACGCTCATTACTGCGCATCCGAGTAAGAGCTTTATGCCGTGTGTCATAAGGACTATTCTAGTTCGCTGGTATATCCGGTAAATGTAGGTAATTACACAGAGGAGCGCGACCTCACGCTGCGCGGCTGGAGAGACCACTTCTACGACAAGTTCTATGTGGCGCAGCACATCACGCTCGCGCTCATTACTGCGCATTTGAGTAAGAGCTTTATGTCGTGTGTCAACTGTCATAAGGACTAGTCTTGTTTCCTGGTGTGTCCAGCAAATGTAGGGGGAATTACTATGACGATATGATGTAGATAGTAAGGTCTACAAATAAATACCTAGTGTCAAACTATACACAGGATAAATTAATTTAAATTGAAACATCTAATAAGTACCTAGTTAGAACTACCTAGGTCTCCACCTACTCACTACGTCACTACTCCTAGTGAATATGGAAATGGTTCGTGAGAGAAAACTGATTCTAGGCCTACATAACATTTACAAAAATAGTAGAAATAGCCTTTAGTTAGTAGGTAGTTGTAGAGATTATTTATGATACAAAATTTAAAAGTTTTTCTGCTCACCATATAAACTGTTGAAAATTGTAATTAATCGTTTATCTAAATTAGGTGTGAATAAGGAAAACTTGTATGACTTACTTCCCTGTTGTTTTGTTTCAGTAATCATATCATTGTCATTCGTCCACCGCCAGTCCTCGATATGGCAGCGCGGCTTCTGGTCCAACAAAGTTTGGTGTGGGACTGTTGTATTTTTGTAAGTATATTTTATTAATTTGATGCCGTGGCTGGAATGACTCGTTGAATTGTGGACCTCGGTTGTTTTAACCGTTTAGCTATGCGGCCGGCATAGGCTTCAAGCGATTTAGAAACTGTGTGCACCAGACCTACCACTACCTGGCCTATACGAACTTACTTATTCATGTTAGGGCAGCTAACAGCTTTCTGCTCCAGGTGTGCAAGTAAAAGCATAATTCATTGATTTTTTAAGAAGCCTTAGGAATCAGTGGATTTAAAACTTTTATGTAAATTCTGCAGTAACTATAGGGATATTTGAAAACCGCTTACATTTCAAAACGAACACCTTTAAGTAATTCCATTTATCCATCTTCTTTTTTACTATAGGGCGAATCACACAAATTTGGCGGATGTGAAGTTAGTTACAGGCTGCGCGATATCCAATCCTGACTGCAGCTCAAATAAAGCTGCGCGTTGATTGGATATCGCGCAACTTGTAGCTAACGTCACATCCGCCGACTTGTGTGATTTAGCCTTTACTGAGTATTGACATCTCTTATACAGGGTCATGGGTATTAAACGCAAAACCTTTAAAGGCACGTCTAGTACATCTAGACAAACAACTTTAGTACTACGACTTTTGAAAATTCTTACAAAAAATCGTTTCTCCTTACATTTTACCGCGCGTTGACGAAATTTTTGTATGAAGAAGCTGATTATTTTCTTCGTGATTTTCCAAAAGTCCTAGTTGTTTGTCTACATGTTCTAGACGGTTTAGTCGCAAAATGACAGAAGCTTAAAATGACAACCGGGGCGCATATTGTCCAAAGAGCAAAATGTTCAAAAATAATTACGTCCAAGGCGCACAATGACTAGGAAGCAAAATGTCCAAAGCGCACAATAACTAGAAAGGAAAATATCCACCATATCCACCACACCACGGGCGTCCGTAGAAGAAATTCTGATGGCGTAAGTGAATCCACCATCGGAAGTATAGATGACGCATAAGGTTTTAAAATACAAATAGCTGTAATCGAGCACCAATACAAGCCATGGAAGTTAATTTAACAGAATAAATAAAATTTTGGACGTTTTGCTCTCTAGACATTTTGCTTCCTAGTCATTATGCGCTTTGCAATTTTTTTCTTCCTAGTCATTGTGCGCCTTGGACGTAATGCTCTTTGAACATTTTGCTCTTTGTACAATTTGCGCCCCGGTTGTCATTATGCGATTTTGTCATTGTGCGACTAAATGGCCTAAGCACCGAAGTCTGTCAAGTCAGTGGGGGGTGAAGAAACGCATACAAACCAAAATATAAGCAAGTTTACACGCACACAATTGTAATTAACTAACACTAGCTGAAAATTAACGCAACACAAGCGCAACCAGACCGATATATTTATATAAAGAGCATGACCGCCGGTCGCGTACTTTTGGCAGAGGGGTACGCTTTGCAGTGTCGACTCCCTTTGGTTAGGTACTTAATGCTATGACCCTGTATATAATGTACTATACTCTGCGACGCAACACTAATCTTAGCTAGATTTGACCTTTACAATATAGCTGACCTAACTAACTGCTAGATACTTTATTTGATTCGATTGTTACAGAATAATAGTCCAAAGCATATTCAGCGGTGTGATGGTGAGCTATACATACGGGCAGTGCGAGGTTTGGGAGCTGTGTGAGCTGCGGTACTCGGTCCCCTGGCCGCTCGCGGTCGGGTACGCGGGCTCTCTGGCGCTCGTATTCCTGCTGGTCGAGTTCATCAAGTGGCAGGAGATCAAGTCAGTATACAAACCAACGTAATGCCTTTGATCCTTAGAGAAGATGGAATTCCTTAATGCATTTATGATAATAAGGGTCCTTCCTTATGTCAGGGGAGACCCTAATGTCCTTATGTGGGCCTCACCACATTTTTTCATTTTTACCAAACTTCGTACAAATATTTTATCACTTTGTCTGTCCATGAAACGAACCAACACATGTCGTTTCGTGGAAAGTACCTTGGATTGGCAGGAGATGGAGACAGTACACAGATTGAGACGGTGTCCAAAAGGGTTTTTGTAAGCTGAAATACTTACCTATTTTATCATGAACTAATCATGAATTCCAAATGTGCTAAATAAAATGTGATCATATGTTCGCATTGTTCCCAGGGCGGACATCCGCAACCAGCGACGAGCGCGCCTCGACTTCGGCACCAAACTCGGCATGAATTCGCCGTTTTAACGCCACCGGCCATCTCTTCTAGTCAATTACGCTTTTTTGAACGTGTACTGTAGTTTATAACATAGAGAACTCACATGCGACTATCTTTTTAGCATTTTTGATGTATAGATCTCATTCCTGTACCTAATATAATGGACTGCATTGTATACTTATAATCGATATCCAAAGAAAAAGTCACAATCAACTATTGTGTGAAGGTCGGCTCGCATCTGAGCGGCACTGTAAGGCGCGACACAAGGCTTCAAAATATTATTATCTGGTTTTGTACCCATGTATGGTACGAGTACAGTAGGCCGGCGCAATATACAGGTCTATCTGCTTACCCTGTACTAAGCCAAAATTCGAGAAAAAATAATCAACTGTTCCACACAAAACTACAACTCGGAATGGACAAAATGTATGAATAGATTTTATTTCTTGAATTTGGGGTTAGCCTCATATTAAAAGTTGTTCATAATGATTATCTGAATCATCTTTCGGCTTAGTACACCAATTCTGAATAAACCTGTATGTATTTTGTCGTTTGTTTCCCGAAAGAATAATTATTTCACTCACAGCGCTGTGCAGATGCAGCATGACTTTAGATCACTACTATTTTACTTGACTTCCAGTTATCGTAAGCGCATTTAAATGCCAGATTACAGGCATATTCTTAAAGGCTGAGTGAGGAAGTCGATTTTCCTTGTAACAGTATAATCATCTTTCATATAAGCCGATTCAATCTTCTTGTATAGGTATCGCCACACAAGTTGCGGATGAGAAGTTAGCCGCAGATGACACTTCGCCGTGATTCCCTAATTATTGCGCATGTGTGCACAATGCCTACTCTAGTGGCGAAGTAGTGACCACGGGCGTAGGGAGCGCGCGGGAGGCTTGAGGTTGGTGGGCGGGTGTGCCCCGGCGTTTCGTCTCTCTGACTCCCGCGCATACCTAAATTTTGGCTTTTGCGCAGCGTTCTGCGCATAACTTCACATCCGCCGACTTGTGTGGCGCGATTTATAGCAAACTTCAGAGCTACAAGCTACGCAGATACCCTCTTCTCGCGCAGCTGGTCTAAGGGATGATTTATATTAGGACGGGGCGGGCGCGGAACGGGCCGGACAGGGCACGTTCTATACATTTTTGTCGTAGCCCGTACGACGCCCGGACGGGGCCCATCCGGGCTTTTACATAAAATGTATGGAACGTGCGTCGTACGGGCCCCGTCCTAATATAAATCATCCCTAAAGAATTTACCATTGCGCAATCGCTCGCCTCGTGTTCAGACGCCAAGAAGTTTGTTTCGGCCTGTGTCAGTTCAGAGATTACGACGGATAGTTGCAAACAATTGCGTGTGGTGTGTAGTCATATCGATGTTCGAGACTTCGGTAGGAAACGAATGAACTAACCTTAACTTAGGATGTAAGCGAAAATGTGACTATGTACTTAGTGTGTACGTATTTTGTACTTATTTATTGAGTATTCAGTTTTGATGATTTTAAATAAATATTTTGACAAGATTCTGTACATATTTATTATTTATCATATCAACTTGCTAAACTTAGGTCTGGCGTTCAAAAGGGTGCCAGTGCCACGCCACGCTAGCCTAGTTGCGTGTTAATAGTTTCACATAATATGCCATGACCCTAGATTGACCGACTGTTCTTTACCGAACGTTATTTACCGATATTTTCGCCAATTGTGAACCGATTTAAAAAAACTTTTCAGTATGAAAAGGTACACTCTCGAGGACTCTTATTTGATAAAAATTTAAATGGGGCCATTTAAATTTTTATCGAACTTGGTTGAGCCGTTTTTAATAAATCAACAATAATGTACATAAATGACACACAATTCGTGCAGACCATTCAAAATTCTGTACATGGTTGAAGTCAGTGGTGCATTTTATCATAAAATAATTATATTTTATGGCCATGACAGATGGATGCAGATTTCCACATGATGTTATCCATATCCATAAGGCCATAAACCCAAAGGAAAAGATTAAAACAAACCATATACCTAACATTAAGTGTTATAAAGGATAAAAAAAATTAAACAAAATTTAAAACAATGTAGGTAGTTTATTACGACTAAATTAACTTGTGATGTAACAGGTTTAGTACCTACCTAGTCAATTTAAAATACAAGTTGTTCATGGTTATTGTTCTTAAACACACTTCACAAAATGCAGAGGGATTTAATGACTGAGGTTGAGTGTGGTTACAAACAAATCTCCAATTGTTATGTTGTTATGGCCGTTAGAATAGGCAATATAGGTTGTATAGTTGTAATAGCTCTGTGGTTGTAGGGTTGTGTGACAGGCTTTAAGTTAATGAATGGTTTGCGGCCAATCAAGGTAAAATCAAATCTTAAACATTATTAAAAAATAATTCATTTTGATGATCTACTACAAGTTTGCTTAGGCTGATTTGCCCCCCTACTATGCAGCCCTAGAAGACAATGACAACTTAAAAGTACAGGCAAACATTCCTGTATATTGCCACTGCTCTCTCTACACATAAATTATTTTGGTTATAACATAACATTTTTATAAGGTATATATTTATATAATCTACATGATTGTTAGTAAACTAAACATTGTACTTAGTGGTACATAAAATAAGTATTCCTACAACTAGGAGTCATCAGGTAAATCTAATATTTCTTGGACAAATGATGCCACATCTGTGTCTTTTTCGCTGTGCTCCACACAGAACTGATGAGTAAGCAATGCATCATAATTAGGTCTTTGTTTGTAGTCTTTTTGCAGGCACTTCACTATCAAATCTTCAAACTCTGGTGAGAATTTACCACTAGGTAGTCTAGGAGGATCATCTTTGACAACTTGCTTGAGTTGTTCAAAAGGTGTTCCCCAAGTGTTGTATGGGAAAGTACCTGTAGCGAGCTCAATCATTGAAATCCCTAGAGACCAAACATCACTACGAATATCATACTGGCCTGGGTTGCCAGTGGGGTCAATTCTCTCCGGGGCCATGTAAGGTTTACATCCCGCATCTATAGTTTTAGCTACAGAGTCTACAAGATAACCAGATATACCAAAATCGCACATCTTTACTTCTCCTTTCCTGTTAATAAGAATATTTGACGGTTTGACATCTCTGTGGATGACCCTCAATTTTGAATACAGGTAATGTAAAGCACTCACTACAGAAAAAGAAATCTTTCCCAAGATATTCTCTGGGATGGTGCGGTTGTTCTTGTACACTTTTGTGTAAAACTTATCAAGACTCATGTCCATGACCTCCATGCAGATCCACACATCGCCTTCACGGAACATAGCTCCATAGAAGTGGACAGTATAAGGACATGCACTGGCCCTCATCGACACGTCCAGGTCCATTAGAAGACGCTTCAACTCCAGTGACTGGCTGCTATTGAATGTAGCTGTGATTCTCTAAAACCGAAAAATGCTGATAACAATAACAATTTCACAAACTTACAATGAAATAATAGATGTTTAATCTAAAAAGGTTGATTTCATAACCTGGAAATACATATTTCATTTTAAATTACTAGTCTTGTTGGCCCTCACTTGCCTCTGAAACAACTAAACACCATTTTGAATGGGTACATAATGTGATTTACATACCTTTACTGCCATTACAGTGTCACTAGGTATGTGGCGCATTTTCTCAACAATACCATAAGCTCCACGGCCAAGGTCACATATCTTCACTAAATCGTCAGCATGTACAGTGAATGTCTTGTCATCCACAGTTATAGTAGTCTGCTTATCCAGGTTACCAGGAGGAGTTCTGCAAAAAAAAAACTGATATCAAAATATGATTTTGATTGATATGAAGTTGACCAGTGACCACAAACTGGTATAGTGTGATTGATAGGAAAAAATGCAGGGTCAACGGTACAATACTTAAATGTGTTTATCGAAATCACACAGACAATAACTTATAGACGACGTAGAGCGATAATAGATACTTCATACTTCACAATAAGACAATTGCTATGGAATCGAAAGGAAAGGAAACTTACACGACTTGCTGTTCCTGCGGTTTGAAGTTGAAGCCCGGCGGCTTTTTCTTAGTATTTCCAGGCCCAGACATATTCACACAAAACTTAACTTGAGTCTAAAATGCAAATTGATTAGCAAATAGAGATTATAAACGGAACGCTCGCTGAGCGCCCGTTCTCGTAACCAAGAAGAAATCACTCAATTCTGACATTAATTACATACAGTAAAACGATGCAACATATATTTTCTTATTTTAATGCGATTCACGATAGTTATTACTTTGACCAATCCAAAAGAATATTTAATTTAATTTTAGTAAAAAGTAGGCAGACGACAGGCAAAGCAACAATCTTGACGTTAAATAGAATGTTGCCACATGTTGCTATTAAAATGCTATAAAACTATTTTGTCATTTTTTTTATTTTAGCTGTACTAGACACTACTATTATTATAGTTCTTCCATTTTAGCTTAGGCTATGATAGCACAGAGTTGTAATAGCTCAGTGATGATATATTGTACGCTGTACCCAATGTTTTAGCTACATCGGGCTCGGAATAAAGCGTCCTTCAGACAGATGAGAGCAAGGTGCAGGTGCGGCAGCAATCTAGTCATGCACTTTGGCCTCAGCTGCACTCGCAGATGTTTGGGGGAAACTTTGTTAATAAACACAGGTTGTAATAAGGTTGTCTAATAAATGATGCTTCTTCATGTTTTATATTTTTAGCTTCGCATGGTTTATGCATTTGCCAAGTATGATAGGTTATATTATGACGTTTTTGTGACGCCTGTGTGTGTGTAATCACGTCATAGTCTAAAAAAGTTGCGGTCAAGTCAAAGCATAGTCTGCATAGTCCAAGTCATACCACAGCATATCTTTAGTAGTATGTGTAGGTACTACAGTTAGTGGAGACCTTCCTTGGTGGAGACATTACTAGAGACGTCTATGGAATTTTGGTATACTGAGCGCCACACAAATTGAAGGATGGAAAGTTAGCCGCAGATCACACTTCGCCGTGATTCGCTAATTATTGAGCATGTGTGCACAATGCCTATACAAATGGCGAAATGATCTTAGGCGTAGGGAGCGCGCGGGAGGCATGAGGTTGGCAGGCGGGTGTGCCCCGGCCTTAGAGTATACATAACTAAAGTACTTTAGTTATGTATACATGTATACTCTAAGGCCCCGGCGTTTCGTCTCTCTGGGTCCCGCGCGTACCTATATTTCGGCTTTTGCGCAGAATGCTGCGCATAACTTCCCATCCTTCAATTTGTGTGGCGCTCAGTATAACAACACTATAAATTTATTTATTTATTTATTATGGCTTCACATTAATAACTACATTATTACATATGTTATAAACACTTACAATATAATTTAACTGAATGTGCTATTTTTTTTTAAACCACATTATAGCACTTGCTTAGACTCATGCACACAGAAGAGAGAAGGAAATGTATTTTTTTCTGTAACTCATGCACGTAATCCAGCTCATAATCAACGAAATGCCACAATTTTATACTAATTATGTACCACAAACGTCCCTGATTACCATTGATAGAAACAAAACAAGAGTTTATCAAAACAATAAAATGCAGCGAATTGATGATTCCGCGTTCCCGCCAAAACTGTAAAAAAATGGTTGGAGTTGGACTTGAATTTCGCGCGCTGCACGAGGGCAACCGCCTTAACCGACGGCACGATTACACTCAAAGGAGGTTCTCAAATTAACTGTAACTATATACGTAATATCTCCTTAGTTTGTGGTAAGCTATTACATTCTCTTTGGTGGTTTGGTGGTAAGTATAGTGCGTGCCACCAAAGATGAGACTTGACGAGCGTCAGTGTTGGGGGATCTTGCGCAGGTACAGTCGTATACAAACTAATTATCCAGAACTAATATTATATTTCCTCTATGATCCAGAATTTGTATATCTATGAAACGTTTTATAATAGTTTGTATATCTATTATCCAGAATTTGTATATTTATTACAAACCAAAGTGGTTTCTCAAGTCTCATCTTTGGCGGC
The DNA here is from genome assembly GCA_949316475.1 of Hypomecis punctinalis. Lineage (NCBI taxonomy): Eukaryota > Metazoa > Arthropoda > Insecta > Lepidoptera > Geometridae > Hypomecis > Hypomecis punctinalis. The sequence continues at coordinate 21,612,744 of OX438801.1, read as the reverse complement.
ACGTAGTTATACATTTTCTGCAATGAAAGGATTTACCAAAGTAACTCTAGAGGAAACTAACATTGGCTTATGGATGTATTTTGCATTGACTAAACTCTTATTTAATTGACTCTGTGGACGAAACTGATAAACAAAAAGGCATTGAACTTATTTACTAATATCAAACTAAATAATACAGTCAGAATGGGACGGTGCCCTTGGTGCTAACTAAATCTTTAATGACAAAATTATCTGCATTTTTGCTCTATGATAAACACAGGATAAAGGATAACCTTTTAAGCCTAGAGAATGCTTTTTTTCCATCCATTATATTGTACATCAGATTCCAAATAAATAATAAGAACAGGTTTTCAATATAAATTGTGTATTTTATACTTCTTTAACATAAATAGACGGATTTTAATTACACTTACATTCTACAATACCAACATACTAATGAGATTGTTACTATTACTATACATACTTATCAATGTCATGGAATCATTTGTAAGAAAATTTGATAGCTCGTAAAGCATTCTTTGCCTTTTTGGCTGCTTCTTCTTTCAGCCTATGTCTTTTCTCTTTTTCTGCTAATCCAATCACTTCATCATGATGTAATGCACTTTTTACAGATGATTTAGCAAATAACTTGCTCAACACATAGTCATCATCATTGTGCTGAATATCTTTTTCTTGCCTATTTTTCTTTTTCTTTACTTTTTTTATTGCAACCAAGTTTTCCACTTCATTTTCTGATACAGAATGTCTTCTCTTACTTGCTTTCTTTTCTTTCTTCTTGGCATGATGTTTAGTACCATCATTTACTAATGGTGCTGGTGTTGTTGATGGAAGGTTATTGTTTTGAACACAATCAGTTTCATCATTGATTTCTGATTGTTTATCTTCAATCTCACCATCTTCAACTTCTTCTTGACTTTTGAGTACTTCTTTAAGTAAATTCTCCTCATAATTTTGTTTTACATGCTTGTTAATAATATCAAGTTCAGATAGAATACTCTCAAATGGAACCTTTGTCACTTGATCATCTACCACATTTATCTCAGGTTCTTCAACTTTAGGTGGATTTAATATTAACTCCCTTTTCTTTTTATACTCTTCTCTAGGGTCAGTTTCATCATTTTTACTTTCATTTACAGATTTGGATATTTTCTTGCTGATCGCTTTTGCCATTCTTTTCATAGCTTCAATTTTTTTCTTTTTCATTTCACTCTCATGCATATCTGTATCATTTCTTTTGTTAGAATCATTGATGTTCACTTTTGTATGTTTGAAAAGTGATGCAGTTTCAGTGTCACCTTCACAGTTAGGTTCTTCATAGTTAAACAGCCCTTGAAGTGTACTTGTCGTCAATACATTCTTTTGATTAGGATCTACCAGTATTTTGTTGCTCAAGAAATGTTTAAAAATTTGTCTTTGGTATATTTTTTCTTCAATGGTGCCCGCTGATAGGAGTCTGTATACAGTAACAGCTCTCTCCTGGCCAATCCTCCATGCTCTCTCCTTAGCTTGATCATCAGTAGCAGGGTTCCAGTCTGGATCATAAACTATGACTCTGTCAGCACCAGTCAGGTTCACCCCGAGCCCACCTACCCTTGTTGTGGACAAGAACACCAAGTATTCTGAATTTTCATTAAATGTCTTGATTAAGCTTTGCCTCTGACTGACCAGTACAGTACCATCCATTTTTAAGTACTTAAAACTTTGGTTTTGTAAATATTGTTCCAACACACATAGCATGGCTCTAGACTGAGAAAATATAAGAGCTCTATGTCCTTGTTTTTGCCAAATTTTCAGCAATGAATTCACCACAGTCATTTTACCAGACCTCTTCCAATGTCCAAACTTTTCTTCATCAATAGCTTCCAAATCTTCCTGAGCTTCATAGAGATATAAATCTGGATGATTACATATCTTTCTAAGAGTTGATAACGCAACGAGCATCCTAGCTCGCAATGGTTCACCAAATTTATTCTCTTTGTCCAGTATGCTTCTTACAGTAGTGCTCATTAGATATCCCATGTAGAGATCCCTTTGTTCTCTGGTCAGGGCACAGAATAACACTTGTTCATTTTTTTCTGGTAGTTTTATATTTTCCTGTACTTCAGCTTTAGTTCTTCGCAGCATGTATGGAGTGATTATATTTTTAAGAGCCTTTGCTATCTCTAATGCTGTAGCCTCTTGGAACTCAGTGGCATTTGCATATCCCCCTTGTGTGATAGGCTGGGCAAAATGTTCCATAAATGCATTGTATGTGCCCAGAAGCCCAGGCCTCATAAAATCAAATAAGGACCACAGTTCCTGCAGACTGTTTTGCATGGGAGATCCAGTAATCAGCAGTTTATGTGGAGTGTCAAATTTCTTTACTAGTTTACTAACTTGAGTATCTGGATTTCTTATTTTATGACCCTCGTCTAATATGATGTAGTGCCACTTTCGAGACATCAAATCTTTCGAGTATTTCACAATGCCAGCATATGTGATTAAGAGTATTCCATGAGAGTCATGAAGATCACGGATTAGTTTGTTGTGACTTCCAGCATGTGAACCAGAATGATGGAGTACTGCTACTCGGAGATGAGGACACCAGAAGTGGAAATGTGAGACCCACTGGTAAATTACAGTAGCCGGTGCCACAATAATGCTGGCGCCTAGACCATTCCATGATCCTGTGTCTGTATTGGAGAGTCCCGCTAAGAATGCAATAATTTGAATGGTTTTTCCCAGCCCCATCTCATCACCTAACATACCGCCGGCTTGTACTTGATGAAGTTCCCACAACCATTTAACACCAGTTCTCTGGAACTTATACAGTTGCTTCCAAATAAAATTAGGCACAAGCAGCCCATTTTGGAGCTCATGTTTCTCATCAGGGTTTGCATTACCTTCTAATACATATTGTATATCAGCTGTTAAAATACTACCATCGTATTTTGAGGATGTCGCGGATGCTAATGCTTCTCTCCACTGTTTTATTCTATCATCATACAAGTGAGTATCGCCGTCATCGATTATTTTTTTCGTATTTTGCTTGGACCGAGACGAAGAAGCTAGGAATGGATTGATTTCTGGTATATGTAGATCTGGTTCTTCGTCTTCTGATGGAATATACTCGCAGTCTTCATCTGATGCCGCAGATGTACTGATCTTCCTTTGAACTTTAGAAGGCTCTTTGGATTTTAACTTCGCGCAGCCCTTATCGAAACTTGTGCTAGCTTGTTTTTTAGAAATTAGTTCAGCTGCTATTTTGCTTTTTTCCGATACTCCATCATCTTTATTATTTTTTGTCACTCTTTGCTTAGCTAATGATAGTTGACTTTCGAGATATTTATTGATATCGACCATTATTTGATTCTAAGTATTTATCCTCAGAAAATAAAATACTAAACAAAGTTTAACAAAGTAACAAGGCATAACATGTTAACAACTGACAGTCAACAGTGACAACACATTCAGTCAGGGATATTTTTTTTTATTCTTTCCCCATTCTGGGCATTTGGCTTCGCGGAGGGAGATTTCACCGTATTTTCCAAAAACAAATCTAATATTGATTGATTGTGCAAATTACAAACTTTTTTTTATTTTGGCGTAGTGATTACATAATTAGTATTTGCTGATAAAAACACTTCAGCAGCATGGATAACATGGCAAAGGGACACAAAGGAAATAACTAAAACATCAAAAATAGATAAAATGGTTCTCCATTTGCCGTGCTACCCGAGCATTAGCAAAGAATAGAAGATAAAATATTAACTACGTACACTAGTGGCATTAGCAAATTGAAAATTAATATCACGATGTTAAAAATTAAAGTTAAAGGTTTTTTTTACAACAAATACGATATCAACTTCTAGACACAAGACAAAAATATATACTCTCAAAAATCAAAACTTCAAAACAGTGTGACCGTTTGCAGTAGATTGTCTACTGAATAGTAGATTTTCGACGGGGTGCAGTAGATTTTAACTTGTTTTTGAAATAGATTTCAGAAGAATTCATAAATGTGATTCCTAATGCTCTTTTTTTGGAGGACGGTAAGTGCAAGTAGCACTGAAGGTAAAGGCTCCGCGCTGAGATCCTCCAAGGATGGCGATTTTGGATGACCAGGCGGCGAAGTACTTTCATAAACTCAGAGGTGCAACTGGTGTGGTGACGCCAGCTCCAGAGATCTGCGCTGGCAGCTGGGATTGATTGAGATATCCGAGAACAGCGAGGTAGATTCGGTAAATAAATGTGTGGCTGCATTGTACCAAGAACTTTGTCAACAATAAATTGCATGGTACTGCCACCTCGTTGCAGAAATTAAAGGTGGACTGGCCGAATGCTAAAAAGCCAATCATAGATCTAGGGTCACCATGACAAAAAAGTTATCAAAAAAAAAACAACTAGTTGCAAGATTCTAGAGCAGTGGTCGTCAAACTTTTCTGGTCAAGGGCCACATAAGACAGTGCGATGTATCACTGTGGGCCGCACCCTAATGAACTTTATTATAACATAGGCACTAGCCGGCTTTGTTTTAGGTTACCGCGCACGCGCAGCCTAAGGAATATGCGAAGGTGAAAAAAATATCGAAAAAATATATGTGAAAAAAAAGTTATACTTACATGATTTTTTTTAAGTTTATTACAATACAAACTAACCTCAGTGCTATAATGCGCGACCGCAGTGAGCCTCAATTTTTTTTTCTGTAATTTCAAAACAGGCACATAGATGAATTTGATTATAAGATAGGTACTAGCCCGCGTTGTTTTAGGGTTACCGCGCTGCCATAGGAATAAACAAAAGCATAGAAATATTGTATAAATGTTGCAAACGGGGTAGCCGTTTGCAGCACCACAAGTTACGAGAGGATTAGAGAGGAAACCTGTAATGTTGCAAGCGGGGTAGCCGGTTGCAGCACCACAGGTTAAGAGTATCAGAGTAAGAACCGGTAATGTTGCAAGCGGGGGAGCCGGTTGCAGCACCACAAGTTATGAGACTTCAGAGAACCTACCCAAAGAGTCCTGCCTGGTGATTAGGATTCCTATCGGTTCGGAGAAAGGAGATAAATATAGAAAACTAACCTTAATGTTTACACATTTATTTTACACCACAGAAAATGTGCAGTGCAAAATAGCTCTGTGATTTCAGTGACTAAATTGGTTACGTTTAGTAGTTTACGTGGTTTTATAAACGGTCACACTACTTCAAAAGTGTCAAGTACAAGATTTCAACTGTCAGTGTCAAACCTTCAAATGAGTTGAAAACAAAGTACCGACACGTGTGTATTATTTCCGATTTTACGGCTTTCTTTCTCCAAGAATAGTGACTGGAAAGTGGCCTAATTCATTAAATATTTATGTTAGATGAGTTGAGAATTTTAGTACATTAATTTGATAAGTTTTTACAAAGGTAACGAACATAACCTTTAATTGCTCTAAGATGCAGAAAGTGAAAAGAAAATCCGATGATAGTGATGCAGGATTCCCCAAGAAAAAGAAGGTAAATTTTGCTAAAGGGGATCAGAAAAGTACTGGTAATGAAAGTGAAAAAACGCCCAACAAGAGCAAGAATTTAGGTGAAAAAGGTAAACCGAATTTCAAGAAAGATGGACAGACAAAAAAGTTTGAAGGCAAAGGTAAAAAAGACTTCAAGAAGAGCGGTAAAGATATGAAAAACGGAAAGCCAGGTAAAGGAAAGTCTTTTGCAAAAGATCAACAAACTGGAGAGAAACCAAAATGGTCAGAAATGAAGAAAGAAAAGAAGGAACTCAGAGTCGTGAGGCGTAAGGCTAAAGCTACAGCCGAAATTTTTGAAGTATCACACAAAGCTAAGTTATTAGCTGCCCAAATTCAGAGGTAAATTATTTCTTGAAAATATTGCAATGGTAAAGTTAAATTTGTAAAGATGTAGCTATTTCTGTTTATTTAACATTGAAACATTATTGTCATTTCAGGAAAGTTGTGAAAGAAGACTTTAGAATGAGTTCATGCAAAGAACTTCATAGCATGCTGAAAGGACAATACAAGTCTATAGCCCTAACACACGATCTCAGCCGCGTCATCCAGGTCCTGTTGAAGCACAGTTCTGATGACATAAAGACTGAAATAACTGATGAACTGCTTGACATTATAGTCCCAATGGCGCAATCTAAATACGCCCACCATTCTGTCAAAAGGATATTAAAGAATGGTACAGATTTCACTCGGCATGAAGTGCTGAAGAAGTTTGCAGGTCACATCATGTCGTTGGCATCTCATACTATCAGTGCACCTTTGCTTGACTATGCTTATGGAGAGTTTGCTACGAAAAAAGAGAAGACACACATGCAACAGGAGTTCTATGGTGACATATACAAAAATGTATGTAGTATAGATCTATGTCAAGTTTTAGAAATGTGTAGTTATCCAATGTCATCTGCAAAATAATGGCCTACAGTCTGTTCCATAACTGCTGAGATTGGACCAGTTAAAAATCTGTTGAAAAATTTGGCACAAATCATAAAAATAAAAGCACATAATTTTTCCCTATTATCAAACCCTATTATAAACGTCTATTCCCACTAGTTCAGTTGTCCAGTTCAGTTGACTGAACTAGTGAGATTTCTTTTCTCGTTTGTTCAGTCGACTGGACTAGTGAGATTTATTTTCTCGTTTGTTCAGTTCAGAAATAGAAAAAATAAAATAGGTAGGTTACCTACATTTACTCAAACAAACATTTTTACATTTTTTATTTACTGTACACTGGTAGTGACATTCTTATGTATGTAAACTCTTTACTTCTCACCACTAGAGTGCTGGCCAGCAAGACCAGACAAGACCAGCAACAATTGTTCAATTTTTTAATAATATAAAACAAGACGCAGCGTATTTTGCAGTACTTACAAAAAAAAATACAAAGAAGAGGACTGAAATTCAAATCGAAGACGACGAATTCATTCGTCATTTACAAATGCAGTTACTAAATGGCGAAATTATTGTGGCTATTTACCTTTTTGGAAAATTTTCGTGTAAATTAAATTAATAATAATAAATGTAACAAGGTACAAAAGCTAGTCTTATTTTCAATTGAACAAACGAGAAAAAAAATCTCACTAGTTCAGTTAACTGAACTGGACAACTGAACTAGTGGGAATAGACGATTATAAAACCTTAACAAACCCTAATGGGTTTGCTTTAAAAATATCACTATAATAGGTAATTATATTCATCAAAGGTTCCCCTAGGTAGGTGACCCTAGTTCTCAGCGGTTATAGGATAGAATATAGCTATTTTCATTGCATCATGTTATGGGTTGTCATAACACATCACTTTCCACAGCCTATGGTCCACTATAGTCCTGTGTTGGTCGTGATTGAACGAGTCCCAATGACCGAAACATAATCAGCGCATGATCAAATTGTTCATTACTTGTTCAAGATCTCATTCATTTGAACATGCGTCGCATGTTCCGTGCCGCGCGATTCGCGCCAAAATTAGGTGTGAAACACTGCTGGCACATCAACAAACGGAACATGTCTAGCTTGCAATGATACTTCGTGATTAAAATTCAAAATTAGACTTTACATTTTAAGTAATATGATAGTTATTACTACAATGCATGCAAACAATGTTCCATTTATTTGATGATTGTATGTCTCTTCCGTATTTTTATTTCCAAAATAAACTTTCTTGTCTTGTAATAAGATTGTGAATGTACGTAAGAGCTTATCGCCACCATATGGTTCGGTCACGTGACCAATGAACAACCAATACATTTGATTCGGTTATTTAGCTGGTTGGTCATGAACGATCCGGAACATGGAGAATGTACAACCGACACAGGACTAGTCCACTATATCCACTGCTGAGCATAGGCCTCTCTTGTATGCTGCCTTTCTTGATCCTGTGCTAAGTTGTGGCTTGCAATTTTGAACATATGTACTGATAAACCAAAGAGCTGTTGTCACTATTATTACACTTGTTAATATTAGAATCATGATTTCAGTCAAAAGATGACAAAGTGAAGACCTTAAGTGATACATATAAGAACAGCCCAGAAATGAAGTCGGCCATCCTGCAGTCTTGCAAAGCAAACATACAGAAGATACTTGACAAAAATCTTCATGATGGAGAGTAAGTTACATTGTGTTACTAATTTTAATGCTATTTATCATCAAGATGTTTTAATCAATTGCACTGTGCATGGACATATTGTTATGCCATTTATACAAAACTAGCAACCCGCCCCGGCTTCGCACAGGTGTATTATACTTACAAACCTTCCTCTAGAATCACTCTCTCAAACCGCATCAAAATCCGTTGCATAGTTTTAAAGATACATACTTAGGGACAAACAGACAGGGGGAAGCGACTTTGTTTTATATTATGTAGTGATATCGGGAGGGGAATCTGTCAAAGATAAAAAATAGCCTACAACATATTCTCAGACCAACCATTTACAATTTTTAGGGTTCCGTACCTCAAACGAAAAAAACGGAACCCTTATAGGATCACTTTGTTGTCCATCTGTCTGTCTATCCGTCTGTGTGTATGTCAAGACTCTTTATCTCGGGAACTCGTAAATATATTATAGGAATAAATCTGAAAATTGTACATTTTTATTTAAATCACATAAGAAAGGGCCTCAAAGTTCACAAAATATGGGTTCAAAATTCAAAGTGAGTAAATCGTATCATGTAAGGTATCATATAAAAGAACTTCATTAGCACATGCTAAAACAGGTTTTTAATTATTTTAACAATGTGTTTGTACGGAACCCTCGATGTGCGAGCCTGATTCGCACTTGTCCTTTTATTTTTATTTGTGTATATTACACAAATAATTTCATAATTACCATAATTTTTAGCCAAAAATAGCATAACCAGCTTCAACCGTGTACATATTTCGAATAGTTCACATTGGTTGTATTATGTGGCCGAGAGCACACTAATTGATGTAGTAATTAACACATTATTGTTGATTTATTAAAAATGGCTTAGCTGATTTCGATAAAATTTAAATGAGACCACCTCTGAAGTATGATCTACCAAACAAAAAAGAATAATCAAAATCAGCAACAATACCAATGAACATACACATAAAAAAAATACATATAAACAACCTCTTAGTTTTTGGAAGTTGGTTAAAGTTTGATGACAAACACTGACATGAGATTTTTATATAGATTTTTTTTATTAATTAATTACAGACTCCTCCACTCAGTCCTATATGATTACATTCGGGAGTGCAGTCCAGACGAGCGCGTGGAGCTGATCACGACACTCAGCCCCCTAATAGTGCCGCTAAGCAACTCCCTGCCTGGCGCCAATGCCGCCAGCATATGTGTATGGCAGGGCACTAATAAGGATAAAAAGGTATGAAAGTCACTGTATGAAAACTTTACATCCTTTGAGACTCTTCACTTGGATTTGTATAAACGATGACCAGTGACCGTATTGTGTACATGTTCTGTTTATTTTTTATGTTTGGTTTTGCTTTTTTCCCACTCACTCTTGTCGCGCGAGCAGTCAGTAACTAACGCGAAAAGGAGAATAAATTGTCAAGTGCGTGTCGAGACATCTGTATGATAGGCTTCCGTAGATGGTGACGATGATTATGATGATTATAAAAACCAATTTTTATGATATCATGGATGATGAGATAGTTGACTACTAGAAAAACGTGATTGAGTATGAAATATGTTTGTGAGGTAAATTACTTCTGAGCTACATACATGTTAAAAAATTTCAATTTTCCTCTATCAAACTTATTAATATTATAAATCCGAAAAGTTTGTTGGTTTGTTCCTCTTTCACGCGGCAATGGAGCAATGGACTGACTTGATTTTCAAGGGCTGAAATGTGACATAGGCTACTTTTTACCCCGAAAAAATAAAAGGTTCCTGTGGGATGCTACAAAATTCAAATAACCACGCGGGCGGAGCCGCCGGCAAAACCTCATAAAGTTATGATCCCATAGTGCTCAAAATGATTTTCAGGGAAAGTTTTTATTGTGGTCTATAAACTCAGAAAGTTTTAACATTTCTCGTATACTTTAGAAATTAATCAATATTCTCGACCTATTTTTTCACCAATGGTACATTTGACAAACAAATTGTTTGATAAAACTTACATTCATTTTAGATACCCTGTTCAACGATACCCCACATGACTTGGTTGAAAAAAAATGTTTCATCCCTTCTTTACATGTATGGAAGCCACCCCAATAAGCTATACACAATTTTGAATATTTTAACTATTTAAAATTCAGATCTATACTTAAACTATCATAATATTAAATTTCATGCAATTTGGATTAGAAATGGAAGTTACAAGGCTTTGTATTAATGGGCTGGATGTATGGACACAACGAAGTTATAAGGTTTCCTCGTTTTACTACGGAAACCTAAAATGTGAAGCCGAATGTCACAACGCGTACACAATACGGCCGCAGGTTAAATTACTCCAGTCCAGTGACGTCATGGACGATTCGCCCCGCGGGCCGAACCGCTTGCGGGGCGAAACGCCGCAATACCCGATCTCTCATGATTTTGCTAGAACTCAACATCTTGTCTGAGGCAAATGTAATTGGTTCAGGCAGTTTTTACCTCAATAAAGTAATTTGTATTTGTCTGTACTGAATAATAGTCAGGGTTGACTGTTTTTTTAGTTAGTTTGCGATATTTTTTAAATAAGCTTTCTCTTACGGCCTCAGTTGCTCTGAGGTTCTACGAATCGGACTCCTGGGCCAAAGATGTGTAGGTTCGATTCGTGAAAAGCATTTGTGTGCTGACAATAGGTCTTTCTCTGTGTCTGGATGTTATCTAAAAATTATAAATATATTTTTAAGATATGTACATATTATATGTAATGGTATATTATGAGTCTCTGGCAGCCAGATTGTGTGTAATATGTCCTCTATTATGTTTTCAGACTATACTGAAAGTAGTGAAAGAGCATGTGGTTCCCCTGAGTAAACACAAGACTGGCTATCGCCTGCTCATCGCCATTTTCGACTCCGTTGACGACACCGTGCTTGTGAAGAAGGCGATAGTGTCTACTTTGGCTGCTAATTTGAAGGACATTGCGAAGGATCACTGGGGTAAAATGGTAAGTTTCAAATTATCAAATATGTTATAAATAAAGTTATGAACAAATATAACACATTAATTTTATTTTTTGCTAAGCCAAAATGAACAATACTAAGGTTGACAAAATAGAAAATTATTTTTGGTTTTTATTGTCGATCCCATACAATCACAAGCCAAAACGCTCCGGCCGCTATTTTGTAGCTCAAACATAATTGTAAGTGAGCTCCCCGCGACGTCACGTGGCCGGCGTGACGATGCGTGATACGGCAATGAACGTGTTGAATTTCAAACCTTTTGAACGCCAAAGTCGCCCATAAGTGACTAGTACTTTCTGTAGCCAACATCCTCTACTTAAAGTAGACAAAAGCCACGCCCAAAAAAAAAATGAGGAGTGGCACTCAAAAGGTTAATACTAATTGTGGTAAAGTGAACACATTCAACTTACAATGTAAATTGATATATTTCTTCTTTTAGACGCTCCATTGGCTCGTGAAGCCCAAAGACTCCGCGGCGTTCCACCCGACATTCATCAAGTTCATAGAAGAAGGTTTCCAAAGTGGTACATCTAAAAAAGATGCGGAAATCCGAGTATCAGAGCTCAGGGAAGCCATTCTACCAGCCTTGAAGGAAGACTTGCAGTCAGACCCTGACTTCTGGTTGAGCAGCAAGTCTAACATGTTGCTGGCTATTGCTGTGTTGTCTACAGGTAAGCTACAATGGCAAAATTAATGATAGCGATACCTATCGCCACACAAGTTAGCCGCAGATGACACTTCGCCGTGATTCGCTAATTATTGCGCATGTGTGCACAATGTCTACACAAATGGCGAAGTAGTGTGCACGCGGGAGGGTGTGCCCCGGCGTCTCGTCTCTCTGGCTTCCGCGCATACCTATACTTTGCCTTTGCCCGCAGCGTTCTGAGCATAACTTCCCATCCGTCGATTTGTGAGGCGCTGATTATACCCACATTTAACATAGTAGGTCGAATCAAATTTAAGGCGCCATTGTATCAGCGTAATTTTTCATATGAGTTGGTGAAGACCAATACGCTCCCGGTTTCGCCTGATTTTGCATACAAAAATCAATGTAAAACTGATATCACCACTTTTTCCTGAATTTTATGGATGAAAGCTTTAGTTCAATTCATGTGCATAAATAACAGATTCAAAATAAAATTGTAAACGTGTAGAAAAGTGCCCATAAATGCAATAAATTTTCTTAGAAATCATGAATTTGTTCTTAAAAGCGTTATCTTTGCATTTAATTTCTATATAAGTTTTTTGAATTGTGTTTAGAGTTATTGAATTCCCTACTATATAGTTTTGAGAATATTGTGTATTTTATTTTTATTCGACAACTTCAAAGTTTGATGGAGAAAAGTCAGTTTAACTACGGCTCTACAAAGGTATTTTGAGATTGGATGGCGGCTTAACAGCGTCTGTGAGACAAGTGCAAAACCCCACATTTCACCCCCATTTTATATAATAACTAGATGACAACCCGGCTTCGCTCGGGTGAAATGTGACTCATAATACACACACACTCATCAAATTTGCCTTGATCATCATTTTTACGAAGGGCCCTTCGCTGCATCAATTTTTCACAATCATGACAATGATTACCTAATGCAAGGAGCATAGATGAAGGATAAGTCTTTGCTTAGCTCGGAGCGAAGACCTATCCTTCATCTATGGTAAGGAGATGCTGATAACAAAATGATGTAGGTCAAGCAAAAAAAATTATGAAAGACCAATAAAAGACATTCTTTTTAAGAAATAGGTACTTTCGGCATGATCGGTGTAAACAATATCCCAAAGTAATTGCTCAAAATTAAAACTGCTCAAAACTACATGAATAAGTACTGTAAATGTATCTATACATTCTGATAAAACGAAAAGAAAGTCAACTTCAACTTTAAAAATTAGGTATGGCAAGTATTATATTTTCTATAATTATCTATCTATCAGCCGTAGGACGTCCACTGCTGGACATAAGCCTCCCCCATAGATTTCCGATAAGGCCGGTTGGTGTTATAATATGATGTACTTTATGTAGCCTGTATACTTTGCTTCTCCAGTGGAGTCTCATTACTACGTACACAAAATTAATAGCCTGCACTCCTGTCCTATTTTATGTTTCAGATCATTGAATACAGTAGGTACCTAACCGAAGGTTAGGTACTAACCAAAGGTAAACGTGACTACGACAGTGACTATTTTGATACATTATTATCAAAAATTATTAAAACTGAATACTTGACACTGGCAAATGCACAACAATGCGACGCCTAAACATAAAAAAAGAAGATTGACTGCTCAAGATCAGTGATGCCAATTTAGCATTTTTTATGCTAAATTTAGCATATTTTCATCTTGTTTAGCATATTTATTTGCAATTAGCATACACCATATTTTTAAAATTACATGCAGAATTGCAGATTTATCTCAGCAATATCGTTTTTAACGCAACCACATTCGAATGACGAAATTGAACGGGTTTCTTTTAGTCAAATTAATGTATTAAAAACTAAGCTACGCAATTAATTGTCGGTAAAAACTTTAAATGTTATTTTATACTTATAAAATTTGTCTTAAAAAGGGCAAGGAAATGCTGCTAGTCTTACGCAGTTCCAGAGAACGCACTGCGCTCTGTAGGTACCAAGGAGAGTTACACAGTCTGAGCAATGACGCAACCTCGTCTTCAAGCTCATTAGTGGTCGATGAAGACCCAAGATACTTATATTTTATTTGATATCATATAATAATAAGTCATAGTCGATTAAAATACATATTTTGTTAATTAATAATAATTTTATAATTACGTTACGTTTCATTTGATATTGAAAAATGTTATCACAATTTTTAACATATTTATATAGCATTATTTTGTCACAATTTTAAAACCATTTTAGCAGATTCTTTATTTGTGGTGTTGTCAACACTGCTCAAGTTATGTCATCCGTCATGCGGTGTCAATATGGAGACCGTGTTTTTGTTTGTCAGCACCGTTATAATTTATTAAAATACTCGATAATCCGAATTTTCCGGATATATGTTGTCGACTCGAAATCATTATTTATTTATGTTTTATCATTCAGATAAAGTTTCAATCGAGTCTACCGTACCCCTTGACGAAATTATTAATATAGATATAAGTTTTCTACCGCGGAACGACTCGCCTTGTGTTCGCAGATGCCATTAAGTTTGATTCGACTTGTAAAAGTCACACAAATATAAATAAAGGGTAAGCAAAAAAAAAATGTTTTTTTCAATTCGGTGTATTGACTTTATTTTTGACCGGCGAACCACCGGAGGAGGTAGGTATACAATTCGACGCGTATTTTTTTTTTCATGTATAACCACGCATAACTTTTTTCGTAGTCGTCTGATTTCAATAATTATTTTTGTATTGGAAAGAGTATACTTTGAAATTGGTCCTATTTAAATTTTGTCGAAATCGGCTCAGCCATTTTTGATAAATCAACAATAATGTCAAAAATGCTACATCGATCCATGCGAAATATTCGCGAATTCTGTACACAGGTGAAGTCGGTCATGCTAATTTTTGCAAAAAATAATCTTTGAGAACAAACATTCCCATTATTTATGGAACACGATTTCATTTATATGGCTCAGTCGGCTACCTTTGCAGTAGCGCATCCTGTCGACCCAATATTTCATGAATTTTATTCGAATAATGGTTCAATCATACCCCACTCCACAATCCGCACTAAAGTGTCACTCTCTGGGGATGCATTGGTTTCTTGCCGATCACATGCTGATTTGACAGTTTTGCTTGTCAACCGGCACCAAGGTGGAAATGCGCCTCATCGGAAAAGATAATGTTTCATACTAAAATTCTTGAAAAACAGGGTCAACAGAATGCGCTACTGCGAAGCTAGCCGAGGGAGCCACGATTGGCGAATGGAATAGAGTTCCAGAAACAATGTGGATGTTTGTTCTTTTCAGTAAAGTCAAAACAAAATATTCCTTTATAATTTTCTTCTCGTTCAAGAAAACGAAAAAGCTCTTTAAAATTGATTAAAAAAAAAAATAATAATAATACTTTTCATCGCACAGAATCGACAAAAGAGATCCAGACGGCGCTCGCGCAAGTCATCTGCAAGCCTGACTGGCAAATCGTTACCGACGGGAAGGAGTCGATGGCGGTCGAAGACGCCGGCATTCACATGTGCTTGAAGAAACTCGCGCTTCTCGATAAGGGGAAAGAAGAAGGCACGTTTGGAGAAGCGGTTGCCGAAAATTTGGAAGATGATACGGTAAATACGCTAAGCTAATTAATAAGCTAAGCTAGATGACTTTGCGTTTAGAAACGACCTCGAAAAGTTTGACGACGTTTGAAATTGTGATACTTCACCATAACTCTGTCTCGTTCTGATACACACGAATTATTTTGTGGTGCGTATACTAGCCCGGCTGCATGGCTAGCATGAGCACCACGACATAATTTGATCGACGTGTAAAAATGTGAGTTATATTATTACCATACCTTTATCTCGTTTTGACACGTCGATAAAATTGTGTCGTGGTGCTGGCCGGGCCGGGCACGGCGCAATACGTGGACTAACTGAAGTGCTTAAAAGTCAGCAGTAGCTGTGGCTGTTTTATCCTCATCCTTGTATATACAGTGCTTCCTCCACACCGCACACGGAGGTCACGACGCGTCGTGCTCAATATAAGCTGAATCACACATCTTGGCGGCTATGAAGCTCAGTGGCGTAACTATAGGGTGGCAAGGCTGGCAAAATGCCACGGGCCCCCGAACCGAGCGGGCCCCGGCCTAAGAGGTCGCGAACTGGAATTAACCTAACATTTTGAACAAAATTACCAAATTTTACTGCTATAATGAATGATTATATTCGCCAAAAATGTATCGATTATTCGCAGCTCATCTCAGGTTCAAATTTTCCCTTAACTAAATAAAACACCTAAAATTTTCTCGCTCGCTGTGCTCCTTAATCCTTATGTTATCACAAAAAACGAACTTGCTGCGCTCACACCTAGGTAAAAATATGATTGTTCCCGTTAGATTAGTTTTCATATGGCTAAATTTAGCAACTAATTCCAAAAGTTGTATTCAAGTCTTTGTGTCCCCTGCTTGCTTGCTTTAGAAAATAACATTTGTTAGATATTTAACTAAAATACACTCATTACTATTAAAAGTGTTGGATAATTCTAATTACTTAAGTGATTAATAAACCACTTAAGTAATTGTAATTTAATTTTAATAAAATTAAATTACAACCTCTACGTCAACTCTACCTCAACATCTAAGGAATTTGCCACGGGCCTCAGATGGTATAGTTACGCCACCGGTGAAGCTATCAAGCTTAGCATTCCTTGTTTATTTATCCGTAGTTTATAGCTAACATCACAGCCGCCAAGATGTTTGATACGGCCTATACCCTACGTTCCTCCTTCTGGCACATAATTACGATGCGAGACGCGGCGTGAAAGGCATATTGCTCAACCACTTCTTTTACAGACTTCCAAAAAGGAGGTACTATGTTCGCCTGTATGTATTTTGATAAATACGCACCATTCGCGCGCGAATTGTCGGACACCTATGTTAACAGCAATTCACGCTTGTCGTGTGGCGTGGATAGGTGCGCATATTGCGATTTCAGGTGTTTTTTTCAAAGATGAAGGACTGCGCCGGATTAGGCTCCTTCGGCGCATGACTTTAGCAATAAAGTACCACTAAAGTGTACTTTTATTCACTCACTAAAGTGGTTATCATTACTTGTTTTGTTTACATTTATAAACTGTGATTTTTCAGAATATTTATCCATCGTACTTGAGTGAGCTATCTTGGAATCTGTGTCATGTATTATTTGGAAAAAATGGTCTTATTTTCTTTTGAATCCGTTTTTTGACCCAAATGTTTTCCATATTTATTTACTGTAGTTTATTTTTCAGCTCAAAGTGTGGTTGCCAACAAATAGAGGATGCTTCTTCCTATTAAAACTAATAGAAAGCAACAGTGGAAGTACTGCCCAAATTCTCAAGAAAAAAATCAAATCTCACACAAGTATATTGAAACAACAATCGTCAGAAGGAGCTAAACTATTGTTACAGAATGTCCAAAATAAATAGGATGTATAATTAAAATTGGATTTTATTTACAGTTATTTACTTATTACCATTTCACAAATAAAAATATAATTTATTAAAAAAATACATGTGATAATTTACACTGGCAGAAGGTAGTAAGCCCGATTACAGAGGCGCCATCGTAATTATAATAGTTAAATAGCATAGTTGTTTCTTTTTCACTTTAGGCATTCGAAAGAGACATTTGACATTTAAATTTAGACTAAAGAAATTTTTGATTCAAAAAGCTTATTACACTATTAATGAATTTTTAAATGAAAAAGCATGATATAATGATAAATGAAATTAAATAAATATTGACATTATTGAATTATTAACAATTGGGATATATGTACCAATTTTAAAATAAATTGTAATTGTAACTTTTAAAGATGACTAATTGTGTAAATTTGCCACCCCTTATAAGGTCATATGTATATGACTGTCTAAAACATGACACTTGTGAACTGCATGTAATATCTACATATTTGCAAATAAATGATTCAAATTAAAAAAAAAATTGAGAGAACGCTTTTTACGTTGCTATTAAATTTACGCTGGCGCCTCTATAATTGGGCTTAATATCGATCAATACAACAGTTATAAGCGACAAAGGAACTTAGTTACGTTACATGCTGAATCATATAAGTCGGCGGATTTGAAGTTAGGAACAAGCTGCGCGAAACCCAATCAATGTGAGCTTCAATCGGGATTAGATATTGCGCAGCTTGTAGCTAACTTCACATCCGCCGAATTGTATGATTCGGCCTCTACTATAATTTTGAAATTTTACGAATTCGTCAAGGAAACATTGTACAATGTTTATAAAAAATAAACATAAATAATGCCAAGTCGATTGTACTTAAGTTTTATGTACACGCAAAGATTAAGATTATTGAGTTGACCAAATTTTACCTAATGGCATTTCTGTACTGTTTTCAACAACATTTAAGGACTTTTTTAAGAGCTCTTCATGAACTTCTTCAATGGATCTGCAATAAAAAATACAATTTGGTAAAAAATAATTTCGCCATGCAGTGCACTCCGCCTCTAATCTCGCCACACAAATGGTTGATCAAATCTTTAGCTAGTATGAAAGGACTCTTAACATTTTCACAGCTTATGATCCTTTTATACTAGTGATTTTCTATTAGGTATTTTTTGATGTGATAACCTTGTAAATTGAATAATACCGGCTGCACACACTAAAAAATGTTACATTCAGCCTGAGCCGAGCATGCAAGCGAGATTGTCGAACAAACGATAGTGAGGAACAATCGGCCAATTGTTTGGCTTGTTTCAGTTATTGATTCAATAATGTTTTCGTATGATGTTATCACTTAACATTTTTGTTTGTATACCGACTTTACAGATGTCAATTTTTTCTCTTTCACATCCATAGAAATAGCTGACTTTTAGACTTTTTTAACTTTTAGTAGACAGATATTTGTAGTATGAGTAGTAGATACCTTTTCATTCTGTAAGTACTATGTAAACCGATTTATGCAATAAATAAATATGAATATTTTATAAAACTCTTTACCTGTCTGCATCCAGGACTTCCCAACTTTCATCTTTCAATTTCAAATACAATTCTGATACTTTTTTCTGGAAGTCAATAACTTCATACCTGCAAAACAGAAAAATGTGTATGCCATCAGCAATTTCCACTGTGCCTCTCAAATTGCTATGCTTTCCACCTATACTCTATAAAATTTAACTTGATCTCTGCGACAGCTGTCAGAAAAATCACGCCTATGAAGTCCTGAATTTCTTAATAGTACAGACAGTACCTGTCAATGTCATACTTTGTGGGCATGCCGATTAGTGATGGGCGACGAATGATCGTGACCACAGAGTTTTAGATAGAGTTTTAATTAAAATATGGATAGTTTATACTGACGATATTTTAAATAAAACTTGATTTATCATTAATTCTTTTGTATATTTTAATATCATAACATTTTTTACATGTGTAATTAAAGTAAACCCAATTATATGTTACATTAGCATCAATAATAGTGAAAAACGTTGATAAATACTATCGTTACATTATTATGAGTATATAATTAATATCATAACATTATTTACATGTGTACATACTTGATCTTAAATAATAATAAGTAAATGAAATCCAATTTCTCACTTTCAACTACTCATTCGATTTCATTACAACATTGTTTGAAAATAGATTTTTTCCACCACTATCCCAACTCTAAAAATTTCAATCTTTTACTGTCGCAGAGATCAAGTTAAATTTTATAGAGTATAGTATATACATATTAGTACTGTCATTTATAAGTTCTAATTTAACACTTCATAACTAAAAAAATAATTAATATAGATATAGCTGAAAGTGAAACAAATGCATCTTGAACTGCAAATTACAGTTCAAGAATTGAAACAAAAATTGACTAGCATGGTCTTAGAAACTTAAATTACAATATGACTTTTCCAAGAATACACTTATTCCACTAATTCTATATTTTTCATTTTAAGTTTTTATTTTCAGTTCTAAAGCGTGAATCTCACCTTTCCTTTCCAAAGCCATTTCTCTGGAGAATATTTTCAAATGGCATAGTTAAGAAAAAAACTTTGTCAGGTTTAGGAAGTCCAGAGTCAGGCGCCTTACACCAGTTTATGTCTAACCCTGTCAAAAAAAAATTAAGAAAGTGTAAAAAACAAAAAATATTATCAGTTATTGAAATACATGAGATAATGATTATCTTTTACATAGGACAAATGGCTCGGGTACACATCAAGGAAAGGCACAAAACATTGAATGTGGGATGCCATTAGGTCCTATATTGTTTCTAGACCAAATAAGAACAAATAGCAATTTAGTTATGCAAACAAGCTGCTTTAATCTTCACAATATTTACCTTTTGAAGCAGAAAATGCGACACCAGAGTAGCAGTAGCGATCTACGATGAGAGTGGTACCAGCTTCTAACTTCTTTATAATATAGTTTGCCCGTTCCCAACGATTGGCAGAAAACAGCAGGTGGATAACTTCATCAGAAAGCTCATTCTGAAATAATTTACATATCAAAAGGTAGTATAATTTTAATAATAATTTGATAATTTATCATGCACACCTAGTAGGATATTGTTTTGTTTGTTTGTTTGATTACATTGATCTATAGTGGCTGCCACCACTTACCACCTCACCTCAGAAGGCCTACCAGATTATTTGTAAAATTATTTATTATTGGGTACATATTTACCTTTGAGGTTAAGTAACCATTAATGAGTTTGCCAATTTCTGTTTCTCGATTTGGGAAGTTTGTATATTCAGCTGGAATCTGCCGCTTTCTCAGACTTTCAACTGAAATCAGTTATGTGTTCATTAGAATACACATGAGCTAAAATGTGTTATCTCCTTGAAACCTTGTCTTTCAAAATAGCTGTGTATTTGCTATATTTACCCAAGTTTTTGGCTTGTGTAGATTTCCCAGTCCTGTCCACGCCTTCTATCACAATTAGAGCTCCTCGTTTCATTGTGCACACAGCTAAATTACTGAATCAGGCAAGTCGGGCAGGTATTTGGCAGTCTACAAATAATAGCACAACTTATGGCGA
Organism: Hypomecis punctinalis; assembly: GCA_949316475.1. Lineage (NCBI taxonomy): Eukaryota > Metazoa > Arthropoda > Insecta > Lepidoptera > Geometridae > Hypomecis > Hypomecis punctinalis. Next base: position 21,592,004 of record OX438801.1, on the reverse strand, counting down.
ATAAGTGTTAGTTTTGTTGCTAATTCAAGGCACTCAGATAATTAAAACTTACATATCTACTACTAAAATACTTTATCGTAAGTTTTAGATTCTTTTTCTTTCATTAGTTCACGAAATGAAATCGTGTTGGTTGAAGTAAAGGTATTTTTGCTTTTGGCGCGTAAAATGACAATGACAGTACAGACAGACTGCTGCCTTCACCACATTTTTTTTGTCATTACAAAAACACATTTAGATTATGGCAGCACTCATGGATGCTATCCTAGCTTTCCAATGCTAGACTTAGCAATTTTTTGGCCACTTGAGCTTAGTGTCGCTTTTTCGTGAAAGCATTATTATTAGTCTGGACCTAAGTTTATGTCATGGAAAACAAATCGAAGTCTAAAATAAACTTTAATGAATTGAGGTGCTCCAAATCTGAAAGCCGTATTTCTTTCGGTCGGTCATCTTAGACAGAATTAACTATAGGATCTTCAGATTAACTTGTAGCTAAATTAGGTAGCAAAATAGTAAGGTTATGAAAGAAGCCTCTCTAACGATTTAAACTGAAATAAATAATTCAAATTATTATGATATAATGATTTACGAATAACGCTTTTTATTATTATTATGGGATACATATATAGATATTTTTAAACCAATTTTAGTAATTGATGTACAAAACGGACATGGTAGCACTGTCTGTGACGCACAAATAGCTGGAAGTGGAAGTCGCCGATTTCAAAAGAGCGCTATTTTGTTTTATTGCTCTGTATTTCTTTGTTTTTAATAATTTGTTGTAATGTTAACGACCTGTGATTAATCGTGTGTTAACAATGAAAAAAGGGTACAAAGTAACTGACGTGAAAAGGGAAAAGAAGATCGGCGTGGCTGCCGGGAATCTTGACGAGTTAATTCAGAAGTCTTGTAATAAATTGGGTGTAAGTTTCTCTTTTATTACATTATCTGTTTATTAAACAATCTTTTTACGTTAAATTTTAGATTTCTGGGCGTGTTTCAGTCATAATCCAGAATGTTTATCCTTGAATTGGAAGTGTGTCATGGTCGTACCCGTGACCTATATTCGTTTGCCTTGACCCGTTTCCCTCGGTTCCAGTTCAATGTCGAGTCCGCCGAATGTCGCCTGTTCGTAGCTGAAGATGGAACTCGCGTCGATGACGACGAGTACTTGGCCACGCTGCCGCCACAGACCCTCTTCATATTGTTAAAGGATAAAGAAAAAATGGTAACTGGTATGTTTTGTTATCACTCTAAAATTGCAAATGCCTTATATTAATATATTATGTATAGGCTTTTCGAAACGCTTAGAAACATTTATGTTATATTTAAGTCAGGTGGGTGATTCTGTATGAAAACAAACAAACAATGCGCTCTAAGATGCTCTTTGTTTTTAAGAAATTAGTGTGAAAAATATTTTTCAAATAACATTATTTAAACTTGGTTTATAATTTATTTTAATATAATTTTACATTCATCAAACATTTCTTGAAATGAAAATCACAGAAATAAAAAAATTCTTAACATGTTATGTTACGTTTTGTCAATAGAAAATCAGGCCCCAGATCAACTTTAAAAATGACATGCTTGTAAAATTAAGAATTCATTCCAAGTATAGTAATTAGGAAGTAACATAAAAGTATTTTATTTATTTTATTTTTTAAAGTTACGTTTAAAGAATGAAATAAAAGCAAAACATAAATAAAATATTATAAATTATTCTCTCATTCAATATACATAAGATAGTAATGGGGATTCTAATCAATTACATTGTAATACAAATTTTACTGTCATTTTCAGATTTTGACCACTTCTATAGTTTAATTCGCTCCCACAAAAAGGACTACATTGACACTGGAGTAGCGGCTAAAGAATTCCTTACCACTAACATCAAAGAAAAATTCAAGGTGTTCCAGAAGTACATTGCAGCTGCCGATGACGCTAAGACTATGCTCAGTGAGCGGGCACAGGATCCTGATTGGTTTGAAGGTAAATTAAAATCTAAACCATTTATCTATCAATCTATGACACACAATAAAATTCTTTGTATTAAAAAAGCTTATAACCAAACAAGACCCAATTATAGCAACACCTTTGCCTAGCAGAGAGACAGCTTAAACCTGAAAACATACTATCGGACGCGGCTTACGGACGCGACTGACAGCCGCGACTGATAGGTATCTGGATAATGAATGTCCACTGAGCCATGCAAACTATCAGATAAAAGTCGCGGACGTCACCTTGGGCTGATCTTGAGCGTTCGGACGTCCGAGAGAGATCTGGCGCGCCGGTTGTTTTAAGACTATGCACACTGCTAAGTCGCGGCTGTCAGTCGCGTCCGTCAGCCGCGTCCGATAGTATGTTTCTAGCTCTCCAGCTTAAGAAGACAAAAGGCCTTTAATTAATTAGACCAACAGTATCTTGTCATGTAACAATATCATTTAATGTCAGTATGCAATTTTGCAATAACTAGAAATGTCGAACAAGACTTATTGAATTGGCTCAATCTTAGGCAGTAATAATATCATATTAAAATTATGAGACATAATTTTGCAGACATTTTTAAATTTTTGCCTACAAGCAAAGTCTAAAAACTAATATAATTATAAACAAGCTATTATTACCCTTTAATATAGTCTGGTGTACCATAGCAAAATACTCTTTGATCACAATTTCACACAGGTGCTGACCACCCTTAAATGATAAAGATAGCAATGGCTGCTGAGTTTATTTTTAATAAACCTAAAGTAGAATGCTGTTATTATGGGAATTCATTTTTGCTCCATTAATCCTACTGGACACAATGACCTAAAGTTATTCAACCTAGAAAGGCTGAACAATGAGATATAAATAGCTCACTGACGATTATTGAGCCAGATTGGTCCTAGTGACATTTTTTGTTTACAAAATTGAACTTTTTCTTATGAATAAAATATCACTTGAAGTTGCATCATAATAATTTTATATTAAAGTAAGTAAGTTCATATAGGCCAGGTGGCTAGCCCTGGTGTCAGAGTTTTTAGACCGCATGAAAGCCTCTGACATGGCTAAATGGTTAAAACAAGCGGGACCTACAATTTAACGTGTCATCCAAGCCACGGTAATGCTCAGTTGGAAAATGTCACCCGTGGTTGCCATATAATTATATTAATTATAGTCATATTTCGGCGCTTGTTTCCAGGCTTAGACACTTCGGAGAAAACCAAGGAGCAATCCATGTCAAAGCGCGTCAAAGAGCGAATGCGCGGCTACTTCTACAAAACCAAGGCAGCTTTGCAGTCATCGGACATCTACGTTCAATCGAAAAATGGACGCGGTAAGAAACTTATCGACCAGTTCTTAGTCGACCTACGGGGGCTTCTCGAATCACACAAATATAATGAGGCTTATTTCAACCGAAAAGTGAGAGAAAATGAGCGACTTTGCCATGACAATGGTACCTTTGAATGTGGTGGCCTGTGGAACAATGAGAAATGTTTATACGAAGGAGAACATATCATCAATCCCTACAGGAGTCGTGAGGAGCGCATAATATTCCAGACTTGGAATTTGGACCATAATATAGAATTGTCAAGGTCCATTATCCCGAAGGTCATCGAAGCTATCGAAGGCTTGTGCAGTGGCGATTTTAAATGCATTGCATGCGAGAAGGGTAACAAACCAGGGGGTGTGGAGCCAGATAGATATTATTTACAAATATTTTCAAGGGAGAATTTGAAATTGGTGCATATTGTGTGTCATTATAAAGGCAAACATGATTCTAAATCAGATGTGTACACCGTCTGCAAGAAATGTTACATTGGCCAGAGTATTGAATGAAATGGCCGTAATTAAATTGATGCTTACTTGAAATGGAATTGAAAATGAAATATTAAAGATGACTTGTTTTCAACTAGGTAACAAATTTTTTTGTACATTTTTGGATTGGTTTGGATAGCTCATTAGTTTTATAGACAATTTTAGTTCTATGATACTAGCATGGTGAATGGTACCAAAGATTTAATGTTTGCGCAAATCTTTTTAAGGGTTCTGAAGTTAGGCATGAGTCAGGAGTTAAGCTATACTATTTATAGTTAAGTTACATCTGAGTTAAGCGTTCTGTGCAGCCACATGCGCGGGCTAGACACAATAAAATTATATACATACTTTAATTTTTTTTTTTTAACCAAAGATGCAATTTTTTTAGTTCCACTTGCTGCATTGTTGGCAAATAACATTTTATAAACTTAGAAAGTCCACTGACCACATTCCAGATATACTTACAGTTATTTGCAAAAAAAGATTAACTATGTACTTGTATTTTGCAAAATAAAATATGTATAGTATAAGTTAGTGTCTCTATAGTTTGTGGTATGGTGTAACCAAGTAGCCTTTGAAGTAGTGATTATTTACAGTTTCTAATTGGTGTTGTAATAGTTTATAGAATTTTCTATTCCTTAAATTGATCTCCTCTCCCTTTGTAGTTTAGGTGTAAGAGCAATAACATTGTTTATTGACTATGTTTAATGTTTACTCATTGTAATGGTTGTTTCCACATTCAGGGTAACTCGTTTTCAATATGCTCTGCATTTTTTTTTACAATAAATGAATTATGTATTACAATATTCAATTTAAAAATGTCATAAAAGTTATATAGATAATATAATGGATGGTAGTCAAAGTATGTACCTAATGACATTTTTAAAATTTCATTTTAATACTAATGTTTGTAAAGTTTTTGTACATTATTTTAGTTTATTTTATTTTTTATTGTTTACCTTATACAAGACTAGATAAAAAAACAACTCAACCTCAATGTAAAAACAGGGTTAATTAGATAGTTGAAGAAGATAATCAGTTGTTTAATTGTTTCCTTTTATATGACTGTTAAAATCTAAAATGATGTTTAATAAGTAGATATATCCATATTTGATATATTTCTTTACCTTTGACATACCCTGATAAAACTTAATCATTTAGGTTCACGAACGAACTATTATTACTATTATTTTTTAATGAATTTAGTTACTTGTTATGGTGTTTAACACTTTAATCGAATTTCTTAGATCAAAATGATATTTCTTAAAGAAATCGTGCTATATAAAATTATATATTTTCGTCATAATGTGATTGTTAATTTTTACTGTTTCTATTTTAGATAGGTTGTTTATTAATTAATATAAATGGCATTACACGGAATTTTCAACGTTATATTGAACTAAGCTAAAAGGGGCTGATTAATTATACTTCTTATGATTTATGACCACTTAAAATACGAAGCCAGTTTATAAAAAAACACAAAGTATTATATTAAACTAGCGACCCGCCCCGGTTTCGCACAGGTGTACTATACACATTAACCTTCCCCTTGAATCACTCTTTATCTATTTAAAAAAACCGCATCAAAATCCGTTGCGTAGTTTTAAAGAAATAAGCATACATGGGGACAGAAAACGGGAAGCGACTTTGTTTTATACTATATAGTGATAGTGATGTAGACGCATTTTTTTACAATTCAGTATGGTGCCAATCACAGTAAAAAATTTGTTCATTGAATAATGAAGTACAATTCACGGTTCCTTTTGGCTTAGTACTAATATTAAATGTAACCCTGTATACCTTCATACACCCTACTACTGTAGCACACTGTAGGATGTCGCCTATATATACCTACTGAAAAGAAAAATGTTGAAAAATGATGTTGCCAAAAATCAAGGCGATGTAGAAAATAAATTCTTAATTCAATAATTATTATAAATAAAATTGTACTATATTATGTATAACTGAGTTGTACGCCTCTTTAGATTTATTATAAAAATGGATTGATAATTAGTAGGTATTCCAAAGCGCGCTATGCTATCTTTTATATGCTATGTAAAAAATAGTGGTCCTTTTTATGACAAAAGCTATTATTATGAATAACCATATTATTATGCTTATTGAGATAACCAATATTTTTCCATAAAATTTTACCGCAATGGACACGCAATCACAAAGCCCAGATTTTGTAAAGCCAAGTGAATAACACTAATTTTGGACTAGCTTTTGCCCGCGGCTTCTCCCGCATGATATTTTGGTTCTTCTTCTAATCCATAGAAATCTTTTTTCCCTTCGAGCCACAATACCTAAGTGAAAGTAGTAAAAAAATGTCCGAGCGCCGTCATACATACGAACTTAAATATTTACATTAAAATAATTCACAATGACCCGTTTTCTCAAATCTCGACGTTATGTTATCTGATTAGTGCTTGTACTCGAACTACTCGAGCACTTTGGCATCGCGTGGCGTTGTAGTTGGCTTGCAATCGCCTTACGACTAACTAAAAAGCCTGCCCACTACGTAGCTTGGGCAGAGATTTGATACTTTTTTTGCACGATTGTGACTAGATATTTGCTCGAAGGTTTTGTCCATAAAAAGTAGTCGATTCATCTCTCTGTTGTGAAAGACTCGCAAACAAACCAACATACTTTCGGACTTATAATATTAGTAAGGAAGTAAGACTTGATCTGGTAAATTCTGGTGTTTGTGATTCAGTCTTGCTTATCATAAGAAATCAAAAATCCTATTTTCTGATATTCTATTTGTGTAGGTAGGTCTCTAGCATCTAGTCTAGCCGAATATAGCAATACTAGTTATTAAGGCGTCAAGGAGCGCGGTAGGCGAATTATGACGCGATGTGCGTGCCGCGGTTGGATTGTAAATTTTTTTTTTTTAAATGAGTTATATGTCGAATCAACTTTGATGGCGTCTGTTAAGTTAGCTACAAGTTGTATAAAATCTCGCTTCTCACCCCGCTGACATGAATTTGCTACTGCGTAACGACTCGCCTTGTGTTCGCAGACATCATATCGTGTAGGTCGCGCCACATAATTTGGCGGATGTGAAGTTAGCTACAAGCTACGCAATATCCAATCCTGACTGAAACTCACATAAAGTCGCAAGTTGTTATTGCGCAGCTTGTAGCTAACTTCACGTCCGCCAACTTGTGTGGCGCGGCATTTACTAAACGATTTAAACTGGCAACTCTTGGTTCTGATTTTACTGTTCTCTTGGCACAGTCATTTACAATCCAACTTCGGTAAATATTGAAGATCTGCCGTAGAACTAGTTAGAATTGTTTTAGCTAGCATCACTTATAAAATAACTATACATTTCTTTAGCTGTAGCATTATATTTTTAATGTACTCTTTTATTAGGATAATCAAGTGTAGAAAGTTATTTTGATTTTAATTTGTTTTCTAATATTATTATGTCATAGATAGGATATTTTATTTATCGTACCATAGTAAATATTATACTCAATGTAGAGTACATTGAGTATAATATTTACTATGTACTACGTACTACTATATTTACTAATAGGAAAATATTTTTGTATGATTACGGCAGATAAGGCTGGTGGTACACAAGTACTTGATAATTTACGTTCAGACGCATATAACTTAATTATTTATGCAGTAGCGTAGCCTGTACTGTTATTATTCGAATGTATAGGAAATATCATGAGTAATGCATATTCTTTGATATCATTAACTCTACTAATATAAGCAGACCGCAAACCGCGCCTTCGAGTTACAATATTTGCGTAATGTGGCAATTTGTCCACCAACAAGTTTTACTATGAGACCAACCCTGAACACAAGAAAAAAATCTGCTGTTTCATACATATAGTCGATCGACTAGCGTTTGCTCGCGAACTTCTCGCGTGGATTTTCGATTTTGTGCCATCCCATAGAAACTTTTCATTTTTGGGATAAAAAGCAGCCTATATCACTCCAACATTTTGAACTCTGAAGTCCAGGCCAAAAATAAAGTCTATGTTCCTCTGTTGCTACGTGAAATAATAACAAACACACTTTTGGATTTATAATTATGTAAGGATTCTAAGTTGCTATTTTGTATGGGGCAGCTAATCAGCTGTCCCTTACAAAATAAGATGCGTTCGGTTTGGGCTCGATAGCGTTTTTGGCATTTGCAAAAATATCGTTAATGTAAAGCGTTCTGTTTGGGAATTTCGCCCATTTCGCCAATAATGCAACTTTTGCTATCTACCCAAAACGAACGCTAAACGTCAAACTCTATACTGTCAGAAAACGATCACATAGAACGCACCTCCGCAGATTGGTCTAAAGTGGCAGTTCACGGTGGCATTTTTAACTGTTTTTTAGCTATCTCACACATTCTCAAAACGAACTCTAAATGTGATCGTTGTTGGCGTTTTTAACTATTCATTTTATCACCAGTAGGCTATCCGAACGCTTCTATAGTAAATCAAAATTCGGATTCCAGATTCGTCCCATGGTAAAAATTGTTCATAGTAATGGTCTGAATCACCTTTTCAGTTTGGTATACCCTCAGTGCACACGTTTACAGTCCGTGTGCGATTAGTCCCGTAGTATCCTACTAATATTATAAACGCGATAGTTTGTGAGCATGTAGGGAAGCTTCTTACTCTTTCACGTAAAAATTACCGAGCAGATTGCAAACTTTACAATAATCGTAAAACGAAGTTCGCCGGGTCAGGTAGTATAAAAGAATAAATAATTGTATATTTATATTATACGAGCGATCCGCCCCGGATTCGCTTAAGTGTATTATACATATAAACCTTACCCTTGAATCACTCTATATCTATATATCTATTAAAAATAACCGCATCAAAATCCGTTGCGTAGTTTTAAAGATATAAACTTACATGGGGACAGACAGCGGGAAGCGACTTTGTTTTATACTATGTAGTGATAGTAATGTCCTGTCTGATTAATTAAGCCTATATAATTTCAAAAATAAAAGTTATAATATTTGAGGTTTTATTATGCCATGTACTTGTGTACCACTAGTAAGTTGAGCAGGTTTAGGAAAGTCGATAGCAGTAGATGCTTCCAATAAGCTTTATAGACTATCGCTGTAGTTCATTAGTATTAGTAGTTATTGGTATACAGTATTATACCTTCTCCTATTATCCAAATAAGGGAATATATCATTATTGTATTCAATATGTGTATTAATTAGTCTGCTGGTTAGTTCTAAGAAAATTTCGTGAATGTGTCAACTGTGGAATTGTAATGCCAAAAAAAGGAATTGTTGATGAAATAAATAAAGTGCAGTCTGTTTGATTCAAAAGAACAAAGTTTTTAATTTATAGACCTTGCAACTGAAACGGAACCTTGGATGATCTATGTAACTGAGGAAAAATAATACGCAAAATTCCATATCACTCACGCAATTTCACAAAGATAAATGTAGCATATTTTATTTATCATAAAATCACATACATTTTTGTAGTGTTTTTCATTTTTAAGTTTCGTAATTTAACGAAGTAAGTACATAGAAAACAACAAAAAATACCAGTTTTCTTCAATCTTTTCTGTTGAATCGAGAGATACCCTAAAACCAACTTTTCTAGTGCATTGTAATGATTCATCAATGCTGTATAGGGTTTTTAGAAGGGCAATGCCTAAGGAACTCAAACTTGCAAATGGGAGACTGAAACAGCAATGGCTGAAAAGGTTTAATAAGTAAAACTAAGATATGAATATCATACAAGACTATAATTGAATAGCACTTATGTATACCCTGGGATTACACTTATTTCTATCTCCTCTTTCTACCTACAGCCTTTCCTGGAGCTCTCTTGCCTTTCCCACCTTTAGGTTTCTTTGCTGTGAAGTTAGTAGCATTGCCTTTACCACCGCCTTTGCGCTTGAATCCTCCTTTTGAAGGTCCCATTGATTTCTTTTCTTCAGAACGACTAGAAATAAAATTAACATGTTTTACAACTAGTAAACAGACCCATGCATAAAGTAGTTCCATGGGATTAACATTTACATGTAAATTATTGTTAAAATAAAACTAAGTGGCTAGCATGTCTGTACATATCTGCTAGCCATATTTTGTAGGATTCAGTTCATCCTTCAAATTAGTCTATAAAAGAATATGTCCACACAATGTATGGAGGCTGGTATAGTAATCAAAAATCTAACCACAGCATGCAAGCATATTACATAAGTTAAAATCAAAAAAGAGCCCTCTGATTTATTAAAATTAACTTTGAATGTCTTAGGATAAATAAATATATCTTACAAAATAGGTAGATCGACTTATGGCAACTCTGAGCAACATTGAAATAGAAAAAATATAAATTAAATATTTTTGTGAAGCCCTTAAAGCAAGCTTTCAAATGATGCATATATCATTTTGATTATTCCCTGAATAATAAAAATGATTTGTGGACGTCCCCTTTAGAAGATGTAATGTGTGCTTTATTTGTGTAGTACTAGAAATACAATGCTTACTGTGATTGCTCATCATGGATGTGCTTCGCTACAGCCTTGTCCATATCAATTTTAGGTCTCTTGTTCAATATACTGTCCAGAAGGTTCAAATTGCTCTCCTTTTCTGCTTGAGGGGTCGGTACAGGAGCCTTGCGTTTCTTCTCTTTCCCAGGGATTAGTTCATGGATGCCCTTGCCTCTGGCTTCCTTTTCTTTTGGCAGCTTGTCTTGGAACTTGCCAAGTGATGCTGTGGATGCTTTAGCTACTACTGCGGCAGTAGACAACTGAAAAAAATTATTGTTTCATGTAACTTTGTAAAAAAGTGTAAGAACCAGTCTTATGGTATTACATTTGCTCATATTGGCCTAATGAAGTTAATATCATAATTATACATGTACAGAACTAAACTCTCTTTGTGTTTATACCAGAAATTACATTAAAAATATTGTCTCAAATCAGAACACAGACATTTTATATTTGCACTGTACAATGGCAGACTAACAAAAATTGAGTCCCCAGATCCCCTACAGCCCGCCTTAATCTCCATATGCTGACAATCATTAAATCATCTTTCAGGCACAATATTGACTAGACACAGTATAATCCGCGCCACACAAGTCGACGGATAGGAAATTAGGCGCAGAATGCTGCGCAAAAGGCAAAATATAGGTATGCACGTGAGCCAGAGAGACGAGACGCCGGGCACACCCGCCCGCCAACTTCATGTCTCTTGCGCGCTCACTACGCGCGTGCTCACCACTACGCCACTTGCGACGGCATTGTGTACACATGCCCAATAATTAGCGAATTAAGGTGAAGTGTCATCCGCGGCAAATTCTCATCCGCCAACTAGTGTGTGCGGATTATACTAAGTGTATCTTAAAAGAGTATAGTCATTTACATATAAATGTCACAGGAAAAATATCCCTTAGTGAACAAGAGGCTTTATTTGTCAAAAATAAATTACCTGGTTGGCAGATGCTTTATCAGATGTGACGGGCAGTCCTACTCTGGGTATTTTGACTTTCTTTGCTCTGGCAATATTTTTTAACCTCTGTAGGTCATTCTTGGCCACTTTCTCTGACTTTTCATTTGCCTTTTTCTCATACATGTCGGTCATGGGGTCTACATTCTGTGGGACTTCTATCAGCCAGTTCTTCTCTTTCTCAGCTGCTGCTTTTTTGAAACTGTAAACAAAAATAATATTCCATTGAGATAAATCTTAGTAAGCGATGCACTATGAAAAATTTATCATTTCACTGTAAATAAAAAAATATTTTAGCTAACATATTTAGGACCATTATTGTCATAAGTACTTTAAAATAATTCTAAATAGACGCTACATGAATCTCGCTTTCTGACTGCTTAGTATTTCACAATATTGTAAAAATTTTGGGTTGAACAATGAATGGCTAAAAAAATATGTATTGATTGCTAATACTGATGAAATTGTTACATGCATATACCTATCACACCAATGAACATTAAAAAGTAAAAAAATGCATGATACTACATGGGTTTTTTAACCCTTAATAGATAATTGTTTTTTTAGTAATGAAATCAACAGATTTGCTTACCCATACAATGGGACCCATTTCTGCAACTGTTCATCCCATTGCAACTTGTCTTTCTTTTTCTTGGTGATGCCCTTTGCTTTAGCAAACTCTTGCCATTTTGTCAATGGTTTTGGTTTGGGCACGGGCTTGGCACGAGGCAGGTGAGTGGTGGGCTCGGGCAGGCGAACAACAATAGCCTCTTCTATCCGCTCAGTAGGGAGCTCCCATACCTTGTTTAGAAGTAGTTGTGTGTTATCACGTGCAAGCGATTGTAAGTATTCATCTTTCTCTGATCTGAAATCACAAATTTTTCACTATAAATAACTGTATATTCATCCTTACCATCGCTCCAGGTACCATTATGAAATTCTTGGTCTTTCTCGACTATAACAATGCACGTTTTATGCAAAGTAAACTTTCTTCTTGAATCATTCTGTCCACGCAGAGTAGTGGTTATTGTGCTATTTTTTTCTGAGACAATACGGATATTATCCGGTTCAACCATGGACTCAAACAAATATTATTGACAATTATGTCTACAAGCTTAAGACAAATAATGTAAGTAAAAAAATATTAGCCTTACTTTATTAGTTTCGTGTCCAAGTCATTAGTGTCCAACGCAAGCAAGGTCCCGATATCAAATTCTAATTCCAAGTGCTTTTCAACCGATATTGGTTTATATTTCTCAGCCTTTTTTTGCTCTTGCTCTAAAATTTGATTTACAATGTTCATTTTATTTGATTTTGTGTGCACATTTCTTCCATTCACAACATAAAAATAACCTCAAATTCTCTTGATCAGTGCTGCCAACAAGACCAATAAAGAATTTGCTAAAATGGTGTTAAAATTATGGCAATGGGTCTGAGAAACGTTTTTTACTTAACATGCCAAAAAAATCTACAATAAAGGCCCTTTACACACAGGCGGTACGAGCGGTATAGCAGACGGGCGGGCATCTGTATTGTACTGGTTATATAAGAAGGGCTCACACAGGTCCGGTCGCGGTACTGCCGTACCGCCCTTTACCGCTCGTACCGCTCTACCGCTCGTACCGCCTGTGTTTGATGGAGCCTTTAATGACGAGAAAAACTATGTTTTTACTATTTTCATATCTTAAATAATGGCTGAGATATTAACGATCAAAGTGCGTATTTCCGGCCGAAGGTTTTTAAAAACTCGGTTGGGAACGGAGCTCACTAGCTGCTGAGGTCACAGCTCTGGTCATTCAACAGTCGCGCTACTCGCGCTCTCGTTCGTACGCCGCTGCGCAGTAAAAAAACAAAATGATGTGTGGTAAACATGGGAAAAAAATACTGAATAATATTGGTGTTTCAATTTCCTGTGCCTCGGTGCTTCAATTCGACGGTTAAAAGATCCGATAAACTCTTTTTTTATGTGATTGAGGATCCAAAAATGAGGAAAAAGTGGATGACAGCCATAAAAAGAGTTGATGCAATAGGCCCTAAAACTATAGCGTACTGCTGTGAAGACCATTGCGATGTAAGTATTTGTAAATAATAAGTTCATTTTATTCATTTTCATCACATTTGACCTACTTAACCTACCTACTTGGCTACTTCTCATTGCTTTAACAGGTATCTTGCCAACTACTTAGAACCTACCTATGTAAATAGCACTATTAACATAATAGTAATAACCTACCTACTTGGCTACTTCTCATTGCTTTAACAGGTATCTTGCCAACTACTTAGAACCTACCTATGTAAATAGCACTATTAACATAATAGTAATTCTGTATCAGCCTGTGGCAGCATTGTACCAAGAAGTTAATCTCGCACGGTACTGCCACCTCCTTGCGGTAACTTAAGGTTGACTGGCCAACATGTTAAAAAGGCCAATCTAGCTTTGAGGTTGCCATGACAACAGGGCTGTCAACAAGATAACAACGGGTCAGATGGTCTAATAATCTAATAAGATCTACGAAATCATATTTTGGCTATTTTATTATTTATAATGTTCTAAATGTAAATACGGGACATTAAATGACCTCTACGCTCCGAGACTGCATTTTATTTCTGTAACGTGAGTGAGGACGTCTGTAATCCGGACGACGCTCACTTTAAGCCTTTAAATAATCCACTACAGGACGTAGGCTTACCCACAAAGGGTGATTGGGCCATATTCCACCATGCTGGCCCAGTGCGGGTTGGTGGATTCACATACATCATCGAATTTCTTCTACGGACGTACTCGTATGCAGGTTGCCTCACGATGTTTTTCCTTAACCGAAACGCCAATGATGTGTAATTCCATACATAAATTCCAAGGAATTCATTGGTACGGAACCGGAATTTGAACCCACGACAGATATTGTGAGGCGGGTGTCATTGCCACTAGACCACCATGGCTTACTAACTTATTAGAAGATACATAAAGTGCTCGCATACTGAAAGGCTCCATAATTTTGATTATGAATCATTAGGTATGTTCTCACTGAATGGTTAAAATATGTATTTGAACCTAAAAACCTGCCAGACACACAGACAACAGACATACAGGAAGACACACAGATAGACATACATACAGACAAAGATAGCGGTCAAATTTATAACACACCTCTTATTGCATCGGGTGTTAATAAATAACCAATAAATACGTAAAAATTTGCGTTTACTCCCACCTGTTCTGTTGAGTAGTTCTGTTGACAGAACTACTGGGATTTTTTCCCCCATTAGTTCTGTGACTTAAAAGACTATGCTTTACACCTGACTTATCTCTACTATTCCCACCTGTTCTGTTGAGTAATTCTGTTGACAGAACTACTGATAATTTCTCCGCATTAGTTCTGTGGTTTAAAAAACTATACACCGGACTTAAAACTCAACTGTATCCCCGCCTGTTCTGTTACCAATCTGTCTTTTCGACGAACAGTACATTGACGAACCGGTCATCGATGAACGGTTGCGGAATCTTTGCAAAATGGTGGAGTTATGGGGGTTAGAAATTAAAAACATACAAAAATTCAAATTCGTAATCAGAAATCAGAAAATTTACTGACCATAAATAACATTAAATGTTACAAGTAAGTCAGTTTTACAAAAAATACACGGTTAGATTATATTTACCGGAATATAATTATTCCGGTAAATTAATCTAACCGTGTATTTAATAACACGAAAAAAGTTAAATTATAACGGGGAAAAAAAACGGTTGTTACTGATTTAAAAAAAAATCATTTTACAATATTAATATTTTGGCATAACGGCCTTGTTTCACAACCTTAACTAACCTCGTCCGCGGCTGATACAATGCCAGTACTTGATACTTGATTGCATGGAGAAGTAAATAGTTTGAATCACAACAGAACTACTCAACAGAACAGGTGGGAATTATATTCCCATATGTTTTGTGGATAGAACTAATGGGAAAAAAAATCCCAGTAGTTATGTCAACAGAACTACTCAACAGAACAGGTGGGAGTAAACGAAAATTTGCGGCCCGCAAGTTGATCAGCACTGATTTCTTAACTATTATTTATTTTTATAAAAAAAAAACTAATGCATAATGCAGACATTGCATAAAATCAATCAAAAATATCTGGTTTAGTATAAAAATGTTAAGGTATTTGCCTGCTTAGCAAACTGATTACTAAATAAGTAACTACTAAAACTTACCTAGACATCTGTAAATGGGTAAATAGTACTAAATAGTACAATTTTCTTTAAGTTTACACTAATAAAATATATGAAATAATCATCAAGAACCTCGAGATGTTGATTGTGATTTGTGAGTACCTACCTCGTACCTCGCCGCCGCCGCTCCGTGTTGCGGTCGTGGGCTGAACGGAGTTGTGACGTAATAGCATGAGCGCGCGAAATCTCAGAAATTTAAGAAAGGTCTTAAACTTCTCGTCTCTATAACTTCGGAAATACTGCATGCATTGAAGTAAAAAAAAAAAAAATAATGTTATGTACATGATCTACGGTGCAATACTAGGTATATTTAATAGGAATATTTTGACCCTTTTGTGTTCTCCATTGCTTTGCAGAAATGCTAAAAATTCTGCTAACTTTTTTCAATGTAAAATAAAATGTAATATTATAATTTTAAAATGTTTATCGATCAACAAAATATATAATGTTTCAATCAACTATGTTATCAATTAAAATATTATTAACTTAGTCTGCATCGACAATGCTTAAACAGGGTCGGATCTATCTATGGCTTTTTTTTTAACTTTAGCCCAGGGCCCCGTGGATTCCAGCCAAGTCATTGGACTAGCTGGGCTTATTTATTTTCTTTTTTATTTCAGCAACAACACATTTGCATGTCACCCTGTTGCATATAGCATGGCTAATTTAGATTATTAGACCCCAGTGAAGTCAATCCAAAGAAAAAAAATGACGATAATGCGAAAACCGTAAGATCTTAATCGTAAGGTTTGCAGCCCTGTAAATCCTGCGATCAATCAAACCCATTTCATTCAAGTCTAGGTTTAAGTGCTGTACTTCGAAGTGAAGTTAAAATGTTCGACAGCCATTACACATTCATTTGATCTCGATCATGTTTCGCTGTGTGTTATCTTTCTACCTTGCTGTTCTATACTTTGAGTAATTAGGTAGGGCCGTAAGCGTATTAGTCTGCATGCTAGCAACATGCTATTAGGTTTTTGCATTTGCAAACTAAGTTTCTATCCTGCTCTTCTACTATTCCGGCAGACAACGATAGTATAGAAAAGCCACAGCCGACCACTCTGGTAATTAGCACGCGGCTGGAAATAGGCTTTAAGCACGGTAATAATATTTAAGCTTTAAGAATTAATTAAGCTTTGGAATAAGACGACAAGCAAATTTTACCAGAACAGAAAAAAAGACGCTACTGTTGCCTAAACTCTTATCTATTCCGGAAGACAAGGAAGCTATTTAAATGCCTCAAATAATAGGAACAGGTCGTTTCTGATCAGAAAATGAGTGCGACCTTGGCAATAAAATAAAGAAATACGTGTACTTACATAAATAAAACCGAATAGGCATTCAAAGCGGCCTCTAGACCGGCCTCGATGGAGCGATAACTGAGATATGCCCGAAACGCTACCGGTAGGCTTTACGCTATACTAATTATCAGAAAACAAACTTTATGACTAACACTTTACTACTATACTTATTCTAAAATTATGAAGAAAGAATTGTATAACTTTTTAATTTATAGTCAACTGCAATGCCAGAGAAAATGCCAAAGCGTAGGTACTCTGCATATTCTTATTGGAAAACTTCTACATCTGCATCAGATGGAAGGTACTCAAATAGTGAATTTTTCGTAGATAGCCTAAGACAAACTAGACAAACTCTAGTAACGTTACTCAAAATATTAAAAAAACGATTTCTTTTCAATTCCATAATAATTGAGCTGAGAAAATCAAATTTACTAATGAAATCAAAACAAACGGAGATTTATACGGGAAATGTATTACGCAAGAAATATATTAGAGAAACATGACATAAGTTACACTAGCTTATGCTCTGTTTCTCTCTGAGTTTCCGCATCGCTACAGAAATTAATACTGATGAGAAATGTAACGGACTCGGCAACCTACTTGAAAACAGCACAACACATCGATACACAATGTGTTACTGTAACTGTTTCAATCGGCGATGCGTGCCCCTTTATATCCATCACAAATTGAATGGCCAGAGACGGCACTGAGAACGAAATGATACAATTGAAATAATTGAGATCTCTATTTTCGTCAAGGCAATAAAGCAAATTCGCTTTCACTGTTCTTATTACTTCTACCTTCCCCCACTCCGGCCTCCTCGACATTGTATCTGCCTCATTATGAAACAAATACTTACCATCTGCGTTAGGGAAAGTATTATACTCGTAATATGGAGATAATTGGGTGCTGCGGACAACGGCCAATTATTTGTTACCGGACGGCCACGGCTTCCGCACTCGGCTTCTCATGCAAATCTGCAGCTACGTGAAATTGAATTAAGACATACCACGTCATATTGCATAAGCGATGGGCAATTAAATCTGCTATAGAAACAGAACGGTCAGCGCTCGCATCGTCAGCGGAGTGGACGAGGCACAGGTGCCCGCTGCTCCTAATCACTCGCAAATTACTCTAATGGCCGCCGAGCTGTCGACATTGCGTCGCGTCACGCGCATCGCTAATGGTCCTGTAATTTCACAATGCCACATAATGCTAAATATGTGACTGATCACCGTGAGCCACATACGGCATGGCGCTCAATTGACATTAATAGAAAGGTCGCAGTAATTACATTAGCGACGCTCTCCTAACTAATGTGAAACGCCATCCGAAGGCCTGATCAGGGACGAACGAGCCACTAAATTGGGAGAAAGGCGAATCGACTCACTGATTTCTGTTATCGAGATATCGATGTCGGCGACACAGTCGAGCGGGTCCGTTCCACGTCTATAGAGCGTCAATGGGATCAATCAGCGACGTCGCGTCGCCAACTGTCGAGCTCCATGTCATTGATACCAGTCTGTCCATGTCGAGAGAGGGTAGCGCGAGCGGCGCCTGGCTTCTTCCCCGCGTAACTGTACGACCTATGACGGACAGCCGACGGGATTATGCATGTTGCTTTAGCCCATAAACTCACAGTTTGGCCATGTGCTTAAAGACGAGAAAGCTTATTTGCTTGTTGAATCAGTGTTATATCCTACCTGTTTTGATTACGATTATGATACGCCTAAGTTACTAATGAGCTATGATTAAATTGGAATGGATTTACGTCATTATTTTATTTTGAAACTTGTTTAAGGCGTAAAAAAACCGGGGAGTACAAAACATTTTTTTACGATATTGAAACTTTAAATATACAGACAGAAATTTTAAATAAGACGAAATGTTATTAAGCAATGATGTTTAATGTCTAGATAAGCAGACTCAAACAACTGCGTTGCTAGGCATGGCGACACATTAACCGCCCGAATATCGTTGGTAGGTAATCAAAGAATCATATCTCTATCCCTGTTAAGGTGAGCACACACGGTCAGTTAAACTGATCAGTTTTTCGCGTCACTCCAACTGGGTGCTCATTCAGTTAATGAAAAGGTGGGAATTGGTGGTTCCATATTTGAAGACAGTGGAGCCATGATATTACTTCGATAAATAGTGTTAAGTGTTTCAATTTTTCATGAGAAATTATTGGAACCAAAGTGGTTTGAAATTTGATTTTCCACAACTTTGATTCCTATCAACTTTTTCTAGGATCGATTTTTTTTAATAAGCCGGTGATGCCATGATGTTTCTTCGATAACTTGTGTTATTTCAATTTTTCATGAGAAATCATCGGAACACAAGTTGTTTGAAATTTGATTTCCTATAACTTTGATTCCTATCAACTTTTTCCAGAATCGATATTTTTTTTTGCGTTAATTCAATTTTTCATGAGAAATTATTGGAACCAAAAATGTTTGAAATTTGATTTTCCACAACTTTGATTCCTATCAACTTTTTCTAGGATCGATATTTTTTTAATAAGCCGGTGGTGCCATGATGTTTCTTCGATAACTTGTGTTATTTCAATTTTTCATGAGAAATTATTGGAACCAAAGTTGTTTGAAATTTGATTTCCTACAATTTTGATTCCCATCAACTTTTTCCAGGATCGATATTTTTTTTAATAAGTTAGTGGTTCTATTTTGTTTCTTCCATAACATGTTATTTCAATTTTTCATGAGAAATTATCGAAACCGAAGTTGCTTGAAATTTGATTTCCTACAACTTTGATTCTCATCAACTTTTTCTAGGATCGATTTTTTTTAATAAGCCGGTGATGCCATGATGTTTCTTCGATAACTTGTGTTATTTCAATTTTTCATGAGAAATCATCGGAACACAAGTTGTTTGAAATTTGATTTCCTATAACTTTGATTCCTATCAACTTTTTCCAGGATCGATATTTTTTTTAATAAGTTAGTGGTTCTATTTTGTTTCTTCCATAACTTGTTATTTCAATTTTTCATGAGAAATTATCGAAGCCGAAGTTGCTTGAAATTTGATTTCCTACAACTTTGATTCTCATCAACTTTTTATAGGATCGATATTTTTTTAATAAACCAGTGGTGCCATGATGTTTCTTCGATAACTTGTGTTATTTCAATTTTTCATGAGAAATTATTGGAACCAAAGTTGTTTGAAATTTGATTTCCTACAACTTTGATTCCCATCAACTTTTTCCAGGATCGATATTTTTTTTAATAAGTTAGTGGTTCTATTTTGTTTCTTCCATAACATGTTATTTAAATTTTTCATGAGAAATTATTGAAGCCGAAGTTACTTGAAATTTGATTTCCTACAACTTTGATTCCCATCAACTTTTTCTAGTATTGATATTGTTTTGAATAAGATAGGTGTGCCATTTTGTTTCTTCAATTACTTTTGTTATTTCTTTCTTTCATGAGAAATTATTGGAACCAAAGTTGTTTGTAATTTGATTTCCTACAACTTTGATTCCTATGAACTTTTTATAGGAAAGATATTTTCTTCAATAAGATAGGTGTGCCATATTGTTTCTTTAATAACTTTTGTTATTTTTTCTTTAATGAGAAATTAACGGATCCATAGTTGTTTGAAATTTGATTTCCTACAACTTTGATTCCCATCAACTTTTTGTAGCATCTATATTTTTCGAATAAGATAGTGGTGTCATTTAGTTTCTTCAATTAAGTTTACCAGCAATAGTTATCAACATTAGGCCCCCGCTGCACTGATCTGATGAACAGATGCGATCATAGCATCGTGTGAGCTCAGCTTCAGGTAGTGGTTCAAATCGTGTACCACAAATTCCTACCTATTAATTTACTGAATGAGCCCCATTTGGAGTGACGCGAAAAACTGATCAATTTAACTGACCGTGTATGGCCACCTTTACACTAGTTGCTAAAGTACGGTAAGACGTTGAAAAAGACAGAAATAGAAACATTTTTAAATTTAGTCGGACAATGCCTACTTAGGGTGCCAGTTCATTAGATTGAAATTTCCCCAAAATTTTACGATATCTTCTTAATGTCAGTGATACAAACCGATATTTTTAATAATCAACGTTTTAGTAATATAATTATGAATTTGAGTCATTAATCAAAATCAAATATAATATGATGTAATTATGAATAAAGTTATAATACAAAGAATATTTTATTCATTTATTCGACCAATATTTATACGTTCTTGATAATTAAAATAATTATCGCCATAATAATACTTAATTATCAATAACGTATCATATTGTACGACAGGATATTCCTTAAGAAAATTCAAAAGCATTGCATGAAGAATATTACGATAAAAATATTCTGTCTATATGCTTTAAAATAAATGTGGTTTATTTTATTCATCGTTTTATATTCTCAACGGTCCTCATCAAATTCCTCGCAACATGGTAGCAGTTCGCGCGGTTGGAGAATAGATTCGATGTAAATAAATTATTTTAAATTGAGAAGAAGTTTTGTGCAAAAATAAAGTGCGAAAAATCAACATGGCAACCAAACCTGAGATTACGAAATTCAAGATCGGTGACTTGGATAGCACTAACTGGTCAGTATGGAAATACAAAATTACTATGATGTTAAAAGGGATCCCCAAAGCCCTAGACATATTAGAAGGGAGATTTCCACGTTCAACCAGCAAGAAGGCTGATGATACTGCTTCACAAGAGTATCTAGAGCTAGATAGCACAATTTTGGTCATTCTCACGAGCAATATGTCAGATGAAATTGTCCAAAGAATCATGCGTTTTGAGACTTCTAAAGAAGTATGGGATGAACTCAAGAGACTGTATGACGGAGACGGTGATGACTTAGTCTATGACAACTGCCTTAAATTCTTCGAGTACAAGAAGAAACCGGACGACAACATGGCAATGCACCTTTCAAAGCTACAGAACATATGGTTTAATTTAAACAAAGATGTTACAAAGCTTGGAAACAATGAACTGCCAGAGGTACTTCTTATATGCAAGATTTTAGATACTTTGCCGGAAGAATACCTCACGTTTAAATCCAGTTGGCTGTTAATGTCTAAAAAGGAAAGGACAATAGAAAGATTAACATCACAACTCTGCGCCTTTGAACGAAATGTTAAGACACAAGCGTCGTCATCCAATAGCGAGAGTAATCAAGCTCTAGTGGTAAATACTTCAAAGGAAAGAAGGACAAAATGATCAGCAATAACAAGGTAAAATGTAATTATTGCGGATTAGAGGGACATAAAGTACGTAAATGTGAAAAGTGGATGAGTGATGGAAGACCACCCAAGCCTAGATCAAACGCCAACATCGTTACGAACACAGACTTATTGATCGTTGACACAGACTTATACCCAGATAAAGAAAGTTGGTATTTAGATAGTGGGGCAACCAGTCACGTCACCTTCAGAAGAGATCTGTTCCAAACGTTTAAGAGCTTCGACAAAACGCATACTGTGTCGACGGCGAATGGCGAGAAAGTGATTGCCACTGGTAAAGGTGACATCAAACTAGAAGCTTTCGTTGGTGATCGGAAAGGATACATAATATTATGCGATGTATGGTGTGTCTGTGTACCATCACTACAGAAAAATCTGTTCTCGTTACTATCAGCACAGGACAGATTACCGGGAAGCACTTTTGAATCAGAACCAGAGTTCTGCAGATTGAAATCTAATGGCGTCGTTAAAGTCACAGGTGAACGAAATAAGAGAGGTGGATTATTTAAACTTAACGTAAAAAATATAATGCCACAAACCTCCTTTGAAGTCAATGCGATTACGACAAGTCTAGATTTATTACAACTTTACCATGAGAGATTAGCTCATCAAAGCAAACTCCATGTGAAGGAAGTTATCGAAAGAGAACTAGGGATAAAGGTAGAAAGTAACAACACAGAGTTTTGTGAAGGTTGTAGCTTCGGTAAAATGCATAGACAACCATTCGGAACTAGAGTTAGAGCAGAAGTACCTGGAGAAATCATGCACTCAGACGTGTGTGGTCCATTTCCGTTCTCATACAAAGGATTTCGCTAATTCGTTCTATTTAAAGATGACTTCAGCAAGTACCGTTATGTATACTTCATGAAACAAAAGTCTGAAGTCTACTCAAACCTTCAACTGATGTTAGAAGAAAGCAAGGTAGCTGGTCATGTCATCAAAGAACTATTAAGCGATAACGGCGGAGAGTTCGATAATGAGAAAACTCGATTAATACTACAAAAATATGGCATAAAGCAAAGATTGATCATGCCATATACGCCTGAGCAAAACGGCTGTAGCGAAAGAGAAAATAGAACATTAGTCGAAGCCGTTCGTGCGATGATGTATGCACACGAAGAGCTGCCAACCGCTTGTTGGGCAGAGCTCGTAAGTACAGCAGGGTATGTACTCAACAGAACAGGACGTACTCCCGTAGAAGGTAAATCTCCATACGAACTGTGGTATAAGAAAAAGCCAAAGATAAGCCACCTTAAAATCATCGGAAGTCCATGCTACGCCCATGTTCCCAAGCAGAAGCGTAAAAAGCTAGACAAGAAAGCTGAAAGATGCATATTGATCGGCTATGACGGTGATGATGGATATCGACTTTTGAATTTCAGCAAAAATGGATGTTCGTTGGTACGTTCAAGAGACGTGAAATTTCTTGAGTCAAAAATCGGTAAGAGTAATGTAAAACAGAATACAGAATTGAGAAAGGCTCAGGAAGATTCTGGAATTGAAATTAGTCTACGAATGCCATCGAATTCTGTTGCAAGGGAGGATATTTCGTTGAGGCCTGATAAGAGAAAAAAGCAATCAAAAGATTCACGATGTAAGGGAGGAAGGTAATGAAAGTACAGAAATTTTTGAAGAATGTATACCTCCTGAATCTTTTGAAAATGCAAATCCTACAAATATTGACACAGGAGATGTAGTTAATAACGAGACAAACGATCAAACATCAGAGCGTTTGGAGACAATGGATGATGTTTTGCCAACTAGTTGCAGATGGAACACTTGAAGTCAAGCATGTGGGGGCAAACCTGCAAAATGCAGATTTCTTGACAAAGCCTCTCAGCAGGCCGTCACTAGTTTTCATTATGGATCGAATAAGTTTAGGCTGTTTGTAATCCAGGCTAATGTTAGTTTACTTAACTACACAAAAAGGGAGGATGTTAAAGAAGGTTTCTTATGTATTTTGTGTAACTAAGGAAACCTTATGAAACAGTCTTGTCAAAATATTACGATAAAAATATTCTGTCTATATGCTTTAAAATAAATGTGGTTTATTTTATTCATCGTTTTATATT
The DNA here is from genome assembly GCA_949316475.1 of Hypomecis punctinalis. Classification (NCBI taxonomy): domain Eukaryota; kingdom Metazoa; phylum Arthropoda; class Insecta; order Lepidoptera; family Geometridae; genus Hypomecis; species Hypomecis punctinalis. The sequence continues at coordinate 21,567,945 of OX438801.1, read as the reverse complement.
CTCAACGGTCCTCATCAAATTCCTCGCAACATCTACAATATATTGTTTTGAAAATTGCAGTGATGTTTTTTTTATTCTGGAACCGTTGAAGTAAACAATTATAATAAACAATAAACAATTATAAATATAGCAGACTAACAGCTAGCATAGCCACAACGCCACCCGCGCCCGAGTTCGCAAGTTCTTACCACTAGTTACCACGCACCCCGCACGGCCCGCGTGCAGTCTGTGTCACTCATACATACCTATACCACGCAGCGCGCGCTTTTTCAGTATCTCTGTATAACGTAAAACTTCTTTGAAAATTGTAGCCTAATATGTTATACTATACCTGTACTTCAATCTCCGGACATAGACACCTGTTGCCGTTGAGCTATTTGATTAAACTAATAATTACAAAACGTAACCTATTTAAGCCTGATTCTGCTGCTTGATTCATAACTATCAATAATTAGTATTATTTAAAATCACTGTAGACGTTAATGCCGCCCATTAATCTAGCTACCGGATTTGTTATTATCTTTGTACTCTTGTATTTTTAGTATTTATTGAAGTTATATTGTTATCTATTGTAATTTTACTTTTTCACTATTTACTATTATTATCCAGTCAGTTTCATTTCGTAATATTCTAATGGCTTTTATCCATTATTTATCGTTATCTTTACGAATTTCGTCTGCGGATATCCTATAGTATCAAAAAAGTAATTATCGATTAGTCGAAATCTCCCATAATTATGGGGAAACAAAATCATGTTTCACCTGGCATCACCAACTGTAAAATTATTTACTTTTAAAATCATGATATTTTATATGATAGTTTCAATTAATACGAATAGTGTAAACCGTATTTACTTGTGGAAATAAATTCCAGAAGCTTTATGAAGAAATTGGGAACGGGATTAAAAGGTTTTGACTACACATTTCCCCATTTTTAATTTTTTAAATAATATTTTGACGTCTGATATATTCAACCATTTTGTTTAATCGCGACTAAGGCCGGTCGGCGCGCTTCGCCGGCGTACGCCGGCAGTTGGCTGACGTCGTCATAGACAACAATCTTCAGTTCTCGTGTATTATACTTCAATGTTATTAAGGCATTTTCGTCAAAAGTGGCTTTTACTTAAGTCTTTTCTACCCCACGGTATCGATATTATCATTAAAGCATATAACTTGTGTAAAAACTGAAAGAATATCGTCAGATTTCTATATTCGAAAATTATATGACTACTAGATTTTTCCTGCGGCTCCGCCCGCGTGGAATTTGACTTTTGTGCTATCCCACAGGAACCTTTTATTTTTCCGGGATAAAAAGTAGCCTATGTCACTTTCCGGCCTTTGAACTATATCCCACAGAATAGGCCCTAGTACACAGGGCACAGGAGCCTCTTCATACAAACCTAGACTTAAAAATGTGAAAAATACAATTTGTACCATAGACAACTTTTGAGTGAACTTGCCACTTGAAATAGGGATTTCAAAATACATGATGAAAAGAATCGATTCCTAAATTGTTTCGAGTCTAGGATGACGTCATGTCTTATCACATGATAAGTCCGACTGGCTGAAATTTCGATTAATCTATTCACATTTTGACTCTTTTTAATTAGGTAACATATAAAATAGGACTTATGTAATTATATATACGTTTTTATCGTTCATTCCAGAAGTTATAAACAAAAGTCAATTACACTATTAAATAACAGCTGGCAGCCTTAAGTACCTCTAAATTCGATCTTTTCTCTTCCAGAAATAAAAAAAAAAAAACATTTCATTCGTAAACCTAAAATAAAAACACATACAGACGAACATAGAACCTCTTCCTTTTTTTAAATCGGTTAAAAATGTGAACTCATCACGTGATGCTGTTCCATAATGTTATTAAATCGATCTAAAATTAGTAGTTTGACCCACATTGACCTTGCGATCTTATTCCTTTACATGGCCGCCCGGGTCAAAATTTTGACCTTAAAGTTAATCGATTTGACGAGTCAATATTCGATCTCATACTGACATTATCCGACATTTCTAACTGACCATAGAAACATTTTCCACTCTGTTTACATTGTCAAATGATTTCATTTTCAATATTTTGCTTTTGCTTGTAAATCACATAAAAAGATATTTATTACTTACCGGTGGTATGTGACAATGCCTATCGTTATTTCTTTTGAAACCGAGTAATTTCGGCAAGATGGAATGACGCAGTTCACCATATTTACCTCTTTGCTTCGAGATGCGACCGCAACGCCAGTCTAATGAAGACTAGTTATTGAATTGGTTGATCCTATATGGATTGGTTGATATTGGTCGGCGACATTTCATTTTGTACGATTAGGTGTCTATCTTGAAGGTCTCTCATTATTGTTCAGTATTATTTTGTTAAACTTGTGTTTTTATCAGTGATAATTAGTGAAAAATGGTGGTATTTCGTTGATTATGAGCTGATTTACGTGCATGAGTGTAGGCAAGTGATATAATGTGACGTATCATGTTGTTCCGTGTTGTTACCAAAACTCCATAGACGCCTCTAGTAAAGTCTGCACTGCTTTACTGAGGTATGAATTGGACTATCATTGGACTTGACAGCGACTTTATTGGACTATGACGAGACTACGACAGCGACTATTTTGATAAAATATTATTAAAAATTATTAAAACTTAATACTTGACACTGGCAAATGCACAATAATGCGACGCCAAAACTAAGAAGAAGAAGAAGATTTGTGTTGTGACGAGAATTTTCGTGGAACTTTCTGCAAAATTGTAAAAGTTGCAAGCAAAGAGAATGTAATAGGTTGCAAGGAATGCTAATTATTACTTATCTTTGCTGCAAACATAGATTTTCAATAAAGTCACTGTTCTAAACCTGCAAACAATAATTATTAGATTTTACTAGTTGCAAATACATCACATTTAGCGCGCTGTCGAGTTTTTGGTGAGCCACAAACAAGAATTGAATTGAATTGAGTTTTTGGTGGTAGGTAGTTTTTAAATGCCCTTGGATAACTCGTTGAGGAAGTTTTCATTAATATTTTCACTTTATTTGCAGATAATGGAGCCAAAGCCGGACCAATTAGTAAATTGCCCGTTCAACCTGGCACATCAAGTCGAACATTACCGTTTACAGGTAGGAACTTACAGCGTCTTATCATACCTACTAAAAGCCAAATCATCAAACTTGGCGGCTTTGTTGTTAACCCAATCCACGCGCAGCTATTAAGTAAGTTTCAGTCGGTTACGGGCTATCCGCAGCATGCCGCTAATATCACAGCCGACAAGTTGTATGATTCGGCTTCTACTTTCTTTGAAGGTCTTGATTGATCAAAAATGACCTGACTAATGTCAGCTATGTGTTGTTTCTGACACTGATCTTTTGTTCAGTACACTAAACAAACTACTTTTTAACCTCGAGTTTCTAGAGCTTGGAGCATGATTAGTCAATAATCAGGATAGGAGAATAACATTGTCCATACTCCTCCTCCAGTCGATTTCCTCATGTCTGAGGGTCGTGACCACCACCTTCCACCAATTTTTCCCAGATGATTTTCTTCCACTCTTCCCGGTCCTCGGCGACATGCAGCGCGTCGTACACTGAGGAATCCAAAGTGGTGCGAATCTGGTCAGACCAACGCATCGGCCTGCGGCCTCGAAGACGTTTCCCCTCTACCTTGCCAGTAACCATTAGCTTCTCAAGGTTATCACCGTCTTTTCTAGCAATATGGCCAAAGTATTCAAGAACGCGTTTAAGGCAAATAGTTGATAGCCTAGACTTGAGCTGTTTCAATATTGTTGCGTTGGTACAATGTGCTGTCCAAGGAATTCTCAGCATTCTTCTCTAGCACCACATCTCGAATGCGTCGATACGCCCGCGATCTGCTGCCTTGAGTGTCCATGTCTCAGCCCCGTATAGGAAAATTGAAAAAGCTAGAGTTCGAACTAGTCTGTATTTCTTGTCCATACTAAGCGCCACACAAATCGGTGGATGAGAAGTTAGCTGCAGATGACACTTTGCCGTGATTCGCTAATTATTGCACATGTGTGCACAATCCCGACGCCGCGTGGCGTAGTGTTGAGCACGGGCGTAGGGAGCGCGTGAAAGGCATGAGGTTGGCGGGCGGGTGTGCCTCGGCGTCTCATCTGTCTGGCTCCCGCGCTTACCTATATTTCGGCTCTTGCGCAGTGCACATAACTTCCCATCCGCCGCCTTGTGTGGCGCTTAGTATACCCTTGGAAACATAAAAATCTATTCAAGCATTCTGGAAAAATCTGTCTGCATGATTTGTTCAATATGCTACTGTTAACAGTAGGTATAGATGACATTCAGCTACAGACTTTTTGAGGTTGTGTCTAGCACAAGTCACGTCTTTAAAGCTATTGATTGTTGTGTCCTACACAACTCATCTTAACATGTTCACTGTCCAATGACTCCAAAAACAGTCGCATCTGTACCATGTCATATATCCACAACTCTAGTTGGAGTCAAAATTTAAAGGTAAAATTGATGATTTTTATTTGTTTGGACATAATATGAACAAGAACAAAAAGATTGGCATGGGCGTATGATTAAGTAACAAGGCTACCAAAAATTTTAAAAGAGCCTCCGTAAAATGTTGTGAGTTTTTTCAAGCTAGAGCGAGATTGTAGGTGTATATATAAATTCAGTTCATATCATTGTACTGGAACATTGAAAGTGTTAAGATTTGGGTGGAATGGTTTCTGCTTATCAAGTTTTTCAATTTTTGTTTTATAAAATGCTGAAGAAAATTATCAAATACATACTGTTTTACAGAGCTATAAGCTTCTATATATTTATTTCTAATGTAGGATAGCTTTCATAGACTCGGGTGGTTGGTTAAACATTTAGTGTGAATATCATACCCCCCAAGACTGACCCACAGAATCCCTGTTTCCTGTTGCTTTACCTGTGTCTTAGAGGCTACTAGTAAGTGATACTCAAGACTTGTGCCAGCCAAGCTGTACTTTGACATATATAGGCTTACAATAACATGTTTTACTATTTCATTATTTCAGGTACATTTGGCGAAATGCCAGAAACAATATCCAGAAATGCGCATTGTTGCCTGTCCATTTAACAACACCCATTTTATCAAGGTGGAAGAACTGAATGTAAGTCTCTCTTATTCGTATCTGACATAGATTTTAGCACTACGCATAGTCAAACACAGACACAAATAGATTTATTTTTTACAGGGAGAGTTTTACGTATTATTACATTTTGCATTTTTTTTGAAGTCAACAAAAGTTGTTATGAAACCGCTAATTTTTTTCAGGAATTTTAACTTGGGTTCATATTAAAAGTTGGTTATTATAAGTAAATTGATATCCTGAATTATGGATGTCGTCTAGCTCTAGAGGAACATCCTGTATTGCATTCTTTAATTTTATGATCGATTTAACAGATAAACCATAGTCATTTTTTACAGAAATAAAGGACATGTCCACAAAATGTATGGAGGCTGGTATAATAATAACCAAAAATTTTAACCACAACACTAGTTACATTTCGAGAAAGTTCATATTTTTCTGAGTTGAATACATCAGTTAAAACCAAAAAAGAGGCCTCTGTTTTTTTAAATTAATTTTTAATCTATTACGATTAATATTTGGCTCAATAGGTAGTTTATCTCTAGTAACCCTGATTAAATAACCTCGAACTTGTTAAATAGAAGCATTTTTACCAATTAGACACAGTTTTAAAGTTTTTTTTGTCACATTGTACCTACTAACTGGTCACACTGGCAGGTTATAATTTTTAATTTTAGCAAATTAAGAAACGGATGTGGAATAATCAGCTACAAATGCAAGTAAAATAACAATAGAAGCACTTTATCATTGCTAAACTAGAAAAAATACAAAGCTATATTATTATTTTTCATACAATTAATTTATCACATTTAAAAAAATGGAGGGATCAAAAAATCTAAATTAAATATTTTTGAGAAGCCCATAAATAAAGCTTTCAAATGATGTATCATCTTGGTTCGATTTTTCTCTGAATAATATACCTACCACATGTGGATCTCACCTTAGTTATATTATGGGACATCATACACATAGCCTCTGACTCCAAACTAAGCAATGCTTGTGATATGGCTCTGCCTGACTGATATACTATGTGATAATAATCATATTTTTTAAATACATACTTATATATATAGTAGCATCCAGACACAACAAACTGCTTGTTCAAAAAATTTGTTGTCTGTGAAGTCGATTTATGGGCGATGATTTTACGTGATAACGTTTTATTCGTCACAAGCCGAATGCTTAGGTCGATCGTGCGTCTCTATTGCTTGTTCCGCGCTCTCGCTTGCACACTCGGCTCAGGCAGACGTGACTATGAGTTATGCTTTTTCGTGCTTGCTGCCGGCGTTCTTCGATTTATAAGACGTTATCACGCCAAAAATGCTTATCCTGGGTAGGAATACAACCCACACCTCTGGCAAAATAGTTAGGGTCACTAACCACTGGGCCACCGAGGCAGTCAAATTGGGGAACAAAAAGAGAGGGAAGGAGGCACAGCTCAAAACCAAAACTAAACTGAAACACAGGTCACTAGCCAATTTTGGAAACAGTTGATACAATCATGATATAGTCATAATTTTAATATTTTGAATGTACGAGTATGTAATTTTTGTTACAAATTTATGAATATTTATTTCTTATGAATCGAGATATTTTAACACGCTTTTGTTAGTTTTACCTGTATGTTAGTTTGTAACCGACCCCTTTAAGGTCGATTTTGCCCTACTTGAGCAATCAAATTTTCTTTTAACTTTGCACGCTGATCAAAGACCGAAGACAATGCATTTATTTTTCATGTCTCCTTCTAACTTGTGACATTTTAAATCAATGCATCTCATACAGATTTTCACAATTGATCACATTATCCCTCTGTTGTTAACTCTGTGACTATAATGTTCTTTATCCCCAGCATCATGTGACGCACTGCCCGCAGCGCTACATGCTAGATTCCCAGGTGTACATCACAGACGACGACCACCGACCCCCTGTGCAGCTGCACGTGGCACAGCAAGACTTCCAGTGCAGCGAGAACTGGGATGATGTGAGTTCCAAGCACATTAATATATCTTGTAGATCTCGGAATATGACGTAACCCTGCATCCTTATCATGGACCGAGTCTTCCTGCATGTTCATCTAACTAGCGGGGTGGAATGAAACACTTAGTTCCTTGGTGATCACTATATTTATATTTGGTAAACCTATCCTACTCATATTATAAACGTGAAAGTTTGTATGCATGGATGTTTGTTCCTATTTCTCGCAAAAACTACTGAATGGATTGAAATGAAACTGCAGTAGTGCTTATACATCAGAATAACAAGTAGGCTATAGGTACTATAATTTTATAAAGATATTGCATGAAATGGAGTTCACCAGGTCAGCTAGTTAGATAATAATGCTATTATAATTTGGTATACAAGTTAATGCTAGTGCGGCTTGGGGAAATCCGCTTAGCGATATGTGCTTGTGTTTCACATTTATACAACATTGTCAGCATTCTGTGGCTCCTATCTATTGCCTAAATATTCTAAATAAAGACAACAGAAAAGTGTTGATGGACAAATTCTTCTCACCTAGAAATTTAAATTAGCTAGATTGTACATTTGTTTACTGGAAAATTAGGAGAATGGCCTGTTATATGCCAAGTAGATATGGCAGTGTGTAAGGCACATAATGTGTAGTTCCAAAGACGCATGGCTGATGGAGTCTTAAAGCCCTCTAACCACATGCTGGCAAGTGCAGTGAAGGATGTTTACAGTCTAGGACCAACAAACCTATGACTTGGGACTGGGATGATAAGTAATAAAGGCCGCAATAACACGTTAAATCTCTTCCAGCTGGTCTTATGAGATACCCATAGGGAAGGCAAATGTCCAGTAGTGGATGTTTTGCAGCTGATCAAGATGATGATTTAAAATTGTCATTAGCAGCCAGGTTTTAGATTTTTTTTAACTGACCATGCAAACGAAGTGAGAGTGGTCTCCGTTTTAACTCCAAGATTTTGCTTTCATCTGTCCAGATGTTGATTTCCCTCTACTGCTAGTCCAGCATGCGACCACGAAAAGCCACAAAAAGCACTCTTGTCAACGACTGAAAAAGTGACATATATTCTTTGCCATAACCCTGTCTCGTTGTGTCACGTCGAAAGAAATATTACGAGTACGTGGTGCGCATGCTGGCCCGGCAGCAGGTCGCATTTTTCAACAAAACTTCAAGTATACTTATAGGATTTTTTTGTCGTCGGCGATTTTTGATTGGGAGGTATTTCCCTCATTTTAGATAATACTAGTTTTTACCCGCGGCTTCGCCCGCATGATATTTCTTTTTTGACGCAATATCATTATAATTTATAGCCCATGTGTTATTCTGTTATATAAGCTATATTATTGCAAAGTTTCATCGCAATCCGTTCAGTAGTTTTTGCGTGAAAGAGTAACAAAAATATCCATCCATCCATCCTCACAAACTTTCGCGTTTATACTCGTATTAGCAGGATTTGGCAGGATTCCGAGTAAAAAAAATTAAAAAGTCGGTCAAAAGCGAGTCGAGATATTCTATACCTAGTAGGATTATGAATATTCAGGACGCGAGATCTACTGTTCGGAGAACTACTAGTTAATATGTCACAGTCAAAGTGATTAATCTTGTAATTATATAGGTATACTAACCAGCGATTATGTATAATTACTACTTAACCCTATACTTGGCAGGATTTTTTTTTCTTAAAATATATATGTTTTCTGTGTAATTTGGATTACTAGACGTATAAACATGGTAAAAAAAATATTTTATAAAATCTATAATATTTACTTTTTATTTTAGAGAATGTATCCTGCAAGACACACTGCCAAGTTGGTAGCAATCTACAAACAAAAATAATTGTATCTAAGTGGATACACTGCCATGTGTGCCATAAATAAGTTATTTGTAATATTTTATATATTTTATTCATAAAACAGCTTTAATCAATTAGGAGATCACAATGTTATCCTTGTTTCACAATAACTACTTTATAAGTTTTATAAATTAAATAAATTGAGCATATCAACAGTCTCAAAGTTTGCTGTAACATTTAGAAAAATAATCAAATAAATCAACAGTCTCACTATTATAGAACTTGAAGTTCTGGTAATTATATTTTTATATAAGCATAATACTACACTTATTACTATTAAGTAACACTTTACTATTAACTATTACAAAAATGAGATCATATTATTCTATCATACGAGGTTACTACTTTGTATGGAAAGCTAGAAAGCAATTGCGCTCTGGCAAAAAACACAGCCTCAAGTTACATTTTTGGCAAAATACTTTCGTCTGTCCTTTGGTGCAATATTTGCACCTTCCTTTAGATGAAAATGTGGGAAGATGACCACATTGATCAAACCGAACTGCGTCAACAGGCCTTTCAGCTGATGGGTTTTTGATAACAGGTACTGCAGTAGGGGGTACGTTTGTTACGTGGCTAGTTCTTCCTAATTTCAGAAGGCTTTTGTAAACATCAAGTCGAAACTTTTTGAGGCTAATCGGTTTCATCTTTTGCAGCTCGTTGCTATTATTGCCATATATATTGCGACGTCGCGTCTTTTCAAAATCACGTCGGTATATCAACCAAGCATTATTCATTGATATATCTATCATTTGTGCAATTAGTGGCAAATACCATCGGTGACCTTTAAATGGTGTTCTATAAAGTGCAACCAACATGTCGGCCAAATCAACACCACCCATGTTCAAATTATATTCCTTTACTATGTTTGGACACGTCACAGGCATCTTTCTTCTCTCTTCTTTCTTATATCGCATTACAACCTGTACAGGTCGAGCTTCCACAAATGTGCTTGCTGCGGTCACACATTTGTTGTCAGACCATTTCACAACTACAACCTTATTTTTGTTGCATTGCACCTGCGCATAAGAGCCTCTGCTTTTTTTCTTTAAATTTTTATCAGTAGGCAGTCCTCGCAATCTGTTTTGCCTAATTGTCCCCAAAGAAAATATTCCATACTGGTTACGTAAATATTGCAGAAGCTCAATAGATGTAAAGAAGTTGTCGAAGCACAACACCTTGCATGCGGGTTGGTGAATAGACTGAGCTAAAGCCAAAACGACTTTCGACCCTAAGCCCATGCTATTTTCTTCGTCACTTAATCGGTGAAATCGGAAAGTGTCATCTCCTCCATATAGCAAAAAGTCGTAAACGATACCTGAAACTCCTGCTCGTACAAAGATTTTAAATCCCCATTTTTTGGGCTTGTTTTTTATGTATTGTTTCCGACTTCCCGCTCTATTGCCTTTGTGAGGTACCATCATTTCGTCGATACTAAATCGCGACTCTTCTTCGATCTTCAAACAGTTGGCACGTATTGCTTGAAGAAGCGGCCGAACTTTATAATATCGATCACCGTCATCTTTAAAATTGTCGTTACAGTGAAGGTAACGTCTTATCATCTGGAATTTTTTCAACGTCATTATGTCAGCAACATTATTATATCGGCATTCAGTGGACCAGTAATCTGTATAAGCTGGCAACTTTGCAACTCCCATGAATATCAAAATTGCCAAGAAATCTTTGATGTCATCTTCTGTCAAATTTATCGATGTACCCTTCACTTGAGTACTGTACAGATTTGTTTATTCAGTAAGTAGAGATATGATATTATCAGAGAAAAATTGTTGAAAAATTGTCAATAGGAGTGAATCCCTCATTTGATGTTTCAAATAATACATCTTCGATTTCTGCTGCGCCACTAAATTTTTTGCTGGTCCAATTTAACATCAATTTCTTTCGTTTTATCGGTTTATTTTTTGGCAAGTCTTTTGCCAGGGCTGTGACTTTTTTAGATCGCGTAGCTGTAGATGGTGAAGGAACGCATAATGGTGATGGCACTTGTTCATAGCTAGTCGAAGCGATGGCTTGCGGTGATTGGACAGATGATACTGCCAACGGCGAAGGTGGGTGTGTAAATGATTTTAACTGATTGAGGCATTTGTTACCATGATGTAAAACTCCAGATTGGTTTGGTGACAGAATTGAGGGAGAGCTTGCAGTTTCTAATGCTGGCGATGGCAGAAACGATTGTAAGGATGTTGAAGCTAACACGTTATCTATTTCTTCATCTTCATCTGAATTCAACAGATTCAAATTTAAAAGCGACGATGGCAATGATGGAGCTGGTGAACTGCTACCAGAGTGTGTTTGAAAATGATATGGATAGTGTTGTAACTCATCGGCAGATGAGTCACTGTCTTCTAAGTCTGATTTGGGGGCTAAATCAGACTTAGACCTTGGGAACAAGAGCAAGTATTTTTTGAGCTCTGCTATTTATTTGACGATTGTGTGATTGAACCTGCAGATCAAAATACAATTCAAATTAGAGATTGCAAATAAAACAACAGTGCTAAGTATACTAGCAAAACTAATCTATATATTATCAATATATAGTAAACATATATATATATACATTTATACATACAAACGCCAAATGTTCCCCCTAGACTCTGAGATCTTCGCTCCCTTCGCTCGCTCGATCAAATATTAACAAAACTTAAGAATACTATAATAAAATAATAAAATTGTCGTAATAAACTTGTTGATTAAACAAAATTTATTTTACCAACATGATTTCATACGTAACGGGCAGTGTATCTCCTCAGATACTAAGCAAATGTTTGCAAATTTACTGCGTACTTGGCAGTGTGCTCCTACAGATACATTCGGGAAAATGGGTAAATTACAAACTATAAAGACCCAGTTTCAATAAAAAAAACACATACGCATAAAGTAACGTTTGTGACATATAATATTAGTAGATAATTTTAGCAAATCATTTGGAAATTCTTAAATAAATCTATTTTTTTACCTTCCGTGAAGTAGACGCCTGCGCACGGTTCGCCATCTTGCGAGCTACTGTCATTTCAGTGTTGCCAACAGCAAGAAAATATTTTTTTACTAATTATATACATTATTAGCTTTTATATTGTGCAAAAAAATATATCACAACACATTGTCAATAGTCTCAATATTTTTTTTAAATCTATGTTTCCGTACAGATACAATGCCAAGTATAGGGTTAATTCAGTGAAAGTGATAAATGGCACAGAATTAATCACTTTAACTAGTTATTATGTATAATATCTGGGACGACTTAGTTAATTTGATAAAAACATTTTCAACTAAGTTTGAAAAAATATTTTCATACAAGTTTGATTTTGCTTTAAGTAATAATAGGGGCATTTCACGCGAAGCGGACAGCTAAAAAATAACGATGTTTTCGATTTCGGTAATATTTACGTATATTCTACCTATACATATTCTTGTCGCGTGTGCTAAACATTTTTGAAATATCATTAATGGTTAAGGAATTAAGGGGCTTTGAAATTTTGCCAAACTAGTGGGCACGCAGTACTTCATAACCTTAGAGTATTAATAACTATAGAGCGCGCACAACGAAGTGGGAACAGTAGGCACAGGTGAGAACAAAACGATGCTTCCGCCGCGAGCGCTTGTAGTCGTAGCTGAGGACTAGGAGAGTGCTTTTCTCGAGGGATTTTTTTCAAATTTACGTATTAAAATGGTAAATGTGCAGTTCGACCTTATAAAAACAATACTAGAAAACACACAAAATTGAAATCCAGTATCACATTTCATCGCTAAGTCGATTATTATACTTATTTATATAAAAATAATCCGTGATCGCGGGGGTGAAGGTGACGTGAGAGGCGGGGACGCGCAGGCCCGCCGGCGCACCGCCACAGGCACCGCACTCCCGCCGCGTGATTTAGAGATGGGACGTGACCAACGGTATTCGATATAATGTTTGATAGAACTACGTCGGCTACATGTTCTAAGCTGCTAACTCCATTTTCAACCATATTGAGATTTTGATACCATTAGAAAGAAAAAAAAGACCTTCATCACATTAAAAAATGTTAAATGCGACCGAATCGTCGAAAATCATAAAATCCAACGCAAACATAACTGCTATCTCACCACTGTTTAAAATTGCCCGCGTAAAATCTGATAACTCCGCCATTTTGTTTGAGAGTTCAAGCCGAAACAGAGTGTTCGCAACATTTCATCGAAAAATAAATGGTTTTTGACGTATTACAGTAATTTTTGCATTGATTTGCTTCAAAGGTAACTAAGGCTTCTGAGGTACTATCAAATAATTTTATTTTACAATTGCTTTTCAATGAATTAGGTATCTACGCTTACCGCTGAGATATGTCAGTACTTATAGTGATTGCCTAATTTGTGATGGAGTTTGGGGCTTTACCCCTGTCCTCTTCCACTTAGCGGTAATTTAATGGTATGTCATTCTTTTGACCTAACCAACTTAAATCGAACACAGGGTTCTTAGACAAGGTAAAAAAAATCTCATATGTTTTGGTTGGTTTCCGGGGCTAGTTTTCCTACTTTGTTTCAGATGAGCAAAAACTACAACCCTAACAGTAGCCCAAATTTTTTTCGTAGAAAACGCATGGTTTAAATGTGTATTTTAAGTCCTCGCCTTATTTTGATAACCTTTCTTCATCAATGGCTTCAAGATGGGACTCCCAAGATACTGACGACTGCATCGAATCTTTTGAACCCGACAGCTTACCTTACGCTTCAGATTTTATAGACCCAATCTCTATTACCGTTATTTTAACAAATGGTAATGACAGTGATGTTCAGATTATTGAAAACAATGATAACACCCAATTAGACATCAATAGCTTACCTATATTTCAAACATCATCTTCTGTCCTATCGGACTTGTAAACTGCTACATACTCTTTTGAATCGCATGATATTTTGCCTTCTACGTCTACAATCAGAGTTCTATCGCCTGTTAAATTAAAACATTAACATTAAGAAAGAAGATAAGGTCTCGAAGAAGATAAGAACGATAGCTTTTCAATAAGGTAATGAACAGTCAGGTCCCGAAGACGATTACTGGTAATTTCTCTTCGAATCGTCCATCAAACCAGCAAGTAGTAAACTTGGATTAAAACCAAATATCAGACACAGAAATTACTTGTGTTTTACAAGATATAATGCCTAACGAAAAATTGCACTTAGTACCTTATTGTAGCTTTTCGGAGACTGATGGTGTTACCTATTAAAAGCAAAACAACAAACAAAAAAACTTATATGACTGGTTTGCAGTAAAAAAACAGGATTCAAAGAGAACCTGGATCAAAATACTTTGAAAGGATAAAAAAGATTTTAAGTGGGTGTATGAAAAAGAAAAAGGACCAAGAAGTCTGCAAGAGCGATGCAAATGTAAGGGGTCAAAAATGGTGCAATGTGATGAAAGAGAAGACGAAACTAGAATAAGAATATTCCATAAATTTTGTAAAAGCTAAACTGGGGTGAAAAGAAAATATATATTGACGAACACGTTAGAAGCATACAAATAAAACGTCCAAGAGAGAGGAAAAATAATTATGTATCCAGGAAGACGCAATCTTTGCCCTAAATAATAAAAATTGCTAACTCCGTTTTCTTTTTACTTTTTCGTAAAAAAAATTGCTGTCAATCCTTCTAACTCCATTTTTATTACGATATTTTAATGATACCAAAATTGATTACTCTATTTAGGGTATAAATAGGTAAAACATAACTTTATTTACCAACGGGAGTTTTGTGTTAAACGTAATAGGATAAAAGTAATAACGTTTTAACCGTCTACTGAAAAATCGTGCAAATGGAGTTAGCAGCTTAGAACATTTAGCCGACGTACTGCACAATATTGTAACAGATTTTTGTGACTTAACACATTCACTGCTGAATGAATGGACATTCACACAGTGAATGTGTTAACATGTTCACTTAAAAGCTTATAATAATTTACTATAAATAGGTAATTTTATAGTGTTTTGTACATATACTTTTTAATATTTTTAATGCGTAAGTATTAGGTATAGCGTTAACTTAAAGTACCTACATAATTATGTAATGTTACGATATCAAGTCTACAATGGCAAATTGATTTTGAAAATTTTAGTTGGTATCGAATGGAGTAAAATTAAATTTAAATAAAGTGACAGTGAGAGATACATTTTTGTAATAAGTATTAGGGCGCCTGAAGGCCTCTGAGATGGCTAAACGGGACCTACAATTTAACGAGTCATCCGAGCCACGGTAGCGCACAGTTGGAAAATGCTACCCACGGTTACACATCCAAATACTGACTGACTGAAAATACAGAGTCCTACAAATATAGTATAAAATATGTAAAGGATAAACCTACTCAAAATACTGAACAACTTTCCTAATAAAGGGTTGAAATATAAAAAATATCGATTGTTTTCTTATTTTTCAGATTTCTAAAAGACCGAACACGGATTATCGCTTTAAAAGAAACATATGGAATAAAGTTTGCTCAGTACAATGATTGATTTGATTCCTTACTGAATCCCTTAAAATAAAAATACCTACTTATACTTATAGATGTTATCGCACGAAATATAATTATTTGTACTTGTTTGTATCCCACTGAACCTGCATCTATCGACAACAAAATGAGTTTGCGTTGCCCGCGTGCCCATCCCTAGGAATCGCCAACATAGATATATAAGTAGCTATACTTCACGTGCCTACGACGCGCACTGGGCGTCTAGTGCGGTACTAGCGCTCTATAGTTATTTATACTCTTAAGTTCATAACCGATTACCATGTCATAAAATTAAGATCATTATAATTAAACCACTGAATTTATTACTTAATTTTATGATCTTTTTAACTGTATTTTTGGAGAAAAAAAATAGGAATTAATTTGTTTTTTTTTTATTTTTACAAAGTTAGACCATTTTTATTTTTTGTCCAAAAATAGCTAACATTGTATAGAATATCCATGCTAAGTTTTATAATGGCCATGAAACTGGATAAGGAGCTAGACTGGAAATACTGCTGAAATGTGGTAAACTGGTTATGTATAATAACCAGTTATTATACATAATAAAGGACTGATCACTTTGACTGTAACAGATATACAACTTGTTAACGTTGGATATTATGTTTGTTCAAAGGAGGATGTCGCCACGTACAAGCCGCAAGAGGCCAAGAAAGACGTGCCGCTCTATAACAAGATCAAAGGCGCCACCAAGTCCGAGCGAAACAAATTCCGTTACGAGAGTAAGTTACATTGTACAATAAAACCGTCACAGACGTTTATATTTGGTCAGAGCCAACATTCTCACTACGAATTCATGATAAATATTTCAAAATACAACCGTACTTTGAAAACTTCTGATCTAATACTTATACAGGGTTATCCAGAACTGCTGTACTAAGCCGAAAGGAGGGGATTCATTTCATCATTATGACAACTTTTTCTATGGCGCCATCTCAATAATCGAGAAAAAAAAATCAGCTGTAAATGTATAAGAATACATTTTGTCGATTCCGGGTTGCAGTTTTGTATGGAATAATATTTTTTTCTCGTATTTTGGGTCGGCCCCATAGTAAATGTGGTTCATAATCATGGTCTTGATTGCCCCTTATGGCTTAATATAAAGTAAGCAGCTAGCCTATTTATTTAATTTTATTCACATATAAAGCCCGATTACAGAGGCGCCAGCGTAACTATATTAGCTAAATAGCATAGTTCTGTATCTTTTTCACTTTAGGCATTCGATAGAGAGAACGCTTTTTACGCTGCTATTTAATTTACGCTGGCGCCTCTGTAATCGGGCTTTTATTATGCATACAGGGTTATCTGCATGTCCTGTACTAAGCCAAAAACGGGTAGGTAAAAGTTGTTAATAATGATGGTCCGAATCCTTTCGACTTAGTATATCTATTCTGGATAATGCTGTTTACAAAAGTTAGGTAGCCATACTGACACACGAGTCTTCGTCCAGTAAAGTACTCAAGTGAGCACAAAGCAGCGCGTGCGACCATGCTCCTGGTTCAGATTGTCCCTCAGCGTTGAGCCTGGCTGCATCAGCCCTTGTAGTTTTAATTGTAGTTTTAGTTGATGTTAGCAAATATTTTAAGATCCCTTAGAATAATGAAATAATAATTATTTTTTGCAAAAAATAGCATGACCGACTTCACCCGGGTACAGAATCATTGCAAAAAATCATCAATCACAAAATCATTGAAAAATAGTATAAAACAAAGTCGCTTTCCGCTGTCTGTCCCCATGTATGCTTATTTCTTTAAAACTACGCAACGGATTTTGATGCAGTTTGTTTTAATAGATAGAGTAATTCAAAAGAAATGTTTATATGTATAATACACCTGTGCGAAGCCGGGCGCATCGCTAGAACGCAAATATTATGCACAGATCGATGTAGAATTTTTCACATTATTGTTGATTTATCAAAAATGGCTCAACCGATTTCGATAAAATTTAAATGGGACCAATTTCAAAGTATATTCTTTCCAATTAAAAAGAATTATTGAAATCAGACTACTACAAAAAAAGTTATGCATGTTTATACATAAAAAATATATATATATATAGGACGCAAGCGCCACCTTCTGGGGTTCGATGGAGTCAACGATTCACCGGTTGAGCGGAGCGCACGGCACATTTTGCGTGGCTGTCGGCCAGAGCGGTTGATATTGAACCATGGCGCGTTCCTATATACGAACCTAGCTATTGTTGTGTCGCTACTTATAACCTACCTTGTCAATTCTTTGGACAATACAATTTGTACGAGTGTTTGTTTCGTTGACCTGACCTGACCTGAACCTGACATTATGGACTCTACTGATGTCGGAAACCCTCGATTTATGGACCCTGCTGATGATGAAGACTCTACTTCCCCGTCATATATATATATATATATATATATACGCGTCGAATTGTATACCTCCTCCGGTGGTTCGTCGGTCAAAAATAAATATCATGTAAGACACAGCAAGATGGGTTCAAAACGCGTAGAAATCATCTTTTGATACAAGTGGCACAAAATCAGTCACATTGACGCCTTGGCAATATGGCGGACGAACTTCAAAGCCGTCCAAGGCGCAGCGTATAATTTTCAACCTTATTGCGTTAGCAATACATCTTAGCTTCCAAGTCATCACAAGCTCTTCGGACACAGATTTTTTGCTTAAATATTTGCTTTTAAAGAGTAATTTATTTGATTTGCAGGCAGCATCCAATACTCGCAAGCAGTGCACTCGAAATCGCCGAGTGGCAGCAAGCCGAAGGACTCTCCTAGTAAACAATAAAAAATAAGACCAATCCCTCCAACATAATGATATGATCAAGATGTACAATTGGCTTTCTGAACCTATTTTTGTGACAAATGAAAAAATCATTCTTTTTAATTTTTTTTTTCATAAAAATTTCTTTTGAAACGTAAAGATCATAATTATGTATATAAGTTTCCATAAAAAACTTATGCGTGTTACGACACAATGTTACATATCACTACTGTAAAACACTACATCTCACATTGTCACGTCACATGCTCGTCCGAGACCATTTTTAATGTAGTATGACTTTGTAATTATAAGGGAAAATAAAAATAGTTAAAAACTCATACATATATTTATTTTGATCTTTACATATCAAAATAAATTCTCGAGGAAAAAAAAATCATAAGACCAATTGTACATGTAAGACAGGATCTGCTAGCCTAGCATACGCGCCTACTTTGTCGACGTGTAAAAAAGTGCTATTTTTTAACTTTCACGATCTGAGCACATTATACTTAATAATACTTATACTAGGTACGTGACTTATCGCGTGAAGGCTCCATCAAACAAAGGCGGTACGAGCGGTACGAGCGGTAAAGGGCGGTACGGCAGTACCGCGACCGGACCTGTGTGAGCCCTTCTTATATAACCAGTACAATACAGATGCCCGCCCGTCTGCTATACCGCTCGTACCGCCTGTGTGTAAAGGAGCCTTAATATAACATGAGATAAATACCTCTTTTTCCGACGTTTCCACTCTGATGTATCAGTATTGGTCACGGGCAGACATAAATGCTGTAGGATAAGAGTAATGTGTAAAAAAAACTGACAGATATATACTTCACTATAACTCTGTCCCATTTTGTCACTTCGATAAAATCATGTCGTGGTGTGTATGCTAGCCCGGGTGGACTCCATCTGACGCAACAGATATTGTTATATGTCCGAATAACTCAACACCATTTATTTTGTATTTGATTTTGTTTTATGTTCATGGGCACTCGGAATCTCTTGAGAATGCTTTCTTGTTTTTTTTAGCTACATACGATTTTTTTTAAATAATATTATAACGTTTAAAATAGTTTTTATTTTTAATTTCTGTAGTGCTTATGCATTTACACTGCCAAACTCTCAGACCAAATAAAAAATCAAGACAGAATGTTGAGAAACAAACAAGTGAGGCCGGCAAAACTACGCCACGCCGTGTACAGAGTTACAGACAACTAAAATTCCTATGGAAAGGGGCCCCCCATTTTTTTCGGAACAAATCCCTAAAAGGGCGAATAAAATCGTGAGTGGAAACACTGACTCCGTGTACTCGTACATCAAGTGTATGAGAGGTGAGGTTGCTGTCTGATGAAGTGCAATAGGCATGATGATTAATCATAAAGTGCCGCGGGACGTTTAGGGGCTTATTTACTTAGGGTTTTATCATTCTATACAACTGCCATAATTTACCACGGAATAAAAGAAATTTACAAAAGATTTGAAAATCGTATGGAATAGCCGATTTATTTTTTGCAAGTTCGGGGTTGGTCCCACTGTAAAAGTTATTCATAAGTGATGAGTGTATACAACTACACACCTGTCATGTGAAAGTCCCTAAATTTTGAAAAACAAATAGGTACTCTTAGCTTATCTAGAAATAGAATAACTATTGTTTTGTGTAATCTTTTGTAATAATTTCGAAATGCATTGCATTTTTCGGGATTTCTTGCCGATCAAAAAGAACCCTTTCACAGTTATTGTTTTCATAGATGTAACAGTGATTATTGTCTAAATTGAAAAAGAAAATGAAAGTACTGTATTACATTTAGTCTGTTAGTAAGGAATGTAAAAAATATAATTATAGATCTGTAAATAAAAACATAAAACTATTTTGGTACACCTCAACATAACCAATGACAATTGCATTAATTGTTTGTTCATTTGTGAATTGTGATATTATCTTTAAAGCAAGCCAGTTAAAGATGGGTCCATATTTGTGCTATTTTACTTGATGTGTGACATGACATCCACACTGCGTTTTACACATTTTGTTATTATCTATCAATAGAATGTATGGGTGCTTGAAAAAATGTTGTGGTTTGTAGTATCAAGTGTGGACCCACATTGGATAATTTTAGGTTACTATATGGGTAATAAAGTTAACCTGTCTCTGTTCGAATATTTTTTCACACAATATAAAGTGCTGTCTTGTCACCAATAGGTAATTCAGTTTTATTTTACTCACTGGTCAGGTACTGGTGACTAGACGGTACTCTGTGTATGGGTCTAAAAATATTCGAACAATTAATACGAGGTTGAAATGAACAAATAAATGATTTAAAATGTATTATGAGCTACTTTTATTATCTTATGTATAATATTCCGTCCCAATACATCCTACTATTATTATAAACGCGAAAGTTTGTGAGGATGGATGGATGGATGTATGGATGTTTGTTACTCTTTCACGCAAAAACTACTGAACGGATTGAAATGAAACTTTGCAATAATATAGCTTATATATCAGAATAACACATAGGCTATAAATTATAATTATATATTGCGTATGCGGGCGAAGCCGCGGGTAAAAACTAGTACATAATATAAATATATTGGGATGTCTTGTTAACTAGCATGAAAAGTAACTCATAGCATGAGTTGACTGCCTCGGTGGCTCAGCGGTTAGTGACCCTAACTTCTGGATCAAAGAGGCGTGGGTTCGATCCCCACCCAGGGCAAATAAAATGTGAAGAACATAAATGTTTGCTCTGTGTCTGGGTGTTATTTAGTTGCTATCTATATAAGTATGTATTTAAAAATAAGTAAATGTAGTATAGCAGTCTCTGGCAGCCATATCACAAGCTTTGCTTAGTTTGGGGTCAGAGGCTGTGTGTAAGATGTCCCAAAATATTTATTTATTTATTTAAGGTAGATAAATATTTTCAATTTATTCGATTTTATGAAATTACTGTGCTAATCAATACTATAGGTAAAATTGTACAACTTGGCGGCTGTGATATTAGCTACAAGCTGCGCGAATCCCAATCCTCTCGCAGCTGTTAAGTGAGCTTCGTCAGATCGGGCTATCCGCAGCTTGTAGCCAACATCACAGCCGCTAATTTTTATGATTAGGCCTATACCTATCTTTCGCCGACACAGCACAGTGAGTGGGCAGGGCACATAGCAATACGCAGCAACTGGTAAACGCAATATAGGCCGAATCATACAAGTCGGCGGAAGTGAAGTTAGCTACAAGCTGCGGATATCCAATCAAAGCTACTTTATATAAGCTTCAGTCAGGATTGGATATAGTTCAGCTTGTAGCTAGCTTCACTTCCGCCGACTTGGCCTTAGATACCACAGAGCTATTAAAACTCTAACTCTGAGGCCTATACCAATAGTTTTATACCAGCCTGCACTGGGCCAGCGCAGCATGGTGGGTATGGCCCAAACACACTTCCGGACCCTTCGTGGGTAGGCCTACATCCTGCAGTGGACTGTTGAAAAGGCTGGTACAGTACAATTCTCTCTGGCGGAGGATAAAATATAGGCATTTTGTTATTCGACTCAGTTGTGTATCTCAGGTTTGCGTGAACAGCAACGTGCGCCTTACTGCGGGTTCTGCAATTTAATGGTGTTAAAAAGTTAGTTTCCACCTACCAAAAAAAGTCAGATTCATAATTACGTCAACATTCTGTCAAGTCAATGTCACATCACATTCGAAAGAGAAAAAGATTGCAAAAAAATTGAAGAATTCCAAATTCCGATAAAAATTAGAAATCAGTGATATATTTATTAGAGTTATTTTAGTCGTTCTCATATTTCCAAACAGATAAAACCATCCACTTTCTACGGAACAATGACCGGAGAGTCCGACAAAATTCACTGTTTTAAAACAGAAAATAAATTCATTGTAAAAAGTGGATGCAAAAAGCGATTGTGGAGATCACTAAAACAAATATTAACGGCTGAGAGAGCTTTACCATGGCCAAATGAAGCTGTTTTGTGTAAGCGAAAGCAATATATATAATGTATGTATAGTTTATGGCGGCATATCCCTACACGTATAACCTATTTTTGTACATAACTTTCAGATTACTCCATTAACGCACCACCTACATTCAAACCTACAAAAAAATATTCTGATATATCTGGACTCCCAGCTCCATACATGGATCGCCACTCCAAACTTTTCTACAGCAATGCTGAAGAATTTGCAACAGTTAGAAGCTTGCCAATGGACATCACAGCTGGATATTTGCAACTCAGAGGTGCTAACACTATCGTTGGATGAGTTTAATATGCAATGAATTCGATGAATTCAGAATTACAGATATACAATGCAATGGAAACAGATGATTTCCACTTGGGACATGTATTGTTGAAGTTATGGGGGGTCACACTAGATATTGTTTCTTACAATTATATTTTTAATTTGTACTTGCAATTTGTTTTACTTATCTAACATGCTATTACTACATATACCTGTATGTCTATAAACTAGTTGAATAATGTGTAGGTATTGTGAAGAGTGGTTTAGGAATCACTTATGCTTAGGTTTTCAAAGTAGGAATGAGTACCTTAAAATATTTGTAAAACCAGTCATCATTCTCTTTGACCACTTCAAGAAATTCAATCCTTGAGATTCTGCTCTTGTAATCTTGTAACAGAGATAACTTAGGAATAGGTTACTTTGTAGGGGCAAAGCAGCAATGGTTCAAAATGGTTAAATTATTTTATCCCAATATTTGGTCACTGATGAAATGAATTAATATGAATGGTCACTTATTTATGTAATGTATACATAATAAAATTTTCTTAGTAAAAAATCTTCTCATATGCTATGTAATTAGTAGTATTTTTATTAGTTATTAGTAGAACCCAGGACAATTTTCCTACTGTACTGTACCAGCCTTTTAATAGTCCACTGCAGGACGTAGGCCTACCCACGAAGGGTGATTGGGCCATATCCACCACACTGGCCCAGTGCGGGTTGGTGGATTCACACACACCATTGAATTTCTTCTACCAACATATGCAGGTTGCCTCACGATGTTTTCCTTCACCGAAAAGCCCATGAAAATTAATAATAATTTTCCTACTAGCAACGTAAAAAGTGTTCTCTCGTTCAAATGCAGTGAAAAAGAAACAAATATATTATGCTAATTAGCTATTAAAATTATGATGGTGTCTTCTTATCCCCTGGGTATTGGGCCTAATGTGTGCCCTCAGCTATACAAATAGAAGTGCAATAAAAAGGCAGTTGTAATTAACAGATGTATTATGATTTAAAGGTAAAATTTATAACTAACAGTCCATTTTTAGCACCTCCTAACTTAAACCATCTTCCTGCTTTGTGTTCCTGCCCAATAGCAGCATACAAACGCTTTCCATCTCCAGTGAATTGCATACTGTTGACAACACCATTCACTTCTATACTAAACAGTGGTACAATTTTTCTATAACTGTCGGTGACTTTCCACAACTTTATGTTGTTGTCATAGGACCCTGATGCGAAGACATCTGAGTTTAGCAAAGTAGTTAAGCTTGTTATCCATCGAGGCACTTCATTATCTACCCCGTGAGCCTCTGGGATTGTACATAGGGGCTTCTTTTTCATAAGACTCCATAAACATAGTGAACCGTTATCACTGCCTGATACAAAATGCTCTTCGTCCAGAAGCTTAACTTCATCTAAACTTCCAACAGGTCCGTTGAATATTAGCTGCGACTCTTCAGCTATTTTCCATATCCTGACCGTGCTGTCTCTGCCTCCCGAGGTGATTGCCCTTTCTCTAGTCAGGGCATCAATAGAAGTTATGGGTGATTGATGACCAAACAGTGTTTCTACATAAGCCATTTCATCCAGAGACCAAATTTTAACAGTCCTATCTTTACCGGCTGAATATAAATCATGTGTGTTTTTTCTAAACACTAAACCTGATACAAATTCTTTGTGTCCTTTAAATGAATGCATGTGCTTGAGGGTAATAGGGTCCCAAACTTGTATTACTGGTGACTCGTCTGATGTTACCAAGAACTTTGAGTCTGTTGATATCGCTATGGCCATAATTCCTCCTTTTAATAGTTTGGGATGTGTTTTGTATGTAAGGCTGCCATATTTCTTTTTTTCTTTGATACCCCATTTGATAATGGTACCACATTTACTGCCAGAAAATACGAAGCTACTATCACTGGATACACAAACACATGTTAATGTTAGCCTATGTTCTTTAGTGCGAACTAGTCTCAAGTCGCTCTCAGTGGGTGCGACGTAGGTATCAGCTACTTCAACTCTTAATTTGCCCTTTTGTTCAAGATAATCTTTCTGTAAGCGTTTTTCGACTGCATCATCGAGTTCCTTATCGTCGGCTCTTTTGGCCTCTTCTTTTTCTATCTCTTCTAGGTATTTTTTAGCTAACCTTAATTTCTTCTGCTCGGCAGTTTCATGATCACTTTCGGACTCTTCTGCATCGGAAAACTTCTTGAGATCCAAATCGCTACCGGAAGAATCATGACCGTTTTCTAGGTTAGGATCAGATTGTTTATTAGGCTTTTTTCTTTTGATTTTGTCACCTTTCCTTTGGTGCACCTGCCTTGATTTGCCTTTCAAGAAGAAAGACGATGACATTATTATTATTACCACTTCAGTTTAAAAAAATTAAAAACTAAAAGTAAACACGTACAGCAAGATGAGCAAGTGCACGTTGCGTTGTATTGTAGGGTTACCAGGTCTACAAGTTGAATTTTCACCAGTTCCTCGAAATATTAAAGAAAAATAATTCCTTACATATTTAGTATTATTTTTCTTCTCGAGTTTCTAGAGGGAGGGTCGATCAAACGACACGAATTGTATGGATGCACAATCGGGTCGATCAAATGCCCATCAAACAAAGGCGAGTACCACGAAGTATAACTTCGTGGGCGTTACGAGCGCCAGTCGCCAGGTCCCGTGCGTTGTAATATAAATCAGGGATTATTTATATTACAACGGGACGGGGCCCGTCCCGTCCAGCTGCTCCGTTTATACCTACAACGGGTCACGGGGCGGCGACGGGTGTTTCGATAAAGCGTAGTGATGAAAAGTAGAGGTCGGGCGTAAGGAACGTGCGGGAGGCATGAAGTTGGCAGGTGGGTGTGCCTCAGCGTTTCGTCTCTCTGGCTCCCGCGCATACCTATATATATATTTTTTAATTCCTTGTAGGTTTGCGTTTGACTACATACTGCCTGATGTTGAGCAGATATGCGGTATAGGATGTAGCACGCTTACCTAGAAGATACCTATTTACTCGGGATTTGAAGGCACCCACGTTGTACTTAAGCGGGAAGACAGACCCAGGCAAAGCGTTTCACATTCTGGCTGTTCGTATGAGGAATGAGGATTCGAAACGCTTTGTTCTAACGCGCGGAATGTCCACCATAAAAGGGTGGCGCTTTGGTCGCGTCTGCCTAGCCGTACGATAGAAGAAAGGGGCAGGTGGGACCAGATTGTGCAACTCCTGAGCACACTCTCCGAAGTGAATCCTATAAAAGGCCGACAAACACGCCACCTTATGTCGATGCTCAAGACTTTGCAGCTGCGACTTAGTCAAGGTGTCGGTGTCAATCAGCCTCCTGTCAATCAGCTCGCCGTTCAATCGACTCCAGGGCTTCCAGTTGATATTTGGCAGAGCCATCCCAAAGGTGAGAGCAGTATTCCATGCAAGACCTGACTTGCGCTTTATAAAGGCTAAGTAGTTGCTCAGGTGTGAAATACCATCTCACCTTAGAGAGAACACCAAGTTCTTTGGAGGCTAATTGGGCTTTTGACTCTATGTAAGAGCCAAAGTTAAGAGTCGATGAGAGCGAAACTCCTCATAACTCCAAACTGCCAGTTACAGGAACGGAGACACCACGGAGAGCGGGAGACAATTGAAAGGGTCTCTTTTTGACCGAAAACAAACAGCCTTGAGTCTTCGTGGCATTAAACTTGACCAGGTTAGCTTCACCCCAGTCAGACACCGCCTCCAGACTCAAGTTGAGCCCTTTGCGCAGCGTTCTGCGTCTAACTTCCTATCCGCCGACTTGGGTGGCGCGGATTATAAATAATAACAATGGAGCTTTCGCTACTGGAGATGGCTAGTATAGCGATCGCTATCAATGAAGAGATTGCAACACATAGTTGATTCAATTTTGAAATACGCCTTGGAGAATATTTTTTGTGAAAAAAGTTACTTGCCTTGAGATACTTACTTAGTGTGCTGTACTGTACTGTACTTTACCGGCTCTTTAATAGTCCACAACTGAATATAGGCCTACTCACGATTAGGCCATATCCACCACGCTGGCCCATTGCGGATTAGTAGATTACATAATTAAGACATCTTTGTTCTAACATCGTGAGGCAACCTGCATTCGTCCGTAGAAGAAATTCGATGGGGTGTGAATCCACCAACCCACATTGGGCCAGCGTGGTGGATATGGCCCAATCGTCCTTCATGGGTAGGCCTGCATCCTGCAGTGGACTGTTAAAATAGGCTGGTACGGTACCGTACTTTACCTGTTTTGTTTAATTCATTTGTAATTGAATTTCATGTATTCTTTGTACCTAAGTATATATACCTACTTATTATGATATATCATAAATGCCTTACCATATAACTTTCTGACATATTGTCCAATTTATAGTCGTCCAATATAATATCAGTTATGCAACAAAAAGAACGAGCAGGTCCCCTCACTAATTATTGCCCGTACACCGCACGTGAGAGGGTTCGTATTGCAACGGGCCAGCAGCGCGAGTACCGTTCTTATACGATCGTTAATTTGACATTTAAATCGATAAAATTCGCTAAAACTCATAGAAAATACCGATTTTTAGCGAATTTTATCGATTTAAATGTCAAATTAACGATCGTATAAGAACGGTACTCGCGCTGCAGGCACGTAACGGGGCGGGCCCTGGTGGCAAACGTGGTGTCGACGTGCCCCGTCCGGGCCACGTGTCGTGCACGTCATAATATAAACAGGTTCGTACGAAATGTATGCAACGTTTAACATTTGTGACCCGTCCACGGCACGCCCTGTCGTAATATAAATCATCCCTTTGTCCAACAGGAAAAAAGTGAATAGATACGTTTTCGAACTTCAACAACAGTTTTCGCAATGTTAAACGATTGATACCTATCTTTGTAAGCTTGTATTTTTTGAGTCGCAGGTCAGACTACAGATATTTATGAATTTCTACTCGATTACGTCAGTAATTACAGAGAAAAACCAAGAAATATACCTACGTGATTTCTATCTATTCTCCAATTAGGGGTCAATAGGCACGCTTGAGGGGATTAGACTTTTTTATTTAATTTTAACTTCTTCTATTCACCCCTTTCCTGTGTCTATTGACCCCTCTCCGACTTCATTCACCCCCTTCGCGTGTCTAATCACCCCGATAAATTCTAGAAAAGCTTAAAAAAATGTTGCCAGATCAAGAAACACAAAATGACCTAATTAAGTTGTTATTGTTAATGAGGCTTTTTCTGACAGATGACTAAGAAAAAAAAAGATGTTATAAATGCTCAACAGATGGCGTTGTATCATCAGTGTACAAGTGAGTTCTCCATAGTACGTGAAATAGAACGTTACATCAACTTTATAATCAGTATGAGTTCTAAGAAATGGTTAAGACAGTCGCGGCTTTACAGGTAATAATTTTACCATATAAGTATCGTTTCGAAATGGCAATAGTGCGAGCGGGACACCCTCATCACTTTGGGAAGTCTCACTCGGCACAGCGTCTCTCTTATGTCATTTCAAAGTACTATATGTTTTGGTGCAACGAATTAAGGTTGAATTTTCCTAAGCTAACTTTGAGCCAAATTTCGTCTGTGCGCAATCCAGATAGTATATAAAATCCTTGACCTCGATCACAGAGTTTGCCATACTAAACGCTTAGTTTATCCGTGTATTTTTTCTATTCACCCCATTTTACGGTACTGAACATTTCGACTATAAAAAATATGGTACATACTTCATGTGCGTGAGACATTTCGCGTATCAAGCTATTTTTTTTACGGTCTAGTAAATACATAGCTTAACTCGTCAATTCTCATGTCTATGTTATTTGAATAAAAATACAGGTTCTCTTTATAAATAGTGATGACAAGCAGTATTTAAATAAATATATTAACACTTTCACAGTCCCAGTACAAAGTTACGAACTGTATTCATACGTACACCTACAAACTCACTCTAGCTTGAAAAAACTGGCAACATTTTACGGACTCTTTTAAAATTTTTGGTAGCCTAATTACATAACCATACGTCCATGAGACTCTTTTTGTTCTTGTTCATACGTCCAGTCAAATCAAAATCATCAATTTTACTTATAAATTGTGACTCCAACTAGAGTCGTGGACGTGTGACATGGTATAGATGTGACTCCTTTTGGAGTCATTGGACAGTGAACGTGTTAAGGGACATATTACACACGGTCTCTAACCCAAACTAAGCAAAGCTTGTGATGTGGCTGCCAGAGACCGATATAGGTACTACATATTAAACATATTTTTAAATACATACTTATATAGCTAATACCTAATTAACACCCAGACACAGAGCAAACACCTAAATATTTTCATCAAATAAATATTTGCGCTGGGTAGGAATCGAACCCACGCCTCTTTGACCCAGGAGTCAGGGTCACTAACCACTGAGCCACCGAGGCAGTCAATTTACATAAAAAGTTAGTCTCCCTCTTTTTAGGGGGGTGTCACTTACAAGTAACACTGGGCGTTGCCAAATAGGTAAATAATTTAATAACTTTATGCAGACATAAAAAAAATAGAAATAAAATCAGTAAAAAGATACTTAAAGTTCAAGTAACCACAATAAGTGACACTGGGAATTGAAGAGTTAATTGAAGTTAAATGATGATTTTGTTGAAATGTACGCTAAGCACATTAAATATTGATTTCAGAGATCAATATTTTTATAGCAAACATCTTTGTGGCTAAATAGCAAGAAAAAAACAGTTTCACTAAGTATAGTAATTTATTCACGAAAAAGTTAAACTACACAAATTCAGTGTCGGCGTCACCAGTCCAGCTCCTATCTTCAGTGATGCAGCATCTTACGATTGTAAAAAACAGACTTCCTAGATAAGTAATGGCCTAAATCAGGAAAAGAAAAAGTTTGGGAATCACGGGGCAGGGTGGGCGTAGTTCCGCTTCGTTTACCGATAAACCTAGACGAGTGTGAATCTGCAAATCACAGCAATCAGCACAGGACAGGACAGGACTGGCCAGCGGGCAGCACCGGCCTGCCAAACAAACGCATATGTTAGTCCGTAGTCTGCTGTCCGCCGCATACCGCCTTCCACTTGTGTGTGAAACTTTTTTAATGTAACTTTTTCATTAAATTTTACTATAAACAAACACCTCACCTCGTAAGGGGGTAAGAATATTTTCTACAAAAACAAAATAGTTTTAAAAGTGGAGCAAAGAATGGCTACTGTGAATATTTTTGCCGACAAGGAAAATTACGGGTCAATATTTTGCTTACGAAATGCGTGTCACGGTTTGTCAATAAGTATAAAATTTTACTCATAACTTATGTACGGCAACAACAGCAAATTCAGCAGTTGTCAGCAAACAGCAAACCCCCCCGCCCCGCATACTGCCGCGCTCCGCGTACGCCACACGCCCTGAGCATACCAACATTCACGTTAATGTTACAGTCATCAACATGTTACAAACAATTTTACAGTACATTATTACATCAAGGCAGAAAATTAATATTCATATTCCATGTCAGAATGATTTCAGATTTGGGCACAACTAACTTTAAACTCAATGCAAACAATCTAATAACTTAATAATCTATTTTACATTGAATTTCAAGTACCTAGTTCTTTTCTACCTTCACCAGTCTACTGTAACATGATGAATTAAAAAAAAAACCTTGCGACGCGAACACAAGATTACCACTGAATGTATAAGGAGAACCATGCACATTTACCAAGTTGGAGGTCCCAAATTTTTGCCCAATTTAGCCCAATAAGCCATGTCGTAGGGTCGTCATTAAGGTCTTATCATCCTGAAATTGAATCTAAGGACTTCAGAGTTTTTATTTTATCTATCTGTTAATTATTTTTAATCACATTTACACATTGTAACATGTTTACATTCATTATCTTGATATTAAAAATACATCTGTAAGTATTACAGTTTTAGTTTACAATGTTCATACAATAGTAAAAAACACAAATGTATTTAAAACTAAAAATACTCTAATAAATCTAAGACAAAGCTGTACTCTGTGCTCAACATGAATAATTTCATTGCAAATTAACTCTTCTCAAAGTTTGAGCACACCAGAAGGGTTCCAGTGAAGACAAACTAAATATAACTAAGAAAATACAATAATGTAGTTAAGCTAAATAAAGTAAAGAGACTTAGAAGATAATTTGTTACATTGAATGTTGCCACTATGTAATCATAGTTAGGTCTGTATGGCATGAGAGTAACTGAAGAGATTAGTACCTGGGCCGAAGGCTGCTCAGGGCTGTACCGCACAGCACTTCAGCTCACACCTGGTACCTCTCTCCTGCAAAAAATAAACATTCATTAGCATATGACATCAACTGCAGAATGTTGGTTTCTACAGATTTTGGACTTTGAATTGGATTGGTTCTAATCAAAGAACCAATCCAATTCAAAGTCCAGTGAAATTCTTATTCAGGTAATTTGTCTGTCTACCCTAAGCACTTAAAAACGACGACATGTCAAATATTAATTTGAAACAGTAAAAGTGTAGTGAAGCCTGCAACAACTTTGTCAAACGAGGGCTTCACCAGTTAAATTTTTTGGTTTTTGTACTATCCCATAGGAACATTCTTTGCAACAAAAAGTAGCCTATGACATTCCGATCATATCCTTGTTAAGAAACAAGTCAAGCCAATCCTGTTACTGCAGGAAAGAGTACCAAAATAACTAACAATGACACTTTGGGATTTATAATATAAGTAAAGGTCAAGTGAATACACAACTTACTCAGCACTTCAATGCCTGGAGCGGGAGCGAGAACGGCTGCGGGAGCGGGTGCGGCCGCGCGAGCTCTTCGAGTCGGAGCGGGAGCGCGAGCGCGAGCGGCTGCGGCTGCGCGAGTACGAGCGCCTGCGCGACCGCGAACGGGACCTGGTACGACGACGTGAACGAGACCGTGAACGGGAATTGCTAAAAGAAACACCATCACACAAACTGTAACAATCGTGCAACGCTAACGAAACTGCCATCATGCTAGCTGTGCTCGCTTTACTTCATTGCAGAGAAAGCTTGTTTGTCAATTTGTAAATGCCAAGTGCAAGAACGTAGGGGTCATCTATTAATTACATCACAAGATTACATTCTTTATAATTATTGTTTTTAGGCAGTGGCCTACATTACATGTCTCAGTATGGTGTGTAGATTTTTCATATGAAGACATTTTGGCAATCCAAGGAAAATAATTTGATGATTTTTGATCCCATCCTTTCTTAGTCATTGATGACATTTCTGTAACACTATCCTGCACCCCTAGCATGGCAAAGGGACAAATTGTCTTTTCACCCAATTATTCCCTCAAAGAGAAAATATATTGGCTTGACATTGACAACAGTAACTGACAAAAAAAGTGGATACAATGGTTTTATCCCTTACTATGCTAGGAAGAAAATGCAAAATTTTGTGATTGAAAGATTAAGACATTGTCCGCCCCATACAAGTTGGTAGATGTAAAGTTAGCTACAAGCTGCACAATTTCCGATCCTGACTGAAGCTCACATAAAGCCGCACATTGATTAGTTATTACGCAGCTTGTAGTTAACTTCACATCCTTCAATTTGTTTGGCGCGACGTGTACCTATTAAAATGGAAAATCAGGCTTCATAATATTGTTTTACAGAATTATTTGGATGATGGATGAATAATACATAAAATATAATGAGAAAAAAAGAATTTATTGCAGTCTCTAAGGTTGACTCTCCTCTGTCACCTAACCCTTGAGTGTGTGATGTAATTATAGATGACCCTAAAAACACTGATAGCAAAGAATTTAAGAAAGTACAATAATATTGCAAGTTTTTTTTCAGAAGCAGATGTCATATTTTCAGACTAGGCTGAGTAATTTAGAGAGTGCATGAACAAAGAAAATGCTAGGCAAGTTTATTCCTCTCAAAAATTCATTTTCACACAGGAAATAATTGTAACTTGTTTGTAAATGAAGATTTCAGTAAAATTATTAGTTCATCTCAAATGTCTTTCACAACATGATAATGACTCATATTAACTTATGTAATTAATGAAGATTGAGGAGTTTAATAGCAATGCCCATTAGGTTTATCAAAAAATGTGTGTACAGTTTGAAACAGAAGATTGTAGTTGTGTTTGCTGTTACTATTTTTTTATTATCGTCTTTCTGATTTTCAGAAATGAAATGCAAACAGCCATCTAGACATCGGTAGTATTGTAGGTTATGGGAACTCTGTTGTACACAAACATACCTGCGACGACGGTCGTGACGGCTCCTGTACGGTGATGACGGTCGACCGTACCTTGCCATTTGGACGCGCAGCTCCCTGCCGTCCAACATGCGCCCATCGAGAGAGTCGAGCGCCTCTTCGGCATCTCGCCTATCATAAAATCTGTAACCGTAGCAGTACATAGTTTTTGTTTAAAAGGTGATCTGTATGCATAAGAGTAATATAAATGGGCTTTTGATACACTCAAGGAGATGGGTGAAAAGTACATCAGATATTTTTAGCATGAGCCGAGCATGTTCATTGTCTATAATAATGGCTTGATGCAGAAATGAACAGTCTACATACTTGCCTCAAGCAAGATACAGTATGTTGTCTTCAAGCTGCTTAGACTGTATTGGAGCAGTGAATAGAAAAAAAAATATATATATTATTAACATTAACATTTATTTATATTATGTAAATTATTATTCATCCTACTAATATTATAAACGTGAAAGTTTGTGAGGATGGATGGATGTTTGTTACTCTTTCACGCAAAAACTACTGAACGGATTGAGATGAAACTTTGCAATAATATAGGTTATATATCAGAATAACACATAGGCTATAAATTATAATGATATATTGCGTATGCGGGCTATGCCGCGGGTAAAAACTAGTAATAATATAAATTATTATACCTCAATCAATGTTAACAACTACCTATTATAATTTATTATTAATGTATAATAGTTATTTAGATTAACGTGTATGGACCAATGTTTCAGCATGGTATATGATAAAGTTTAAGACAGGAGTGTTTAATGGCTGGACTGCAGGAAACCTCTTCAAAACATACTTATCATTTACATAAAAAACAATTTTTCTATTGTTAATTCCTAGAATACATAAATTGGGCAGGGGTACATACAACTTCATGTGTTGTTATATTAAAATGTACTCGAGTGTAACAGAAATGTAATAAAACTATACAAGTGCTTGTAGTGTATACTGTATACTTGTATAGGTCAGCGACCAGCGGCGAATAGTGAAGCTATAAAAATCGTAGTAAGTAATTACACCGGTTGCCATGACGTCATTCAGAAGACATTACGTCTAATTTACGAATATAACCGTGAATATAATTGTTAGTCTTTACCTGACGAATGCGAATCCTCTGCTTTCTCTTGTATAGCGATCTCTGGGTATGTAAATATCGCCAACTTCTCCGCATCTTTCGAAGACGCGGCGCAAATCCTCAGGCGTCGTTCGGTATGTGAGGTTGTCGACTTTTAACGACACCATGCCATCAATACGTGGCGGCGGCCTACCGTAACTCATTTTGATGATTCAATGAATTACTGGGTTAAAGAAATATTAACAATCAGGACCACAATAAAATTAAAATCCCAACATGTATCTAGCACACGCACGACGCACGAACCAAAAGATGTTTCAATTCAAAATGGCGTCTAATGTAGGACCCGGAAATGCGAGTATAGACACAAATAGAATAAAGTAAAGTCTGCACCACGATAAAAGTTTTCAGAAAAAATATAATTTGAAATTACTCTGTAATTAATATAATTTTGAAGGTGTAGACGCAACTGTTGTGGCATGTTTGGCCATTAACAAAGTAATCATGGGTGGATGGCCGGATAGCTAGATCGCAGTTGCGCCCGCGTCCGCATTTGTCCGGGGGAAGCTTGATTCCTCTGACGTAACGGGACCCGCTCTTTTTGGTAGCACTCTTCTCTTTTGGTTTGCGTGTCTATGGTTATGTGAACCGGAAAATAGTTTTGGCGCTTGGCAGAAACGCGGGAAATTCAGTGGGACTGGGATATTTTATTAACCCTCCGCGTACAAGGTATACGATACCCCAGCCCTGAAAAAACAGCTAAATCTGGAGGTTAGTGTATTAAATAACTTCCATGCTTGCAAAGCGCGGTCAGCAATAATTAAGCGTCTTGTAGAAGGAGTCAAGGCTTGATGATTGTAGAGATTAAAAACAATACGACTGTATTCCACTGATAAGTATATTCAGGAAGTTATAATTAGTTTTTACAAATTATTATAATACAGGAGATGCGAGATTATTACTTGCCAACTTGGCGGCCATCACAGAGAGAGAGAGAACATCACGGGGGACAGAGATAGTCGATTTTCTTATAACTATCTACAGACTATACAATATTGGGGATACCATTACTAAACTAATAATATTCCCAATAAACCATTATTTTAACACTTCCCCTCATGCGTAACATGAAAAACTTTCAACAATGTAGAACAACATACACAAATCATATGTGTAAACAATTAACAATTCAAGTTAACTTAACAAAACTACATTGTTCCTACTTCATGTCTAGCATGCCTCCATTATGACAACAAGTTACATGTTAATTAAAGTAACACAACACTATCTCTGTCACAGAAATACATTAGTGACTCTACATTACAAATATTGATGGCTTACAATACATGCAACATCTCAAGAATTTGGAACGTCTATTTATTACACATTTCTTAAACCTAAGTCAGCAATGAAAACATTATGCTTACAGCTAGATAGAGGTTTCGTAAAAATATCAGCCACCATTCTTTCAGTAGGTAAATAATCAATTACTACATTCTTTTCCTTAACAATATCTTTTACAAAATGGTAGCGTAAGTCAATATGCTTTGTCTTTTTATGACAATATTCTTTTGTCTCAAGCAACCTAAGAGCACTTTGATTATCGCTATAGATTCTACAATTTAATTGTTTCTTAAAAATTTCATACAAAAAATTTCTAACAAAACATATTTCCTTACAAGAATCCGCTAAGGCCAAGTACTCGCTTTCAGTCGTTGAAAGACTGACACAGCGTTGCTTGCGTGACTCCCAACATACAGTAGAGTCACCGATTTTTACAACAAAGCCACTATACGACCTTCTATCAACGACATTATTGGCAAAATCTGCATCAGCATAAACAGTTATATCAAAATTGCCGGATTTTTCAAAAACAAGTCTTTTATTAATTGTACCACTCAAGTACCTCAAAATCCGTTTTTCAGCCAACCAATGATGTCGCTTGAAAGCTGTGTTAAACTGACTTAAATGACTAAGAGCATACATAATGTCAGGTCTGGAACATACGGCCAAATACATTAAGCACCCTATCAATTCCCTATATGGATAAGTACTGTCTGACAGAGTGTCATCATCTGTGGCCTTGTCCAATTTGTTTACAACCATAGGTGTAGAAACACTTTTGCAATTAGTCATACCAAAACGTTCCAACAACTTCCTTATATATTCAGATTGGTCAAACATTAAGGTACCACGGGTCTTATCTCTATGTATTTTAATACCCAAACAATTCTTAAGAGTACCTAAACTTTTACAACTGAATTCCGATTGTAACAATTTATACAATTTAACTTTTTCATCATTACAACATGTTACAACATAGAAGTCATCGACATAAACAGCCACTAAAGTCAACTTATTGTCAATATTTTTAAAATAAACACATGGTTCACACTTGCTTTGAATGTAACCGTTGTTAGTCAATAGAACATGAACATTATTATTCCACAGCCTGCCTGCTTGTTTGAGACCATACAAACTTTTATTCAACAAACAAACTTTTGTCCTATCATTTGAAAATCCTAAAGGCTGTTCCATATAAATACATTCATCAAGTTTGGAATTTAAAAAAGCTGTATTTATATCTATATGTTCTATATCCATGTCAAGCTCATTAGCTATACAAAATAAAATTCTAAGTGAAGAGTGTCGTACAACAGGTGAGAAGGTATCCATATAATCTACCCCAGGTTTTTGACTGAACCCCCTTGCAACTAGACGGGCTTTATATATTGGGTAATCACCTGAATCATCAGACTTTAGTTTATAAACCCATTTGCAACTTACTATGTTACAACCACTCGGTCTGTCCACTAATTGCCAAACATTATTTTTCATAAGTGAATTAAATTCATCCTGCATAGCAGCTAGCCATTTTTCTTTATCAGGGCTTGCTAATGCTTCCTCATAGGTTTGTGGTTCATTATGAAAATTGACCAAGAGAGAAATGTCTGATGAATCAGATAGATCATAATCTACATACCTTACTGGTTTATTGTTTCTAGTAGAACGAACAGGTCGCTCGCTAACACTACTAGGAACCTGTTGTGTAGAACCTTCCCCTCGAACGACTGTTTCGTTCATGGAAGTATCACATGGCACTCTGCCATCTCCACTGTCGCTACTGTCGAGCCACTCAGCGCTTTGGAACGAGGACTCTCCTGAAACGGGAGATAAATATAAATTATCATTTGAATTATTATTATCATTCATCACATTCACATTGGATTCAATTGCATTATTAATATCACAGTTATTTTCCTCTATCGTATTGTCAGAATTCCTTAAAACTTCATTGTGCATTTGCACCTGACAAACATCATCATTATTATTAACATTACTAGGCATTTTATGCATATCACTAGTACCTTGAAATTGGTGGCTTTGCATGCCAATTTCAGAAATAGTATCATTACATACTTTTTGTGTCTTAATATTGCTCTCTATGCAGTGGTCAACAAACTGATTCTCAAAGAATGACACGGTTCTAGAATAAATGATCTGCCTTGGATTAGAAGGATCAATTAACCTATATCCTTTTGTATGTTCACCATACCCCACAAAAATACAACGCTTAGATTTCGAATCAAGCTTGTCACGCCTCATACTTGGAATTAATGTCATAGCCATACAACCAAAAACACGGAGATGACTAACATCTACTTTACGGCCTGTCCAAACTTCTTCAGGTACCTTACCTTCTAAAGCTGCTGTAGGGCTTCGGTTTTTCAGATATATAGCGGTAGATATCGCCTCACCCCAATATTCCTTAGGAAGTTGTGCTTCACGAAGCATGCAGCGAGCTTTCTCAAAAAGAGTTCGGTTCAGCCTTTCTGAGACACCATTCTGGGAAGGACTGTATGGGCAGGTGGTCTGATGAACAATACCCTCACCTTCTAAATACTTGGAGAACTCAGCATTACAATATTCTCCACCTCTATCGGTTCGCAGACATTTAACAAAACAACCAGTTTGTTTCTCGACAGTTGCCTTAAAGCACTTAAACTTGGACAAAACTTCAGACTTACGTGTGATTAAATAACCAAATGTTTTCCTCGAAAAATCATCGGTGAACGTGACTAAGTACCTGGAACCACCCAGACTACTCACTGGCATGGGACCCGCAACATCGGAATGGATAAGCTCCAACAGCTGTTCAGCACGCTTGGCTTCACCCCTAGGAAACTTCTTGACAGCCTGCTTCCCCTCAACGCATGACACACATTTAGGAATGGTTGCGTCATACTGAGTCAAGTGATCCATACCTGAAACTAGCTTACGGAGAACACTTACCCCTTTATAACTCAAATGTCCCAGCCTTCTGTGCCATCGCTCCGATGAACACATGGTCGCCTCAGTGTCTGGCAAACTCTGTAGCTTCGACACAGCTTCCATGTCAACATTCATGGCTACATCTGAATTCACCTGTGAATCAGAAACAAAAACACCACACACCTTGTCCAATACATAAATTCCGCCTTGTCTAGTAGCAGTAACTAACAATGAACAACCCTTGGAAACGTAACACTTATTTTCTTTAAAGTTTATTGATAAACCCTTCTCACTTAATTTACTGACACTGATTAAATTGGTTGAGAGAGTTGGTACGAACATAACATCATTAATAAGTTGTGTTTTATTTCCTATACAAATGTTCACATCACCAATACCTAGACTTAACATGGAATTCCCATCTGCGGTGCAAACTGTCTTCGTAAAACTCTTGAAATTACAATACCACTGCATATTATTGCACATGTGTGCGCTCGCCCCACTATCAAGCAACCAGGTTGAGTCTTCAAAATTTCTGCTTGTCGCTTCAGTCAGTAAAGCCATATCTTGCTTATTATTTGACTCTAAGTGTCTTTTATACTTGTAGCATTTGGATTTGATGTGTCCTGTCTTCTTACAAAAATGACATGATATTTTCTTCTTATATTTTGACAAGAGAGCTAATTCACCAACTGGTTCACGTTCACGTTTTCTTCTGTGCTCTTCTTGAAGAAGTCTCATCCTTACGATCTCGCTACTGACACTCCCGGATATTGCAACAGCTTCTAGACTCGATACCACCACATCATAATCTTGTGGTAAACCCGATAGTATCAACTCGGCAACCTCAGCATCTTCCAGTAATCTTCCAATATCGGTCAGTTGCTGCACCAACGTCATAATGTGTTCAATATACGCCTCCATGTTGTTGTAATCGGTATAAGAAGCACGATGTAACTGCCGTAAAAGTATAACTCGACGACAAAAACCTTTATCCTCAAATGTTGAGATCAATTTATTCCATGCTTCATGAGCGGTCGCGGCATTTCTCACGTACTGGATACATGATGGTTTAATTGATAAACAAATTCGTGCGAGCGCTCGCCTGTCCCGGGATGGATCAATCGAATCCGTAGTATCAACAGACTGCCACAAATCTTCTAGAATCAGGGCATTCTTCATCTGAAATTTCCATAAATGGAAATTAGCCACGCCGTCTAATTTCTCGAACACGTAATGGCGGCTGTCTCCGCCTGAATATGGAGTTTGAACATTATGTACAGCTTCACCACCAAAACTCATATTGCCTTTCTTTTCTGTCTGTTTTTCACTTTGACCTAGACCCTTTTACAAATATCTGGGCCCATAACCTCTGGAGGTTAGTGTATTAAATAACTTCCATGCTTGCAAAGCGCGGTCAGCAATAATTAAGCGTCTTGTAGAAGGAGTCAAGGCTTGATGATTGTAGAGATTAAAAACAATACGACTGTATTCCACTGATAAGTATATTCAGGAAGTTATAATTAGTTTTTACAAATTATTATAATACAGGAGATGCGAGATTATTACTTGCCAACTTGGCGGCCATCACAGAGAGAGAGAGAACATCACGGGGGACAGAGATAGTCGATTTTCTTATAACTATCTACAGACTATACAATATTGGGGATACCATTACTAAACTAATAATATTCCCAATAAACCATTATTTTAACACTAAATTCATAAGTAAAAATCGAGCAATATTGTGTTGAAATCTACAGTAGCTGGACGTTAAACATTACTGCAACGATACATCATCAAATATCAGAGCTTGAACTGATTTTGTCTGTAGGCGTAGGCGCGTATAAAATGGACCCTGGGCGTTTTGTGCCCCACGTTGTACGGGAAGTAGCTAAAAAGGCGCGTATATATTTTTAATTTTTTGAAATTTTCAACTTTAAATTGGATTATATTTATGTCAGTTCTTTACTATTACAGATATTATTGATTAAAAATGTCTGAATAACTCCAAAATAATAATATTGTGGCCATATTACCAGAGGAAGTTTTATTTCCATTATATTCATCATATTATATACGGTCAGATTTTCCTTTCTTGATAAAATAACACGATGATTTCAAACAAAAGGTTCAAAGTTTGCTGACAAAGCAACCTAAAATGTAGTAATATAGTAGTATGTAATGTTATATCCTAAACATAGATAAAAAACATCGAATGGTTCATTGGTTGCTTCAGATAGGTACATATTTATGCTTACAAAACACATGAAACTGTGTACCAAAATTGTATTGATTTAGATAATGAATTACGTCACCAGAATGAGCTTAATTGGTGATGTTTATCTTTTATATGACATAATATATTTTTTATGTATTTTATTCTAGCTTTGATGAAAATTAGTTGATTTTTGTGATATAGGCATTAGTGGTTCAATTTCATGTCTTTTTATAATTGTAGGGTAATCCTTATATATTATACAGTTTTATTCACTAGTATACTGTATTGTAAACCTATATAAAACATCTGAGCTTGTTATTTTTTTATAATCACCTTACTAGGTAGATACAGTACGACACAAATGAGATGAAATGATTTTTTCGGGAACTAAATTACCACTTGCTAGAACTACAATCTGAGCTATTATTCATTGTTGGATGTTAACATGTATGTTTTTTGTTTAACATGTTGTCATGTGCATTTTTCTCCTTTTACGTTATTTTGTGGATTTTGAACAGAAAAACAGTAAGGTGAGAGGGGCAAAGTGCGCCATATTTTTTGCATAGTTGACTTTGGTGCAATATAACTTGTGTTTTAGTTTACGAATGACACTTGTCGTGGTATCTTATGGATCTATGATGTTTTGCGACTACAACTAATGTCGTGTCATTGCAATCTGAACCTTAAAATAATGATTTTTAGCACAAAATAAGAAAACATGATACCAGGCGCACTTTGTCGCCAAATCGGGTAAGTGCGCCTGGTATTAGTAAAACGCAATAATGAAGCGTAGGGATAAAAACAGCCTCATATTATTATAAGAAAACAAGCAACGAAACGCATAACATTTAATTTTTCTTCATAGCCACATTCTAGAAGAATCTATGTATGTCAAACCAAATTTCGGCTAAGTGCGCCATACAATCTTAAATCAGTGGCTGTAAACTTTTTTTCTAAATATTGATAATCGAGTATCAAGTATATTTTTTCTTTTATTTACGAATAAATACCATGGAATGGAACTACTTAATGGTTGTTATAAGGCTTTTTCGATTACAGCCATTTATACATGTGTACTGTGACTATCATAGATGAGAAGTGTTGGCTGAATCGTATCGCCAATCATCGGAATCAATAAAAAATATCCCCATCTTAAACAAAAATCATGAACAGGTAAATAATAATTAATTATTGTGACTTCTACTGAATGTGATTGTGTGTTGTGTGCATGTATGTAGGGTAGTCTCATAAAACACGATAAATAAACATATATACATATGACATTAGGATTCGAAGTAATGCCAACAATAGCACACACTTCTTATTGGATCAATAATTAATAATAATATAATAATAACCCGACCATACAAACAAGCAAACATACATTGCAAGTTAAATAAAAGCTTATAAAAAGACACGTTTAAAAAGGTTACAAACCTCTGGATTGCGGCGAAGTGCGCCATATAAAAAGTCAGTATGGCGCACTTCCCCAACTATAAAAATTCGAGATCAGAATATTATATTTGCAAAAAATATATAAATTTTACTAGATATTCGTGATATAATGTCAAAATCTCAAAGCACAATATTTAAATTGTGCACTTACTTCACTCGTATGTCGATAAAAACTCAATTTCTTGAGATTTATGACGACGATTACTCCACTGTCAT
Source organism: Hypomecis punctinalis (assembly GCA_949316475.1). Lineage (NCBI taxonomy): Eukaryota > Metazoa > Arthropoda > Insecta > Lepidoptera > Geometridae > Hypomecis > Hypomecis punctinalis. The sequence goes on along the minus strand of OX438801.1, from coordinate 21,525,983 downwards.
CTCTCCTCACCACTTGTAATGACAGTGAAAATAAAATGGCGCGTGTCTCAAACTCACATGACTAGAGCCATCTGTGACTATCACCAAGAACTATGTTTTAGTTTGTATCATCGATGTAAAGTGTCCCTACTAGTATTCAATCGGTAGTTTTCAAGATATTTGTGGTAGGCGCACTTATCCGGTAGGCGCACTTTGCCACCTTCACCTTATCATTATGCAAAAATATAATTCAAAATATGCTAACAAAGCGATGGTGGCGACCTCATTTATTTTCAATTCTTTAATGTCGCACTGTATTTAGCGCGGGGCAAAGTATACCCCCCACGTTGTACGCGGAAGGAGTTTTAATCACCTTGTACGCGAAGGGTTAAGGGATTAGTGATAGTGGGCAGTAGCCAAATAGAGCAAGAGCCAGCGGCCCCCGGGCCTTCGGTAAAGTATAAAAGCTGTAAGTTTCTCAAAGTATGTCCCCAACACAGGTAAGAACGAACCCCGTCTATGAAACTTGGGTCGCGGTGGCTTTCGCAGGTATCAGGTAATAAAGGTGTGTAAAATTGTGTGTTGAATTCGGTAAAGTATAAAACTCAGTTTTTACATATTTTACTTATAATAATCCTAGAAGTCACCATGCTGAATGCCAGACACTTCGTACGGTTGCAACCCTCCGCCAGACACCCTTAAAGTATATTTAATTGTTACTATACTTACGGTATAGTATAAAAGCTGCAATTTATATATGTTATCAGGAGAACTATCAAATGATGTTTTCTCAATAGCCAGACAGTTTCAGTAGTTCCTTTTGTTGCCAGACACATCAAAAGTCTAATGTAGGTACGAGCGCGAGGGATATACGAGTATGTGTTAGCGGGTGCGAGTGAAATACCGCGTTCGGTCCATTGCGACGTTTTACTGAGAATGATCTATCATTTATTGTACTTATACTAGTTTTTACTCGCGGCTTCGCCCGCATACGCAATATATCATTATAATTTTATAGCCTATGTGTTATTCTGATATATAAGCTATATTATTGCAAAGTTTCATCTCAATCTCTAACCACCATCTGTATATTCATTTGGCAAAGTCACGCTGTTATATTTGAGGTTGTGTATTTTCCTCGCCTTTAAAATAGTTTGACATTTTTTTAATGTTCCTTTCGAAAACAACATTATATTTCCATCACTTTTCTTACATAGAAAACAAATTAATTGTCCTTCCATGATCACACTGATTTTCACTTACGTTATAAACTGAACAAAAAAATAATAAAATGCTTGCTATTAGTATGACTATTCACCAAATAAAACACAATAAATGACAGCTGATGCGCAGTAACACGTCATAATGAATTTTCATAGTAAATCTAGAAAATAGTTCTCATTATCCTACTAATAATATTATAAACGCGAAAATTTGTGAGGATGGATGTATGGATGTTTGTTACTCTTTCATGCAAAATCTACTGAACAGATTGAGATGAAACTTTGCAATAATATAGCTTATATATCAGAATGACACATAGGCTATAAAATAATATATTGCGTATGCGGGCAAAGCCGCGAGTAAAAACTAGTATACAATAAATGATAGATCATGCGCAGTAAAACGTCGCGATAGACCGAACGCGGTATTTCATTCGCACCCGCTAACACATATAATTATCCCTCGCGCTCGTACCTACATTAGACTTTTGATGTGTCTGGCAACAAAAGGAACTACTGAAACTGTCTGGCTATTGAGAAAACATCATTTGATAGTTCTCCTGATAACATATATAAATTGCAGCTTTTATACTATACCGTAAGTATAGTAACAATTAAATATACTTTAAGGGTGTCTGGCGGAGGGTTGCAACCGTACGAAGTGTCTGGCATTCAGCATGGTGACTTCTAGGATTATTATAAGTAAAATATGTAAAAACTGAGTTTTATACTTTACCGAATTCAACACACAATTTTACACACCTTTATTACCTGATACCTGCGAAAGCCACCGCGACCCAAGTTTCATAGACGGGATTCGTTCTTACCTGTGTTGGGGACATACTTTGAGAAACTTACAGCTTTTATACTTTAACGAAGGCCTGGGGGCCGCTGGCTCTTAGACCAAAAGAGAATGGCAGTGGCATCATTCACGCACGAAACTCGAAAACTTGTGATGACGTTAATAATAGACTAATAAATAATAGTAAGATAATATGAGAGGTTGTGATATTTATTATTTTGAGTTTAATGCAATATTGGTGAAATGTGTCATTTCCTGATGTTACAAAAATTACAGATTGAATAGGCTTTTAAAGTTTTCTACGATACCTAGTACCTAGTAGTCTCACTCACAGACACATAATAATATTATTCGTCTCACTGCAGCAGGAACCGCGCGTGTTATGGTACTTACGTTGTATAATTTTACGGAACCCAATTTAGTTAATTTCAATTTGCGATTCAACATCAATGCCTCAGTGGTTGGTTTATTTGTTAGAAAGTAGGTAAATAGCCTAAATACTAGGTAACGGGTATTACGTAGTTTAGTTGCCAAAGAAAGTACCTACTTACCTACGATATCTGTGTACCTACCTATGCTACCTACCTAATTTTATGGCTTTCCTTATTGACATTTATGTTTCCCTCTGTGGTTTGAATCTTTGGTTGCCATGGTCGCACTGTTTACGCTTCCGTAAACTTTCTTTAGTAATCCCGACAATATTATGAGTTAATTCACTAAAAGACTGTCTTAATATTAGGGAAAATAGGGAATTAAAATTATTTTGTACTTTAAAATCGATTTTCCTCATTCTTTGACAATATGGGTACAGTGAAGCAAGTCAGGAATAAAAAGCTTCTTCCAAACCTGGGTAAGGAAGGTGTCCTTACCAAGGAAATAAACCTCGCAACAAAGGAGAAACATGGGTGTCCGACCGGCGCTAGGCTGTATTCGCATCATACACTGGCAAGCGTCAGGAGAATGAGTTTCTATCACCCCTTATAGTAAGTACTAAAAATCTATCTGCAAAAATTAAACTAACCGGTTAGTTAAAAATACCATGCACCCTTACTGCCATGTCAGAGGCCTTAAGGCGGCTTAAAATCTCTGACACCAGGGCTAGCCATCCGGCCTATACGAACTTACTTACTCGTACTGATAGCGAGGTGCAAAGAGCTTGTTACAGTCCTACCATGAATTACTAGATTTAAAATACCTACCTTAACATGATTAGAGTCATTAGTAAGTACTAAAAATATATCTGCGAAAATTAAACTAACCGGTTAGTTAAAAATACCATGCACCCTTACTGCCATGTCAGAGGCCTTAAGGCGGCATAAAATCTCTGACACCAGGGCTAGCCATCCGGCCTATACGAACTTACTTACCCGTACTGATAGCGAGGTGCAAAGAGCTTGTTACAGCCCTACCATGAATTACTAGATTTAAAATACCTACCTTAACATGATTAGAATCATTAGTAAGTACTAAAAATCTATCTGCAAAAATTAAACTAACCGGTTAGTTAAAAATACCATGCACCCTTACTGCCATGTCAGAGGCCTTAAGGCGGCATAAAATCTCTGACACCAGGGCTAGCCATCCGGCATAATTATACGAACTTACTTACCCGTACTGATAGCGAGGTGCAAAGAGCTTGTTACAGTCCTGCCATGAATTACTAGATTTAAAACATTGAAGATTTAAAATATCTACCTTAACATGATTAGAGTGAATAGTTACGAGCTTCATCTTCGATCACATCGTCGCACCGAGTATTTCCTCATGGCCACGACCATGGACGATAAAATATAATTTAATCACAATTGTGGCTACAGTTTTAAGCCCGCGCCGATCTTAATTTCAAAATATTCTGCGTCTATACAGGGTTATTTCTATTCAATTAGCATCCTTTTAGGGCTTATTCTGTACATCAAAACTAACAACTTCTGTTACGCAACTTTTCTCAAAACTCCAAAAAAAATTGTTTCATAGAAAAATAACGTTCACCCACGACAAAATGTATGGATGGAATTGCTGTTTTTTTTAGTTTTGACAAAAGTCGCAGAACAAAACTTGTTAGTTTTGATGTACAGAATAAGTCCCTAAAAGTATGCTAATTGATTAGAAATAGCCCTGTATACGTATTAAAGCCCCCGGCATGTATTAAATCATATTATAAGTTAAGCATCCAGCATCGTGATGCTCCATCTCATGAGGTTATTTTCCAGCCTACCTAAGGACAGCCTCGACCTGGTGCTGGCGGCGACGTACAACCACTCCAAGGAACAGTTCGCGGATCGCGAGGACCTCTACCTTCAGCTGGAGACGCTCGGCTGCGACACCTGGCGCCGTCTGCGCAACACTTTCGATAAGATGCCGCCTGTTGTCATACCTTTGGTGAGATGCAAATACTCTTTACGTTATACTTTGTTAAATACCTAGATAATATATGATATAAGGCCTTTAAAGGCGCCATCATAATCTTAATAGCAACGCAAAATATTGTGCTCTATATCAAATGCAAAGAAAAAGAAACAGGAATATTCTAAATTGCTATTAAAATTACGACGGCGCCTTTAAAATTCTTAATTTATTCTGCTTCCATAAATTGCATGGTGGAAAATGTAAAAGGTACGGAGTAGTATGAACATTATACGTATATCCTACCTGTATCAGACTTTTTTATTCTTATATACTTACTACGGGACTAATAGCGCACTGTAAACACCCGAAAATAGAGTCTACTTGTGACCACGATTAATGCAACTCGGTCGAAACGTCGGGATAATGAAGTAATTACTTATCTCGTGTTTTCAGTGCGCGATTAGTCCCGTAGTACACAAAAATAATAAATATGTTCTAATCGCAAAAGTTTAAAAATAATATACTTATGATAAATATACAGTTAGAAACAGGACTGTGTTCAATTGCGACTTTCGTCGCAGAACTCTCCTTAAAAATTGGAGGAAAAAACAAAAGTATGCACAGAGAGAAATATAGGTACCTACCTACCAATAATTCTCTCGGACATATTTCGAAATAGTCTTACTGCGTCCTCTTTTGTTGAGGATATTTCAGTTTTTATACTGCCGTTTGACTCTTGAAATAATAGGTATAATTTTCAAAATACTTAGTCTGACTGACAGATAACTAGGTTTTTATCTCTGCACAGGGTCACCCGATGAAGGTCGGTGGCATAACGGAGCGCTTGTCACCAAACAGCGTGAAGCTCATGAACTCCGGCGTCCACTCCTCGCAGACCAACCCTGGGTACAGCCGGCAGCCTGCGGGAGGCGCTATATTCTTCTATTAGACTTAAATATCGAATCCAGAACTGCTGTTTCAAATCCAGATGATGTAACTGTAACTTCACACTGCGACATAAAAGAGTTGAAAACAAATGAGGGCGCCATCATCGCCTTGTTTGTATATGGTTCATGATGACACTGTTTACCTGTTCGTAATCCACAAAATGACACAAAACAAGAAAAATAAAAATTACTGAAGCTCAGATAGAGGTTCCAGCAAGATTGAGTAACTTTTTTGTTGCCGAATATTACATTTCTACTCTTTTGTGTCGCACTATAAGCAATCGCGAGATGCTCTATAGATCTTTGCTATACCTACCTATATTTTTCCATTCATAGACATTTTTCTGAACACTGCGGTACACTCGTATCGAACCGTCGATACGTTGACGATATGAAACCGCTGAAAGTTCGTGCTTGAGCTACAGTTTGCAGCGCTATTTTCTTCGATGTTGAAACTAAAGTAGTCATTCAACTTTAAGCAGGTCATAGGCTATGTTATAGGTATTTTTATACTATACTAAGCCACAAACTGAACTTTAGGCTTCTGTGTGAGGCATTATATTTTTCTACATACTAAAATTGGGAACCATTCTATTCTTCTATAAGATTTATTAACTTTATTCTGCAGTTCGCGGGACACTACTATTCTAATATACTATAGGATTAGATACATAGCTATACTTTTGGCAGTTTGCGAGATGCGCTGTATTTTTTATATTACTACACGTTACCGGAATTCTAGATTGCTCGTGGAAGGAGCTGTTCTATCAGACTTAGCCTACCTACCTAGATATAGACTAGGTCAAGGAAAAATATAATCAAATTACGCATTTCAACTGACAGATGATCTACTAAAGTAGGTACCTACTAAACCATCTATTCCACCGAATGTTGAGCTCCAACAAAACTGCTAGGTACCGTGTTCCTTTAAATAGAGACTGATTTTTTTGTGAACAATAAGTAGGTTAGGTGCTTAATTTTGTAAACTGGAACCAACTCTCCATCATGCATGGGTAACATTTTTGGTTTCTTCTATTTCACATTCTGTGTAATATTTCCTCAAATAATTTATCGCTGGTTTTGTATTATTGAATAAAAAATGCTGATTCCACATCATCCTGTTTTATTTATCCGTTTTGTGGCCTCATAGAAAATTTAAAGTACGCTCATGCGTAGCCTGCTTCCTCAATAGATGAGACTCGTATGACATTGATTAGGTATTCTCATGGTATTCTGACTCGTTATCCAAATCAATGATAGACATCCTACATGCACATGCCAGTTTCCTTAATTCAGAAACAGACGGCATTCGTTCTGTTTACTTGGTACCATTGCTAGTTGCTGGATGCGTCCTAGATGCAATATAAAGAGCGCTCTTTTTGTACGACACGATAAACACCCACAAAGAAGATTGTTCTAAAAATAACTGGCAGCATAGAAGTATCCAAATGAATTTCTAAATTTGTCAAAATTATTTTTCTAACAGTGACAGATTGTGCGGTACCATTTCAAAATTATCAAAAATTAATTAGCTTTCAAAAACGTTATGATTGTGTTTATTTAATTGAAAAATTAATAAAGTATATTTAACCGCGTTTGGATGGATTTCTTGGATTCCTTCGGTAAGTAGAGAACGAGAGACCCGAGCCAACCGCCCATCTCTGTGGATTAAACACGTTTTCTCAGTTTTTCTTCTAACGTCCTGGAACCAAATTAAATGATTTTCTAATGTTTCCTGTTGTAGATGTAGATATATCAAAGTACAAAAAGTCCCGTCGCGTGCGCTCTTGGTATTTATACGAACAGTTCAAGTCTCTAGAGCACAACCAGCTTGATGCCGCTCGTAAGCTCAAGAGCCGATCCTACCAGGATAGAATCCTGCGACAGGAACTTTCTGAACGAAAAGCTCGCCGCAAGCTGTACGACCAGTTCGGACACAGCCAAAGCGACTACGGCATCGAATCCAGCCTCAAAAGCGAGCCCACAAAAACTTCTCTCGACATCGGTTCCGACGATTTTTTCGAAAGCTTCCACGAGCTCCAAAACGACGAAGAATTAAGTAAAGTAGAAGATCTTGATAATGAAAAATCACGAAATTGTCGATCTGTAAAGTTTCCCGACAATGAGTATGTAAGCGATGATCATAAAGATGACGAGAGCTGCATCGAGAGCGTGATCAATGTTAAATCCGAGGAGACCCTCACTGAACAGATGAGTGACTGCACCGAAAAGCATCGTAAAGCACAACATATGAGTCCACATTCACAAGTGCAGTTGGATTTCGATGTGGTTAAGCAGAAACTGCAGTGCTTGGAGAGGTTGGCCAGTAATATACGAGACATTGACAAGTTCTCTGACAACGAAAGCTTGCATTCGATCGATGACGAGGAGTTGAAGCATATTATAATGCGAGACAAAGATGTAAACACCTCAGACAACAGCATTCATTTCCTGTGGACCAAACTGGTTTCGTTTGCGTATCAAATAATGGAGCTGAATCATGGTAATTAATATTGGTATACTTTTGTTATTTAGTGTTGATAGGATTTGATACATTATTCTTTTTTTAGGAAACTGCTATTATGATTATGGCTCTCAATTTTTGACTGCCGTGCTTGCTTGTGACGTGCTTCGAAGGGGAATCAATAGAATGTGTAAGTTAATTCAACTGGATGCTTAGACGTTTCTAGGTACCAAAACCAATATATTATTACCAGAAAGCAAATAATAAACATAGATTTGCCATATTTTTATGAAAATTATTTAGGCCATATTTTGCAGCCCTACGTTTCACCCCTAAAATTCAGTACTGATTCGGATTCTTCGGAAAAAGATCTTAAAAATGTCAAAAGGAAAAAATACCAAAGATCGAAACACTTTAGAAATAATCACGGTTATAAGGTATGTAACTAATTTATATTATGTAAACTATGATCATATTGTATTTTCTTTACTCCTTTTTCTTACAAAGGGAAGGTTGTATCATGATGCTCATAATAATGTCATCTTATTGTCATGTGCGGCACGATACAATCATCACAGACGCAGTCGTCTGCGTGTAAGTATGATGCTTAATTTTAAAACATACTTTTTATTGTTCAAAGTATAGAAGTTAGGATCATAGGACGTGACCCAAACCGATCGGAGAAAAAAACAACATACATTTTTTAACCGACGAAACGGAGGCGGTTTACAAGAGGACGCGTATATTTTTGTTTTATGTATATATAACTGTTTACAGAGTAGTCCGCCGTACATCAAAGATTTTTAAATTTTCCGTTTAAGATTGAATCAAATTGTGCGAACTATTCGAATTCTGTTTACGGTTGAAATCCGTTATGCCATTTATTTCGAAAAATAGTTATTAAAATAACGGGGCGCGTGGTTCTACAGCAAATTGGGCCTTTGTATCAGAAGTACCATTGATTTGTACCATTAATGGTACAAGTGACACAACTTTGTATCTCAAGTACCATTTAAGAAAAGTAAAGATATTCCACGTAATTTCATTTTTGACATGCATTTATTTTGTACAATCAATGGTAGGTACTTCTGACACAAAAGCCAAATTGGAATGGATCGACTTTGATACCTGTCTCTCTCTCTGCCTATGTCGGCGTCAGCTCTCCACCCTTACCTATATAGCTAAGTCCTAAACCATTATAAATTTACTTTTTCATTTCAGCGACGTAAATCAAAAAATGCGTTAAATGAAACAACAAAAAAATATTGTTCCCGGAATTCTTTCGAGCAACCTTCTCCATATTATAGTGAAAAATTTAACGCAAAAAGGTTTTATCGGTCCAGCGAACCGGGACCAAGACTCACAGCGGATAGTAGAAATCAAACTTTACACAGATCGCATATAATTTGGCCATACCTCAGAAGTGAAGAACAGTCTTTGTGTATGAAAACTTGTACGTGTTCGGCGTGTCCAAAAATTGTTAATCCAATGTTGCATATATCTCAATACTTGGAAAAATTAAGGAGGGATATTGACTGTCCCTGACTTGAATGAAATTGTATGAAATGTCTTTTTTTAAATATAATTTTCTATAAAAACTTGTTTTTTTTCCCCATTAATTGTTTTTGAATGCCTGATGCGGATTTAGTCAAAACTACAGTAGTTTTCATGTGCTCCATACATTTTTGTATAACGCCTCTACCACAGACGAGGAAGAACTATCGAAATGTATGGAGGCATACGAAAACAATAACATCGTTTTCGTATGCCCCCTGGAAATATTTTTTTACTATACAAACTCGAGTAAATTATAACTTTGAGAAGTTTACTGTAACACAGTCATAGTAATAGTTTATTGAATCAGGCGTTACTTTGCGGAAGTTCATCTTCAAATCCTTGTTTTGAAAAAATATTTAGTGTATTTCTGCTCTGTCGTAGGTATGTAGGCATATAAGTTAAGGGTACCAGTCAACAAACCAAAACTGATCCTAAATAATTGTCACTAGTACCATTAATGGTACTAAGGATACAAAGCTGTGTCACTTGTACCATTAATGGTACAAATCAATGGTACTTCTGACACAAAGGCATTAAATCGCAAACAAAATTAGTAATTAATCATCTAACTGTATCATGGTTCAGCTATGGTTAGGTTAGGAGAAAAAAAAAACTTAGGTTAGGCTTAGTTTATTTATTGGACATACGTCCAAATAAATTGAACCTGAAACAAAAAATTAGAATTAATCCGTTAAAAATAATTAATAAATAAATAAATATTTTGGGACATCTTACACACGGCCTCTGACTCCAAACTAAGCAAAGCTTGTGATATGGCTGCCAGAGACTGATATACTACATATACTTATTTTTAAATAAATACTTATATAGATAGTAACTAAATTACACCCAGACACAGAGCGTTTGCTCTATGTCTGGGTGTATTTTATCTTGTGTTCATCACATAAATATTTGCCCTGGGTGGGGATCGAACCCACGCCTCTTTGATCCAGAAGTTAGGGTCACTAACCACTGAGCCACCGAGGCAGTCATTATTAAATTAAATCTGTAACAGAAATAGTGATTAGTGTTCTTTTTAAAATATTTTTTTGTAAACCTGAAAGTAATATTTAGTTAATGTGTTAAAAATTACAAATATAATAATTTTAAAAAATGTTATAAAATAGTGAAAAAATACTTAGTCAATATATAGCACCCCTTATCTTACTGTACTCTATTCGACACGCGTCGCCTCTAAACGAGGCATCCTCAGTACGTGTTGACTCAACCGCAAGTCCTTGCGAGTGAGCTCCAGTTTTCCACTGGAAAACGGACCGTTTTTCACCGGATTTGCGGTGTTGTGTAGTTAATAATGAAGTGTAGACGCACCGGACATCCATCCGGCGAAAAAGGTATGTATCCGTTTATTGACGGTCCGTTGTCCGATGAATAAAAACGGCTGTGTACAAGCACTCTTAGGAGGCAGTTCCAATAGTATTAATTTTAAACAAAAACACAGAAATAACAAATATGTAACACTTTATTACACTTGTCGCCTGTACAACAGCGAATTTATGTTCGTTACGATATTTTTTATAATATAATGGAGTTTACATAAGATCATAAGATTGCATCCCCTTCACCTGGAATCCCTATAAATTAATGCTACGTGGTACCACAAGGCCGTATAGTTACAACATTTTCAGAATATTGGATGGATAAATATTGGTGGAAACATTGCGACATTTTTGAAAATAGCATAAACGGAAAATTAAAACGACGCGAAATTGTTAAGTATATTTCCGATCACACACATGCGGCATTGTTATTTCTCGGATGCGGAGCTAGACAGAGCGTAGTAGTCCGTAAACCCATTACAGAAATGCCATGAACTTTTGCTTAGCGAAGATAAATACATACCTATTAGGGAACATTTTAGATACGGTATCTGACCCCTAACTATGCTATGCTTGTGTTATGGGTGCCAGTATACTACATATACATATTTTTAAATACATACTTACGAGTATAGATAACTATAGCGACCCGGCTCGGCTTCGCACAGGTGTACTATTACGTCTATCCCCCGTTATACATATAAACCTTCCTCTTGAATAACTCTATCTATTAAAATCCGCATCAAAATCTATTGCGTAGTTTTAAAGATATAAGCATACAAATGGACAGACAGACAGGTAAGCGACTTTGTTTTATACTATGTAGTGATAGTGATAATATCCAGATAAAGAGCAAACACATGCATATGTTCACCACATTAATATTTGCCCTAGGTGGGAATCGAAAGCACGCCCACGAGTCAGGGTCACTAACCACTGGACCACCGAGGCTGTCTGGATAAAAATAAAAACTCCGCTCATTCCGTTTTGGTAGAGTCTAGGATCTAACTTTGCTGCTGTGTGCGATCGGACTTATATTTTTATACCAAGAGTACATTAAATGTCTCTCGCTAAAACCCGAAAATAACATATCGTGCTACTGTTTGCAAAAGTGTCAAAACTCTAAAAAATTTTGTCGTATTTCCGCTTTTTTATGAGAACTAGTGTAAACATATACCTAATTTGAAAATTGTTTACCTTTAAAGTTAACTCAAGGATGGAAAGAACTAAACAGTAAAATATAAAGTTACATGTGTGCGCCTTTTGTGCAATTAACATTATATAAGAACTACCCAGTACCTTTATGGTAGTTATTGATGAAAGAATTTTTACGATTTTTTAACTAATTCATTATATCGCATTTTGTATAAAATATTCCATATCACGGTAAAATAATTTTGGTAACTACACATATTTTTGATAAAAGATTAACGGCCCCAACGTGACCATAATAAATTAAGTAGGTAAATAATTTAATAAATAAATACATAACGACCTTCATAGACGTTTAGAGAAATAGGATGCGAATGTTGCCATCGACAATAGTAAAATTATTAAAACATAGTATACGTTGGGCTTAATCCAGCTTTATGGGCATCATATAAAAGGTCGAATCCACCTTTATGGGCATGTCCATAACCTAAATTCATCAAAACTGTTTTTTTTTTCAAGTATGTATATATGTACTTAAGTTTAAGCGGAATCGGTGCAAGGGCAGACAAGCGCAGGGTCTCGCTTTAACTTAATATCTCATTTTAACACGATTCCTTGCTACGGTATGGTTCGGCTCGCACTTGGCCAAATTTTAGGAGTTCGTGCCCTTTATTGAGTCTGGATCCGCACCTGCTACGAATAGATCGCAATAAAAAAGACAGGAATATTTAATAAATTATATACTAACACATAGAAATTAACCTCATTATTGAATGAGTTCACTGTATCAATCAAAATTCATTCAAATCATTCGCAAGGTCGTGAAATAAGGTATTCCTAAAAATTAACTTGGATTATACCAGGGCACATTGGCTGTATAATTAAAATAAGGTATTCCTAAAAATTAACTTGGATTATACCAGGGCACATTGGCTGTATAATTATTATCCCCTCCCTTATTTACAACCAATCAATAAATTCATTTTCATAATGAGATGAATCACTTAAATCGTTTATTGCTTTGAATCTTTTTCGTTTCAAATATAATATAAATATAAACCTAGTACTAAATCTTTTGATCACAATCATTAAATTATTTTACCTGCGACAGACGTATATAGGGTTATTCCTAATCAATTAGCATCCTTTTAGGGGCTTATTCTGTACTACTAAACTAGCAACTTTTGTCAAAACTCAAAAAAATCAGCTGTTCCATAGATACATTTTGTCACAGGTGAACGATATTTTGCCATGGAACAACAATTTTATTTTTCGAGTTTTGACAAAAGTCATAGAACAAAAGTTGTTAGTTTTGATGTACAGAATATGCCCCTAAAAATGCTAATTGATTAGGAATAACTCTGTATATGAAAACGATAGTACGTTGATTGCCCTACAAAAATATAAAATCATAGAAAGCGTAACATTTAGTATTATTTCGTTTTTTTTTTTTTTATAATAATGATAGTGAATATAGGATTGACTACGATTGGTAAGCTCAGCAGTGTATAAGGACCAACGTAAAACAAAATGTGTTCAAATGAAATACCCATCAACGCAGAGCCATACACTTGAAAACCAACTTTTGTGTAGGCTGAATCATACAAATCGGCGGATTTGAAGTTAGCTACAAGCTGCGCAATAGCCAATCAACGACTAGCTTTATGTGAGCTTCAGGCAGGATTGGATATAGCGCAGCTTGTAGATAGTTGCGAGTTTTTGCGAATGACTGAAAAAAGTAGCAAAATCAAAATTGTCAGCTGTGACGTTAGTTACGAGCAGCAAAAAACCCAAAGCTGCGCGAGGATTGGGTTATCCGCAGCTTGTAGGTAGCAAAACAGCCGCCAAGTTGTTTGATTCGGCCTATAAGTGATGTGTTTAGTGGTAGCACTACGGGCGTTGTACGAAATTTTGACTAATGATTGATGAAAAAAAATATATATTGTACTGATTATAACGATCCGTCTATTTCATATTAATATTTATACCGACTTTTTTAATTAAACGGCAGTGAATTGGCTATCTTTAAACTGAGCTTACCTATATTTTTACTGCAACTCCGTCACCGCTACAATTTTATTCTAATAAATCGAGTAAGCTTTACCATTTCATACAGTATGGATTTTTTTATCTGGGTATAGTCCGCGCCACACAAGTCAGCGGATGGGAAGTTTGGCGCAGAACGCTGCGCAAAAGGCAAAACATAGGTGTGCGCGGGATTCAGAGAGACGACACGCCGGGGCACACCCGCCCGCCAACCTCGTGCCTCCCGCGCGCTCCCTACGCCCGTGCTCACCACGCGGCGTCGGCATTGTGCACACATGCGCAATAATTAGCGAATCACGGCGAAGTATCATTCGCGGCTAACTTCTCATCCGCCGACTTGTGTGGCGCGGTCTATACACAAACAGATGTTTTGAAGATGCCTTTATTACGTCAATGAAACAAAAAATAGCAAAGATAAATAGAGTCAAGTTCGGGAATGGATGCCTCCATTCTCGAACGAACTTAACGTCAATAGTAAAAAGTCTGCGTGAAGTCACGTGAAACTTTACGGGCTATATCTTCATCATTTTTCATTCACAAAACAAAAATAAGTGTCTATACATTTGATAATCTAACTGACGGACTGATTATATTTTTTTAGTCGTTTAGCCTATAGGGGGAGAGATGTGGAAGAACGACCTTCACCCACCTGATAACCGGATGATACATACTTTTTATGAAATGTTATTTACATACAAATAGGCCTTATTATAGAAATAGAAATAATCTTTATTGCATTGCTGTGTACATACAATTAGATGTTATAAGAAATACAAAAGTTCAAACAGCCTGCCCATTTAATACCTGTACAATAAATCACTTATAAAATTAAAAGTTAATTACCTACCTAATAAATCAAAATTATCTTAAGCAAAATTACAAATAAGAGTTGGCATTATTAATTTATAAATTAGGTAAGCCAAAGACAATTACTTTGTGATTTTCAAAGTATTCTTTACTTGAGTAAAATACCTTTGAAATTAGCCAGGACTTCAGCGTCTTTTTAAAGCTATTACCTTCTAATATCTTTATATTCAATAATTTTATATTAAATTATTATTCAAATAACTTTTCAAAAGGTAAGCTATCATAGGCGTGTTTATAAACAAATACGTCTCATTTGGTTATCACGTGGGTAAAGGCCGATCTACAGCGGCTCTTAGGCCACTATTTTCATGGATCATATTGTACTGCTCATTATAATATACTTATATGGTATGTTCTGGAAATTTTTACATCAAAACTGTATTATGGTTAAAAAGGTAAATATAATTAGTACGCTTCTCGCAAGAACTTAACATTACAGCAAACACCAGTCCCTGTTGCTATCATCTTTGATCAAAAGCAAGTTACACTCAACATCATAGTCTGCGCAATGACGGAATTGCAGTAGGTCGTATATAAAATATGCAAAGGAGTGACTTAACAAAATGACTCTTTCAATGGACAATGTTTCTTTATAAGGCCATTTAGCAACCCAGATAAAATAAAAATAATTTGACGAAGTGGAAGACGGGCCTCGCTTTATTCGATTGTTTGGGTTCCCTATGATCTAGGCCGAATAAAACTTCTTGGCGGCTGTGATGTTAGCCACAAACTACGGATAGCCTAATCCTGACTGAGGAGGACTGATGACCGGTGGAGTCGAAAAGTTCTCGAGTGGAGACCACGTACCGGCAAGCGCAGCGTAGGACGTCCACCCACAAGGTGGACAGATGACCCCATTAAGACCGCAGGATCGCGCTGCATGCAAGCCGCTTCCAACCGGTCTTATTGGAGATTCATAGGGGTGGCCTATGTCCAGTAGTGCACGTCCTTTGGATGATGGATGACTGAAGCTCACTTAACATCACAGCCAAGTTGATCATGTTTGGTTCAGCTTATAGTAACAAAATATTGGTTAAGGCTGATTGTCTCAGTCAGCGAGTGAATTTTTTTTTGGATGGTTTGCCTTATAAACCACTCTTTTAAACTTTATCAAAACACATATAGCGGCCATGAAAAGGTAGTGTTTACCTCGTTAAAGGTAGGGTACATACGCGTTAAATCCATATTAACGGTCAGATTTTCACCTTAGTTTTTAGTTGATGGACTCTTGTGCATAGACTGGCCACTATTTTGGTTTATAGGTATATGTACCTTGTGAGAAGCCGTGGTGGTCTAGTGGGTAGTAACACCCGACCTGCAATCGTGAGGTCGTGGGTTCAAATTCCGGTCCCGTACCAATGAGTTTCTTTGGAACTTATGTACGGAATTTCACATCATTGGCTTTTCGGTGAAGGAAAACATCGTGAGGCAACCTGCATACGTCCGTAGAAGAAATTCGATGGGGTATGTGAATACACCAACCCGCACTGGGCCAGCGTGGTGGATATGGCCCAATCACCCTTCGTGGGTAGGCCTACGTCCTGCAGTGGACTATTAAAAAGGCTGGTACAGTATAGTACAGTACCTTGTTAACATCACCTATTCATTGTACCTTTGTAGCGCTCGTAGCGTAGTTTGACTAGGTGATTGTCAGCGATCACCGAAATTAAGCAACGTTCCGCACGGTCAGTAGTTGGATGGGTGACCGCGGGTGGCATTTTCCAACTGAGCGCTACCGTGGCTCGGATGACACGTTAAATTGTAGGTCCCGGTTGTTTTAACCGTTTAGCCATGTCAGAGGCCTTCAGGCGGCCTAAAAACTGACACCAGGGCTTAGCCACCCGGCCTATACGAACTTACTTACTTTATCACCTATTCATGGCCACTAAATGAGTTTTTGTAAACTTGCAATGAGCATTTTATCTGTTAATGCGAAAAATCAAAAAATTGCGCTTTGACCAAGTGAAACCACCTTAACTGAAATAAAATACTCGTAAGATCGAGATAGCTTAAAACTGTCCAAGAAAAGAGTGTTTGCAAGTCCTCCAGCAATAATACAAAGGTGCTTATCTAGAATTGAGCTAGGTGCGCTAGTTGTCCGGCGGGTTGTCGAAGTAGTCTATCTTGGCCTCGGGCGCGGCCGGCTTCGGCTGGCTGCGCGCTGCCCACGCGTTCGATGACGTCAGCGTCGCCCACCCGCCCCCGGACGCTCTGGAAGGAGAAAGTAAGGAGAATCGTTAGTAGGTTATATGCCTATACTCTATAAAATTTAACTTGATCTCTGCGACAGCTGTCAGAAAAATCACGCCTATGAAGTCCTGAATTTCTTAAAAGTATAGACAGTACCTGTCAATGTCATACTTTGTGGGCATGCCGATTAGTGATGGGCGACGAATATGATCGTGACCACAGAGTTTTATTTAAAATATCGATAGTTTATACTAACGATATTTTAAATAAAACTTGATTTATCATTAATTTTATTGTATATTTTAATATCATAACATTTTTTATATGTGTAATTAAATTAAAACCAATTATATGTTACATTAGCATCGATAATAGTGAAAAACGACGATAAATACAGTCGTAACATAATTATGAGTATTTAATTAATATCATAACATTATTTACATGTCACACAATTGTCACACAATGACACAATTTCTCACCTACAACTATTTATTCGATTTCATTACAACATTGTTTGAAAACCGATTTTTTCCACCACTATCTCAACTCTAAAAATGTCAATGTCACTGTCGCAGAGATCAAGTTAAATTTTATATAGTTTATTGTCGTGGACCTCTGACTTCAGTCGTGGTGGGATAGTCAGAGAGAACGCTTGCCATGCAAGCGTGAGGCAACCAGAGGCGAGAAAGCTAGCTCGTGCAGTAGAGATAGTTACTTGTTGGTCGGTGCGGCGGGCGCGGCGTGCAGCGTGCTCTGTGCTTGCGGCGCGCGCAGCACGGGCCCCGGCACGCGCCGCCGGCCCGCTTCCCGCGCCAACACCTCCAGTATCGACATCGCTGGCAGCCACGACTGAAACAATAAACGCATTTAGATTCGGGCCACATGGCATAACGTGAACCTCGCGTAACGAATGTATGGGTTGCTTGTTGTAAGCTTATCGATGACGCCGAATTTAATACAAAGTAATCTCATGTAAGGCGCGAGCAGGTCATTTTTTTTTTATTGACAGACTACAAAACTGAATGAACATTTTAAAAAACATAAAAGACTTACATAAAATAATAGCTAACGAGCACATTCATTCTTCTAGGAGAAGTCCTAACATGGTTAAGTAATTGCTAGCTACAAGTTATAAACAAAGACGAGAAAACAAAAACAGATATGTTACTAGTATATAAACAGAAACTAAATTTTGATTTGTCTACCTAATCATTCTTATACAATATAAAAATTAAAAATTATTAAAAATTAAAATTAAGCTCGAACGCAAAACAAATAATAAGTTAGAAATGCATAAAATACATTAAAAAAAAAATACATATATAAAACAGAAAGCACACAACTCATAACTTATGAGAACGTGACAAGATAACCCTACATCATTCCATTGCTCTAAGTAGGTTCAGTTTTAGAGAGGACAACGAACCAAACCTGAAAATATCTATGACATCTTTAAACTTATCGTAGGAGTTGAACATACTCGTACGGTATATTGGAGAATGCATAAGGAGATTGGTTCTAGTGAGATTGGTTCTCAGGTCATCAAATAACAGGCCGCAGTCCTGATCCAGACCACCGCATCGACGTGTTAAACTCGGGTCACACAGAGGCGGGAGCCGCGAGAAAGCGATCCGATAGCGGTCCAGTGCAAAGCGATAGCGGTCCGTACCACACAGGGCTACAGCCTGCAGCCCGCGGCGGGTAAATAGATAAACTCTTTATTGATTCACATTCATACACACATGAAACAGAAAATAGAGGAAAAATAGATGCTAAAACATGTGAAGCAACCGGCGGCCTTATCACTGAAAGTGATTTCTTCCAGGCAACCTTAACGGGTAGGTGGCGAGAACGCAGCCGGTGCGACACCAAAAGACTACTCACGACTTTGATTAAGTTTCTTGGCTATCTTTTCCCAAAGAATATCTTTTTTAAAGTGTTTTTATGATTCCTGTCTTTAGTAAGATATAGACATGGGTGTTGTCTAATTCAATCAGTTTTTCTGTTCGATTCATAATTAAAATAGAACTATCGAATAATTAAGTTGTAAAAAAATACAAGTAAAAAAAAAACCCGTCCCGGATCGCGATCGCTTTCCCGCACTTCCCGCCTCTGTGTGACGAGAGCTTTAGAATAGTTACATGGTGGAACGCGATAGTCATAATATTAGATACGGACCCCAAATGAAATTCTTTGATGACTATGGCTTTTGGGGTTACCTTAAAGGCCGAAACACACAGACGACGGGCGCGGGTCGGGTCGTGTTCTTCGCGTGACACGCGCTGTTCCATTATCAACACACATCGCGCGGGCACGGCGCGGGTCGGTGGCGTGGCGGGACGGGTCGACCTACCTTGTTAGCAGCATCGATTGCTGTGAAAACTCAGTGTGATTGAAAATGTCGGAGGATTCGGACACGGACGAAGAACTACTTTTTCGTTACTTCAAACACTTACTACTCTCATTTAATTGATCTGCAATTTCCTGCCATATCCTTGCCTTCAGAACAGCATTATTGTACTTGTTGTCCCTTGGTTCGTACAAACAAGCATGTTTACGAACACTTTCAATAATTTTTTCATTGAGATCCATAGCAAAATTGTAAAAATATACAAAATCTCATTGACGTATTCACAACACGCGCTGAGCACGACCCGCGCACGCTCTCTGTGTGAACACTTGTTGGTGAATACTTGTATTACGACGAAATCCAACGAATGCAACGGCGCCCGACCCGCGCGTCCCGCGCTCTGTCTGTAGTGGCGGGCGACGGGCGCGGCTGGCGCGCGGCTCCCGCGCTCGACCCGCCCCGCGCACGCGATCTGTGTGTTGTCGTGCATTGAAACAGGTACTAATAGACACGCCGTACTCCCGCCCTGCACCGCGCCCGACTCGCGCCCGCCGTGTGTGTGTTTCGGCCTTTAGTTGGTCTCGGCATCGTAATCAACGATCTCGTAGCCAAGTGCTCCGATTACTAGTGGATGAACTAACGCAAATCGGGTAAGAGTGCGATCGAGACGACTGTATCTGTCTGACTGACTGTACCTTCTCCTTGTCAGCAGTAGCGACGACGTTGCGATTGGGCTCTGCGTCGTACGCCACGCTCTCGCAGCCGAAGTGCTCCGACAGCTCGTGAATGAACTGCCGCTTCTGCCAGTTCATACTCGGGAACGAGTGCGATCGCGTCTTCTGCTTAGACTGGAACGAACAGATTCTTATAGAACGGCGTGTACAAACGAGATGGACTAAGTACTTTTTGTGATGTGTGAGTGACTTTCTGCAATTACGCTAAGAGCGTTATTTATCGGCCAGTTTAAGCCTGTAGTTAGCCGCCGGCCGCGTCGTCTAATTTGATTTGTATGCTCTGTACGTAAAAGTGAATTGGTAAACGTGGCGGTGCAGTGGAATTTGGACGATTATGGTGCGAGTGAGATACTGTACTGTACCAGCCTTATTAATAGTCCACTGCAGGACGTAGGGACGCACCCACGAAGGGTGATTGGGCCATATCCACCACGCTGGCCCAGTGCGGGTTGGTGGATTCACATACGCCATCGAATTTATTCTACGGTCGTATGCATGTTGCGTCACGGTGTTATCCTTTACCGAAAAGCCAATGATGTGAAATTCCGTAAATAAGTTCCAAAGAAACTCATTGGTACGGGATCGGGATTTGAACCCACGACCTCACGATTGCAGGTCGGGTGTCACTACCACTAGACCACCACGGCTTCACGGAGTGATATAGGTAAAGTATTATGTATGTGGTAAGAGGGAGAGGGCGTACCTTCTTAGCGCGTTGCACGAGGTCTGTCAAGGCGTCGTGTATTTGCTGCGCGAAGGCGGGCTCGCGCGCTGCCGTGGCTCGGAGGTTGTCGTTGTACCGCGGTGCTAGTTTCGCCGACACGTCCGGATTGCGGATTTGCAGTGCTAGCGCCATCTGCCTAGTGCGGGCTTCCACGCGACACTCGTCGTCACACTCTAGACTGTAATAAAATAATGTTTATAAATCATACAGGATAATTTGGATACAGTACATTATAAGATACACGAAGTATTTCCGATGTTTTATGTTACAGAGAACTTACGTTTTCAGCATGTTAGCGGGGCGTTGAACTTCGGAGAGGTCAACGGAACCGTTTTCTTGCATCTTTGTCGCGGCCAGCGCGCTCATCATTCTGTGAAGAAATATGTAAAATGTGAGTTAGCGTTAGATAAGTTTAGACCTAGGACGCTTATTGTTGTGTTGTCTGAAAATTGAATTAAGTTTCACATTCTCCTCCTAAGAGTTCCTGCCTTGTCGCTAAGAGGGACCCGAAGGGACCGTTTTGTCTTCCTGCCTTGTCGCTAAGAGGGACCTGAAGGGACCGTTTTGTCTCCAAGCCTTCTCCATCTAAGGGTTCCTGCCTTGTCGCTAAGAGGGACCTGAAGGGACCGTTTTGTCTTCCTGCCTTGTCGCTAAGAGGGACCTGAAGGGACCGTTTTGTCTCCAAGCCTTCTCCCTTAAGGGTTCTTGCTTTGTCGCTAAGAGAGACCTGAAGGGACCGCTTTGTCTCCAAGCCTTCTCCCCCTAAGGGTTCCTGCTTTGTCGCTAAGAGGGACCTGAAGGGACCGTTTTGTCTCCAAGCCTTATTCCTTAAGGGTTCTTGCTTTGTTGCTAAGAGAGACCTGAAGGGACCGCTTTGTCTCCAAGCCTTCTCCCCCTAAGGGTTCCTGCTTTGTCGCTAAGAGAGACCTGAAGGGACCGCTTTGTCTCCAAGCCTTCTCCCCCTAAGGGTTCCTGCTTTGTCGCTAAGAGAGATCTGAAGGGACCGCTTTGTCTCAAAGCCTTCTCCTCCTAAGGGAGTCACTGCAGCTGAGGATTGGAGGCCACGGCGGGAAAGAACAGCTGGAGTACGTCGTTGCTACTTTTCCTACTTTCCGTAGCCTCGACGGGGTCGCCACCGTTCGACCGTTCGGTAAATGACCCGGTGAACTGGGACCAGGTATCCTCTGTTCATCAAAACTTGATTGTAAATCTTACAATCAGTTTCGTTCGGATACGACGCGCACTAGCTGGTTTGGTCCCGAGTTGGAGATAGCGACGTGTCTGGTGTTCCAACACATCCGTCATCGTGGCGGAGTGCAGCGCAAGCTCCGAAGTGGATGACAAGGCCGAATGGGGCTGACGCTGTCGGAGCCGCAAATGAGTGCGACAGCGTGTCTGTAACCCCTACACCAAGCGCTGTGGTGGAACATTTCAGGGATTTTAGTGGGTATACCGCCAGGCGGCGGGACTTCCAGATGCACATTACCTCACCTTCACCTGCTTTCTACCCATGCACGTTCACTCACTTGGCTAGGTCCCGCGCGTTGTCACTGCAGGTGCGGTCCGCGTGTCGCCGGCCGCAGGGGCAGGCGGCGCGCACGAGCCGGCGGCACGCGGCGCCGGACGGACACTCGCCGCCCTCGCTGTAGTGGCACGGCGCGGCGCACGGGTGCCCGCACGACGGACGCTTCTCCATGCACGGTTGCGTGCATCTGACAATACAACATACATGGTTAAAGTAAATAAAAAAAAAATAAACAGATCTCAGTAGCCTGTGACCAGAGTTATCGATACACAGCATTTTAGTTTAATTAGACACGGGCTCGATTTGACACTTACTTGGCGGTATCGCAGGGCCCTTTATGGCAGGTCTTGATGCACGTGTGTTTCCCGCATGGCAGTGGCTTGCCGCACGGTAGGCCGCAGGAAAACTCGTCTTGAGAGCACGGAATCGTCTTGCGCTCCTGGAATAAGATTTACAATCAAGTTTTGATGAACAGAGGATACCGACGCAGAAAAATATTTTAATAAAACTATTTAAAAAAAAAACACGGGCTGCACTCCGGGAGTGAAAACTTGCCCTCCGTCTTACGAATTTTTGATCAGGTCATGTGTCCTGATGCGAGTTTAACATTTTTTACCCACCCCAAAAAGTGCACAATCAATCAATTCATTTATTTGCCATAGGAACACAATGTGAACACTTGACAACAAAGTCAAAGTAGTCAAACAGAATAAATAACAATATCATAGTACAATAAATTCACAAAATAAAAATAATTCAAAAGCGGCTCTAAAATGGCGTTGTCATTGTTAGAAACAAAAAATACAGGTAACTATTAAAATGGTAATAAATAGTTCAAGTTACTAATATATTAGCGGCTATAAAGGGGTCTTGTCAATGTAGGTAGACGTCAGAACCACAGCTTTCCATGCAGATTTGTTTTCAACATAATCTTTAATTCTGTAATAAACTTTACTAATCAAATAATTTTTTACAACAGTTTTAAATTTTGTTTCGTTTAGGTCTAGAATTTTTTTGGGAAGTTTATTGTAGAACAGTACCGAGTTTCCTAGAAAAGCCTTGCTGCTTGCCTGCAGCCTAAACCCCAGGCACCAAGTTATGTTTGTCCCTTAAGTTGCACTCTATTACATCACTCCTTTTTTTTAAACTATTTATATGTATGTATGAAATAAATATTACATCAATGTCAGCCGCTGCACCTCATACCAGTATTCCGTAACTCATGATGCTGTGAAAATACGCGAAATATACAAATCTAGCAGTTTCAGTATCGGACATTTTCCTAATTTATCTCACTGCGTAATTGCGTATGCTGCTGAGCTTAACTTTCCACTGAGAGTTTTCACTTCAAACTTAAAATAATTACGACACAGGGCGGGGAGTCACCGGTGTAGTGTTACCTCGTGGTCGCCGTAGCAGCGCTTGGTGGTGAGCACGACGCAGGGCGGGCAGGCGCCGGCGTGGCACGAGTGCAGCGGCGCGTGGCCGCACGCGCGCTCGCGGCGGCACGGCGCGTCGCACGCCGGCGGCCGCGTGCCGCACCGCACCGGCGGGTGTATCACCACCGCGCCGCACTCGCACGTCAGCTCCGAGAAACCTGCCGCAGGGAACGCACGTCGTGTCAGTCATGGAGCGGTGCGCGCCGCGACACTAGTGTGGCTCGCACGATACTCACTGACGCGGGGGCAGGGCGCGCAGTGCCCGGTGTGGCAGAAGTCCTCGCAGCGGTGCGTGCCGCACGCCAGCGAGCGGCCGCACGGCACGGCGCAGCGGTGCGCGCCGCCCGCGCAGCACGCCGCGCGACATCGGTGTCGCCCGCACGACAGTTTCTGTACAACAATACAATTCAAATCTTAGAATTCGCATCTAGAACTACGAGTAGATAAAATTAAATTCAATTGTATTTATTGAGCCATTAAAACGGACATGCCAATTACATTATAACTAACATATTACATTAAAACACACATACTCTCTTAAAAAATAATAGGATGTCACAAAATAAATGTCAAAATAATAATAAAGCAAAAGCCATAAATGTCAAGCAACAAAAAAAAATGTCAAAATAAGAACAGTTGTCAACAAAATTAAACTACTAAAAATAATAACGCACATTCATAATACTCCCAAAGACTAGATAAACTAGATAAGGCTCTGAAGCGTACTACTTGTTCTCATCCCAAACTCTCGCTGATACCATAGATTAATTAGGTACTCATCGTACACTGAATACCTAATTCGTCTATGTTGATACGTAACTTTTTTATTGTGCGGCGACGCGCCTCATGTTCCGAACCGCAATTAATTAGTTTGAATCGTACTCATTCATAACCTAAGAGCCGCTGAAGATCGATCTTCACGGGCGTAATAACCAGATCAGACATATTTTTTTAATCTTATATCATCTATTTATAAACACACCTGTGATAGCTTGCCTATCATAGATTCATCATAATCATCATTCATCGCTTTCAATTAACTTAATTTTGGACCATTTTTTTCGATATCTTCACCCATTGGATAACCAGATAATTTTGGTTCCAAATGATAGTTTTTAATACAGAGAATACAATGTAGTAGGCTTGCCTACTTATTTTTGTACATGGCAAGCCGGTATGAACAGGTGAGAAAAAAAGAGGTAACTTTACCCATCTGATAACCAGGTTCAGACTAGTATCATGAGAAAGATAATTTAATTACAAAATTAATAATATTGCCTGCAAAAAACCGCTCATGAGATTTTTATTGCCAGGCTTCAAAGTTTGAGTTGCAGACAAGTGATATTGAGTTGGTAACATTTGTAAAAAACATGCCTCATCTGGTTTTTTCATGGGTGATGGTCGTTCTTCTACGTCTCTCATCAGCGTTTCATTGGGTGAAATTCATCATCATTATCAGCCGTAGGACGTCCACTGCTGGACATAAGCCTCCCCTGTGGATTTCCAATAAGCCCGGTTGGAAGCGACCTGCATCCAGCGCGTTCCTGCGGTCTTAATAATATCGTCGGTCCACCTGGCGGTGGTGGTGGAGTGAAATCACCTGACCAATACAATTGAACGACGAACTAGGCGAGTCTATTAAGCCTGGTTTTGACGATCAGATCAGATCAGATCAGATCTTGCGACTTGTCTATCTGACGTTACCTACCTTGTTACATTTCTTCTGGCAGAGCACATTGTTGGCCATCTCGGGCAGGTCGGCGCACGGGATCTCGCGGCTCGAGTGCCCGCAGCGGCACTGCACTAGCGTCTTGTCCGGGCACGGGGGGCACGGGCCTACAAAAACAGCAAAAAATAATGTCAGGATAACGTGTCCCCCTTATTGGCTAAACATGCTGGGGTAAGATTTTACATCATATTCAGCTCTTGCCACACGAAAAAGCAGGTAAGAGCGTGAAGATCAATAACGCTGTAACGTGGTTATTTCTTATTGGTTAAATATATTGCGGTTGGATATTACAGCTGCAACTAAGACTTCTAAACTGATCAAAGTGTATCAAAGTTCTATGAATGTTTAGCTAAATTACTGCATCGAACAATGTGAAGTATAGGGACTATCATTTAAAAACATTTATTTAGCCAAGCTTACCTTCGTGGCAGTCGAGTTTGCAGAAGTGCTTGTCCCCGGCGGGGCCGCACGGCAGCGGTTTGGCGCAGATGTTGCCGCACAGCGGGATTGGGTCGGTGCACGATTTGCGCGCCTCGGCCTGCAGTCTGCAGGGATAATAATTATGACTAATGTTTATTTACTCGAATTTATGATGAGAATTGATATTTAGAATTATAATATTAAAATAAGTTTTCTGTCTTTCAAAATATAAGCTTACAAAGGGTTTTATAATGGAAATTATCTCAATTCCATTTTTAAAATTTTATTGATTGATGAATTGGTTTCCGACCTAGAAACTCCCTAAAGAAAAAAATTGGCTTTTCACATCTTGCCGCAGGGGCCCTCAGGGCTGGCACATCTCACGGCGGGCAGCAGCGCGCAGGGCTGGCACGGCGGCGGGTGACAGACCGCGTCACGTGTGCGCCCGCACGTTAGCATACTGACTGCATACTCACTTCATCTTGCCGCAGGGGCAGGTGAGCACCGCGGCGGGCAGCAGCGCGCAGGGCTGGCACGGCGGCGGGTGACAGACCGCGCGGCACACGTGCGCGCCGCACGCCAGCACGCGCCCGCACGGCTCGCCGCACGAAAAGCAAGGCATCTGCCCCGCCGTGCACGCGACGGTGCGGCTCATGACCGCCGGGCAGAAGCATTCTGTCAACAATATTTATTAAGTAGGTACAGTAGATGCCTTAGAGTATAGTAACTATAGAGCGCTAGTACCGCACTAGACGCCCAGTGCGCGTCGTAGGCAGATGAAGTATAGCTACTTATATATGTATGTTGGCGATTACTAGGGATGGGCACGCGGGCAACGTAAACTCATTTTGTTGTCAATAGATGCAGGTTCAGCGCGGTACAAACAAGTACCTACAAATATATTTCGTGCGATAACATCTAAGAGAATAATATGAGTATAAGTTTTTCTACATGTTACTTACGACATTTATTCAGAAAAATTAAGTATTTATTGGATATGTACGTCAAAAAAATCAAGAAAGTGTACTGAACAAACTTTATTCCATATGTTTGGCTCAAAATTTTTTTGTTTTAAAGCGATAATCCATTTGTTCATCAAATGGGTCTTTTGGAAATCTGAAAAATAAGAAAACAAAAGATATTTTTATAAATTTCGACCTTTTTTTGGAATGTTGTTCAGTATTTTGGGTAAGTTTGTCCTTTACATATTTTATACTATATTTGTAGGAGCCTATATTTTCATTACAAAAATACAGTCAGGTATTATGTGGATCGGCGACTGTGGGTGGCATTTTCCAACTGAACGCTACCGTTGCTTGGATGACAATATTGTAGGTCCCGTTTAGCTATGTCAGAGGCATTCACGCGGCCTAATAACGCTGACACCAGGGCTAGCCACCAGCCACATACCTACGAACTTACTTATTACAAAAATGTATCTCTCACTATCATTTTTTTAAATTTAATTTAAGTCCATTAAATTAAATTAAACCACTAAAATCTTCAAAATCAATTTAGCAGTGTAGACGTGATATCGTAACATTACATAATTATGTACCGCTATAATAATTTGACATTAAAAATATTAGAAAGTATATCGCACAAAACACACTATACAATTATTTATAATAAATTATAATAAGATTTTAAGTATTAAAGTTACAAAAATCTGTTATATGTAATATGCAGTACTTCTAGTAAACATTATATCGACTACAGCGTTGATCACGTCCCATCTCTAAATCACGCGGCGGGAGTGTGGTGTGGTGCGGTGCACGGGCGAGCCTGTGCGTGCCCGCCTCCCACGTCTTCTTCACCCCCGCGATTCCGGATTTATTTTCATAAAAATAAGTATTATAATCGACTTACCGATGAAATGTGATACTGGATTTCAATTTCGTGTGTTTTCTAGTATCGTTTTTACAAGGTCGAACTGCACATTTCACCATTTTAATACATCAATTTGAAAAAAGTTGCTCGAGAAACGCACGTTCCTAGTACTCTGCTACGACTACAAGCGCTCGCGGCGGGAACATCGTTTTGTTCTCACTTGTACCTAATGTTCCCACTTCGTCGTGCGCGCTCTATAGTTATTTATATACTCTAAGGTAGATGCTCTTTTAGAGGTTTCGGATGTTAGGCACGAGTCACGCGCTGCGCAGGTAAGAGTAAGCCCGACGCATGAAATATGCGTTTCGCGCAGCCGCCATGAAGTTTGATTCGACCTGTACCCAAGTAACAATACACGGTATTTTAAAGGTAGGTTAATAATAACCACAACCAACCGGCGTCAGCGAGCTGCTGGCTTCCTCGGGGACATCGGGTGGCTCAACTGGGCACCCGACTCACGCACAAAGGCCTGCCCTTTTCTGCAGCCTGAGTGCGGGAAAAGCCCGCGCGTCAAGGTCCAAGGTTCAACCATAACCAAGTAATTTTTTGTTTTATTTCATATAAATCTACGATCAGTTTCACTTTTAGGGATGATTTAAATTAGACCGGGCCGGGCACTGGCTGTTTCCCGATCGGGCCGTGGCCGGGTCACTAATGTTAGATGGTGCATACATTTAGTATGAAACTTGTTATTACAACATGGAGTAAACTCTAATATAAATCATCCCTTAGTAGATGTTTAGTGTGTTCTGTAGACATGTCAAGTGTGCCCCCTAGTGAGTGCATAGATCTCCTCATATTGATTTTATCTTAATTGAGGCATGCTTTTCATCCTTGCTCTGTGGGTGTCACAGCCAGCTCATTAGGATGTCTTTCCAGTCGATGTTCTAACTTTTGCAGGTTGGTGTTAATTTTTCTTGGACTGTGCTGCGAAGGGTACTGAGTGACCTACCTTGTTGGACACTCTCCTCGCAGATATCGCAGGGTCCCTCGTGGCAGTACTTGCGGCACTCATGTTTCAGACAATCGAGCTTTCGTCCGCATATTCGACCACACTCTTGAGGCAGTTTGCTGCTGCAGAGGATTGAGCGAGTCTCGGCGCCACAACCGCATTGCCTGCAATATAATGTTCATTGTAAAGAAATATAGTAAGTTCGTATAGGCCGGGTGGCTAGCCCTGGTGTCAGAGATTTTATGCTGTCTCTAGGCTTAAGACATGGGTAAATGGTTAAAACAATTAAACATGTCATCCGAGCCACCGTAGTGCTCACTTATCACACAGTAAATGCCATCTACAATCACCTGTATGAACATACTGTTTAGGACAAATCATACAACAGCGGCTGTGATGTGATCTACAAGCTGGGGATAGACTTCAGTCAGGATTGACAGCTGCGTGACGATTGGGTTATCCGCAGCTTGTAGCTAACATCACAGCCGCCAAGTTGTATGATTCGGCCTATAACTGCCGCGGTTGTACTAACATTTAAGTGTACTACGGTGGTTTATACCTAGTAACAGTGGCTTGGCAGGGCGGGCAGGGGCCCGGGTGGCACAGCAGCGTGCAGGGGTGCGGGCAGGCGCGCGGGCGGCGGCAGGAGCGCCCGCAAGTGTGCGCGCCGCCACTACCGCGGTTGTACTCGGGGGCACGAACTGCGCCGCACATGCAGCGATACTCCGTTGGGATAGTGTCGTTGGAGTTTTGACACGCGGGACAACGCCATTTACCCTCTGCAAATAAACGATGGTTCAAAAGCATAGTGCAAATAAAGGATATTTACAGCCCGAATTATACTTTAAGGCGTCTGTGAACACGAGGCGAGTCATTGCGCAGTAGCGAATTTGTTATGTGAGCTGCACAAGAGGCTGCAGAGAGGGGATCTGCGCAGCGTGTAACTAACTGCAAAGACGCCATTAAGTTTGACGGAAATGTGGCTAGTATCAGTGTTAGTGGTAGCATTCGAGGTTTCTGTGGTGATAATATCTGAAGACTAAACTACAAATCGAATATTGAAATGTGAAAAAAATATTAGTATGAAATATCATTTTTCAAAAATAATTGTTTTTTTTGTGTTGTGCTTGTCTTTTATCAATATCTGATATTTCTAGTCCAATTATCAATATAGTGTACATAAAGCTGGTGTTCAAATTAAGTCAAATTAAATCAAGTTTTATGTAATTACTTTTTCAAGGCTAGTAATTAGCAAGTGGATTGTGGACATCCAAATGCTGAGAGAGTGACAAGATAACAAAAATAAATAAATAATTAAAAGATAACACAATAAATGTCTAGTTATAATGCTTATGCTAGTTAATACAGTTATTTCCTTTATGCTCCCATACATTACAACAGTTATTGTTTCACTCACCAACCATACTGCTCATGGCCCACTTCCGTATACATCTAAGATGCAGCACATGGTAGCAGTTACTGCACGACCACACGGGGTCCGTTTGTTTTACTCGATCGCAGCACACAAGGCACTCCAGTGTGCCTTTATCTAGCTGTTCGGCTAGCCGTTCTCGTTGTGTCATTTCTTTGTTAACTGAAAATAAAATAGGTTGTAAAGTTGGTTTATCAGCAATGTGTGATAATGTCATACAAGAATTTCTATATTCATTGTTGAATCAATAACTGAAACAAGCTGTATGCTCAGGCCAGTTGTGCCTTTCTATCTCTTGTTCCACTCTCTCACTTGCATGCTTGGCTCAGGTGGAGCATGACACTTTTTAGTGTGTGCAGCTGGTGTCTATTGATTTATAAGAAGTTATCATGTCAATAAAGTTAAAACAAACCTGTACATATAAATACAGTTTAACAGCTCATAAAACTAAAGTATTATTATTAATTTCAAAATCCATTACAATCACAAAATAGCAAAAAAAAGAACATACCTTGGTCCACTTGTTTGCTTTTAAATCTAACAGGACTAGAGATATTCTGTACTTTAGGAGCTCTTTCCCTCTCTTTTTCATATTTCTCTTCTTTCGGCGGCATGTAGTTGCTGGCATATTGCTCATCTTCTGTGTAATTCCTGTCTGATCCTCGTAGCCTCTGACTGCCTCCCCAGTTTCTATTCCTTCCACTTCCCTCCCCCCTCCCCCCTCGGGAATCTTGGTCTTTTGGCATGGAACTGTTATAGAAAGTACGGTTGTCAGACTCTTTTCCCTTGAATTTAGAGTTGTTTTTCTGTTGGTTCCTTCTTTCATTCCGGTTATTTGAATCATAGTTCCGAGAATTAGATTCTTGACCCCTGTTACTAAGCTCTTGGTTTCTACTAAATTCTTGATTACGAGTATTAGGTTCATAGTTTCTACCTGAACTACGGCTAGTATTGTCATAGTTACGACTTTGACTTTCATGGTTCCGGCTATAGGAATCTTGGTTTCGGCTGTTAGATTCATAGTTAGACTCATATTTGCGGTTGTTCGATTCGGAGTTTCTGCTGCGATTATCATAATTACGACTACCACTATCTTGATTATGACTACTAGATTCATTTCGACTATTAGGTTCCTTATTTTTATAGCTTGGCTCTTGACTATGAGGTGTGGAGTCATGGTCTTTATTACTAGTATCTTGATTTTTATTTTCATTATGCCTGCTATTACCCTCATTATTACGATATGTATCACGATTACGGGAATTGTTACTAGAACTCTTAGCATTTTCCTGAGAGTAACCATTTGAGACTGGCTTTTCTCTTGATTCAGCAGGTTGTGAATTTTTTGGCCGTTCCCTCCAGTTTTTGTCAGACGAGCTACCTGCAGGTTTTTTATGGTAACTACTCTGAGCTTCACTTGCCACATTTTGGCTATTAGAAGCTTCTGGAATGTTAGGAACACTTGTTGCTGGTTGTGAAACAATTTTTGGCACAAATTCAGTTGCTGTTGCAGTGAGGTTAGAATTCAATATCATCTCACTAGTATAAGAATTAGACTCGGGCGGAGGGTTGTACTGAGTTGGGGCATTCAGTTGGTAGGTGTTCACTTCATTGGGTATGTTTGCAGGCACTGAATAGTTGTAGTTGTTGAGCTGGGTTTGTGAAGTAGATGGCATATTTTGGTAGTTGTACTGCTGTGCAGGGAAGGCTTCATATTGGACATTGTTGTAATTAGTAGCGTTACTAGCGACAGCACTACTAGTCTGCATCTGATTCAAAAATTCGTTAAAACTCACATACTGGGCACCTCCTTCTGGTCTAGCATAATATCCCTGATTGACGAACTGGGCGTTCATATCGCCATTCCAGTTGTTGGCTCCTTGATACTGGTTGTTGTATACGTAAGAATTGTTCCACTGAGACATAGTGATAGGGATTTTAATTAACAATATTGTGAAATAATTGTTGAGATGGATGGTGAAATTACACCATTTATTTAGTTGATGTCCAGTGACCGGTTGTGACTATTAGGTCGTCTTGACCACAGGCCGAAGCCTGAGGCCTCGAAATTTACTAACGACCAGACCTGAAAGAAATTAAAGAAGGTAATTGACTGCGAATCCTAAAGCTACCGACGTGTGAACTTTATGAAGGACTGTGGTTAAAATACACTTACCACCTGGTTTTTTAAGTGCACCTACTTCTTTTATTTGTAAATAATTATAAATTAACGAAAAATAAACTAAAATAATTTATTAAATTACAAAATTACACTAAAATAACGATATGACAAGGATGAATCGGAATTGTAGAGAGGAGGTGAAAAGGGGAAGGGGGGTTTTCGACGTTTTGACTTTCGACGTTGACGTCGTTGACAGAATAATGTATTTTTTTCTTCTATTCTTCGAAAGCTAAAGTTTTTTGTCGTAACGCATAGTTCCATTAATTTGTTATGAGTACATAATCATACAATGTTTTAAGCGTTTAACCCATTAGACAGTCGCAGGTGCTGCTGTGACTTAGCCATCCGACATACGCCATGCCAATCACAAAAATAATAATCTAAAAAAAAATTTTTCGTGGTTGGTCAAACTGTGCCGCAGTCGCGCCTGTATGTTGTCCGCAGCTGTCTGGGGAAGCTATAAAGCTTCCCCAGACAGCAGTTTATTTCTAATAAATCTACTATTTTTTTCGCGTCGCGTGTAATACTGTCGTCCTTTTATGTATTTTTTTTATATTGAGCGCCACACAAATTGAAAGATGGGAAGTTAGCCGCAGAGAGCTTCGCAAACGCTAAAATATAGACGTTAGCGGGTGCCAGAGAGACGAGACGCCGGCACACACCCGCCTACCAACCTCGTGCCTCCCGCGCGCTCCCTACGCCCGAGCTCACTACTTCGCCATTTGTACAGGCATTGTGCACACATGAGCAATAATTAGCGAATCACGGCGAAGTGTCATCTGCTAACTTCCCATCTTTCAATTTGTGTGGCGCTTAGTATACACAGAGCTAACTCTGTGCGTTTTTATCACAGACATATCTTATATGTCTGTGGTTTTTATTACTTTTTAAGCGACTGAGACGCGCGAATTTTTAAAATTGTGTTTTGCTTTTGGCGCCATACTCTGAGTTTGTAGCATTGTTAAGTAGGTAGGTAATTTCTGGTTAGTAGGCACCATAGTGAAGTATTAACTAGACAGGGCGCTAAATAATAATAATCACAAAAGTAAGAGAGGGCGAGATGTGTAAGTATTAAAGTGTGAACACATAGATTAATCCTTTTCCTTTACTATGTGTGAAAAGGACGAAACCATAGAGTCGGTATTCGAGGTTTGGTTTTAATGTGGTTTGCAGACTATTTAACAGGTAGAACACAACGGGTTAAGCTCGGAACATACTATCGGACGCGGCTTACGGACGCGACTGACAGCCGCGACCTAGACTATGAAAGTACACTGAGCCGTGCACACTATCGGACATCAGTCGCGGATGTCACCTTCGGACGACCTTGAGCGTTCGGACGTCCGAGAGCGATCTGGCACACCGGATGTTATAAGACTGTGCACATTGCTAAGTCGTGGCTGTCAGTCGCGTCCGTCAGCCGCGTCCGATAGTATGTTTCCGGCTTTAGAGTTGCTGGGTATGAGAGTGATATTGCGGGCTGTGTATTCGGCGTGCCACAAGGGAGTACATTAGATCCAATACTGTTCCTCATTTATATTAATGAACTTTATACTAAAACTTAACCAGGCTTGGATCTATTTATGTTCGCCGATGATACACGATCATTTAATATCATTGCATTCAATAGTCAAAATTGTTGCTCTAAAAATGCTGAAGTCTAGGTACACAGAAATGCTCTACCAAAATTAAATGTTTAGTCAGGTTATCCGTTGGAAATCTGTATGCATCAACATAGCGTGGAGTTGGTATATTATGTTCTAATACACGCGTATAAAACAAAAAGTTTTAGTATGTTTTTTATCGGACGGCCAGACAATAGTGTCCCAGGGGCCAGCCTCTGTTTCAGCGTAAACTTACAAAACGCTAAGGCCAAGATTTTCCATTTATTTGCATCGGGACCAGGGCTGTCGGACACGGGTGCTGTCCGACGCCCAGTGCTGGTAGGTCCTAGGTGGCGGATGACGATGTGTCTAGTGTTCGGCACATCGTCATTCTGGCGGGAGCCTATGCTCCGTGGTGGGGGCTGAATTAGGCCAGTGCTGTCGGGTGCCGCGGAAGAGTGCAGAAGCGTGCCCGTAGCCCCGACAACAAGCGCAGTGGTGGAACACCCAGGGGTTTTGGTGGGTATACCGTCCAGCAATGGGCGGGGACTCCCACATAACCACCCGCCTGCCACGAAGTGTGGTGGTATCTTTAAAAGATTTCCCCTTGGTAAAAAAAAGGTAGTTAATCGACGAAGAAGAAAATAAAGTTAACTCTACTATCTTAGACTTCGTCAGGCAACATGAAAGAATTCAGTAGAATGTTTTTAATTGAGCGAAGGAAGTGACAGACGAAAGCAATTAAAATCGACGATTTTTCTTTCTCGGTTTTTAGATCTACTGTTCGTAGTACAATAAGTATTATCTAAAATAGCTATTTTTACACAAAGTTTTTCCATGGATTGTAAATGAGATTTAAGCTAGGTGTACCTACACAACACCATTGAGGAGGCGGCGGGCGGCGAGCGTTGCCCTAGCAACCGACATCGATTGACGGCGGCGCATCTTGCAATGTGCACAACATGGACCCAATAAGGCTCTATTGGACTTATAGAACATCCAACTTCCCAGTGGCGCTACCATCGCATTTTCCATACAATACTGATGGCCTTCCATAAAAAATATTACTTTCCTCACTTGGCCACAGAGCGTTGAGTTCTTTTGTTATGTTGTAAGTACACATTGAGCTTGTTCGCAGGCTCATTCTCTTAGGGCGACGAGCAATCTCACTTGAAAGCATTCGGAAGGTAGAAGCTACATAAGGAAAAAACATGTTCTCTCATCACACATTAGTATGCTTTAAAGCAAAGAAAGGGTCTTTATAGAAGCGATTATGAAGCAACTGATTAAGATTAATGATGGTAAGTAATTTGCTCTCATGTATAGGCATATACCTACCTACCGACGTATACAACCTAAACTATGATAAAAACCAAGTCGTGTGCACATGAGCTAGGTAAGTAGGTAGGTATTGTATTAGTTGTATTACCTACATATATTATAATACAATACCTACGTGAGTACGGCTGGGTCGAATTTTATGATCTCCGTTTTGTTGGATTTCTCTCCACCTCGAATAGAAAATTACATTCAACATAATTATAATAAGCTCATATCAAGACAGATGTTTCTAAACCATTTTATTGATTTTCAGGCGGTAGGTACACAGCTCACCAGTTTCAGCTATTTTATTATCTACCGACTTCCAAAAAGGAGGAGGTACTATGATCGTCTGTATGTATTTTTTTGTGTATGTTCATCGGTATTTTCGCCAATCGTGAACCGATTAAAAAATAATTTTTAGTTTGAAAGAGTATACCTACTTCCGAGATGATCCCATTTAAATTTCATTGAAATCGGCTGAGCCATTTTAGATAAATCAACAAAAATGCACATGGATGTCACATCGATTCGTGAAAATTATTCGAATTCTGTACATGGTGGAAATCGGTGTTGCGATTTTTTGCGAAAAATAATTATAATAAAAAAGATTTCCATCACGAGCAGATTTTGTACCTACTCATTATCAACATGAAAACAGGAATAATTTTCCTTGAAATAAGTAGGTACATACTTACACCCTGGCAGGTATTTTTATCCCCAAACTCAACACCCAGTTGGAATTTAATTTCGTTGGCTTGTGATCGCGAAGATGCTTAGAATAATTCCCTCTTCCTCGAAAATCTTCGGGCCGGGTAGAATAATTTTATCACAAGGCTTCTCTTCGAATAATTTCTATGAAGCCATCGCAAATCTCACTCCGTTTGAATAGGGTATAATAAATTATAATACGGGATTGAGATAATCGAAAATTCGATCTCAAAGTGAAAGGTATTGTGATTACTTCGGTACTTTGCCTACGATGAAGATTGTTTACTTTATCGGGTTTCAGTTTAATAAGAACCATTATAGTTTGCTTTGTGTCCTTTTATTCGGACGCGGATATCAATTAAAATCCATTAGGTAGGTACTTGAAGAGTATTTTGCTACTATCATTTCAATTCAAGGAACCGTTTTTTAAACTTCGCATAGTTTGGTCGTGGAACTTGTATGGAGCACTCGCAACTTCCATAGACAATATAGAGATTCTCCAAACAATTCTTCAAAAAGTAACGTACAATATGTCCTAAGGCGTTCGAAGTTAAAAAAAGGGCCGGATTTAGAGATGTGGAGGCCTCGGGGCAACAAAGTAATGTACTAATTCCTCTATTTGAGACCAAGGGGACTCCCCTTGGTCTCAAATAGAGGAATTAGTACTCCTTTAAGATGGGTACTAAATTCCAAGTAGGTATACAGGGTTATTTCTAATCAATTAGCATCCTTTTATGGACTTATTCTGTGCATCAAAACTAACAACTTTTGTTATGCGACTTTTGTCAAAACTCTAAAAAAATTTGTTGTTGGTACTATAGAAAAATATTGTTCAACTGCGACAAAATGTATGGAACAGCTGTTTTTTTTTGAGTTTTGACAAAGTCGCAGAACAGAAGTTGTTAGTTTTAATGTACAGAATAAGCCTTTAAAAGGATGCTAATTGATTAGGAATACCTAACCCTGTATACCTACTTATCAGAACGATTTGGAATTTTGAAATTACACTGATTGTCTGATTAGAGTGAACAAATATAGATAAAACATTTTTGTCAATAGGCATTTGATTTTGCCAGTTTTTGCGAATTATAATTATTTAAGGCGCTATAGTATCAGCGTAATTTTTCGTGTGAGGGGGTGAAAACCAATACGTCCTCCCCGCATGCAGTGCGGCGCCGCGCCACGACGCAGCGCGCGCGCGGTGTACCTATCTTACAGTCAACCGCGTTCGCACTAGGTATATTAGCGTGTGCGCTGTTTTTTAGTAGTAGTTTTGTAGTTTTCCGTAGTAGTTTCAGTATTAGTAGGTAATATTGTAAAGGCCGGGTGGCTAGCCTAGGTGTCAAAGTATTTTTCAATATAATGTAACCGTACAAATTCAATACTTTGTGAGTTAGAATATAATTATTATTATCTTTATATTTATTTGGTATTTTATTTTAAGTAGGTACAAAATAAGGTAGAATAGATTAGAGAAAAAGTGTTTTGATGTGGGATTTCGAGACTTTATTTATACCTTGATACTGTACAAATGTAC
Organism: Hypomecis punctinalis; assembly: GCA_949316475.1. NCBI lineage: Eukaryota > Metazoa > Arthropoda > Insecta > Lepidoptera > Geometridae > Hypomecis > Hypomecis punctinalis. The sequence continues at coordinate 21,488,521 of OX438801.1, read as the reverse complement.
GTAAAAATTTGAATTTGATTTGGTTTCGCTTATTATAACATACAAATACCTACCTACTTAGATAGAAATTTAGATTCCAATACGCTACTAATACTATCATCATTTGGTTAGGATAACTATATCTTTCGTAATGTTATTTTGAATAATGGCATGTAGCGTAGGTGTAATTCCGACGTAAGGGTAATTCCGTTTTCTCAAAAACAGAAAACGAAATTACCTTTATGTCAGAATTACACCTATTACACCTAGCGTAGGTGTAATTCCGACGTAAGGGTAATTCCGTTTTCTCAAAAACAGAAAACGAAATTACCTTTATGTCAGAATTACACCTACGCTACATGTTATTATTTAAAATGCGTGCAGCCTAATTATTTGTGTACAGTTATAAGTATTACAAACGCTTTTTGAGAAAACGGAATTACAGTTCAAAATGTTGTTTATAGCATTTATGAGTTTGCTCAAATAGACTGACCATGGAGGAGGTCAATGATAAGCTGTGCACTTATTGTGGCTAGTGATAACGTGGAAATTTGGCATAACATAATCAAATTAATGATGAATAAAATACAATAAATCGGTATACATTACAAAATTAAGGACTGAAACATTGTATATTAGTATCATCTGTCATAACCTTAAACCTTTAATTAGTCGCACGAATAAAATCCCGTAATTACTCACATGGGGTCTCTACAGACCCAAAACAAAAATTTTAATATGAAGTAGAAGAAATAAAAATATACAACGTGTAACGGAAAGACTGTATACATACTGAAAGTACCAAATCAGATAACGGTAACAAACTAGATGGGGGCATGTTTAGCCGTGTAAGTTCGTTTGCTGATTTTTAATCTTTTTTTGAAAAACTAGTAATTTTTATGACTAATTCACATTTGCACAGCTCTATCACACTAAACAGCTGTGAGGTCAATAACACGACCTTGCCCATCAAAATCAGACCACACCTCCTTGAACTGCTGTTCTTTTTTTTTCTAGTCAGTCATATTTAATTTTTTTTTTAAAGTGAATGTTGTTATTTTGGCTCGGAATTTTGAATACAGCATCTATATAAGGTATAGTATCAACCCACTTTTTATGTACACAGCCTTTCCGTTACACGTTGTATATAAATATGTAATGAAATATACTAAAATACTTTATTGTAAGTAAAGTTTTAAAATTAAAACATAACTTTGCCTCTAAATAACTGAAAAATTAAACCAACTTCTGTTTTGACTCAAATGTTCTCAATTTGTGTAAGGCCGAGATAAATTTTAATATTATATATATATATATATATATATATTAATCAGGCTTATCACCAGATTTATCTGTTTGCATCCAAATCAGTAGGTCTTAAAATGATACTTACAAATGAATTTGAATTTGTTTTTGGGATTTACTGAACAATTTGTTGGCAACAAAAAAAGTTGTGCAATTACTCGCATGGGGTCACCTCTCAAGAGTGCAGCGACGTATCCAGGCTTGCGGTCTGTTTGGACTGAATCTTATTTTGTCCAGTCACTCCCGGGACTTGGTCGCTACTGGATTACAAACTTCGACAATAATTATGAAGCTTCTGGGGGCGCGGGGAAATTCGGGCAGTAGAAAGTCCTTGATTTTTAATACGAAACTGCTTTGACCCCATGCGAGTAATAAAGGTATACAAGGAAATAAAGATAACTTAATATTTTGTCTGAGTGAACTATCAAAATTACTTAATATCGGTTTTCAATATTTTCAAAGTTCTTCAAAATTTAAAGTACTGGTTTTTCCGGCTATTGGAGAAAGGCTTTGTTGTCTTTCATCTGTTTTGTTTTCTTTGTTCCCTTCTTTATCCCTTACTGGTAAACCCCTACTATGGTGCGAGTCAACCAACTCGTCAAGAATGTGGTTTATATAAAATTCGACCATTTTATTTTTCCAGAAATCTTGATCTTTTTTAATCTTAATAACTCTTAGCGGTTTTGTGTCACTTTCCCATATAGCAAAAATGCATCTCTCTAAATGCATCTCTTCCAGAAACGTTTAATTGCCTCTGAGCTTGTTGAGCTTGGTTTATCAGTTGCTATCGCAGTTAATTGATACTTCGTTGGTTTTTTGTTTGTTTTTAATATTTGAACCTTGTTTGCTAAAATGGCTTCATCTATTCCAATTTTGGCAGCAGCAACTGGGCATTTCACCTCTACTATTGCATTCTCGCCTACAAGTCCTTCGGGACTCGCCCCAAGAAAGGGATGTTTCTTATGGACGAAAAGGCCACAAGGTTCAATTGTGAAATTTTCTTGTTTGGCCAGCTGCTCTAGCGCAAGTTTTTCATTTTGCAGCCCATGCGAAACCGAGGCCACGTTAGATATATTTTTTTTGTATAAAATGTCTTTATTAAATTTCCTGGTCCTTTTTTTCTTTTAATTACTCTTCCGAAATTCGAACGAAGACTCAAGGCTGTTTTTTTGGCCATCCTGAGCAACTACTTAGTCTTTATAAAGCACAAGTCAGTTGCAAAGTCTCGAGCTTCGACGAAAGGTAGCGTGTTTGTCGGCCTTTTATCGGATACACTTCGGACAGTGCGCTCAGGAGTTGCACAATCTGGTCTCACCTGCCCCTTTCTTCTATCGTACGGCAAGACAGACGCGACCAAAGCGCCACCCTTTTATGGTGGACATTCCGCGCGTTAGAACTAAGCGTTTCGAATCCTCATTTCTCATACGAACAGCCCGAATATGGAACGCTCTGCCTGGGTCTGTCTTCCCGCTTAAGTACAACGTGGGTGTCTTCAAATCCCGAGTAAATAGGTATCTTCTAGGTAAGCGTGCTACATCCCAGACCACATATCTGCTCAACATCAGGCAGTATGTAGTCAAACGCAAACCTATACGGAATAAAAAAAAACATATCTACGTAACCCTCTGCTGGGCATAGGCTTAGATTATGATTATGGAATAACTGATATTTTTCTCTTGAATTAGCTTGGTCCCATAGTGAAAATTATTAATAATAATGGATACAATGATTCCTTAGTGTTACTAGTAATTAAAAAATAAAAATGTAAAAATACCACTTTAGCCATAAATAGCTTTTTGAGAAAACGGAATTACCCTTACGTCGGAATAACACCTACGCAACATGTCATTATTCAAAATGCGAATGTAGGTATCAAAGTATTTGTGCACAGATATAAATATTTCAAAGCTTTTGAGAATACGGATAATACCGTACGTAAGGGTCGGAATTACCCATACGCATCATGTCAACATTCAAAATGCGTACATAGTATCAAATCATTGTTATTTGTGCACAGTTATAATGTGACAAGTTATTTGAAAACGCTTCAAAATAATACAAGGAAGACAGACAGACAGACAAAACTCTTTATTTACAACACAATATGAAAAATAAATATACGACAAAAATATGATTATAAAGTGGCGGCCTTATCATCCATGGCGATTTCTTCCAGGCAAGTATAAGATTATACTAACATAGTTGTTCCAGATGCATCCGGGTTTTCTTGAAGTCTGCAATAAAAAAAAAACTATCAAATCGGTACCTACTACTCGTACATAGATACCTAAAAATATTGGTAACCAGTATAATTATTTGTAATATATATATTTTTTAAAATACTTATATGTACTTAGTTGTACATAAGTACAGAAAATGTAGTTGTGTACTTTTAGTAAGGGTATGTTTCAGCCATTTCCATTTGAAATAATTACTGTTGTCATAATAAAATAGTAGGTAAAAATAAAAGGTATTACGTAGGAACTATGTTATGATATTAGTCACTTACCTCCGTTTTCTCTCTTGGAAAGCTTTGCGAACAGCCAAACTAGATAGTCTTCTTTTTTTATTGCCCATAAAACGTATATAATTTGTGAAGTATACGGTTTCGCGGAAGCGGAAAAAATGGCGCGAAATCCGGCACGCGTCCTACGTCGGCGAGGTCTGCGACCGTACTGACTCTGTCATATTCCATGTCCGAACGTGCGGGCGACGCCCGGTTTCGACGGATTTTTGTATTCAAAAATCAATATTAAATTGGTATCACCACCTTTTGCTAAATTTTATGGATCAGTGCCCAAGTTCAATTCATGAGCATAAAGTGCACATTAAAAAAAAAATTGTAAACGTGTAGGAAAGTGCCCAAAAATGCAATAAACTTTCTTGGAAAACATGAATATTCTCTAAAAAAGCGGTATTTTCGTAATTAATTTCTATCGAGCGAAGTTTTTTGAATCGTGTTTTGAGTATTACTGTGCTCTACCTTATAGCTTTAAGAATATTGTGTATTTTTTTCTATCCAAAAACTTCAAGATTTGATGGAGAAAAATCAGTTTAACTAGGGCTCTCTTCAAGTATTTTGAGATTGGATAGCGGCTTAAATATGAATACGTAGGTATACTTGTGGATATGACTAAGTAAGATAAAAAAATGTAAAAAAAAATTTGGAAGCCTGAAGTGGACAACACTGGAATTCGGGGTAAGACATTACATGGATTATACATTGAAACAAATACTGAATATTTATTAAAACAAAATTTATTACAAACGTCTTTGGAAAATTTAAATATTATATTTAATATCATTATCCCTCTGGTACTCTGTGACTACTATGTACTAAGCTTCGTATACCTATAATTTTCATTAGGTACAAAACAAAAATGTTAGGTTACACTTACCTAATCAAAAAGTTATTCTTATGCCTTTAATCGAAAAAATAAAACCGAGCAAACTAACGATTGTTCGACGATAGTCATTTCATCAATGAAATGTGACATTTAGATAGACCTCATACGTTTATCAGTAATGGCGGTATTTCCGCGAAAACGCAAAATTCAATTTTTTTGTACCGGGTAAGGCCGGTCGCTCTCTACCTAGTAAAAATTCTAAAAATCTAAAAAATACACAAATAATAGCTTGATATGCGAGATATAGACATTGACATAGGTACGCGAATTGACTCCCGCACATCAAGTAGGTAGGTAGGTATCATATATTTATAGTCAAAATGTTCGGTATAAATGTTGTACTTCAAGGTAAAGGTAGATTTTTTTTAAACTTTCGCGATTTGAACGCATTATTATTTTATACTACGGCAGTCAAAAACCGCCAGATACAGAAGTCTGCTATAGCTGAGCATTTGCTTGTCGGAGGTACTGGTCATTGGATCGAGCCCCACGACCCAAAAGTCCTCTCCACGGATCGACACTATTTTTCAAGAATAGTTCGTGAAGCGGTGGAAATCAAACAACATAAGAATTTCAACCGGGACGATGGATTTACTCGTAAGTTATCGGCGTCGTGGAATCGTGTTGTCAACAAATGCAAATCGCGTAGTGTAGGTAGAAGGACATTGTTAGATACCGTCAGTGTTGTGTGTCGTAATGACAATTTTTCAAGTTCAAATTGAATTGGCGGTACCAGCTGTTGCACATTCCAGTCTACCCGTGACCACGGTCGATGCAACTCGGCCGAAACGTCGGGATGAGGAGGTATTTATTTATCTCGTAATTTTAGTGCGCGATTAGTCCCGTAGTATAAAATAATAAAGGTAGATTCACGAGCATTGTGTACCGAACATTTTGACTATAAAAATTATGGTACTTGATGTTCGTGAGTCATTTCGCGTATGTCAATGTCAATGTATCGGGATGTTCCTGTAAGTTCTACTAGAATAACTACCGGGGAAAAATTGGCACCACGGGCTTTTTAGTCAAGGAAAACATCGTGAGGTAACCTGCATGCGTCCGTAGATGAAATCCGATGGCATATGTGAATCCACCAACCTGCACTGGGCCGGCGTGGTGGATATGGCCCAATCACCCTTCATGAGTAGGCCTACGTCCTGCAGTGGACTATTAAAAAAGGCTGGTACAGAATATAACTTACGGTTTTATCTGGACAACTTTTTTAGTTAGATAATATCTATGCTATAATAACACTTTCCTACACTATTTCACAAAATCATTGTCTTCACATATAGGTACATAGGTGTCCCATCTAACTTGATTCAAAAGGAAAGCGAGTATAATAAAGCATAATGATTTGGCTATGAGCCAAAACTGAGCACTCTACTAGGGGCGTGCCTTTTCTGAAATTTTACACTATGCTTGAAGAAAAGTACTCATGTTGTCAAATGCATTTTTGATGAGATATGCTCCCATTTTGAACTGAGACATACTACATGTCCTCCTCGTTACGATCCTGCGGCCCTTGATCTGTAAAAACAACATAGTTTATTAAGAAGCATCTGAACCAACCTTGATATGGTTTGCTACAGTATAAAAAAAAAACATACAGACAAACAAAGTACCTCCTCCTTTTTGGAAGTCGGTATAAATGGGCACCGTTGGATGATTCTGGCACGATCGACATGATGATGATTTGGCATCCAACCTTCATCATCATCACCACCGTCAATCGTAGGACACCTACAGCTGCTGGTCATAGGTTTTCTCGATTCCTCTATAGATTTTCAATATTGGACCGGTTGGAAGCTGCACCCACACTTAGAACTCAATACAGTAGTGTCCAACACAGCTATGGTTATGTACACACACGTACCTCCCTACCATACTACAAGAGCCAAGCTAAAAATAGAAGTAAAGTCGTCTAGATCGCCAATCTAAGTAGCCTATAGCCTCTCGTAAGTACTTACTCCATGTCTGGAGGCTATATAAAAATAAGGCCATTCAACCTGGTAGACTCATTAAGATGGTGGCCCAGACGTGATAGCAATAAAAATCTAAAGCTAGGAGCTTGGTATTTTTTTGCACTTATTAAATGATAAACATCTAAGGTATGTACATATAAAGGAGTTATTTTAAAGCTGCTAATGAACGTCTGCTATTGTAAAATCTTAATAAAATTTAGATCCTCAAATTGAAATGAAGTTGAAACATAGTAAAACATCAAACAGAATCAAAAAGACTTGGGTGTTCAAAAAGCTCTTTTGGGTGAATAGGCGTGATGACTAAAAATATAATTAGTTCGTCTATCAAAAAATATTAGACACGTATTTTTTTTTGTGAATTACACAAAAATTGTTGACGATATAGCCTGATAAAGTTCCGCGTGACGTCACTAGTGCCATAAAAATGTATATCTGTGAGAATTAATTTACTTCTATTAAAGAGATGACGTCACGACCCCCACTCCCACATACTTTGACTAGGTTTATCTTTGTCATTTGTTATTTGATTGATAAAAGAAAAATATGTGTCTAACATTTTTTGATAATCTAACTCATGGACCAACCCAATATATTAATGTTTTTTTTTTACCCAGTCATTATGAATACTATCAAGACAAGACATACTACCAAGACAAATTAACTCCTATTTTGGTGGCTAGAGTCACCGACAACGATTTTATGTATTGTACATAGAATTTTTTGAATATATGGTGTTTGTTTATGGGTCATACACAAAACGGAGTATTTTTTTTACATAGTAAAAAAACAATCTTTTCATATGAATAAATATATTCTATATATGTATGTTAGGTACATACTCATTTTATATAAATATTTTTCTGCTTCTACATGAATGATATGGTTTTTACATAATTGGCACAGTAAGAAACATAAATAGCCAGTGTCATCAGCCAGTATGTAGTAAAACGCAAACCTATAAGGAATAAAAAAAATTGTTTGCGAACAGTCCGGGGACATTTGGACACAATTTTTATTTAAATTAATTAAATAGTACCTACTTATAATTCACTATTTACTATCTCTATTTATAGAGAATATTGTAAATTAAATCATTTAACAAAACCGAATCCAAAGTATTTAATGTATTTTTTTTTTGGATAAATACATCCTGAACATGCCTATTGGACCGGTTGGAAGCTGCACCCACACTTAGAACTCAATACAGTAGTGTATGACCCTTATTTGAGGAGAGGAGCCTTGCTTTTTGCGCCTGAATTTAGTTTTTCGATTCCGATTCCAAAATTAAATAAGTGATCAAACGCAAACGCAACTGTGAAAAAATCAGTCAATATGTAGTCAAAAGCAAGCATAATATACTCTTTAGTACAACACTAGAAAGCTTGAAAAAAGAAACTGCACCACTTTTTTAACAATATTAAAATGAACACTTATTAAACATGTTTTAGTCCGAGATTATAATTCGCAGTCTGTATTGTGTTGGTGCTATTTAGGCAAGCAATGACTTGTCCACATATTGATTCCTTTGACAGGCAGTGAGTCAGTGTGCCTGGGGGTCGCCATGAAACATTCACCCACTATTGCAACCGAGTACTGTAACCTAACGAACTTTGAAGGTGAGCGGGTAATTTTGCGTTGTTATTGTTTGTGAGTTTATGTTTAACCGGCTTCTGAAGAAGAAGGATGTTCTTACTTATGTGTATTCTTTTATAGTTCTTACTTAAATGTAGGTAGGTATACAATAATAAGGAGTTTATTAGTAATAGTACATTATGATTTAAGTGCGGTAAGTTGAAAATTACAGCTGAGGCGATTTTGCTAGCCTGATCCGTAGGCGAGGGCTATAAGGAAGCAGAGGCTGTAATTTTCAAAGAGCACGTATGTCATACGACGTTTTATAACATATTTGCGAGGAAATTAATAAAACTCTGACTTTCTAAAACGAATACATCTTTAATTTCTTGTTAAAGCAGTTATAGAAATTTGAACAATTTTTAAAAGTGATGGTTACGTTGCCAGAATATTGACCACTTTGCTAAGATTTTAAAAAGTGTCGTTCATTTTTAGACATCTTAAAAAAACGTACATGTTACTTTATTTAAAAAAAACTCGTGCGTTTACATTACAATGACGTACAAGTGCGTAATGAAATACATTACGATATTGAAATTGGTGTCATTACAGACACTACGTGCAACTCAAATATATTATAAAATACATAATACTACAAAATATGTAGGTACCTATAATCTGCCTATATCTTTTTCATAGCGAATAAGTGCGCTCTCGATCTCCAACTTGCCTGATGGTAAGTGACTATGTGGTCAAAAAAATGATATTTTAAAATTAAAATAACCTATTGATGTTAAAAACTACAAAAAACTGTTTAAACCCAGCCTACAAAAGTTTTAAACGGTCTCTAATCTCTGGAAATGTGCCCAAATGTATCATGTAGGTACTTAATTTAGTTCGTTAAGATTTAGTTCGGTACATTGTTAGTGTTTTAGTATTACCAATAATGTAGTATTTTTTTGCATACTGCCTTAATAGAAAATAGACATGATTTTTTAAAATCGAGTTAAGCATAGTAGTCCGAAAATTTAACTAATTAAAGGCAACCAGCCCCCCGACCGCCTAAGCAATAGCAATCGTAATAGCAATCGTTTATGACTTCATTTTAGTCATTTGGCACCGCCTATGTGACGTTAGCCATCAAAGTTGTTCATTTAACGATTGCTTTCGCAATCCGCGCAAAGCAATTGATGCCTAACGTCACATAGGCGGTGCCAAATGACTAAAATGAAGTCATAAACGATTGTTATTGCTTAGGCGGTCGGGGGGCTGAACATAAGGTACCAAAATACATCGAATTTCGATCATTATCAATGCGCTCTACAATGCAGTCCGCTCTATTTTATTGTGTTATTTCCCGTAAACGTGTCGGTAGGTACGTGATCGTTCCACTGAGTCACAGTGATTCAGAGTTAAGGGTAAATCTACCCCATTCCGTGAAGCAATACAATAATGAGACGCGATGACTCAAATACCTAATGAAGCAACGAGCACCAACCGTTCGGATTTGTAAGGACTTTTTTATGGGTTATATGTAGATTATTTTGGTAGCGCTATTTGTAATAGAAAATAATGTAAAATAATGTATAATGTCAATATCGTAGATATATTACAAATAGTTTTACCGAAATAATCAATATCGATCGCAATATCAATTTGTCAAACAAATAAATAAAAATTCTTACAAATCCAAAAATGGCTCAACGAAGATTAACCTCGTAAAACGTAAGACCTCGTAAACGTTCATAGAAACGTAAAGACTACGCATTATTACTTCTTCGCATTAAGTCCTTTCAAATAGCACTAATATAGATGTCATAGATATGTGATAGTAATAGTGAATAATAATAAATACTGACAAATGTTATACATCTAGACTGAAACGAAGGTAGCTAAACGAAGCTTAAAAGCTATTTTTCATTTTAAGTACCCAAGTGATGAAAATAGTATAAAAAGGAAATGTCCCGAGAAAACAAAACAGAATGTATCTTTATCACGAATGAACAGAACAAAGGATTCAAAGAAAATCCATACCGTTCGTTATACTCGGAAACATTAACCGTACAAGGCCGAATTTCAGATAATTATGCCCATTGTATTGTGAAATCGATACGCAATCAGCAATTTTGTACTCATTTGTACATTTAAATAAAAATAACTTTTCGTTTCTTAATTTTCTTATTGGTCGAGCAGTACTAGGCATCAAATAGGCTTGTTTACTAAAAAAATATAATTAGTCCGTCGAAAAGATTGTCATTAAATATAAGACATGTTTTTTTCTTTTCTTAATTTAACAAAAAATGATGAAGATATGGCGCGTTAAAGTTCCGTGTGACATCACTAATCGCTGTCAAATGTACCAGCTAGTGCCGTCACGAGCCCCCACACCCAAACTTTGGCAAGGTTTATCTTTGTCAGTAAATGTTGGATTGACAAAAGAAAAAACACGTGTCCAATATTTTTTAATAATCTATCTGATGGACTAATTATAATAAAGATTTTAAACCCAGTAAACATCCCTGCAATTGGCAAGTGACAGAGGTGAATGCAGAATGGCATAAACAAAGGAATGTCAATGCTCATTGTGTTACTAATAACTGATTCGCGCTCCTTACTTGAAGTTATAACCAGCCTAAGAAAACCTAGACTTCAAGCAAGGAGTGATGAACCACGAAACTGTTCTTACTAGTAATATTATAAATCCGAAGGTGTATTTTGTGGCTTAATTGTTAGATACTCTTTCAATGAATTGACTTGCTTTTTACTCTGTTTTTCTGCATGAATATTTTTTAAAAACTTGATTCATTTAAAACAAAAACTAAGATAATTGTCAGTTACCTAAAGAGGATTTTAATTTGTTGCTTTGTATATTTCAGATTACAAACAGATATAGGAGGATTTAATTTTTTTTTGTAACATCGTGAATCTGAACAGTACCTACCTTAATCAAGGCCGTAATCTCGGAACAAATGAGAAAGGATTCAAACCCTGCGTTATTTGCAGACTGTTAGATAGAGAGAGAAAGTCTAGATTTTATCAAATCCTTTCCCATTTGCTTCTTTTTAATTACTCTTGCCAATGAAGCCCGAATAAAATTCAAGTAATTGAGTCGTCCCTTGCGGTGGAATCCGATATTTCCTATATCAAGTGTCGCTCGACGGAAGTGCGGGTAGACTTTAGACATAATCGAAGGTGAACGTTTCGAGATCGATTCGTGACGACGCGACCCTCGTCACAGCTCGTTAGGTGAAGTGTTTCGATACAAAAATACAGATTAGGGCCCCGAAATAGGATGCTTGTTGAATTTGAAGCTATGTACACGGCGTAGATGTTTGCGTAGCGGCGTAGGCGTTAGCGTAGCGCGTAGGCGTTTGCTACGCAAAAAGAATGGGTGGTGGAATCAAAAATTATTACTTATTGTCACAAAAATCGCTACATATTAGTTATTATAAAGCGTTGTTTCCTAAAACCGCTCAAGCAGTTATGTATTAGAGAATAGTGATTCCCGTCTAGCCAAGCACCGACCCTCTATTGAGACTCAAAAATAGACTTTTTACGTACCCATACCGTATACAATAATTGTGCGTTTTAAAGGAACAATTTTCGTATACATAATATACATATATATTAATTGGTGTGTACAAACAGAATTTAAACTTAAACATAGAAACATCCAAACATTGTACACATATAATTAGAACTAATTTTATTCTATGTACACAAAGTTTGGATCTCGAAAATAGCACTGAAGGTTTCGAAGGAGATATTCTTTTTATGTGTATCTAGATAGAAAAAACACAGACCAACAAGCTGAATCCTTGTAAAAGCATAAGAATGTCTAGAGTACAGGCTATTTCCGCATGTTTTGCCGCCAAACTAAGGCCGGTTCCCCTTGACAGCTAATCAATTCTCGTTTCCTCCCGTGGACCACATTTTTAATATCAACTTGGCGGCTTCTTGGTACGTGTCGCGGCGTTCCGGAGCCTTTTGTGACGCTGGGATGAAAATTCCTTGTTTGGTTTACAAATAAAAAGTTACGCGACTGTATTGATAGAAAACTATTTATAGACCTAAATGTAGGGATATGTAAATATCGGGTTGTTGGTAACTTACTCACACATATTTAAGGGTGATTTTGGTATATAAAGATGAACAAATTTTACTGTAGAGCCGTCTCTGAAATTGCACAAAGCAGCTAATTCATACATTTTGTTAAAAATCGATGAATGTGCATGGAATAGCTTATTTTTTGCGATTACAAGTAAGTTACCAGTGACTTAAGTGCATTATAGAGTCATCCTTAACAGTGGAGTAAGCCTTGTTTTTTTTGTCAATTCAGATGGAGAGCGTCCTTTATTGAATTGAGGATTTCCCTATTGGATTCAGAAAAAGAGTGGTCGTCTGTCTACATACCTGGCGGTGAACCGACGTATAATGAAGGAGAGCATAAATGAGGGATAAGCACTCAGAATAAGGACCAGGGTAAGTTCTGGGTAAGCAAAAGTATGTTGCTTTTTAATTATTCCTTCGGTCCTCCATCCGGTCCGCGGATCGTATGAAGAGGCCCTTATATTTTGTTTGGAAGGTAAAAAGCACTTACATACCTGAAAGAGACCACTTTTAGTGACTTTGTTTCACTAATTTAAAGCAAATATTATTTTTGAACTTTGCGATTTGATCACATTATTATTATGTACTACGTGGTCACGGGTGGACAGTCTACCCGTGACCACGATCGATGCAACTCGGTCGAAACGTCGGGATGATGAGGTATTTAGTTATCTCATAATTTTTGTGCGCGATTAGTTCCGTAGTAAAGACAGACAGACAGACAGACAGACAAAACTCTTTATTTACAACCACAATTTGAAAAATAAACACTATTTACACATATACGACAAAAAATATGATTATAAAGTGGCGGCCTTATCACCCATGGCGATTTCTTCCAGGCAACCTTGATTGATGACCAGAATAATAATTTGCAAACAAAGATACAACACGGAAATATTTTTTATGTTGTAATATTTAGTGCATGTGTATAAATAAAGAGTTTATCTATCTATCTATCATACTATTTGTATTCAGCTTGGTTCTGTACTGTACCATCATTTTCGTCTCAGTTATGTGACGGCATTGTTGAATTTATGCCTCTCGTATCCAATAACATTGGTTCGCTGGTATAATTGTTCTTATTCGAATTTAGCGATGTCCATCCTCACCATTATTAAATACTATTTAATACCAGTAACATTACCATACTATTTTTATTTTTTTATTCGAGAGAACATGTAGGAAAATTCCCTTTATAAGGAATGGAATCAATTGAAATCCATCACCGGTTGCAGCCATTCACAGAATGGCGTAAAAAGGCATGAAAAAATCCGCTCGAGTTCTGTGGGAACGAAATGCATCAACGTACGCTCGCACTACGTGCATCCAATTTCACCGCCTGGCTGTACTGATAAGTTTAAACTCTACCAAAGCGTAGCGGAGATCTGTGGAGACGGGTAGCACTTTGTAAACTACATGATAAGAGTCATCAGTATCATGACAATCATAATCATTTTAAACTTGTCCCACTATGCGGAGTCGGCAAAGCATGTTTATTCAATATTCATTTATTTTAGGCATTTGCACCCATATTCACAAACAATAAAATTAAAGTTATGTCACCAGTTACAAATTATTATTCATTTTAAATGTCATTCTATATTGTACATTTAGCAACAAACACGAAAATCATAGCCTCCTCTTCGCCACTGGTACGGAGACATGTCTCTCGCAACAGTGCCGGAGGTAAGGACAGTCAAGCCTGGACGCAATCATTTCCAGGATGCAGTCGGAGCTGGGGTCTTAATGTGTAAGCACTCTGACGATCGGCTTCGCTTTTCCTCCCGCTTGCTCTCGTGGCGTGAGTAATTGGCGTGAGCAGGAAAAAAAGCGAAGCCAAAGAACGTCAGAGCGCACAATAAGGCCCCTGACCCGCACTCTGAGCACCAAGGATGCGGCTCGCGTACGCATCACGTCATGGAAACATGGCGTGCGTGCGTCCGCGAACATGCCAGAGACGCTGCAGAAGCGGGGCAGCCCAAACAGCAGTCTAAAAGCGTTATTATACAGGACGCGGAGGTCACTGTATCTTCGCTTTGTGTAGTTGGACCACAGGCTGCATGTGTAGAGAGGAATGCAGTAAGCTCTGAAAAGAGTAATTTTCACCTCAGCTGAGCAACGCGCAAACCTGCGAGCCAACATATTTGCTCTTATCGACAGTGCCCTCCGCTCCCGTTCGACATCTGCATCGTCCTTAAGGTTTATATTCGCCACTTCATTCTGTCATGGTTACGTCTTTTCAACATTAACTCCGTACAAAAAATATCCATACTCTTTTTGTAGTCGTTTTCTCCCACTTCTACCATGTATCATCATTTTCAGAGTTCTTTTATTGTCGTGACTCTCTTTTATTCTCGTGACATGCCTCAATTGCCTAATGCTAAATCAAGCATGCCAATTTTTACTGTCTCTGTTACTGACGCTATATACTTTCAGACCGTGATTCTACTGAATAAATGTCATAATTTCTCGGTTAGAAATATAAATATAATTATATACTACGGGACTGATCGCGCTCTAAAATTACTAGGTAAATAAATATCTCATCATCCCGAAGTTTCCGACGCGTTTATTCCCGTAGTACATATATGATAATAATGTGTTCAAATCGCGAAAGTTTAAAAACAACAATATAATTATTTCTAAAAATTAGTATTTGTCCAATAATCTTACGGTCTACAACGCTCTGCCCCTCTACATATTTCCACTCCGCTTTGTTAGAGTCTGGGTCTAACTTAGATACTCTTCCGCCAACATACAACTTACAGTTGAGTGAGGAGCCACCATCGAACTCTCAACACAGAACTGTTAGTTTTCCATGAAACTTATTAGTTCATTGATTTGATCATCATTGGTATTAAATTAGCCGGGAAGTAATTCTGGCGTCTCGTATCGTTCCAATAAGCTTCTCCTAGTGTTACTCGGTGTTGTGTATGTGGTTATAGGTATTTGAGTTACTAGTAGCGGCACGTAAGTCTAGCGTTGAGCGAAGTGTGGAGGGGATGGTTGCGCATGGGTTTAGTATAGAGGTCGCCATGCGCAGCCATCCCCTCCACACTACCCTCAGCGCTACACTTATGTGCCGCTACCTGTAGGATGTTTATGGGAGTATTTCTTGGTCTGACATAAACGTTTGACGGAATATTTACCTACTGCTCAATTTAGTGTCTCTTCAATAAAATGAAATGAAAAATGCGATCTGTAGGTAGTAGATAAGTCTACCGCTCGGAGAACTACTGATCTGCCAGATAATTTGATGAACAACTGTAAGGAATCATTGAAATAAATTAGTTACATAGTAAATGCTATAGGCTATTAACAATATGTATGGCTCAGTCGATTTTTTCACGATTTCAAGTGCGGTCTTATTAGAAATTTAAAGAGTAAAATGCCATCCTAGAAGATCTAAAGTACCTATTACCAGTAAATGAGACACAAGATACATTTTCGGCACAGCATCTAAACAATACATCAAAAGACTCAAGATTCTAGTTTCATTTAATCTCACAAGGCAAAGATTTCCAAGTGGCTTATAAATAAATAACGCTATGTGATGAAAAATTCATTATCAAGCCATCATAACAGTCTCTCTGAATTTCATATTTGGATGGTACTTTCATAAACTTGTCCGGTTCCGGGGAATATGACCAAGTTTTACCGTGGGACTGGCTCGCAGATCTTGTGAGACGGGAAATGTTGTAATTGTTGTTTCGATCTAACTAGGAACTAATTTAGCATGAAGCTCCTTGCTTAGAATTACAACTATACGTACCTAACGCAATAATTACGTAGTTATTAGTCATGGAGTATTACAAACAATCACAATCACTTGTTAATACTCGTATATTGTCGGTCCAGAACTCAACTCGCCAATCTGTCAAAATGGTCATTTTGACTTAAGTGCATAGACATATGTGTCTCTATCAAATACATGTCCTGCCCAAGTAATATATCTGAAAAGTCAAAACTACAGAAGATATTATACGCTCGTTAAACACTGCATTCTTCAATGTAGGTAAGTTTCATTTGAATTTTGGCGGTATATGATTTTTTGCTTCATATAAAAGAGGTAAGTATCTCGCGTGCCGTATAAAAGTCCTCATAGACGATTTGATTTGAGCCTATCAATTGGGTACTTACCTATACAATATACATATACAACATTGATACAGACGTCCCGACAATAATTATGCTGGTGTAAGGTTGCCTCATTGCAGCCGTAACTACCTCCAATCAGTTTAAATAATAATAACGTTGAACCAACTACCTCACACATTGAATGGATTTACGTAGTCAAGAGAATTTCTTTAATCAAATCGTAACATATATGAGTAAGACAGCTTGATTATGGAAATCAACGTGGTTTTAGCACATTTGTAAAAATTCGAATATAACAAAGGCGATTTTCACAGTAAATCACCAAATGCGGTCAAAACTATAGCAGGTATGTTTGGTGTCTGCCATAAAAAAACATGTGATTAGCACCTGTATATATTCTATATTCTAAAGAGAAATATCTATGAAGACCTTAAAGGGAAAGCTTCTGCCTAGATCTCTATGGACTGGCAAGGGGACTCAGAGGGGATTAAATGATTAAGCACTTAAGTAGACCGGCTGTTAAGGTGCTGCGTTGGAAATGGGTTTTGTAGTTTGTAACATAGCGAACGTAATACATAGTAATACTTTGTCCTTGTTTGTACTGAGTACAAAAGTTTGAGGCTTAAGTCTAGTGGAGATACGGGTACTTGCAAATCTTACTATTTATTAGACTTGTACGCAAGTTGGCATTTTTCAAAGGTAAGTAAGTTGCAAGTTGGAACATTTCAATTATACCTACCTTATTCCACACATTATGCGTTAACAAGATAGAATTTTAATTTTATATTTGTACTGTACTGTACTGTATCAGACTTTTAATAGTCCACTGCATGACGTAGGCCTACCCATGAAGGGTGATTGGGTCATATCCACCGCTGGCCTAGTGCGGGTCGGTGGATTCATATACGCCATCGAATTTCTTCTACGGACATATGCAAGTTGCCTCACGATGTTTGCCTTCACCGAAAAAGCCAGGTGGTGTTAAATTCCGTACATAAATTCCAAAGAACTCATTGGTACGGGACCGGGATTTGAAACCACGACCTCACGATTATAAGACGGGTGTCACTACCACTAGACCATCACGGCTTATATTTGTAAGTACTAATAATACATTGTACATACCAATTTTATTGTAAAGTCTCAAGCACTACATAGTATAAACACAGTACAAAGTCGCTTCCCTGTCTGTCTTTTCCTATGTATACTTATATCTTTAAAACAACGCAACGGATTTTGATGCAGTTTTCTTAAATAGATAGAGTGATAAATTAGGAAGGTATAAATGTATAATACACATGTGCGAAGTCGGCACGGGTTGCCAGTGAGTTATAAACTGAAACGCGTAAAACCAACTTAAAACAGAGAATTTTTTTTTCTGGACAAGGTTTTGAAAATGTAATTAAAAATTAGTAATAGTCAACCTAACACACAGGTTCTATATACAATGTGTTTGTCTACCTGTGTCGGAGCGTTAAGCGGTGACAAATATGGCAAATTTTGAATAACTCTTACTCCACAGTAAAAGTTATTAAAAATTTGCCAACTCTAAAAACGCAAAAAACAGCTTTTCTATACTTTTTGTCGAAAGTCTATAAAAATCGTATGGAACTACAGTTTTTTTACGTTTCCACAGTTGGTCCCATAGTAAAAGTTGTTCAAAAATTGCCATAGATGCCACCGTTTAAGCCTCCGACACCGGTAGACAAACACATTGTATACAAACATACTACAAATTAATGAAATTTTGCTGTCGGCTTTTATTGGGAGGGTATTTGCTGCCACACTATTTATCAGCAAATTTCGACAAGATTGTTTAGAATCTAAATCCTAACAAGATTTGTGAGTATTATTAAAATTAGCCCAGAGTGAGTCGAGATATAGTCTTATGAAGATACAGTTAAAGAGTATCGCGAGGTCTATTGTTCAGAGAACTAATAGTTTTATTATTAGGAAAGATTTTAAAAAGTACCTACTTAGGTAAATAACAATGATTCCGACCTAGTTTGTGCGCAAGTACTAGGCTCCCAGAATACAGAGGAGATTCCCACGCGTCAAGGCTCCAAGAGCACTACAGCTGTACGGCCCTACAGGAGTCGTTAAAATCGAGCACTCTTCACTCTTCCTTCCTTTCCATGCAGGTTTTTATGATCGGAGTGCTCCACGTAGTAGTTTTATCAGGGATTTGCCGTCTGGCTGGGAAATAAAACGGAGAGCGTACGAATAAAATTGTATATTATCTAGCTTTGGTTTTTACTGCGAGGAGCTTGAATCAGCAAGATTTTTAGATTTTAGATAGATCCTTTTTGACGTTGTTATTACCTACTAGACTTAATACTCACAAAGCCACCGAAGCTAAATAGAGAAAAAACATTCTAGATCATTGGAGAAAAAATTACTTATTAATTCATTTAATTACTTACATAAATATATTTTTTCATGTCTAAATTAGGTTTGCAACGTATCTGCAACCTTTCTGATGTAAAACTGTGATGTTATCTAATAACCAGCACGTTTACATTTAAAATGTAGATTTGACAACACCTACACAGGAAAAACAAACAGGAAGATACGAAGAAAACATCTTTTCCTTTAGAAAAACTCTTCCTAGACTGGCTGGAAAATTCCCTTATTACAAAGTTGCGCTAGTTCTATGCTGAACTTCTTCGTACAGATCGACCAACATTTATCGAGAGGTGATGAAACGGTGGAACTAAACGAGCTATGTTAAAGGATGGTAGAAAAGTTTAGAAAATGTGTTGGTGGCTCTTCTAGCTGAGTTATCAGGTATGTTTGTCGTGACTGCATAGTACAAGGAAGTTCTAAAAAGCTTCATCAGCCTTTGAAGGGGTCGCAGCGAGCTCAGTTACGGAACTATCTGAATTCAGTCTGAACTATGCAATGTCTATGGAGCATCTATCGGTTATTGCTAGCTGAGCCTTATATCCACCTTTTTTGGTTTCAAATCTATTGTAGATTCCTACCTCCATATGATTTCGGAAATAGAAATAAAATTGCAGCTCTATACTTGTAAGTGTATACTCATTGCGTTAAAAGTCAATAATGACGAATTTGTTGAACATATTTTTCTGTTTTTTTTTTGCCTACCATAGCACTTGTCCTTGTTTATTACTTGCAGAATATGTTTTTCAAATGAACAACAATATTAAAACCACGCATTAGGTTCAGGTTGCGTTCTTATAATTATGAACAACTTTTACTACGAGACTAAGCCCGAAATTGCGAAAGAAACGGCGAAAACCACGAATATTTGGGGCACGTAACGCGCACGTTTTCATCAGGGTATCGCCCTATTGTGCGTAAGTTACCCCATTATAAACCAAAGCTCCCAAATTCCGGAGTCCGGACGTCACAATGTTATGCGGCAATTTAATCAAATCCAATTTCAGAAAAGCCGTAAACTAAACACTTTCATCGATACCCGCGCTAATGGAAACGTTTATATCGTCCGTCTGGTCCGTTCGGTTCCTGCGTTGTTATATCCTGACAGTTATTGTCGTAACTTCCATGCAGCCCGAGTCCGCTGGAACTTTGATTTCTCCTTTATCGTTGATATAATATTATTGTTTCCTA
This sequence comes from Hypomecis punctinalis, assembly GCA_949316475.1. Taxonomy (NCBI): domain Eukaryota; kingdom Metazoa; phylum Arthropoda; class Insecta; order Lepidoptera; family Geometridae; genus Hypomecis; species Hypomecis punctinalis. Next base: position 21,468,468 of record OX438801.1, on the reverse strand, counting down.
CTGTTATATTAGAGTGTTAAAATGTAACTGTTAAATAACCCGTCTCGTCCCGTTCAGTTTCTAAGTTGTAATATCTACTGATAGTTATTATTAGTACCAGATATGTGTCAGATATATAAATACATGCTCATCTTTGGTTCAGTGCTGAATAAATGACGATAGTAGAATCAGACTGATCTAAGTGACACTTTTTTTCAATATTGTGGCATGTTTTATAATAGATGCACGAAGCACAAACGGTTTTCTTAGCAATTGTGCCAAAAATGCTAAGAAAATGTCAGTTTGATAACTCTGGTTCTACTATCGTCAAATGTCTCTCCTTTTTAAGCCGGAAACATACTATCGGACGCTGCTGACGGACGCGACTGACAGCCGCGACTTAGCAATGTGCACAGTCTTATAACATCCGGTGTGCCAGATCACTCTCGGACGTCCGAACGCTCAAGGTCGTCCGAAGGTGACGTCCGCGACTGATGTCCGATAGTGTGCACGGCTCAGTGTACTTTCATAGTCTAGATCGCGGCTGTCAGCCGCGTCCGTAAGCCGCGTCCGATAGTATGTTTAGAGCTTTAAGTGCTATACAATATAGAACATCAAGCGTTCTTTAAAAAAGGTTTTATTGTGTTAAAAATATACGATTTCATCCAAAAACTTTGGCGCAATCTTGCTTCATATTAGACCTAATACTTAGTTATTGTTGTAAAGACTTGCCTACATGATAAATTCGTAATCACACACAACACAATCTCGGCCCGTCGAGACTTTAATTTCTATTTTTAACCGACAAAAAAACGTAGGAGTTTCTCAAGTAAGTAGACGCGTAAATTTTTGTTATGTCTGAACAGGCATAACTTTTTACAGAGTGGACCGCTTTTGATAAACCTTTTTTATCAGAAAGTGTATATATACCCTGAAATTGGATTTAATGGTATAATCTAAAGCTCTCATCACACAGAAGCGGGAAGTGCGGGAAAGCGATCGCTATCCGGGACGGGAACTTTTTTTAATATTCGAATTTGTATGCAACCTGATACATCACAAGCGGGCGCACGCGCTTTGCACTGGACCGGTATCGGATCGCTTTCTCGCGGCTCTCGCCTCTGTGTGACCCGAGTTTTAAAATGTATTCGATTCGATTCGCCAAACCTTTTGAATTTTATACGTAAGTTGCAATGACAGAAGTCGGGTGTGCTATTTTTAGCGAAAAATAATTATATCGTTTACATTATTTTAACCATCAAACAGAAAAAACGCCTAGTCGATGATTTTAACCGATTGTTAGTGTGAAAGAAACGCTGTCGTACTCTATGAAAAAAACTTTTTGATAGAGAATCGCATGTGCTTCGAACCAATATTTCAAATTAAACTGGCGTAGTTAGTGCCTATACGTTGCGAGCATCTACTATCTCTCCTTGCCAAGACGTTTCGATATTAATGTAAAAGAGATAGGACGAAGGAAATATGAGAGAGAGTCTAAAAATAACGCCAAGTTTATGATTGCTCCAGCCTCTATTATCATTAAAGTTTCCCTTCGAATGAAACCTGCAAACTGCTTTGAACGATGTTCGGAAAAACGATGACCAAGACGCTTTCGTGTTGGCTCTTTTCTAGCGAAACGGGGAGTTTTTTCTTGGAAAGTAAGGTTTCAGTGGAAATGAGAGTTTTATTTATTTTGGTGAGCATAAAGATAGCGCAAAGCAAAATGGTATGAATTTATTGAAATGTAACGACGTCTCTGAAGTTTTTCTGTTGAGAAATAGGTAAATTGCTTCCAATGTAAATGTAGTAAGTTAGTTAGTTCTAATATGTACCAATATGGGAAAAATTGAGATCTCTACGTAGATAAAACACGTGCAGAAAGTCAGCGACTAAACTATATTCTGCTATTTTAAAATGTATTTGCATTTTGTATGGTGTTAAAGCAGTTATTTGATTTTGAAATTAAAGCAAGTTTTAAGAAGGGCTAGAGATAGTTTACTCTAGCTTAAAAAAGCATCAACAATCAAACAATAAAATCACATTACCATGTGATCTTTAGGCATTGAATCAAAAGCAGTAACAATCAACACACAATGAATGAATGAATGAAAACGCTTCAAAAAACAGATAATTTGGCCTTAAATCAACGCAAAATAAAACCAGGTCAGCGTCCTGACAAAGTAACAACCCCAAAGGGTCAGACCTATACTTACTCGTCGTATTCATCGCTTTATCTATCCTTATCTGACGTTTTTAGAGTTCTCTCCCCGAGGGGTAAAAACGAGACTCTGTTTTAGTTTACGTTGTTTAATTGATTGACCTACCTTTAAGGGGTCGCTTTAGATCATGAGGATTTTTTATTACACATGTGATTTTAGGGAGCTTACAATGTTTTGCTTTTGCGCAATCGTAATATTGTTAGCATTTTTTTTTGCAAAAGAATTATATTTCTTAGCTTGATTACGAATCATGTAGGTAAATCTTTACAATATTAACTAAGGATTAGGTCTATAATAATTATTCTTTGCAAAAAATAGAATGACCGACTTCACCCGTGCACAGAATCATTACATAGTATAAAACAAAGTCGTTTTCCGCTGTCTGTCCCCATGTATGCTTATATCTTTAAAACTACGCAACGGATTTTGATGCAATTTGTTTAAATAACTAGAGTAATTCAAGAGAAATGTTTATATGTATAATACACCTGTGCAAAGCCAGGGCGCATCGCTAGGACGCAAATATTATGCACGGATCGATGTAACAATTTTTACATTATTGTTAATTTATCAAAAATGGCTCACCCAATTTCGATAAAATTTAAATGGGACCTACATAAAAAAATATATATACGCGTCGAATTGTATATACCTCCTCCGGTGGTTCGTCGGTCAAAAATGAAGCAAGATTGGGGCAAAGATTTTGTATGAAATTGAATCTTTTATAAAACAATAACGCATTTGATGTACTATATTGTCTAGCACTTAAAAAGAAGAGACATTTGACCATAGCACAATCAGAGTTATCATTCGTCATTTATTCAGTACAGAACCAAAGTTGAGGGTGTCTATCTCAACACATATCTGGTTTACACGTTTTAACTATCACTCGTAACATGCTATCAACAAATAGCTATAATTATTCTGACAAGAACCATTACGTACAAGTGAAGGACGCGAAGGGTGCAATTATGAAAAATGATAATAGACTGAGTGTTGGCCGAAACAAAGGTCCGAAAAGGGCGAGCGCGCTTCCGGACGCTCTACGTAGTCTACGTATCGAATAAACCGCCCGCCCTGCTGGCAAAGATTAAGCGGCTGGTGCGAAAACGATGGGGCACTTCTGACAGACATTATGTTAAAAAAAACAAATATTCTGGATACATTGTATAAAAAAGGCGGCCAAAAACTCTGACACTAGGGCTAGCTACCCGGCCTATACGAACTTACGAGTACTTACTTATCGAAAATTAAATCCATAAAGAGTACGGTGTAGTTGATGGCAAGGTGGCGTTTAAAATCCTTTCTGTGGGAGCTGATCAGTTTAAGTATGCTGTTAGTAGTATTTTAGTTAGTGGCTTTCATTTTGTAGTTTTTTACTTTAGGACTGTATTGATTGATATGACAATGATGGTATTAATCCGAGTATGCGATATTCGTTGTAAAAATGTACCCACTAAGTCACACTATATCTAAATGCTCCCCAAATGCTGGGGTGTAGTGAGTTGCAATTAATTTAATTTTGCAATTCATTTTCTCTCGCCAGTGGCTCCAAGAAGCTGTCATACATGCAGCGGCCACACCCCGGTAAACCACGACGGCTCGTGGGCTAAACCTGGCAGAGGGGGGACTCGTAAACACTCGTGTCCTGTGATGCGATTACTCCTCGCTTAGTGTATAGAAGTCTGTCTCGGTGGCAAAGGCGCATCAAAGCTGATAAGCACTCGATGTTGGTGGAGCCGGCGAGACAGCAAGGCATAGTGGAAGGCCTAGGGCGCTGGTAGGAGTTAGTGTAGTTACTATCGGCCAGACACTGCATCCAGTTGTCTCTCAGTTGTAGCGGGTATCCGTTCCACTGAGGCGTAGATAACATGGACGAGAGAGTGCATCTGTGTGTGCGCGAACACTTATGCACTAAAATATTTCCTGCGCAATTGACCTGCTTCTGCTAACCGGATTATGGAAATAAAGTCCTGTGGCGACGGACAAAGGTAGAGAGGTTCGGCATTGGTCAATGGTGTTTTGACATGTAGCCTGTGTTCACGCACTTTTAAAGCCAAAATAGGCTACTACAGCCATATGAAGGCACACGAACGGTAGTTAGAGCAGAATCGAAGGTCGCCATAGCCGAAATCGGCAAGGAACCATATATATATATATATATATATATATATATATATATATATATATATATATCTAAATGCTATCTTTATCAGTTCCATCGGCAGATTTTTCCACAGGTAAAATAACTACCACACAATACACATAAAATAACATTCGTGATCATTCGATTAGGAACTTTTTGTAGCCTCAACGAGTTCTACCCTCTGTGCTTGCTTATTCCGTCAGGTTTCGCGCTGTGCAAAAGGGCGGTAGCGCGCAGCCCCGTCAGTCCATCGCGCGCCGCGACGCCGCTCGCCCGTCTCCACTGCAAAACTACCCTCAGCAATCACCATTAACATATTTTAATTACACTTTTCACCCTGCGAAGGAATGACTCTCTTGAATTAATTATCCTGTGACAGTTTTTGCAAATGTGGAACGAGTAGGGGGAGGCGACGCAACTTTACTAAGGTAAGACTATTTTTAGACCATGTGTTTCATGAAATGAACGCGAGCTAGGTTTGATATAAATATTGACTGAATAAGCCTTGTTTGAGCGTGTGTCTAGGCAATTTACAAGCGCCGATGAGCTTTTAAAGCCACTAACGGTAATTTCAGTCTTTCAGTATTAGTAAGCGTTTTAAAACGATTACGGCGTACTCGTATTTATAGTGAAAACTCTTTGTGATCAACTTGATATTATACCTATTTGTGGTTTTCTGTTAGATTGCTACATGCAATTTCATGATATGTACAATATGTAACAAAGGTTACAAAATATTTGGTCGACGTATGTTTGCCTTTTTCTTTTGACGCGAAAATATATGCAAAAACAAGAAATTAAATTAAAAAGTACTACTTAATTTCACGTGTAGAAATACCAGAGCAGGCTAATTTTAGGCAATAGCTTTTCCTTTTGTCTTTGTAAGTATTAAAAGGAGATAAAACTGAACCAGACCTAAACGGATCTACTACCGAATTAGTAAGTATGACTGTTATAAAATCTAATTGTTTTTTTCAGACATCAATTTCATTTCGCGACCACTCATTCATTAAATTAAAAACAAAATTAATGAGGAGACCGGCTTCATCCCTCTAATTGCTTTGATCCGGTATCGAAACATAATTCAATGTTAAAATTTAATGAAAAATCGCCTTAAAATTGGAGGAGCTTGTTGAGATACTTTGATGATAAAGGCGTCGAATTTCAACTGATTTCTATATAGATGTAAGCTCTCAATAGTTGTTGTTGTAATAGTCAATGTATTGTACATATGTTTTTTGTGTCTTCGCAGAATGTAAACACCTACTTAGATATACGTTTAAATGTTCACTGTAAGATGCTAGTGTCGTTTTATTAATTTTTGTACAGCATCAAATCATGACTTGTCACATATTTAAAACATTATATCTACTTGATCTACAACGAATCATCTCAAACAATAAAATACCTTGTACGGGATCCCCGGTACGATAAAGCCACCATCATTTGAAGTCGGTTGGTTGTCAATTTTTGTGACAAAAACACATATCTTAATCAGTACCGTTAAAAACCAAAAAATGAATAAATGACATCTGTTAATGTCATATTTTCACGGAATATTTTTTGTTAGGTTTCAGTACTAAGTAGAATAGGGAACCTATATTTTGTTTCCATAGTGATGTAACTACGTAACTGCAAATATACTCGTATTTTTTCAAATAATGTGTTTTATGTTTTTTATAGTTTTATTATTAATTAATTATTTTCATGTTTTACTTCACGCCACATGTTTTTTTATGCCTCAACGAGAGCATCAATAATGAACAATGGCAACGCGACCGCAGACTGCATTACTGCTCAAAAATATCTCAATATTTGTGGTACATAGTGGAACCTTCTACTCGCACATTTTTTTTATCGTGAATAAGTCCGCGCTTGACCACCAACTCACCTGATGGTAAGCGACGTTGTAGTCGAAGATGAAGCACGCTGACTTAGAAGATACCTACTTACTCTGAATTAGTAAAGCTATAGATTATTATTATTATTATATATATATTTTAGGAAACTACATAAAGTTAATAACAAACATATTGTCGCGTGGAAGCCTGAAAGAGAGATAAGGCCGCCCTTTGTTGCACTGGTTTTAAGTTGCCTTTTTTCCCCTTCTGTGTATTTTTCGGTGTCGTGTGTTTTTAGTGTTAACAATAAAGTGTTCATTCATTCATTATCATAATGCCAATAACATTTCTGAGATTTTTTTCTACAGAACCTCGTTAACTCGTGCTCTAAATCAATATAAAAATTTCAGTCCGAGGTTTCGATTTGTTGATGGTACTAATGAATTCATTGAATATGCACTAATGGGTATAGTCTTTGAATATCGAATAGAATATTCTATTTCAATTAGAATTAATAGCTCTATCCAGGTAATTGTGGGTTATTGTTTTACTTTGGCGTTTTATGTGTTTAGTAAACCGATGTTATCTGCCTATGAAGGGCGCATGAATTAATAATGTCCATTTGCTCGGTTTTTGTCGTAGTCGTTTGGAAATTTGATTAAATATTAGTTATTAGATCTGTGACGTGGTAAAAAGCTTTAATGGATCCATTTCAGTTTCCTATTTCATCGTCCATTTCTCATACTTTAGCAATTAAACAAGTATGACAGTCTATGCTTGTAAGAAAATTATGTTTAAAACATACCCATTGCTCTAAAGTGCAAAATAATTATTTATTATTTCCATTAAATGTTTCAATCAATTGATATTGTATCGAATTGAAATTCTATGTATTTAAAGTCACGATGAATTAATTTTGAGCTTTCCTTTATGAATAAGCGTTTTAAAACAATCAATTTATATATTTAGATCCTGTGATCAACCTGTGGTAGGTATTTATGTTATAATTATACTTATTTATAACCTGTAATTTGTGATATATTATACCTGTTTGTAGTTTTCTCTTAGATTGCCACACATTACCACCACATCAAAAGAAGGGGTGATATGAAATTATAAATGACAGTTTCCGTCTATATTTACCATAAATTTAACAAAACATAAGTACAATACTAGTGTACATGAATCCTGTTAGTACAATAATAGTGATTATACTAGATACATTTTATTCAAGCTCGCAGGCTCATATAAATATTTGTAATGTGAGAATTGATTACATAATAAACAAGACATATGACGGGTGTAGGCCCAAATGAGGCACAAACTATCTGATAAAGACCACAAGACCTAGATCAAGCCGCTATCCGAAGATTGGACTATCGTAAATTAATACTGAATTCCAGCTAAATTGCCAAAAACCGTCTTTCTTTTATTTGCTAAATGTCGATTTTAATATTAACCTCGTAAAGAGTAATTGTTGGTACACAGACCGTCGGGCCATTAGCTGTAACCGAGTTAGAGCAGGAGCGCAGCCAATTTGTGGGGGGAAGCTTTTATGGGGCCCTTTGAAGGGGGGAGCGCTTATATCGTGGTTAGGGCTGCTATTTTAGAATTAAACTAAGCTATATGACGTTTCTTTTAGATAGGACTACTGGAAATCCTTTTTTATTCAACTTGATTCAATAGATATAGAAAGATACAACAAATGGTATGACTTCTCTTACTTACGTAATTAGGTTTTTAGTAAGAATCTACATACCGAGTTACTTATATGTCTTAAATGAAGAAATACTGAAGAATTCATACTTGCAAAGAATACTTTAGTACTGCGCTTTTTATTGAATTTTGTGTAATGAGTATTAATAAAATTATATACTTACAATCTACATGCCACAAAGTTTTTAGAGTGAGTTTGATTCTTTATTTGTGTATTGCATGGTGGTCTAGTAGGAGACCGCTCTTCTTCGATCAGGAGAATAATAAGTATCAGAGTATAGAGAGTATTAATGTAGGGAGAATTAGGAGGCATGGCGGTTTAATACTGTCCAGGACCAATAAGTTTTATGGAATTTATTTTCAGTTTTCACACAACTGGCTTTTTGTTGCATTAAATAAATGAATTTTATTCATCAATTTAAATTTTATTAATTCAATTAAATACTTACAATATTAAGAGACGTCTTACACACGATCTCTTACCCCAAACTAAGCTGATAGATATGGCTGCCAGAGACTGATACACATATACATACTTATATAGATAATGACTTCCAGATACACAGCAAACACCTATATTTATCACAAATACTTGCTTAAGGTGGAAATCGAACCCACGCTTCCTAGGCTCACGCGTCAGGGTCATTAACCACTGGGCCATCGAGGCAGCCAGGTATTGAACTTCTTGTGGATGCATACATCCATAGAAAAATTCGATGGTGTATGTGAGTCTACTAGCCGTCACTGACCATTTGTCGAATGCTTTAAAAGTAACAGCCCTGCAATATAGAGTTGAAGTAATGAGCTGAGTTTTTATTCCTAGGTAATGCTTTTAAAGCCAGTTAGTAGAGATCACAGCAACAGTTTTTTAACCTATTTTTTACTTTCAAACGACGCAACGTGTAGTTTTGAACTTTCTCACTAATGTTATATGTACAACAGTTTAGAGCTTGTATGACGAGATTTCGATGTTTCTTACTATAATCTCTAAACACGATTTTGTCGAATACTTAGTCAAATTCGTAGATTGCGTATAAAACGAAAAAAATCTTAGTTACTAAATAGTTAACTCTTGAACATAGGATTACTCATGACGGGTAATTGGACTATACACAGCGCTAATTGTAGCAATGCGAGCATTTTCCCTCACAGTCTACCACATCCTGTTATAAACGCAATTAAATTTAATTTATAACATCAAAATTAAAGGAATGGAAAAGTTGGATTCTATCTGCTACATATTCTACAATTTGTCGTTTTCATTTATTCTACCCACCTACTTAGAATTATCAGCTGTTGCTAAGAAACCAGCACAGAAATGGAGAAAAAATAAAATTTGCCTCTTATTGCGAGTATTTTGTAAGGGAATCCATTATTTTCCTTCCTGTTGTTAATAATAGCTGTAACAAAAGACTCCCCAACGGGCACACCATGCCTTGAGTTACTCTCTTATTAAAAGCGAGTCGGATCGTTATGTTGTTATACATACCTGTACTCCAAACATCACATAGTTATCATCATTAACATCTCACTTACTTACATCGACTGTTACTTATAAAGGTTCTGTAGAGTTATTCCGAAGGGTTGTATTAAACCAAAATGTTTATCATGACCACCAAAACTTTTATTACGAGCCAACCCGAAATTTAAAAAAAATCAGCTGCTTTCATATTGTACTTTGTCGTTTCAGAATTACAATTTTGAATGGGATAGCTAATTATTTTGTCGAATTTCGGATTGGCCCCAGAGTAAAAGTAGTTCATAATAGTGGTTTTAGTCAGCCTATTTCAGCTTTGTATCCCTTTCTGAATAATCTTGATTATTAATGTTCAAAAGGTTTGCTTGCAAGCGGCATGTTGGTGATTGAACGTTCTACGCTAAGTTTTCTATGAACTTCTTCGGGAACTATACTGTGGGTGCTGATTTTCATTTTATCTCCAAGGTAATACAACGTTTAGGACTTTTAAATCCAATAAAAAAAAACATTTAGATGTCTATTCGCGTTAGTTGCATACTCGCGGTATAATAAACGTTTACATAAATAAACATAATTATCACTAGATACTATATAACAGTAATTTTTTTTTTGTGTTTTGGATCTTCTAAACTTAACTATAAATTACAACCCAGATTTTACTATCATTTAGGATACTTCTTTCTAAAGGTTCCCTGTACATTCGGATCCAAGCAAATCCGGCACGGGCAGCTTAATAAACAAAAAGTTTATTTATCAGTGCCTTTTTACATTACCCACTCACCTACGCACAAATAACAAGTAACAAAGAGAAAACCACGTGATTATTTTAGGTCAGAGATTGTTAGTTCGGCTTAACTTTAATCAGAAAACTCGGTTTAACCTTTGAACTTTGTTTTCGGATCCTTTGGGTAAAGTAAATAACGCTTATTCTCTTCTATCGGCTTAGTTGTGTTAAACCGAGCTACCAGCTCGACTCGGCATCAATAGCAAATATCCGAGACGATCGACTGAGAACTTTGCCAAACTTCATCTCGGGCAAACATTGTCTATTCGCAAACTACACATAGAGCGACCGCTCGGCAAGTTAGTTACGTCGGTCTGATAATTGAGTTAGAGCAAACCCCCCTTCCTGGTAATTTGTTTCTCCGCTCAACAGAGTAGTTATATTATTATTTGAGTTTGCTCGTCAAAAAGACTTGAGAAGTGGGAAGCAGACGGATGCCACTGGTGCGTGATTTGGGAAAATAGCAAGATGAAAAAATCTATAGGTATCCGAGCACTATTTATATTTGTTTTAGAAATGCCTACATGAATCTTCAGCATGCTAAAGTTAGGTCTTGCAATAGTTTGTTTCGTAGTGTTTATCTTTTTAACCGACTTCCAAATAGGAGGAGGTTCTATTTTCGTCTGTGTGTATTTTCTTTTTGTATATTCATCGATAATTTCGCCAATTGTGAACCGAATCAAAACATTTTTTTTAGTTCGAAAGAGTATACGAGTACTCTCAAAATTGTTCCATTTAAATTTTACAGATTTGGATTGGATGAGCCGTTTTGGAAAAATTGGTAACAACTAATGTTATTTTTTAATTTGCATAGGTACAATGTTGATGATGATTCTGTGGAATATGTTTTAGTTCTATATCCGTGTTGTGCTTATAAAATTGGCGGATTTTACATGCGAGTGATAATTTTTTTAACAGTTCCTGTGATCAATAGTTGATGGGAAAAATTTCCACTTCAAAATCTATGACGATAAAGCCAATTTAATAAAGTAATTTGCATACCTTTGTGCAATAGTTAACTGGCCCAGACCGGTCGTAAACATATAAGTACTGTGATTTTATGCTACAGGTAGGCAAAATTAAAACGTTTTAATTTACTATACTGTACTGTACCAACCTATATTTTTGTGCACTACTGAACGTAAGTCACTAACTACTAACGAAGGGTGACTATGGGCCATATTCATCACGCTGGACCAGTTTGGGTTGGTGGATTCACATTATATTCGCTATCGAATTTCTTATAGGACGCACACAGATTGCCTCACGAAGTTTCCCTGCACCGAAAAGCCAGTAGTTTAAAATTCTGTGTATAAGATCCAAAGCACTCATTGGTACGGAACCAGGATTCGACGACATTACAATAAAATTGTTAGGCGGGTGTTACTACCACAAGTCCACCACGGCTTCTTACTTAACTGTTATTGATCGAAGTGAAGCTAAGGTCTCTGCTTCCACACGACGATTTTGCTTTCGTTTGTCAGGATGTTGATTTTTGTCTACAGGTCGCATCATTCAATGAATCTCCACGAAACTTGGTACACAGGTTGTAACCCACCTACCTACTGCCTAACTAAACTACAGCCCTAGCTAAACGTCCTAAGCTGTTTTGCAACTAATCTAGCTATCTATAGTTACTCTTTCATAACCTATCCTACTGAAATGAGCTACTTTGATCCGAACTGAAGCAAACGTAACTTGTTCTACAAGCGTGTAAGTATGCTAACCCCAGAATAACATAGATCTTCGATATTTCTTAACCCTAAAGTCATGATGGTCTAGCTTGATCTTAACCCTGAAATGAAGTTTTATTATTATCCTAAGAATTTGCTTATTAAAACTAATTCTACGTCTTTCTTTTATTCTAATTAAACCTTAGTCGACTACTGTACTGATAATAATTAAATATCCAATACTCTATCTACTTAACTCTAAGTTTGGCCAGTGATCGTTAGTAGCGGACCTTACGTTGTGAATCGCAGAAACCCAAACAGATTGAGACTCCTACCTATTTTATGTTTTATAGAGTGTTGTAAGAGTAGTATAGCTAACCTAGAGTTGTGAAACGTTAAGATATATCAACCTAAATCCTACAAAACTAACAATATACGCTGAGCTATTCTCCTACTAACTTTACTTAGTGTTACTACGTTTTTAGATAGATTTAACCTAGATTTTGATGTTATGAGCTAAGACCTAAAATGTATAATGGTCGATTTGTGAACTGTAGGAAGCTGAATATAGTCCAAGAGGCAATGTTTGAATACCTTCAGTCAAATAATTGAAAATTCTCAAAATTAAACTTTTTAGATAAAGTTTAGGCTTTACTATTAGGGCTCATATTTAGCGGCTATGGATCGGCACCCCATCCGCCGTACCGATCATCCCAGACCATGGTCATCATCCTCCGCATTATAAGAGAGAGAGAGCCTGAAGGGCTATACTAATTCTGTCAAGTTTTTTTTCTTTCTAGTCGGTCAAGTATGTCAACAAACAATGGGACGAGAGGACTTTTTTTTGCAAAGTTTCCCCAATCCTAGAGTCGCGGTTCTCTAGGCCCCCACCGCTGGACATCCACCTTGGACGTCCAGCCCCCCAAAAAACCTCATATGGTGATATATGAGGGGCACGGGCCAAAGTTTACTTGCGGTGACCTTCAAATTCTGGTAAACCAGAATGAAAAGGTCACCTATTCCCTACCTATTTAGCCTATCTACCTAATGCCTATATGTAGCTAGCTTTTAGAGAAGGTATGCCTATCTTATCTAACTTGAGCCTAGACCTAAGTATGACCTAATGCCTAATATATTTATGGTTCAATAACAATTGAGAGATTTATATCTTACTTATATAACTATCTTATCTACTTAAAACAACATCTAGCAAGCCTAGGTCTCCCACATTTACCAGAGTTCTTATCATAGGCAGATACCAGAATGTTCTTTAAAAGGAAATCTCCAGGAGAAAGTTGTTAGGCATGTAACTTAATTCATAGAAGGACTTCACTCAAAGGTTATTTCTGGAGTGATCTGGATTGCAACTGACCAGTGTTTCTAAGAAAGTAAAATTTATACTTTACACTAAGAATCAGTATCTTTTCCTTTTCGGTTAAAGATTTAACTGATAAGGCGCGGCAAAGCTTGGCCTCGGTAAAGTCTTACCAACTAGAACCTGGCGTCGCCACATACACATAATCTTGTGCGTTTTGAAACATTGATTGTAATTTGAGCAAAGTCTATCTATCCGACTAATGCTTTGATATCAGTAGGAAATAATACATTCTGAACATTCAGATTTCAGCCAACTATAATACGACCTATAAGGCTATACAATTTATTATTAGTGTACAATGTCAAAATATGTTAAATATCATAGTGCAATATTCATTTGCCAAATGTTAATAATCTTCATTAAATAATAATGTTTAAAGTTATGAGACAATGCATTTCCCATTTTAATCAACAGCAAATTCATAATAGATTTCAACATTTCGAACTCATCAAGGATCCAAAATTCTCAGGTAATCGTCAAAATTATTTTCATAATAGCATAGGTTTTTAGTGACAAGGCTCAACTTGACCAAGTGTTTATTACAAGACTAGAATTGCCATACTAGCATCAAGAAATAGAGATACTTCACTAATACACAAATTCCTCAGACTGTTGCTACAATTCTACAAAGAAATAGGTAATCTATCTGTTACTTGAAATTTTATCATTAATGGTTCAGCCAATAAGCTTTTCATTATTGTAAGTCGATACGACTGACTAGTTAACATTTGTAACTATTTTTGTCAGTTGATATCTCTACTTTGTTTTATAGTCAATAAATTCAAAATTAAGGTTATGGCAAATACCATAGGTTAAATGACAATCTGTCAACACAATAGTTGTTATCTAATTTTTATCAGCAAATTTGGTTTTCTATAGATTCATACAGAACAATGCAAAGTAGGTATACTTTTATATTGTCTACTTGCATATAGATAAAACTAGGCTGTCATTAATCCTAAATAAACCTAGGTCTCAAGTCGTTCCAACTCAATTTCTTATTACAATGAATTATGCAAGATAGGTATGGATTTTGTTTGTCTACTTGCATTTTCGAAATTAATATTATCTTGAAACTGGGAAGTCTAAGATTTAATTTTCTGGCAATTTTCTAAAACCAAATTGGATCTTTGATATTATCAAGAATATGCAATTACATTTTAACGAAATTATTAACATTTAGAATTCAATCTCAACAATTTATGGGAGATTTTTCCCTGTTAACTGGCACTAACAATTATTTGAATGATTTGACAGATTTGATATTTGATTTGACACTGACAGTTATGAATAAAAATATTTCTTTTTTATTATTCTTAAATCGCTAATTGCTAATTTTGTTGCCATATCTACAAATCTTGTAATTATCCATAACTTTGAATTTTGGTTAATCTTCGATGTTAAATATTCTACAATTGGAATCAAACTTAGTTGGAATACAAATACTATGAAATGTCTATGACCCTAATTGTAAAGTTGACCCTATGAACCCTCTAAGACCCGTCTATTCTATATGAAGATGAAAATGAAATTAATGATTTTAAATAAATCCTTTCCAAATTCCTACGTTCCTACTCAACCAAAAGATGATCGTATCACCTAACCTATGTCCTTAAACCTCTTGCTAACTATCCGATACGTTTCCCTACCTGTCCACCTGACTCTAAGGACATCCCTATTCTAAAACAAATCCCACTACCCCTTGATAAAAAAAACATAAAAAAAAACAATGCCCCTCTACACAGTTGCTTCACTTAGCAAAGGTCCGTCAACTGCTAGCTAAAACCCTGTCGTTCGGACTGGCTAGGTCCATGGGAGAGCCTAAAGCCTCCTAAATTCCCTACGGAAGGCCCATGTCTGCACCCAAGCGTACATGAGATTTCCCCTACCCCCGGGACAACCAGAAACCGACTTAGTCTCAGATACGTTCAGTGTGGATCTCCACATGTTGGCCTATCTTGCAGCTCCAGATAGTCAACCTGATCGTCGAAGAGAAAAAGACGAAATCCGATAGGAGACGTAAATGGACCACCCACACTTAAGTGGCTAAACAAGTCCACCTGTCAACCGTCTCAAGTTGACAGTCTATTCTAAACCCCGGGAAGAAAGGTATCCGGTCGCGTCGCCACCCGAAGGCGGCTAGTGCAATGCGACCTTCAACCCGTCCAGTGCTTGGCACTATGGGACTCACTGCAACATTGCGCGTGTATAGTGTATCCCCAAACGGTGGATATTATTATAATTTCACTCGCTTGACCTGGTCGAACGCCGGCGTAGTCTGCCTGATGGCATACCAAACACTCGAACCAAGTCTTACAAGGAAACCACAATAACCCACAATCACGATCTAGGAGACCTAGGTTAGTCTTCTAGCCAACATGAAGCCTAAACCCCTCCCTTATGTATAAAACCACTAAACACGCACCATGTTACTAATTAAATTGAAAACTCAAAAAGACTATCTCCACAATAGGTAATTAGGTGATAAGCTCTTAATTATTTGCAAAGCAAAAATGGCGACAACATAACCCGAATTGATTTCGTGAATCAATTCCGGGTCCGCCTTAGGAAAGGAGTCTACTGAGCTATCACACCAACTATCCCATCTGAAGAACTAACATTGAATGCCGCTCCGCTCCTTCGCTCTGTCTTTATATGGTATTACTGAAGTAAACGGGCGTTTAAACGGGCCACGTTAACCGTTCAGTCGGCCGAATAGGGGAACTAACGATGCTGTTTCGAAACGTCAATTTAATACGACGGTAGCGACGCCGCCACCCGTCTAAACGCTCATTCCTCCTTTTAAATGCCCGTTGAGTTCGGACATTGACCTTTTAAACGCATGTTTATTTGTTTAGTACTGCATACAATTCTTTCAACGGATACTGATTTTGTGTTAAACCCTCGTTCAAGATCAATTTTCTTTCGGTATCTCATGGATTTTACTCCACAAAATTTACTAAAAATGTTTGATATAAATCCAACTGTGTTTCTAGCTGAAAAACCGAAGATAAAGATACCAGGTAAGCTATTTAAATTGTACGTTAAAACTAAGCCTTGTTTTGTCAAAGAATCCAGCCCAATTCGTTAAAATGTTTTTATTTACAATGTGTTTGCAAGATCTGTTCATTAAAGGCATGCTACTGAGCATCAAATCACTATTTTCTACTAAAAACAGAAGATACCTTTTGAGGTTATAGGTTTAACAATGAGTTATTTTTGTCTTTTCCAGCCCTGCTATACAATAAACCAGCTATAAAAGAGTGACTCTACCAACAAAAGACCTATCGAGCTACCTAAAACCTAAGGATACCTACCTAGCCAGAAGCACATTTGGAGCGGAGATATCTAGCAATTTTCCAAGGTTTGTAAACAATGACAATTTTTCCATAATTACCCAGTAATATTCTAGCAAATACCTAGTTCATCTAATATCTAATTTATTTCAAATCTTTTTGCAATACATTGTGTAGGTTTCATAACGTTTTACTGTATGTAGCTGCGGTGTAAAATATGACTTATTCAAATATCAAATTTCTCAAAGATTAGTAGTCAAAAAAGTGATTCTTTACAATATTCTAACATGGTGCTATCATTCATTTGGAAAATCATGTCTCTCCCTATTCCTAGTTTATGATAATAATAATAGGTATCATTTTGTTTGAAATGAATCCTTGTTCTTTTTTTTTTCAGTTTTTTGACAAGTTGCTGCTGGCTCGCTTTTCCTGTACAACCAGCTGTGCGGACGATACCTGTTCTTCAATGTACCAGAGGCTCTTCTAACGTCTTCAGGCTTATTACTAATTTGTTTTCTTAATGATAAGAGCTTAACCAAGTAGGTATGTATTACAAACCTTCTTAATTCCACTGAAAATTCACAACGGGGTGCAACTTTTTGTTATTTTTATAAATTAATAAACTAAATTTGCACTCCTTTTCCGGTTGTTACTTTCTAATATACCTAGATGAACATTCAGTGGACTAGATTTACTTATTTTGGCTTTAAATAAATAACTCCGTCGTAGTCAACAAATCTAGAAACAATTTCTCAAGATTTATTGACTGCGCATGTGAGAGACCACGCATTTACATATTATTATAAGTATATCCGACGTTATGGAACGCTACAAGGTTCTATTCGTCGGGGATATTTGGCAAGATTTTTTAATGTCTAAACCCTAACGAGATTTTCGAGGATAATAATCGGTCAAGAGGTCCACTCTTCGGAGAATTACAGGTATAGATATGCGGTTTTCTTGCATCTATTAAGGAAAATGCTGCAGTAAAATGAAAACGTTATTGGAAAACAATAATAAATGAGAAAGCAAGATGGTGGGGATGTTAACAATGGCAGGGCATAAGCGAGATAGCAATAAAGCCTTGACGGAGGGGCTTCGTTATCGATGTTACGGAAAGCAGATTTTATCTCTGAGAATTTGGGCCGCCTTTATAGGATACCACTGAAAATAGGGAATGAAAGCATTTTCCAGAAATATTTCTATGTTTTCCTTTTGTGTATAAGTTTTGCTCGAATTTCCTACGTAAAGATTTTGGTAGGTTGAATATTAGACATTCCGCGAACTCGTCGACTCTATCGTAGGTTTTCTGTGATAGGGTATTAATTAGGTTTCTGCCTCAGTATTCATTAACCACGCTTATCTTGTTACCTTGTATAACTGGCTAGTTATTAATTAATCTACTCTAAAACCGAGTATATTTCACGCTAAGTATTATGTACCTAAGAAGTCGTTTAAAAATCTAAAGACACGATTTCTGCCCAATCATGCTACAGCCATATCTAGTCAGCTTTAAATTTGTATAAATTGATCATGTTGTTTTAAAATTAAAGTTGCTTTTTGTGTCTGTTTATATTTCCGCTTAAATCATATAATTTACACAGTCAGAGCTTTAAAGTCGTCTGAAGACTTTTGACATGGCTAAAATAAAAGGTTAAAACAACCGAGACCAACAGATTGAAGCGCTATTTTTACTATCTTTTAGAAAATTTATTTCGAAAGCTTTATATACATATACCTAGCTACAATTAATTCCTAGCCGGTAGAAGTCAGGACGGGTAGCTAGTATTCCTTTTCGTTATGAAATTATGACATAAATCGTGGAGTAGAAAGTAGAACAAAAATATTTCCGATCAAACATTTCAGTAGATAAAAATTGCGAGCACGTTTCAGCAATGTTCTTTAAGTTTCAAAGACTTTGACAAGAACAAAGGAGAAACTTTAAATTAAGGACAAGGCCGCTGCTTATCTAATCTGTCTTTTTAGTATCAAAGAGCTCTTTTGAAGAAAATAAATTGAGCTACTGGTGACGTATATTTGGAAAAACTGTAATCTTCGTCTTCATCATCATCTGCTGGTATAGTCTGACTGAAACACGACATCCTCTCCCTTATTCCATTGTACACCTTTTTTGTTCTGAGGTACACACATTGCCTCAGAAATTTTACACTATATAATTTATCTAATGTTACGTGATTAAGGTCAACATTTAAACAGTATTTGCACACGATTGTACTTACTTAGTTTTATACCTTCATTGGGCTTTCGAGAATGATTTTAAAAAATGCCTAGGAACAACTGCCTTGCACTTACTTAAATATGCAAATAGTACTGTACTGTACTGTACCAGCCTTTTTAGTAGTCCACTGCAGGACGTAGGCCTACCCACGAAGGGTGATTGGGCCATATCCACCACGCGGGTCCAGTGCGGGTTGGTGGATTCACATACGCCATCGAATTTCTTCTACGGACGTATGCAGGTTGCCTCACGATGTTTTCCTTCACCGAAAAGCCTGTGGTGTGAAATTCCGTACATAAACTCCAAAGAACTCATTGGTACGGGACCGGGGATTTGAACCCACGACCTCACGATTGTAAGGCGGGTGTCACTAACTCTTGACCACCACGGCTTAAAAGCAGCAAAGAGCAAAGAGTATAGTGCTGTTATTTCGATTAAAAACTGTTTTTTTATTCAAAATTTCAGTTTTTTGCTAAGAACAGAAATTCAGACTTATACTTCTCCCAAATTTCAAAAAAAAAAAAAAACGGCGGTTGAAATAAAAATATAGTACCTGGTATGGTCTATAGAGAAGTGGTGATTGTGACTCATGTTCTAAAAATCTATTTCTATTCTATCTATTTCGCATGAAATTATTTGAATCACGAAAAACGCACTGGCACCGTAAGAAGATTATACGGAAAAGTAATTTGCGCGCTATGTTTGTGAAAAACAATTTGGGAACTCTCACATCTGGCTGAAAATGCGGCATATGCAGCGCTTCGGAACAATTTTGGAGTTTGGCACAATCCCATTCGGTCAATGGGCGACGGGCTCGTTATGTCAGGACAAGAGCGCAACCGGCCGGGTGACGAGAGCTCTTCTCTTCACATGGCCTTTTGTCACCTACGGAAGGTGTTGCTTTATTTCATTATTTGGACGCTCACACTCCATATTTGCATGACTTTAATTTGTATACGTTCGTATTGGGTAGGCTAGAGATATTATCCAGAAAAAGTGATAATTGAAATAATATTAATTGCGTAGCAGTAGCGAGGCGTAGCTAGTGCTACGTGAGATTATCTACGAAGTAAAAATCATTATGGTTAGTTATGAGATGGGTCTTTGTAGGCAACGTAAAAATTTGGGAGTGTGTTCTTACATAGACTACTTACTGTTAAATTCGTGCGGAAAGCCGCGGCTAAAAACTAATATAGACATAATTTCGAATCGAAATTGGCGTAGTATTTGTAAATAATTTTACACTACGTAAACAAAATGGCGCCGCTATCGCTCCAGTTGATGGCTGATTGATTAATACCCACGAACGTGCTACGCGCTGCCGTTCATTTTGTTTTTATTAGATCGATAAACATTGAGTTTTGTAAATTGAAGTTGGGTTGACGAGTTTAGTACCTACTCGTCAATTATTGAATTTTAGAGGGATGTAGCTCTTTGAAGTTTTGTTTTTAACAAAGGACTTTAAATTAAAAAAACAGTCTGTAGTATTTTATATCAAACTAGCTGACCCAGTGAACTTTGTTTCACGCAATATATACATATAATACTTAATAACCTATGTGTTAATTTAATGTTTGAACATTGCTATTGCAAAGTTTCATCTCAATCCGATCAGTAGTTTTTGCGCGAAAGAGGAACAAACATCCATAGATACTCACAAACTTTCGCGTTTATAATTTTAGTAGGATGAATAATACTGTGACTATATAATAAGTAAGTACAAGGCTTATTTACCTAGAATAAATAGCTACTAAGACTGCAACACCTGTCAGTCACTATTCTAGTTTTCAAAAATTAGTCATGAACATTATGCCTTTGAGTTTCTGCCTTGTAATTGCATTTTTTTTTCCTAGGGAAGCTTCATAGCCGCTTCGTGAAACACCTTACATAAACATGTGTCGTAAACAAAAGGCCATTCTCTGCTTAGTTTGCATTTAAAATTGGCTCCACGTAACGTATCTCTGTCCAATATCCGTACGTGGCCGGGACAGTTCCTATTATGCAGTGACAGGGCTGCGAGCGCACATCTACTTGCCTCTAGTTGTGTAAGTACCTGTCTGATGTAGTGCACTGAATTGGAAAGACTATCGGAACTGAAATGAAGTTGTCTAATAGAGAGATGGTCGGTGTATTCTAGGGTGTATTCATTGATTTCATTGCGGGTGACTTATGCAACTTTAAGTTATCAATTATTATAATTTATTGACATAAAAAAAAACAATCCAAATTGATGCATAAAATATAAGTACTTACACATTTTATTGACAAAAAATTACTTATCCTTATCAATAAAATCTAGACGTAACAACAATTCAATTACGGTTTGAGTGTAAATCTCTCCTCAAATATTAATTAAAATATGTAGTTTAGTTAAATACTTCAGTTCAGATAGAACCTATATTAGTTTAAATGTTTTATTAATGCTATGAAATTGGCGTGCTAAAAATACCCGTAGTGAGAGTGTAATTCGTAAAAGGCAGCGCGAGAGAATTTTGAAATCAGGGAGACATTATCGCCAGTAAGAGTAAATAATTGTAATTAACTGTAATGTAATATCAGAAGAATGTAACTTTTGTGTGCTTTATTCGAAAATTACCTATTTTAAGGTTTTGTACAGTGAAATACAACGGCTCTTGTTCTGCCGCATATAGCATGCAGCAGGCCAATCGCACTAAAAATTACAGCTGAACCACAATTGAACTTTAACCGAACTTCAACTTTTTGTCTATTTGTATCGCGCTAATGATTTTGACAAAAGTTGAAACGCACCTCAATCAGAGTTGGAACGTAACCGCTGTCAAACGAACGGTTGGTGTACTCGTATGAAGTTTAGCGTGATACCGAATTCTTTAGAGCTGAATCGAAACTTAACTACAATTGCAGCCGAACTTTAACTGAATTAGAGACGGAACGCAGCTGTTTAAAATTATCGCGATTGGCCTGCAGGTCTATAAAACCCCTAGTCGGGCGTTTTCACCAGTCAAGCGGTAATTGCTCATACATATTCTCATCTACTACTTATATTACATTAAAGTGCGACCTTGTCCTTCAAGCGTGCTTTCTTCCAAGTAACTAGGTATCGATCAGCACCAGATGTGGGAAACGGCTGCATTCTCGTGTCAAGGTGAAGTGCCAGAACGTGTTCGTGACTGTGTCTGGTATAAACCATAGTGAAGGACACGATAACTAGCTCGAAGGTTGTAAGCAGTGACAGGAAGTGTTACCTACTCTTTTGTATTCCAACTTTAATGGTGGTAGCTAAATTATTCAGATTAGTTTAATTTATTAGAGTAAAAAGGTATCTTCTAGGTAAGCGTGCCCCAGACCGCATATCTGCTTAACATCAGGCAGTATGTAGTAAAACCTAAACCTATACGGAATAAAAAAAAATGTGTAAAAAAGAAAAAAAATGATAATTCCACTATATTTGTTCGCAAAGACAGGAATGTGGGGTTAATTGGAGTATAAGCGGGCTCAAAACTTGTTTAGGCCCATCGACCTGGCATTTTTTGTTTAGGCCATAGATATCTGGAACTCTGTGGTTTAGGCCGGTCTCTTGCCAGCCCTTATAATATTTGCTATGAACTATTTTGCGCGTTATAACACAAAATATTACACACGTATACTGTTTGTAAATATAACATAATCTAGCAAATCATTGTGTAGAGCATAGAGCCAGCAGAACTGATAACATAATCAAAAGGTTTATAGTGAAAACTGCAAACTAGCAAACGTACGTCTGACAACGAAGTCGATAGAAGATCTAATACAGCTCACAGGAACACTAGATGACAGCCCCTTCCAACTGGTCCGTTTGCAAATCGATAAGGGCCTTTGTTGTCCGTCCTACATTGTTGTACGTATGTTGCGTATGCTAGATATGATTTTATTTCTTTATAAAAGGGCTAGGCTAAGTTTTAGTTTAATTTAAATTACTTAAGAAAGTAGATAAAATTTAGTAATTGTAGTAGCAAATAAACGAATAAGATTATTATTATGTAGCGCTCATAGGGTAGTTTGACTAGGTGTTCGTAAGTGATCATCGAAGTTTGCAACGTTCAGCACGGTTAGTCTTGGGATGGGTGATCACCGGTGGCATATATACATTAAATTGTAACTCCCGATGGTTTTAACCGTATAGCCATGTCAGAGGCCTTCAAGTGGCTTGAAAACTTTAGACACCAGGAGCCTTATTATGTAAGCGCTTTGACGTTCGGTTTCGCTTTTCCTCCCGCTCGCTCTCGTGGCGCGAGTAACTGGCGCGAGCAAGAAAAAAGCGAAGCCGCACGTCAGAACGCGTACACAGTAAGCCCCCAGGACTAAATAGGCTCCCAGCCTATACGAACTTACTTATACTATTTTGATACAGTATGACAGCCGTAGCATCGTATTATAAGGCTAGGCGAAGAAGACTTGAAATGAAGGATTTTTTCTCATGATAATTTATACCTACTAAGAAAATCCCTTGAATATTATCGTTAGCTTGCTAGTGATCATAGATATTTACACAGTTAGTGGCACTCCTTACAATGCATGCAATGCAAATCCTCACAGATTTATTTACAGCCCTGGTACAAAAAGCGCTACAGAATATAAAGTGTGTTCCAGCCATTGTAGCCATGTTTTTACAGTTTTCTCTTTGACATACATCAGGCGCGTGTTTTCAACAAAAATATTAAAATACCGACGACATGAAAGGTAGCTTTGGTCAGGAATTTTTATCACAATATTTATGTTTTCATAAAACAACATAAATTTTTGGAGCGGTTACAATTTCATACTAAAACTAAGGATATTTTCTGGACCCCAGACTTAAATTTACAGTGTTGGGAATAACCCGTAGCTAAGGACTATAAATAGATTGTCTGTGTTTCAAGGGCTTATCTTATTATATTTGAAAATCCACTGACTGTTTTTAGTGGAAACGTTTGAAGGCAACTTTAGGGTAATAAATTAAAGCAAAGAAAATCAAAGCTAACCCAAGAATTTTCTTCTTTGAAAATTGATTTTGCTTTTCTTTACTTTGAAATGTATTTTACATTTCTGACTACAGTTTTACGCTCACGGAGAAACGGTTATTTATGTTTACAAAGCGGTAGCAAAGTTTAACAATCTCTGGTTGGCTTGATCCAAGCAATCAGCTGTACCTACTCTGTTTGGAAATTACCGAA